>OX122891.2:45113462-47513462 GCA_944738655.2 Andrena hattorfiana
TTTTCTCCGAGGGTCCCACCAGGATATAAGGTGTCGGAAACGCCCGCGCAGATCATTTACCTTCCAATCACCGCACGGGTCATTAGGGATCTAACGATACGCGTTGTGGATCAAGGCGGACAGTTGCTCGATTTTCGAGGTGAAGAGATTACCATCAGATTGCACGTACGACGGCGACGACGATAATACGTGTGGCGTGACCGAAAGAGATGCTTGTGCTGAACGACTCCAGAAACCCGTTTCTTCCAAACGAAATTGTTTGCAACAACAACAACAACAACAACAATAACAACTGCAACAGCTCTGATTGTGCTAAAAAGAAGAGGCTCAGTGCTGCGAACATTGCATTTTTGAAATCATTGGGATTCATTGTGCGCGGTTAAGTTGAAAAAAAATGGTTGACATTCTAAGCATTGGAGGGAAGCCGACGTTTGACGATCGCATCGTCAAGCTCGAGACTCACACATACAACCCGTACGTCAACTCAACGTTTGGATACAGCGATGAGATAAGAATACCCATACAGCAGCAGGATTTATACACATTGCCGTGTGAAAGTTTCCTCTACTTGGAGGGGAAATTGAAGATAAACAAGCCAAGCTATACATTAACGGTGACGTTGGGAAATAATTGCGTGGCGTTCTTATTTGATGAGATTCGATACGGGCTGAATGGCGTGGAGATTGATCGCAACAGAAACGTTGGGATAACTAGCACCCTTAAAAACAATGTATCGTTGACATCTAGCGAAGACAAAAGTATGGAGAATGCCGGATGGGGCTTGAAACGACGCGATGGGTCAATATTGAAAAATCATTTCAATTTTTGCATCCCACTCAAATATTTGCTGGGATTTTGCGAGGACTACAAACGCATTATTATTAATGTGCGTCACGAATTGATTTTAATACGATCGCGCAACGACAACAATTCTCTAATAGGATCGCCGATGCTGGAACCAGAAATTGAATTACTTAAAGTGCAGTGGCGGATGCCTCATGTGACGCTGAACGACGTTAAGAAGCTATCCTTGCTACGTGCTTTGGAACGTGGGCAAAACCTGAGCATTTGTTTTCAATCGTGGGATCTGTACGAGTATCCTCTCTTACAGAGTACAACCAAGCATTTGTGGGCCGTGAAGGCATCTGCACAGCTGGAGAAGCCGCGAGTTATTATCCTTGCTCTACAGACTAGTCGAAGGAATTTGATGAGCGAAGAAGTTACTAGGTTCAACAACTGCAAATTGACCAATGTAAAACTTTTTCTCAACTCGGAATTTTACCCATACGATGACATGAACTTGGACTTTGACAAGAATAAGCATGCCATCTTGTATCATATGTATACGGAATTCCATAAATCGTATTATGGACATAGTTGCAACGAGGCATTATTCACCGTGGCCGAATTTTTACAATTTGGTCCCCTCGTGGTGATTGATTGCTCGCGACAAAATGAGTCGATCAAGAATGGCACGGTGGACGTGCGCATAGAATTCGAGTGTAAAGGGAATGTGCCGATAAATACTACGGTCTACTGTCTGATTCTACACGATCGGGTGGTTGAATACAATCCGCTGACAAACGTGGTGCGCAAAATCAATTAAATTGCCACGCCCTCTCCTGTGTCAAATTCCTACCAAAAGAAAATTTCATCGTGAAAATCGAGATGCTTTACGAGAAAAAGTGCATTCTCCCATCTGTCTTGGAAGGGAGCGGACCACTAAATCGTATCGATAATGACCGTGCCAAAATTTGTTGACCTGCAACGGTTCATCGTCGATGGAAGATTTGTTGTCAAGGAAGTGGCTGTCCTACGAATGGGAACGATTCTCTCGCACTATATTTTTGGGAGTTCGATGCCGCAATATCTTCTTACGAAATCGGACAAATCGAGCATTCGGTGGTTGGTGGCAAAACATCATGGACTACGGTGGGACGATGGAGACGTTCCATACTGTATGGCCAAACGGCTAATTACGAAAGCTGTAGCTGATGCGATCGACGAAGAAGATGGCGCATCCCATATCGTATACGTAAAAGGGTTGCAGAAACGCGACTGGCTTGTGGATTTCCTCGATGAAGATACGAGAATGGACGTGGTCATCGAGACGCTGGACATTGACTACGAGGATATCAAATCTCTAAATAAGCTAAATGTAATTAATACTCTGCGATGTGGCAGACACGCAAAGCACTGTGCCATGCAAAATGTATTTAAAATATTCAACTGGTGGTCTAAACGCCAGAGAGAAATGCTTAAATAAAATATAATTAATTTTAATGTATGAAATGTTTTTCTTAACCCTCTCCAACCTAATTTCCTGCACATGATGTATGCTAGATTAAGACGATAGTTATAATTACGTAGAAGTGGTTTGATACACGTTCAGAGTGGTATGATAGACGTTGAAAGTTACCATACACGTACAATACATGATCAAAGTGGTACCATACACGATCAAAGTGGTTCGATTCATGTTGAAAGTGGTTCGATTCATGTTCGATTGATGTTCGATTCATATTGAAAGTGGTTCGATTCATGTTGAAAGTGGTTCGATTCATGTTCGATTGATGTTGAAAGTGGTACGTTTGATGTTCAAAGTGGTTCGATTCATGTTCGATTCATGTTCAAAGTGGTCCGATTCATGTTCGATTGATGTTGAAAGTGGTACGTTTGATGTTCAAAGTGGTTCGATTCATGTTCGATTCATGTTGAAAGTGGTTCGATTGATGTTCGATTGATGTTGAAAGTGGTTCGATTGATGTTGAAAGTGGTTCGATTGATGTTGAAAGTGGTTCGATTCATGTTCGATTGATGTTAAAAGTGGTACGTTTGATGTTGAAAGTGGTACGATTGATGTTGAAAGTGGTTCGATTGATGTTCAAAGTGGTTCGATTGATGTTGAAAGTGGTACCATACACGTTCGATTCACGTTCAGAGTCGTTCAATACCCGTTCGATTCACGTTCGATTGATGTTCGATTCACGTTCGATTCACGTTCGATATAGGATAAAAGTGGCTCAATACATGTTCCATACACATTCAAAGTTGTTCGATCTAGTCGAATAATGTGTCCAATGAAAAAGGAAAGAAGATGCGTGGGAATAAGGAGAGGATGGTCAGCGAAAATGCAGGTGGCCTGTGATGAAGATGGCGAAGAACAACAGCATCTTACTTTTGCAAAGCTAGGCACTTCTCGATTTCAAGATATGAGTTTATACGCGAGAGCTTGGAGATGCAGCGAGACCAGTTGCATTCAAAGCTTTGACAGCTACCAGTCGAGAAAGTTTTGTGTGGTAATAAATTTTATTCAATTTTTTGTGCAATGGGATTGGAGAGGATCGCCCCTGAGTGTGACCCCGAGGTATGTACTTTTAAATATTTTAACATTTATCGCGTTTAACCGTTCAAATCGAGCGAGATCGTCGTCGTCGTCGTCGTCGTCGTCGTCGTCGTCGTCGTCGTCGTCGTCGTCGTCGTCGTCGTCGTCGTCGTCGTCGTCGTCGTCGTCGTCGTCGTCGTCGTCGTCGTCGTCGTCGTCGTCGTCGTCGTCGTCGTCGTCGTCGTCGTCGTCGTCGTCGTCGTCGTCGTCGTCGTCGTCGTCGTCGTCGTCGTCGTCGTCGTCGTCGTCGTCGTCGTCGTCGTCGTCGTCGTCGTCGTCGTCGTCGTCGTCGTCGTCGTCGTCGTCGTCGTCGTCGTCGTCGTCGTCGTCGTCGTCGTCGTCGTCGTCGTCGTCGTCGTCGTCGTCGTCGTCGTCGTCGTCGTCGTCGTCGTCGTCGTCGTCGTCGTCGTCGTCGTCGTCGTCGTCGTCGTCGTCGTCGTCGTCGTCGTCGTCGTCGTCGTCGTCGTCGTCGTCGTCGTCGTCGTCGTCGTCGTCGTCGTCGTCGTCGTCGTCGTCGTCGTCGTCGTCGTCGTCGTCGTCGTCGTCGTCGTCGTCGTCGTCGTCGTCGTCGTCGTCGTCGTCGTCGTCGTCGTCGTCGTCGTCGTCGTCGTCGTCGTCGTCGTCGTCGTCGTCGTCGTCGTCGTCGTCGTCGTCGTCGTCGTCGTCGTCGTCGTCGTCGTCGTCGTCGTCGTCGTCGTCGTCGTCGTCGTCGTCGTCGTCGTCGTCGTCGTCGTCGTCGTCGTCGTCGTCGTCGTCGTCGTCGTCGTCGTCGTCGTCGTCGTCGTCGTCGTCGTCGTCGTCGTCGTCGTCGTCGTCGTCGTCGTCGTCGTCGTCGTCGTCGTCGTCGTCGTCGTCGTCGTCGTCGTCGTCGTCGTCGTCGTCGTCGTCGTCGTCGTCGTCGTCGTCGTCGTCGTCGTCGTCGTCGTCGTCGTCGTCGTCGTCGTCGTCGTCGTCGTCGTCGTCGTCGTCGTCGTCGTCGTCGTCGTCGTCGTCGTCGTCGTCGTCGTCGTCGTCGTCGTCGTCGTCGTCGTCGTCGTCGTCGTCGTCGTCGTCGTCGTCGTCGTCGTCGTCGTCGTCGTCGTCGTCGTCGTCGTCGTCGTCGTCGTCGTCGTCGTCGTCGTCGTCGTCGTCGTCGTCGTCGTCGTCGTCGTCGTCGTCGTCGTCGTCGTCGTCGTCGTCGTCGTCGTCGTCGTCGTCGTCGTCGTCGTCGTCGTCGTCGTCGTCGTCGTCGTCGTCGTCGTCGTCGTCGTCGTCGTCGTCGTCGTCGTCGTCGTCGTCGTCGTCGTCGTCGTCGTCGTCGTCGTCGTCGTCGTCGTCGTCGTCGTCGTCGTCGTCGTCGTCGTCGTCGTCGTCGTCGTCGTCGTCGTCGTCGTCGTCGTCGTCGTCGTCGTCGTCGTCGTCGTCGTCGTCGTCGTCGTCGTCGTCGTCGTCGTCGTCGTCGTCGTCGTCGTCGTCGTCGTCGTCGTCGTCGTCGTCGTCGTCGTCGTCGTCGTCGTCGTCGTCGTCGTCGTCGTCGTCGTCGTCGTCGTCGTCGTCGTCGTCGTCGTCGTCGTCGTCGTCGTCGTCGTCGTCGTCGTCGTCGTCGTCGTCGTCGTCGTCGTCGTCGTCGTCGTCGTCGTCGTCGTCGTCGTCGTCGTCGTCGTCGTCGTCGTCGTCGTCGTCGTCGTCGTCGTCGTCGTCGTCGTCGTCGTCGTCGTCGTCGTCGTCGTCGTCGTCGTCGTCGTCGTCGTCGTCGTCGTCGTCGTCGTCGTCGTCGTCGTCGTCGTCGTCGTCGTCGTCGTCGTCGTCGTCGTCGTCGTCGTCGTCGTCGTCGTCGTCGTCGTCGTCGTCGTCGTCGTCGTCGTCGTCGTCGTCGTCGTCGTCGTCGTCGTCGTCGTCGTCGTCGTCGTCGTCGTCGTCGTCGTCGTCGTCGTCGTCGTCGTCGTCGTCGTCGTCGTCGTCGTCGTCGTCGTCGTCGTCGTCGTCGTCGTCGTCGTCGTCGTCGTCGTCGTCGTCGTCGTCGTCGTCGTCGTCGTCGTCGTCGTCGTCGTCGTCGTCGTCGTCGTCGTCGTCGTCGTCGTCGTCGTCGTCGTCGTCGTCGTCGTCGTCGTCGTCGTCGTCGTCGTCGTCGTCGTCGTCGTCGTCGTCGTCGTCGTCGTCGTCGTCGTCGTCGTCGTCGTCGTCGTCGTCGTCGTCGTCGTCGTCGTCGTCGTCGTCGTCGTCGTCGTCGTCGTCGTCGTCGTCGTCGTCGTCGTCGTCGTCGTCGTCGTCGTCGTCGTCGTCGTCGTCGTCGTCGTCGTCGTCGTCGTCGTCGTCGTCGTCGTCGTCGTCGTCGTCGTCGTCGTCGTCGTCGTCGTCGTCGTCGTCGTCGTCGTCGTCGTCGTCGTCGTCGTCGTCGTCGTCGTCGTCGTCGTCGTCGTCGTCGTCGTCGTCGTCGTCGTCGTCGTCGTCGTCGTCGTCGTCGTCGTCGTCGTCGTCGTCGTCGTCGTCGTCGTCGTCGTCGTCGTCGTCGTCGTCGTCGTCGTCGTCGTCGTCGTCGTCGTCGTCGTCGTCGTCGTCGTCGTCGTCGTCGTCGTCGTCGTCGTCGTCGTCGTCGTCGTCGTCGTCGTCGTCGTCGTCGTCGTCGTCGTCGTCGTCGTCGTCGTCGTCGTCGTCGTCGTCGTCGTCGTCGTCGTCGTCGTCGTCGTCGTCGTCGTCGTCGTCGTCGTCGTCGTCGTCGTCGTCGTCGTCGTCGTCGTCGTCGTCGTCGTCGTCGTCGTCGTCGTCGTCGTCGTCGTCGTCGTCGTCGTCGTCGTCGTCGTCGTCGTCGTCGTCGTCGTCGTCGTCGTCGTCGTCGTCGTCGTCGTCGTCGTCGTCGTCGTCGTCGTCGTCGTCGTCGTCGTCGTCGTCGTCGTCGTCGTCGTCGTCGTCGTCGTCGTCGTCGTCGTCGTCGTCGTCGTCGTCGTCGTCGTCGTCGTCGTCGTCGTCGTCGTCGTCGTCGTCGTCGTCGTCGTCGTCGTCGTCGTCGTCGTCGTCGTCGTCGTCGTCGTCGTCGTCGTCGTCGTCGTCGTCGTCGTCGTCGTCGTCGTCGTCGTCGTCGTCGTCGTCGTCGTCGTCGTCGTCGTCGTCGTCGTCGTCGTCGTCGTCGTCGTCGTCGTCGTCGTCGTCGTCGTCGTCGTCGTCGTCGTCGTCGTCGTCGTCGTCGTCGTCGTCGTCGTCGTCGTCGTCGTCGTCGTCGTCGTCGTCGTCGTCGTCGTCGTCGTCGTCGTCGTCGTCGTCGTCGTCGTCGTCGTCGTCGTCGTCGTCGTCGTCGTCGTCGTCGTCGTCGTCGTCGTCGTCGTCGTCGTCGTCGTCGTCGTCGTCGTCGTCGTCGTCGTCGTCGTCGTCGTCGTCGTCGTCGTCGTCGTCGTCGTCGTCGTCGTCGTCGTCGTCGTCGTCGTCGTCGTCGTCGTCGTCGTCGTCGTCGTCGTCGTCGTCGTCGTCGTCGTCGTCGTCGTCGTCGTCGTCGTCGTCGTCGTCGTCGTCGTCGTCGTCGTCGTCGTCGTCGTCGTCGTCGTCGTCGTCGTCGTCGTCGTCGTCGTCGTCGTCGTCGTCGTCGTCGTCGTCGTCGTCGTCGTCGTCGTCGTCGTCGTCGTCGTCGTCGTCGTCGTCGTCGTCGTCGTCGTCGTCGTCGTCGTCGTCGTCGTCGTCGTCGTCGTCGTCGTCGTCGTCGTCGTCGTCGTCGTCGTCGTCGTCGTCGTCGTCGTCGTCGTCGTCGTCGTCGTCGTCGTCGTCGTCGTCGTCGTCGTCGTCGTCGTCGTCGTCGTCGTCGTCGTCGTCGTCGTCGTCGTCGTCGTCGTCGTCGTCGTCGTCGTCGTCGTCGTCGTCGTCGTCGTCGTCGTCGTCGTCGTCGTCGTCGTCGTCGTCGTCGTCGTCGTCGTCGTCGTCGTCGTCGTCGTCGTCGTCGTCGTCGTCGTCGTCGTCGTCGTCGTCGTCGTCGTCGTCGTCGTCGTCGTCGTCGTCGTCGTCGTCGTCGTCGTCGTCGTCGTCGTCGTCGTCGTCGTCGTCGTCGTCGTCGTCGTCGTCGTCGTCGTCGTCGTCGTCGTCGTCGTCGTCGTCGTCGTCGTCGTCGTCGTCGTCGTCGTCGTCGTCGTCGTCGTCGTCGTCGTCGTCGTCGTCGTCGTCGTCGTCGTCGTCGTCGTCGTCGTCGTCGTCGTCGTCGTCGTCGTCGTCGTCGTCGTCGTCGTCGTCGTCGTCGTCGTCGTCGTCGTCGTCGTCGTCGTCGTCGTCGTCGTCGTCGTCGTCGTCGTCGTCGTCGTCGTCGTCGTCGTCGTCGTCGTCGTCGTCGTCGTCGTCGTCGTCGTCGTCGTCGTCGTCGTCGTCGTCGTCGTCGTCGTCGTCGTCGTCGTCGTCGTCGTCGTCGTCGTCGTCGTCGTCGTCGTCGTCGTCGTCGTCGTCGTCGTCGTCGTCGTCGTCGTCGTCGTCGTCGTCGTCGTCGTCGTCGTCGTCGTCGTCGTCGTCGTCGTCGTCGTCGTCGTCGTCGTCGTCGTCGTCGTCGTCGTCGTCGTCGTCGTCGTCGTCGTCGTCGTCGTCGTCGTCGTCGTCGTCGTCGTCGTCGTCGTCGTCGTCGTCGTCGTCGTCGTCGTCGTCGTCGTCGTCGTCGTCGTCGTCGTCGTCGTCGTCGTCGTCGTCGTCGTCGTCGTCGTCGTCGTCGTCGTCGTCGTCGTCGTCGTCGTCGTCGTCGTCGTCGTCGTCGTCGTCGTCGTCGTCGTCGTCGTCGTCGTCGTCGTCGTCGTCGTCGTCGTCGTCGTCGTCGTCGTCGTCGTCGTCGTCGTCGTCGTCGTCGTCGTCGTCGTCGTCGTCGTCGTCGTCGTCGTCGTCGTCGTCGTCGTCGTCGTCGTCGTCGTCGTCGTCGTCGTCGTCGTCGTCGTCGTCGTCGTCGTCGTCGTCGTCGTCGTCGTCGTCGTCGTCGTCGTCGTCGTCGTCGTCGTCGTCGTCGTCGTCGTCGTCGTCGTCGTCGTCGTCGTCGTCGTCGTCGTCGTCGTCGTCGTCGTCGTCGTCGTCGTCGTCGTCGTCGTCGTCGTCGTCGTCGTCGTCGTCGTCGTCGTCGTCGTCGTCGTCGTCGTCGTCGTCGTCGTCGTCGTCGTCGTCGTCGTCGTCGTCGTCGTCGTCGTCGTCGTCGTCGTCGTCGTCGTCGTCGTCGTCGTCGTCGTCGTCGTCGTCGTCGTCGTCGTCGTCGTCGTCGTCGTCGTCGTCGTCGTCGTCGTCGTCGTCGTCGTCGTCGTCGTCGTCGTCGTCGTCGTCGTCGTCGTCGTCGTCGTCGTCGTCGTCGTCGTCGTCGTCGTCGTCGTCGTCGTCGTCGTCGTCGTCGTCGTCGTCGTCGTCGTCGTCGTCGTCGTCGTCGTCGTCGTCGTCGTCGTCGTCGTCGTCGTCGTCGTCGTCGTCGTCGTCGTCGTCGTCGTCGTCGTCGTCGTCGTCGTCGTCGTCGTCGTCGTCGTCGTCGTCGTCGTCGTCGTCGTCGTCGTCGTCGTCGTCGTCGTCGTCGTCGTCGTCGTCGTCGTCGTCGTCGTCGTCGTCGTCGTCGTCGTCGTCGTCGTCGTCGTCGTCGTCGTCGTCGTCGTCGTCGTCGTCGTCGTCGTCGTCGTCGTCGTCGTCGTCGTCGTCGTCGTCGTCGTCGTCGTCGTCGTCGTCGTCGTCGTCGTCGTCGTCGTCGTCGTCGTCGTCGTCGTCGTCGTCGTCGTCGTCGTCGTCGTCGTCGTCGTCGTCGTCGTCGTCGTCGTCGTCGTCGTCGTCGTCGTCGTCGTCGTCGTCGTCGTCGTCGTCGTCGTCGTCGTCGTCGTCGTCGTCGTCGTCGTCGTCGTCGTCGTCGTCGTCGTCGTCGTCGTCGTCGTCGTCGTCGTCGTCGTCGTCGTCGTCGTCGTCGTCGTCGTCGTCGTCGTCGTCGTCGTCGTCGTCGTCGTCGTCGTCGTCGTCGTCGTCGTCGTCGTCGTCGTCGTCGTCGTCGTCGTCGTCGTCGTCGTCGTCGTCGTCGTCGTCGTCGTCGTCGTCGTCGTCGTCGTCGTCGTCGTCGTCGTCGTCGTCGTCGTCGTCGTCGTCGTCGTCGTCGTCGTCGTCGTCGTCGTCGTCGTCGTCGTCGTCGTCGTCGTCGTCGTCGTCGTCGTCGTCGTCGTCGTCGTCGTCGTCGTCGTCGTCGTCGTCGTCGTCGTCGTCGTCGTCGTCGTCGTCGTCGTCGTCGTCGTCGTCGTCGTCGTCGTCGTCGTCGTCGTCGTCGTCGTCGTCGTCGTCGTCGTCGTCGTCGTCGTCGTCGTCGTCGTCGTCGTCGTCGTCGTCGTCGTCGTCGTCGTCGTCGTCGTCGTCGTCGTCGTCGTCGTCGTCGTCGTCGTCGTCGTCGTCGTCGTCGTCGTCGTCGTCGTCGTCGTCGTCGTCGTCGTCGTCGTCGTCGTCGTCGTCGTCGTCGTCGTCGTCGTCGTCGTCGTCGTCGTCGTCGTCGTCGTCGTCGTCGTCGTCGTCGTCGTCGTCGTCGTCGTCGTCGTCGTCGTCGTCGTCGTCGTCGTCGTCGTCGTCGTCGTCGTCGTCGTCGTCGTCGTCGTCGTCGTCGTCGTCGTCGTCGTCGTCGTCGTCGTCGTCGTCGTCGTCGTCGTCGTCGTCGTCGTCGTCGTCGTCGTCGTCGTCGTCGTCGTCGTCGTCGTCGTCGTCGTCGTCGTCGTCGTCGTCGTCGTCGTCGTCGTCGTCGTCGTCGTCGTCGTCGTCGTCGTCGTCGTCGTCGTCGTCGTCGTCGTCGTCGTCGTCGTCGTCGTCGTCGTCGTCGTCGTCGTCGTCGTCGTCGTCGTCGTCGTCGTCGTCGTCGTCGTCGTCGTCGTCGTCGTCGTCGTCGTCGTCGTCGTCGTCGTCGTCGTCGTCGTCGTCGTCGTCGTCGTCGTCGTCGTCGTCGTCGTCGTCGTCGTCGTCGTCGTCGTCGTCGTCGTCGTCGTCGTCGTCGTCGTCGTCGTCGTCGTCGTCGTCGTCGTCGTCGTCGTCGTCGTCGTCGTCGTCGTCGTCGTCGTCGTCGTCGTCGTCGTCGTCGTCGTCGTCGTCGTCGTCGTCGTCGTCGTCGTCGTCGTCGTCGTCGTCGTCGTCGTCGTCGTCGTCGTCGTCGTCGTCGTCGTCGTCGTCGTCGTCGTCGTCGTCGTCGTCGTCGTCGTCGTCGTCGTCGTCGTCGTCGTCGTCGTCGTCGTCGTCGTCGTCGTCGTCGTCGTCGTCGTCGTCGTCGTCGTCGTCGTCGTCGTCGTCGTCGTCGTCGTCGTCGTCGTCGTCGTCGTCGTCGTCGTCGTCGTCGTCGTCGTCGTCGTCGTCGTCGTCGTCGTCGTCGTCGTCGTCGTCGTCGTCGTCGTCGTCGTCGTCGTCGTCGTCGTCGTCGTCGTCGTCGTCGTCGTCGTCGTCGTCGTCGTCGTCGTCGTCGTCGTCGTCGTCGTCGTCGTCGTCGTCGTCGTCGTCGTCGTCGTCGTCGTCGTCGTCGTCGTCGTCGTCGTCGTCGTCGTCGTCGTCGTCGTCGTCGTCGTCGTCGTCGTCGTCGTCGTCGTCGTCGTCGTCGTCGTCGTCGTCGTCGTCGTCGTCGTCGTCGTCGTCGTCGTCGTCGTCGTCGTCGTCGTCGTCGTCGTCGTCGTCGTCGTCGTCGTCGTCGTCGTCGTCGTCGTCGTCGTCGTCGTCGTCGTCGTCGTCGTCGTCGTCGTCGTCGTCGTCGTCGTCGTCGTCGTCGTCGTCGTCGTCGTCGTCGTCGTCGTCGTCGTCGTCGTCGTCGTCGTCGTCGTCGTCGTCGTCGTCGTCGTCGTCGTCGTCGTCGTCGTCGTCGTCGTCGTCGTCGTCGTCGTCGTCGTCGTCGTCGTCGTCGTCGTCGTCGTCGTCGTCGTCGTCGTCGTCGTCGTCGTCGTCGTCGTCGTCGTCGTCGTCGTCGTCGTCGTCGTCGTCGTCGTCGTCGTCGTCGTCGTCGTCGTCGTCGTCGTCGTCGTCGTCGTCGTCGTCGTCGTCGTCGTCGTCGTCGTCGTCGTCGTCGTCGTCGTCGTCGTCGTCGTCGTCGTCGTCGTCGTCGTCGTCGTCGTCGTCGTCGTCGTCGTCGTCGTCGTCGTCGTCGTCGTCGTCGTCGTCGTCGTCGTCGTCGTCGTCGTCGTCGTCGTCGTCGTCGTCGTCGTCGTCGTCGTCGTCGTCGTCGTCGTCGTCGTCGTCGTCGTCGTCGTCGTCGTCGTCGTCGTCGTCGTCGTCGTCGTCGTCGTCGTCGTCGTCGTCGTCGTCGTCGTCGTCGTCGTCGTCGTCGTCGTCGTCGTCGTCGTCGTCGTCGTCGTCGTCGTCGTCGTCGTCGTCGTCGTCGTCGTCGTCGTCGTCGTCGTCGTCGTCGTCGTCGTCGTCGTCGTCGTCGTCGTCGTCGTCGTCGTCGTCGTCGTCGTCGTCGTCGTCGTCGTCGTCGTCGTCGTCGTCGTCGTCGTCGTCGTCGTCGTCGTCGTCGTCGTCGTCGTCGTCGTCGTCGTCGTCGTCGTCGTCGTCGTCGTCGTCGTCGTCGTCGTCGTCGTCGTCGTCGTCGTCGTCGTCGTCGTCGTCGTCGTCGTCGTCGTCGTCGTCGTCGTCGTCGTCGTCGTCGTCGTCGTCGTCGTCGTCGTCGTCGTCGTCGTCGTCGTCGTCGTCGTCGTCGTCGTCGTCGTCGTCGTCGTCGTCGTCGTCGTCGTCGTCGTCGTCGTCGTCGTCGTCGTCGTCGTCGTCGTCGTCGTCGTCGTCGTCGTCGTCGTCGTCGTCGTCGTCGTCGTCGTCGTCGTCGTCGTCGTCGTCGTCGTCGTCGTCGTCGTCGTCGTCGTCGTCGTCGTCGTCGTCGTCGTCGTCGTCGTCGTCGTCGTCGTCGTCGTCGTCGTCGTCGTCGTCGTCGTCGTCGTCGTCGTCGTCGTCGTCGTCGTCGTCGTCGTCGTCGTCGTCGTCGTCGTCGTCGTCGTCGTCGTCGTCGTCGTCGTCGTCGTCGTCGTCGTCGTCGTCGTCGTCGTCGTCGTCGTCGTCGTCGTCGTCGTCGTCGTCGTCGTCGTCGTCGTCGTCGTCGTCGTCGTCGTCGTCGTCGTCGTCGTCGTCGTCGTCGTCGTCGTCGTCGTCGTCGTCGTCGTCGTCGTCGTCGTCGTCGTCGTCGTCGTCGTCGTCGTCGTCGTCGTCGTCGTCGTCGTCGTCGTCGTCGTCGTCGTCGTCGTCGTCGTCGTCGTCGTCGTCGTCGTCGTCGTCGTCGTCGTCGTCGTCGTCGTCGTCGTCGTCGTCGTCGTCGTCGTCGTCGTCGTCGTCGTCGTCGTCGTCGTCGTCGTCGTCGTCGTCGTCGTCGTCGTCGTCGTCGTCGTCGTCGTCGTCGTCGTCGTCGTCGTCGTCGTCGTCGTCGTCGTCGTCGTCGTCGTCGTCGTCGTCGTCGTCGTCGTCGTCGTCGTCGTCGTCGTCGTCGTCGTCGTCGTCGTCGTCGTCGTCGTCGTCGTCGTCGTCGTCGTCGTCGTCGTCGTCGTCGTCGTCGTCGTCGTCGTCGTCGTCGTCGTCGTCGTCGTCGTCGTCGTCGTCGTCGTCGTCGTCGTCGTCGTCGTCGTCGTCGTCGTCGTCGTCGTCGTCGTCGTCGTCGTCGTCGTCGTCGTCGTCGTCGTCGTCGTCGTCGTCGTCGTCGTCGTCGTCGTCGTCGTCGTCGTCGTCGTCGTCGTCGTCGTCGTCGTCGTCGTCGTCGTCGTCGTCGTCGTCGTCGTCGTCGTCGTCGTCGTCGTCGTCGTCGTCGTCGTCGTCGTCGTCGTCGTCGTCGTCGTCGTCGTCGTCGTCGTCGTCGTCGTCGTCGTCGTCGTCGTCGTCGTCGTCGTCGTCGTCGTCGTCGTCGTCGTCGTCGTCGTCGTCGTCGTCGTCGTCGTCGTCGTCGTCGTCGTCGTCGTCGTCGTCGTCGTCGTCGTCGTCGTCGTCGTCGTCGTCGTCGTCGTCGTCGTCGTCGTCGTCGTCGTCGTCGTCGTCGTCGTCGTCGTCGTCGTCGTCGTCGTCGTCGTCGTCGTCGTCGTCGTCGTCGTCGTCGTCGTCGTCGTCGTCGTCGTCGTCGTCGTCGTCGTCGTCGTCGTCGTCGTCGTCGTCGTCGTCGTCGTCGTCGTCGTCGTCGTCGTCGTCGTCGTCGTCGTCGTCGTCGTCGTCGTCGTCGTCGTCGTCGTCGTCGTCGTCGTCGTCGTCGTCGTCGTCGTCGTCGTCGTCGTCGTCGTCGTCGTCGTCGTCGTCGTCGTCGTCGTCGTCGTCGTCGTCGTCGTCGTCGTCGTCGTCGTCGTCGTCGTCGTCGTCGTCGTCGTCGTCGTCGTCGTCGTCGTCGTCGTCGTCGTCGTCGTCGTCGTCGTCGTCGTCGTCGTCGTCGTCGTCGTCGTCGTCGTCGTCGTCGTCGTCGTCGTCGTCGTCGTCGTCGTCGTCGTCGTCGTCGTCGTCGTCGTCGTCGTCGTCGTCGTCGTCGTCGTCGTCGTCGTCGTCGTCGTCGTCGTCGTCGTCGTCGTCGTCGTCGTCGTCGTCGTCGTCGTCGTCGTCGTCGTCGTCGTCGTCGTCGTCGTCGTCGTCGTCGTCGTCGTCGTCGTCGTCGTCGTCGTCGTCGTCGTCGTCGTCGTCGTCGTCGTCGTCGTCGTCGTCGTCGTCGTCGTCGTCGTCGTCGTCGTCGTCGTCGTCGTCGTCGTCGTCGTCGTCGTCGTCGTCGTCGTCGTCGTCGTCGTCGTCGTCGTCGTCGTCGTCGTCGTCGTCGTCGTCGTCGTCGTCGTCGTCGTCGTCGTCGTCGTCGTCGTCGTCGTCGTCGTCGTCGTCGTCGTCGTCGTCGTCGTCGTCGTCGTCGTCGTCGTCGTCGTCGTCGTCGTCGTCGTCGTCGTCGTCGTCGTCGTCGTCGTCGTCGTCGTCGTCGTCGTCGTCGTCGTCGTCGTCGTCGTCGTCGTCGTCGTCGTCGTCGTCGTCGTCGTCGTCGTCGTCGTCGTCGTCGTCGTCGTCGTCGTCGTCGTCGTCGTCGTCGTCGTCGTCGTCGTCGTCGTCGTCGTCGTCGTCGTCGTCGTCGTCGTCGTCGTCGTCGTCGTCGTCGTCGTCGTCGTCGTCGTCGTCGTCGTCGTCGTCGTCGTCGTCGTCGTCGTCGTCGTCGTCGTCGTCGTCGTCGTCGTCGTCGTCGTCGTCGTCGTCGTCGTCGTCGTCGTCGTCGTCGTCGTCGTCGTCGTCGTCGTCGTCGTCGTCGTCGTCGTCGTCGTCGTCGTCGTCGTCGTCGTCGTCGTCGTCGTCGTCGTCGTCGTCGTCGTCGTCGTCGTCGTCGTCGTCGTCGTCGTCGTCGTCGTCGTCGTCGTCGTCGTCGTCGTCGTCGTCGTCGTCGTCGTCGTCGTCGTCGTCGTCGTCGTCGTCGTCGTCGTCGTCGTCGTCGTCGTCGTCGTCGTCGTCGTCGTCGTCGTCGTCGTCGTCGTCGTCGTCGTCGTCGTCGTCGTCGTCGTCGTCGTCGTCGTCGTCGTCGTCGTCGTCGTCGTCGTCGTCGTCGTCGTCGTCGTCGTCGTCGTCGTCGTCGTCGTCGTCGTCGTCGTCGTCGTCGTCGTCGTCGTCGTCGTCGTCGTCGTCGTCGTCGTCGTCGTCGTCGTCGTCGTCGTCGTCGTCGTCGTCGTCGTCGTCGTCGTCGTCGTCGTCGTCGTCGTCGTCGTCGTCGTCGTCGTCGTCGTCGTCGTCGTCGTCGTCGTCGTCGTCGTCGTCGTCGTCGTCGTCGTCGTCGTCGTCGTCGTCGTCGTCGTCGTCGTCGTCGTCGTCGTCGTCGTCGTCGTCGTCGTCGTCGTCGTCGTCGTCTACCATAAATCTTTCTCTACAAAGGATTTTGAATTTCGCTCTCACATCAAACCTTGATATCCCTATGTCTTATAGCTAACTTCATATAATATACAGATTCACACCAGCGGATATCGCAACAATGGATCGTTGCTTTACAATGTCTTTAAAATTGTTATTTGCATCGTTGCTGCAACAAAGTGTGTTATATTCTACCTCAGCCTCTTCTAGAAGAGGCGAATAGATCTTGTTGCGTATATTAACGGTGATTTTAAAATCAGAACGCGGGTTGGTGCCCGTGGAGCGTTGAACCGCTCTGCTCGTCGGAGTGCGGGAGTTTCAAATAAAACACTGTACAACAAGCTATTGCTAAGTTAAACTTTTTAGTTTTATTTGAACTGTTTGGGAAGCTGGTTAAAGGCAGAATGAATGTAGCGTTTCAAAGTATCCTCCGAGTTTCTCGCTGAAGTCGTTCGCCGAATCCTCCTAGTCCTCCCATAGATCCTCGTTGTTCCGTTCTGAGACGGAATTTGGTATCTGGTGCCTTGAAGGAAGTGTTTATTTCAAGGCGCCAGTATTATTAAACAAGGCGCGACTTTTCTAAAGTGAGGCGCCAGTTTTCCTGGCGTGCAAGGGGTTTTTTCAAAGGCCTCATTATACTCCGGCGACAAAGACCTGTAGGGCCCAATGACGGGTCAGAGGTCCTCGTAGACGCCGGCCTCCCACGGCGGATTTTCCCTTTCCCTAATTATCAGGGGAAGGCCTTATGGACACCATTGGTGGGAGTTATGCCGGATTGCACCAATAAAGTGGCAGGATGCGGCAAGACGAATTGAACTCCACTCTCACGGAGTCCACGTTGTGTCGCGTGCTGTTCTTCTAAGTTAGTTGTCAAAAAACCTTGAGAGGGACAAGCTCAAGTCCAGAACATTCAAGCATTGTATATATCCGCGTTTTGAGTTGTTGTTGCTGTAATCAGTATTATTAAAGTTAGTGCTAGGAGATACTGTTGTACAGTTCTTTCAAATTTTCCTAGCCAGTTACAGTTCCCGTCGCCATTAGTTTGCCGCCGGGAAGCGTTGGTCTGATATGCAGAAAATGTCAGACGCGCACCTACGTTCGCTAAGAAATCAGTGACGTACGGTCGAAACACTCGTAGTCCAATCAGGATGGAGGATGCATCAGATCCAAGCAGTAGGCCATCCTTCGGATGTCCGTACGCCCCCGCGAATCGGCGTCCATCTTTCCCTCCGTCTTCGGGTGGTGGTGGAAACTCGGTGGAAGCGCGCTTTTCCGTTACACAGCGGGGTGCTCACGTGGGAAGAGAAAGTAGGCTCTACTCCGAGGATCGAGGAAACAACCCTTGAAGGAAATTTATGACTTCCTCAGCGTCGCCAACACTTCTGGAGTCAATCGAGACTCCTAAAGACTAACAAAGGACAAGGCCTTCTCAAAAGATTACGTGACTTAGAAGAAACTCGCGATTCGTTTCGGGGTCTGTTAATTGGTGTCCTCTTCCTGTTTTCGAGCTCTGCCCAAGATCTTTCTCACGTATGCCACCCGCATCGCACATCCTTAATAATACTTTCTCAATCACACACAACATCTACTTTCAAATTTCACTCCAGATTTATCTATCGATTACATACATTTCCGTGGCTACGTTCGCGTGATCACGCAACAATCTATTCATCTTAACGATATCTTAACGATATTGTCGATATATTGTTAAATATCAATAAGATATCGATAATCTATCAATAATCGATAGTCACACCTCTAATCAAGCATAGAAATCTGTAAACATGAAAATTGATGCTAAAATGAAGTAGAGTCTAATAAAAGGCATGAATTTGGCAAATATAAAAAAATTAAGCTAAAACTTATTATTTCGATGAAATATACTAAAAAAATGACGTTATGGATAGGAAATTTTGATTTCCTAACCACGAATAATTACACTCATCGACTTCATAAATATATCGTTGAGGCGTAATAATAATATTTTGGAAGGATGTTAAGTCATAAAAAGTTCACAAATGTAGCCCAAAAGCACGAAATATCCAATAAACATTTATTATCCTGTAGCATATAGGTTAAGTATATTTTCTGTCACTTCGAGGACAGAAAATCCACTCTTCGAAGTGACGCAAATATAACCTAACTAAGAGACTGTACAAATGTTTATTACGTGGTTGTATTTATATAATATTTCTAATCGAAATTTATGGAAATAAGTGCAAATTATGCTTCTATCAAAATGTATTAGTAAACGGAATTATGCAACATGCTTCTTGAAATTAGTCTTAACGTTCATGCCGTTTTAGATTTTAAACGTTTTCGCACATACGAGGTTTAGGATAGACCTATCAACCAATGTATTTTTCTGTCACCGGTTTGGGGGGTCCTCCCCTTACCATTTTAGCGTCGCATGCAACGTTACCGGCGAAGTTTCGAAACAGATTGTAATGCTACGCGTGGTAGGAATTAGAATTCAGCACGGGTATAACTGGGTTATTTTTTGAGTCGAAGCCTGCGATTTACAAATGTTTCTGTTAGAGTGACAATTTAAAAATCGTCTTATGAACATATTCCGTTCAACGGAAGAGAAAGGAGGATGAAAATAAAACGATATCACATTCGTCTTTCAACTTTGCTGTCCTATTCCGGTTTATTTAATACAAAACAAATTTCATTCGCTGGCAATAACGTAATTTGTAAAAAGAGTGCTTTAATGTTTTTTAAGAGCACCTGTTGCTGAATCCCACCCATTCATCATGTGTTTGTGCATACATTAATGATGGTCTATATGATATAATACAGACATATAATAATAAAAAATAATTTTGTTCCTTATTTAATCTACGACACTCAATTTTTTTTTAAGTCGGCGCCAGATTTACACAGTGCAAATGATGAGGCGCTGATATAAAAAAGTTGAGTGTCGTAAATTAAATAAGGAACAAAATTATTTTTTACTTTTTAGCGCATTTTAATTTTTCTGAAGTCGGTTTTAATTATGATTTTCCATTTCTTGTACCGATGCGCCATTATTGTGGCTTTTACACGCAGGTGGCGAAAAATCTCTCCGCACAGGGATATAGCGCAGCGGTCAACCCTGTCGTAGCTACAAATTTTGAAACTGAGACGGGTACGAGACCAGTCCACATTGTTTTCAAACCTCATTACAGTAATCTGGGGTGAGTGGTAAATCGATCATAAAAGCGGAGCGCGCAGCTCGCTTACCTGGGCCGGGAAATTCCCAATAGCTCTTTGCCACGTGAATTTGAAAGAGACCATCCCAAAATTTTTGAAGCTGTGACAGATCACTGCTGTCCAGTGGTCGCTGGCAGCTCTCCGAAGAGATTGCCTTCGTTGGCCGCCGCCCATCTCGTTCTTTTGTCGATGTCGACGGGCTCGACGTCGCGGTTTCAGTCACGTCCAACAATGCGTTTGCAGACCTCAGAATCTATTGATCTGGTTTTCTTTTTCATAATTGTATCTTTAGTGCAGTGTATGCATAGATAAGACTTAAGGGGCAACTAATCAGACGTGTCTTTGATAGTAACGGTGTTTTAATTTTTTTTCTAGAATTTTTGTGTCTGAGTGTTTTAAAAATTTATCGCTACTCAACGCCACGCCTATACCGGCTTCGATTAATGCCATTTTTTTGGAATGATGCGCCATTATTGTGGCTTTTACACGCAGGAGGCGAAAAATCTCTCCGTACAGGTGTATACCGCCGCGGTCAACCTTATCGTAGCTTAAAATTTTGAAATTCAAGACCATTATACTCATTCATCTTTTTCCTTCAGTGTCGGATCTGTATTCGTACTCAGAAAGTTAAAAAATCCAATGGCTACGACATTCTGGCCTTTTCACTGTACGCTCTCTTGAAATCGGTTGAACGGTAACGCGTACCTTTTTTTACGACCGTGATGGGTTCTTAGGTAAAACCTTTCAAATGATGCGGGTCGGGGGTCATAAACGCTAGAGTAGTGGCATAAAGACAAAGTCAGCGATAGGCCATTCAGTAATGAGTATGCCTATTTCCGTACTGCCCCCTCCGTACATGGGTAACGAAAGAAACAAAAACGATTTTTATAAGATTGAAAGATTCAAATGGTACCCACAATTCACAGACAATTGTTGTATATAGTAACGTACTCTAAAGCACTCACCGACCTCGTACACGTAGATGGTTAGGCTATAATACCTATTACTCTCCTTCTTTCTTTCGCTCGAGCGCTCACTCTCTCTCTCTCTCTCTCTCTCTCTCTCTCTCTCTCTCTCTCTCTCTCTGTCTCTCTCGTTCTCTCTCTGTCTCTGCGCGACCTGGAGTGCTGGGCGCCGGTACAAGATGTTGAAGCGCAGGATACGTCGAACAGTACACTGATGTTATAATGTTAACAGTTTTTAAATTATGTCGGAGTTGAAGTAACGGTTTAACTTTTATTTATTAGAATGAGAAAATTATAATGATTTAAGATAATGAGTAACGTAATAATCGAGTCTCTACGGGGACTGAGTCTTTCCACGTTAAGTATTAACTATTCACGATGGAACTCTAGCTCAAGGACTATTTTACACAAATAGCAATGTCCCTCGGACAGAACGTCTGCGCACTACGCGACTTGCTAGCCGACTGCAACGAACGAACGCAGGGTAGGCCCGAGCACATGGGACTTTGAACAAAGAGCGCCAAAATTGCTGACTCTGCACCTCATGCACACGGGCCCAACCGTCGTCGCTCGAACGTTCCCAGCATCTCAGTGCCTAGGTTGTTATCGCGTCCGGCGTTCTAAGAACGTCGACGGTGTTGGAAGATTTTCGCATGGAAGAATGCAGTGGCGCAGCGGCTCATATAAAATTACTATTATAATTCGGTTTGTAAATCATTGACAATTGATCGAGGGAAACTCCCACAACACTCAATGGTAGGATCAGATGTCAATGATGGTGTAACAAAATTTAACAGGGAAGAAAAATATAAGGTGGCCTACTACAATGTTTAGGTTTCGGAATGCTTATCACAACGCGCATTCTAAGAACGTCGACGGCGTTGGAGATCGTTGACAATAATCTTCCATGAGAATATGCCGTGGCGTGACAGGCTTCAAGCAGAATTAAATTATAACTATTAAGAATTTTCACAGACAATCGACTATTGATTCAGGGAAGTTCCCATAACACGTGATGGTTGAATCAGTCGTCGACATCTGTGATTTGGCTATTCAATGAGAATTTTCGTAGAAATTTAGAAATGAATTTGAAAAAGTAACCGGCACGTAACAAAAGTAACGAAGAGTACCTGAATTTTACGTGAACTTTCACGGAACTGCTGTGTGCCCAAATCTTAACGTAAGCGATACCTACGCTCGTGTACTTACATCTTAGATGCTTTTTATAATTTTTAAATCCATTCAATAGTTAATAAGGACAGAGCCAATCAATTTGTAACGAAACATAGGGGTTTAGGGGCCTCGGATCCCAAAAACTACGAATATAAATTTTACAAAAACGTTTTAATTAATTATTTTCAATGATTTTTACGTGTCGTAGGATGGGCACCGTCTATTTAGACACGCGCGATGTGCAGAGATTTGCGGGAATGTTAGTAATAGCGTCAACTTTTAATATTTTTCGGCGTACGACACGTGAAAATATTAGTTAAATGTTCCACTACATGTAAAATACTAACAATCAATTTCATCTTGCAATTTATAGTTTGTATAAGCTCTTAAGAAGTACCATATTGCAGCGCCATATAGGCTCCTGATCCCCGAAATAGAATTTCAGAGAGAAATCCGGCGTGAGTCGTTGACAAACCGAGGCAAAGCGTAGCTTAGCGAAAGCCCGCCCTGTACGTTAAACTCTCACTCTAAACGAGTCACATGTATACAAGCATGCACACATCTTTCAGTATTTCAACACATTTCAGAGTAGTTCTTGAGTTGGACCATCGACGAAGTATAGAATCGACCTATCACCTTATGGGACTTCGTGTCACCACCCAAACTGTATTACCGACCCATAACTCGAGGACTGAATTTAGCGGCCTCTGCTCATGAACAGCGTCCAACTTAGGATCTACTCTGAAATGTGTTGAAATGCTGAAAGGTGTGCGTGATTGTATACGTGTGACTTGTTTAGAGTGAGAGTTTGACAGAGGACAGGCTTTTGTTACGCTACGCTTTGGCTCGGTTTGTCAGCGACTCACGAGGATTCGCGTGGATTTTTCTTCGAAAATCTATTTCGGTGATCTCTTCTTGAAAGCTTATACAAGCTATAAATTGCAAGATGACATTGATTGTTAGTACTTTACGTGTAGTGGAACACTTAACTAACATTTTCGCGAGTCGTATGTTGAAAAATATTAAAAATTGACGCTGTTACTGACATTCCCACAAATCTCTGCACTCCGCGCATGTCTAAATAGACTGTGCCCATCCTACGACACGTATAAATCATTGAGAACAAGGAATCCAAACGTTTTTTTAAAATTTATATTCGTAGTTTTCGGCACCCGAGGACATTTTGCAATAGTTTATTTATTACTTGGGAACGATAGATTAGTAGTTAAAACTCTACGTTTCGTTACAAATTGATTGGCCCATTCCTTATTAACTATTGTATGGATTTAAAAATTGTAAAGAACATCTCCGATGTAAGTACCCGAGCGTATCGCTTGCGTTAAGGTCTGTTTTCATTATTCCTAGATATGTACATATGAGAAAACAGTTATGGTATTTTTTAAAGCACGAGTAAAAAAAAAGGTCCTGTTTTACGGACGTCGCGACTCGCGTGTGAGATAAAATGGGAGGGAAACGGCACGGAGGACCTTTACGCGACAAACGATCATTCTGGCAGCGGCAACAAAGTATAATACTACATTGTCTTCTTGCATTCTCCGTGCGTCTGATTTTCGCATGTCGATGTCGGTCCACGGACAAGCTAGGCTTCTAGATTTTAATTTCTTCTACAAATTCTGCAAAAGCCGTAATCAGTAGCTAAAAGCGGAAAACATGTATGTTCATATGCTAAGCTAATCATAAGGTGAAATTTTTACATTCTCTGTTTCGGCTCGATTCGAGCATTTACGGCATATTAGTGAGATTTTTTTAATAAAAGGAAAATCAAATACGACGTGATTCGGGCAAGTAGGTATGTACATATGTAGAGTTGCTATACGTCCTGTATATACGGGACTGTCCCGTATTTCACTGTTCCCGTGAAATATTTTACAAAGTAAAATAAACCATTACCTACCCACTTTTTTCATGTTTTATTTAATTAGCATTTAAATGTTCCGTATCAAAGCTTGACAATTATGGCAACCCTAAAAATAAATCACTACCTACCCACTTTTTTCATATATTATTTGTTTAGCATTTAAACAAAATAAAAAATGGTAAAGATTCGTTAAGAGCAAACGCCTGATTTAGCGAGCTCTGCTTGCAAGACATTTCAAGTCGCATTGATTTTTGCCTTCAGGTGTATCGCGTTTCTGGGAACGGCGTCTGTTTAAAAAAAAGACGAACTTTTCGATGGCCTTGACCTCAATAATCGATGAGAAAAAGGCCGCACATCTACTGAACGTTCGCTATCGTATTATTTTCTGGATTTTAAAAAAATATGTTATTATTTTTCCTCTTTCTGCACCAATTTTTTGCCGTACCTTCCTCATACCAAACTGCGTCGTAATTGGTTTCATTTTAGTAGACAAATCTGACATACAATACAGATGTTTGCATAATGATAAAAATATTGAAAAATTATTTTTCCATTAGAGGATACTGCATATTAATGGCCCTGTATTCCTTCCAAGCGCCTTCTGAACAATTTTAGAAATCTATGTGAACCTGATATATATGTTTCCATATTTAAAAAAGTGATAGGAACTAGAGGAAATGCTGTATTGTGTTGTCTCAAGCGTAAATGTTGTAAAACGTTTATAAGACCGACTCGAAAAATCCGATCTTACCATATTTTATGGAAGAAAGAAAGTCAGAAAAGCATGTATTTAGCCGCGTAATATAACATTTTTAATAGTTTTTTAGCAGGTTAGTCAATTGAATGTCAGGGTGGCTTAAAGTAATTATTTAAACATTTAAAGACAGTTCTTCGAAATATAAAAGAAATAATTACGGCTACAGTCCCTAGTAATAATCCCACTAAATATAAAGAATTTAATGAAATTTAATGAACTTTTTTCCCGCTTGGGACCGCAAGTCAAATTTTCCGCGTACCCAAGCTCAGAAATATCATTCCAACTACCATTAATGTAGGGTGGGGAAAGTTCCCCTTTCATGCGGCCGCCCAGGCTAGGGAAAATGCGCAAGCTGGATGCGCGTGATTATTATGTAGTCCCCTCCTCGAAGTGACAGAAAATATAACCTATATGCTATATGACAATAAATGTTTATTGGCTATTTCGTTCCTTTACGCTACATTTGTGAACTTTTTATAACTTAACATCATTCCAAAATATCGTTGTTACGCCGCAACGGTATATTTATGAAATTGGGTATAGCATATAGGTTATAATTTCTCTCACTTTGAGGTAGAGGTGTGACTATCGAAATGTTATCGATATTTCGATATATCGATAATATGGTTAAGATATTGTTGACGCGAATAGACCCAGATAGCACACGACTTATAGACGACGTGTGCTACCTGGGAAATCAGCTGAGGTATACACGAAAAAAGGTCAGCAGCATAGAAAGCGTTGCTGGGCCCATACACGACGCTATCCAGCACCGAAAAACACCGTTGTGAACGGACGAAAATATCGGTGCTGAGCCCATTCAGTGTTTTTCGGTGCTGGACAGCGCCGTGAATTCAAATACAAACCAATAGATTCTCATTGACTTTATTATACAAATAATGCGTTGCATTCTATGCGAAAAAAGGTCTGCACCGTTGGCAACGGTGCTCAAAAAGTGAGCACCGTAAAAACCGGTGCTGGGCCCATTCACGGCGCTATCTAGCACCGAAAAACACCGTTGTGAATGGGCGAAAACATCGGTGCTGAGCCGCTGAGTATCGAAAGCGATATCTTTAAAAGTATGAATATGTATAGTTGCTTTACAATGTCTTTAAAATTGTTATTTGCATCGTTGCTGCAGCAAAGTGTGTTATATTCTACCTCAGCCTCTTCTAGAAGAGGCGAATAGATCTATTCGTCTTAACGATATCTTAACGATATTGTCGATATATTGTTAAATATCAATAAGATATCGATAATCTATCAATAATCGATAGTCACACCTCTAATCAAGCATAGAAATCTGTAAACATGAAAATTGATGCTAAAATCAAGTAGAGTCTAATAAAAGGCACGAATTTGGCAAACATAAACAAATTAAGCTAAAACTTATTATTTCGATGAAATGTACTAAAAAAATGACGTTATGAATAGGAAATTTTGATTTCTTAACCACGAATAATTACACTCATCGACTTCATAAATATATCGTTGAGGCGTAATAATAATATTTTGGAAGGATGTTAAGTCATAAAATGTTCACAAATGTAGCCCAAAAGAACGAAATATCCAATAAACATTTATTATCCTGTAGCATATAGGTTAAATATATTTTCTGCCACTTCGAGGACAGAAAATCCACTCTTCGAAGTGACCGAAAATATAACCTAACTAAGAGACTGTACAAATGTTTATTACGTGGTTGTATTTATATAATATTTCTAATCGAAATTTATGGAAATAAGTGCAAATTATGCTTCTATCAAAATGTATTAGTAAACAGAATTATGCAACATGTTTCTTGAAATTAGTCTTAACGTTCATGCCGTTTTAGATTTTAAACGTTTCCGATAAGATTTAATTTCAATTCCTACCACTCGTAGCATTGTAATCTTATTTTAGACTGAATCGATAACGTTGGGTGTGACACGAAAATGGTAAGGGGGCTCGCGAGCCCCCCGAGCGTGTGACACAAAATTACATTCCGTGATAGGTCTATTCTATACCTGGTCTGTGGTTGGACGCTGTTCATGAACAGAGGTCGCTAAATTCAGTCTTCAAATTATGGGTCGGTAACACAGTTTAGGTGGTGACACGAAGTCCCATAAGGTGATAGGTCTATTCATAGACCAGGTATAGGATAGACCAATCACGCAATGTAGTTTTGTGTCACATGCTCGGGGGGGCTCGTGAGCCCCCTTACCATTTTCGTGTCATACCCAACGTTATCGATTTAGTCTAAAATAAGATTACAATGCTACGAGTGGTAGGAATTTAAATTAAATCATATCGGAAACATTTAAAATCTAAAACGGCGTGAACGTTAAGACTAATTTCAAGAAACATGTTGCATGATTCCGTGTACTATTACATTTTGATAGAACCATAATTTGCTCTTATTTCCATAAATTTCGATCAGAAATATTATATAAATACAACAACGTAATAAACATTTGTACAGTCTCTTAGTTAGGTTATATTTTCGGTCACTTCGAAGAGTGGATTTTCTGTCCTCGAAGTGACAGAAAATATACTTAACCTATATGCTACAGGATAATAAATGTTTATTGGATATTTCGTTCTTTTGGGCTACATTTGTGAACTTTTTATGACTTAACATCCTTCCAAAATATTATTATTACGCCGCAACGATATATTTATGAAGTCGATAAACATAATTATTCGTGGTTAAGAAATCAAAATTTCCATTGATAACATTATTTTCTGAGTACAGTTCATCGAAATAGTAAGTTTTAGCTTAATTTGTTTATGTTTGCTAAATTCGTGCGTTTTATTAGACCCTAATTGATTTTAGCATCAATTTTCATGTTTACAGTTTTCTATGCTTCATGAGGTTTTGGCATCAATTTTCACGTTTGCAGTGTCATGGAATTGTTCGAGATTGTAACTAATTTTAGCTTCTATTCTTAAATTTACATCTATATGCACGGAAAAAGGTCAACACCGTTGGAAACGGTGCTCGAAAAGTGAGCACCGTAGGCGATAGTGCCAGCACCGTAAAGGCCAGTGCTGGGCCCATTCACAACGCTTTACAACACCGAAAAACACCGTTGTGAATGGGCGAAAATATCGGTGCTGACCCAGATAGCACACGACGTCTATAAACCGTCTATAGATGTCGTGTGCTATCTGGGATACCTCAGCCGCTTCTATTCGCCTCAACGATATCTTAACTATATTATCGATATATCGACATATCGATAACATTTCGATATTGTTGACATTCATCGATAAATTTATTGATAGTCACACATGTACCTCAATGTAACAGAAAATATAGCCTATATGCTATACCCAATTCCATAAATATACCGTTGCGGCGTAACAATAAAATATTATTGGAAGGATGTTAAGTTATAAAAAATTCACAAATGTAGCGTAAAAGAACGAAATAGCCAAGAAACATTTATTGTCATGTAGCATATAGATTATATTTTCTGTCACTTCGAGCAGAGGACCACATAATAATCACGCGCATCCAGCCTGCGCATTGTCCCTAGCCTGGGCGGCCGTATGAAAGGGGTAATTTCCCCACCCTACATCAGTGGTAGTCCATTAGTCCATTAGTATTGACATTATACGGGGGGAGCATAACGGCACGTGCCACGTGTCCGAGGCGTCGCTCTGACTATTCTGCCGATGAGCGTTCAAACGAGAGGAGGACGGAGATTCCCCGGGCCGACCACGCCGCCCGGTACGACCGCTCCTCTTCCCCTATGCAATCGACAACACAGGCTCCAAGGGCCTCCCTGTTATAGGAGGTGCAACTGTGCCACCCGGCGCTTGAGGCCGCACACCTAACCTCCCCGCGACGGCTTGAGAGGCTGGGCCTTCCCTCAGAGGGGGGCAGGAAGTGGCTGTGAGGGCCGCCTCCTCAAGGTACGCGGTACCCCGTAGTAGTTCTACCCCGTTTCTCGGGTGAGGTCCGCTTTTTATAGGCCCGAGCCAGCTTGCGGGCTCACCGTACTCGCGGTGGTGACCTTCGTCGGGGCAGGGCGATCCCTGCCTAGACACACCTAGATGTGTCACCCCGTCACTAATTGTTTTGCCGCGGTTTATCGAATCGTGTCTGGGCGCCGCTCTACCAAACCTCCTATCTACCCCGTGAGCTTGACTCGACTTGCATTCCTCGATCGGACGGCCGGTCACTTCTCAGCCTCTCTTAAGCGTTCGGTCTGCGCGAACACGCGCGTGTGATGCCTTCGGCTTGTGGAGGGCTGGATTGCTTACCCGTTCTAAGGCTCGCTATGTTCCCTCCCCTTCTACCCCCTTCCCCCCCTAAAACCCCTGACTCTAATACCTGGCACTTCTCCCACCCTTATCCTTGCGAGCAACTCTGGCCCATTGTTCACCCCTTCGTTCCTCCATTCTCTGCCTAACGTTTTGAAACCCTCGAGCTGATGTATCTGCTGCTAGCCTCTCCGTCTCCCGCCTCGTCCCCCCCCCCCGTTGGTTTGGTTTGTAGTTATGCATTTTTTAGGTCTAGTAGCCCGTGACACGATTCTGGTAGGGCGGCCACGACCCGCCCCTACGGTTTCCCGTATCGAGGTGTGTACAACCGGTGCGCCGTTGATCGCACTAGCGCTAGAAACGCCTGTTTCCGTCCAACTTGCTTGTGACCCGATTCCGCTCGGCCACCACGTTTTTGCCGCACAGCCATGACGGAAGCGGTCGTTACCATACTTTTCCCCTCGGGTACCTTGCCTTCCGAGTGCCCGGAGGCCGTTCCCCGCTCCGTCGAGCCCCTCCTTAGCTCATCTTTGTCTGTTTCCGATTTGTTGATCATCCTGCCTGCGGGACGGGTCGTGGACGGAAGCGAGGGGGGTGTCCCGTCAAGGTCGGTGTTACCCCCGTGCTATGCTGGGATGCCCCTAGGGCGAGGGTGGCCCCCGCTGGAGGCCTATAGACCCTCCGCCTCTGATCACCGTCCACCGGAACTCCCTTGTTCGTCTGGTATTTTCGGATCCGGGGGCCGGGTCGCCCGTGAGCGCCACAGTCCGTGTTATGCCCCACTAAACGGCCCGACTAGCCGCTGTTTGAATCCGTCTCTGCTGTCATTCTTCCCAGTTGCCGTTGTTCCTTCCTCCGTCGCCGTGGTTGTGTGATCTGTCGTTTTGAAAGAATAAGGGTTGTGAAGGGGGCCCCTGCCACCGCCCCCTCCTGGTGGACCACGCCGTGGGGCGTCACTCCTGTGCGGTAAGTGTCTTATGATTGCGCTTGGAGCGTTAGGTTCGTCCCCGTCAGCAGATCCCACGAGTCGGTGGGGTCTCGCCGGCGCGGCCCGTCCTTATAGGTCCTCCTCTTCGGTAGGAGCTGAACCCTTAGATAGTCTTCCATGGGTTCACCTCCTCCTAGAATTTCACGATTTCTTTGACGCAGATTCTCTTTACGTTGCTTGCTTCTATTATCTCCTCGTCCAACCATCTTTTCCTTTTCATCATAGTCCTAGGACACTCGCACAATACGTGTTTAGTGTCCTCTCTTGTCTCTTCGCATAGCGAGCACATCTCTGTCCAACCTCTTCCTATTCTGGAGAGGTGGGCGTTTCACCACGTTTCTTACGTCCGCTCATGCTAAACCCATTATGGTTCTTGCTCTGTCCTCGTTTGCTTCCATGCCCAGTAGTTCCTTTGACAGCACACAGCCGGTCGTTTGTTCCCATGCTTTTGTTCTCTCATCGTCTCTCCACTTCCGCAGGATTGCTTTAAACGCCACCGTGGCTATAGGTGGGATGACTTCCCCGTCGTCCGGGGTTCTACTCGTTCCATCTTTCGCCAGTTGGTCCGTTTTTAATCGTCTGCCCTGGGAAGGCGTTGTGGATCGCCACTGGTAATGGCCAGGGAAGGGTGCACTCCACAGAAGAAAACTCCACCGGTGGATGGAACGGCACTTTATTTAGCCGAACGTGGGCGTCGTTACAATAACGGACGAGCACACCACACAGAGATCGCACACGAACAGACACAACTCAACAAAACACGACGAAAACACTGAACGGAAACTCTGTACAAAACTATGTCCAGTGAGCGCTGGGCGCGAATGGCTCGAAGGGCCGTTTTCCGTTATTTCAAAAACGGTGGGTCGGTGGGCGACAGAGAAGGTCGTAATTTTCGTGCGTGCGAGAGCATGTTATTGTCACTTGGTGTTCGTGGAACTAACTGCCGGATTCTCGGAAGCGCGCAACGCTCGAATCCAGGCAAAACGTGTGACCCACGTAGCCGTCTTACCGAACGGTGTGTCACCGTGTTTACACGCTCTCCCACGCACATTTAAATCCGCGTAACAGCTGAGCGCTGGATTTCGGCTGCAACAGTCCGCTCTATCGTTTCCTTCTATCCCGTGGTGTCCGGGCACCCAACAGATGCGGACCAGTTCCACTCTTCTGCCTATCTCGTCCAACGCCTGTCTACACTCCAGTGCGGTCCTTGATACGAACACGTGTCCCCCGAGCGCCTTTGTGGCCGCTTGACTATCGGTGCATATCTCTATTTTCCTATGTCTGTTTTTCTTTGGCGCTTCCTTGTGCACCCACAGCTCTTATTCCTCTGCTCGTTGTTGCTACCGGAGGTCTACCGCCCTGTGTGAGCCTCCAGTCCCTGTCGTTTTCATCCATTGCGTCTAATTCCTCCTTGATACAGCGGGTGCATTCTAGTATGGCTACTATCTCCGCTTGGAATACCGTGGTGTATTGCCCTAGGCTTCTAAACCCGTGCCTCCCTCTTGCGTTTCCTTCGCACTATCCTGCTCCTGCCAACCCGTCCTGTCTTTTGGATCCATCCGTGTACCAGACCATGTTGTGCCTCTGATTGAGCTCCATCTTGTTCCAGTCCGTTCTGGTCGAAATCTCTGTCTCCAACTGCCTATCAAACATGTGTCTCTTGATGATCAAGTCTTTGGGTGATGTCTTCATGCGGTTCAGTTCCGCTCCTCCTTCCTCCTCGAGTATACAGCTGTGACTCGTGACGTTTCCTGCGTACCAATCTTCCCAGCTCTGTAGTCTGAGCATAGTTCTCATCGCCAGTTTCTTGATCCTTATATGCAATAGTGGAATGTTTGCTATCATTTCCAGTGCCCTAGTGGGGGCTGTCTTCATCGTGCCGTAAATTCTTCTTAGCGCGATACCCTGTATACTGTCCAGTTTCTTGCATACTGTTATCATGTTCGTTGTTCTCCACCAGATCCCAACCCCGAAAGTCAATCGTGAGATCACGATAGCGTCGTAGATCCATTTCACTACCTCCGATGTGAGTTCCCATGTTGGTCCTACCATTCTCATACCATGTTCATGTTGTTTTTTGCCCTGCGGACTTGTTGGAAGACATGTTCCCTCCAGGTTAGCGTGTCATTTACGACCATACCCAGGTATCTGACCTTCCTGGACAGCTTTAGCGTTTGACCTTGATACTTGAGTCCCCCGTATGTGGGCCTCCTGTTAGTGTTCGCTATTCTGATGACTTCCATTTTTGTCCGATTTACCGACAACCCTGATTTCTCACACCAGTTCTCCAATGTGCGTAGTACTCTTCTCTCCGCAGCCCCCATATTCTTGTTCGAGGCCATGAACACTACGTCGTCCGCGTACACCGATACAGTGACCCCGCTGCCTTCTAGATCGTAAAGTAGGTCGTCCACTGCCAAACTCCATAAGAGCGGCAACAGGATGCTCCCTTGCGGGCAACCTCTGTTTGCTCTCCCTTCGGCTGTAGCTTCTCCTCTGTCGGTTTGTGCCGTTCAATTCGTTAGTACCGTGTTTATCCATTTAATTATTGTTTCGCTGATCCCGAATCTTCTCAGGGCTCCGATGATCACCGCTGTTAGTGTTCTATTGAAGGCCCCTTCTATGTCGATGAAGCAGGCTAGCGTTACCTTCTTGTCCTTTTTTGCTATTTCCACGTCTCTCACGAAGTGATGTACTGCCACCTCCACCGAGTGACCAGCCCTAAAGGCGTGTTGGTATCGGTGCAGCGGTCTCACCGTTAGAAACTCATCCTTAATGTATCGATCCACCATACGTTCTATCGTTTTCATCACGTTCGACATCAGACTGATGGGCCTGAATGATTTCGGCGTCGTGTAATCCTTCCTTCCTGGTTTGGGCAAGAAGACCACTTTTGTTACTTCCCACACCTTCGGTATGACTCCCAGTTCTAGGCTAGCTCTCATCAGTTCCACCGCTACCTCGGCGATGTACGGTGTTGCTCCCTACAATGTCTTGGCATATATCCTGTCCACTCCTGGGGCTTTGTACGGTTCGAACGATCCTATCGCCCATTTGAGCCTTTCGTTGTTTATTACCTTACCTGCCTCTTCTCTGGCCACGTTTTCTCCATTTTCGTGCTCTCTTCTGTCGTCCGGTTCTCTGGTGGGAATTTCCATGTTAGATGCTTCCCTAACCGTTTCCTCGATAGCATCTTCTTCTCCAATTGGTTCTTCCCTCGCACATCTCTGTATGCCCGGGAAGTGCTCTTCTAGCAGCATTTCTAATATTTCCTGGTCTGTTTCGCTATAACTTCCGTCCTCCTTTTTTAGTGTTCCCAGCATCTCCGGGTGGTTTTTCTCCAGTATCCTGGTCAATCTGGCTACCTCTGGTATTCTTCTCATGTTGGCGCAATAGTCCCTCCAGGTGTTCCTCTTGGCATTCAATACGGCCTTTGTGTATCGTCTGCACGTCCTATTCCCTGCGGCGCGCAGTCTCGTTTTCCTTCTTGTCTGTCCTCTTGCCCTCCTGGCGATGTTCAGTGCCCTCCGTGCCTGTCTCTGGAGCTCGGCTAGCTCCTCACTCCACCACGGCGTGGCGATCCTATTTGTCACCTCTTTCTCCTCCGTAGCCTCCTCCCATGCTTTCGTCATGTAGTCTACCATTCTGTCGTTGGCTTCCTTTAGTTCCTGTTGGTTTCTACACCCCCTAACCGGAAGATCTTCCGCGTTCGTGGCCAGCCTTTCCGCGTATAGCTTCCACTCCGTAGCTCTAGGGTTTCTTTTCCACGTTCTTTCTGTTTGTCCATCCTCTCCTATTTGGAACCATATGTACCTATGGTCCGAAGCGCTGTCCTCTCTCAGGACCGCCCATCCTCTTACTTCTCTCGTCATTCCTGCCGTGGCCAGCGTGATATCCAGGACCTCTTCCCTATCTGCCGTGACAAAGGTGTACTCGTTTCCTGTGTTCAGGCACGTCAGTCCATTCTCCATGACGTAATCCGCCACTCTTTCTCCTCTGCTGTTTGTATCAGTGCTTCCCCACATCTCATGTCTGGCGTTGGCGTCCATCCCTATTATACCGCCTACTTGCCTGGCCTCGCACCACTCCACGATATTTCTACACATTTCTCCAGGGGGTCTTCGTTTCCGTTTGCCGGTAAATAGGCTGATGTAAGTATGATGCCTCTGTTGTCAATTCCCCTCTTTCTGATATTGATCGTAGCCACGTCCGCGTTATTCTACTAAGGCAGAAACGTCGCTGTTATGCCCTTTCTCGTTACTATGCACGCTCTTGCTTCTCAATGGATCTTGTCGCGTATGTCACGCCCGCTTCCGATAACTCTCTCGGGGCTCCGTGCGCCACCCAGGGCTCCTGGACCAGAGCGATGTCCAGCCTCCGCGTGGCCATCAGGCGCACCAACGTCTTTGTCGCCGCCGCGGAGTGGTGTAGATTTATCTGGACTACCTTTAGGGCCATGTTCTGTGGACATTTAGAGCGTTCGATTCTTGAGTTGTAGTTTGCGTTTGGAGGAAGTATGCTTCTTCCCGCCTGTCCTTCATCCGTGTGTGTCTAAATGATTGATTTATCCCTTCCCGCCTTATTGATCAGGGTCCATCCTGTTACTGCCCCTGCCCTATCCCTTGTCATCGTTATCTTTATCTTAATCTGGAGTTAATCTCGCGACCGTCCCCGCTCTGCCCCCCCCCCCAAATTCTTAACCTAGGTACCCAGCCCCCCCTCTCTCCCTTTTTACATTAGTCTCTTATTTCTCTCTGAGTGCTGGTGCCGCATCATCAGCGGCCCCAGTAGGGAGGCACCGCCCCGCCCCCTCTCGTGAATCCCTTCCGCTCGATCCCCCAGGTTTTTTTCCGTGCCCCGGGGGACCAACCTCTCCCACGTGGGGGGTTTGTCCCGTTGGATCCTCCGACTCATCGGGGTCGCGATACGCAAATCAAACTTAACCTACTTTCCGCGACATTGCCTAAAGGCATCGTCCACCTTAATCCTAAATTAAAATCTAGTCCCTACTTTAAAAGGAAGAGGAAGAAGAAGAGGAAGAGGAAGAAGAAGAGGAAGAGGAAGAAGAGGAAGGTACATTATTCCTTGCGGAGCCAGAATCTGGCCTCCAATGCCCCCCCCCCCCCCCGCACACACACACAGTCTGAATCGCCTGCCCTGGCCCCTGAGATATGCTAAGTCTTTTCCGTTGATTCTGATAATATATTCCCTGCCCCGTTCCTGTCTTGAGCCCGTCTCAACTATTTCCCATCCCCTAGCCATGCTACGAGGATGTTCCTTTTGAATTTGGCTCTTGATCGTGGGAGCGCTCACCCATCCTTCCGAGAGTGCCATCATCACCCTGAATTTCTTTTCTACATCTCCCTTGCCCACTATTATCATTTTTCTTCCTTCGTTAGTCAGGCGGTCTCCCTCCGCCTTTTCCTTAATCCATTTCCTAGAATCTTCCCCCTCCACGGTGAGTAGTAGGCTCCCGTTCAGCCACCCCTTTTGGGGGATCTTGAGGTTGACATCCACCACGGAGGCCTGCTCCAGGATCCGACCAAAGATTCGGTTCGCCTGCTGCCTGTTTAGTTCCTCCACTGGGTAGCCTCTTGGTACGACCGCCACCACGATGGTGACTGTCGCTATTCTGGGTGTCGGATGCCCACTCGGGCCAGGAGTGTCAGAGATGTCTCGTTTCGGGGCCGTTTCGGGGTCTCTTTGGGCCAACTCGATCTCCGACTGGTCGCCCTCAGATCCGGTCTCTTCTAATTCAATCATTTTTTCCCCCAGCTAAAAAGTTTTTATTTTATATACAAAGGCCCAGATTGTCTTGAGAGAGAGAGAGAGAGAGAGAGAGAGAGAGAGAGCTGTTCTACCGCTTGCCTTATTATTGTTTAAAGGGAAGGAGTTAATTGCGTTCTCACCCCATTTTGTTTATTCCCCGATCTTCCCCATGCCCATCCTTTTTTTTTTTTTTGTTGACGTGGTGGAAATCCCTTACGGATACCCCCAGCCCTCGGGGGAGGGCCAGGGGTTATGTGGGGCTTGCACCCACTAAAACCACCACGGTGGTCGTCCTCGGGGGCAGCGCTGCGCGCCTGAGGGGAGGGACTTTGGCGAGATCAAACTAGCGATACTTTCGCTTGCACATCCCCATGCCCATCCTAGCCTTTCCCCCCTCATCCTTGCAGCTATCTCCATCTTTTATTTTTTATTCCGATGAGGGTCCAGGGGGAGCAAGCCCGCCCGCATAGGGTCACAGCTAATCACGATCGTGCCGGCAGACTCCCCCCCCCCTGAGCCCCCCGTTTTTTTTAGGCCTCTTGGTCGGGGTCCGTTATATCCATGTCCCTTGATGGCCCCTTTCTGCATCTTCTTTTCTTGATGGTGCTGTTTCAGGAGACCGTCTCGGCGCAGCTCGTCAGCGGCCTCGTTTCCGCGATGCCCCCCCCCCCCCGTCCGATCCGCGGAACTGTGTCGCGCGTCCGCCCGGTGATTAGGGGCACCATTTCCCGTTTATTGTCCACCCTCGTAGGGGGGGGACCCCTTGGTAATCATTATACCGGGGACCTGGCCAGGATCCCGACCAGGAGGGCTAGCGGGGTGGTTCCACGTATGTCCGAACCCCGCTGTGGACCACCGCGCTGTTGCGGCACATTCGGGGAATTCGGGACCGCATTTGACCCGCGTTGGCAGTCCCCCGACACCTTGTCCCTCGACGTGGGGTATCGTAAGACCTGTAATTAAGAGAAAAGAAGGGACCGCGAGGGGCCGCTTAGACGGTCCTCACCTCTGCTGCCCCCTGGATGTTGTCTCGGCTCCTTCGTCTTCTATGCTCTGCTGGAGGTTCCTGGTCTCTTGATTTCTGGTTGGTGATGCTACAGATCCTTTGCTGTCTTCTTGGTCTTCCTGGTACCTAATGAGTGCGGCGGGACGGACTCGGTGTGCGGCCCCGGATGAAAAGACCGGGTTTCCTTTTGCCAGCCCGGTGTGGCGATCAGAAAGCTCGTGTGAGGGCGGTTGATGCGCATGGGCCGGGCCGATTGCGTGGAAAAAGTGCTCGCCGGGACTATCGAGGCGGCTGAGGGCCCTCGTGAGAAGGGGTGGGTACGTATTCTCGGAGGGATGACCCCGCCGGGTCGTCCAGGTATTCACGGTGGTTGTTCATCGCGACGAGCTAGACCGTCCGAGTGTGTGGTATACTCAGGGTTTACAGGGTTTTGCGCTACTCGGGAGCCCCCGCCCGTCCCAGCTCTTTTAGATTTAGGAATAAAAATGTGGGACACTCTCCTGTGTTTTATGTATGTGTATTTTTTATTGTGGACAGGGTTGGTAGATTAAAGTATAAATATAGGTTTAAGTTTTAAGACTTAACCTCCGGCACGTCCTCCCACTCACCCCCCTCCATCATTTCACCTAGCCTAAACACCTCCCTTACCGGCCTCGGGAGAGGTCCGAGGGGTTTCTCGAGTATAATCACCCCCCCGTCATCTCCCTCCATCACCACCCTGTCTTTTCCCTCCGACCATGTGACGGTCCCCCCTCCCGAAATTGCGTCTAGTATTACATTGGGTATGTTGCCCCCATGTTTTGCGTTCCGGCCTTCCACCGGGTGCCGGGTGTCAAATATGCACTCGAGCTCTGAGTCCGTGTCGGAGAACCTCTCCCCCGCTTCCTCCCCCGCCGGTTCCTGAGCCATTTCCTCCCACGGGCTGTTAGCTTCCTCGCTCGGATCCATTTCCCCGTGCGGCGTTTCCAGTGGCATTGTGCTGGCCTCTGAGGCTTCTATTGCCGCCGAGGTCCCCGAAGCCATCGACTCCGTAGGCTCTTCCACCTCCGCCGGAGCCGCCGGAAATAGCCGGGTCATCTTCTCCTCCACCCCTTACCTCGTCCTGTTCCCCTCCCTTGTTCCTCCCCCAGACTCCCCCCGCGTGCCCCCATATTCCTGTAACATTTCTAACAGGTATTGGGGGTCCAGCCTGGCCACATCTCTGAGGGCCTTGTTGAGGCGTCTGCGCGCTTTGGCTACCTCGCTACGTCTATGTTTCCCCATCCTCTTTTGCCGATGGGTCGTGCCGTATCGGTTCCCTCGTACCGAGTTTCGGCTCCGCGGGTTCGCAGCACTCGCGAGTTTATATGCTTTCAGGGAGGCTCTGAGCCCTTAATTCGGTTTTGGGTTTATGTCTATTTCACAGTATATGTCGTTGCTTTGTAACGGCACTGAGCTTCGCGCGCTGTCTCGTTACGTTCTCTACATCAGTTGGAAGTTATTTCATTAAATTCTTTATGTTTAGTGGGATTATTACGAGAGTGTAGCCATAATTACTTCTTTTATATTTCGAACAATTGCAGTCTTTAAACGTTTAAATAATTATTTTAAGCCACCCTGACATTCAATTGACTAACCTGCTAAGAAAACTATTAAAAATGTTGTATTACGCGGCTAAATACATGCTTTTCTGACTTTCTTTCTTCCATAAAATATGGTAAGATCGGATTTTTCAATTCGGTCTTATAAACGTTTTACAACATTTACGCTTGAGACAACGCAATACAGTATTTGCTCTAGTTCCTATCACTCTTCTAAATATGGAAACATAGGTATCAGGTTTACATAGATTTCTAAAATTGTTCAGAAGCTACCGACTCTTTATAACAACATGATGGTCGGTGCTTGGAAGGAATACAGGGGCATTAGTATCCTCTAATGGAAAAATAATTTTTTAATATTTTTATCATTATGCAAACATCTGTATTATATGTCAGATATTTCTACTAAAATGAAACCAATTACGAGGCAGTATGGTATGAGGAAGGTACGGCAAAAGATTGATACAGAAAGAGGAAATATAATAACGTATGTTTTTAAAACCCAACAAATAATACGATAGTGAACGTTCAGTAGATGTAGGCCTTTTTCTTATCGAATGTTGAGGTCAAGGCCCTTGAAAAGTTAGTCCTTTTTTTTTTAAACAGTTGCCGTTCCCAGAAACGCGATGCACCTGAAGGCAAAAATCGATGCAACTTGAAATGTCTTGCAAGCAGAGCTTGCTAAATCAGGCGTTTCCTCTTAACGAATCTTTACCAGTTCGTAGCACTTGTGAAGCCAAATATGCCAATAACACTTTTTGCAAGCAAATGGCTAAAACTTGACAGGATGTTAACAATTGAAATTGCACCGTCTCTAACATTCTTAAGTATGTACATCTGTATGTATGTATGTATTTCCTAAGTAATGATGAGTTTGGTGCATCGGTTGAGTGCTGACAGACGTGAAACAGACGATGCGTTGATACATTGTTTCGCTTCGTCTTTCGGACTTCTGATACTGCACCATTCACGTGCGCGGCGGGTCTGATCGCTTATTTATACGAAAAAAATTATTCGTGCCACAGCTCGCTCGCGCGGCCAGGTAGCGACCAGTAGCCAAAGGCCGGAACGCGTGTTAGACGAAATCATCTATAATATTGAAAAATGAAATTTTTATATTTTCTGTTTCATTTTCATCACGGTATTTGTAACATATTTTATGAAATGATCCGGATGAAAGGAAAGCCAAATACGACGCCCATCCTGCAATTACTCCGATTGCGCATGAATCCGTTGCTTATACATTCTCCTCCTCTTTGTCCTATAAAGTGATAATGTAAAAATTTATTTAAATAACTTACAATTAGCTTACCATACATACATGTTTTCCGCTTTTAGCTACTGATTACGGCTTTTACAGAATTTATAGAAGAAAGTAAAATCTGTTTCAATACGGGCATGTGGGCATAGCTCGTCCGTGGGCCGACATCGACGTATGAAAATCAGGCGCACAGAGAAAGCAAGAAGACAATGTATGTATCATACTTTGTTGCCGCTGCCAGAAGGATCGTTTGTCGCGTAAAGGATCACCGTGCTATTTCCTTCCCATTTTATCTCACTCGCGAGTCGCGACGTACTTTTTTACTATTGCTATAAAAAATACCATGACGGTTTTCTCATACGTACCCTAGGAATAATGAAAACACGGGTACTTACATCGTAGATGTTTTTTACAGTTTTTAAATCCATACAATAGTTAATAAGGAAAAGGCCAACAGTAGGTAAGCTATGAGAGTTCTGGATACAGTAGGCGAGCGGGTGAGGCGTGGCGGGGGGTACCGGACCGAGGGCGTGGGGGCGAGGTATGGAGGGGGTACCGGACCGAGGGCGCGGCGGGGGCGAGGTATGGAGGGGGCACCGTACCTATGGCGAGGGGGGATGACGTCACAGGGGAAGGGGGATTTCAAAATTTTCAAAATGGCGTCGCGCGTGCAGGTCGAGTTCGTGGGCGAGGGGGCTGACGTGACAGGGGAGGGGGTGAATTTTCAAAATTTTAACACACGCGGGGATCGGTGCGTAGGCGCGAAAGATAAGGCGCGAAAGGATGTAACGCGGATGCTGTAATTCAACACCGATACCTATTCGAGATTAATTAATCTAAATAGCCCAACCGCCTCACGAAAGAATGCAACGTCGCCCTCGTATAAACATCCGCCGACGATTCGACGCTTTATCGCGATAAAGTTTATAAACTTTAGTTGTGTACTAATACAGTTGTGTATAAAACTATAGTTGTGTACTATAGTGGTACATGATTTACATCGCGCAACATGGATTGCATTCCTAACGCTAACAATTCGCAATCAATCATAGAATGTTGTTCAAAGTGATCGCTTTCGGAAATTAATTTTACATAATCTGTTGTTGCGGTAGCGCTACGTAGAACGTTTACGAACGTGGTATATTTACTAGCTACAGCGTATATATTTTAGTTCAACCAAGTGAACATATTGTTGCGAGCACCCTATGTAGAAGATTCATGGCCCGCTGGTGCTCGCGACGAAGACAAGAGACAGCGAGAAGAAGGCGATCGGATCGATCGCTTGTCAAGCTGTCATTCGAGAGTCAGCCGCCATTACAAGCAGACGTATCGATATTGTATTCCTAACTGATTATATTCGTTACCTGTTCTGATATTATTCTTATTACCCCGTATTTAATGTTCTGTTATCGTTGCTGTTCAGTAAATTTGTATTATGTCGAACGCAAAACGTAACAATGGTGTCAGAAGTGGGATGCCCACTAGAAGTGGGATGCCCACTCGTGCGTCCGCGGCCTCCGCGAACCCTTCTCCTGCAGCGACGGGTGGTGCCTCTCTACAGGAGATGTTCACCTCTCTTCAATTAAGTATCGCGGGACAGATGAGGGAGCTGCGAAGGGATAACGAGGCCCGCTGGCAGAGGGAAGACCGTCGCAGGGAGGAAAAGGAAGCCACCGACCGAAAAACACAGGCGGCTTTCGAGGCCCGGTTGTCAGAAATGGAAAATCGCATCCAGGTCGTAGTCTCCTTATTACAAAATATTCGCGGATCGGTTGACAGCGGCGCGAGTCCTCGGGGTAGAGAGACAGTCGCCAATGTAAATAATAATGTAAATAATGATGTAAACAGTGATGTAAATAGTGGTGTAAATAATGTCCCCTCGGCGCATGTCTCTACCTCCGTCGGTATGCCCGCCGCTGCTCCCTTTTCGGGACCGCACGTACTCAGCTTGGGGTACGCGGTGAAACCGGCAATTTTCGATGGAAAAACGTCGTGGGAGGAGTACAGGGTACAGTTCCAGATTATCGCGCGCGCTAATGGGTGGAATGACGAAAAAAAGGCTACAGCCTTGATCGCTTCCCTCGGGGGGTCGGCGAGGAGCGTCCTCACAACGCTCTCCGCTGCCCAATGCGAGAACTTCGTGGAATTGGTTTCCGCGCTCGAATTCCGCTACGGGGCGAAGAATCTGTCAAATTTGAACTATGTACTCTTCCAGAGCCATAGGCAACGGAGAGATGAGAGCATCTCCTCGCTGGCCACCAAAATTGAACGTTTGGCGCAGTCCGCTTTCGCCGATTGCCCGGCAGAAACCCGTGACAAACTTGCCGCGTCTCAGTTTGTAACAGCATTGTCGAGCTCTGTCATACAGCGGGAACTGCGACTTGGCGGGTTCACCTCCCTAAGAGCCGCCGTAACCAGAGCTCTGGAGATGGAGGCCATCGAGACGATGTCTTGCGATCTCGCGACAAAGTCCCGTGATCGCGACGCGGAAAAACGGAGAACTAAATCTTCCCACACTTTTGAGAGCCCGAAGAAGAAGGGGAGGTTCGAGGGGTCGGACGATCGCTCAGACGACAACACGAAGAAAACTTGCTGGCAATGTGGAGGGGCCGGTCATCTTCGCAAGAACTGCTACCAGTTGAGGGATTGAGGAATACGACAGGGGTTACTGAAGGCGCGACGGAGGGAGTTCGAGGGCGAATACCGTCGCTGCGATTGCTGAGCCGCGACGAAGGGAGTTCGATGGCGAACATCGTCGCGGGATAGCCGTGCAGAAAGTCGTGACGGAGGGAGTTCGAGGGCGAATACCGTCGCGACGCCGTGACGAAGGGAGTTCGAGGGCGAACATCGTCGCGGGATGGCTGTATAGGGAGTCGTGACGGAGGGAGTTCGAGGGCGAATACCGTCGCGACGCCGCGACGAAGGGAGTTCGATAGCGAACATCGTCGCGGGATGGCTGGATGGGAAGTCGCGACGGAGGGAGTTCGAGGGCGAATACCGTCGCGAAGCTGCGACGAAGGGAGTTCGGTAGCGAACATCGTCGCAGGATAACCGAATTGGAAGCCGCGACGGAGGGAGTTCGAGAGCGAATACCGTCGCGGAGAGAGAGAGAGAGTCGAGGATGCTGAGTTCGGGAGTTTCAGCCTGGAGAACGAGTGTGGTTGCTACCACGAAGAGTACCCGAAGCTACAAGCGACTGGGAAGGACCCTACACGGTGGTAAACAAGATCAACGACGTCGTCTACAGAATTCAACGCTCGCCTAGGAAGAAGTACAAGGTGGTCCACGTACGACGCCTTGCAAAATATGAGGGACAATTACAAGAGGAATGAATACTTCCGAGAGAAAACTCAAGAAAGAAGATTAGTTTAAGCTAATCCGGTGGACTGGGCTGCGGAGGTTGCCTTCGTAGTCCGGTCCCGCTCTTGAGTTTGTTACAGGTGCACAATACCCCACGACGAGGGACAAGGTGTCGGGGGACTGCTACCGCGGCTTGGATGCGGTCCCGAATTCCCCGAATGTGCCACAACAGCGTGGCGGTCCGCAGCGGGGTGCGGACATACGTGGAACCACCCCGCTACCCTCCTGGCTGGGATCCTGGCCGCGTCCCCGGTACAGTGTATACCAAGGGGTCCCTTCCTACGAGGTGGACAGCAAACGGGAAATGGTGTCCCCAATCACCGGACGGACGTGCGACGCAGTCGCACGGATCGGTCGGAGGGGGCATCGCGGAGACGGGACCGCTGACGAGCTGCACCGAGACGGTCCCCTGGAGCAGCACCAGATGCCACGAAGAGGAATGGGGCCAACAAGAAGCCAAGGATTGGAGAACTGGAGGCGACAAGAAGAAAAGTGAAGACGAGCTGACAGTTCTGGGCGATTGATCGAGGAACGGGCCGATAGCATGCTCATGAATTGTGACCCCCTGCTTTCGGTCCCCGTCTCGTCTTTCCGTCTTCCCGATTCTGTCCGGCTCCACCAGATTCTCGTGGAGAAAGAGAGAAAGTAATGTCCGTCCATTGTTTACCAGGGAACCCGGAACGGGAAATCATCGGAGCAGCGGAGGGTTTCACGTGTCCAGAGCCACCAGAGGATGAGAACTTCGGGCAGGGCCGAAGGAGGATACAACACCGCAACCTGCCGCGACCGTCGGAGGACGTTCGAGGGAACGAAGAATGCAGCGAATCGACGAGGGATGTTCCGGAAGCACGTTGGAGATCAGGACGACGAACGGCGGAGCTGTCGCAGGATTCTTGACTTGAACCCCGACGGCTGAAAAGTCGAAGAGTCCCGACCGTCAGAAGAACCGGACCTCTCCGCCTGTCTCTGCCCAAGAACAAGATGCGCCATCGAAGAAGAGGAAAGCCGTGCAAGAAAGAAATATACAAGTACGAAGACGCAAGTGGAGGGCAGAGACATGGAGATACGGATCCACGTACCCACGCCTTGCCCAGGGTTTTTGGGTGGTTTTCCCCTCGGGCGTGAAGACGAATGTCGAGGTGACGGCCTGAAGAGGCCACCCAGCATTCTCCACTCTTCTGGACCAGGGTACGACTGCAGACGACGAAGAAACTGCAGCGGTCGGGACGACCGCTCCTCGAGAGGGGGGAGCAGTGTTGCGAGCACCCTATGTAGAAGATTCATGGCCCGCTGGTGCTCGCGACGAAGACAAGAGACAGCGAGAAGAAGGCGATCGGATCGATCGCTTGTCAAGCTGTCATTCGAGAGTCAGCCGCCATTACAAGCAGACGTATCGATATTGTATTCCTAACTGATTATATTCGTTACCTGTTCTGATATTATTCTTATTACCCCGTATTTAATGTTCTGTTATCGTTGCTGTTCAGTAAATTTGTATTATGTCGAACGCAAAACGTAACAATATAATCGATGCAATGTTCATACGCGAACAGTTTTCGCATCGTGACTTCCGTCATGTATAAGGTAACGCGATTATCGGTGATTTTGACGAGTTGATCATTGTGCATGCGCGTGAATTCGATTCGTAAATGATCAATTTCGATGTGGGTCTGGGGTGTTGTTACGTTGTCGCGTAATTTTTGAATGTCAGTCATATTTTGCAGCAGGAGCTTCCACGTAGACATTGAGAAGCTCAAGTCGCCACCTTTATTGTCGACTATGGTGATCTCGACGCGGCACGAATCCATGCCAATGCGAATTCCTATCGTGAGCCGTTTATACACTGTTGAGGTCAGAACGTGTGGAACTCTTTTCGCGTACAGACATTGGGCGAGAACAGTGATTTGTATTTGAAAACAGATGTGCTGTTACTCGCCGACGTATTCGAAAGTTTCCGCACCGACTGTATCGCGAGTTACGATCTGGATCCCGCGCATTATTGCACGCTACCAAGTTTCACGTGGGACGCGATGCTCAAGTACACCAGCGTACGATTAGAGCTTCTGACGGACGTGGACATGTTACTGTTCGTGAAGCGTGGCATACGCGGCGGTCTGAGCCAGTGCTCGCACAGGTACGCGCGAGCCAACAACAAGCACCTGCCTGCAAGGATGTACGACGAGTCGAAGGCATCGACGTATCTAATGTACTTCGACGTCAACAACTTGTACGGCTGGGCGATGTCGCGGGCTATGCCGAAAGGAGGGTTTCGATGGCTGGACGATGCGACAGTGGCCGCGCTCGACGTATCATCCCTACCCGACGGCGAGGACTCCGAGGAATCTGAGGGATACCTGCTGGAGGTAGACATCGAATATCCCAAGGATATCCACGACGCCCACGCCGACCTTCCATTCTGCCCGGTGCGCGAGCACGCGCCAGGAGGCAAACAGACTGAGCTGCCTGCCACGCTCGACGATAAGGAGCGATACGTCATCCATTATCGCTACATGAAACAGTTCGTCCGACACGGTTTACGCGTGACGCGAATTCATCGGGTGTTACGATTCGATCAGTCGCATTGGTTGCGCGACTACATTCGATTGAACACCGATTTGAGGACGCGAGCCACGAGTGAATTTCAAAAGACTCTATATAAATTAATGAACAATGCGGTGTACGGAAAGACAATGGAAAATGTGCGGAATCGCGTGGACGTGCGACTGGTGACACGGTGGGACGGTCGTTATGGTGCGGAAGCGCTGATCGCGAAACCAAACTTTCACAGTCGGACGATTTTCTCCGAGCAGTTAGTGGCTATCGAAATGCGCAAACTCAAAGTGAAGTTCGACAAGCCGATATACGTGGGGATGAGTGTACTGGACGTATCGAAAGAATGCCTGTACGAGATCCATTATGCGTATATGCGTGCGGAGTTCGGTGATCGGTGTAAGGTCCTGTACACCGACACCGACAGTTTAATGTATAGTGTGAAATGCAATGATATGTACGAAAAGATGAAGTGTGACGTTGTCCGATTCGATGCGAGTGATTACGCGGTGGACAATCCGTACGGTATGCCCCGCATAAACAAAAAGGTGCCGGGACTCATGAAAGATGAGAACAACGGCACCTTGATGACCGAGTTCGTCGGACTACGATCTAAGATGTACGCGACTAGAACGTTTAACGCTGCAGTGGGGTCTACGAGTGAGACTAAGAAAGTGAAGGGTGTGCGGAGACATGTAGTCGCGAACGATATACAATTCGATGATTACATTCGTTGTCTTCATGATCTTACCGAAAAATCAGTTCGGCAGAACAATATACGCCCCAAAGAGCACGATGTGTATACCGTGAGTCAAGAAAAGAACGCTGTCAGTCCGTTCGACGACAAGCGATATATTTTAACCGATCGGGTCAGCACCCTTCCGTGGGGGCATTATCATTCACCCCCTCCCCTGTCACGTCAGCCCCCTCGCCCACGAACTCGACCTGCACGCGCGACGCCATTTTGAAAATTTTGAAATCCCCCTTCCCCTGTGACGTCATCCCCTCTCGCCCTAGGTACGGTACCCCCCTCCATACCTCGCCCCCCCCCCCCGCGCCCTCGGTCCGGTACCCCCCTCCATACCTCGCCCCCGCGCCCTCGGTCCGGTACCCCCCGCCACGCCTCACCCCCTCGCCTACTGTATCCAGAACTCTCATAGCTCACCTACTGCCAATCAATTTGTATCGAAACGTAGAGTTTTAACTACTAATCCACCGTTCCCAAGTAATAAATAAACTATTGCAAAATGTCCTCGAGTCCCGAAAACTACGAATATAAATTTTACAAAAACATTTGGATTCCTTGTTCTCAATGATTTATATGTGCCGTAGGATGGGCACCATCTATTTAGGGATGTCAGTAACAGCGTCAATTTGTAATATTTTTCGACGTACGACACGCGAAAATGTTAATTAAGTGTTCCACTACAGGTAAAGTAGTAACAATCAATGTCATCTTGCAATTTATAGCCTGTATAAGCTTTCAAGAAGAGCTATATTTCGGTGCCATATAGTTTCCAGATCACGGAAACAGATTTTCGGAGAAAAATCCACGTGAATCCACGTGAGTCGCTGGCAAGCCGAGCCAAAGCGTAGCGTAACGAACGCCTGCTCTCTACGTGAAACTCTCACTTTAAACAAGTTACGCGTATACAAGTACGTACACACCTTTCAGCATTTCAACACATTTCAGAGTAGTTCCGGAGTTGGACGCTGTTCATGAACAGAGGCCGCTAAATTCAGTCCTCGAATTATGGGTCGGTAATACAGTTTGGGTGGTGACACGAAGTCCCATAAAGAGATAGGTCTATCTTATACTTCGTCGATGGTCTATTCCATACCTCGTCTGTGATAAGGAGAATGCATTGAATAACTGTTGTATTCGATTCTCCGCTCTGACGGTAAGGTAGGGAATGATATTGAAATGGTAAAAAAAAATTTTTTGAGTCGCCAAAAATCCGCGCAAACGTTATTTTTATGCAACATGAACCTATTTGCAAAATTTCAGCCCAATCGGGTTTGACCGGTTTTCGGAAGTATAGCCCAATATTATTCATACCAAAGATTTTTCTTTTTTTGACAGCTATCTTGGCTAGCCTGACATTTATCTAAAAGTTTCCGACTCGCTCGGGCAATTAGATATAAGAAAATGATTGTCTGGCAATCTTTATTTTATGTTGTTGGTGCCTTTTAAACTACGCAAATGTACCATTCTTTCCAATAAACATTGTTTAAAAAAAACAGCGTCTTCGTGGGTAGCGTCGCGCGGTATCCCTGACCACGCGGACGAGAGTGGGAGAACCCCAAGCTCCCGCGGGAGCGACCTTGGAGAGCCCTGAATTAGGTTCATGGTTTTCCAATGATTTTACGTATTACTATCGAATGCATACGTTTCATAATTCGTCGTTAATATGCAATTAAGATAAAAAAAGGCAGAACGCTGGTACGTCTACAAGTGAGTAAGAGACAAAACGTAAATAGAAGAAAGATAGAATGCTGAATGTGCGAAAGCAAGAAGAAAATGAGCAAGAGTGAAAAGGACGGATAACGTATGTAAACACATTATGATTGAATGAAAGGAAGGGAGTGTATTCGGTATTCTAGATTGACCATATATAATAAGATTAAGCATGGTTAAATCAATACAAAAACTGTACAGTGACCATTCCAGGTGCAAAAGGCGTAAGACTACTTAACCTACTTCATTATATTTTTGGTATGTAATGTAATGTACTTTATATTGACTTTACTTTCTAAAAAAATTTTTAATTCTTTTATGTGGGTCTAACTTATTGATTATATTATCTCAATAAGGTGTACATTTCTTATGATTTTTACAATTGGATGCATTTCTAAATTTTCTTATTGACATTGTTATTCCTTTCTGCCTATAATTTTAAATTGTTTGTTTGTATTTTGTGACCACCAGAAATATTATAAAACACGTCTAAATGGTACTTGTCGAACTTTGGGTTCTTTACGATAATATATTTCCAATATAGAATTTCACCTATTAATACTATCAAAGCTAATAAATAGCCAACTATAATGGCAATAAAGGCACCTTGCAATTTATAAAGATTGACTAATGCCTTTTCAGATTCTGTTTCTTGTTGTATCTCCATAATTTTTGACCATTCCATGACATCGCTTAACCACTTTTCGACTAATCCAATTTCTATTAGACGTTGTACCTGAAAACATGTAACATGTAAGAAACATCATTATTAAACAATTTCATAGTAATTTATAATGAGCGCAAAAGGTACCAAAGTATCAACACGTGGTTTTAGCGGTGAATTCTTCTCCATACCAAAGGCTATCGGCATATTTATGGCACACTCTTCCATGATGTGCAAATTATGTTTCACCGATTGATCCTCTTTTGTTTTGTTCTCTCTTCGTTCCTTCTCAAGTATCTGTCTCTTCACTCGGGCATATTGAAGCAAATACAAATTCTCATAGTAACAGAAAGATCCATTTGCTACTTTCTCAATGGCTTCACCTTCGTTCATGATCAATTGAAACTTGTTACCAATTTCGTGACTGGTCTGATCCGATGATGTTAGAAAGAAGTGCTTGCTCTCTTTGTCCCATCCTCCAACGTCTATAGAACTTTTGGCCAATTGTGTCAGTGCGTTGATAGTAACTCTGTATTCAAGTTATGAAATAAGTAAGTCAATTGATTTACTCTTGACAACGTAATGAATGCCATAGCGAAAGTATAAGCACAATTCAATAAAATGTTGACTTTCACCTGGCCACTGGATTTGCAAGCGTGGCAGTCATGCTAGCTCGATAAGCAACTGCAACCAGAATGCTATAAATCCACCACCACCCAATGAATACCCGTACTGCCCAAGGGTTAGGTAAGCTAGGTAGTGAAACTTGGAACAACATGCTATATGTACATAATATACTATTTTGTATCCCTGTAAACAAGTACAGTCCCTTCATTTCCTTCTTCATGGACGTAGTTAGCATATGCATTTTACTCTTGTACAAGCTTATGTGTTTTTTATAAAATTCCGATAAGAAGTAAAATGCGATGCCTCCCAAAATTAATGTAAGGAGAAGTGCAATCCAGGTATAAAGTCTGTAAACCAAAATATGTACGTTGCTTCGATGCTTTCTTTACACTTCATTCTATTTGCACATACTTAAAAGGAAGTATTAGAAGTTTCCATGAATTGATCGTCAAAGACTCTGGTGTCAGGAAAGTGAGGCATTCTGTATTGTATGGGATAGTTAAATCAAAATAATTCAAGTGCTGTAATGTATAATGTAAATCGCCCAGATAAAATGCAGCCTTCCCTTGCATGGCTTCGCTTATAAGACCTGTATAGGTTTGATTGTCGTCTTCAGTGCCCCATTTCTCAGAAGCAATGTTGCGTGGCATATAATACTTTGGTTTGAAATTCATTGCTTCTGATATCGTCTGTATTAGCTAAAAAGTATGATTGGTAAAAATAAAGGACACCAAGCAGTTTGTACAGTACGTACTTCAAATTCTATCCCCAGGGCATCTGTATTATTACTTGGCCTTTTGTTATAATAAGCTCTCGACTTCTCAGTTACAGCTGGAATATGCTCAAAAACAGCAATTCTGAAATTTATATTAAAGCCCTCTTAATCTAACACAGTCGAAATATACTCCTGGAAAAAATTAAAGGAACACTATAATATCCCAAAAATTTTGGTCATTTTCAAATGGCTGTATCTCCGCGAAAAAAGGTTGCAAAAAATATTTAAAAAAAAGCATTTTAACTTTTGAAGTCTCTAGTTTTTGAAACAATGACTGAATTTTTTTCTTCGTCCATTATGATACTGTTTTATCAAGATGAAGCGCAGGAAACGAAGTTTCAGAAATGTTTGCCTAGTTTGGACGTATGCACGGGCCAAAAAGAATTTTCTCAGATAAATCCAATGGAGTGCTCTTACAGAGCAAACATTTCTCTTTAATTTCGTTTTTTTTTTGGTTTTGTTGTATGCGCACACACACACAACGCGCGCGCGTGCCTCCATACATACACACATCGCAGAGTGAGTTGGAGTCAGAAAATACTGCGGGAGTGACGAACCGCAGGGTCTCATCTCTCCATGCTGACGCACACACAATGAAGTGTAAATCCGACCGCGTATGCGCCAACTCGTGGCGCGCTTTGGGTGGTGCTAATGCCAGTTATTGAAGTACAGTTTTTGTCATTGCGAAGAGATTGGATAAAAATGTTTTTCTTAAATTTTTGAAATCTTTTCTTTTTACTAAAATGACGTTGAACTAACAAAAAAAAACGTGCAACAATCGTTCAAAAGCCGCCAGAAAAAAAGGGTTTTACAGAGAAACATAACGTAAAACAAGTGATCCTTCAATTTTTCAGACGATATCGCATGTTTGACCATCGAGGACATACGGAAAAAAATGTGATTGGTCCGGCCTTTTGCATAGTGTTTACGGGTAGTCTTAACTCGCAAAAAACGTGGACACTTAAATGATTCCTTGATTTTCCTTGAAGTGGCATCATGCTTCCCAAAAAATGGTAAATATGTAATTTTTGGGATTATCTTAAAATGGATATTATACGATGCAAAAAATCTCACTAAATTGGCAACTAAAGATTTTGAAAGGATAATTTCTTAGCATTCCAAAACACTCATGAAAAATTTCTGCGATCATGCTTTCGCAGGTTATAGGCGTTCAAAGTGAAAAGTTCCTTTTTTGCTTTGATGGCGCATAACTCGGCCAATAAAAATCATACAACAAAACCAAAAAAAAAAAACGAAATTAAAGAGAAATGTTTGCTCTGTAAGAGCATTCCATTGGATTTATCTGAGAAAATTCTTTTTGGCCCGTGCATACGTCCAAACTAGGCAAACATTTCTGAAACTTCGTTTTCTGCGCTTCATCTTGATAAAACAGTATCATAATGGACGAAGAAAAAAAATTGAGTCATTGTTTCAAAAACTAGAGACTTCAAGCGTTAAATTGCTTTTTTTTAAATATTTTTTGCGACTTTTTTCGCGGAGATACAGCCATTTGAATATGACCAAAATTTTCGGGAAATTATGGTGTTCCTTTAATTTTTTCCAGGAGTGTATTTCCATACATTTACTTTATATCTAATACCGACCGTAAATGGTTTTTTTGTAGATCTATGGTTTTATCTGTGAAGTGATTGATGTTATAGCGTAATTTGCCTTGGTACCATGTATTTATGTACTTGGTTTTTGTAAACGATTTTCTGTCAGCAGGGAAATACACGGTATTCAGCTCAATTCTTTCTTTAGATATTTTTTCACCAGAACGATGCGTATAAGCATTGTATCGACGTATGAAAACTATATTAATTATTCTATTCCACAAGTAGCGCAAATTCGGTTGAAACAGTCGGTGGTCGTATAAAAGTAAGAACAATCCACGAGTATCAATTAGATGTTCCCTATAATCAAGGCATAAGAAATTGATTTAATTTTTGCAAGAGACGTTGCGCGTAACAGGTGTCCCCGATTTAATGCGTGCCGATCCCTGGTCGGGATCGATCAGTCGTAATAAATCGGGACAGCTGAAGTAGTGAATAAAATAGACATCAGCAAGAGACCCATCGACAGATAAGTGATAAGACGTGCATGCGGCCCGAATCATACAGAAAATTATAATTTACATATTTTTTATTAGACCTTCATGAAACTGTTGTCCATAGATTGGCGAGATTCTCCCAATGAAAACGAACTCGCACACGACGTAATTCGAACTTTCCGAACCCACATTGCAGTGTGTAAATTATACAAAGTGTCTCAAAATTGCGGACTTCCCGGAACAGACAATATCCTGAGGCAAAAAGACATCGGAAAGTCCATTACAATTTTGGGTTCCGAAGCTTCGTTCTCGAGATATTAATAGTTAAATATTAGCGGTACAAGTTCCGGGGTGCGCAGTTTAAAGCCGTGTCAGCCATGGGCGTCCGGAGGGAGGTGCAAGAAGGGCAGTTGCCCCCCTGGCTTTGCAGACAAAATCGCTTATTTTTCAATACTGATCTTTATTTAGTTTATAAAAAAGGGAATATTTTTACATTTCTGTTTTAAATTTTTAATTAATTTGGCACTATAAAATAGGTTAAAAAAGCAAGAGAGGTATATTTTTCTTTACCATCATCCCAAAATTGTCCCCCTGGAAAAAGTCTGCGGACGCCCCTGGAGTCAGCTGAGCGCGCAGCAGCGTACGGTCGCACGCACATGCAGGAGGCGCGTGTAGATACAGGGTCAGCGTTTTATCCTGCAACCTGCGATCGTGGGAACTTGTAAAATGGCAACAGCGCCTCACGGACGCATTCCACTACAACCATGCACCGGTACGGCGGAGAGCTGCTAGCGACCGCTGGACAGCAGTGATGCCCGAGCTTCGAGAATTTTAGGATGATCTCTTTCAAATTAAAGTCGCAAAGAGCTATTGGGAATTTCCCGGGCCCAGGTAATCCAGCCGCGCGCTCCAATTTTATGATCGGTTTACCTGCACTCGCACCCCAGATTACTGTAATGATGTTTGAAAAAAATGTCGACTGATCTCATACACGCCTCAATTTCAAAAATTTTAGCTACAACAGGGTTGACCGCGGCGCTATACCCCTCTGTGTATAGGCGTGGCGTTGAACAAAACATTCAGAAACAAAAATTTTAGAAAAAACTTCAAACACCGCTACAATCAAAGACACGTCCCACTAGTTACGCGTTACGTCCGGTCTATGCGTGCACTGCATTAAGAATAAAATTATAAAAAAGAAAACCAGAACAATAGATTCTGAGGTCTGCAAAACTAACACATATTTGAATAAAAATTTAATTTCTCAATTTATGAAAGTAATTATGTGGAAACTAGAGCTCTTACTTTTTGACCCGTCGGGTACCCGTCTACCCGAAACAACTTCGAGCCATTTAATATGGTATTGTTCGATCATATTTGGTTAACATCAGACTATACCACAGAGAATCACAGACAATACTACATTCAATTGCTTGAAGTTATCCCGGGTAATGTCCGGGTACTCGACGGGTTAAAAAGTAAGATCTCTAGTGGAAACAACTAACCTATTGTTTATCAACACTATGAATTTTAAAAAGAGCATTGAATACAGTATTAAATAAACAGTTTGCAAAAGCTTTTCACAAAAATTATGGTTAAAAAATTGATAAAAGAAAAATTAAGTAAACGTAAAATATGTTAAATTATCCATCATTTTGAGGGAATAATTTTCCTCATTTTGCGGCGCAAATTGCATTCCGATGTCTTTTATAGTTAAAAAATTATACGAAAAAGGCCCCCAATTCTTCAACCCGGGCTGGAAAATTTCAAATAGCTCTTTGCGACGTTAATTTGAAAGAGACCATCCCAAAATTTTCGAAGCTCTGGGCATAACTGCTGCTGAGCGGTCGCTGACAACCCTCCAAACGCCGGCCCGGTGAATGGTTGTAGTGGATTGCGTCTGTGAGGCGCTGTTGCCATTTTCGTCTGTTCGCGAGCGCGTAGGTTGCAGTTTTAACGGATGACCCTGTATATGCAACCCGCGCTCGCGTGAACAGGTAAAATGGCAAGAGCGCCTCACGGACGCATTCCACTACAACCATGCACCGTCTCGGCGTTCGGAGAGCTGCCAGCGACGACTGGACAGCAGTGATGCCCGAGCTTCCAGAATTTTGGGATGGTCTCTTACAAATTAACGTCACAAAGAGCTATTCAGAATTTTCTGGCCCGGGTTGAAAAATTTGGGGCCTCTTTAGTATAACTTTTGAACTATAAACGATATCAGAATGCAATTTGCGCTGGAAAATGAGGAAAAATTATTCCCTCTTAATGATGGATAATTTAACATATTTTACGTTTACTTAATTTTTTCTATCAATTTTTTAACCATAATTGTTGTAAAATGCTTTTGCAAACTGTTTATTTGATACTGTATTTAACGCTGTTTTTAAAATTCGTGGTGTTGATAAACAATAGGCTAGTTGTTTCTGTATCATTACTTTCATACATTGCGAGATTAAATTTTTATTCAATTGTGTGTTAATTCTGCAAACCTTAGAATCTATTGTTCTGGTTTTCTTTTTTATGATTTTATCCTTAATGCAGTGCATACCTAGATCAGACGTAAGGGGTAACCAATGGGACGTGTCTTTGATTGTAGCGGTGTTTGAATTTTTTTCTAGAATTTTTGTATGTGAATGTTTTAGCTACACAACACCATGCCTACACCGGATTTCGTTAATGTCATTTTTTGGAACGATGCGTCATTTTTGTGGCTTTTACACGCAGGTGGCCAAAAATTTCTCCTTCCAAGGGTATAGCGCCGCAGTCAACCCTGTTGTAGCTAAATTTATTGAATTGAGACGAGTATACGAGATCAGTCGACATTATTTTCAAACCTCATTACAGTAATCTAGGGTGCGAGTGGTAAACCGATCATAAAAGCGAAGCGTGCGGCTCGATTACCTGGGCTGGGAAATTCCCAATAGCTCTTTGCGACGTTAATTTGAAAGAGATCGTCACTGCTGTCCAGCGGTCGCTGATAGCTCTCCGCTGGGCCGGTGCATGCTTGTAGCGGAATGCGTCCGTGAGGCGCTGTTGCCATTTTACAAGTTCGCGCAAGCGGGGGTTGCAGGATAAAACGCTGACTCTGTAATGTCTCGAAAACGATGCCTCGTATCTCAAAACGGTAAAGGACTTTTCGATTCCTTTCTGCACCGGGATATTGCATGTTCCGGAAAGTCCCGCAATTTTGGGACACCCTGTACTCTACGTGTAGCCCGCGCTACGCCGTGTTTGGGCTTATTTTCATTGGAAAAATGTCACCAATCCATCGATCATATATTTTCGTGAAAATGTACGAAAACTATAAATATTTTAATTTTCTGTAGTGAATTTCTCGTTAGGTTCATCGGTTTTACTGCTCTCGGCCACCGATGTACGAGTGGTGGGAATTATCCGCATTCCGCACGCACTGATACGGGGAAAATTATAGTATACTCGGTTAAAAAAATATTGGCCCAACCACTACAAATTCACGGTAGAAAATTATTCAATTTCACACGGTTGACATTCTTTTGCGAACACTACAATATTTCGTGAACATGGTGTAGGCGAGAGCTTATGGCGCGGCTTTGCCCCAGGCTATATTCACGAAAAATTGTGGAATACATAGTTCGGGAAACGGATAGCAATTGTTTTAATTCGAGCCAACCTTTGTTGTGCATTTGTGTTAGAACGGTCAGAATTGAAGAGCCGGGTGTATGATATCTAGTAATCGCTTCAACAAATCTCGCCTATTTTTACTGAGGACTTGAATATATGTATATTAACGGTATTTAATCTACCTTTCTGTATATTGCAAAAATTCAGATGTCAAAAAACCGTTGGCAACCAGTATAACGTACGCACTGCAGCCAACTGCCTTACTGTCGGCTAAAATCGTTCGAATTCGTCTCCTCGGCCGTGAAAATTGTTCGTTCTGTCGCACTGCGATCTACGATAACATAAATACTTTATTAATAAATTTAAAAATTTATTAATAAATTGACATATGGTATCTCACCTCATATTTTGATATAATCGTAGACCCTTGGACACGCGTGATATCTACAAGTGTTCGGTATACAGAATCGGTAATAAAGACTATACACTTGGTTCGCTGCACGATTTCTTCCATGATCTTTTCTACGGCGTATTTCAAGTTCTCCTCATTTTCCTCGCATTGATACTCTTTATAAAATCCACTATACAGTTTCAAACATAAATAATTGATCTTGGTTCGAATACAAATCAGTATAAATCACTATCTATCTCATCATTAATTTTATACATATACAGGGTCATCCACTTATTTCGGAATGCACGCACGCGAGAACAGATGAGGAAGACAACAGCGCTACAGGTATTCTTACTACTGCAATCATACTATGTCAATGGCGTGCGGCTCGGCAATTACATTACAGCTGAGGCCGATCGCTTGCCGGAGTCCCGCCTTTAGCCCCGTTAAGGTGCCATTTCCAATGCGCGGCTCGCCGCGGCAGCGAGCGGCGCGCCGCGGTACACTGGTACAATGGAAAAGCATTCATCTGTTTTCCTATCAGCGACTTCGACGGCTGCGGCAGGTTGCTACAGTGTATGCAAGTCTGCTCCAGGAGCAGGCTAGGCTACTGGAGAAGCAACACAATGGGATGAGTGTTTTCCGCCATTATGGCAGAATCTACTAGCCGCTCGGCGGTCTGCAGCTGCCAGTCGCTACACTGCTCCAGAACCATTTCCACAATAGGACAGAATCCCCAGAAATAAGGAAACAAGTCAAAATTTAAAAGTTATGGAATTATGTTTTTATATATTTTTTGTGACCTAATAATATAAGGTCTTAAAAACGTAAAAATATTATGGCAGCTACTTCTGCTGTATGTGTAAACATGTGTCAAAGTTTTTATGTTTTTTTGTGCAGAATTTTAAATCGAGTCCAAGAAAGTTACAAGAAACCCTTGTACAAAGTTTAAAATCGATTTACCATATAGTTATCGAGAAATTATTAATTATAGTTGATGCATTTTAACACAGTGGCATATGGCGAAGTAAAAAAAGAGGGATACAGTTTCAGTTTTTCTTCCGAAACAGGAAAACCATATTTAAGAAATGTACCAAAATTGGCACAAAAGTACATCGAAATGTCAGGAAATGAATATATAAATTTCTGCAAAACTGACCACATAGTTTCTTCGTAAATGCCCATAAAAAAATAAGTTTACGTGCAAATTTTTTAGAAATTACGTAGAGCAGTGAACGTGGCAACGTCGCACAATCGATATGTTTAGACATTTAAATAGGGAACGAAGATTCAGATCCATATGAACATTTTTCTGATATTTTGGTTATAAAAAACGCTCCGAATGAATGCGACATTGTCAGATCTGCTGCTCCAATTTACTACGCTAACCAATTTAATATTCCATTTTCGTATTACAATTATTTATATTAACATTGCACTTTTTAAAATATATATACATGATGTTAAAAATTATTATTATTATTTCCATAGTATCATACTACTTTATATTTATCGTTTATTATCCAACTCTAATTTGATTAGCATAGTTGGTTAGGAACTACCTTAAAAGAAACAACCAAATGTCACTGACTTCTTCAATCCGACCCACTGTGCCGTTGTAAATCGGACTACTTTTATACAAGCAATAAGGTAAAAAATGTCTACTAAAATGCTTTTATTATTTGTATTGCTTCTGTAAAAGTAGTCCGATTTACATGACATTTGGTAAGATTTTCATCAGAAAAACATAAAGAATCTATTGCTGTCTCTCCCTTATCGATACGATAAACAATAAAGAATTTCTTAATTCGCTGAAATGAATATTTCACCCTCGACTGTGGGTCGCCGACTTCGATTCGCTGGGGTCGGCCGAGGATTCATACCTGTTTCAGAAATAAAATATTTCTTTATTCTTTATCATATAGATATGGAAGTGACACCGATGAATTACTTATATTTCTCCGATGAAAAGCGTACCAAATTTCATGTAAATCGGACTATTTTTAACGAAGCTAGCGAGAAATTATATAAATTAAGTTTTCATCTAATTTCCTTCATTATGCTCCGAATTATGTCGTTCTTGGTGTTAGTTTCATCGGCGAAACATGCGGAATCGATTAGCGTCATTTTCGCAAAGATCTGATGGGAAATGCAAAAATCCTGGACATTTATCCCTTCTTCTTGATGGTATTTAAACCCCTTCGAGGGTCGAAAGCCATAAAATTCGGTGTCGAAGACGGTCCTCGAGACCTCATACAACAATAGACCTTTTCAAGTGCTCGAAAAGGGCCAGCGCGGCGCGTCGTGGGGCCCTGGCGCTGACGCTTAGGTATAGGAAATACCATCTGCGGCCGCACGAAGAATCCTGCGGCGTGCTGAGGCGGCGCCGCGCCGCTCGCCGCCGCGGTCTAGCCGCGCATTGGAAATGGCATCTTTAAGGTCGAGTTTCCTAGCAGCGGACGGCGGCGGCGGCCGGCGGAGGCGGCCGGTGGACGCGGCTGGCGGCCAAATCCTAAGCACTGCTCTTATGGAGAAGCATGTAACCGTTTTCCTAGCCGCGTTTTCGAGCGGCGGCGGCCGCCCGCCTGCTACAGCAGCAACCTAGGCTACTCAAGACGCAACACAATGCGATGAGTGTCTGTTTTCCGCCATGATGGCGGAATCTACTAGCCGCGCGGCCAGCCGCGGCGGATTTTAGCTCGACTCCTCCAAACTGAGTCGTAGCCGCGTCCGCGCTGCGGCGATCCAGCGCCACAGTGGAACAGAATCCCAAAAATAAGGAAACAAGTCAGAATTCAAAAGTTATGGGATTATATTTTTTTAATATATTTCTTGTAAACTAATAATATGATATTAAGCCGGGGCCAGACCTGAATGAGTATACGCTGAGCAGGCTGAGCACGCACGAATATTCTGATGTGGACAGGTGAAACGGTAGCCCCTGGCGCACACTTCTACGTCAGAAAGGGTGAGCGTGAACGCATATGCTAGTGTGGACGGATCATTCGTGGTGACTCGGCGCATGCGACCCGGCCTGAGCCGACCGTTGTCGGTTTTCTTCCACAGATCAAAGGGAGTTTGAAGTGCATTGCGTTCAGCGGGGAAGATAGAGGCAGAATGTGATACTTTTCTAAAATCCTCGATGTCTCGGATTTTCATGATATTGAAATACATATATGGTAGTCCATATGAAATTAGGGAGGGTTAAGTTAGCGCGCGTAAAGAACGGAAGGGAAAACAAATGCGGGACAAGATGAAAGATTAATGTGTATTCGAACGAGGCGTAAATTTGTTATAGACTACAAAGTGTACGAAAGAATGGCTGAACAGGTACAGCACAAGCAGAAATAAAGGAACAACGAAGATAGTAAATTTCGTGTCTTCCTCTCTCTATAAACATTACATAATTGGGCGATAACTGAACAGAGCTTCCTCGCGATAACATGCAAATAATTGTGTTGCTACCGATTAAGAGAAATGTGCGAAGAGAGTGATAAAATAACGACACAGTAGTGAGCAGTACAGAAAATCGCGCTCAGCCTGCTCAGCGTATACGCATTCAGGTCTGGCCCCGGCTTTAACCGCCGCGCCGACTCGTGGGACAATATGGTCATAAATCACGACTCTGGCCTGACGCTTTGGTCTATCAGCCTGATTAACTTTTTGGAATCAGATGTTCCTCCACGAACAAAATAAGATGTTCTTATGTTAGATCGAAAAATGTTTCCTCGACAATGGAGTGGGAAACGAAGTCACTCTGAAGAAGTAGCAGTACGTCTCGCGGTGAGACACAGGAAGAAACGGAGTAATCGGCCGACTGCGCGTGTTCCTGCCTGCATCGTCCTCCCTACAAAATTTGAGAGAAAGCACTTATCTCTCGAGTATAAACACGCGTTGGAATATCAAAAAGAGAAGCACGCGTGACGTATTAGGTGCAGGAAAAAAGGGCACTCAGAATTAACCCTAAAAACTGTCCTGTAGTTCCACAAGTTATTTCGTAAATGTTTTCTAATTACTTTATAGCGTGTTGGAGACCAAACGGCTGGTGTCGTAAAGCGGTAGTAAACCGTGACCCGCTAATAATCCGTTTTAGGGCTTTACGCAGATGGGTACATCATGCGACTCACCCCCGGGGAAAACACAGAAAATCAAGTTTTTATAGTATACCTGTATTTTTCCACCTCTATGCCTACGATTTGCAAAGGTGGGATTTTTCGTGACCAATGATATTTGGAGTGTCGTACAAAACTCCGCCTTCAAAAGGATGTATGCCCCTAAACTGCGACTTACACCGATAGTTAGTCAGTACAGAAAACATTTTTGTACATTCCACACGCGAAGTGTCCAACAGTTCGCCGTCTGTGATAGTGTTGTGTCGGTGAATTTGCAATGCCCGCCACCAAAGTAAAGTTTTCGCCTGCGGAGGACGAGGCGCTTATCAATAGTGTTTCATATTATCCGGCCCTGTACGATGCTGCAGACGTGGCCCACAGAGATCAACAATTGAAAGATAATGTATGGGAAGAGATCTCCACCGCCGTAAAAAGAACAGGTAAAGTATTCTTCAATTATATTTATTTGCATTTGAAACGTTCAATTTCATCATAAAGTCTTTTGCAATTCTTTCAAAATGGGAAAGTATGTTGAGGTAAAAAATGGGCACTCCTACTTTAGTACAGTGGCGAGCAACCTTTTGTCAGAAGTGGGCCACAAGTGGAGACCTACTTCTCTACGCGGGCCGCAATATTAAATATATAAATGTAGTTCATGAAAAACAGATATGACGATGTTCAGGTGGGCCAAATGTGGCCCGCGGGCCGCGGGTTGCTCATCACTGCTTTAGTACGTTTGTTACAACACTTATGTATCCATATAATATTCTGCATGCAAATGATAACGATCTCGATACTTCTCCAATAGCAATTAACTCCCTAAAAAATATATTATCTAATTATTTCAGCTGAGGAATGCAAAACGCGTTGGAAGAATATTCGCGACTGGTTTATGAAAAAAAAAACGGAACAATAAGTGCGGTACAAGGTCGGCAGCCAAGCCGAAAAAACAATGGCCATTGCTGAAGCTGCTAGATTTTCTCAATAATGTCACGTCTGAGAGAAGGCAAGTATTTTTTTAACACAAGATGAGTTCATATGTAGATTTTGTGCAAGTTTCACATCTGTAGTGTGTAGTATAAAATAGACGGTCTTTTTTTATTGTAGCACACAGAGCAATATTGAACTGCCTGGCGAAGTTCAAAATGATACCGGGAGTAGCGGTCCCGACAATCCAGCGCCCATGGAGCCAAAAGAAACCGCTGCTTGCTGGGACGGTGTACCAACACCAGAAACATCGCCAGATGATACGATCGCTCCTTCCCAAGAAAGAAGATGCGGTACTACTCCCAGTACAGCGCCGAAAAGGCGCAGAACCAACCACCACGATCTTCTGGACGCCCTAAACAAAAGGTCTCACGAAAGAGAACAACTACTACAGCTGGCTATGGAAGACGAGGATGACGAAACCATGCTTTTTTTTAAGAGTATGGGGGTAATGGGGAGGAAATTGCCGCGGAAACTGCTTGCAGAAGCAACGCGTTCAGTACTCAATGTAATGCTTGATTTCGAGAGCAGAGCAGCAGAAACACCGTGAGCGTGTGCGTATCATTGCGTCCCACAGTGGTCTGGGGATATCTACATTTAGCGGCCAAAATTCTGATCTTTCTGATGCTTGGTGATTAAGGGTTTTTGAGGTCGCTGATAACGAATTTGGCACCAAAAATTTAAAATACAAAATGGCAGATGCAATATGGCACGCATTGTAGTCTGGAGAGCGGCGTTTCGTTGCCAAAATTCAAACAATACTTATATCGATTTCTTTCCACACACATTTTGCTCTATTACGACTATTTATACTAATTGTGATGTAATACGATTATTTAGAGTGAATTATTAAAAGAATAGTAATTGTTACTGTGCACAAAAGAATAAAATATCACGGCAAAATTCTAGACATGTTTATAGCTATTTTGTAAGTCAAAATTAATTGCTTTTATAATAAAATTCGTTTACATTTAGTTAAGTTAGCATTTTTGGAAAAGTAGCCAATATTAAAAAGAAAAAAAAAGAACGTAAAATTAATATTATTGATATTATTAATAATATTAAATAAAATTAATACTAACAGAAGATAAGGTCCACGCAATGAAAGCGCTTCGGATTTCCCTCAATATCCTCAGGCGCCTTTCAAGTGGTTGCATAAGGACACACGTTCAGAACGCCAAAACTCCTCGCGCGACGGATTTTAAAATCCCTATAGAGCCAAAGGTTGCAGGAAGTTGCACTTAAAATTTACATGATCTGAACAGCAATTGTCTAAACTTTCATATAAAATAGGTCCGATGTGTATCACTTCTAATCATTTTTTTATGAGCCTTCTCAAAGTGTAAATAGTTATAAATTGTACATTGTTTATACACGCATTAGGAAATGCTTATAACACATATAAATAACTAAAATATATTTACTTACCTACATACTGGTGTAATACAAACCTATATTTTATTGTTCTATAATGAGTAATTAAAACAATTAGATTCACATAAAATTTCATGATTTTGTCTTCGTAATATTATATATAATCAAAGAATCATCTGAAAAGGGAAAGGTATGCGGATTTAGAAGCTCTGGAGAGTTGTGAACTCATACAAAAAAAAATGACATTGCAAAGTTGAAGTTGTTGAGAAATTGAATTTTGGCGACCATCCAGACCACTGACGGGAGAATATGCAGCGAGCGAAGCGAGAACGTACAATGCATGTGCGTGCACAGCAGTAGTCGGGGCGTTATTATTAAGAGACCATAGGTACTTTGTACCTACAGTAAAAATATATAACTGTAATAAAATCATATGACGAAAAAATAAAATATGCTTGTGGAAAATTAACTTGCCTCAATGTCAGGAGCAACTTATCTTCGGGTGAATTTGGTTTCTTCACTCTTGTATACTATTTTTCCCTCCAAATCCTTTCCAGTAAGATTTAAAAGGAAATGAACCTGTCCTTTATTTAGTCTAAAAAATTGTCTATAGGTTTCCTCGTTATCCGCTAAATGGTTTGCTATCAAGATACGAGAATAACCCTCGGTCCTTCGAGTCTGGTACATCGTATTCATTTCACTTCTTTTTCTTGTTTCGAAATATAGCTGGCAGATGATTGTCGTCGTCTTCTTCTTCTTCATCTTCTTTTTCGTGCAATATATGTGAAGCAAATTGCAGTTCAGTTCATTTTAATAATTTAAATCATTTTCACACCACAGAACCTCCTCGTTTGGAATTGTCGTTGTCAATTGTCGTGACCCCGCAAAATAAAGACCACTACGATTTTACTTTGGGACTATGCTTCTGGCTACAGTAGCTCATAATCAGTGCGTTCTGGAGGATGATTTTTGAGACATACTTTCAGTTAGAAGGCAAAATTACAAGTGTTACAGAAAATGGGACACATGTATGCACATGCATACGTAGACACCTGATTTGACACAAATCCAGTACGAGAAAGCAGTATCATAGTGAGGCCTGCGTCATCGTCCTACAGATTAAAAACGGCTGACTTATCTCTTGAATATAAGTAAACACGCGTTGAAACATCAAATCAGAAGCACGTGCTGACGTATGCGCTGCGAGCGAGGGTAAACCATAAGAAAGAGATTAGATTGTGACCAATCGGTCCTGCATTTGCTTGAAACGGCAACTTTCCATCTGTGCATCGTAATATCTTCTGGAGGTGGATGCTGATTTCTTGCACGGGACTTGGGCCGAATCAGGTGTCCACATATACATGTACATACATATGTCACGTTTTCTCTGGTTATTTGGCATTTATGAAATAGAAAAGCAAGTTTGGACTGGTGTGCGTACTCCAAGTCCCGATACACCAAAATAGCTGAAGGTGGAATCAGACGGTACTAAGAGGATCGCCGAGGATCGCCGAGGGGCTCGCCAAAGATCGCCGAGGATAGCCGATCCTAGTGCCGTATGATTCTACCTTTATACCTACCCAATGGATGCCATAAATGCAGTCACTGCATTGCCCTTAGCGTAGGACCTCTCCCAACCTTTGCTAGAACGACACTCGTAATTGTGACTTCAAAGCAGACACATCTCTGTGAATTCGTGAGCTACGAACGTTCAAACAGTGTTCAATATTTCGTGCCGTATTGACGTGACAGTGCGACGTGATCTGTGCAGTATAGCGATTTAAAATCTCATAATGAATCGCAAATTGCTGCTGCGTGCATTGCTGCAGGAAGAAGAAGACGACGATATTCTTTTGCGAGCATATGTGGAATCAAAGAAAAAAAGGAAAATGCATACGATGTTCCAGACTCGAAGGACCGAGGGTTATTCTCGTATCTTGATAGCAAACCATTTAGCGGATAACGAGGAAACCTATAGACAATTTTTTAGGCTAAATAAAGGACAGGTTAATTTCATCTTGAATCTTATTGGAAAGGATTTGGAGAAAACCTCGTATACAAGAGTGAAGAAACCCATTTCACCCGAAGATAAGTTGCTCCTGACATTGAGGCAAGTTAATTTTCCACAAGCATATTTTATTTTTTCGTCGCATAATTTTATTACAGTTGTATATGTTTACTGTAGGTACAAAGTACCTATGGTCTCTTAATAATCACGCCCCGAATACTGCTTTGCACATGCATTGTACGCTCGCGCTTCACTCGCTACATATTCTCCCGTTCATTCGATTCTCCCGTTCATTCGATTCTCCCTGTTCCGCTTTTTTTGGCCTGCTCTTTCTCTCTCTCTCCTTTTGCCAATTGCCCTATCACGCACTCGGTCCTCGCCTACACCGTCATACTCGCACGCGCTATCATTTGCTACCGGTTTTCTCTCAGTGTCGCTCGTGGTTGCTTCTTTGCACAGACGCATTTTTTTTACGTGGGAAATCTTCATAGACACCTCGACCTCGCGGGGAATAAAACCCCACGGTGACCATCCTCTATACGATTCGGTGGGACCTCGTGAACATCACAGCTATGGTATTTTACTAATACCACACGCACAAACACATGTATCTTGCATCTTGCAGTGATCCTATTTCGAGATCAGTAATCAATTTAAACACCAACGCCTTTGTTTCCGCAATTAATTGTGGTGCTTTTTTGGCGAACCCATACTTTTTAAAATCTCAAAGTCAGAACATCCAGTACAGTACCGGAATCGTTCCTGTGCCTTTTTGGTGCTGCACTATATACGTAGGTGTACTGCCGCATCTTGTTACCCACGAAGAAGGAATATTGTCATTTGAGGGTATTTCTACGGCAGCTTCCCAGCTGACTGTAACATCCATCTATGTTCCTGGAATGTCGCTATACGCACACATTCTTGCATTTTGAACCTCTTTAGTTCGTTTCATATTACTGTGCCTACCATGAAAAAAAATAATTTTTTCAAATTCCTTGTACTTTAGAACTCATTTTGTGTGTACAAAATATTGACCTTCCCTCGAACCATACATTCACCATTTTTACCCATTTTGAGTTTAGCTTTGCTGCCGAACCTGTACCGTATTTGATGTCCCGCTTCATTTTCATAAATGTATCACATATGTTTCTCCATCTCTTCTTACAATCACCAGCTAAAATAATTAGAAAATATATTTTTACAGGTTCGTAGCTACTGGAGAATCTTATAAATCATTGTCCTTTTCATTTAGAATATCACCGAGCTATATAAGCGGTATTGTACGCAAAGTTTTGCAAGAACTGTGCGATAAACTAGTGCAAATATTTATGCCGCAGCCGAGTGTTACGGATTTTGATAAAATATCTAATGATTTTCTCGTGAAGTGGAATTTCCCTAACTGTGTTGGAGCCATAGACGGGAAACACATAAGAATAAAATATCCACGCAATAGCGGGTCTCTTTATTTTAATTACAAACACTTTTTCTCAATAGTGTTATTAGCACTAGTGGATGCTAATTATAAATTTATTATTGTTGACGTTGGCTCGTATGGAAAGGAAGGAGACAGCGGAATCTTCAGAAAATCAATTATGGGTCAAGCGATCAATGGGGAAAAATTGAACTTTCCCATGGATAAACCACTTCCCGGGACGAACGTGACAGCCCCTCACGTAATTGTGGGCGATGAGGCATTTCGCTTGACGAAACGAATGCTAAAACCTTACCCGAAAAACCAAGCGACGGAAGATAGGACAAAAAAAATTTTTAATTATCGACTGTGCCGAGCCCGTAGGGTCTCGGAAAATGCGTTTGGTATATTGTCCCAAACATTTAGAATTTTCCATGCACCAATTGCAGTAGTGCCGGAAACTACAGATAATATCATTACCGCAACATGTTGCCTCCACAACATGTTGCGGGATGAATACATTAATGATAATCAGGCCAAACAACAGAATTTCGAAGCAATTCTTGCTGACAACATGATGCCATTGGCTGGAGCAGGAGGGTATGGTCGTGCAGAGGGGTTCAATGTCCGCAATATTTTTCGCACATACTTTAATTCACCGGAGGGGGCCGTGGAATGGCAGCAGGACCGTGTGGACAGAGGCGTTACAATCTAAATAGAAATAAAAAATGCTCCATTTCAAACATTTCACCAAGTACAGCGCGAATGACGGACAGGTACATTTTATTTTATAAATTATAACTATATATTATTTGTGTCTTAAAAATTGATTAATTTAATTGTTTATACATTGGATATTAGGGTTAGTTAACATATAATTTGTCTGAAAATCATTTACGTGTCCCATGAAAGATCGATATCAATGTATCAATTCAGAATGAGTTTGAGAACCAGTTATATTAACGTCACAACCAAATTGTATATTGAAAAATGATTTTCGATTTTCCTTTCATAATTATTGAATTGCAAAATTACTAATCGCTTATTTTAATTAATTTTTGTTTATTTTTAATAATGTTTTACATTCTGTCCACTTTTGTCTTTTCGAGCAATAGCCTTCAGTTTTCGTCTTGGAGAGACAACTGTAAAATCGTCCAACAAATTTACTACACGATTCATAATACGCTTATACCGTCAAAATTTTTTAATGAAAAATGACAAAAAACGAACCGACTTTTACAAAAACTGAAATATCCCGAAATGTGTTGGCGCGGTGGATGGCAAACACGTGCATATATTTGTTCCCAAACACTCAGGATCGATATTTTACAATCGCAAAAGAAAATTTTCCTTTATTTTGATGGCAGTTGTAGATGCTAGTCACAAGCATATTACAATACATGGCGGTTCCTCTGGACGGAATAGTGCTGGAACAGTATTTGCCAATTGTACATTTGGAAATGCTTCGCTTACTGGTGATCCGAGCTTGCACGTGCTAGCTACTAAATCTCTCCCATGCACAGACATTTCGGTGCCAAATGTTTTAATAGCAGATGAAGCATTCGCGTTGAAAACAAATAAGACAAGACGCTATGCAACATTGAATAAAGAAACTATAGACATTCGTAACGCTTTTGCAGACTGGTTCATTTCGCTTGCTGAAGAATTCCCTTGGCAATATGAAAGCAGAACAAAATAATATTTTATTTTATTATCTTAAATATATATTTAATTTATGTTCTGATGTATAGTACATTCTGATTTTATGTCACTGCTTATTGATTTCCTCGCATTTTCGTGAACATTTCGACTTTTGTAACCGTATAATTTTTTGTCGTATATAATAGAATGATTTTGAACGGCACAAATGAATTGTTTTTGTAAATCCATTTTATGGATTATATGTACGCGGCAACGTACCGCATCGGTTTTGCCGTAATGTAACGTATTTGTTGGAAGGTGGTGCATTAGAAACAATGCAAGTTAAATTCTTGCAACAACGTATCGCTGTAATACACTGCTCCGTCATGCATTTATTATGTATACTAATATTAATTTATTATTAAAACTGTGTTGAGTTTATTGTCACTCAACAGATTCAGAGAAATTCTTTGTACTAATATTCATATTCTCGTTACTAATGGTAATTGGTGTTTATACTGAAGCGCATGAGATAATAAATCACTTGCATACCTTTGGCACGAACTTTTATCAATCATTTGCTTAGCTGTCAATCTTTCTAGCATTTAAATTGTTGTATATAGTAGTATTAAAAAAATGGAAATAGTTATAAGGAACAATCGACAGCGCCACCGTGAAGAGTGGGTTTTTGTGAAACGAGCGGCGAGAGAGAAATCATGGCGTAGCGACACTTGCGTAGGCCCGCCCTTTGTAGAGTTCCGCCGCGTCCGCCGGCCGCCTCCGCCGTCCGCTGCTAGGAAACTCGACCTTTACACACTTGCGACCAGTCGCCGGTGACCAGGTCATCTACGAGACACCCGGGGACATATTGGTTCGTACCCACTTGGTCGCGGCGACCAAGGAGTCCCCGGTAACCGCGAAAACGTGAGCGACGCACGGGAAACCAAGTGGTCGCGGCGACCAAGCGAGCGACTTTGGTGGCGATCAGACACCTGCAAGCAATGAAATGAGTTTCGATACGCAGAAATTTATTTTGCAAATTGAATCTCCAAAGGCAATTTGTCATATAATGAATACTCCAATCGTGACATTCAAAAAACAATAAGCAGAAATGGTGCATTTATTTGAGAATGAGAAAGCTAGTAAACATTCTTTTCTTACGGCGATGTTACAATAAAGAATGCACTGAATGTTGTCTCTTCTTTATTTTTTTTTCAATGCACTTCACAATTAGAACAATCTCCTCGACGCCCATTCTGTTTGGCGCTCTCTACGAACCGGATAAGGTATCGAGTTGCTCGACCTGGTCGCTTCGTTTGGTTACTCGAATTTTGGTCTCTCGACGAACAAGTTGCCGGCGACTGGTCGAAAGTGTGTAACGGGGCTTAATGTCGCGTGGTTCGGTCGCCACGACGAGAGAGAGAAAACGAAGAGGTTGCATAATACAGGGTCAGCATTTTATCTTGCAACTCGCGCTCGCGCGAGCAGGTAAAATGGCAACAGTGGTTCCTGGACGCATTCCACTACAACCATGCACCAGCCCGGTGTTCCAAGAGCTTCCAGCGACCGCTGGACAACAGTGATGCCGAGCTTCGAAAATTTTAAGATGTCTCTTTCAAATTAATGTCGCAAAGAGCTATTCAGAATTTCGCGACCCGGGTTACAGAATTTGGGGCCTTTTTCATAAAAGTATAACTTTTGAACTATAAAAGATATCAGAATGCAATGTGCGCCGAAAAATGAGGAAAAATTATTCCCTCTTAATGATGGATAAATTAACTTATTTTATGTTTACTTAATTTATCTTTTATCAATTTTTTAACCATAATTGTTGTGAAAAGCTTTTGCAAACTGTTTATTTGATACGGTTTATTTAATGCTCTTTTTAAAATTCATGATGTTGATAAACAATAGGCTAGTTGTTTGTGTATCATTACTTTCATAAATTGCAAGATTAAATTTTCATTCAATTATGTGTTAGTTCTGCAAACCTCAGAATCTATTGTTCTGGTTTTCTTTTTTATAATTTTATCCTTAATGCAGTGCACGCAAAAGCATTTTACAACAATTATGGTTAAAAAATTGATAGAAAAAAATTAAGTAAACGTAAAATATGTTGAATTATCCATCATTATGAGGGAATAATTTTTCCTTAATTTTCGGCGCAAATTGCATTCTAATATCGTTTATAGTTCAAAAGATATACGAAAAAGGCCCCAAACTCTTCAACCCGGGCTGCGAAATTTCAAATAGCTCTTTGCGAAGTTAATTTGAAACAGACCATCCTAAAATTTTCGAAGCTCGGGCATCATTGCTGCTCAGCAGTCGCTAGCCCTCCGAACTCCGGGCCGGTGAATGATTGTGGTGGAATGTGTCCGTGAGGCGCAGTTGCCATTTTCATCTGTCGCGCGCGCGTAAGTTGCAACTTTAACCGATGACCCTATATAGTATCTTATCAACAGGGCGGCCGTTCCTGGCGGGGGTGCAGAAGGTTTCCCTGCACCTGGGGGGCGAAAGCTAGAGGCGGTCGCAAGCCGTTTATTGTATGCAAAATTTTGACTAATAAGAATAGAAATTAAAACTTCTCTGATGGTTATAAATGATAACATTCCTTTTCTCTTTAATTTTTTTTTAAAATTATCCAACCCTGGTTTTCGAGATAAAAATTCTTAAGTGAACACGGCTCAAACGATTGTGGCCGATTGAGATTCGATTGTGGAATTATTCGTCACTAACATTCTACAGTATTTCATGAACATTGTTTAGGGCACTGCCAAGCCACAGGTTCCCGTCTACAGCACTTCTGTTTCGTCAGGAAACTAGATACACTATGAGGAAACATCACTGTGACGCCATTTATATGAGACACTTTCCCGCAGTCCTGTCACAAAATTTTAATTTACATTGCTTCTGTTATCTAGAGACGCGGTAGCGTCTCGACGCCAAGTATATGTTTCGACACCCTGTATATGTCGACTGTCGCTGCCACGTATCTTTTCCTCGTAATCCGGCTAATCCAACCTTACCTGAAACTTATTTCATTAATATCTCATCACATCTGCAATATTTTCTAATTTTAAAGGCATTTTTCTGATGTAAACCGCATATAAGCTAAGCCGACTAATCCAACCTTACCTGAAACTTATTTCACTAATATCTCATCACGTCTGCAATATTTTCTAAATTTAAAGGCATTTTTATAATGTAAAGCGCATATAAGCTTTCGAATAAGACCAAATTCAATCAAATTAGTCCACGTATGACAGAGATATCGTAATATCATATCATGTATTATACGAAAATGATAAGATTTTTCTTCTGATTCTTCAACCAAAATTTATGTCGACTTAATACGTATATACGCGTTACACCAGCAGAAACTAACACATGTTTCGTTTGTCAATCGCTATCGTCACTATGCAATCTACTCCAAATTTTGATAGCTTACCGTTAAGTTATAACCTGGCGGTGTCAAATAAGGTAAGTTGTCAGAATTTAAGATGCCACGTGTTTGTACAAATATATATCGTACCATTGAATTCCAATCAAAATACAATCTCAAACACAAGGTAAGTTGCCAAAATTTGAATTGCGACATATTTGTATATCATCAAACTGTTTTTTATTTGTAACTAAACTGAGGATTTTATGTATATGTAGATAATCTAAGGATTTCGTATACATACTTATTCAGTTATTTTGATACATGGACACCTTCGATAATGCACGAATTTAATCAGTGTTTCTTAACGGAAGTGGAAAGTTTCGACATCAAGGCAATACCTACTACTAAAATACAAATGGGGGGTCACTGTTATAAACTTAAGACAACGATTTTCCACCACGGTAAAATCATTGCCGATGGTCATTACACAAGTATGGTAAGGGTTAAGGGCAGAACATGGGTATCCGTTAATGATTTACAAGTAGAAAAACAAGCTTGGCCACGAAATGCTAAAAATGCATACATATTGTTCTTCGAAAGGTGTTAATTGTCGTTGTTAATACAGTTCAATCTTTGTAAAAAGAAGTGAAAAAAATTACGCCAAGGACATAGAAAAGTTGAGGACGGAAAAGAGTATTATCAATATAAAAAAAGATGTGAAATCAAAATGAGCCGCAAGTACATAAAGGTGCTTTCCAACTGTGCTTAAGATAACAGAACTACATAAACACAGCTAAAATACTGTGTTCATACATTCCATTACTCATATCGCGGACATTTTAATAATGTGAAGATAAAATGTAACATCTAGACCAGCGTTGGCCACATTGGGCCATTTGGGAGCACGGTCTCCATGATGTTTACCATAGCCGCGCGGAAGGGGAGCTCGAAAGCCAATGGTAACGTGGGCGCGCCACGGATAGGGAAAACTGTAAGTGTGTAGGTAGTAGCGTGCGGCGCAGGTTCGTACACGTAGAATAGGCTTGAATGACTGCGTTCCTTGGGGGGCCCCAGTGTTCGCTGCCAGAGTTACTCTGGCTAGCAGTTTTTTAGTTACAGTTACTTTGTTTACTTGAAAATGTTAATAAAATTGTGTAAAATAAAATTTCTCATTTTGTATAAATTTTTATTTAAATCAGTTCGTTTAATTTCTTCATTTTGTTACATGTCAGATACATACATTGATAGGGATAATTGTCAATTTCATTCTCATAAAACACTGAATGGAAAGATGTTTTATTATCTATACGAGGTTGATTAAAAATGGACGTAATTATAGTGTTGTGGTTTTCCACAAACCGATACTTATAACTAACAACACTTAGCTAATAAATATTTTGGGGAACTGTCATCCGTATTTTCGCCGAGTCGTTACGGCAATTTTATTCATTTATGAGCAGGAAAATCTCCGAATACTAACTACATCTTAGGCGAATCCGAATTTTTTCTACATTTGTATAGCAATTGCCATATCATAAACCCAGGCAACAGAATCCCTTGTACACAGTCCACCTTTACTTCGCCGACAATCATTACATCAACAATCATTTCACCGACACAATTTCATCGACACCGTATTTCGCCGACAGTATTTACTCACCGACATGTTTAGATCACCAACAATCATTTCACCGACAATCATTTCATCGATAGTCATTTCAGCGACCAGGGCCGTCTTAACAAATTTGAGCGCCCTGGGCTATAAAAATTTGGCACTTCAACACCTCAAGTAAATACTAACTCTATACGCCTTATAGACTGCAGTTTCTTCCCAATCGGTGCAAGGCGGTACATCGGATAGATTTAACGGTTGTCGTGAAAAAAGAATTTCAACATACTCCATTCTTAAGCGCCCTTGAATCACCGGCGGCTCTTTCTTCTCTTTCTTCCGAGGGCCCGGGTCGGTGCAATGACTGTCGATAAAATAATTATCGGTGAAATGATTGTCGGTGATCTAAACATGTCGGTGAGTAAATACTGTCGGCGGAATACGCTGTCGATGAAATCGTGTCGGTGATATGATTGTTTTTGAAATGATTGTCGGTGAAGTAAAGGTAACCCCCGTCCACTGGAGGGTCGCTGGGGCCCCCAAGAATCACAGTCATTCAAGCCTATCGTACGGGCATGAGTGTTGTGTCCCAACCAACACCTAAGCGTATCAATACCGCTTACATTCCGATTGAGTCAACCAAGCTGCCGAAATCTGGCATAGCAGCGTAAGGTTCTCAGAAACGCACCGAGACCAATCAGCGCATGGTGAAACACCCAAAAGAAGGCCAAAGGCGGGGACCCCGATGGCCCCCGCTTCGTCCCGATTAAAGTATATAAAACAATGTACGAGCAATGCGAGCTCAAACTTGATAAAGATTCGATACCGACTTTGTACAGGACTCACGACTGAAAAGGCAAAGTGTCATAGTCACCCAGATCAGGACAGAATAAAACTTGTTTAACCTTACGGTGAGTTCCAACTCTGTAACTCGCAACGATCCCCTACCTTCGGTTTCAAGCCAAACCCTTCCGTCCCGGCATATCCACCCGAACCTTCGGAGCCCGTTGGACGACGATTGTGAAGGACGCCCCAGAGCACCCCGAGATTCCCCCCCCCCCCCCAGAATCTCTACTCCAGGCGCCTTGACACAACATGAGGTTGCACCGCACACTACTATAGTTTTCCCTATCCGTGACGCGCACACGTTACCATTGGCTTTCGAGCTCCCCTTCCGCGCGACTATGGTAAACATCATGGAGACCGTGCTCCCAAATGGCCCGATGTGGCCGACGCCACATTAAAGTCTAGTCATTTGCCTAGATGTCCGCGGCCTAGAAGTCAAATACTTGGCGTGGCCGGGCAAGGTATTCTCAGTTCATCAATACCCATACCTTCCCTTTCGTAGGCTTTCAAATAATTTGTTAATTTAAAACTCTGACAATATGAGTACATGTTTAAGGGTTTGTGAATTATAGAGGCCTTCGTGAACGACGACAGTATATATAGAATATTTAATAAGTAATATTTTATGGATTAGTTGGATACAAAAAAAGGAACGTGCGTTTGTCGCGTGACTTGAAGTGTTGAGCGCGAAAACCGGTAGGATTTTACACAGAACTATATAATACATAGAACAATATTGCATACACCTGTGGCCGACACGTGTCTGACCGCGTAATTCAAAGTAAGGATCCCGCCCTTACAAGCACTTCAGAAAAATCTAGACAGTACTAAAGACGAGAACTAAATTTTCTTATCACAACAGTACATTTTCATTATATTGCGTTTTAAAATAATTCCAAGATCATTCATCGACACCGATGCCTTTCCTCTCACAATCTTTCAGATAATTTGTCATTTTAAAACTCTGTCAATATGAATACACTTTCATTATTTTGCGTTATTAAATAATTCTTATTCGTCGACACCTTGACCTTGTCTGGCGACGCTAAGTATTTGACTTCCAGGCCGCGAACATCTAGGCAAATGTCTAGATCAGGCCTGGCCAATACGCGGCCCGCCACGTTAAATTGTGCGGCCCCTGGGCGATTTTATATTTCTACTGAAACTTTTGTTCCTCGTTGTATGTATACTAGACATATTAAATAAATGAAAATTTAGTATAAGAATAAAGTTTTATTCATTTTGTATTTGTATTACATTTTTTAAAAGCATGTTTACCTAAACTACGGCCCGCTGTAACATTACACGTCATCAAAGTGGCTCGTGAAACCATTTGGATTGGCCAGGCCTGGTCTAAATGTTACATTTTATTTTCACATTGTTAAAATGTCCGCGATATGAGTAAGGGAATGTATGAACACAGCATTTTAGCTGTGTATATGTAGTTGTGTCATCTTAAGCACAGTTGAAAAGCACCTTTATGTACTTGCAGCCCATTTTGATTTCACATTTTGTTTATATTGATAATACTCTTTTCCGTCATCGACTTTTTTATGTACTTGGCGTAATTTTTTTACTTTTTTGAAGATTTTTATGGTGTTTACTTTCCCGTTGTTAACATGAAATAAAGGATAGTAGATTTTGAAATAAGTGCGTATTGTTTTGCCCTACAGGTTTCCACTAACAATGAGCGTCTTATATTTTAATTCAGGCCTGCACAGCTAGGCTGTGGTGGGCAAGAGCGCTCTCGATTGCTCGTGAGCAAAGTAAAGAGCGACGCTGTGAGCAGTTCCCCCACCCTGTGGCCAATAGCTGCCATAGTATACGTGTAAACTGTAAGGTGGGTTGATGACCTTCAGCGGCACACTTCACTCACGAACACTCCCCACCACGGCACTGTTACTGATGAAGGCGTGGCCTAGCGCTTGACGCGATGCTCTTTCCGCACGCGCCCAACAATTTTTGCCGGCGGGCATTCAGCTGTGCACGCCTGTTTTAAGGGATCATTCTGGTTAGACGGTTAAAAAAACGATTTTTTCTAAACATTTTTCGAAAGTACATGTCCCCAAGAATGTACTGTTATATTTTCGTCGAAAAATTCCAATTATTTTAGTTTCTACATAGGCATTTTGTAGGGAGCGCAGAGGCTCGACCGCCATAGATGAAAACTTTGAACGCGTTTTTCTCGGAACGTCATTTTTTCACATGGTGCAGGTAAAATCTAAAAATCGAACCGATTACTTTATAAATTGAACTGCTTATTCTGCAGACCTATGCCTCTGGCCGGGACTACAACCAAGTATTTCTGTTGAGTCTAACCTTCTTTTAAAATCGAAAATAGCACAGAAAACACAGCCGAAATACATTGATTCTTGTATTGGGCCCGCCACTTTGTTAATTTTAAAGATAAATTGTTTATTCTAGTTCGGGCCATAGCAACAGTCATACTGATCAAGAATCTGTTTGTATTTTTGGTTTCAGATAAGTCCAACTGCTGAAATTACCTGCACGAGCGAGGCATGGATTTTTAAACATATCATCAAAATCGCCTTCAAAACCATTTTAAAAACAATAATTTTATTACTATTATATTTTTTATTTGCTGTAGAAATGTAGTTTACTCAATAGAAAAAAGTTTTATCCCATTACTATAATTCCTATCTTCGCAATAAATTCCTCAAAATCGCTGAATTTATCGGCGCGCTAACCAGAATGACCCCTTAATCTATGAAGACTGCTACACATAAAATACAAGAAAACTTTATTCATCTCAGTATTCAAGTTTCCTAACCCCTTACTGTCCCTACGAATACTATGCCCCGATTGAAAGAAGTCGATCGGGGTTCTTCGCTCGCATTGGCTCCCGCCACCCGTGTCCCGTTTGTTTATTTTGTATTCGCCGACGTTGTCGCGCCATTCGATAAGGATATACTATTCAAACCCTAGAATTTCTCAACCGACTTCTTTCAATCTGGGCACAGTACATAACATTCGTTTCCATTCTTTTCATTATTACTCTACTTTCCCGCTTTATTTATTTGTGTCTTCCAATATAAATACGTTGATTTATTTACTATGTATATACGTTGATTTATTATTTTATTTATTTACTTTGCTATTTATTACAAGTTTATCGTTTGCGATTCATCGTTTTCATTTTCATTTCAAACAAGGTCGCCAATGTAGGGGAGATCGGGGATGGTTGTCACGCGGGTAGGTTGTCACAACCGCTATAACAAAAAAACTATAAACAATAGGAATGTACTAATAATCCATGGCGATGCGTAAACATATCACCGCCTCCCCCCGCATCGCACAAGTTGTTGTGGGATCGCATGGAGCCACAATGTGTGATTGTTTGTTTTCGTGCACTCGAAGTAAATTAGGCCGTATTTTCTATCAAGTAAGTATAGGTTGTTTCTTAGTATTGACTATAACATTGTTGCATTATTCTCGTAGTTCAGAGTTTTTTCTAACTTACTGCAATGATTTTTTTACATTTTTTAATTTTTTTAATACATGAATAGAGGGGTGAAATTGTTTAACGGTTTGGGGCAAATTGTCACAGACCATTCGGGGTTAGGTATTTGCCGCATGTGACAACTAATCTCGCTGTAACTCGCTGTACCTATCACATGATATTATATTTTTTATTCGTTTGGCAACAGTTCTCAATAATAATGCCGCGAACTTATAATAAGAAGACGTCCAGAGGTAAGCTGCCCCTGGAATTAATGTTACGTGCGGCAAGAGAGGTTAAAAGGGCAATTACACAATAAGAGGGATGGCAAAAGATTATAATATAAAGTACCGCAGACTTTCGGTTGGGACGCGCGAATGGAAAGACCGCCTATAAAGGAAGTGAATTTGGTGAGGAGAGAAGTGATGGAGGGTAGGAAGCGAAATCGGGCAAGAAAAGGGAGTGGAGGAGGTAAGAGGGTAGGAAATCACAGGGTAGGAAGTGGAAATGTGAAGTGTGAACAGAAAGGTGGGTGAGGTTAGAAAGGCAGAATATGGCGGCATCGACGACAAGGGCGGCATCGAGCAAGAGCAAGGTGAAGGAGAGGATAGAGGGGGGAGGAGCGATGGAAAAATATGTGAGGGACGAGAGCGCGGTAAAGCACCGCCACCGGGCGGCGAGAGGGAGAAAGGAGAATCGATAAGGAAGGAAACCGTAGGGGATTTGGAAAGGGCCATGGAAAGAATGTTCGAAAGGTACATGGCGGAGATTGAGAAATGGAGAGAAGAGATGAAGGAGGAGAGGAGAATGTAGGAACAAGAGAGGAAGAGAGAGAGGGCAGAATGGGAGATGGAAAAGAAAAACCTGGAGAGCCGGTTGAGAAAGCTGGAGATGAGGGAGGAAAGGAGAGAGAGGGAAAACAAAAAGAAGAACATAGTGATAAGGGGAGGGCAGTGGAAGGAGGGAGAGGGAGAGAGGGAGGTAGATGCGTTTATAGGAGAGAATCTGAATGTGGAGGTAGAGGTGAAAGAGTCATGGAAGATAAAAGTGAAGAGCGGGGGTGAAGAGATAGTGGTGGCGAAGTTAGGAAATTGGGAGGAGAAAGGAGCAGTGATGAGAAAGAAGAGAGAGCTGAAGGCGGGGATATACATAGAGGACGATCTGACCATGGAAGAGAGAGAAGTACAAAGGAGGTTAAGGATGATCGCAAGAGAAAATAGGGAGAAGGGGAAATGGCAACGATGAGGTACAAGAAAATATGTATAGATCACATATGGTACAATTGGAACAAGAGAGAAGGAGAGCTGGAAAGTGCGACCGAGAGAGGAAAAGATTGAGTGAGGGTGGACACGGCTGGGGGGGGGGGGCTGAAACTGTGTTTCTGGAACGTGGCGGGGCTGGGGAACAAGGACAGGGCAGTATGGAAGTACTTGGAGGGTTTTGATCTGGTGGGGTTGACGGAGACTTGGGTGGAAGAAGGACCATGGGATAGAATGAAGAGGAACCTTCCGGCAGGTTTCAGCTGGTGGTGCATACCGGCAGTAAGAGAGAATAAGAAAGGAAGGGCGAGGGGAGGAATAGTTGTAGCTGCGAAAAAGAAGTTGGGGGGGGGGGGGGGTAACGGAGTTTAGGGCATGGAACGAGAGGATAGCAGAAGTGAGGTTGGGGGAAGAGACTGGAAAGTGATCACAGTATACAGCCAGAAGATAGAAGAGACTATGAAGGAGATTGTGGATGGAATAGAGGAAGAGGAGGAGGAAGCTCTTTTGATAGGGCGGGGGGGGGGGGCATCAACGCAAGAGTAGGAGAAGAAGGGAGGTCGTTTATGGAGATAATGTCGGAGAGTGGGAGAGAAAAAAAGTCAAAGGACAAAACGATCAATAGAGAAGGCAGAATTTTAGTGGAGAGAGTTAACGAGAGACGATGGCTAATTCTAAACGGGAGCTACGGAAGGGAAGCGGGCTGGACATACATCGGGGAAAGCGGATCGCCAATAATAGACTATGCGATTTCGAACGAAAAGGCGTTTCAGGAGGTGATAAGGGTGGGAGAGGGGGAGAGAACGGAATCGGACCACGTGCCAATTGAAGTGGAAATGGAGGCACCGGAGAAGGAGAGGGGGGACGGGGGCGAGAAGAAAGATGAGTGGAGAGAGGTAGAAAGGAGCGATTGGTCGGCGGAGGGAGTGGCGGAATTACATCAATGCTGTGCGGGATGGTGGACAGAAGGAGAGGACACTGAGACGATATGGGAGGAGGTAAGAGATAAGCTTAAGGGAGCAATAAAAAAAAGGCGCTGAGAGGATTCAAGAAAGGGAAGGCTCCAGGCACAGACGGGATAGAGAATGAGGCGTGGAGGCTTATTCCGAAGGAAATCGGGAAGGACTTCTGAAGTCTACTGAAAAAAATATGGGAGGGGGGAAGCTTCCAGAGTTTGACGAAGTTGAGAGACGGAGTTGACGAAGGGAATTATAAGCCCCATATACAAAAGAGGGGAAAGGGGGGAGGTAAAGAACTACAGGGGGGTGACACTGATGTGTACGGCATATAAGATATATGCGACGATACTAAACGAGAGGTTGAAGGCGGAAGTGGAGGATAAACTGGAGGAGAGGCAGTTCGGGTTTAGGAAGGGGAGGGGGACGATGGACGCAGTATACGTATTAGTATGTATTTAGTAGTACGTACATAGTTTAGACTATGTAGCCAACAGGGAGCTGGGAAAGAAGAGGGGGCATGCTTCGTAGACTCGAAGGCAGCCTTCGATTGGGGGTGGGCAGGGGTAGGTTGGCAGAGAGTATGAGGAAGATGGGGGTGGGGGCGGCTAAGGAAGAGGATAATGGATATATATAAAGAGACCAAAAACGTGGTGAGGATAGGAGAAAAAAGGACAGGGGAGTTTTGGACGACCAGGAGAGTTAGGCAAGGGTGCCCCCTGAGCCCGACTCTTTTTAATATATTCCTGGCGGATTTAGAGGAGGAACTGAGGAAGGTAAAGGAAGGTGGAGTAGTAATAGGAAGAGAGAAAGTGTGGTCCTTGATATATGCGGATGATATCGCACTAATGGCGACGTCGCAGGAAGGGATGAAGGACATGTTAAAGAGGCTGAGGAAGTACTTGGAGAAGAAGGGACTGACACTAAGTACAGAGAAATCCAAGATACTGGTTCTTCAGAGGGAGGGGGGGAGAAGAAAAGGGAATGGAGATGGGGTGACGAGAGGATAGAGGAGGTAAAGGAAGTAAAATACCCAGGCTTCGCCATGAAAAAAGTTGGAGTGTCGAGAAACATATTATAGAAAGAACAAAGAGAGGGATAATGGCGAAGAAAAAACGTGGAGTATAGGGGAGAGACTGTGTAAGGAGTCGTACGGGAGGAGAATTCTGATGTTCCAGGCACTGGTGGAGAGTGTGATTTTGTACGGAGCGGAGGTCTGGGGATGGTATGTGGAGGAGAGGGTAGAAAGGGTAAGAAGAAAGTACCTGAAATGGGTACTAGGGCTGGATAGGGGAACAAATTATATACTGGAGGAAGAGACGAAGAGAGAAGGATTAAAGGTCGGAGCACTGAGAAGGACCTTCAAGTATGAAGAGGAGATGAGGGTGTCCGGCAAAAGGATACCGAGGGAATGCCTGTAGGAGATGGAGGGGGAGAGGAGGGAGGATATAAAGAGTAAATGGGAGAAAAGAAGAGCGGAGATGAGGGGGGGGGGGGGTTTGGACGCCGGGCGGAGGGGATGAGAGGGATAAGAGAAGAAACGGAGGGAAGCACAGAGAAGATAATCGAAAAGATAGGAGAAAGGATAAGGGAGGGGGAGAGGAGGGAAAGGAAAGAGAAAATAGAGATTTCGAGATACAACACGGCATATAAGGAGATAGTGACGGAGGAGCTGCCGCGGTACCTGAGAGAAAATGGGAAGAAGAGATAGGGACCTGGTGACGAGATTCAGATGCAGGAATGAGAGCAAGGGAGGGCAGCATTGGAGAGAGAGGGAAGACAGAATGTACAGAATATGTGAAAGAGAGGAAGAGACAATAGAACACCTGATTGGAGGCTGCGAAGGAAGAGGAGAGGGGAGGGGAGTAAAGGGAGATGCGGCAGAAGGCCTGGAGGAGATGAAGAGGATCATCAGGGAAAGGGAAAAGAAGAGGGAAGAGAGGAGGGGGTAGGAGGGATAACAGGGACTAGTCGGGAAGATACTAAAGAATGTAAAGAATCACAAAGAAAAGTAGGGTAAAAGCAACAGTGCAAAAAGAATTTAAGATTGAATTTTTATAGTATATGTTAATGCAGTTATTCTCTTTTAGTTTGTATCGGCTATCACCTAGCTGTTAGATTTAGTAAATGTTCATAGTAAACGACAAGTCTGATGAATGTAAATATTATGGTAGAAACTAAGGAACATGAAAATGTAAACGGGAGTCATCCTAAGCCGAAAGGCAAGGATTATAACAATAAATAAAAATAAATAAATTACCGCACTCTAGCGCGATATTGTCAGAACTACAATAAAAAATGATATTATTTTCGTAATTGAATCGACTTTTTATTCATAAACTTAGCTATCCAAATGTGTGAAAATCAACCTCAGATACTATGACAACCAACCCGACTCGGGGTATGTTGTCACAAAATAGTTCCTGTATATAATGTGAATTAGCTCCTAATCTGGTTGACAAAATCAATAGAACCAATTTTTTTTATAAAGTCGGACGTACTTTAAGTTTGAATGAACTTCCCTGCAGCTATAACCTGTCAAAAAATCAAAATAAGGAAATGAGACAACGATACCCGGTCTCCCCTATGTATGAACGAGATATGGTGGTTCTACGGAAATTTGATGAGTGATATTAGTGGATATTAGCGAAAAGCATAAAATTATTATGATTTTTCTTGAAGTCCATTGCAATAAAAATTATTTGACATTTATTTTTGGCATCATGTACGCTACAGCGTCTCGAACAGAGTAGACCGCGAAGATTTGTATATGACAATTATAGGATTACGTGGGATCACGGCAGATGGTGTAACAGTGATTTTTCTTCGCGGAGTAGACGTGTTCTAGACGAGAATCAGTGACTTGACAGTGGCCTAAATTATGCTCATGAAATACTGTAGAATGTTAGCGACGAAAAGAGGCCAACCATGGTAAGCTATTCCACAATCGAATCTCGATTGGCCACATTGGTTTGCGTCGTGTGTACATACAACTCATTTTTACGAAAATAAGCAAAAATCGAAAAATTCAAGGCCCTGTACTTTTTAAACAAACTCGAAATCGACAAAATGATGACTTAAACCCTCCCTAATTTCACGAGGACTACAACATATTTCATTTTTAACAAAATCTGTTTCTTCAATCTATTTATTTTGCATGATAACTTTTTAAAACTATGTGTGTGTGTGTGTGTGTGTGTGTGTGTGTGTGTGTGTGTGTGTGTGTGTGTGTGTGTCAAAGTAAACAATGCATATCAAATTCATAATTAATACCTATTTAGTACATTGCGGGACAAGGGAGAGAAGAAAGCGATTTTGACGAGCGTGAAGTTTGCTGCCCGAGCGCACCAACAAAACCGCATCTCTGCCTTATCACGCACAATACTTTTTTCAACGCCTGCATGAAAGGTGTATTTTTAAAAGTCTGCTGAAAAAAATATTGGCAAAAAATATACACGTTCGATTGCGTTTGTATTGAAATAAAAAGAAAGAAACTAAAAGCACTGCTTGCGATAAAGACTCCACTTTTTGGCTATCTTGCTTCTCCATCAATTTGTTGTACATCGTCTACTTTTCTTTCGATTTGGGCGACAGCAAATTTTCCTCAATCGCTTTGGCAGCTTTTGCGTGTGGTATACCGTATCACTATAACTCTGATTATCACTAATTTTATCTTTTAATGAAAAGAGGTACTGTGATAGTTATAATGTCAACATAAACACACATGATCGATATCGATTAGTCGACCAATTGCTTCTTCATACCACAGGGTAACGTCATGTTCACTCAGCTCGCAAACTCAAGTTTCCTGGGGAGTAAAGTAAAAAATGCAAATTTGCATGTGCGCAAAGTTTTTTTTTCCTTGGGAGAAAAGTAGAAAACGGGGAACGTTTGAAATTTGCCATTTTTCTCCCGCTCAGCAAGCGTAAAAAAACACCCATTTTCATGCAGGTGTTGAAAAAAGAATATTAAATTGATAAGGGCGGCAATATTGTTTTTGCACCTGGGCGGCTAAAACTCTGGTACAGCCGCGCTTGTCAATACAATTAAACAAGTGAAGATCGATCAAGGATTTTAGGAATACTTCGTACAAAAATATTGGGTAAATGTTTATTTTAGGGGAGGCATCTCCGATGACCTTGACCTTGACATATGTTGTCATGGTTATCATTCTGAACAACATTTCCCTCCAAATTTTTTGGCGCTCGGCCTTAGCTTCTGAGATATTAGTAAAAAACTTTCGGTATAATATATTGAAATCTGTGTCACAACCGACGGTATTAGTATTGGTTGGGGTTAGATTAGGGCGGGAGGCGTGTAAAGCATGGTAGCGAACCGATGTGAGTATGTGTAAAACTCGGTAGTTCTAGTGTTAACTAAAGTTTTTTACGAATACCTCGTAAACTAAAGCCGATCGCCAAAATGCTTAAAGGGAAATGTTCAGAATGATGACCTTAACAACAATAGCGATATTGACCTCGTCGCGCAATGCTTGTAACCGCAGTCTCATTTCGAACATCCCCAAACTCACATCGGTTTGCTACCATGCTTTACGCCAGGTCTGCACAGGGACCCTTCTTCAGCGGCGAGCAACCAGCCATACATCGAGCTGTCTCGTTGTTAAGAGTAGAATCAGTGAGGAAAACTGTTGTAGTGTAGGTGCGGTCTGGTAGGAGCGTAGCGTAAGTATACAGGGTCATCCGTTAAAACTGCAACCTACGCGCGCGCGAACAGACGAAAATGGCAACACGCATGACCGATCAGACGGGGACGTGGCTCGGCGAGCTCGCTTGTTTTTAAAAATCCATAACCGAAAGGAAATAAATTGACCAATAGGAATTTAGCTTATAAATATTTGATTGGCTATTAGATTTTAAGGACATTTTGTAATTAACAAAAGATGTTAAAGCGATTGCCTTTGTAAAAGCTGTTGAGAGGAGCTACGCTTGTGCTGAAAGCGATAGTGAACGGACGTGCGTAGAAAGAATGGCCCAGTTTTATCATAATAGCGAGATACAGCTGCAACATCCCGAAAATATGGAAATTTTTGAAAGTAGCTCCAATATTAATCAGGAACATTATTCCATTCCTGAGAGACAGCGGAAAAATCACAGTTCCGTGTGGAGGTGGTTTTCAAAATTAAATCGCGAGGAAGGGATGTGTAACCACTGCAAAAAAACATTTAAAACAAAGGCGGGATGTACGTCATCCCTGAGGAGGCATATGCAAATCCAACATGGTGATGTATATAAAACTCTGGAGACGCCTGAGACCAGTGTAGATATAGGAAATATAAATATTGTGAACGACACTGACAGTAGCAGGAAAGTCGTCATGTTAGATAAAAGTTCTCCAAGAGCGAAAGAATTGACATCCGCAATTGCGAAGATGATAATAGCCGATTATCAGCCGTTTTCACTGGTAAGCGACCCAGGATTTAAAAATCTCATGCAGATAGCTGAACCGAGGTACGACATCCCGAATCGAGCACTCTTTTCTGACGAAATAATACCTGAAATGTTCCACAATGAAAGGGAAAATGTTAAGGAAAGCATCACTAAGGATATCGGAACTGTAAGTAAAACTTTTCCAATGATTCCGATATCTATCAGCATGCTTTAGACCATATTAAAATACCTTTCTAACTCTAGATGAAATTTATAAATATTTTTCAACTGTTTTCGATTAGGTGAAAAGATTTGCGTTCACAACAGACGGTTGGACATCGCGGGGAAATGACGGCTACGTTTCCGTAACTCTACACTATGTAAATAAGAATTTTGACTTACATAATTATACATTAGGAGTTTACTATTTGAAGACAACCCACACAAGTGAACATTTAAACGAACTATTGCAAAATAGCCTAAGTGAGTGGGGTTTCGACAAAAGTAATATTAAAATAATTTTCATCACCGATAACGCGGCGAATATTGTGAAAGCAGTAAGACTGTGCCCTACGTGGGAGCGTATCCCTTGCTTCGCGCACACTCTGCAGGTAAATAAACAATAACAAATAATTAAATGTTAAAATAAATAATAAATCGTGTACATTTCATATTTAATGCACCGAATTCTTTTCAGTTGGTTATCAAAGATTCAATTAAAAGTTGTGCGGAACTGCTCGCAATTTTAAAAAAATGCAGAAACATTGTCACTTTCTTTCACCGCTCTACATCTGCGGACCAAAAATTGAGGATGCAACAAAAAAAGATTCACCCAATTCCGAAACGCTGAAGCTCATTGGCGATGTCGAGACTAGATGGAACTCGCAATATGAAATGCTAAGTCGCTCGTTCGAGGTACGACGATCATTAAATATAATTCTCGGCGAGCCACATATGCCGGACACTATAAACAGTGGCGAGTGGTCCATGATCGAAGAATATTCCAAATCATTAAAAATATTTAAGGAAGCGACTCTAATCATGACCATGGACAAAATACCAACATTATCCAACTACATACCCACGATATATGCCTTAAGACACACCCTGCTAGATTTTATAAGAAAAGATAATAAGTGTCACACATTAAATCTTAAAAAAACATTATTAGACGAATTAAACAACAGGTTTAATTTCATAGAGGATTGTGAACCCTTATTAATTGCAATGATCATGGACCCTCGCGTCAAAGACAGGTTGTTGTCCGCAGAAAGGAAAACGTCGGCTCAAAGTTTATTGCATTCAGTTGCGACCGAGTACCTCGGCGCAAGCGACATGCATGAGACAACTCTGCCATCAAACCGAACGTCAGGTGAGTATAAAACAATGAGAAGATTATGCGAGATTCTGCTGACTGTTGTATGTTATATATTTCTCTTTTATCACAGAGTCACCGTCATCGGGAACTCTGTATGAATTTTACGATAGTATTGCAAAAGTTGAACAAGAATCCAACCAAAATGTATATGTATCACTAACGCAGGAGATTACAACATACATAGCAGAGACTGTTGCACCACGAAAAACCTGCATTTTAAATTGGTGGAGGGAAAATGCGTCCCGTTTCCCGAAATTGGCTCCCGTGGCTACAAATTACTTGGGAATACCTGCTTCACAAGCATTCAGCGAAAGGTTATTTTCAATGGCAGGCAATATTATAAGTGCAAAGCGAACTTCGTTATTAACAGACAAAGTCGAACAAATTTGCTTTTTATCCGCTAATTTGCGACGATAATGTATATAGTGTACAGGGTCATCCGTTAAAACTGCAACCTACGCGCGCGCCAACAGACGAAAATGGCAACACCGCCTCACGGACACATTCCACTACAACCATGCACCGGCCCAGCGTTCGGAGGGTTAACAGCGACCACTGGGTAGCAGTGATGCCCGAGCTTCGAAAATTTTAGGATGGTCTCTTTCAAATTAACGCCGCAAAGAGCTGTGCAGAATTTGCCGGCCCAAGTAAGCGAGCCGCACGCTCCGCTTTTATGATCGGTTTACCACTCGCACCCCGGATTACTGTAATGAGGTTTTGAAACAATGTCAACTGATCTCGTACCCGTCTTAATTTCAAAAATTTTAGCTACGACAGGATTGACCGCGGCGCTATACCCTTGTACGTAGAGATTTTTCGCCACCTGCGTGTAAAAGCCACATTAATGACGCATCGTTCCAAAAAATGACATTAACGGAAGCCGGTATATACGTGGCGTTGAGTAGCTAAAAGGTTAAACATTCAAACACAAAAATTCTAGAAAAAAGATTCAAACATCGCTACAATCAAAGACACGTCCCATTAGTTACTACTTACGTCGGATCTATGCATGCACTGCATATAAGGATAAAATTATAAAAAAGAAAACCAGAACAATAGATTCTGAGGTCTGCAGAACTAACACATAATTGAATACAAATTTAATTTCTCAATTTATGAAAGTAATGACACAGAAACAACTAGCGTATTGTTTATCAACATCATGATTTTTAAAAAGAGCATTAAATACGGTATTAAATACACAGTTTGCAAAAGCTTTTCACAACAATTATGGTTAAAAAATTGATAAAAGAAAAATTAAGTAAACGTAAAATATTTTGAATTATCCATCATTAAGAGAGAATAATTTTTCCTCATTTTTCGGCGCAAATTGCATTCTGATATCTTTTATAATTCAAAAGTTATACGAAAAAAGCCCCAAATTCTTCAACCCCGGTCGGGAAATTTCAAATAGCTTCTTGTGACGTTAATTTGAAAGAGAACATCCTAAAATTTTCAAAGCTCGGGCATCACCGCTGCCCAGCGGTCGCTGGCAACTCTCCGAACGCCGGGCCGATGCATGGTTGTAGTGGAATGCGTCCGTGAGGCGGTGTTGCCATTTTCGTCTGTTCGCGCGCGCGTAGGTTGCAGTTTTAACGGATGACCCTGTATATGTGTATAGTATGTATATAGGATGTATGTAGTATATATGTGTGTATAGTATCTTGTGTGCGTATATAGATTTTTGGAGGGTGTATTTTTGTATAGTGTATATAGTGCTTATGTATGTTGCACAATATGCATGCTATACTCTACCGTATTAGCGAACAATGGCAACCGCAATAGCGAAATATCACTTGAATATATTTTTCTTTCTTCCATAATTTCATACACGCTTCTATAAATATTTCCCATTCTCATTATAATATATTAATCTTATGATCTTACATTAATTGCATACAAAATACTGAAATACATATATATGAAAAAAATTATATTAAACGATTTTATTAAAAATGCAATAAAAACTAAAAAATAATTCTTTTCTTGAACTACAATGTCGATGGTGTTTTTTCACTTTAAATAAAATCATGGCGCAGGATATCTCACAACAAATTCATTTCGACGCTTGATGATTAAATTGATTCATATTCTGTTATGAAATATCCTGCTCCCCGATTTTATTTAAAGTGAGAAAACACCGTCGAAATTGACCACAACGCACAAAAGACAAAAAAAGAGCCAGAACTATTTCTAAAACACACATATATTAAGAAAATACTTGAAAAATGTACAGAATGAATTAAAATTGAAATAAAACAATAAAATGAAAAAAAAAACACAAAACCGAGAAAATATGAAATTTGAGTGTTTTCACATAATTGTCTATAGCAACATTCGCAACACGAGATATTCGCAATTAAGTGGGATCACCTTTTCGATAGATAGGTAAAAAGTTCACCTGTTGATATCTCGAAAACGTATCCATAGAAATTTTTTTAGACCTTATTTTCGGAATCAGCGGCCCATTTTACATAAGAAAAAAATAGTGGCATCTGCTGCGCTAAATGGCTGTAAACTAGTGATATTTTCAATTGTTACCGAATATTTCTATTTAACGTTTGCATTTTAATTCTTCACATTATTGATAACCATCATTTACATCCCAGTAGAAAAATATTTCTTAAAATATTCCATACCGTTCGAAATATTTCACCTACTCAACACAGTCGCACTGCTCGAACCACGTTCAAGGCGTACGGATTTTCTGAGCCACCCGAAACAATTCGAGCTAGCCCCTTCTTTCGAGCGGCCCGAAACAATTCGGGCTATCCGGTTCTTCCGGACGGCTCGAAACGATTCGGACTACCCGGATTTTTCAAGCCGCCCGAAACAAATTCGAGCTACCCGAATTTTTCGGGCCGCCCGGATTTTACGGATACCCGGCTCGCTTTATTCGAGTACCCGAACAGCTCTACCTCAGTGCCAAGCAGGTCCCGTAATATAATTCGGTGGGGTCATCAAATTTCCAAAACATTTGCTACTGCTGGCATTTCGTATGACTTGTTCGATTTTACTGATAATACTTATCTTTTCAGCGACACATAAAATAATTAGAAAGTTAATACTAAACAAATAAATAACTCGGACACAAAGAAAACAAAATTTTGAGTAACGATATATATAATTTATAAAAGCTAGTACATGATATATGAATAAATATATACATATATACAGTACGTATCTGGTGCTCATCATTGCACTTAGCGATATTTATAAGCAGAAAGTTGAAAAACTAATAAATCTGTACACGTAACCCAGCCATATATACTTACGCCACGCACCTACGAGCCCGCACCTACACTACTGCAGTTCTCCTCACTGATTCTAACCTTAGCAACGGGACAGCTCGACGCACGGTCGGTTGCACGCCGCTAGGCGCTGGAAAAGGCTCCCTGTGCAGCCGTGCTTTACGCGCCCCCGACACTAACTTACAAGGGAAGTATCCCGAACCCGGAAATTCAAAAAATTCTGAAACTTTGTGGATATGTAAGGGATTTCCTCCTGATTACAACGCAAATTTTCTGCTGCCCAAAATCATTCTAAGGGGGTGAAATTAACCCCTGAAAATTCGGGTATTTTCCGATTTTGTGTTATAACTCGCGAACTGTAAGAGATAGAAAAAAATCTCAAGACGAAAGTTACTTCTTTTAATTAGATCTATCAAATAGTAAAAGTAAAATCAATTGTTTAAACAATTAGAAAAAAGTTATAAACAAAAATAATGTTTTTTAAAATTCGTTGTTTCGCGTGAAATCTGAATTGGTGGTTTAAAATTTTAAATAATTATGAAACAGCATAATCCATTTTTTTCATACTATTCAACCTTTGTTGTATCGCTGATATGTGTTCCTCGACAATCGAAGAACTTTTCGATCCCATACGTTCTTCTAACGTTTATTAGGAAATAATACAAAACGCGTAGAAAAAAAATAAGACAATTCATATACATTTGTCTCTAATTACACATGGGGCAAATATACCAGGTGGAAATAGACGAGAAGAAGGGAACTGTTAGATATAACTTATCCTTATTAGAACTTTTTATTTTTAACATAATTATCGAACTTTTCTTTTATTTGCTCACAAGACAGGCGAGATAATGCCGCCGTTTAAGTATGGTTAGATAACTTTAAAAACACTTGTGTGATGTGATTATTATGAATTATTCTTCATGGTGATGAAACTCTTCAAAAAAATGTGGGAAACGTAGATATTGATTACACCACGCACATCGTATGATAGCATAATTACCGCATATGGAACAATGAGGTGGATGTATGAAATCTTGTGAAAAAGCGAAACCTACTGGATTTTCAAACTGATTTGGTTTCTCAACAATATATCCACTTTTATACCACGCGTAAGCAAACACATCATGATACTTTGGTGATGAAAGTTGATTATGATTAAGAGACTGCAATTTAATGACATTATTCCGTGCATTTAGTTGAACATCGTAATTAAATAATAATACAAAGTCGGAAAATTTTCGTACAAAGTTTTTCCATATCCGGAAACCATATACATCAAGCGGTTGTATTATTCCTGTAGTTTTCTTCGGTATTGTGATTATTTCCACATGTTGATTAGCTGGTATACCATTTTGTAATGTAGACGGAGAGTGACCAGTTCACGAGTCCAATAACAAAACGCTTCGAGATCCCGCATCTGGTAGATATACGCTTGTTAACCATTCCATAACCAGTTCACTTGTTAACTTTCCAGATGTGGACGCCTGTATATAAACATTCCACGGTCGAAACAAAGATTGTTGTACACGTGGACCAAAATTACCATCCTTTTTCTGCAGGACAACAAATAGCGGAGAAAGTAGTTTCCCAGAAGCTGATATTGTGGGGAATATGGTATAGCTATGTGTAGTAGCGGATATAGACTGTACGACTGCTGTAACACTTTTGGTTCCTTATTCAGCTAAAGTACGGCCCGAATGTAAGTCTAGATTGAATCCGCTTTCATCAGCATTGAATGTATTGTTTGTTCCGATATCTCGAATACAAGGTTTTACATTATTCACAAAAGTCGAAGCAATTTCATTTAATCGCGCCGTATCTGTACCGTATGATCTGGTAATAAATTTGTTCACTTTTCTTGAAACTATTTTATATGTTCTCTTAAAATTCCAGGTCCAATGTCGAGATGCTTTAAAATTTTCTAAACCTGTCTCTTCATTAGCTTGTAAGGCCCATCTTCGAAGGTCCAAATCATGAATAATGGCATGAGTTTCAATCCCGTCAACAAACTTATTATACACATATTCAGAAATTTGTAACAATTTTTCCGTCGTGTCCCTCCTCTGCGCACCGTTTCTTCCCATCTAATGAAAACAAGGCAATTTTGCATAGATATAAAACAAATAAATACGAAGCAGCATAACATAACAGTAGGTCTGTGAAGTTAGCACCCCCAAATGTGATTTTTTAAAAAAACTCGATGGCATTCGTTTGTCCATCGTTTGTCCACGTTTGTCCAACAAAAATTTTCCTATGTCCACACTTCAAAAAAAAGTTATGGACAAAAAAAAATTTTTCACCAGCTCCCCCATGAAAACTTTTTAATGATTTGTCAGTGGGGAATGATTGTCCAGCGTTTGTCCACGTTTGTCCACCCAAAATTTTCGTTTGTCCACCCTTCAAAAAAAAGTTATGAACAAATTAAGAAAATTTGTCATCAGCACCCTAAATGAAAATTTTTCAATTTTTCAAAAGTGGGTAACGATTGTCTGCGATATGACCACGTTTGTCCACCAAAAATTTTCGTTTGTCCACCCTTCAAAAAAAAGTTATGGACAAAAGAAAATTTTTCACCAGCACTCCCATGAAAACTTTTTAATGATTTGTCAGTGGGGAATGATTGTCCAGCGTTTGTCCACGTTTGTCCACCCAAAATTTTCGTTTGTCCAACCTTCAGAATCAAATTATTAATAAAAATTGCGAAAAGAAGGGCACGGCCGAAACGATCACGTTTAAGTTCGATTTTTTTCGAATAAATTATAAAAATCGTTCGTCCAACGATGGTTTTCGTTAGTTCAGATGTAGAAGACGTTTGTCCACCCAAGGATTTCGTTTGTCCACCCTGCACAATCGAATTATTAATAAAAATAGCCAAGATGTACGATACGGCCGAACCGACCAAGTTAAAGTTCGATTTTTTTCGAATAAATTATCAAAATCGGTGGTTCGGCGACATATTTCGTTAGCTTAGATGTAGAAGACGTTTGTCCACCCAAAGATTTCGTTTGTCCACCCTGCAGAATCGAATTATTAATAAAAATAGCCAAGATGTACGATACGGCTGAACCGACCAAGTTAAAGTTCGATTTTTTTCGAATAAATTATCAAAATCGTTCGTCCAACGATGGTTTTCGTTAGTTCAGATGTAGAAGACGTTTGTCCACCCAAAGATTTCGCTTGTCCACCCTGCAGAATCGAATTATTAATAAAAATAGCCAAGATGTACGATACGGTTGAACCGACCAAGTTAAAGTTCGATATTTTTCGAATAAATTATCAAAATCGTTATTTCGATGATACATTTCGTTAGCGTAGATGTAGAAGACGTTTGTCCATCCAGTGATTTCGTTTGTACAACCTCGAGAATCGAATTAAAGTGTGAAATAAATTTATTATTTCCTTCGTCACTTTCTTGGAAAGTTACGCCGGCGTCGATCGACTCGCGTGATCGTACGATCCGCGAGTACAAGTGCCATGGCTGGCACTTGTGACCACTGGCAGAGTCAGTGGTACCGCACTTTACAGAGCGGTGCGACGCCGGACCGATTCAATAGTTTTACTATTGTAAGGTACCATTATCATATATTCTGTTGAATTAAACTTTTAACAGAATTTTTATATTTTTATAAATATTATTGTTGACGGATTTATTTTTACCCTTTGTAGATTTGTAATTGTCCGCAACTTTTGACTAACATCATTGTGTAATGTCCATATTCCTGCTGTATTACGGCAGTAAGCTGTAAAATGTTGTGGGCTATGACATACGATGCCACTTAAAATGTATATCGCATCTTCAATTTGAAATTTTTCTGGGATGCTGTTTAAAACTATTCCATTCGGATATTTCATTTTATTTTGTTGCAAAAAGATTTCGGGGTCTATAACCACATATGATTTTGCTTCTCTCTTTAATTGCACTGCTGATTGACATGTTTTACACGTGACTGTTTGTGTACTGAAGAATTGCGCAACAAAATTAAGAAAATTTTGTTTAAAATCTTCAGTTGTGTTTGTACTAATAAAATCTACTACAAAAAATTTTCTCAAATGTACTTTACATTTGCCGCAGATTCTATTTTCTTCGACACTGCAAACGTCTGTTACAAGTTTTGAAAATAGCCAATTGGGACTTGTAGTACAATCTACAATATTATTGCGAATTTCAAATATTGTACATAAAATAGCTCCTCGTTCTTCGTACACAGAGTTGTTAATATTCTCCATAGCGTATTTTTTGACAAACATCAGAAATATATTTTCTGAGTTTTCATCGATCCAGTTTTTAAATGTACTATAATTGCAATACGCACTGGTTAATATTTCAACCAATGAGTCGAATGCACACGTATTTTTAATATATATTTTTTTGCCATTAAGAGTAACCAAATTACAGTTATTTCCATTTATTAATATTTCATTTCTTCTTTTCCTTAATGGCCTGTCATATGTGAGGTGAATGTCTGGGCATGGAGTTAAATATTTCCCTCTAGGAGTATTATTTTTGTTTTCGATTAAGGGCTTCTGCATTATATTTAATTTATTGCTTTTTTGTACATCCGCGTTTGTATTTAAATTATCTTTATTTTCATCGTCGTCTATATAATTCCTATTATTAGCTGAAACTTGTAAATCTTTTAATTTATTTGATTTGGCTGCAACATTTAATCCTTTCCAATTTTCCTGTTCCCTTAAATAATCATAAGTATGCGCAACGTTCTGCGCATTTTCGCCAAAATCACGCGAATCAATTTTTCTTTCTTTTTCTTGTCTAACCTCAGTTTGCAGCAGTGCAATTTTTTCGTTCGTGCGTTTAATTGCAGCACGTTCTAATTTCGAGAGATTTTTGATAGATTTTATGTGGTGAATGATAAATTTATCCACGCGCATTGGTTGGTTTATAATTTGCGCCCAAATCTGAATGCTTCAGATCTTTAAAATATGCTTCACATCTAGAGGATGTCGCTACATTCGATGACAGAGGGAAATATCCCCTCATCACCTGTGTCCACAGAGGAAAATGTTTAGCTAATTTAACTAGATATGTGACTAATTCTGGACAATAAAATGCGTTGTACCTATCTGTCTCTACACTGTCTTTTGCAATTTGCTCAGCCGCATCTCTGATACTATTTATAAATGCAACTATATTTTCATTTTCATTTAACGTTTCTAAATCGTATTCTTTGTCATTCTCGTCGCTCGTAAAGGTGAATGACTTTATTCTTTCGAATAAATACGATCGCTTCTGCTCACAAATTACATCATTTCCATCGCAATCTTTGCCATCGTACTCACTGTAAGCGACAATAAATATTGAGCTAAGCAGTGTATTAAAATCTTCCATATTATCACACGATGACATTAGCCCCGCGCATCGCACAAAAAAGTCTTTAATTTTAGGATGCTTTCTATGAAATACATCCTTGCTACAAATAATTTTTATCAAATGGGCAATATCAATTCTGATAAAACAGTGAAGTGGATGTTGCAAAATTTCGCCACTAATCCAACGATAGCAATCGGAAATGTAATTTTTTAAACAACGTTCATTGAATGCTAAGCTGGTTGCATTCAAAAGCGCCAGTGAATAATCGCAATCAACTTCTGGAGGCACTGGTGCCCCGTGTCTTATGATCTCCCTCAACCAGTACGTAATTAAATTTGTATCGTGCTTTTCTGAAAGCATTTGAAATACTGGTTGTATACCATTTGCACCTTTTATAATAATTTGGTATAAGAATATATGTTTCTTCTCACCATTTAGTTTTTCTATTGTTTTTACTAATTTTCCAGTCGCGTCTATTTCTATTTTCCTGCATGTTTTAATTAATGTTTTGTACAATTCCATTTGCATAGGAGACCAGTAAAAACAATAAAAAAGATCTTTTGAAATCTGCTTAATGTACCCCGAGTATTGCCCCTTATATTTCAACTCACATAACGAATTAATAGGATCAAGATTTTTGTTGATTCCTAATTCCCGTACAATAGCTTCTTCTCTGATTTTCCTTAAAGTACATTGTCGCGCAACATAAGGTGGTTCAGGATCGCCATAAGTTAAATCTGATACTTCAGCATTTCTGAATTGTCTGGGTTTAATATTTAAAAGTTGTTTCCCAATTGCTACCCTATTTGTTCCTTTTACCGCCCTTTTCTTTTCATGCGGTATTCCCGAAGCATCGACTGTGTGCACTCTTAATACAATACCAGTGCCAGGAGCCGGTTCATGTAAGCAATGAGCTTTAAATTCGGCACCGCATTCATTACAAGTGCCGTATATTTCTAAATATGTTTCCGCTTCCGGAGAATCGAAAATTTTGCCATATTTAAACGTATAAGCGCACGGAAGTTTCGTTTTTAAAAAACAAGCTTTGCAAATAATATCAGTCCAACCGGGACTAAGTATTTTATAAGATTTGCCACGAGCGCCCTTCCCTTTATAAACTTTGGATACAGGAGCAATAGATTTCCATTGCTCCTCAGACAATGTAATATCAAAATATAATGGCGGCAGTTTATTATTTATTTTATTCGCATGATTGTTAGGCTCGAAATCTTGACTAGTATTATTTACGTTAGAAACATCAATGCTATCCATCATTTCTTCTTCTTCTTCTCCTTCTTCCACTGGAATTTGGAAATGTTTCTTCAAATCTGTCAGCAAATTCCATCGATTGTTCCTCACGTAAAAGTTTAAGGTGTTTGGTGACAACTTATCCGAAATTTTTGCACACACTTCTTCCCACACTTTATCCACTAGAACACTTCACATTTTTCACACTTCTGCAACCCGTCTAGTATAACACCTGAGTGTATCAGCGCTTTCCTAGGCATTTTTCACAAATGACCACAATGAAATCGCAAAACGGTAAGTAATATAACTCTCACAGATACTTCACAAACCGTAAACGAACGCACGATCTCATCAGAGCGGTCTGCGAACGACTGACTTTCGAGGTGCGTGGTTGGAAAGAATTCGAGAGTATCGCAGGCATTTGTTTCGATTTCAGCCGTGGTGCCGTCCGCGCTACAAAGTAACTACGCGTCTATACAAATTTCTGGTAAGCAGGGCCGGCGCATAAGGGCGCTAGCCGATGGGTGTGCTAAAATACTATATTGGACGCTTAAGGGGGCCGTCTCAGCGGGCCATGAGTGTGTGCGTACGCTCACACAAGCTAGGAAAAGCGTGTACGTATACGCGTGTAGTAAACAAACCGTAAATTACAACTTTCGTCCTGGAATCGGCCAAAAGGAAGTTTTTGCGGGTATAGCTGCCTCCAGTAGACATCTGTGCAGGGTGGTCTGGTGCGTTTGAATGCTAATAACCACCGTACGTTGAAATAATAATGAATTTATGAATCGAAAACTGACAGACTGAAACTTCAAGGCTTGTCCGTTGGTGGCGCTAATGGTGTACTGCAGCCACGTACCACCAGCGTGACGTATAAGCAGGGCCGACGCGAGGTTAGTTGGCGCCCTTATGCAAGAAAATTTTTTAGTGCCCAAAATTTTTGCACCTATTTTCTATTTAATATGTTTTATCTTTACGGGGTGAACATTTCGTTTATGTGGGGGTTGGATTCCGTTATTATTAAGCGTGCGATATAGTTTTTTAGCGTCCCATTCGGCTGGCGCCCTTATGCGGCGCGTAACTTGCATAATGGTTCCGCCGACCCTGCGTATACGCGATGTAGTAAACAATCCGTAAATTACAACTTTCGTCCTGGAATCGACAAGAAGGAAGTTTTTGCGGGTATAGTTGCCTTCAGTAGACATCAGTGCAGGGTGGTCTGGTGCGTATGAGCGCTAATAACCACCGTACGTCGAAATAATAATGAATTTATGAATCGTGTACTGAGACAGACTCGAGAAATGACAGAATGAAGCTTTCAGGATTCTCCGTCACCGGCGTTGATGGTATATTCGCGCTATGTACCATCAGAACCGGTGGAAGACCAAACTAGCCGATAAATGTAGGAAAGACATAGTTGCCGAGACGTATCGAGAGTCGAATCGCGCTGTTGCCGCATTTCCCCTATCACTATTTTGCCATCAAGGAGACTTGAACGAATCACGGCGAAGCGGTTGAAGAACAGAAATGGGCAAAGATAATATCTGGATAAACTCAAATAAAAGATACTACAGTATTGTCTCATTACGGCTCGGTTTGGTGTACACGATGTGGACTTTTTCGCTATCCCCACCACTTTTGTCTCACTCTTGTCCGGCGAAGGCGAGAGCGAGCGAGAGGCACTGAAAGCGAGCGAGGACGGTACAAGACAGACGACGCGTTGATGTTTGGTCTCGCTCCGTCTTTCGGTCGCCTGACACTTCGTCCCTTGCGTTCGCGCCCGTCGCGCACGCAAAGCGACCCATCTCGCTCCCCCCTTCGGCCAGAAAGAAGCGAGAAACGAACATTCGGAATTAGGACTCCGTTCACGATACGGGCTCAACGCCGGTCCCGACCAACGAGGACTTGGGCTGTTCGGCGGCGGCTTCTGATCTCGGTTCGAGCCTCGACTCGAAACGCATACCTACAGTATTGCTTGAAGTGGATTATGTATTAATTAAATGTAAAACCTAACGTTTTCAGTAACATACTGCTGAGATTTTCCAGATTAAAATGATTTCAAATGTGGTATAAATCGGGTTATTTCTAGAACTGCATTATATAATTAAAGATAAATGTAACATTTCTAATCTAATAATGCTAAAAAATATATAAAAAAAATTTTATGTTAAACGATTTTATTCCAAATGCACTAAAAACTAAATTAAAATACACTAAAGACTAAATAATTATTCTTGTCTTGTACTACAATTTTTTACCTATACGAACGTAACGAATCATTTCTCGTTATAAATTGTGCATTTACTATGGAAATCGCGATGCCACTAGCGTCCCGAACGCAACGGCTTTTTGTCGTTTTCGTAAAGAACGCGGATGACTGATTCCAAGTCGTTTTGTGGTTATGGGTTATATTTATTGATGACTCAGTAATTTTTTCACCCCTTCAGGGTTTATTTTTTTTTAGATATTGTATTGTCATCCAAACTACGCACGCCTGCAAAGCTTCAAGACAACTCGATAGTTGGAAGTTGGAGTTGCCAGATTTGAACCATACATACATCAAACACACAAAAGTACCGACAAACAAACCGAAGATCGAAGCTGAATAAAATCGTTTAAAAATAATCGGCTTTATGCCGTGTTTAAATTCATTTTCATCTGGGAAATCTCAGCAGTATCTTACTGAAACGTTCATGCCGATACGATAGAAAATGTGAAAGTTTTACATTCTATTAAAACAAACAAAATAAACAATCGTTGAACAATCATATCATTATATTTTTGCACAAGTAAACATAAATATTGCACAGAATGACAGAAGATAATAAGAATTGCGAAGTTTAGAAGGGATATTGATACGTAATTTAGTAATGTTTCATTGATATGTTTTCTAATTTCACTACCCAACCTCTCTATCTTTCATTATTGCTATCCTCCTTTATTTTTAGCGAGGCTCTGACGCTAGACGCAGTGATCGGCGGGCTCCAGCTACCGCTGATGGAGGGGGAAACACCTACAGGAGTGGTGGTTATGTGTGCTTGAATTGTGCCTGCATCAGTCACGCACACATAACCACCGCTCCTGTAGGTGTTTCCCCCTCCATCAGCGGTAGCTAGAGCCCGCCGATCCTTGCCTAGACGCAGCTCTCGTGCCATATTCCTTCAAGACTTCTCGATAGAAAGAGCTGTGGCAACAGCGCGGCAGAGACGGAGAGAACAGAAAATGTGGCAACTATGCGTAAAAAATTCGTCTGCATAGAGTACCTGGAGATGTCACCTCTGTAGATGTTCTTTTTATCGACCGCAGTAGTTTCATTAGGGTCCGTGTGTTTACTGGGGACGCTTCGATCGATTCGGACAATAACAAAAATGAGACGGCCCCCTTAATAATAAAGAAATTCATCTTTCACAGAAACAAAATGTAAATGTAATTCTTTTTCTTGTACTCCGTAAACACAAAACATATTAAATAGGAAATAGGTGCAGAAATTTGAGGCCCCCAAATTGGGGGCGCCAAAAATTTTCTTGCATAAGGGTGCCAAACATCCTCACGCCCTGCTGGTTAGGGATTGCAAATTTACCGATTTTTTCAATTAGCGGTAATTCGGTAAAATTTTCAATCAAAACCGGTTACTGGTAATATACCGGTAATTTTTTAAGGTATTGAAAATATAAGAGTAAACATTACAAAAAAAAATGATTTGAACTCTAATCGAGCATTATAATAAATACATGCAAATAAAACTGTTCTGAACATAAAATATAAAATGATATATATCACAGAATAGATATATTTGTATAACTATTGACAATACTTATTAATATGGATCTTCATCACGAAAACAATGAAAAGAATCTTAACTTACATAAATAATTAAATATTTTTTATTTAACAATTCTTTTTTACAAATAATCACACCAAAAAAAACATAATTTGTCCAAACTTTGGTCTCCTGATAAAGCGCTCTCAGTTTCTACACTTGTTGGTCGGGTAGTCATTAAGAAATCATATGCCATTTGTAGATATTTTCTCTTTACTTTTTCTACTTGAAAATACGTCTATTTTTTTTTATGGCTTGATTCAGATTTTTAGTTTTCTTTTGAATCAGAGTTGGTTCTTCATGAGATACTTCGGATTTCGTCTCTATTAATAATTGAAGTTTTTTTCACTGATAACAACGTAGTACATATCGACGGACTAGAGAGGTATTTTGCACTTTACAAATGCTTTTTCAAGCATTATTTGCGATTTTCTTAATTTACGAGCCTAAACTTTTGACAGTGAAGATACCCTGAATGCAACTTTTTTGTAACGCCAAATTTTTTCCAAACTAAAAATATTATTTAGCAGTGCTGATAAACAAATGTGACTTCAATAACGTCAAAAAAGATAAGTATGTGAACGATAATTTGGAATATTATTCATTATAAACATTGTTATGCAATTCTCTGAAAAAAGTGCTAAACATGACAACACTGTATTTTGATTCACGACTCGTAGGTTGATAGCCTTTCACAGTACCAAAACAGTGTGAGGTTAGTTGAGTTCGATCGTTTAGAATGCCAAAAACAAAGAGTTATCGGTGGAAAGGTAAAATAGTTACACAAGATATCTATGAAAAAAGTCCTGCCCAACAGAAAGCAGGGCTATAGCGAAAAAACGTTTCAACTGAACTGGGGGAAAGTGATCCCATAACCAAGGAAAATGTGGAACAAGAAAGAAATGTCATCGATGGACGGACACATTGTCGAATTGAACATTCTGGGACAGCAGTCATGGTGTAATTCTTGTGCTGAAGCTCTTTCTTTACAATCCATAGAAAGTGAGATACAACGAGGCTTGGCTTCTTAATTTTTAGTGCGGTGTCACAAGTACCTCACCATGAATGAATTTTGCACAGGCACATAAGAATCTACCATCGACAAGCACAGAGCTCACTTCGACATCAATTTGAAAGCAGCATTAGGTAATACTTTATGACAGATTATTACGCTTCTATTGTTATTAATCGTATCATTACTATTTATTATTTGTATATATTGAATTATTCGCTTTGTAGGTATCGTACACTCTGATTTAGGATGGACACATTTCAAAAAATGATTAGCATGCATGAACGACCCATGTCCAGATTTTAAAACATTCAAAAAGTATGTGCAAAAAGTTGGATATGCTGCGAAGGAAGTAGCAAAGGAAAGTTGCGTAGAAGCGACTGCGCTGAAAAGAGAACTCACTATGGAAGAAGCTGAGAGCATCGAAAAGCCATTATAAACGACCATTCGACTGTCCCATTTCTTTATACACAACAGTGTATTTTACGCTAATATTTATATATTCTTTTTTTGAATTGTAATTGTAAATATAAGTCATTACATTTTTGAATTGTAATTATAAATATGAAAAAATACAGTAATTTGTGTTAAATGTGCCAAATATTTGCTTCTATTTGCATATTTTTACCTGCTATTTCATATTCATAATCCCGCTATGTTTCTCATTTTCCCTTTCTATATATCTCTCCATGAGTGTAATGGAGACAAAAAGTTAGCTAGAAGGTTAGATATACGTGTAGGGACACCTATAAGTTTGCTTCGCTTGGTCAGCTGATTGCGACGTTGCCGCGGTTTCATAAGCCATCGAGATACATATCGTGCCGACAGCACAATTTTCTCAAGTTATAATTTATTTCTTTAGAACGGTGTAGTGAAAACAATTGAAACTCGGCAGATATTTTCATCTATCCATATACTGCATGTACAAAAAAATTGAAAACATTGATAGCATTTCTTCAACATTTTTTCAGATGTTTTATCCGTCAAGATCGTCTCTTTCCATAAGAGTACGTGTAAAATCAGTGAAAATTGAAATCGTTATAACTCAGCAACCGTTTACAGTGAAACCTCATTTATCGCAAGCCCCTCGAATCGAATTGTTTCGTTTATCGTAAGCCGAGAGGGGCCCCCACCGCTGCTACTAGCATAAAGGCTGGTTTACAGTGAAAGCAGCCGATTGGTTGTTGCACCCAATCGCTATGTAGAAATGCCTTGTTGGACGTCGCGTGTAACCTCAAAATATTATTTGTCGCCTACCCACGCTTGTGAAGTTTTTGATTTTTAATTGTGAGTTTGAGAGTGAGCATAAAGAAATATGGAAAGTGAAAGGAACCACTCGGATAACGGTACGTAAACACGCTAATACCTGTTAAAACAATTTATATGTAACTAAATGAATATAAATGTAATTTTATAAATTTGTACAGAGGTGCAAGTAATTCGGAAGGTGCCGAAATACAAACAGTTGCAGTTAACTGAAAAATTGGCAATAATTAACCTTGCAGAGCAAGGATGTAAGAAAGCCACAATCGCGGAGCAGTTCGGTGTGTCAGGCGCGACTGTGACACGAATAGTTCAAAATAAAGAAAAATATCAATTATTGTCGCCGAAGAAAAAAAGATTTAAAAAACGGACAAGAGTCGACAGTGGCAAGAATGTCGATTTAGAGGATCTTTTATACGAGTGGGTATTGTCATTTCAGGGCCTCTAATACAGGAGAAGGCTCTGTTCTTCAATCAACAGCTTGGAGGACCCGAAACATTCAAAGCTAGCCGGGGCTGGCTGGACAAATTTAAGGCCAGATTTGGCATACGCCAACTTAGCGTGCAAGGAGAACGTATGTCAGCCGACACAGAAGGAGGTGTATTATTCAAAGAAGAACTTTTAAAAATAATTCAAGAAGGGCAATATCCTTTGGAAAATGTATATAATGCGGATGAGACTGGCCTTTTCAATAAAACAATGCCAAAAAAAATTTTGGCACTAGCAGACGAGCAAGAAGCGCCTGGTCATAAGGAATCAAAGGAGAGGATGACCATAATGACATCCGCAAATGCGACTGGGAGTCATAAAATCCTTCTCCTATTAATAGGAAAATCGCAACACCCTCGTTGTTTCAAGGGCATTACCAATCTGCCCTTGTCATACAGAGGGCAGACCAATGCCTGGATGAATGGTAACTTTATCATCCCTTCGAAGGTGTCTAAAAAATTAGTTCTATTATCCAAATTTCAATATTGTCATATAGTTGATAGGTTACGAATCTGTTTCGATAAAATTTGTCACACATTATAGGTTACATATTCATCGACTGGTATACAAACTTATTTACACCAGCGGTGAAAACTGAAAAGCCAGGGCCAGGAGAGAAATTTATTCTCATTCTGGATAATGCGCCATGTCATCCTTCGGCTGAGGATCTTGATAGCATAGATCCACAATTTAAAGTGGTTTATTTGCCACCGAATGTTACATCGATCCTGCAGCCGATGGATCAGGGCGTTATTGAAACATTAAAACGCAATTATAGGAGCCTATTTTTGAGAAAGTTAGCTTTATCAGACAGTACAGCACCTGATGCTATGAAAACTTTTTTAAAAAAGTGGAATACATTAGATACGGTTTCTACCGTTACCACTGCGTGGTCATCTGTCCCTCCATCTACCGTGGCACGCTCATGGAGAAAGTTGGTGGGCGAGTCGTTGGTTTCATCCACGAATGCGGAGGAACCGATAGAAATGTCAAATGCTAAGCAGCATGTGTGGATCGAACTTTCCATCTGCAACTGAAGTTGAGGAATGGGTCCTGGAGGACATGGATGCACCTGCATGGCGCGAGCTGTCAGATGCAGAACTCATAGAAAAATACACAGGCACAGGAAACATTGAGGTATACAAGAAATGAAAATTTATAATATAAAATTAATTGAATAGCGCTAAAGAAAATTGTTTCTTTGTTAAAGGACCAAATAGAAGGCAACGAAGAAAATAATCATGAGCAAGCATCCCTCGACGTGGATGATTTTCCTGCATCCGGATCAAACGAAAATGAAGTTGACTTAAAAGAAACCTATAAATGTTTCAACATATTTAAACAATGGTATTTAAAACGTACAGACTGTAGTAGGGAAGAAGCCGTGAATCTAAATCATATGGAAAACGTTTTAGAATCGGCCGTGTATGTTAAACATTATGCGAATAAATAAATTTATTAACATGTACATAAACCATTTTTTCCCAATATTCCTGAATAAACGATTTTATAAAAAAAAAAGCATATTTTCGTCCCATTTCTAAATCTAAACAATTTGTTTCAAAATGCTGAAGCATTTCGTAAAATATGTATGCAAATTCGATTCATTCCTATTCAATAAATATTCATCGAAATTCGAGAGTACCTATTTACCTATCTATATATCTTCCTACCTGCCTATTTACCCACACATCCACCCACCCACAACTCCCATCCCTCCACCCCCGTCTCGTCACACGAAAAATAGTACTGCAGTAGTAGTACAAGCTGCATTCATGCTTTCGCAAATGAAAAGAGCATAGTTTATTTATCCTAGAAATATTATTTTCTCACGTGATGGTAAATGGTGGGGGTAAGAGTGGAGGGGGGTAAGAAGGGAATGTGAAACTTACGATAAACGAAACGCCCGGCTTACGATAGACGAATCTTACGATAAACGAGGCTTGCGATAAACGAGGTTTCACTGTAGTTAAATTTTTTACAGCACATCAGGAAGACTACAAAGAACAATCTCGCAGATTTTCATCAACTTGGTAGCATTTTGAAAATTGGTCCGATACATCCTTAAAGAAATATTGACTTTGGACGATGAAACATTTTTTGTTTATAATTTTTAGCTCAAATAGTAATGATTGGATAAACAAACTGTAAATAGGAAAAATGTGTGCCGTGGCGAGCTTTACAACACTATATTTTTTAAAATTCCAATCTTTTTTAGCGTTTGGTAATTTTTCCCATTTTCGAGCGCTAGATATGTAGAGTCCCCTTATTGCATCCAACCCTTCAATTGCAACACGTTTCAATTCCGAGAGACTTTCGATAGATCTTATAAACTTACATATATTGCGAATGACAAAATCGACGCGCATTGGTTTATAATTTGCGCTCAAATCTGAATGCTTCAGATCATTAAAATATGCTTCGCATCTGGAAGATGTTTTAATATTTGATACCAAAGGGAAATATTCGATCATTTTTTATGTCCAAAGAGGAAAGTGCTTTGCTAATTTCACGAGAAAATTCACAAGCTCTGGACAAAAAAGCGCATTGTAACTATCTGTCTCTGGTGCAACGGAGAAACAGATGCATACTTCTCCCTTGCACTAGTGGGGTCGCTGCCGGTCGCTGCGACCGGCCTTAAGGCGGGATCTCCTACCTGCCGGTCGCTGCGACCTGTTGCAGCGATCCCACTAGTGCTAGAGATAAACAGATGCATACTTCTCCCACCGGCAGCTAGGAGATCCCGCCTTTAAGGCCAATGCACACGAGCGGTGCGGTGTCGTTGCGATTTCGCACCGGTACATATATGTATATAGAAATATTCATAGTATTCACACGTGTCGCAATTTTTTTCGGCAGTATTGTCATATCGCACGACCGTCGCACGACGCCGCACCGCTCGTGTGCATTGGCCCTTACGGACTTTTCGTCAGCGACAACAAATGGACTTTCCTGACTGAGAAAAATCAGTCCCAGGGTTGCCACTTGCCAGGAATGTCCCTTACACACAAGATTGTCACTGGTGCGCGTGAAGACGCCGGGACGTCAAACCAATCGGCGCCAAGCTAGCTGTTTGCTCCAAACCAATCGGCGCCAAGCTAGGTTTTGGCTTCAAACCAATCGGCGCTAAGTGACAATGTGTGCATCAGAGACATTCCGGGCATCCCTGGTCAGTCCTCCACAGTCCACAGTCCGCCGAATTCTAACAGTGTTAAAAGGAATGGACAACATGCAGAATGTAAGTATTAAAATTGTATACTATTAAATAGGGTGATTCTCTTGCTAGAGTTCTCAAAGGCGATGCCGCGAATAAGTCGTACCTCGCTGAATTTCGTGGATTTCGACGCACGAGACCAGGGATTCTTTTAATCGGGCTGTTTTTAAGGAAGTTAGCTTTACATTATGCAAATAAATTTTTCAAGTGGGCCATTTTCATCGGGACGACATAACGACGTGCGTTACGAAAAACAGCACGTCTGTCTTCGTTGTGCAGGACGATAAATAACTGCTATCCTATTACTGTAAGATTATCACTGTTCGACAAAATTGAACTTTTTTTCGGACTTTTAACATTCAATTAGCCGTTTCGGAAATTATCAACAGAATAGTAAAACACCTCTCGTTTTCAATACAGAAACGAAAGAGTTTGGCAAAACGTGCGCCGTCGACAGTGGTGGTTAATGGCACGTGGGCCGCTCAGCCTCACAGAATCGCGTAACGCGCGTACATTGTAACCTTTTTCAAAGTCCTGTGCGCCCGTCGGCGCTTCGTCGTGATAGTTTCTGCCGTAAGTAGTAAGGCTAGGGGGATTCCAACCCAGGTCCTCTGAGGGGAGCGCGGGGGCGTGGGGAAGTGATGGCGCGCGAGGGAGCGCGGCAGAGGGAAACCTGGGCGCGGAGCCTGCGGGGAGTGGAAGAGCGGTTGCGCGCGCACGAGCCGCGGAGTGGGGGAAGTCGCAACTGTGGAGGGGATCAGTCCGGGCCGAGCCGCCGCGGAGACCTCTCCAGATCTGGCCCACCGTCGGAAATTTTTCAGAGGGAGGGAATGACCCCCGAAAAGTCTTTTTCAGACCTTGGCCCACACCGAAAAATTTTTCAGACCTAACCCAGGGAGGGGACGGCCCCCAGGATTTTTTTTCCATACCAATATGTGATGGAAATTTTCCCCCAGTGCATAATAATTAATTTTTAAATCAGCGATCTACAGAACCATTATGTAGAAATATTATTTCAAGCAGATATGTAGCATGCATTCTAAACCTAACAGTATTCTAAAGCGTTCCAATTTAACATCGCCACATATCGCACGATCGTGCGTAATTCGAATCCTCTGGAGCAGTCGTACGGGATGACGTCGTGTGGTGGCGCGAAGAAGGCGCGAAGAAGGCGCGAATCATAGAAAGAATTATATGGCGTCAGCAGAAAGAATCTTTTCCATATCAACAGACATTCTTTTCCCAACGCAGAGAAATAATAATTTTAATCCCCTCCCACACTGGTCTACCGCACCTTTATGTAGAAAACAGACATATTTTATCCGAACCATTATGTAGCGAGCATTCTAAAGCTAACAGTATTCTAAAGCGTTCCGATTTAACATCGCAACGTATCGCGCGATCACGTGTAATTTGAATGCCCCGTGATGGGGACCGCCATGCAAGATTACATAATTTGGTGGCGTGACGAACGCACGAATCATAGAAAGAATTATGTGGTGTCAGCAGAAATTGGTGAGGTGAGAAGGAGGAAGACGGATAAGTAAATAGAGAAATAATATGATTAAGAGATTTATTTAAAATTAAAAGAATATAAAAATATAAATAGAAATGTAATATAATTTAACATTTTTTTTCCTACGAGCATTAGCTAGAATATCATTGATGGCACATGCTACCAGTTCGCAATCTATAAGATAATCCTCGTCGTAATATTCGCCATCACGTATGATTTTAGCAGCAGGACGCGTATCTAATGTTTCGCAGGCAGCATCGCTGTTACAACACGTTAACAAAAGTTTTAAAGTTTGTCCTCATATCTTCTGCAGTTTGATACAGCCGCGGATACACATAGCTTATACATGACTTAAGATTAAATAAAAATGATACTGTATTCAGTTTGAAATACAAAGACTTCTTATGTAGTGTCGTCTTTACAATTGGAGGCGAGAATCATAGAAAGAATTATGCAGAGTCGATAGAAATTGGTGAGGAGTGAAGGAGGGAAACAGACAAGTAAATAGATTGTAATATATGTAAAATGATTATATATTGTTCCATTAATTAAAAAATAGAAATATAAAAAGAAAAAATATAAAAATAGAATATAAATAGTGCCTCGGCAGAACCATCTCTCTCTCTCTCTCCCTCTCTCTCTCTCTCTCTCTCTCTCTCTCTCTCTCTCTCTCTCTATCAATCTCTTTCTTTCTCCTTCTCTTTCCTTCTCTTTTTCTCTTTTTCTCTTTTTCTCTTCTTCACATCAATCGCAAGACAACTTGAACATTCTCGAACAGCTGATGGACTTCCTATTTACTTTTCGCGACATCATACATACATACTCTTCCCACAACACCTCGTATAAATTTATACACACTCACGCTCTCGTGACCAACCCGAGTGCTCAGTTACACAGAACAGTAAATATCTCGACTATATTCGCCGAAACTGTTACGTATCTATTGTATCGCCTCAATTCTTTATCTCTAAATAAATCGCACTATTCTCAACATTTTTTTAGTTCTCTCTATACAAATAGGATATCAAAATACAATATAAAAAGAAAAAATATAATAATAATAATAATAATAATAATAATTTAATTGAATTTATTGCCACTTTCGTGTTACAATTTAACGATCAAATAATCCTTCCATTTCATTCCCATGATTGTGTCAGTGTAAGTCCCACCCTTCTAATGTATCCTGTTGTGTCTTAACAATTTTTTCTATTTTACAAGTGTTTCCTAATCTATTCTATGTTACATAATCTTCTTTTATCACTTTCCTGTTCTTCCCATCTTTTCCTTCTCCCTATTATCTCCTGTAAAATAGCCAAGTTTTTCCCTTCTCCTCTAATTACCTCTGCACAATTCCTGCCACTCTCTCAACTTACTTCACATGTTTCAATCGCGTGTTTCACTGTTTCTTCCTCTTTCTTACATACCCTTTCTTCTTTCATTAGCCAATATTTGCATGTCCTTGTTTCACTACCCTGTATGAATCTTCCTATCCTTTCTAATTCTCCTCTTCTTTTTTCATTTCCCCCCATAAGCATTTCGGCTTATCTCCTGGTTTCCTTGCCACCTCTTTTAATTCTCTTAGGAACTTTGACTCTTTTACTTTCATCTGTCTTTCTTGTTCTTGGATGTCAATTACTTATCTGTTCTAATTTTTAATCCACACTTCTTCCCCATTTAAGCTTCTTCTTTTCCATTCTTCGTTTGACCATCCTCTCCCTTCCAAGAATTTGATTCGCATTCTTTCCTTCTTTCGTTACTTCATTTCCTCTCATTAGTCTTCTCCTACATTCATATCGTATCGATCCTTCTTCCGAGTTTATTAGTGTCTCTTCAAACTTCATTACCCTTACTCCCATTTTAATTGCTATGCCATCTCTTCCTGTTTCTTTTAACAGCCAATATGTTGATGTTGATCTCTCCAATTTCATTATCCATCGTATGTATTTCGCCTGCAATTTTTCTATTTCCTCATACCTTTGTAACGTTCTCGAACGAGACGTTGCCTTCAGTTACAGGCGATTCCACAAGTTGAGCGGTTTACCTGTGAAATAGTAGGATTGGTTCGGGTGGCGTGCGATAAAGAAATGAATTTCAAGAACTAGAGTCCTTCCTTTTAACAATAAGTAACAAAATAGTTTCTTCAAGAATATAGATTTTGACGCTAGGTCGTAATGGAACATAAGATTTTACGCTGAGTCGTTGAATTGTGATTATAAACTAATATAATGGAATATAAAGTAATTGCGTTATGACGTATCGGTCGGTAATGAAAGTATAACGTTTGATTTCGGTTTCGACACTAAGTCGGTAATAAAGAGTATTATCTCGGTTCTGACGCTAAGTCGATAATTAAGGATATCGCATAATTATTATTAAAGATATGATATAATGGTACGATACTAAATCGTTAATTGAATATAAGGTCTCGACACGAAGTCGGTATAACGTAGTACAAGAAATGACGTTTGGTCGATTTGGTATGTTTAGTTGAGAACTGCAGAGAGTTTCCTTCCCTTAGACTAGTAGTGTCTTCTGGAGCCTATTAGCTGGCCCACGCTTTCTGGATAAGATGGAGGCGCAGGTTAGGCGATTTTGAATGGAGTTGAGGAGGCTAGTTAAAGCGACCTCGTATGGATGTGAGGGGGCTAATTAAAGCGACCTCGGATTGGAAGTAGAGGAGCTAACTAAAGCTACCTCGTAAGGATGTGAGGGGGCTAGTTAAAGCGACCTCGTATGGATGCTGGTAGTTCGTATGGAAAGGAAACGGAGTTTAAGATATACTTCTTTAGACCTTTGAGACAAAGGGGGCTAGTTAAAGCGACCAGAGTCTGTTTGGTTCGGTGGCAGAACCGAGTCTGCTCTCTGCTGCTGGCGGGCCTGTATTTATACCGATTTGTGGTATTTGGCCCGCACCAATTACTCGCGGCGCGAGTTCGCGCACCAATTATAATTAACATCCGGTTCGCGCCACTCTCGCACTAGACTTGGTTTATTCGGCGTCCGGTTGATCGTGCGTTCTACGCATGCGCGCTTGGTTCACTCGCGGCACTGAGTTCACTGTTTGAATGGGCGGTTATGCGCATGCGTTGCGCTTCGTTTAGTTCACTGTTTCCCGCCGCATGGCGTGTCGCTCGCACGTGTTTCGTGTATTCTTAACGTTAATGTTACAAAGGATAAGAATGAACAAAGTAATGATTAATATAGATATAAACGGAAAAATGTACGGCGGTTCGTAGCGGTACGTTACACCTTCTCCATCCCCATATCGCTGCTCCATACGCCACGGTGCTTCTAACTAGCGCATCAAACAGTTTCATTCTTCTTTCAGTCATCTCTGAATAATCTTTCTCCAATCCCCCCCATACTTCTCCTAGTATCATATTCGCTTCCCTAACTACCTTCTTAATATGGTGTTTATCCTTGTTGTTCTCTCCCTCTCGTTGTATAATCTAAATATTTCAGTTCTCTTACTCTTTCTTCTTCATTCCAACGGAATCTTTCCTATTTTCTACTTCCTCCTGCTTTCCTGCATATCATTATCTTAGACTTTTACACATTTAACTCCAAGCCTTTCTTCTTTATGTATCTCTCGAATCTCTTTATCATATACTTAGGTCCCTATGCATTATTTACCATTAACACATCACCCGCGTATGAAATTGTTAAAATTTTCCTTCTACCTATTACGACTCCTCCTTCCTGTTCTTTGCTCATTTCTTTTGTCCAGGTCTGCAAATGCGACATTGAAAAGCTTAACGGGCACCCTTGTCTAACACCCTTTCCTGTTAAAAAAACTTTCCTATCAGTTCCTTCTTCATTCCTAAAGCGCATATAGTTCTGTCGTGCATTTCCTGTATCCGTATTCTTAGTTGTTCGCCTACTCCGTCTTCATAAAGTCTTTTCCAAATTTCTTCCCTTTCCAATCAATCAAATGCTCTCTTCATATCCGTGAAAAACAGATATAGTTTCCCTCTTTCTTTTGTGGTTTCTATATCTATAACCATTTTAACTACCGCTATTGCGTCTACTGTTCCTCTCCTTCTCCTGAATCCCATATGCGTATCGTTTAATATCCCATTTTCCATTTGTTCTTCTAATTTTCTCCTTAGAATTTCCACGCATATCTTATAATTCGTGTCCATCTAAGTTATGCCCCTATAGTTCTTAACCATTTCCCTCCCCCCCCTTTTTTTTAATACAGAACTTACTATTCCTTCTCTCCATTCTTCCGGAAAGTCCCCTTTCTTCCATGTTCTGTTTATCACCTTTGTTTGATTACCTATATTTATGAAGATGATTGCGACCTCGATGTTGAATTAAGATATAATTTAAATGCAGGAGTTTAAATTTTAAGTCTGTTCGACTTTTAATATCTTACATTATTTGAGTTGAGATCGACGTGAGCCAGATCGGTTTCTATCTATATTTACCTAATAAATTTTTATACAAAAGGACTTAATCTGTAAATTATTTTTTTGCTATATTCAATAAAAATTGCAATTTTAAGTTCATTAAGAATAGGTGTTTAACCTGTGATAATTGCTGGTTGGGCTTCAAATTCTAATTATTCAATATTAGGAGCGATTGGGTCAATTTCACAGTCAGTTTCTTATGAAGTAAGTTTATTTTTAACAATATTTTCTGTAATTTTATTAATTGACAGTTATTCATTATTGGATTTATATAAATTTCAATATTATATTAAAGTTATTTTAATTTTAATTCCAATACTACGACAAGAAAATCGCAGATAGTTCTTTTAAAATCGGAGACCAAGTGCATCTTGCACGACAAGACGCGGGCGGTCAAAAACTAACACCTGAATGGGCTCCTACACGATTCAAAACACGCACGATAATAATAATTACAGTATAGAGGGCGACGAACAATCCGCGTTCAGACAAACACTTCATAGAATAGGGCAGTAATAGGGAAATGGTCGCACTTTTGAAGGAAAGTAACGATACAATAACAATTACATATAAGGATAAGACTAAGAAAAGTAATTTATTGAAAAAGATGGTAAATAAGCGCACAACTAGGCGTCGTCGTCCCAGCCACGTAGGGCGCAGTCGGACTCCAATAACGACCACAGTCGAGGCCGCGGATCGGGCCCTACGAAGATGTCCCTATGACGTTCTACACAAAAAACCAATTGCAAGACTATTACTACACGCATGGAAATAGAAACAAAAAGCAAATCTACAATCCACGATGCAATAAGACACTCACCAAATAGGACCCTCAGACCCCATGAGTCTTCGTCATCCTCCCAGAATTCTGCATGCTGGAAGAATCGGTGCCAGTGCACCCGATACTCCCTAATTGCCTCCATATAGACAATGCTGATACAACCCGGCGGGGCGGGGCACTGAAAACGCTAGAGGGATAAACGGATAAATAGGATAATAAAATAACACACACAAAGAACAAACAAACAAACATCACTCGCACTTACAATTAGAGCAAACATAATGTCTCAGGGCACGTCTAAGATGGCCGACAACATCTTTGTCCAGGAGATCGCAACGAAATAAGAAGCGACTAAGAAAATCGAGTCCCATTTGCCCTCACTTCTCACTTCTACTCAAGCCCGGACGAAGAAGATAAACTGTACTACGTTCGAAAAAAATTTATCACACACACACACGCGCGCGCGCGCGCGAGGGAAGACTTTATGAAACGCCGACTACACCTCAGCATTATAATTTACAGGATTTTTGTCCTACAAACGACGATACCACTCGCAGGAGGAACAACCCCCGACATAGATTTCACTATAAAAGAATTCCAACACCACCCCGACATTCACTTCGAAAACCTAGGCGATTTACAAATTTATCGAGATAGCTGGAAGTTAGTATTACACGTAAACATATCTTACATCTACCGACGCTAAGCAAACCTCCAAGGTGCACTATATGATATACTTGCGCAATGTAAAAAACCTTGTACCGACAACTTACAAAAATTTTGTCAAACATTCACCGCGAAAATCCAAGACAAAGTAGACCGCATCGCCAAAACTCTTTACCTACGTCCAGTAAACTAAAAGCTCAGCACAAAACAGCGTCGTGCACAAATAGACGGATTAGGTTACATAGGCAAATCACTCTTGGGGCTAATGGATTCCGGGGATAGAAAGAAAATCGATCATTTTACTAGAACTTTTCAAAACACAAGATAACAGACTTTAAAAAAAAAAGTAAAACGCAATCAAGGGACAAATGCAAATTTTAAGAGCAAATACCAAACTTCTCAACGAGACTATACATGGCATACGAGGCAACGATAACACACTCTTAAACGCGACGTGACAAATTAAATACTTACTCCAACAGACAGCCAACATTACTAAATTTCCAGAGACAGTAGACGAACCCCTCATACTAATAAACGGCCTCGCAGAAACACTATTGCGCGACACGCAAGTCTTGTTAGAATTCATTATGAATATAAAGAAAGGAGTCCTAAACCTACGATTAATACCACCGGCACAAATCATAACGTACCTCACTTCCGCATTAGCTCATATTTCGAATGGACTAGACTTCACAATTGGAATAAAATTAGAAAACAAGCCGCCATTATCGAAATCATCAAGCTCTCCACATTTTCGGATACCAAATCAATTACTGTAGTACTAGATATTTCATTGTTAAACGCGAAAAAATTCTAATTGAGCAAGGTACACCTGATACCCACGAAGATAAACGAATCGTTCTACGCGTATAGAACCCCTCGAATCGTACGAGGTACGTGACACCTTGGTGCAAGATTACATACAACTAAGCAAACAGGGCCTAGCAACATGTAAGACAATAAACGATCTGTACCTCTGCACCTCTAATCACCCGATGTTCAAAGCGATACCATACAGACCGTGCGAAGTACAATTGTACACAAAATTAACAAACACATGTAAAATGCGAATTATGACACTGAATCACACATTCCAGATAGAATTACAACTACCAGGCAAGTGGATTTATATCGCGCCGAAACCGATACAACTAGCAGTAACTTGCGACGACAAAAGCACAAATATGTATAGCATTAAGGGTTCTGGTATAATAACAATAAGAAACAAATATACAATCACTACCACCAAATTCACAATAGAAGCTAGAAAACAATGCGGAATAGAAAGAACATGATACTATTTACCTGACCACAATTTTTTGTCATCAGATGAAATCACACTTTCACAGACTACTGTAAGTTCGTACGGAAACACAAATTTCAAGCTTAAAAGGATAATCGAACACCCCGAAGTATTAAATAAAGTTAGCAAACAAATTAGAAGACTTACAAAAACGATTTAGAAAAACCCGAAATTATACCAACCGAGTATCACCAAGCTTCTTTATACTATCCAGTTCGATGCACGTTCGATACACGTTCAAAGCCGTTCAATACCCGTTCGACATACGTTCAATACCCGTTCGATGCACGATCAGAGCCGTTCGATGCATGTCCGATACACGTTCAAAGCCGATCGATGCCCGTTCGATATACGATCAAAACCGTTCGGTACACGATCGGAGCCGTTCGATGCACGTTCGATACACGTTCAAAGCCGTTCAATACCCGTTCGACATACGTTCAATACCCGTTCGATGCACGATCGAAGCCGTTCGATGCACGATCAGAGCCGTTCGATGCATGTTCGATACACGTTCAAAGCCGATCGATACCCGTTCGATATACGATCAAAACCGTTCGGTACACGATCGGAGCCGTTCGATGCACGATCGAAGCTGTTCGATGCACGATCAGAGCCGTTCGATGCATGTTCGATACACGTTCAAAGCCGTTCAATATTCGTTCGATACACGATCAAGTGATATGGTTTAGTCAAATTATGAGACCAAAGAATGAGAGGATGATCTGTGAAAAATTCCAAGCAGATTAGTGCAAGGAGGAAGGGGATTGTGAGTGAAGAAGAAGGTGAAGAACGAAGACATCCTACTTTGCAACGTATGCAACTTTAGGCATGGGTCCTCATGTGGTAAATCCCGTTACTGTGGATAGTATAAAGAAGCTTGGTGATACTCGGTTGGTATAATTTCGGGTTTTTCTAAATCGTTTTTGTAAGTCTTCTAATTTGTTTGCTAACTTTATTTAATACTTCGGGGTGTTCGATTATCCTTTTAAGCTTGAAATTTGTGTTTCCGTACGAACTTACAGTAGTCTGTGAAAGTGTGATTTCATCTGATGACAAAAAATTGTGGTCAGGTAAATAGTATCATGTTCTTTCTATTCCGCATTGTTTTCTAGCTTCTATTGTGAATTTGGTGGTAGTGATTGTATATTTGTTTCTTATTGTTATTATACCAGAACCCTTAATGCTATACATATTTGTGCTTTTGTCGTCGCAAGTTACTGCTAGTTGTATCGGTTTCGGCGCGATATAAATCCACTTGCCTGGTAGTTGTAATTCTATCTGGAATGTGTGATTCAGTGTCATAATTCGCATTTTACATGTGTTTGTTAATTTTGTGTACAATTGTACTTCGCACGGTCTGTATGGTATCGCTTTGAACATCGGGTGATTAGAGGTGCAGAGGTACAGATCGTTTATTGTCTTACATGTTGCTAGGCCCTGTTTGCTTAGTTGTATGTAATCTTGCACCAAGGTGTCACGTACCTCGTACGATTCGAGGGGTTCTATACGCGTAGAACGATTCGTTTATCTTCGTGGGTATCAGGTGTACCTTGCTCAATTAGAATTTTTTCGCGTTTAACAATGAAATATCTAGTACTACAGTAATTGATTTGGTATCCGAAAATGTGGAGAGCTTGAGGATTTCGATAATGGCGGCTTGTTTTCTAATTTTATTCCAATTGTGAAGTCTAGTCCATTCGAAATATGAGCTAATGCGGAAGTGAGGTACGTTATGATTTGTGCCGGTGGTATTAATCGTAGGTTTAGGACTCCTTTCTTTATATTCATAATGAATTCTAACAAGACTTGCGTGTCGCGCAATAGTGTTTCTGCGAGGCCGTTTATTAGTATGAGGGGTTCGTCTACTGTCTCTGGAAATTTAGTAATGTTGGCTGTCTGTTGGAGTAAGTATTTAATTTGTCACGTCGCGTTTAAGAGTGTGTTATCGTTGTATCGTATGCCATGTATAGTCTCGTTGAGAAGTTTGGTATTTGCTCTTAAAATTTGCATTTGTCCCTTGATTGCGTTTTACTTTTTTTTTTAAAGTCTGTTATCTTGTGTTTTGAAAAGTTCTAGTAAAATGATCGATTTTCTTTCTATCCCCGGAATCCATTAGCCCCAAGAGTGATTTGCCTATGTAACGTAATCCGTCTATTTGTGCACGACGCTGTTTTGTGCTGAGCTTTTAGTTTACTGGACGTAGGTAAAGAGTTTTGGCGATGCGGTCTACCTTGTCTTGGATTTTCGCGGTGAATGTTTGACAAAATTTTTGTAAGTTGTCGGTACAAGGTTTTTTACATTGCGCAAGTATATCATATAGTGCACCTTGGAGGTTTGCTTAGCGTCGGTAGATGTAAGATATGTTTACGTGTAATACTAACTTCCAGCTATCTCGATAAATTTGTAAATCGCCTAGGTTTTCGAAGTGAATGTCGGGGTGGTGTTGGAATTCTTTTATAGTGAAATCTATGTCGGGGGTTGTTCCTCCTGCGAGTGGTATCGTCGTTTGTAGGACAAAAATCCTGTAAATTATAATGCTGAGGTGTAGTCGGCGTTTCATAAAGTCTTCCCTCGCGCGCGCGCGCGCGTGTGTGTGTGTGATAAATTTTTTTCGAACGTAGTACAGTTTATCTTCTTCGTCCGGGCTTGAGTAGAAGTGAGAAGTGAGGGCAAATGGGACTCGATTTTCTTAGTCGCTTCTTATTTCGTTGCGATCTCCTGGACAAAGATGTTGTCGGCCATCTTAGACGTGCCCTGAGACATTATGTTTGCTCTAATTGTAAGTGCGAGTGATGTTTGTTTGTTTGTTCTTTGTGTGTGTTATTTTATTATCCTATTTATCCGTTTATCCCTCTAGCGTTTTCAGTGCCCCGCCCCGCCGGGTTGTATCAGCATTGTCTATATGGAGGCAATTAGGGAGTATCGGGTGCACTGGCACCGATTCTTCCAGCATGCAGAATTCTGGGAGGATGACGAAGACTCATGGGGTCTGAGGGTCCTATTTGGTGAGTGTCTTATTGCATCGTGGATTGTAGATTTGCTTTTTGTTTCTATTTCCATGCGTGTAGTAATAGTCTTGCAATTGGTTTTTTGTGTAGAACGTCATAGGGACATCTTCGTAGGGCCCGATCCGCGGCCTCGACTGTGGTCGTTATTGGAGTCCGACTGCGCCCTACGTGGCTGGGACGACGACGCCTAGTTGTGCGCTTATTTACCATCTTTTTCAATAAATTACTTTTCTTAGTCTTATCCTTATATGTAATTGTTAGGGTATCCTTACATTCCTTCAAAACTGCGACCATTTCCCTATTACTGCCCTATTCTATGAAGTGTTTGTCTGAACGCGGATTGTTCGTCGCCCTCTATACTGTAATTATTATTATCGTGCGTGTTTTCAATCGTGTAAGAGCCTATCCACGCAGGTGTTAGTTTTTGACCGCTCGGGCCTTGTCGTGCAGTAGCACTTGGTCTCCGATTTTAAAAGAACCATCCGCGATTTTCTTGTCGTAGTATTGGAATTAAAATTAAAATAACTTTAATATAATATTGAAATTTATATAAATCCAATAATGAATAACTTTCAATTAATAAAATTACAGAAAATATTGTTAAAAATAAACTTACTTCATAAGAAACTGACTGTGAAATTGACCCAATCGCTCCTAATATTGAATAATTAGAATTTGAAGCCCAACCAGCAATTATCACAGGTTAAACACCTATTCTTAATGAACTTAAAATTGCAATTTTTATTGAATATAGCAAAAAAATAATTTACAAATTAAGTCCTTTTGTATAAAAATTTATTAGGTAAATATAGATAGAAACCGATCTGGCTCACGTCGATCTCAACTCAAATAATGTAAGATATTAAAAGTCGAACAGACTTAAAATTTAAACTCCTGCATTTAAATTATATCTTAATTCAACATCGAGGTCGCAATCATCTTCATAAATATAGGTAATCAAACAAAGGTGATAAACAGAACATGGAAGAAAGGGGACTTTCCGGAAGAATGGAGAGAAGGAATAGTAAGTTCTGTATTAAAAAAAAGGGGGGGGAGGGAAATGGTTAAGAACTATAGGGGCATAACTTAGATGGACACGAATTATAAGATATGCGTGGAAATTCTAAGGAGAAAATTAGAAGAACAAATGGAAAATGGGATATTAAACGATACGCATATGGGATTCAGGAGAAGGAGAGGAACAGTAGACGCAATAGCGGTAGTTAAAATGGTTATAGATATAGAAACCACAAAAGAAAGAGGGAAACTATATCTGTTTTTCACGGATATGAAGAGAGCATTTGATTGATTGGAAAGGGAAGAAATTTGGAAAAGACTTTATGAAGACGGAGTAGGCGAACAACTAAGAATACGGATACAGGAAATGCACGACAGAACTATATGCGCTTTAGGAATGAAGAAGGAACTGATAGGAAAGTTTTTTTAACAGGAAAGGGTGTTAGACAAGGGTGCCCGTTAAGCTTTTCAATGTCGCATTTGCAGACCTGGACAAAAGAAATGAGCAAAGAACAGGAAGGAGGAGTCGTAATAGGTAGAAGGAAAATTTTAACAATTTCATACGCGGGTGATGTGTTAATGGTAAATAATGCATAGGGACCTAAGTATATGATAAAGAGATTCGAGAGATACATAAAGAAGAAAGGCTTGGAGTTAAATGTGTAAAAGTCTAAGATAATGATATGCAGGAAAGCAGGAGGAAGTAGAAAATAGGAAAGATTCCGTTGGAATGAAGAAGAAAGAGTAAGAGAACTGAAATATTTAGATTATACAACGAGAGGGAGAGAACAACAAGGATAAACACCATATTAAGAAGGTAGTTAGGGAAGCGAATATGATACTAGGAGAAGTATGGGGGGGATTGGAGAAAGATTATTCAGAGATGACTGAAAGAAGAATGAAACTGTTTGATGCGCTAGTTAGAAGCACCGTGGCGTATGGAGCAGCGATATGGGGATGGAGAAGGTGTAACGTACCGCTACGAACCGCCGTACATTTTTCCGTTTATATCTATATTAATCATTACTTTGTTCATTCTTATCCTTTGTAACATTAACGTTAAGAATACACGAAACACGTGCGAGCGACACGCCATGCGGCGGGAAACAGTGAACTAAACGAAGCGCAACGCATGCGCATAACCGCCCATTCAAACAGTGAACTCAGTGCCGCGAGTGAACCAAGCGCGCATGCGTAGAACGCACGATCAACCGGACGCCGAATAAACCAAGTCTAGTGCGAGAGTGGCGCGAACCGGATGTTAATTATAATTGGTGCGCGAACTCGCGCCGCGAGTAATTGGTGCGGGCCAAATACCACAAATCGGTATAAATACAGGCCCGCCAGCAGCAGAGAGCAGACTCGGTTCTGCCACCGAACCAAACAGACTCTGGTCGCTTTAACTAGCCCCCTTTGTCTCAAAGGTCTAAAGAAGTATATCTTAAACTCCGTTTCCTTTCCATACGAACTACCAGCATCCATACGAGGTCGCTTTAACTAGCCCCCTCACATCCTTACGAGGTAGCTTTAGTTAGCTCCTCTACTTCCAATCCGAGGTCGCTTTAATTAGCCCCCTCACATCCATACGAGGTCGCTTTAACTAGCCTCCTCAACTCCATTCAAAATCGCCTAACCTGCGCCTCCATCTTATCCAGAAAGCGTGGGCCAGCTAATAGGCTCCAGAAGACACTACTAGTCTAAGGGAAGGAAACTCTCTGCAGTTCTCAACTAAACATACCAAATCGACCAAACGTCATTTCTTGTACTACGTTATACCGACTTCGTGTCGAGACCTTATATTCAATTAACGATTTAGTATCGTACCATTATATCATATCTTTAATAATAATTATGCGATATCCTTAATTATCGACTTAGCGTCAGAACCGAGATAATACTCTTTATTACCGACTTAGTGTCGAAACCGAAATCAAACGTTATACTTTCATTACCGACCGATACGTCATAACGCAATTACTTTATATTCCATTATATTAGTTTATAATCACAATTCAACGACTCAGCGTAAAATCTTATGTTCCATTACGACCTAGCGTCAAAATCTATATTCTTGAAGAAACTATTTTGTTACTTATTGTTAAAAGGAAGGACTCTAGTTCTTGAAATTCATTTCTTTATCGCACGCCACCCGAACCAATCCTACTATTTCACAGGTAAACCGCTCAACTTGTGGAATCGCCTGTAACTGAAGGCAACGTCTCGTTCGAGAACGTTACAAAGGTATGAGGAAATAGAAAAATTGCAGGCGAAATACATACGATGGATAATGAAATTGGAGAGATCAACATCAACATATTGGCTGTTAAAAGAAACAGGAAGAGATGGCATAGCAATTAAAATGGGAGTAAGGGTAATGAAGTTTGAAGAGACACTAATAAACTCGGAAGAAGGATCGATACGATATGAATGTAGGAGAAGACTAATGAGAGGAAATGAAGTAACGAAAGAAGGAAAGAATGCGAATCAAATTCTTGGAAGGGAGAGGATGGTCAAACGAAGAATGGAAAAGAAGAAGCTTAAATGGGGAAGAAGTGTGGATTAAAAATTAGAACAGATAAGTAATTGACATCCAAGAACAAGAAAGACAGATGAAAGTAAAAGAGTCAAAGTTCCTAAGAGAATTAAAAGAGGTGGCAAGGAAACCAGGAGATAAGCCGAAATGCTTATGGGGGGAAATGAAAAAAGAAGAGGAGAATTAGAAAGGATAGGAAGATTCATACAGGGTAGTGAAACAAGGACATGCAAATATTGGCTAATGAAAGAAGAAAGGGTATGTAAGAAAGAGGAAGAAACAGTGAAACACGCGATTGAAACATGTGAAGTAAGTTGAGAGAGTGGCAGGAATTGTGCAGAGGTAATTAGAGGAGAAGGGAAAAACTTGGCTATTTTACAGGAGATAATAGGGAGAAGGAAAAGATGGGAAGAACAGGAAAGTGATAAAAGAAGATTATGTAACATAGAATAGATTAGGAAACACTTGTAAAATAGAAAAAATTGTTAAGACACAACAGGATACATTAGAAGGGTGGGACTTACACTGACACAATCATGGGAATGAAATGGAAGGATTATTTGATCGTTAAATTGTAACACGAAAGTGGCAATAAATTCAATTAAATTATTATTATTATTATTATTATTATTATATTTTTTCTTTTTATATTGTATTTTGATATCCTATTTGTATAGAGAGAACTAAAAAAATGTTGAGAATAGTGCGATTTATTTAGAGATAAAGAATTGAGGCGATACAATAGATACGTAACAGTTTCGGCGAATATAGTCGAGATATTTACTGTTCTGTGTAACTGAGCACTCGGGTTGGTCACGAGAGCGTGAGTGTGTATAAATTTATACGAGGTGTTGTGGGAAGAGTATGTATGTATGATGTCGCGAAAAGTAAATAGGAAGTCCATCAGCTGTTCGAGAATGTTCAAGTTGTCTTGCGATTGATGTGAAGAAGAGAAAAAGAGAAAAAGAGAAAAAGAGAAGGAAAGAGAAGGAGAAAGAAAGAGATTGATAGAGAGAGAGAGAGAGAGAGAGAGAGAGAGAGAGAGAGAGAGAGAGGAGAGAGAGAGAGAGATGGTTCTGCCGAGGCACTATTTATATTCTATTTTTATATTTTTTCTTTTTATATTTCTATTTTTTAATTAATGGAACAATATATAATCATTTTACATATATTACAATCTATTTACTTGTCTGTTTCCCTCCTTCACTCCTCACCAATTTCTATCGACTCTGCATAATTCTTTCTATGATTCTCGCCTCCAATTGTAAAGACGACACTACATAAGAAGTCTTTGTATTTCAAACTGAATACAGTATCATTTTTATTTAATCTTAAGTCATGTATAAGCTATGTGTATCCGCGGCTGTATCAAACTGCAGAAGATATGAGGACAAACTTTAAAACTTTTGTTAACGTGTTGTAACAGCGATGCTGCCTGCGAAACATTAGATACGCGTCCTGCTGCTAAAATCATACGTGATGGCGAATATTACGACGAGGATTATCTTATAGATTGCGAACTGGTAGCATGTGCCATCAATGATATTCTAGCTAATGCTCGTAGGAAAAAAAATGTTAAATTATATTACATTTCTATTTATATTTTTATATTCTTTTAATTTTAAATAAATCTCTTAATCATATTATTTCTCTATTTACTTATCCGTCTTCCTCCTTCTCACCTCACCAATTTCTGCTGACACCACATAATTCTTTCTATGATTCGTGCGTTCGTCACGCCACCAAATTATGTAATCTTGCATGGCGGTCCCCATCACGGGGCATTCAAATTACACGTGATCGCGCGATACGTTGCGATGTTAAATCGGAACGCTTTAGAATACTGTTAGCTTTAGAATGCTCGCTACATAATGGTTCGGATAAAATATGTCTGTTTTCTACATAAAGGTGCGGTAGACCAGTGTGGGAGGGGATTAAAATTATTATTTCTCTGCGTTGGGAAAAGAATGTCTGTTGATATGGAAAAGATTCTTTCTGCTGACGCCATATAATTCTTTCTATGATTCGCGCCTTCTTCGCGCCTTCTTCGCGCCACCACACGACGTCATCCCGTACGACTGCTCCAGAGGATTCGAATTACGCACGATCGTGCGATATGTGGCGATGTTAAATTGGAACGCTTTAGAATACTGTTAGGTTTAGAATGCATGCTACATATCTGCTTGAAATAATATTTCTACATAATGGTTCTGTAGATCGCTGATTTAAAAATTAATTATTATGCACTGGGGGAAAATTTCCATCACATATTGGTATGGAAAAAAAATCCTGGGGGCCGTCCCCTCCCTGGGTTAGGTCTGAAAAATTTTTCGGTGTGGGCCAAGGTCTGAAAAAGACTTTTCGGGGGTCATTCCCTCCCTCTGAAAAATTTCCGACGGTGGGCCAGATCTGGAGAGGTCTCCGCGGCGGCTCGGCCCGGACTGATCCCCTCCACAGTTGCGACTTCCCCCACTCCGCGGCTCGTGCGCGCGCAACCGCTCTTCCACTCCCCGCAGGCTCCGCGCCCAGGTTTCCCTCTGCCGCGCTCCCTCGCGCGCCATCACTTCCCCACGCCCCCGCGCTCCCCTCAGAGGACCTGGGTTGGAATCCCCCTAGCCTTACTACTTACGGCAGAAACTATCACGACGAAGCGCCGACGGGCGCACAGGACTTTGAAAAAGGTTACAATGTACGCGCGTTACGCGATTCTGTGAGGCTGAGCGGCCCACGTGCCATTAACCACCACTGTCGACGGCGCACGTTTTGCCAAACTCTTTCGTTTCTGTATTGAAAACGAGAGGTGTTTTACTATTCTGTTGATAATTTCCGAAACGGCTAATTGAATGTTAAAAGTCCGAAAAAAAGTTCAATTTTGTCGAACAGTGATAATCTTACAGTAATAGGATAGCAGTTATTTATCGTCCTGCACAACGAAGACAGACGTGCTGTTTTTCGTAACGCACGTCGTTATGTCGTCCCGATGAAAATGGCCCACTTGAAAAATTTATTTGCATAATGTAAAGCTAACTTCCTTAAAAACAGCCCGATTAAAAGAATCCCTGGTCTCGTGCGTCGAAATCCACGAAATTCAGCGAGGTACGACTTATTCGCGGCATCGCCTTTGAGAACTCTAGCAAGAGAATCACCCTATTTAATAGTATACAATTTTAATACTTACATTCTGCATGTTGTCCATTCCTTTTAACACTGTTAGAATTCGGCGGACTGTGGACTGTGGAGGACTGACCAGGGATGCCCGGAATGTCTCTGATGCACACATTGTCACTTAGCGCCGATTGGTTTGAAGCCAAAACCTAGCTTGGCGCCGATTGGTTTGGAGCAAACAGCTAGCTTGGCGCCGATTGGTTTGACGTCCCGGCGTCTTCACGCGCACCAGTGACAATCTTGTGTGTAAGGGACATTCCTGGCAAGTGGCAACCCTGGGACTGATTTTTCTCAGTCAGGAAAGTCCATTTGTTGTCGCTGACGAAAAGTCCGTAAGGGCCAATGCACACGAGCGGTGCGGCGTCGTGCGACGGTCGTGCGATATGACAATACTGCCGAAAAAAATTGCGACACGTGTGAATACTATGAATATTTCTATATACATATATGTACCGGTGCGAAATCGCAACGACACCGCACCGCTCGTGTGCATTGGCCTTAAAGGCGGGATCTCCTAGCTGCCGGTGGGAGAAGTATGCATCTGTTTATCTCTAGCACTAGTGGGATCGCTGCAACAGGTCGCAGCGACCGGCAGGTAGGAGATCCCGCCTTAAGGCCGGTCGCAGCGACCGGCAGCGACCCCACTAGTGCAAGGGAGAAGTATGCATCTGTTTCTCCGTTGCACCAGAGACAGATAGTTACAATGCGCTTTTTTGTCCAGAGCTTGTGAATTTTCTCGTGAAATTAGCAAAGCACTTTCCTCTTTGGACATAAAAAATGATCGAATATTTCCCTTTGGTATCAAATATTAAAACATCTTCCAGATGCGAAGCATATTTTAATGATCTGAAGCATTCAGATTTGAGCGCAAATTATAAACCAATGCGCGTCGATTTTGTCATTCGCAATATATGTAAGTTTATAAGATCTATCGAAAGTCTCTCGGAATTGAAACGTGTTGCAATTGAAGGGTTGGATGCAATAAGGGGACTCTACATATCTAGCGCTCGAAAATGGGAAAAATTACCAAACGCTAAAAAAGATTGGAATTTTAAAAAATATAGTGTTGTAAAGCTCGCCACGGCACACATTTTTCCTATTTACAGTTTGTTTATCCAATCATTACTATTTGAGCTAAAAATTATAAACAAAAAATGTTTCATCGTCCAAAGTCAATATTTCTTTAAGGATGTATCGGACCAATTTTCAAAATGCTACCAAGTTGATGAAAATCTGCGAGATTGTTCTTTGTAGTCTTCCTGATGTGCTGTAAAAAATTTAACTACAGTGAAACCTCGTTTATCGCAAGCCTCGTTTATCGTAAGATTCGTCTATCGTAAGCCGGGCGTTTCGTTTATCGTAAGTTTCACATTCCCTTCTTACCCCCCTCCACTCTTACCCCCACCATTTACCATCACGTGAGAAAATAATATTTCTAGGATAAATAAACTATGCTCTTTTCATTTGCGAAAGCATGAATGCAGCTTGTACTACTACTGCAGTACTATTTTTCGTGTGACGAGACGGGGGTGGAGGGATGGGAGTTGTGGGTGGGTGGATGTGTGGGTAAATAGGCAGGTAGGAAGATATATAGATAGGTAAATAGGTACTCTCGAATTTCGATGAATATTTATTGAATAGGAATGAATCGAATTTGCATACATATTTTACGAAATGCTTCAGCATTTTGAAACAAATTGTTTAGATTTAGAAATGGGACGAAAATATGCTTTTTTTTTTATAAAATCGTTTATTCAGGAATATTGGGAAAAAATGGTTTATGTACATGTTAATAAATTTATTTATTCGCATAATGTTTAACATACACGGCCGATTCTAAAACGTTTTCCATATGATTTAGATTCACGGCTTCTTCCCTACTACAGTCTGTACGTTTTAAATACCATTGTTTAAATATGTTGAAACATTTATAGGTTTCTTTTAAGTCAACTTCATTTTCGTTTGATCCGGATGCAGGAAAATCATCCACGTCGAGGGATGCTTGCTCATGATTATTTTCTTCGTTGCCTTCTATTTGGTCCTTTAACAAAGAAACAATTTTCTTTAGCGCTATTCAATTAATTTTATATTATAAATTTTCATTTCTTGTATACCTCAATGTTTCCTGTGCCTGTGTATTTTTCTATGAGTTCTGCATCTGACAGCTCGCGCCATGCAGGTGCATCCATGTCCTCCAGGACCCATTCCTCAACTTCAGTTGCAGATGGAAAGTTCGATCCACACATGCTGCTTAGCATTTGACATTTCTATCGGTTCCTCCGCATTCGTGGATGAAACCAACGACTCGCCCACCAACTTTCTCCATGAGCGTGCCACGGTAGATGGAGGGACAGATGACCACGCAGTGGTAACGGTAGAAACCGTATCTAATGTATTCCACTTTTTTAAAAAAGTTTTCATAGCATCAGGTGCTGTACTGTCTGATAAAGCTAACTTTCTCAAAAATAGGCTCCTATAATTGCGTTTTAATGTTTCAATAACGCCCTGATCCATCGGCTGCAGGATCGATGTAACATTCGGTGGCAAATAAACCACTTTAAATTGTGGATCTATGCTATCAAGATCCTCAGCCGAAGGATGACATGGCGCATTATCCAGAATGAGAATAAATTTCTCTCCTGGCCCTGGCTTTTCAGTTTTCACCGCTGGTGTAAATAAGTTTGTATACCAGTCGATGAATATGTAACCTATAATGTGTGACAAATTTTATCGAAACAGATTCGTAACCTATCAACTATATGACAATATTGAAATTTGGATAATAGAACTAATTTTTTAGACACCTTCGAAGGGATGATAAAGTTACCATTCATCCAGGCATTGGTCTGCCCTCTGTATGACAAGGGCAGATTGGTAATGCCCTTGAAACAACGAGGGTGTTGCGATTTTCCTATTAATAGAAGAGGGATTTTATGACTCCCAGTCGCATTTGCGCATGTCATTATGGTCATCCTCTCCTTTGATTCCTTATGACCAGGCGCTTCTTGCTCGTCTGCTAGTGCCAAAATTTTTTTTGGCATTGTTTTATTGAAAAGGCCAGTCTCATCCGCATTATATACATTTTCCAAAGGATATTGCCCTTCTTGAATTATTTTTAAAAGTTCTTCTTTGAATAATACACCTCCTTCTGTGTCGGCTGACATACGTTCTCCTTGCACGCTAAGTTGGCGTATGCCAAATCTGGCCTTAAATTTGTCCAGCCAGCCCCGGCTAGCTTTGAATGTTTCGGGTCCTCCAAGCTGTTGATTGAAGAACAGAGCCTTCTCCTGTATTAGAGGCCCTGAAATGACAATACCCACTCGTATAAAAGATCCTCTAAATCGACATTCTTGCCACTGTCGACTCTTGTCCGTTTTTTAAATCTTTTTTTCTTCGGCGACAATAATTGATATTTTTCTTTATTTTGAACTATTCGTGTCACAGTCGCGCCTGACACACCGAACTGCTCCGCGATTGTGGCTTTCTTACATCCTTGCTCTGCAAGGTTAATTATTGCCAATTTTTCAGTTAACTGCAACTGTTTGTATTTCGGCACCTTCCGAATTACTTGCACCTCTGTACAAATTTATAAAATTACATTTATATTCATTTAGTTACATATAAATTGTTTTAACAGGTATTAGCGTGTTTACGTACCGTTATCCGAGTGGTTCCTTTCACTTTCCATATTTCTTTATGCTCACTCTCAAACTCACAATTAAAAATCAAAAACTTCACAAGCGTGGGTAGGCGACAAATAATATTTTAAGGTTACACGCGACGTCCAACAAGGCATTTCTACATAGCGATTGGGTGCAACAACCAATCGGCTGCTTTCACTGTAAACCAGCCTTTATGCTAGTAGCAGCGGTGGGGGCCCCTCTCGGCTTACGATAAACGAAACAATTCGATTCGAGGGGCTTGCGATAAACGAGGTTTCACTGTAAACGGTTGCTGAGTTATAACGATTTCAATTTTCACTGATTTTACACGTACTCTTATGGAAAGAGACGATCTTGACGGATAAAACATCTGAAAAAATGTTGAAGAAATGCTATCAATGTTTTCAATTTTTTTGTACATGCAGTATATGGATAGATGAAAATATCTGCCGAGTTTCAATTGTTTTCACTACACCGTTCTAAAGAAATAAATTATAACTTGAGAAAATTGTGCTGTCGGCACGATATGTATCTCGATGGCTTATGAAACCGCGGCAACGTCGCAATCAGCTGACCAAGCGAAGCAAACTTATAGGTGTCCCTACACGTATATCTAACCTTCTAGCTAACTTTTTGTCTCCATTACACTCATGGAGAGATATATAGAAAGGGAAAATGAGAAACATAGCGGGATTATGAATATGAAATAGCAGGTAAAAATATGCAAATAGAAGCAAATATTTGGCACATTTAACACAAATTACTGTATTTTTTCATATTTATAATTACAATTCAAAAATGTAATGACTTATATTTACAATTACAATTCAAAAAAAGAATATATAAATATTAGCGTAAAATACACTGTTGTGTATAAAGAAATGGGACAGTCGAATGGTCGTTTATAATGGCTTTTCGATGCTCTCAGCTTCTTCCATAGTGAGTTCTCTTTTCAGCGCAGTCGCTTCTACGCAACTTTCCTTTGCTACTTCCTTCGCAGCATATCCAACTTTTTGCACATACTTTTTGAATGTTTTAAAATCTGGACATGGGTCGTTCATGCATGCTAATCATTTTTTGAAATGTGTCCATCCTAAATCAGAGTGTACGATACCTACAAAGCGAATAATTCAATATATACAAATAATAAATAGTAATGATACGATTAATAACAATAGAAGCGTAATAATCTGTCATAAAGTATTACCTAATGCTGCTTTCAAATTGATGTCGAAGTGAGCTCTGTGCTTGTCGATGGTAGATTCTTATGTGCCTGTGCAAAATTCATTCATGGTGAGGTACTTGTGACACCGCACTAAAAATTAAGAAGCCAAGCCTCGTTGTATCTCACTTTCTATGGATTGTAAAGAAAGAGCTTCAGCACAAGAATTACACCATGACTGCTGTCCCAGAATGTTCAATTCGACAATGTGTCCGTCCATCGATGACATTTCTTTCTTGTTCCACATTTTCCTTGGTTATGGGATCACTTTCCCCCAGTTCAGTTGAAACGTTTTTTCGCTATAGCCCAGCTTTCTGTTGGGCAGGACTTTTTTCATAGATATCTTGTGTAACTATTTTACCTTTCCACCGATAACTCTTTGTTTTTGGCATTCTAAACGATCGAACTCAACTAACCTCACACTGTTTTGGTACTGTGAAAGGCTATCAACCTACGAGTCGTGAATCAAAATACAGTGTTGTCATGTTTAGCACTTTTTTCAGAGAATTGCATAACAATGTTTATAATGAATAATATTCCAAATTATCGTTCACATACTTATCTTTTTTGACGTTATTGAAGTCACATTTGTTTATCAGCACTGCTAAATAATATTTTTAGTTTGGAAAAAATTTGGCGTTACAAAAAAGTTGCATTCAGGGTATCTTCACTGTCAAAAGTTTAGGCTCGTAAATTAAGAAAATCGCAAATAATGCTTGAAAAAGCATTTGTAAAGTGCAAAATACCTCTCTAGTCCGTCGATATGTACTACGTTGTTATCAGTGAAAAAAACTTCAATTATTAATAGAGACGAAATCCGAAGTATCTCATGAAGAACCAACTCTGATTCAAAAGAAAACTAAAAATCTGAATCAAGCCATAAAAAAAAATAGACGTATTTTCAAGTAGAAAAAGTAAAGAGAAAATATCTACAAATGGCATATGATTTCTTAATGACTACCCGACCAACAAGTGTAGAAACTGAGAGCGCTTTATCAGGAGACCAAAGTTTGGACAAATTATGTTTTTTTTGGTGTGATTATTTGTAAAAAAGAATTGTTAAATAAAAAATATTTAATTATTTATGTAAGTTAAGATTCTTTTCATTGTTTTCGTGATGAAGATCCATATTAATAAGTATTGTCAATAGTTATACAAATATATCTATTCTGTGATATATATCATTTTATATTTTATGTTCAGAACAGTTTTATTTGCATGTATTTATTATAATGCTCGATTAGAGTTCAAATCATTTTTTTTTGTAATGTTTACTCTTATATTTTCAATACCTTAAAAAATTACCGGTATATTACCAGTAACCGGTTTTGATTGAAAATTTTACCGAATTACCGCTAATTGAAAAAATCGGTAAATTTGCAATCCCTAACCAGCTTCGCAGCTCTGAGGGGTGAAAGGAGCTCAGACACGAAGGCCAGCTTCGCAGCTCTGAGGGGTGTTTAGGAGCTCAGACACGAAGGCCAGCTTCGCAGCTCTGAGGGGTGTTTAGGAGCTCAGACACGAAGGCCAGCTTCGCAGCTCTGAGGGGTGTTTAGGAGCTCAGACACGAAGGCCAGCTTCGCAGCTCTGAGGAGTTTAGGAGTTCAGACACGAAGGCCAGCTTCGCAGCTCTGAGGGGTGGATGGTATTTAGGCACGAAGGCCAGCTTCGCAGCTCTGGGGAGTTTAGGCGTTCAGCACGAAGGCCAGCTTCGCAGCACAAATCGACCAGGGAAGGTTAGGGAGTTATCGCTCACCAGAGTGACACCCGTTAGAACTCTTGTGGTTTGTATTTATGGCTCTATAATTGGCTTAACTACTGCATTGCAATAAAAAGACACGCGTCGTAGTTCTTTTCAATAGGTGTAGCATTGGGCATGCGGGACCCTAAGCGAAAGTAAGCTTGTAAACACTGATAAGAACTCCCGGTGTTCGCGAAGAGAGATCAGCTGTTGCTATGGTTCGTAACGATTCTAGGTATTCGAAGGATAATTACAAGAATTCAAATGTCGGGTAAAACAAAAGCGTTATTTATTGGAACGCGTGTGAATAAGCCATGCACTACTGAAGCAATGGCGGTAAACGTATTATAACAATGCGTTGGACATTAAGCATTAGCACAAGACATTTATATAACGATGATCAATGATAATAATATTACGCATAAGATAAGATAAACATAAGAAGTGTTAGAGTTGGTTATAAACAGGTTAACATAAGGCAATAAGCTTAGGCAATAATATAATTAGGCGGTAATATAAGCAATGAAACGATTTAAAGCGATAAGCGTAAGAAGAGAAGATAAGCATAAGTAAATGAAAATAATAGAAGACGATAGCGTTAGTGTTTTACAATAAGATAAATTGATAAATGCTTACAGTGATGTAGAAGGTTTGGTAACCCTATTGGGGACGTTGCACTGAAGCGAAATTTTATATTATACACTGTACTTTTATAATAGAGACTTTGGCGTAACAGATGTTCCCGAACTAACTGACTGTGACTGACTGTGTCTGACTGTGACTGACTGTGACTGACTGTGACTGACTGTGTGTGGTCCATGCGGCGCTGGTATTTATACAAAGCGATGGAATGTCAGGTATGCGGGGAATTTGCGGTATGCGTGATGACTCATGCTTAAAATATGTGTTATGTAATCGGCGCGTATTGATGATTCATGCGTAAAATATGTGTCGTTATTGCGTATTTCGGCGGCTCTTTCGGGGCTTTGAAAAGGGGTACTCCACCCGTTGGATGGGTTTGGAGGGTTTTGATTGGGGTTTGAAAAGTGGAGGTTTGAATATGTTTGTTGTAAAAGGAGGGGGGGGGGGGGTGAGACATAGTCTCGAGATGAGCGAGTTGTTAGTGAGGGACTTGTCTAAGGTTTAAACGTGGAAGGAGTTCGCGTCTCGAAGGCCGAAGAGGGGAAGGGGATTTGAAATTAGATCATCTGGAGATGGGGACCGCTAAGGTACATCGTCAAGGTGATCAGTGATTGGGGAAAAGGGGTAAGACTTGAATTGAGGAATTTTGATGGAGTTGTGGAGCGATTTATGAGGGAGACTTTAGTATAATACCGCGCGAAAAATAGTGGGACGTCACACCTCCCCCCCTATATGAAGAAATGCGTGCATTTCTTAACAGTACGGAGCAGGGTGGATTTGATTGTTCGTAAGAGGGGTCTATACGGGGCGAAGGGTAGTGGCCTCCTGGAGCTGCTCTCAGTCTGCGAAGGCGCCTCCCTGATGATGACGGATGAGATGACTTTAGGGAGGAGGGATGCGATATTCCTTCCTTCCCTCTGGACGGCATGACCGCGTAAATGGTGGTTGCAATAAATGTTGCAGTAGGAACGATCTATGGCGGAAAATTGATTAGAGTATTTTCTTTGTGGTGACTTGGGGTCAACCGGGATTCTCGCACACGTGGGTATGGAGACCGTAATGTATTTTGCAACGTTGTTTCCTACTCGGTTTCGAAAGGTAACCATGGTATGTTTCGTTTTCGATTTCATCATAAACCGCGTTCCGGCTGGGTATCCGAGCTAATTTTCCGAATTTTAATTCATGTGAAGTGCCCTCGTGGACACTGGTAATATACGAGAACGCGGCCAAGTTGGTCCATTCGTCCCAGTCACTGTATCTACCAATAATCATTTTTAAATATTCGGCCAATACGAAGTGCAATCTCTTTATAGGGCCATTTGACTGTGGGTGAAAGGCTGTGGTTCGGAATTGTTGGACATTACATTTCCGCGCTACTGCTTTCGTGAAAGCGCTAGTGAAATTTGCTGCTTGGTCGGTGAGGACGGCTCTAGGAGCTCCGAAGTGACAGATGAATCTTTTAGTGAATGCGTCGGCGATATTAATTGAGGTGAATAGGCTGAGGAGCACGCACACAAGGTATTTTGTCAATAAAACCTGCACGGGTAATATGTAAGTGTGGTCTGTTCTCGTGGTAGGCAGTCGTTCACGTATGTTTTCTGGGGGAGAACTTGGCGGATTTTCTGCTGGTGATAATTTCCGACGCATCTTTCGGTGCAGTTGAATGGGTTTCCAACCCTGGCGAGCGCTGAATGTGGGTGTTACAAAGTCAACGGTGTTGCTGCCACTCGTTGCCGCATGGATCGGTGATTTGGAGAAACGTGGTCTCTTGGATCTGCTTGGTTTACGTTTGAGCCAGTCCTCCAAGTCATCGTCAGATTTTCCTCGCGGTCGTATGGGGCATGCCTCCACTGCAGGAGGTTTACGGGATAAGGCGTCTGCTGTGACGTGGAATTCCAGTTTAAAATTCGGATATTGCAGGGTAGATTCCTTCTGCAATGCTGGTTTTAAGTGGTTAAAAGCGGCTTGTTGGGATAGTCCCCAGTCAAAATGTGCGTCCTTCTTGAGTAGTGAGGTCAATGGGCGAATCGTTCTAGAGAATTCTGGGATAAATCTTCCGTAATACCCGGTCAGTCCGTGGAATTCCTTAATTGCTTTTGGTGTGCGAGGTACTGGGTAGTTCTGGACGGCTTGTATTTTCTGTTGGTCCGATTTCACTCGGTCTGCTTCCTCGGTGACTATGTGTCCCGTTGAGATTGACTGGAGTGATTGTTCTGCCCTCGAAGGGATTTCTTCAGATTTTTCCATTATTTCCTGTTCAGGCGTATCCGCAAGAGACTCTTGGGAGGTTAGGGGAAGGGTTGATTTGGTGTCATGCGCAGGGGGTGAGAGTGAGTGCACCTTCGCGGGTGTCTCGAGGTGGTGGATCGACGGATCCAGGGCTAAGAGGGACTTGCTTTTTATTAGGTCAGGGATAGGAGTGATGCTTGTCGGCGTCGTAGTCTCTTTTGGACGTACCGGTTTGGATTCTGGAATTATTCTATCGAATTCCTCTAGTTCAACGGTGGGTATTGTGACTGGTGTGTCGGTCATTAATTCAGGTATTTTCACGAGATCCGACGTGTGAATTTTTACCGATGGTACCTAACCAACTGGGTTTAGTTGTACGATAGCGATTTTTACAGTATCACTGGTGTCTTGAGTTGCATCGTAAGTGGGTGCGCTTCCGCATGGCCCACTCCTCGGTTCGCATCCATCGGTGCCCGGTGGGGCATTTCCCGAATCCATTTTCCAGAAGGTACTAGGGTTCCGGTCGATGGTAAAGATGCGTTTTCTGCATTCCGAGGTCGCGTGTCCGGGCTTCTTGCAGTAATTGCAAATGTATACCTCCGTAGGTTTCGGAGATGGAGGACGGTTTTTGTCCCAGTATGACAGCAGGGGTTTGGGTGCTTGATACCCATATTCCGCAGCGCGGTTTAGAGGGTGCCTCTCGGGGTTTTGGTTGATTACTGATTGTTGATTGCTTCGACAGGACCGTGCGTCGTGACCTGTCTTATTGCAAAGTTGACAGGTTACCTTGGGAGTCTTTTGCTCCGAGAATCTGAGACGGTCCCTGTCTATCTTTTTGTCCACAAGGACAGCTAGATCGAACGCTTCGTCGAGCGTTTCGAAGTTATGCTGTTGCAGTCTAGTCCTCATGTAGGGTGGAAGACCCTCAACGAACGAATCCAAGGCTAGCCGGTCTAAGTCCTCAGGGTGATTTCGTGCGAAGTCGTGGTAGTATTCGCTATCCCCATCTAAAATGGCGAATCGGAGGTCCTTGACCCGCGAAATGTACTCCAATATATGCTCGTTATTTCCTTTGATAACGTTGGCCAGTTCTCCGCGATAGTGGTCCGACGTTTTGGCAGGAGAAAATGTGCGTTTGAGTTGTTTGATTAACCCGCGTACGGAGTCAAAGACCCGGTCCTCAACGGCCAAGTACGCATGGTCTTGCAGTTTATTTCTCAACAACCTCGCTAGCTGGGGTTCGGATTGCGAGGGAACCAGAGTCTTAGCTCTATTGCAGGCTCTCGCGAATTGCAAAACGGACATATTGTGACCATTAAACTCTGGGACCGTTTCTACGGCGTCTTTCAATTTGATCTGGGGCGATGGATCCTGGCCCGGAATATAATTATAATTTAGTACTGGTTTCCTATCGAAACGAGAGGAACCTGGTGTGGCAAAATTGTCTGCCGTTGGCGGGGGTGCAAGGAGTCTTTCCATCATGTCGCGGATGGCTTGAATCTGACTGGAGAGATTTTCTACCGAGGGGCCGTCCAAACCGGTGGCTACGTCCGAACGCGTATTGGGTTTCGGGTTTACGACGAATTTCGCGTGTAAGCTCTCAATTTCAGCTTGTTTTTGCCGTAACAATTGGACCCGTTCCATTAATTCAGCGGTTGCATTGTCTACAGCGTTAGTGGAAGGGCCCGCGTCCTGGTCCATTACACAAGAGTCGTCGGTTTCGCCGTACACGGACATGTTTAATTCGTCCTTCTCTACTTTTCTTACGTGACGTCCTACCTTAGGTGACCAAAATTATGTCGCGTCAGGTAGTCGTTATTTTAGAAATCGAGATCTCCTATGTTCGGGAGGACATAGAATTGGTCATAGCTCTCATTAGAAAGGAGGTAAAATTCCGTACACACGGCGCACCTATTTACGGGACGAGTTTGGTATATGATGTTATTGCATCGAAGGCAAGGGGGGAATGAAAAAGGCGTCTGGTAATAATGAATTTGGTATACTGTCACCGTATTTATTGGATCCAACTGGGAGCAGCTCAAACATATTTCGTCGTCTTCGCTGGTCGTCGCTAAATTCCCAATAATACAAATTAACGTCTGCATATATGCAGTTATGTTTTGTAACCTGCGGCTTCGGTAAGCTACTGCGATCTGCTGTGGGCGTATAATGTACATACTAAATATTGGGACCTTGTGGGTACCGTGTCAAAGGATCCTTTTTTCTATCGACGGTAGACGAAGATCCCACCGCTGTCACCAAAATTATGTCACGTCCTGGGTGGCGGAAGTTAGGGCTGTGACAAGGTTGGGGAATATTGGGAGGTTGAGCACGAAGGCCAGCTTCGCAGCTCTGGAGAGTTTAGGAGCTCAGACACGAAGGCCAGCTTCGCAGCTCTGAGGGGTGTTTAGGAGCTCAGACACGAAGGCCAGCTTCGCAGCTCTGAGGGGTGTTTAGGAGCTCAGACACGAAGGCCAGCTTCGCAGCTCTGAGGAGTTTAGGAGTTCAGACACGAAGGCCAGCTTCGCAGCTCTGAGGGGTGGATGGTATTTAGGCACGAAGGCCAGCTTCGCAGCTCTGGGGAGTTTAGGCGTTCAGCACGAAGGCCAGCTTCGCAGCACAAATCGACCAGGGAAGGTTAGGGAGTTATCGCTCACCAGAGTGACACCCGTTAGAACTCTTGTGGTTTGTATTTATGGCTCTATAATTGGCTTAACTACTGCATTGCAATAAAAAGACACGCGTCGTAGTTCTTTTCAATAGGTGTAGCATTGGGCATGCGGGACCCTAAGCGAAAGTAAGTTTGTAAACACTGATAAGAACTCCCGGTGTTCGCGAAGAGAGATCAGCTGTTGCTATGGTTCGTAACGATTCTAGGTATTCGAAGGATAATTACAAGAATTCAAATGTCGGGTAAAACAAAAGCGTTATTTATTGGAACGCGTGTGAATAAGCCATGCACTACTGAAGCAATGGCGGTAAACGTATTATAACAATGCGTTGGACATTAAGCATTAGCACAAGACATTTATATAACGATGATCAATGATAATAATATTACGCATAAGATAAGATAAACATAAGAAGTGTTAGAGTTGGTTATAAACAGGTTAACATAAGGCAATAAGCTTAGGCAATAATATAATTAGGCGGTAATATAAGCAATGAAACGATTTAAAGCGATAAGCGTAAGAAGAGAAGATAAGCATAAGTAAATGAAAATAATAGAAGACGATAGCGTTAGTGTTTTACAATAAGATAAATTGATAAATGCTTACAGTGATGTAGAAGGTTTGGTAACCCTATTGGGGACGTTGCACTGAAGCGAAATTTTATATTATACACTGTACTTTTATAATAGAGACTTTGGCGTAACAGATGTTCCCGAACTAACTGACTGTGACTGACTGTGTCTGACTGTGACTGACTGTGACTGACTGTGTGTGGTCCATGCGGCGCTGGTATTTATACAAAGCGATGGAATGTCAGGTATGCGGGGAATTTGCGGTATGCGTGATGACTCATGCTTAAAATATGTGTTATGTAATCGGCGCGTATTGATGATTCATGCGTAAAATATGTGTCGTTATTGCGTATTTCGGCGGCTCTTTCGGGGCTTTGAAAAGGGGTACTCCACCCGTTGGATGGGTTTGGAGGGTTTTGATTGGGGTTTGAAAAGTGGAGGTTTGAATACGTTTGTTGTAAAAGGAGGGGGGGGGGTGAGACATAGTCTCGAGATGAGCGAGTTGTTAGTGAGGGACTTGTCTAAGGTTTAAACGTGGAAGGAGTTCGCGTCTCGAAGGCCGAAGAGGGGAAGGGGATTTGAAATTAGATCATCTGGAGATGGGGACCGCTAAGGTACATCGTCAAGGTGATCAGTGATTGGGGAAAAGGGGTAAGACTTGAATTGAGGAATTTTGATGGAGTTGTGGAGCGATTTATGAGGGAGACTTTAGTATAATACCGCGCGAAAAATAGTGGGACGTCACAAGAGTTCAAATCATTTTTTTTGTAATGTTTACTCTTATATTTTCAATACCTTAAAAAATTACCGGTATATTACCAGTAACCGGTTTTGATTGAAAATTTTACCGAATTACCGCTAATTGAAAAAATCGGTAAATTTGCAATCCCTAACCAGCAGGGCAGGCGTGAGGATGTTTGGCACCCTTATGCAAGAAAATTTTTGGCGCCCCCAATTTGGGGGCCTCAAATTTCTGCACCTATTTCCTATTTAATATGTTTTGTGTTTACGGAGTACAAGAAAAAGAATTACATTTACATTTTGTTTCTGTGAAAGATGAATTTCTTTATTATTAAGGGGGCCGTCTCATTTTTGTTATTGTCCGAATCGATCGAAGCGTCCCCAGTAAACACACGGACCCTAATGACACTACTGCGGTCGATAAAAAGAACATCTACAGAGGTGACATCTCCAGGTACTCTATGCAGACGAATTTTTTACGCATAGTTGCCACATTTTCTGTTCTCTCCGTCTCTGCCGCGCTGTTGCCACAGCTCTTTCTATCGAGAAGTCTTGAAGGAATATGGCACGAGAGCTGCGTCTAGGCAAGGATCGGCGGGCTCTAGCTACCGCTGATGGAGGGGGAAACACCTACAGGAGCGGTGGTTATGTGTGCGTGACTGATGCAGGCACAATTCAAGCACACATAACCACCACTCCTGTAGGTGTTTCCCCCTCCATCAGCGGTAGCTGGAGCCCGCCGATCACTGCGTCTAGCGTCAGAGCCTCGCTAAAAATAAAGGAGGATAGCAATAATGAAAGATAGAGAGGTTGGGTAGTGAAATTAGAAAACATATCAATGAAACATTACTAAATTACGTATCAATATCCCTTCTAAACTTCGCAATTCTTATTATCTTCTGTCATTCTGTGCAATATTTATGTTTACTTGTGCAAAAATATAATGATATGATTGTTCAACGATTGTTTATTTTGTTTGTTTTAATAGAATGTAAAACTTTCACATTTTCTATCGTATCGGCATGAACGTTTCAGTAAGATACTGCTGAGATTTCCCAGATGAAAATGAATTTAAACACGGCATAAAGCCGATTATTTTTAAACGATTTTATTCAGCTTCGATCTTCGGTTTGTTTGTCGGTACTTTTGTGTGTTTGATGTATGTATGGTTCAAATCTGGCAACTCCAACTTCCAACTATCGAGTTGTCTTGAAGCTTTGCAGGCGTGCGTAGTTTGGATGACAATACAATATCTAAAAAAAATAAACCCTGAAGGGGTGAAAAAATTACTGAGTCATCAATAAATATAACCCATAACCACAAAACGACTTGGAATCAGTCATCCGCGTTCTTTACGAAAACGACAAAAAGCCGTTGCGTTCGGGACGCTAGTGGCATCGCGATTTCCATAGTAAATGCACAATTTATAACGAGAAATGATTCGTTACGTTCGTATAGGTAAAAAATTGTAGTACAAGACAAGAATAATTATTTAGTCTTTAGTGTATTTTAATTTAGTTTTTAGTGCATTTGGAATAAAATCGTTTAACATAAAATTTTTTTTATATATTTTTTAGCATTATTAGATTAGAAATGTTACATTTATCTTTAATTATATAATGCAGTTCTAGAAATAACCCGATTTATACCACATTTGAAATCATTTTAATCTGGAAAATCTCAGCAGTATGTTACTGAAAACGTTAGGTTTTACATTTAATTAATACATAATCCACTTCAAGCAATACTGTAGGTATGCGTTTCGAGTCGAGGCTCGAACCGAGATCAGAAGCCGCCGCCGAACAGCCCAAGTCCTCGTTGGTCGGGACCGGCGTTGAGCCCGTATCGTGAACGGAGTCCTAATTCCGAATGTTCGTTTCTCGCTTCTTTCTGGCCGAAGGGGGGAGCGAGATGGGTCGCTTTGCGTGCGCGACGGGCGCGAACGCAAAGGACGAAGTGTCAGGCGACCGAAAGACGGAGCGAGACCAAACATCAACGCGTCGTCTGTCTTGTACCGTCCTCGCTCGCTTTCAGTGCCTCTCGCTCGCTCTCGCCTTCGCCGGACAAGAGTGAGACAAAAGTGGTGGGGATAGCGAAAAAGTCCACATCGTGTACACCAAACCGAGCCCGTAATGAGACAATACTGTAGTATCTTTTATTTGAGTTTATCCAGATATTATCTTTGCCCATTTCTGTTCTTCAACCGCTTCGCCGTGATTCGTTCAAGTCTCCTTGATGGCAAAATAGTGATAGGGGAAATGCGGCAACAGCGCGATTCGACTCTCGATACGTCTCGGCAACTATGTCTTTCCTACATTTATCGGCTAGTTTGGTCTTCCACCGGTTCTGATGGTACATAGCGCGAATATACCATCAACGCCGGTGACGGAGAATCCTGGAAGCTTCATTCTGTCATTTCTCGAGTCTGTCTCAGTACACGATTCATAAATTCATTATTATTTCGACGTACGGTGGTTATTAGCGCTCATACGCACCAGACCACCCTGCACTGATGTCTACTGAAGGCAACTATACCCGCAAAAACTTCCTTCTTGTCGATTCCAGGACGAAAGTTGTAATTTACGGATTGTTTACTACATCGCGTATACGCAGGGTCGGCGGAACCATTATGCAAGTTACGCGCCGCATAAGGGCGCCAGCCGAATGGGACGCTAAAAAACTATATCGCACGCTTAATAATAACGGAATCCAACCCCCACATAAACGAAATGTTCACCCCGTAAAGATAAAACATATTAAATAGAAAATAGGTGCAAAAATTTTGGGCACTAAAAAATTTTCTTGCATAAGGGCGCCAACTAACCTCGCGTCGGCCCTGCTTATACGTCACGCTGGTGGTACGTGGCTGCAGTACACCATTAGCGCCACCAACGGACAAGCCTTGAAGTTTCAGTCTGTCAGTTTTCGATTCATAAATTCATTATTATTTCAACGTACGGTGGTTATTAGCATTCAAACGCACCAGACCACCCTGCACAGATGTCTACTGGAGGCAGCTATACCCGCAAAAACTTCCTTTTGGCCGATTCCAGGACGAAAGTTGTAATTTACGGTTTGTTTACTACACGCATATACGTACACGCTTTTCCTAGCTTGTGTGAGCGTACGCACACACTCATGGCCCGCTGAGACGGCCCCCTTAAGCGTCCAATATAGTATTTTAGCACACCCATCGGCTAGCGCCCTTATGCGCCGGCCCTGCTTACCAGAAATTTGTATAGACGCGTAGTTACTTTGTAGCGCGGACGGCACCACGGCTGAAATCGAAACAAATGCCTGCGATACTCTCGAATTCTTTCCAACCACGCACCTCGAAAGTCAGTCGTTCGCAGACCGCTCTGATGAGATCGTGCGTTCGTTTACGGTTTGTGAAGTATCTGTGAGAGTTATATTACTTACCGTTTTGCGATTTCATTGTGGTCATTTGTGAAAAATGCCTAGGAAAGCGCTGATACACTCAGGTGTTATACTAGACGGGTTGCAGAAGTGTGAAAAATGTGAAGTGTTCTAGTGGATAAAGTGTGGGAAGAAGTGTGTGCAAAAATTTCGGATAAGTTGTCACCAAACACCTTAAACTTTTACGTGAGGAACAATCGATGGAATTTGCTGACAGATTTGAAGAAACATTTCCAAATTCCAGTGGAAGAAGGAGAAGAAGAAGAAGAAATGATGGATAGCATTGATGTTTCTAACGTAAATAATACTAGTCAAGATTTCGAGCCTAACAATCATGCGAATAAAATAAATAATAAACTGCCGCCATTATATTTTGATATTACATTGTCTGAGGAGCAATGGAAATCTATTGCTCCTGTATCCAAAGTTTATAAAGGGAAGGGCGCTCGTGGCAAATCTTATAAAATACTTAGTCCCGGTTGGACTGATATTATTTGCAAAGCTTGTTTTTTAAAAACGAAACTTCCGTGCGCTTATACGTTTAAATATGGCAAAATTTTCGATTCTCCGGAAGCGGAAACATATTTAGAAATATACGGCACTTGTAATGAATGCGGTGCCGAATTTAAAGCTCATTGCTTACATGAACCGGCTCCTGGCACTGGTATTGTATTAAGAGTGCACACAGTCGATGCTTCGGGAATACCGCATGAAAAGAAAAGGGCGGTAAAAGGAACAAATAGGGTAGCAATTGGGAAACAACTTTTAAATATTAAACCCAGACAATTCAGAAATGCTGAAGTATCAGATTTAACTTATGGCGATCCTGAACCACCTTATGTTGCGCGACAATGTACTTTAAGGAAAATCAGAGAAGAAGCTATTGTACGGGAATTAGGAATCAACAAAAATCTTGATCCTATTAATTCGTTATGTGAGTTGAAATATAAGGGGCAATACTCGGGGTACATTAAGCAGATTTCAAAAGATCTTTTTTATTGTTTTTACTGGTCTCCTATGCAAATGGAATTGTACAAAACATTAATTAAAACATGCAGGAAAATAGAAATAGACGCGACTGGAAAATTAGTAAAAACAATAGAAAAACTAAATGGTGAGAAGAAACATATATTCTTATACCAAATTATTATAAAAGGTGCAAATGGTATACAACCAGTATTTCAAATGCTTTCAGAAAAGCACGATACAAATTTAATTACGTACTGGTTGAGGGAGATCATAAGACACGGGGCACCAGTGCCTCCAGAAGTTGATTGCGATTATTCACTGGCGCTTTTGAATGCAACCAGCTTAGCATTCAATGAACGTTGTTTAAAAAATTACATTTCCGATTGCTATCGTTGGATTAGTGGCGAAATTTTGCAACATCCACTTCACTGTTTTATCAGAATTGATATTGCCCATTTGATAAAAATTATTTGTAGCAAGGATGTATTTCATAGAAAGCATCCTAAAATTAAAGACTTTTTTGTGCGATGCGCGGGGCTAATGTCATCGTGTGATAATATGGAAGATTTTAATACACTGCTTAGCTCAATATTTATTGTCGCTTACAGTGAGTACGATGGCAAAGATTGCGATGGAAATGATGTAATTTGTGAGCAGAAGCGATCGTATTTATTCGAAAGAATAAAGTCATTCACCTTTACGAGCGACGAGAATGACAAAGAATACGATTTAGAAACGTTAAATGAAAATGAAAATATAGTTGCATTTATAAATAGTATCAGAGATGCGGCTGAGCAAATTGCAAAAGACAGTGTAGAGACAGATAGGTACAACGCATTTTATTGTCCAGAATTAGTCACATATCTAGTTAAATTAGCTAAACATTTTCCTCTGTGGACACAGGTGATGAGGGGATATTTCCCTCTGTCATCGAATGTAGCGACATCCTCTAGATGTGAAGCATATTTTAAAGATCTGAAGCATTCAGATTTGGGCGCAAATTATAAACCAACCAATGCGCGTGGATAAATTTATCATTCACCACATAAAATCTATCAAAAATCTCTCGAAATTAGAACGTGCTGCAATTAAACGCACGAACGAAAAAATTGCACTGCTGCAAACTGAGGTTAGACAAGAAAAAGAAAGAAAAATTGATTCGCGTGATTTTGGCGAAAATGCGCAGAACGTTGCGCATACTTATGATTATTTAAGGGAACAGGAAAATTGGAAAGGATTAAATGTTGCAGCCAAATCAAATAAATTAAAAGATTTACAAGTTTCAGCTAATAATAGGAATTATATAGACGACGATGAAAATAAAGATAATTTAAATACAAACGCGGATGTACAAAAAAGCAATAAATTAAATATAATGCAGAAGCCCTTAATCGAAAACAAAAATAATACTCCTAGAGGGAAATATTTAACTCCATGCCCAGACATTCACCTCACATATGACAGGCCATTAAGGAAAAGAAGAAATGAAATATTAATAAATGGAAATAACTGTAATTTGGTTACTCTTAATGGCAAAAAAATATATATTAAAAATACGTGTGCATTCGACTCATTGGTTGAAATATTAACCAGTGCGTATTGCAATTATAGTACATTTAAAAACTGGATCGATGAAAACTCAGAAAATATATTTCTGATGTTTGTCAAAAAATACGCTATGGAGAATATTAACAACTCTGTGTACGAAGAACGAGGAGCTATTTTATGTACAATATTTGAAATTCGCAATAATATTGTAGATTGTACTACAAGTCCCAATTGGCTATTTTCAAAACTTGTAACAGACGTTTGCAGTGTCGAAGAAAATAGAATCTGCGGCAAATGTAAAGTACATTTGAGAAAATTTTTTGTAGTAGATTTTATTAGTACAAACACAACTGAAGATTTTAAACAAAATTTTCTTAATTTTGTTGCGCAATTCTTCAGTACACAAACAGTCACGTGTAAAACATGTCAATCAGCAGTGCAATTAAAGAGAGAAGCAAAATCATATGTGGTTATAGACCCCGAAATCTTTTTGCAACAAAATAAAATGAAATATCCGAATGGAATAGTTTTAAACAGCATCCCAGAAAAATTTCAAATTGAAGATGCGATATACATTTTAAGTGGCATCGTATGTCATAGCCCACAACATTTTACAGCTTACTGCCGTAATACAGCAGGAATATGGACATTACACAATGATGTTAGTCAAAAGTTGCGGACAATTACAAATCTACAAAGGGTAAAAATAAATCCGTCAACAATAATATTTATAAAAATATAAAAATTCTGTTAAAAGTTTAATTCAACAGAATATATGATAATGGTACCTTACAATAGTAAAACTATTGAATCGGTCCGGCGTCGCACCGCTCTGTAAAGTGCGGTACCACTGACTCTGCCAGTGGTCACAAGTGCCAGCCATGGCACTTGTACTCGCGGATCGTACGATCACGCGAGTCGATCGACGCCGGCGTAACTTTCCAAGAAAGTGACGAAGGAAATAATAAATTTATTTCACACTTTAATTCGATTCTCGAGGTTGTACAAACGAAATCACTGGATGGACAAACGTCTTCTACATCTACGCTAACGAAATGTATCATCGAAATAACGATTTTGATAATTTATTCGAAAAATATCGAACTTTAACTTGGTCGGTTCAACCGTATCGTACATCTTGGCTATTTTTATTAATAATTCGATTCTGCAGGGTGGACAAGCGAAATCTTTGGGTGGACAAACGTCTTCTACATCTGAACTAACGAAAACCATCGTTGGACGAACGATTTTGATAATTTATTCGAAAAAAATCGAACTTTAACTTGGTCGGTTCAGCCGTATCGTACATCTTGGCTATTTTTATTAATAATTCGATTCTGCAGGGTGGACAAACGAAATCTTTGGGTGGACAAACGTCTTCTACATCTAAGCTAACGAAATATGTCGCCGAACCACCGATTTTGATAATTTATTCGAAAAAAATCGAACTTTAACTTGGTCGGTTCGGCCGTATCGTACATCTTGGCTATTTTTATTAATAATTCGATTCTGCAGGGTGGACAAACGAAATCTTTGGGTGGACAAACGTCTTCTGCATCTAAGCTAACGAAAACCATCGTTGGACGAACGATTTTGATAATTTATTCGAAAAAAATCGAACTTTAACTTGGTCGGTTCAGCCGTATCGTACATCTTGGCTATTTTTATTAATAATTCGATTCTGCAGGGTGGACAAACGAAATCTTTGGGTGGACAAACGTCTTCTACATCTAAGCTAACGAAATATGTCGCCGAACCACCGATTTTGATAATTTATTCGAAAAAAATCGAACTTTAACTTGGTCGGTACAACCGTATCGTACATCTTGGCTATTTTTATTAATAATTCGATTCTGCAGGGTGGACAAACGAAATCTTTGGGTGGACAAACGTCTTCTGCATCTAAGCTAACGAAAACCATCGTTGGACGAACGATTTTGATAATTTATTCGAAAAAAATCGAACTTAAACGTGATCGTTTCGGCCGTGCCCTTCTTTTCGCAATTTTTATTAATAATTTGATTCTGAAGGTTGGACAAACGAAAATTTTGGGTGGACAAACGTGGACAAACGCTGGACAATCATTCCCCACTGACAAATCATTAAAAAGTTTTCATGGGGGTGCTGGTGAAAAATTTTTTTTTATCCATGACTTTTTTTTAAGGGTGGACAAACGAAAATTTTTGTTGGACAAACGTGGACAAACGATGGACAAACGAATGCCATCGAGTTTTTTTAAAAAATCACATTTGGGGGTGCTAACTTCACAGACCTCATAACAGTACACCGTTTACCACTCACCTATACAATTGTTGTACGGATGAAACTTTTCGAAATTTATGTTTGACAGATTGTAAAGAAAGCCGTCTCTTCTTATCATCTTTACAAAATGCAACAGCCTTTGTTTTATATTCTAAAGTCCTCCTTCTTCTGATACACACTGCTCTTCTTCGAACTCTATCGGTTCTAAAAGTTCTTCGCGTGTAGGTACATACAGGGTGTCCCACCTAAGACTGGACAGCGCGATATCTCCTAAAGTATTGTCGATAAAAATATAAAAAAAATAGGGAATTGCATGGTTCTAGGGGGCCAATTTATTAGCGCGAACGAATTTTGTTTTCGATTATTAGATATTTGATTAATAGATACCTACCTGCCAAAGGTCTACGCCAGGAATGGCAGGCTCAAAGGCTGGACAATTCTTTTCCGTCAGAAATGCTACTTAGGTAGGTACATCTGCGGTATTGAGAAGCGCATCGTTACTTTTATTTCGCACTTGCTTCTACGCTCGGATGACCTGTTCTTTTGGGAGGGATGCAAGTTGGATTGGTTAGGTTGGGGGGAGTGAGAGTTGCTAGACTAAATTTCAACCATAGGGAACAGATTGTATCAGAACCAATCGGTTTTGCATCCCTCACACACACACACACGCACACACGACGTCTGAAGAAAACACACACACACATATAGCATATGTGTATGTATCTTACTTTATGACGTCTGAAGAAAACATGTTTGGACAGTGAAATGTCTTATTAAAATTGATCATCTTTATTTTCCTTGCAAATAATGTATCACCCGATAAGAATACTGATATATATATTCTCATTATTAATGCTCGAGAGAACAATAGACATGAGATAATACTTTGATGGGAGACAAAAGTAGGTATATATTCACATCACACAAGTGTTTTCAAAGTATTAAACGCCTGCATTGTCTCACTTGTTTGGTAAGCAAATAAGAGAAAAGTTCGATAATTATGTTAAAAATAAAAAGTTCTAGTAAGGATAAGTTATATCTAACAGTTCCCTTCTTCTCCTCTATTTCCACCTGATATATTTGCCCCATGTGTAATTAAAGACAAAAGTATATAAATTATCTTACTTTCTTACTACGCGTCGCGTATTATTTCCTAATAAACGTTAGAAGAACATTGCTCGTTGTGCAGCTTAAGGCACGTTACAATGGGATGCAAAAGTTCTTTGATTGTCGAGGAGTACAGTTCTGCAATACAATAATAGTTGAAATTGTTTGAGAAAAAATGGATTATGCAGTTTCATAATTATTTAAACCATCAATTCAGATTTTACGCGAAACAACGAATTTTAAAAACATTAATATTTTTGTTTATAACTTTTTCTAATTGTTTAAACAATTGATTTAACTTTTACTATTTGATAGATCTAATTAAAAGAAGTAACTTTCGTTTTGAGATTTTTTTCTATCTCTTACAGTTCGCGAGTTATAACACAAAATCGGAAAATACCCGAATTTTCAGGGGTTAATTTCACCCCCTTAGAGTGATTTTGGGCACCAAAAAAAATTGCGTTGTAATCAGGAGGAAATCCCTTACATATCCACAAAGTTTCAGAATTTTTTGCATTTCCGGGTTCGGGATCTTCCCAACTAATAATAATACCTCCGGTAGTTCTAGTGTTAAAGCCGAGCGCCAAAAAAGTTTAGAGGGAAATGTTGTTCAGAATGACGACCTTGACAACATATCTCAAGGTCATTGAAATCTGTGATGCCTCCCCTAAAGTAAACATTTACCAAATATTGCTCTAACTACCACAACTGCAAGGTGGAGAATGACATACTTCATATGGTTGGCATTCGTTTCTTGAATATTTCTACAATATTCCGTGAATATGGTCTAGGTCCTAGGGCGGTATTCACAGTCGCTATTTATTCTTACTTTCATCTTAAGGGGGTATTCTGGTCTGACGAACCGTTTTTGCCGCGGTATTTCGGAATTTTTTTACAAAGAGCCCTTAAATTTGATTATTATTAAGTTTCTTGTTACATGCTTATTGATACTTGAACTATCTTTACAAATTTTTTCAATAGAAAGAAATTAAAATCAAACGTACTTGACTGCTTTAAAGTAATGGTGAAAAAAAACAATGGGGTCATTGTGACCATGATTAGGCTCATTCTAGTGATCAGAAACAAAAAATGTAAAGAGATTCTTTATTTGTATGCCTTTGGATATCGTCCCTACGAGAACGATAAAAAAAATATTGAAAATTAAGCAAATGGTGGCGGTTTGAAAATTAAGTTCCGATTCTCGCACATTTTCTCAACTTTAAAGGTCTGTGAAAGTTTAAAAACAAAATATTTTAGCATAATTCTGGTAGGGACGATAGCCACACGTGTGCTGATAATATATACAAAACTTGTACTGAGTTGGTCCAGTCGATCTTGAAATATTATGGTCACTGATTTGAAAAACGTGATTCCGAGAACTTCGCGTTTAAGGTAAAGTTTACTTAACGCTCGAAGCAAACTAATTGGAAGTTGTGACCTAGGAGAGTAACGGTCTCTTTGTAACCAAATCGCCGATTTTTGTGTTCTAAAAGGCTAAAAATACCCCCCCCCCCCCCCGCCCCAGAAAGAACAGTCCGCCGAAACTTTGCCAAAATACACTTGCAGGAACGAAACTGTTATGCGTCGTCCGTCCCACTCAGTGAGTACGCCGGATAGGTACCTACCTATTCTGCACCTTGTAGCCCTGCAAGTATTACGAATTGGAAAAAAACTCTTTTGCACACGTATTACTCATATAATGTACCAGTAGAAAATGTAAAAAAATAATCGATTTTTTTTACCCGTCAGACCAGAATACCCCCTTAAACATTCAGCATCCTTTAGTAGTCTACTAGAGTAGTAGAGGATACCGAATGCTAAAGATGATCTTAAGAATAAGTAGCGACTGTGAATACGGCCCCCTAGGAAAAATCACACCATAGGGCAGTCCTGTAAAATTAGATAGCCGACATTTTCGAAAACATGGACAACGAGCGTATACATATGTATAGTAGACCGCTAACAATAAGTTACGCCTTCATAAACAACACTGCTGTGGTGGAGAATGTTCGAGACTGAGGAGTCTCGTAATATAGGCCCTTTTAAAGGTATACAGCAACGAGCTAACCCCTGAGGAGTCGTACTTAAATTATGTACTTGTGGGGCGGGGTCTCGAATTTCTTACGTCTTCTTACAGGGTGGGCGGGGGGGGGGGAGGGTTCAGGGAGCATTTTTAGGTAATATTTTCTAATTTACTTTTCAAAATGAATAGCCTAAAAAACGATGCTTTAGCAGATGATGCAGAGTGAATTTCTGAGAACGAAGTGGATGTTGAAGAAAGCACAGAAAATAAATCCCTCGAAACGAATTCACTCCCTAGGTAAATATTTACTTCAAGTCTTCATCACCGATTTTGATGAAATTTAAATATATTGTAAAACTCTACATTCTAAACAAATTTTTCCTCTACGTATCACTGCCACTCAACCTTAGTTTCCGAGGTATTTGCGAAAAACTGTTGCTACTATTACAATGAATTATTCTGCGTATACTTAGATACACGTTGTAACAGCGCATGAGTCAGCATGGGACAACCGCTTATCTACTGTTTCTATAAATTAAATTAAATTAAATTATATATATATATATACGTTTTAAAGTTTTCGTGACTTACCTAATTTTTCAGTTAATAAACTGTTCCTTTGTGTCGGGGGCTTTTTAAATTTATATATATATATATATATATATATATATATATATTATAACCTTTATTTCGAATTCCTATAATATTCAAGAATGCGTCGGGGACTGCTGCGAAATGTGATTAAAAAATGAAAATGATACATGCGAGTAATCGTATCAGCGTAGGCTTGGTTTACTTGGTACTCTTATGTATCTTCTTAATTTTTTTGTTAACATTTCACAGCTGTCCCCGACGCATTCTTGAATATTATAAGAATATGAAATAAAGATTATATAATATGATAGAATAAGTTATTTAACACTTTTTAAAGTTTCCGTAACTTACTTTTTCAGTTAATAAACCGTTCTTTTTGTGTTGAGGGTTTGGTAAATTTTTAATTTAACTTATTTTATATCACACGTTTTTATCGTAAAGAAGCAGTTTATTGTCACTATGTATACTAAGCAGAGTGATTCGATTTTAATGCGATTTTTTCGCTGTTTGGCCGCTATCAGACTCTCAAGATTGCGGATGTGGGTTAGGGATCCCTTCGAAAGGGGTCGAAAGCCATAAAATTCGATGAGGCACTGCGGGGGGTTGTCTAAGTTGTATAAGTAGTCGAATTAACGAAACAAGGCGCCTGGGCGGCCCGTAGGCCGGCGCGCGTGGCTCGGGAGTAGAGCTGTTCAAGTACTCGGAAAAAGCGAGCCGAGCCTGACTCGACTCGAAGAACCGAACCGAGTCGAGTACTCGAAAAAAGCGAGCGGCTCAAAAGAACCGAGCAACTCGAATAGAACCGAGAACTCGAATTTTTTCGAACGGCTCGGACTAAACCGAGCGGGTCGAAAGTACCGAACAATCCGGTATGTCGAGTAGTTTGAAGCTTGAATGTTTCGAATATTTTAGAATATGTTTATATACTGAATAATGAGTCGTAATTATTATTATTATTTCGACTTTATTACTCATTAAACAGAAAATATATTACATAAGGAGAAAGTAAGATACGAGTAAAGGCGAAAAATTATTTTCTATAATTAGAGAATATTTTCATTTGCAGTTCACATTTTAATTACTCACATTATTACTGCGGCCTCGCCTTTACTCATATCTTACTTTCTCATTATGTAATATATTTTCTGTTTAACGAGTAATAAAGTCGAAATAATAATAATAATAATAATTACGACTCATTATTCAGTATATAAACATATTCTAAAATATTCGAAACATTCAAGCTTCAAACTACTCGACACCCCGGATTGTTCGGTACTTTCGGTCCACTCGGTACTTTCGGCCCGCTCGGTACTTTCGGCCCGCTCGGTTTATTTGGAGCCGCGCAAAAAAATTCGAGTTCTCGGTTCTATTCGAGTTGCTCGGTTCCATTCGAGTTGCTCGGTTCAATTTAAGCTACTCGGCTCGGTTCGGAAACCGAGTCTCGGCTCGGTCCGAATTTCAAGCTACTCGAATATTCGAGTACTCGAACAGCCCTACTCGGGAGAGACCCAATACCTGCTCCGTACTTGGTGCGACGTTGCCATGTTATGTAGCAAATCGGACGTCTCTTCCTATCTTCAAGCGCAACTGTGTCTCTCTCACTCGCTCTTAAAACAGATTCGTTCATCTACGAGTCACTCCACGCCCAATCGATCACATTTTGAGAGACTTTGATCAGAATGTAATATGTATTTTGTGAATCACGTGAAATTATGAAAAGGTTTGAGTCATTGTTTAACAGGTTTTGAAGTTGGTTACAAAATATAGGACTTTGAATTCTGCAATATCTGCCTATGTTTGTGAAAAAATGCTGTACTTACGAATTTCTATCTCGAAAACTATCAACAGCATTGCGTTAATTTTTTTACTCTAATCGAGAAGAATTAATCTTTCAGAATAAAGTTTCGAAATTGTAAAACTATTTTTCATTTCATTTCCGACAGTAAATCGATCCTTTAAACATGGCTTAAAAGTAATTCGTTCCTTTAAAGATAGTTTAAAAGTATTACTATAGGATAATACCATTAAGATTAACGCTGCAATTATTATTATTATCATCATTATCATCATTATCATCATTATCATCATTATCATCATTATCATCATTATCATCATTATCATCATTATCATCATTATCATCATTATCATCATTATCATCATTATCATCATTATCATCATTATCATCATTATCATCATTATCATCATTATCATCATTATCATCATTATCATCATTATCATCATTATCATCATTATCATCATTATCATCATTATCATCATTATCATCATTATCATCATTATCATCATTATCATCATTATCATCATTATCATCATTATCATCATTATCATCATTATCATCATTATCATCATTATCATCATTATCATCATTATCATCATTATCATCATTATCATCATTATCATCATTATCATCATTATCATCATTATCATCATTATCATCATTATCATCATTATCATCATTATCATCATTATCATCATTATCATCATTATCATCATTATCATCATTATCATCATTATCATCATTATCATCATTATCATTATTATCATTATTATTATTATTATTATTATTATTATGCATATACGGGTTAGAGCCCATTACATAGCAAGGATATATAACATTTTGCATGTGCATAGATAAAATAAAAATAAATCTACATATATCAAATATATATCTACAATATATCAAATTAAATTATACTTAAGGAGTTACGCCACCCTGAGATTGAAAAAAAATCGATTTTTTGTTCTTGTAATTTTCCTTTAATTTGGAGTTCAGGGAATAATTTAAGCCATGGTGGATGCAACAGCTCCCAAAAATAGCCAAGTTACAGTGCTTGGAAGGTCGTGCGGCAGCTGCCGTTTCGGAGCAGGTAGCGACCATCCGCTTCACGGGAGGATTACCTGGGCCTTTTCTATTGTTTTTATTTCCAGGCTACGGCAGGGGGCCCTTTAGACATAGTAGGGTCATTTCAAAGTATTAGTGGGTTAATTGCATTGGTGTAAGGCAAATGTTCGGAAAGATTCACTCAGTCTTTCGATCGCATCGTCAGAGTAAACGTCGTGCTTAGAAGTTTCGAAAAAGTCTTAGTTTTATTTTCATAATGTCAAAACGTGTATATCTTGATCAGAAGGGTTCGAGAAAACATTCTGGACGTGCTTCTACGAGCCATAAAAGGAAACATCATCCTGCAAATCGCTATTTGATGGAAAGTGAGGAAGCTAGCACGAGTACGTCAGCGAAAAAATTAAAAGCGACTGAAGATGTCGACATAGTACTTGACGCAACGTTTGGCTACCGCATAGTAAATTTTGTAGCAGTTTTCTCGGCTATTAGTGAGGCAGTGAAATGTAGCGTGTGTAATGGCAGAGTGAAATTCACAGAATCTGCTATTCGTGGACTTGGTTTTAAAATCAATATGACTTGTGAATCGTGCCAACCTGTGTGTATAAACTCAAGTCCTCTCATCGATGGGAAAGCATACGATGTGAACAGAAGAATTGTCTTTGCTTTTCGATTACTTGGACTTGGTTTGGCGGGAATAGATAAATTCTGCGGAATAATGGACATGCCGAAACCTGTGTTTCATTCATTTTACGACAAAATAGTTCAAAATATTCATACCGCCGCAAAAAGTGTGTGTGAACTATCAATTAAAAATGCTATGAATGCAGAAAAAGAAATGAATTTACAAAAGGGAAACCCGGAAGGACTAACCGTTTCAGGAGACGGAACTTGGAGAAAACGGGGATTTTCTTCTCTTTTCGGAGTAGCAACTATTATTGCACATTATACCGGCAAAGTAACAAATGCGGTAATAAAATCACGCTATTACAAAGCATGCGAATTTTGGTAGTTGGAGTACCACGAATGGAAAGAAAAACACAGCGAACAATGTTCAGCCAATCATAAAGGATCTGCAGGAAAGATGGAAGTTGATGCGGTAACAGAAATGTTTGCAGCATCTGAGGAAAAGTATGGTATAAGATACACAAATTACATCGGCGACGGAGATAGCAAAACATACAAAGGGATTCTAGACTCAAAACCTTATGGTGACGTTATTGTGAAAAAAAAAGAATGTATTGGCCACGTCCAAAAACGAATGGGTGCGCAACTCCGTAAAGTAAAAAAGGAAAATAAAGGCCTTGGTGGTAGAGGTAAACTAACTGCCAAACTTATTGACGAATTAACCGTTTGTTATGGCCTAGCCATCAGAAGGAATTCAAATTCAATAGAAGAAATGAAGAATGCAATTTGGGCCACCTTCTATCATAAAATTTCCACTGATAAGAATCCTCAACATGAGAAGTGCCCTACTGGGAAAGATTCCTGGTGCTCACGGCAGAAAGCGCAGGCTCACGAATCTCTGGAAAATTACAAACACTTGGACCCAATTTCAGAAGATGTTCAACAAGCTATTCGACCAGTGTACGAAAGATTGAGTAACAATGAATTATTAGAACGTTGTTTGGGAGGATTCACGCAAAATAACAATGAAAGCGTGAACGCTCTCATTTGGTCTATGGCACCGAAAGTCACTTCCAGCGGTGCGAAAATTGTCGAAATCGCAACAAATATTGCAACAAATATATTCAACGATGGATATAACAATATATTACTATCATGCAAATTATGAATTTAACAATTGGACCGAGCGCGCAACAAGCCTGTCAAAAGTGGGACACGGATCGCATCACAATTGCGAATCTAAGAGCGCAGCAAGCAACAAAAGAGGCTAGGAAACTAAAACGAGCAGCTCAAAAAGAATCTGAAGACATTACTTTTGCTGCGGAAGAGACACTGTATGGCCCAGGCATTCCCGATTGAAGGTAACACTAAAATCTTTTTCTCTAACATCTGTTAAAGTCGCACTTTTCCTTCTTTTCCGTTTTTCTCAAAACTACATTTTTACAACTGTTGTATCAAAAATCTCCGAAACTGTACGTCCGATTTACTTCAAATTTGATACACATAATTCTAACAACATTATCTATCATGTAGCATAGGATTTTTTTGATGCCATATCCCAATTGTTTATAGTAATTGTTTGAATTTTGCCTTTTGTGGTAAAAATTTAATGTTCATTTTCACTTTGCTCGCATTTGTACAAAACTGTTTTTTCTCTAAATCCCTATGCTACACGATAGATATTTTATCAATGAACAATAAAACTATGGGTTTTTTAGTTTCAGATAATCGTGGGCATCACAATCCGTTACACCGTCTGCGCGCGTCCTGACGGAGGAGTTTTGCCGGATAACGGATAGCTCGGCCATTTTTGAATATTTTTTGGTCAAATTTACACAAATTTGTCCTTTAATGTATGCCCTAACCATAAATAATAATGAAGTAATTGTCACATTCATAGTTTCGTAGAAAAAAAATCGTAAACATTGATGTCATTTCGGCCGCCTCAGGATGGCGTAACCCCTTAACTATGCAGACAGTGGAAGAATACAGGTGAAGAGTGAGTAATGAGAAATGAAAAATGTACAATGAAAATGGGAATGAAGATGCGAACATGAGAGTGAAAATGAGAATGAAAATGCGAATGAAAATAAGAATGAGAATGAAAATGAAAAAGAAAATAGAAACACATAGAAATTAGAATAAAAGTGAACAGAAGGGTGGAAGTAAGAATGCATACTATACTATTTAGTTAGTTTTGTCGCGTTAACGGATTGCCAGCTGTTTTGATCGTTCGCTCCTAGCATTCTGTGTTATTTCATCTTTAATACATCCACAGATTCTTGAAAAAATCAACTGCATCAGCATATAAGTTTGCTTGTTGTAGTACTCGGTTAAGGGGGTAGACACGGGTAATGCAGCGCGCTGTATACCGACACAATCTGACCCGAAACATGGGTTTGGAAAATTACGTTGTGTGTCCTTATATGAGCAGATTTTGGGCTGGGTGAGGTCTCATACGAAAGAGGAAGGTTCAATGCAGCCCGCTCTGGTCATGGCTCAACGAGATTGTGTTGATATCTGATAATATGAGTGTCCAAAGTAGAGAAAAAATCGACAAAATACCCTCGCAGATTCCAAGTATTTGTAAATCACTAAAAGAGTTTTATAACTCAAACGATGACCAGAGCGGGCTACATTGAAGCTTCCCCTTTCGAATGAGACCTCACCCAGCCCAAAATCTGGTCATATAAGGACAAACAACGTAATTTCGTGATTGCATTCCCAAATACGAGTTCCGCCATATTGGTGATAATACAGAACAAGTCACATGGCAAATTTAGTTCAGCTAGTGGATACGAGATGGCGTCTATTCGGGAGGACTGCCAACGTGGAATCATAGTAAAACTGAAGCGTTAGCTGGATACATATGCCACAGTAAAAGCGTGATGCAGTAACCCCTTAAATGTATGCATTTTCGTAGGATTGTAGGTTAGGTTATATGCATTTTAGGCATATATTAACCAGGAACTGCTGGGAATTGTATACATTTACTAAATTAATACTTTTACCGTGACACATACATCACTTGAAATCGCTGTCGAATTTATGTTATAATTAAATGATCACATTATTTAAAATAAGAAAAGAGAAATTGGAACTTTTTTACTAATACTGGAAATATTGATTTACTATCATATTTTCAGAATGTGGAAGTTCTAGCAAATATTTGCAATTATTGCTCTTATTATTATTCTTCCGACTATTGTATGTAACATGTAACAAGGAAAAGTCTCCAAATCGGTCAACAGTTGACTCCCTGATTTTTTTTTTGTAATTCTTTACGGTCCTATGCAGAGATGGGCATTATTTAAATAAAAGAATATACTTCCGAATGGCCCCAGTGGCCGATCGACACGAGATTTCGGGGAGGGTGTGTGTACCCTAAATCTAAAATCCTGTTTAGCTTCGGATATTTAGTTTCCTCTGATTATTCGAAGGCCTTTCATCTTGAGCTTCGAATACTATTTCATTTTCCATCGTATTTTTATCCTAAGATCGTATGCAGATATATTGGCCGGTCGATTCGTTTCCGTGAACAGCGATCGAGGAGTTGTGGATCGAGATCGTGGATTTGTCAGTTGGAGTTCCGTGGCCACCGAAGGGTATATCTGAATACGATCTTAGAAGCTCGAATAACCGACGAGAACCTTTGTGGTGAGAGGCGCGCGAGATAACCGTTGCTTGGTGATGTGTCATCGATTACGGTAAAGTCTCGTTACGGTCTCGGTTTCGTGTACACGATACGGACTTTTCACTATTCCCACCACTTCTGTTTCAGTCTTGTCCGGCGAAGACGAGAGCGAGATGAAACGAGAGCGAGCGAAGGCACTGAAAGTGAGTGAGGACAGACGAGCAGACGACGCGTTGATATTTTGTCTCGCTCCGTCTTTCGGACGCCTGACACTCCGTCCTTTCTGCGCGCGAGAGGCGTACGCGATGGTCACAAGCGCTTACGGTGGCACTGGAACCGCTTCGCAAATCTCGAGGCAGGCCCGGCTCAAGTCTTTTTTGTTGTAGGCGAACTTTTCAAATTGCGCCCTTTATTATAATACATTTATTTGAGATTATTTATGACTTTACTCTAAAAAAATAGGTAACTGCTAGGGCGAAAGGTTGACAAGAGGTGCAAAATGGTCTTTTTATTGTTGGCATTGTTAAAAATAAATTTTTAAATGAAATACTACAAATTGTACTACAACGGTTTTATACTACGTGTAAAAATTAAGACTAAGGACATCAATGTACTCAAATAAATGTATTATAATAAAGGGCGCAATTTGACAAGTTCGTCTAGGGCGTAAAAAAGACTTGAGCCGGGCCTGCGTCAAGATTTTGCGAAGCGGTTCCCATGATCACCGTAACTCGTAAGCGCTTGCGACCATCGCGCACGCCCGCCGCGCACGGAAAGCATTCCATCTCGCTCCCCCCTTCGGCCAGAAAGAAGCGAGAAACTCACACTTGGAATTAGGGCTCCGTTCGCGATACGGGCTCACCGCCGGTCCCGACCAGCGAGCGGCTAACGAGACTTTACTAAAAACAGAATTTGTTTATTTTTCATCGTATCAATATGAAAGTGACACAAATGGATTCCTGGCATTCTCCCGATTAAATTGATAGAAAATAATTTAAATCGGACTATTTTTAACGAAACGGGCTTTCAATCGTGCAAACAATGTTTCACGTAATTTCCTTCAAAATATGGTCCGAATATTATCATTTTTGGGGCCAATTTGATCGAGAAAACATGAGGAATTGATGGACGTCACTTTCGCAAAGATCTGATTAAAAATGCAGAACTGCAGATTTGTCACTGCTTAGTGCGCAACATTGTATGGCCCCGCTAGTTTCGAGCGTCGAAACCCACGAAACTCAGTGAGTCGCATGATTGCCAGCGTGAAGGACAAGAGGAGACTTTCCATGGCGAAGGAAAGTCAGCCTTCTATAGAACTCAAATCAAGAAAGACTTTGCTGACAAACTTTATATTCACGTCAAATAAATACTTTAATTGTAAAATTGAAACGACGAACTATTGTTGAATTTCGCCAGTTCTTTCATATGCATTACTTGGTTGGGAATTCCTGATCCCAAAGTTTCATGCATTTCCCTATTAGAAATGTTGCTTCAAATCTTGATTCAAGTCATCATTGCTGTTTCTCGTACATAGGACATATATATGTTCGCGAGTAGGGGTCACGAATGACGCGACTTTGGTTTCCCAAATAAATTCACATTTATCAGGGCCCTCGCCCGAACCGCTTGACAAGGAGACTGAATGACGTAAACTGAGTGCGAGTGAAATAGCGGCGCACCAGCGAGAGACCCTCGGTCGATGGCGACTTGAGTCATCGAGTACTGAATATGAAAATGTTGATATTTCTCATTACACCTTGATAAGAGTGTTACCACCGATGGATTGGTGAGTTTATGTCCACGAAAATGAGTCTAGACGCGAAGCAATTCAGTCTATTTTTTCTTATGAATACATGATTAGGACACTACGTTCACTAAAAATGGACCGAATTGCTCCATGTTTGGCATTATTTTCATCGAGAAACCCTAAAAACTCCATTGGTAATACTTTCGTCAACAGTTATCAAAAACATGAACATTTTATCTGGTCCATCGGTTTTATTACTCTCGGCTGTCAACGGGTGGTCTACTCGGGCCCGAAGGTCCTCGCTCGCAGCGAGAAAGCAAAACAGTGGGGTGGGTAGGTCTTTCCCGATAATCCGAGCCTAACCATTTGCGTACTTCACACTATCGTTTATTAGCATTTATACGAGGTGATTCGCTAGCTAGAATCGTCAAATGCGATGCTTGCCAACAATCATGTGTCTCGCTGAGTTTTGTGGGCTTCGACGCTCGAAACCAGCGGGGCTATACAATGTTGCACACTAAGCAGTGACGAATCTGAAGTTCTGCAATTTCTAATCAGATCTTTGCGAAAGTCACGTCAATCGATTCCTTATGTTTTCTCGATTAAATTGGCCCCAAGAATGATATAATTCGGACCATAATTAAGGAAATTAATAAACAATAAATGTAGAGCGGCTACTTCATTCTTTTGCTCTACATTTGTGAACTTTTTATCATCTTTCCGAAGCATTATTATTACGCCGTAACAGTATCTTCAGAAAATCGGGTATTGCATATAGGTTATATTTTCTGTCACTTCGAGGATAGAATCCGCTCCTCCACGTGATAAAAAATCCGCTCCTCCAAGTGACAGAAAATATAACCTATATGCTATATCCAATTTCCTAAAGATACTGTTGTGGCGTAATAATAATGCTTCGGAAGGATGATAAAATGTTCACAAATGTAGCGCAAAAGAACGAAGTAGCCGCCCAACATTTATTGTCATATAGCGTATACATAGGTTTTATTTTCTGTCATTTCGAGAAGGGGACCACATAATAATCACGCGCCTCCAGCCTGCGCATTTTCAGTAGCCCAATTCAACATCCAACACGATTTTATATATAATGTTTGTCCGTAACTGCTTTCTGCATATGACGTAATTATATTGTAATAAGTGTATTTCATGTTCTGTTTCAGTGTTTTGCTATTAAAAAAATGTCTAACCTAACGAACTTCATTTTTTGGGGTACATCCCCTCATCTCTTTTTCCTTTTCACTTATAATTCCTTACTGCCAACGTAGAATATTGTAGCATAAGCACATTTCAAGTAATTAAAATGTACAATGAATTTTCTACGTTTGCAGTACCAGCAGACTTTCCGTTTAAATTTTTACAAGTACAACGCAACAGCTGAGAATTTCTTTCCACATTCAGAATAGAATATGGAAATAGCAAACAGCTCCCTCTCGCGTTCAGCAGGCAGCCGCGTATCTATGGGTATTACCATTTCTGTGCAGAAAAAACCTGCTGTAATACCGACCTGCCAATTCGGCCAGGTCACGTGACGTGTCTACCCCCTTAATCGGATCAGAAGATCAATATTTCGTTTTGTACACGATAGGATAGAATAAGGGTTTTTCATATTGTTTTATGAGTTCCAGCAGCGATGGACAATCAACTTGGCCTTTTAATATTCGAGATAGAAAAGACAGGCCTGCGACCAGTCTGCGTGTACGTAGCGGTGTTATACTAATCTTATCCATAATGAGGGTGTAATCATGATCTAGGAAAGACATCGGTTGGCCCAACTTGTAAGCTGCGTATGTCAAAAATCTATGCTGTACTTTTTTCAGGATTTGTTGGTATTTTAGATGTGTTGGAGACCAAATTATGGATGCATATTCCATGTGGGGCCTAACTAAAGTAATATATAGTAATCTGAAGGTAGCGACATTCTTGAAGTCGCATGCTGATCGTTTAATGAAACCAAGGGTTCTGGCAGTAGTATTGGCAACATTCGTACAATGCTTAGAGAAATCCAGTCCAGGTAAAATACAAACGCCAAGGTCCATAGCTTCATTTGCAACCAGGAGTGGCGTGCCGTTAAGCTTATACGAATAGATCGTAGGATGATTATTGCCGAGTGATCTCATAACATAGCATTTTGAGATATTTAGGGTCATCCTGTTGACTTTACACCACTCGTTTAGGCCATTAAGGTCGTGCTGCATTTCCTGACAATCATTACAATCTACGGGTAGCTGACCATATAATTCGCATCCCATATTATTTCAATAGTCTACAAACAATGTCGACAGAGCAAAATATTTTTACCTGAAACGGGGCTTATTGCGGGGTTTCCGGCGTTAATTTGTATGGTGCCATCCTATTTAGAGCAATACTTTAAGCCATCTATAAAAGTACGAGTTGGAGTCGAAATTTATGAAAGCAAATGACACAGATAACCCTCGCTGCTTTAGAATAACAATGCCCTATCCATAAAACACCGAAGTTGCCGATGCTGGTACCGTAGGTGAGGTGAACAGCGGTGGCTGACTCGTAAAGCCGGATCCAGACTTGAATGCGTATACACTGAGCAAGGCTGAAGGCGCACGACCATGACGCAATCGGAGGGATCGAAAGTGCCATGTGTCTTTCGTCACCAACTTCTGTACTTAACTTAGCCCATTCCGCAGTCGTAAAGATGGCTTCGAAAGTATTGAAATTCAAGTGTGTGTTCATACTCGAGAGATAAAGGATCCGTGTTTAATTTGAAGAAAGGACGACGCAGATGAAACCACGCGCCGTCAGCGGATTACCCCTTTTCTTCCTGCGTCCCTCCACGAAGTGTATTGCCGTTCCCCACGAGAAATCTCGTGAGATTTTTTAATATAACAGCGAATCGGTCAGGTGGTATGAATTGAGAACAATACAGGGTGTAGTGAAGAAAAAAAAGACAAATTATTCATTAAAATAGAGCTTTAATGTCTATCATATGGTAAATGCATTATATTGTTAAAAATGTAATTTTTTTATTTTTCATTAACTGTTTAGGACAATATTATTATTGGATTAAATTCATTCACATAGATCCATCCTGCATGATTAAAAAAAAGACACAAGTTCGTGCCTTCAATAATTTAGGCCATTAAAATTCATTTTTGAAGGCGGGTTTCGTGAAAATCACCGAAAACAGGGAACTTCGAAGATTTCTATTTTTTAAACAGTTTCGAAACTAGAAAAATGAGTACTTAGCCCTCCCTAATTTCATATGGACTCCAATTCAATATTTCAATATCATGAAAATCCGGGACATCGAGGATTTGAGAAAAGTATCTCGCCTGCTTCTATCATCCACGCTGAGCGCAATGCACTCCAATCTTCCTTTGATGTGTAGATGAAAACCGACGACGGTCGGCTCAGCCCATGTGCCTTCGTCGGCATTCGCGAGTCGGGCCCACACTAGAATATGCGTTCACGCTCACCTTTTCTGATGTAGAAGCATGCGGCCCTGTTACCATTTCACCCGTCCATATCAGAATATTCGTACGTGTTCAGCCTTGCTCAGCGTATACTCATTCAAGTCTGGATCCGGCTTAAGGCAATATAGCCATAAATCGACGTATCCGCGAGTTACTCGCAAGGCAATCTGGTTAATCCCCGAGACAGTTTTTCAACCATATTTACCGCGTATGCTTTATGGGTCCTCCTCCACCGAGATGGTTAATTAAAGAAACGTCCCCCCTTCAGGAAAATTCAGGTAAAACTCTGCTCTAGGGTAACTCGGGGTAATATGCCACAGTTAACTTTGAAACGCGATATCTCGCAAGTATAAGTAGATACCGGGAAAAAGATAAAATTATATGAAAGTGTAACTAATTCTGTGTATTGACTAATAAGTAGAGATATGTAACTTTTATTTATTTATTTATTTATTTATTTACTTCTACGGGTAGATACCCTTTAGTTTACAATAAGCAGTACATAAAGTTAACGACTAAACAATGTACATACATAAACAAACAACAGTACAGGAAAATAGTGAAAATAAACAACTAATACAATCCAAGTTACAATAAGAATTAACGGGCGTGTACATGGACGTTCCTGCGGGCCAAAGCCCGCAAACGATACTTAAAGGTGACCATCGTGCCACTAAAAAAGTCAACATGCGCGCTATACCGATTCGCTAATTTACATATTCTATCAATGGAGCTATTCATCCCATATGAAGTGTTGTGTGCCGGTATGTAAAAAAGAGAAGGCGATCTAATAGAAACAATAGGTGCATAAAGGTTAACCAGAGCTACTATGTCCGCAGAGTCAGTGTAGCCATTTATAATACCGAAAAGGCAAGTAAGATCGGACAAACATCGACGGTGTTTCAGTGTGAGAAGACCGCTGACTTCCAGAATAGAACTGTATTCATGGCATAATCGAGACATCGGAGTGCCGAGTTTAGAAGCTAGCAGTCGTAAGAATTTGTGCTGAACGCGTTCTAATAGAGTAATATATTTATAATAGAGTAATATATTTATAATAGAGTAATAGAGTAATAGAGTAATTTATAATAGAGTAATATATTTTTTATAGTTCAATAAGAAACGTACAAATACAAAAGTCCTTGAAAGTGGCAGATTACCCAGGTGGTGGGTGAATATGCCACAAGGTCTGAGGTAATTTGCCACAAGCTATGAAGTGCGAACTAATCACTCAAATTTTGGAGAATCAACAATATTTTAAACTATTTAAGCTATTAGTAACTAATAACAAATGTTTGAACTCAATGAAACGTAAAATATATTTGAAAAAATAGCTATTTCTTACAAACTAAACAGTCTCCAATCTCTACGCAGTCTTCATGAACCCACTTTTTGCAACAAGTAGTTTTTACCCAGTCACATTTAGGTCCTTTTTTATCATAATAATAGAGTTCCCATGTTGCACAGTAATTGTCATTTTCTGCATCAGTCCAATCAACATAAGAAATATCTACTACATTCTCAAAATTTGTTCTTCGGTTTTTATTTCTAGAACAGCTCCTATTATTCTTCCCAAGGTTTTTATTCCTTCGTATTGTCTTTGCTACTGGTAGTTCTTTCTTCAGATTCTCCTCTCTTTTCCGCTTTTTTGTCTCACATGTTCAATGTTTTCCGCACTTGTTAAAATCATTGCATGTTGTTTCCTTTTAGATGGTTTCGGTTTTGTCAATGTTGGAACCAGGGAAATAGTTTCAAACGCAACTTTATTGGAAAATGATGGATTACGAGTAGGTGTTCCACTTAGACTTTCAATATTAGGAGCGTTATCATGAGACACAACTGGAACTTGCAATACAGTGCTTTGGTTTTCTTCACCCTGAACGTGAACTGCATCAGTATTACAAGTTGGTCCTGAATCGATCAAAATATTGCACGGTTGGCCGTTATCAACAGGGACAGTGCTTACAGGTGGCATTGAGTGGTGAAGAGCATTCTGTGATATTGCGGAAGCGTATTCAGAAATTGCATTCTCATTAAAAGGATGTATCCCACATGCTTTAAAACCTGAAGATCCATTGCTTATTGTAGCTGCTCTTGTCCAGGCTTCATTTAATAGCGCACCAAACTGATATCTCGTAACTCTTCGGCCTGGATGGTTAAAAACCCATGAAGAAATTGCAATCCGCCAAGCTGATTTTAAAGATTTGAAAATTGAGCGATCCAGGGGTTGCAAGTAGTGTGTCGTGTGACTAGGAAAACACAACAGAATTATGTCATTATTTGCTACAAAATCAAGCACACGAATATTGGAACAATGAGAACTGTGGCCATCTATGATGAGCAATACTTTGCCATTCTCTTTTCTTGGATGAAAGTGTTCCTTAAGCCAGTGCAAAAAACTTATCAGCATTTGCATAAGCAGACTGTGGGCTCATGTGTACATAGGATCCTGTTGGCATGCCATCTTCAAATTCGTGTTTTTTCGTACCCCTTTAAGTATGCAGTAAGGAGGGATGAATTTACCCTCTGCATTGCAACAAGCCACAACACTAATCGTTTCACCTTTTTCTCCTGAGGTGATCTGGTTTACTGCTTAAGCTCCCTTTGTTGCAATGACAAGACCGGGATTATTATAATCAACGTTTCTTGCAATAAATCGAAGTATTGTTTAATTTATTCTTTAGATATGCCCAGACCATGGGCAATTGAGACACCTTCAGCTTTACGTATTGTTAGATCAGGGTGCCTATTCAGAAATGCCTTTAATCATTCATATCCAGCTGTTTAGGTTTCACTATTAAAGAGGTTAGGCATGTTATTGGCTTTCACAAAAGAATAAGCTAATTGCCGTACAGATCGTGGTGTTAAAGGGTAGCCTGACTTTTCCATACGTTTTAAGGATTGCATTAAGTCTGACTCATGATCTTTTAAACAAGGCCTACGTCCAAGATAAATCTTCTCGTCGTTATCGACAGCTATTCTTCGTTTGAGTGTACGACATGGTATGCCGTACTCTTTCGAAGCCTGCCATATTGTAGTACGAGCCTCCTTCACCATTCGAATGGCTTCCTTTAAATTTTCTTCTGACTAAGCAGCACGATTTGAAGTTCGTACATACTTCTTAGGCATGGTTCTAATACGAAAAAAACAACTCGACGGCATTAAATAGAAAGAGTTATAAAGATGAGAGTTTGTCGGTATAATATGCCACTTGTGGCATAATAAGCCGTAAAAAGAAAGATAGAAAATCTCTCCACAAAAAACATAGTTTTAACGGATGTTTGAGAGGTTATAAAATTCGTTTGTTAGTATACTATATATCATAATCTATTGATTTTTTGTATAACTGTTCACACAAATGTATAATCTGCATTCTAGTTACAGTATGAAATTAGATCAAACCGATAATTTTATAACTTACCAGGATTTATTGAAAATAAAAGAAGATAAAAGCCAAAATCTGTTGTCGTCTTAGCAGTTACACTAAATTGAACGGAATTAATGCAAATATAACGCCATCTGTGCATTATTTAAAAAAATATTGAGAAGTGGCATATTACTGGCGGTGGCATATTACCCCGAGTGACTACTTGTGAGGAATCCTAAGAAAAGTATTTGAATCGAATCGAATCGAATGCGTATTAACAGCAATACCAGGAATTTTTTGTCATAGTGGAGGGGGAACACGTCACGCATGCGCGTGATGACGCCATGAAGTCAAACCAATGGACGCCAAGGTAGGTGTTCCACTCGCTAATACAATCCGAGGTACCCACTCCCCGGTAACGTTGACGTGATACACAATTAACCGGTTAATTGGCAAGGCTTTTTTTACTATTCGTGCCCAAACTGACAACATCGAAAAATTAAGCGAATCACACAAAATTTGGTATACAGGGGTATGGGTGACCCCAAATCCCCTATATACAATTTTTCTAAATCCCGATAATATTTTAATATTTGGTGGCCATTTTGAGTCTGCCATATTAAATTTTACAATTCCAATGCCAAATTCAGATTTTTGTTATCATATTTGATACATTGCCAGTTAACCGGTTTAAAAAAATAATCCGAAAATCGAGGTACCACGAATTAGAATCTAAACGTCGATCATCAAACGTCATCTATCACGTCAAAGTAATAAGAGGCCAGGGAGGCAAATTGTCGATCGGTGTTTCTTCTAGTAGACAACGTTTTTTTTTAGCCACAAACACCGTAACCTTCCACACAAAACGTTCTCTCGCCATATACGAAACGTATTTTTCTATTGAAAACATATTGACTGGCAACATTTTTCTGTTGATAAAAGGAAATGATTAGAAGAATAGAGGCAGCACGGATAATGCAGAAGCAGACGTACTTTCGTCTATTCGATACCGATATTTAAAGGTATTGTTACGTTCGGAACGTAAAAATTTTTCTTTTTGATAGGAGTTTTGCATCAACAACGCCTAGCGTTATGGGAAACCCCTCGTTGATCATACTCCTGACCATTAATTAATAATATTTTTGATAGAACAAAAACCCCTTTTCTTGGAGCGTCGTCGCCTCGACGTATTGCCGTCCCGCGATAAAGATAAGGCGGTGCTGACGCAGCGGCGTTCTCACCGGAGAGTTGCGTTCGAAAGGACCAGTGGTTCTCCTGTTGTGCCGAATTCGTACTGTGTAAGCGGCAGGGGGATGTTTCAACAATGCCTCGCAGCATTGTGGGAGAACCCTCGTTGTGAACACTTCTGACCGTCGCGTTAAACATTGTAACATAATCAGTAACGGCTACAGCAGGAGAGCGTAGACTGGATCACTTCTTAGAAGAGTGACGGAATTGTATACTCTACATCTGGTGCAGGGAACCGCACCTTCCCACGGTTTTGTCGCACGTTTCGGAGCATGTGTGAATTATTAATTAATTAGAAATTGTTTTTAAAATTTAAATACCTAACACAATTTCTGATAGTCCAATCGACTGTGGGATTCCCCTAGTCAGAAATTGTGTATATGAAATTATGAACATTGAGAGAGAGCCCTCAGCTGTGCGAGATTGTATGGTTTTCGAGATGTGGAGTGTCATGTTTTCCTGTGCATAATGTTCCGTAAAGATCGATCATATATTGAGTCGGGAATCTGATGGATGGACGTGAGCATACACACACACACCGCCTCGTTAAGTAGACGGGCCCATGGTAACGCGGCCGAGCGATAAAATGCAGCGTAAGCATTTTCGGTACGGACCCACTCTGGTCGCTGCCGAGAGCGTGAAGCTGCGACACTCTGTGACGGTAAATCGTGAGGTGCGTGTCATTGGGTCCGCGAAGTGTTTTAGAGATAGAGTTCTGCGGTCTACAGTGTAACCGCGTGGAAAGACTCAACTTTGCGAAACAATTCATTCTAATAACTTTGAAACATTAATTATATTAACTTTGCGAAACAATTCATTCTAATAACTTTGAAACTATTTATTCTAAACAAATATTCTATTAACTTCCGAATTAATTTATTCTGTTAACGATTTACTCTAAGTTTTCAACGGATTTGCTCAATTAAAATTATTGTTATTCAGTTTCACTTCATGATTCAACTCACGTCAATTCAAAACGATAATCAAGTGTGTGCGTGTTCGCGTTTCATCCTCTTTTCTGATTCAGGTTTATCGGCGACTCAGAATTATACAAGCTCCAAGGTTTTATCAGCGACAAGAAACTATTTGACCCTCAAAAGGGAAAATTAAAACATATTGTCATTTAGATTATTGTGACTGTCTGGTGAGTTGCACATCTTATCTCTTTCTGTACACGTTAATACATTGTTATAATCAATTCGTACCTAACGATAATTTCTGACAGTCAACGACTGTGGGATTCCCCTAGTCAGGAATTATACCGATTTATTCAGTTCTGTCAAATGTTTTACATCCATTAATTATTTAATCATTAAAACTTTCTTTACCATCAAAATTCTACTCGTCAATTACCTATCTGATTCCATTGAAAAGACCCGTACGGGACTAGAGCACCAACGATCCCAAAATCTACCCCTTATCCTTCTGATAAGGTACATAGATATTAAAATTTAAAATAATTGACTGTTACGACTGCGGCGAGCTTCCTTGCTCTTCTCCAAAATAAACCCAGTAGCGCAAATTCTGATAGTCCAAAGACTGTGGGATACCAATCGTGCCGCTCGAACACTAAAGGCCGCGGCACGTAACAGATCTGGTGGCAGCGGTGGGATACCAGGAATTTCTTGTAAGAATTCCTGGGTGCTCATATTCATTGAAATCAGATAGAATTTATGAAAATTTTCCATTTTACTAAATTATCAGTGTGGTCGTGGTAACGCTGGTCTATTGTCTGCTATTTCTTGACTAGTTCTGCACATATATTTATTTACAAATATCTAACGATGGCTCAAGACGCAAGCGCAATGATGACCTCCATGGCAGAGTGCTTGACTATTCAGAATAGTACATTAAATATTCCTTACTTTGATGGGAAGGGCGTTCCCTTGAAGGATTTTGTACAGGATGTACAAAATAGCGCAACATTAGTGCCTCCTGCATTAGAGGGCTCATTTCTAAAATCGGTATTAGGGAAATTGAAGGGTCCAGCTCGCGATAGCACGTATGGAAAAACATTTAATACAGTTAATGAACTAATCAAACATCTAAAGGGTAGATTCGCACCGGGTAAAAACTATCCTTACTATCAACATGAAATAGAAAATATTCGGATGAAGAAGGAGGAATCGGTTAGTGATTTTTATGACAGATTAAACATATTAATTAGTGGAGCTCGGGTTGCGTTAGAGGATAGTTATGGGGATAAAGCAGAACAAATGTTATTACCATTGAAAGAATGTGGATTGGAAGCTTATATTCGTGGACTTCCAGACGAAATAGCACGGTCAGTAGATGCGCGTGATCCTAAAACCTTAGATGATGCAAGAAAATTTGCTGTACGTATAGAAACGCGAATGAAATCCGGCATATTACCTTCGAATGAAACTCAAAAAGTATCATTTAATCAGAATAATAGCTATTCTCGATCATCGAACCCTTACTATCAGGATTATGCTAACCGCCAATCCATGAATCCCCCTCGCTATCAAAATTATGCAATTCGAAACGAAGAAGAGAATCGTACACGTTCTCCGAGTCCCAGTCCTGACGTAAGCGGATCGCCAACAGGAATTTTGAAACCTTCATCAAGCAACCATTTTTATAATCCACCGGGATTTCCTCCACAACCGTATTATTCGCCTTATTTCTATCCGCCTATGCCATACCCGAATTATTACCCCTATCCACCTTATAATACAACTCACAATGAACAATCACGTTTCGTAAGGGATGGATATTCGCAAGGGCCTAGACCAAGATCTCCATCTCCCATTCCTTCATCAGCGAGACCGGGTTCTCCATATAATAGAATTACTAAACCCGAAGATAGAACCAATCATTTAAACGCGCAAATGACCCATCGGAAGGACGCGACGACGAGTCATTCGGAAAAAGAGCGTCATGGAACCGTAAAATTTCTAGCGAACCAAGAAAAATAGCAACAGTGGAAAAATCCGAATTCCCATTAGTAAAAATGACGGGTAAGGAATTGAATATGGGTTGCGCATATTTCCTTGTGGATACAGGAGCAGATATAAACGTAATAAAATTAAATGCCTTGGACGACAATGTTTCAGTCGCGCTTCATGAATCAGTTGCTATTTCGGGAATAACTCCGGATACGACAGAGACTTTAGGTACCACAATAATTACTTTATTAGGCCAACCCGTAAAATTTCATGTCGTAAGATCTTCATTTGTATTGCGCTGCGATGGTATATTAGGTAAAGAGTATCTTAAACAAGAACAGGCTGAAATCTCCTTCACCCATAACACATTGGTAACACGAAGCGATCCTATTAAACCCATACCTTTTATTGGCCATGATCCAGTACCTCGTAGTGTAGGACCTCGACTTTTGTATTTAAAAGCACGTACTAGACAAGCAGTTGCCATTGACGTAACGAATAACGATTTAAAAGAGGGATATTTACCTAAAATTGAAACCATAGATGGCTTGTACATTGGCGAAGCTGTTGTGTCTGTAAATGACCGAGGTGCATGTCACGTCTTTGCCGTTAATACGACAGATAAGGATGTTGAAGTCGAAATTCCGCCACAAGAATTAATACCATTCGAGTATCATAATTTCCCTGAAGAGGAACACAATTATTTCGATTCTGATACGGAAGATGAGACCTTGCCAATCGCGGAAGATAGAGTTTTAGAAATCATTAAAAAGTTGCGTCTCGATCATTTGAACGAAGAAGAACGGGATCATGTAATTAAAATCATTAGAGAATTTCCAGAACGATTTCACTTGCCTTGTGATAAATTACCACGTACTTCGTACATTAAACATAGAATCCCCACAGTAGATGATGTTCCTGTAAATACGCGACAGTATCGTTTTCCTCCGGTTCATAAAGATGAAATAGAAAAACAGGTCCGTAATAAATTAAATAACGGAATAATAGCACCTTCAAATTCACCGTATAATTCACCCATCTGGATTGTTCCTAAAAGACCGGATTCTAAAGGCAATTTGAGATGGAGAATAGTTATAGATTTCCGTAATCTTAACGAAAAAACCATTGGCGATGTATATCCATTACCGAACATTACCGATATACTGGATCATTTAGGTGAAGCTCGATATGTCTCAACTTTTGACTTAGCAAGCGGGTTTCAACAAATTGAGATGGATCCTAAAGATAGACAAAAAACAGCTTTCACGACCCCCAATGGTCATTATGAATATATTCGAATGCCGGAAGGTCTCAAAAATGCTCCAGCAACTTTTCAAAGATTAATGGATCAAGTTCTACGCGGGTTACAGGGTGTAGAAGTTTTCGTTTATTTGGATGATATTGTGGTATATGCCAAAAATTTAGAAGAACATGAAAAGAAAATTCGTCGTTTATTCACACGTTTGGCCGATGCTAAATTAACTTTACAACCGGATAAGTGCGAGTTCCTCAAAATAGAAGTTGCGTACCTAGGACATCTTATTAGTCGGGCAGGTGTAAAACCGGATCCCAAAAAGATTAGTGCAGTAAAGAATTTTCCTCGCCCGAAAAATCAGAAAAACATTAGGCAATTTCTAGGTCTAGCAGGATATTATAGACGCTTTATCAAAAACTTCGCAGAAAAGGCTAAACCGTTGTCAGACTTGCTGAAGAAAAATTCTACCTTCACTTGGGGAAAAGAGCAAAAGAAAGGATTTTTGGAATTACGAAAAGCACTTTGTAAAAGCCCCATACTTCAATATCCAAATTTCAATAGTCAATTCACTTTAACTACAGATGCGTCAGACTATGCTATAGGTGCTGTACTCAGTCAGGAAATTGATGGTCAAGACCTACCAGTTGCATACCTTTCTAGGATTTTAACTAAACCAGAACAAAATTATTTCACTACTGAAAAAGAATGTTTGGCAGTCCTTTATGCAATTTTACACTTCAGACCATATTTATACGGCCGAAAATTTACTCTCGTCAGTGATCATGAACCATTAAGATGGATTAATTCAATAAAAGATCCAGGACAAAGATTGATCCGCTGGCGACTAAAATTGCGAGATTATGAGTATGAATTTATTCATAAGGCAGGAAAATTAAACACAAACGCTGATGCCTTATCAAGGAATCCAGTCATAGTAAACGAACTATGTTCGTCTGATGATTTCAGTTTATCGGATTCCTCTGATGACGCAAAATCAGAGTTACCACCCGATTGCCCAAAATTATTACCAATAAATAAACCCTCAACAACGTCCAAACGAACACCGACATCTTCGGGATCAGAAGCTTCCAAACCTAAGGAAAAAGTAGCTAGTTTACCAAGGAAATCAAATATAGCGAGACCAGTAAGTTCAATATCAAAACCAAAGAAACCTATACCGTTAGATACCAGTGCAATAGCCACTAGAACGCGAGCAAAGATTCAAGCTACAGAAGTTCCGGGACCATCAAAAACACAAGAATTAGGTAGATCAAAAGAGCTTTCCCTAGTAGAGGACGACGATTCTGATGACGAACAGTCAGATCCGCCTATATTCCGTCAACGTAGGAGTTCACTGCCGAATCTGGGATTCCATCCTAAACAGATGGTGGAGAATCCTAGAATCCCAGATTTACAAGGTGCAGTGGCCGGTACGGAATTACGGGAAAAGGGGAGCGAGTCCGAAGAAGATAGAACTATAGCCATTAATTTACCCGAAACTCGCGATAGTGATACAGGTGATCAGGACAAACAAGCGTCCACATTTATAGATTTAGAAGAGTTACAAGAGTCGTTCAATAGATTTGAAAAATCATTATTGGATAAAAGTGCTCAATTACAAGAACTTGAGGAGGAAGTTGTTTTATTGGATGTCCTTTCTGAGGGAGACACTTTAGACGAATATAGACAGGAAATATTACAAGACTTGGATCCATACGATGACGATACTGGGGACGAGGAATTAAATAGACGAATAGAAAAATTATTACGACAAGCTAGGGATTCCGCAAAAGAAATTCCAAATACAAGGCGAGAGGAAGCAGTCAGTAAAGCACCTCAGCTGAAAAATATTCCGGAAGAATTAGAACTAGAAGTAACTGCAACAGGAAAACCTGATAGCACAATCGTTAATAGGCCAAGATACAGTTCAACCTTACCTACCCCGACTGTAGATCCAAGCCCTATAGCACTTTCGACACCCTTTCCAAACCTAACGGCTGATCGAACTCCCAAGGAGGGAGGTAGAGAACCTGTCGCTCAAAAATCTACTCCTAGACAACTTTTCCCCCAAATCTCAAATTCATCATCCATATGCATCCCGGACGCTGGTTACATACCTCCGAATATAGAATTCGAATACAAAAGTAAGGACATCGTAACTTCTACGAGACAAAATCTAACGTATTACAGATCAAACTATGTACATTTCATTTCTTCCGATTGCGAACTTGTTACACCAGTGAGTATATTGCTCTCCGACTTGGGCATTATCAATGTTAACGACCTGAAAGAGGCAAAGCCCAGAGTAGGACAAATACTAATAACAAAACGCGGTAAACATAGAATATTCAGCGTAGTCATAAAAAGGAAACATTTTGATGAAATTTCTACTCGGGATTTGGAATTTGGACTACAGAACCTAAGGAAAATTATTTTAGACTTAAATATAAGGGGTCTAAGAATCTCACAGAATGGTGACTTTACGGACGAATTACCTCAAGGTACGTTAATAGAAATATTAAGGAATATTTTTGAGGACAGCAATATCGAAATAGCCCTTTGTTACGGAAACACTCAGGTACCTCCGGAAGAACTTCGCCTGAAAATCATTTCAGAGTTACATGAAAGTTTGGTAGGAGGACACAAGGGTTTAACAAAGACATATTGCAGAATTCGAGAACGATTTTATTGGCCAGGTATGCGTAATGATATTCAAAATTATATCCGTAATTGCAATAGTTGCCAGAATCAAAAATTGGTACGAACTAAAACTCGTGAACCAATGTTAATTACTGATACTCCATTAGAGCCATTTTCCAAAGTATCATTAGATACTGTAGGTCCTTTACCCACTACTCCCAGCGGAAATAAACATATTCTAACTATGCAAGATAATTTGACAAAATATTGCATAGCTGTCCCTATTCCAGATATAAAAGCTGAAACAATAGCTCATGCATTGGTAACTAATCTTATATTGCAGTATGGAACGCCACGTGCAATATTAACGGATAAAGGGACTAGTTTCATTAATAAGATAATTCGAAATTTAGCTAAAATCTTCAAAATTCAACATGTCACTACATCTGGGTACAGACCTCAAACAAATGGCGCATTAGAAAGAAGTCACATAGTGTTAACCGAATATATTAGCCATTACATGGATGATTTTGACGATTGGGATAGATTAGTACCTTTTGCTATGTTTTCTTATAATACATCTGTACACGAAGCCACAAATTTTACCCCGTATGAATTGGTCTTCGGTAAACTTGCGCGTTGTCCAAGTTCCTTCCCGAGCGATGAGAATTTGGTCACATACAATTCGTATCTACATGATTTAATAACGCGACTTTCGGAAATGCAAGTAATAGCAGGACAAAATCTGGTTCAGGCAAAGGAAAGGTCAAAATTGTATTATGACAGGAACGCCCGTCCCTTCAAAGGCAAGATAGGAGATATGGTACGTGTTTTGGTCGAACCAAAAAGGGGAAAATTCGCCAGGCGTTATCACGGACCGTATAAGATTATTGGGATACTGGAGGGAAGCAATGTTTTGCTAAGGGATGAAGGTGGTAAAATGCTCACCAAACATGTCGATAAATTACAATTAAATTAGAGTCATGATTGATTGGACTGATGCAGGAAAGAGGATGACGCTGACCCGACTGATAGTTTTTCTTGCTCTGCAACAAACCGCGTGGACCCAGGAACTATACAGACTGACACGCACGGATTCGAACCCGGGCTTATACTTTGAAAAAATCAACGCGATTAGATTTCAAAGGGCTGACTGGCGATTCATACTTGTTATAGATATAGATAAAATAGTAGCTGAATTTCCATATGAAGCCAGGAATATTGAACAAACTCATCGATCATGCATTAAATTTCCAACCACAATATCATGCGACTCTTTGTTACGAGCAAATTATTTAAACAATATGGTACGAGAAGCATCAGATTTACAGATGGAACTTATGGAATTGAGTATGGAAATTAAGGAACCAGAATATGAACCACACAATTTGCCTAAAGCTATTACACGCAGGAACGCACCTTTCGGATTCATAGGTTCAATTAGCCATGCCTTATTTGGAACTTTGGACAGTGATGATTCTGAATACATTGACAAGGAAATAGATAAGAAATACGCTGATCAGAGGAAAATCACCCAACTTGTCAAAAATCAAACCCATATAATTATAAGTGACCTTCATAAAGTTCATAAAACCTTCAATCGAGTTGCCGCAGAAGTAAAAACAAATAAGCAGAAAATCTTTGAATTAGAAACGCAGATTGATAAACAGTTAGCCCTGAACTATAGCTTAGCAATAAGCCAGTATTCAGCATCTGTCGAAACCTCTCTGAAACATTACATTACCACAACGCCACGTTTTATCACGGCTTTGAGTACTGCGCGCAACGGAAAGCTACATCCATCATTACTGAGCGGATCCAGTTTCAAAACGATAGTAAATGAGATACATAATTCAATAATAGATTTCGAACTACCTATACCACGGGACCATCAACGAATCGAGGATCTGGCCAAGATATCCCGTGTGAGCCTAAAATATATAACAGGAAAAATGATCGTAACGATACAAATACCATTAGTAAATAGGATTGAATACGATCTGTACAAAATCCACATATTACCAATTCCTCAATACCTAAATAATAATTCCGATAGTAATAGAACCACAATTTCGGCTTTCATCCTACCAGAATTTCCATATATGGCGATAAGCACTGACCATTCTAAATTCTTCGGATCAGATAACGCATTTTTAGATTCCTGCACTTGGGCATGGCATTACTATATTTGCCCACAGGATGTTCCATTGCAAGACATAGCTCACAGAACATGTGAAACTTCACTACTACTTCAACCGGATCCGAAATTCTTACGCTTGTGTAATATTAGAGTTTTGCCCTATCACATACCTTCTTGGCGAAAATTAACTACTCTTGGTGGATGGTTATATTCATTTGAACAACCTGAACCGATACAGATTCTTTGCGGTCGGAAAAAGAACCTTGTTAGGATCAAAAACGTATCTGAGCAAAGATTCCTATTACTATATCCCTAATATGTTATTGAACATTAGCCTGATATCACCAAATATCTATCAGTATTCCAAGGAGAACCACACCACAATGAACCTATTTCCAAACGACAATAACAAACTGGAACGCACATCTGATTCTTTGTACGAAATTGAAGCTCAATTAGAGGAAATTGGAGAACATCATCGAGCTAGAAAATCACATTTGTCATTGACGTATGGAACAATAGCGGCGCAGGCCTTAATTATAATAGGATTGATGATCTACTACTTCTGGAATCCACTGAAGACCTTATGCAAGATACGGTTTCTAAGATGGGGCCCGAAACACGAAACTGAGGAAACATCAGCCAATCAACCTGCTGCAATACCGTTGCAAGAATCGTCTATTTCGGAAAACAGACCACCGTTGCCTATTCAGAGGGCGATGATAAACTGCTAGAAATATGTGTAATAACATACCCTGACAGTCCAAGGACTATGGGAATTCCCTTGTCAGAAATTGTTGTTATTTACGATTCTTCTAATGTTCTTTTCTTTCTTTGATAATGATTTTGTTGTTTCATAATTTTGGTCTTGCTTTCTGTGATTATCTGTAGTACACTAGTGAAATGGCATCGTCCAGTTTCTCCCGGCCGGGGACTCTCGATCGGCGACTGTTTGTCAGCCATTTGGCGCCGTACACCAAAAAGGAGAAACTGATGGATATATTTCGCCCGTATGGAATTGAACATGTGGTGGTGCTGCGAAAGACATCGGGGAACAATGCTTTTCTGACCTTTAAGTCTAGGGACGGAGCAAAGAAGGCTTTGGCTGCGGCGGACGTCGGAATAATATGCCACAAGAGGAAGCTAAGGGTGTTGATGGCGGACTCGTGGCACAGCACCAAGTTGATTCCCCCACGACCCGACGTGAACCCATTCCCTGGTCTAGATCTGCGTGAACGAATTTCACTCCCAATAGAATGCATCTCTAAAATTGCCAGCTATTTGCCGTTTGCTGACAGGAGCTGTCTAGAAATGGTTTCTAGAAGGTGGCGCCTCGGAAGCCTCGCCTCGTATCACGGTCTTCGCCATATCGATCTGAATGACTGGTGCTGGCCGAATGCATGGGAAGGCAAGATAGTGAGCACTGAGTCATTTTACTGGCTCATGAAGAGAGCAGGTAGTCAGTTAAAGAGCATACGGATAAATGAGGAACCATTGGCAAAACGTCTGAGACCCCAAGTTATCTCCATTACCGTGAGGAGTTGTCCAGAACTGCAAGCAATAGATCTAACTGCTGTGACGATCCGGCCATCGACCTTGAGAGACCTGGAGTCGGGAGCACCACGTCTTACTTGCCTCAAACTGGGGAAATGTGAGGGTCCGGTGGATCCTGAGCTCTTTAAGGTCCTGGCCTTAGCAGGAAGCCTAAAGTCCTTCTGTGTTACGAATACAGACATCACGGGGAAGTCCCTTCCGGCAATCAACAATAACTTAGAAACATTTTCTCTCCACCGTTGCGAACAATTAAAACCCTCAAACCTAGCAACCACTCTTCAAGGGTTGCGGAATCTGAATTATTTAAAAATCAGTATCTGTAAAAATTTAATAGACCATAGTATTTTGCAGACGTTAATTAACAACTCTGACCTGCAGACGACCTTAACGACCTTGGAGTTGCACTTCTGTAGTTTCGAGGAGCCCATGCCTGAAATGGAGGAGGACAACGAGGCAGTTGAAAGGGGAGATTTTGCCGAGCTGGAGTTGGGCCCGGTAGAGATGGCTGTCTCTTTCCCTTCAAAATACCGGAGTATCACAGCCCTGAGTCTTACCTTCTGCGGATGGGTTGCTTCCGGCCTTGTCTCAGAGATTGGCTTATACATGGGGGAAATAACATCTCTGAATCTGAGTGGTTGCACAAACATCAAAGGAGAATTCGTTCTGGAACCACTCCGGAATTTGGAAAAACTAAAAGTCCTAAACATCAACTACATGCATCCGACTGTTGGTGGATGGATGCTACAATTCCTCAAGGGCTTGGTGGAGGTCCACTGCAGACAAAGCCAAGGCATCACCGATGAGGACATTTGCGGTTTGCTACGGCAGTGTCCAGAAGTAGTCACAGTTGATGTGGAGAGCTGCACAACCGTCAGTAAAATCGTACTGAACTGTGCGTATAAGGTGGTGACAAACGGTCATCGGACAGGGCAAATACACCTGTATGTCGGAGGTACAGCCATTACGCGATACACTAAGTACAAACACAATAACTCTCTGCATGTCACGCATGACTTGATGTATGAGCCTTTATTTCATTCCGAATAATTGTAACGGGATTGCATTGCGACAATGTGCAAACATTATGGGAATACCCTAGTCCAATGCAACCCGAGCTTGTACGTCCATATATACATACGACCATAAGCGCTACTGTACCTTAAACCTTCAGTATACATCGTCGGGGACGACGATGGTTTCAAGGAGGGAGGGATGTTACGTTCGGAACGTAAAAATTTTTCTTTTTGATCGGAGTTTTGCATCAACAACGCCTAGCGTTATGGGAAACCCCTCGTTGATCATACTCCTGACCATTAAATAATAATATTTTTGATAGAACAAAAACCCCTTTTCTTGGAGCGTCGTCGCCACGACGTATTGCCGTCCCGCGATAAAGATAAGGCGGTGCTGACGCAGCGGCGTTCTCACCGGAGAGTTGCGTTCGAAAGGACCAGTGGTTCTCCTGTTGTGCCGAATTCGTACTGTGTAAGCGGCAGTCCAATCGACTGTGGGATTCCCCTAGTCAGAAATTGTGTATATGAAATTATGATCATTGAGAGAGAGCCCTCAGCTGTGCGAGATTGTATGGTTTTCGAGATGTGGAGTGTCATGTTTTCCTGTGCATAATGTTCCGTAAAGATCGATCATATATTGAGTCGGGAATCTGATGGATGGACGTGAGCATACACACACACACCGCCTCGTTAAGTAGACGGGCCCATGGTAACGCGGCCGAGCGATAAAATGCAGCGTAAGCATTTTCGGTACGGACCCACTCTGGTCGCTGCCGAGAGCGTGAAGCTGCGACACTCTGTGACGGTAAATCGTGAGGTGCGTGTCATTGGGTCCGCGAAGTGTTTTAGAGATAGAGTTCTGCGGTCTACAGTGTAACCGCGTGGAAAGACTCAACTTTGCGAAACAATTCATTCTAATAACTTTGAAACATTAATTATATTAACTTTGCGAAACAATTCATTCTAATAACTTTGAAACTATTTATTCTAAACAAATATTCTATTAACTTCCGAATTAATTTATTCTGTTAACGATTTACTCTAAGTTTTCAACGGATTTGCTCAATTAAAATTATTGTTATTCAGTTTCACTTCATGATTCAACTCACGTCAATTCAAAACGATAATCAAGTGTGTGCGTGTTCGCGTTTCATCCTCTTTTCTGATTCAGGTTTATCGGCGACTCAGAATTATACAAGCTCCAAGGTTTTATCAGCGACAAGAAACTATTTGACCCTCAAAAGGGAAAATTAAAACATATTGTCATTTAGATTATTGTGACTGTCTGGTGAGTTGCACATCTTATCTCTTTCTGTACACGTTAATACATTGTTATAATCAATTCGTACCTAACGATAATTTCTGACAGTCAACGACTGTGGGATTCCCCTAGTCAGGAATTATACCGATTTATTCAGTTCTGTTAATGTTTTACATCCATTAATTATTTAATCATTAAAACTTTCTTTACCATCAAAATTCTACTCGTCAATTACCTATCTGATTCCATTGAAAAGACCCGTACGGGACTAGAGCACCAACGATCCCAAAATCTACCCCTTATCCTTCTGATAAGGTACATAGATATTAAAATTTAAAATAATTGACTGTTACGACTGCGGCGAGCTTCCTTGCTCTTCTCCAAAATAAACTCAGTAGCGCAAATTCTGATAGTCCAAAGACTGTGGGATACCAATCGTGCCGCTCGAACACTAAAGGCCGCGGCACGTAACAGTATCGATAAGTTTCTATCGATACCCGAGTAATATCGATATGTTTCTATCGATACCCGAGTAGTATCGATATGCCTATTCCGATCCAAGTAACGAGTACAAGTATCGATACCATGGTAGTATCGAATTAACCCTAACCGGAGCATGTGTATGATAAAACCACATTCCATTTCATATAAAAGCGGACCTACGCCCCCACCGATGTGACACACGAGTAGGCATAATAGGCCGATTTTGGACCAAGGCGCGGCAGGGGGGAAGCGGGCGAGGGGTACCGCACCGGTGGCGAGGGGCAGGCGGGTGGGGGGAACGCGACCCGTGGAGGTGGGGATGAGTCAGTGGTGAAGGAATACGACCCATTGGAGCCTGTGGAGGGGGGACGCGCTCGCGCTCACACACACACAGCGCGGGGGGGGGGACTCATCCTCTTGGTTCGTAGTTAAAACATAGAGAGGTACGACGCGGAGAAGATGCAAGTCGAAACCTGTATTTTCGTATTGCGCGATAACCGCTCCAAGGACACATAACGATTGAAGGTCATCTTCAGAGAATAATGAGGTACGACGCGTAGAAGATGCAAGTCGAAACCTTGAGTTGTCTCTCTCTCTCTCTCTCTCTCTCTCTCTCTCTCTCTCTCTCTCTCTCTCTCTCTCTCTATTCCTCTCTAGGGCAATAGTCAAAACATACGGAGGCACTACGCGGAGAAGATGTAAGTCGAAATCTTGGGATGAGTATTGCACGTCAAAAAAAAAGCAGAACTGTAACGATAGAAGGTCCTCTTCCGAGAATATTACGCTGCATCGGTGCGCGAAAATTCAAAGCGGACCGCCGCGCGTCTATCGTCCGAAGGCTAGATCGCGTCCCCGATAGCAGTGTTCGAACAAGGAGTATGAGAGAGACACGATATTTGAATCTATTCTTCTCTCGGTCCACATAGACAAAACATACGGAGGTACGACGCGTAGAAGATGCGAGTCGCAACCTGCATCGTCATCGGTCATCGCCAAAAACATATATCTGTAACGATGGAAGGTACACTTTCGAGAATAATGCGCATATGCTATGCGAGTGGAAACATAGATGTATTGACGTTGCGTAGCTCATGTGATTTATGGGTATACGAGTACAGATTCATTGCAGGAGAATGTATCTAGCACGGAATGAAGATCAAAAGAGCGCTAATTTTGGGATAAGTTACATCTATCGCAGGTAGGAAAGGATCGTGTAAGGTATCAATCAATACAGGTATTCGTATGAAAAAGTGTTGTATTTATTGGGAAAGTATATAGACATGTGTATATTATTATGGTACGATGCGAGCATCGCGTATCAGCGAATCCAAGCCCAACGCTAATAATTCACAATCTAACAAAGAATGCGGTTCGAAGTATTCGCTTTCGGAAATAAATTTTTCATAGTCGGCGGTCGGTGTCGTAGGGGCACGTATAATATCGACAAAGGAAGCGTATTTGCTGCTTACGGAGTTTAGAATTGCTGATAACCACGAGAACATATGATCGATGCAGCGATCGTATTTGAACATTTGATGTATCGTAGCTTCGGCCATGTATATGGTGGAACTGCCACCCGATATTTTGGCAATTGGTTGACTGTTGATTTGCGTGAAGTCGATTCGTAAATGATCAACGACGATACGGTCTTGATGCGATGGAGTCGTGTCGTTACGGAAGTGTTGAAGTATCTCAGGTTCATGCTGCAGCAGAAGTTTCCACGTAGACACGGGGAAACAAAGTTCGTTGGATTTGCTGTCGACTATCGCGATTTCAACGCGACACGAATCCAGACCGATGCGAATTTCAATTGCGATGCGTTTATAGGTAGTCAAGGTCAATGGGTAATCACGCCCCATGATTCGTATGATGGCTTTCTTCGATGTTGTAGATTTATCGCTGTAAGAAACAGACGCACATAGTTGATGATTCGATCGGTTTCGTGTAAATCGAAAAGTATGTAGACATATATGTACTACGTACCTTATATTCTGTTTTTGGTGTTCATGTTGGTGAGGAAAATCCGTATCATTGCAGTGACTGATGTGGTTCCCGAACATGTGGGAAGCATCGATCAAACGTCGGTTAAACATTTTGAATATGCAGATACTAACTGTGCAGGTACGAACGTGCGCGATGGAATGAAGTTTGTGAGACCGATCAGTACCCCTTTTATGGTGGTTTATAACCGTACATGTACAGTACGTTGGTGGTGGGGGTGGTAGCCATCGTCGTTGCAGGAGGAGGATCAGGAGCAGGAAGAGGAGGAGAAGGAGGAGTGTTAAAATAAAATCCGTAACATATTTTCATAAAAAATATTGCGTTTATTTATGCATTAAGTGTCCATAAAATATGTAAGATATAAGGAATATACTATATATAATATAGAAGATAAAAGAAAGTGTAGCGTTAAATTCCACAGTGCATAAACTTCAAAATTTTCTGAACGTTTTCCAGTGCGCACATATAACCACCGCCGTTGTGGAAAGCGCATCGTACGGTGTTCGTTGCAGGCATTGATTTCAGGTTAGGAACGGCCGTGGAAGGCAAGATTCCACAATAATCATCGTCAACATTGGAGCCATCGGTGTCCTCGTCGGAGTCGGAGTCGGAGTCACCGTTGTCGTTCTTCTTCTTCTTCTTTTCGTACTAACCAGGCCTTTTTCTCCACTCCCTTCACGAACACCACGTCGACGGTTGCGAGCTCGCGTTCACCTGTTTATAAAAAAAAACATGTCTTTTTTGTTTAATAATTTAAAGTCTGCTCTGCTCAAGTGAATTATTTTTAAATGGCTGCAGTATATTGGCTGTACAAAGGTAGCATAATAATTAGTCTTTTTATTGAAGGCTTGAATGAACGAATTTAAGAAATATTTTCATAATTTATTTTAAGAATAAGTTTTAATAAAATAAATTATTTTATTGGGATGATATTTAAATTTATTTAATTTTAAAAAAATTTATCCAATTATTTTTGTTTCAAAAAGATAGTTTATTAAAAATTGTTAGATTGAATTACCTTAGAAATAACAGCGTAATATCTTTGGAGAGATCATATTTATGAAGATGATTGCGACCTCGATGTTGAATTAAGATATAATTTAAATGCCGGAGTTTAAGTTTTAAGTCTGTTCGACTTTTAATATCTTATACGATTTGAATTCAGATCGGCGTGAGCCAGATCGGTTTCTATCTATATTTATCTAATAAATTTTTGTGCGAAAGAACTTAATTTATAAATTATTTTTTGCTATATTCAATGAAAAACAGAATTTTATATTTATTAAGAATAGGTGTTTAACCTGTGATAATTGTCGGTTGGGCTTCAAATTCTAATTATTCAATATTAGGAGCGATTGGGTTAATTTCACAGTTAGTTTCTTATGAAGTAAGTTTATTTTTTAACAATATTTTCTGTAATTTTATTAATTGAAAGTTATTCATTATTGGATTTATAGAAATTTTCAATGTTATATTAAATGTCAATATTATATTAAATTTATTTTAATTTTAATTCCAATTTATTTAATGTTTTTTTTTAACACCTTTCGATTTAGAATTTTTAAATCGAACACCTTTTGATTTAGTAGAGGGGGAATCAGAATTGGTGTCTAGGTTTAATACTGACAAGGGAAGTTTGGCAACCCGGAAATTCAGAAAATTATGAAACTCGGTGTGCAAGTAGAGTAGTTCATCCGTAACACAACCCTATTTTTTGTTGGTGCCATAATTCATTTTTTAGGGGTGAAATCACCCCTTGAAAAAAATTCAGAATTTTCTTTTCCGTGAAATATCTCGAGAACGGTGAGAGATATCGAAAAGAAGTTTAAACAAAAGTTGCATCCTTCTTTTGTATCTACAAAACCGCGTAAAAATAATTTTCGAAAAATCCATATTTTTATGTTACTCCCACCACCAACCCTTAAAATTAAGTTTTTGTATTTTTTAAATATACGCTGAAATACCTCTGGATAATCTCTTTTCATACATATAAATAGTTTATGTGTTAAATTTTTTTTGCAAACAAATAAAACCTCTATTACCGAATTTGAAATCCATTTTGGCAGTTTCCATTAATAACATGGTTTCTTAAAGCCATGTTTAGATTATTATTTATGTAAAGTTTAGACAGCTTTCAATTATTTAAGCAAGGCAGTACGTACCTAAAATTGCATCAAAGGTAAAACTCATTAAAACTAATCAGTGACGTGCATGAATCAGTATGATAACAGCACATTCGTACATGCATTACTTGAAGTGTAATCTTATTAGACTATTTTGGAAACCACACGAACAATAAATAATGCGTGAAGATGTACAATGACTTTGCAAAATACATATGTTATTGAAATGACGCAGAATCGCATTGATGCCGATAACCTTGTCGAACCTTCCGATTTGCATAACGTAATGTGTAATATGTATATGAATTTTAAATGATTATAAATCAATTTTACTTTTACATCACACTTATAATATATATATATATATACACATATATATATACATGTATATATAATATTACAGTTAATATTAAATTTAATTATAACATTATAGCAGTTTTCATTAATGAAGTGGCCGCATAAAGTAATATTTAAACATTCGCAGTCTCTTTTTGTACATGTTGTATCGTTTGATTATACATTGGAAGAAGTATACTAATAGAAGGCGATAGATACATTGAAAATTACGGTTTGTAATTAGTACAATAATGATATTCTTCATAGAAATGGTTGAAACAGAAATAGTTGCCACATTATGCACACAAATACTACATTTGGGTATAAGCTTTTTCTTCCTGAAGTAACAGAAGTATACAGGATTTTGAAATTCGCTGGGATGCGTTTCTAGATATTCGCTTTTAGGGGTTCCTAAAATTCCATGCAAGGTAAAACTCATTACAGCTAAACCACACGATAAATAATGCGTGAAGATTTACAGTGGCTTTGCATCATTTTAATTGTAACTGATAATATTCTTGTGCCATATTCACTTTTCGGTAAACATGTTTACGTACTCGCGTCTTTTTATTAATACCCTGATAACGATCTGTGTTCCATAACCATCTGTAACCATAGGTGTTCGTCTACTGCCTCTCGAAATTTAGTAATGTTGCTTGTCTGTTGGAATAAGTATTGAATTTACCAAGTCGCGTTTAAGAGTGTGGTTTCGTTGTCTCGCATGTCATGTATAGTCTCGTTGAGAAGTTCGGTATTTGCTCTTACAATTTGCATTTGTCTCTTGATTGCATTTTTGGCCTGTTATCTTGTCTTTTTAACAGGTCTTTTTTGATCATTGATTTTCTTTCTATCTTCGGAATCCATTAGCCCGAAGAGTGATTTGTCTATGTAACCTAATCCATCTATTTGTCCACGACGCTGTTTTGTGCTCAGCTGTTTAGTTTGGCGACGCGGTCAACCTTGTCTTGGATTTTCGTGGCGAATGTTTTACTAAATTTTTGTAAGTTGTCGGTAGAAAGTTTTTTACATTGCACAAGTATATCATATCCTCATAAAAAACTTAAAAAAAGTAACAAAATTACGCCAAGTACTTAAAAAAATCAAATAAATCACAAAAAAGTACATGATAAATCAAATGAATCACAAAAAATAGAAGAAAATATATAATCACAAAAAATAGACGATAATAATAATTACAAAATAAAAAATGATGTGAAATCAAAATGAGCTGCAAGTACATAAAGGTGCTTTCCAACTGCGCTTAAAATGACATAACTACATATACACAGCTAAAATGCTGTGTTCATACATTCCATTACTCATAATGGCTATTTATACAAAAAAAAATGTATTAAATAATATTAAGCAGATATATTTTTATTCAAATAAACATTTTAATACGAATAAATATTTTATTCAAAATACTTGGCGCTGTTATATTATTATCGTCTATTTGTTGTGATTATATATTTTCTTCTATTTTTTATAATTATATATTTTCTTCTATTTTTTTGTGATTTTATTATTATCTTCTATTTTTTGTGATTTATTTGATTTATCATGTACTTTTTTGTGATTTATTTGATATTTCATGTACTTGGCGCCATTTTTTTACTTTGTTGAAGATTTTTTATAGGGATCTCACTTCTTTTTACAAAGATAATTGATATAGTAGGGATTGACTTCAGATAATTTTTAATATTATATAATGTTGAATATGTAATGCTCTCTCATTTGAGTTTTGAATGCATGTGAAAGGGTGTGATGAGGCGAGTGGCGCCGCTTTTCTAGTGAAGAAGCAATCGAGTAAGAAGAAGAGATTCCATGGCGCATGGCGTGTAGTACAGTACGAAAAGAACATTGTAAGACTTGAGAAGAGAAAATATAAGACTTGTGTAAATCCAAACGTGTATATATTATTTCATATAATAAGTAGAAGATTACATATAATCTGGGAACGCAATATATAAAATATAAATTATTACAAAGGTTCATCATTGACAGCCATGAACAGTCTTATGACGGGACAGAATTAAGGATAAATTCTACGTAATAACTAAGTTTAACAACTACGAAAAGAAGCCAAGAGCACCTCATTGCCGATCTATATACATGTATTTATTATTATACGTACAGGGTCTCTTACAACCCGCACTCGCGCAAACAGGTAAAAAAATGGCAACAGCGCCTCACGGACCCGTTCCACTACAACCATGCACCGGCCCGGTGTTCAGAGAGCTACCAACGACCGCTGGACAGGAGAGATGCTCAAAAGCTTCGAAAATATTAGGATGGTCTCTTTCAAATTAACATCAGAAACACCTTTTCGGAATTTCCCGGCCCAGGTAAGCGAGTCGCGCGCTCCACTTTTATGATCGGTTTACCACTTGCATCCCAGATTACTGTAATGAGGTTTGAAAACAATGTCGACTGGTCTCGTACCCATGTCAATTTAAAAAATTTTAACTACGACAGAGTTGACCGCGACACTATACCTCTGTACGGAGAGATTTTTCGCCACCTGCGTGCAAAAACCACAGTCGTAGCTAACATTTTTGAAATTAAGACGGGTACGAGACCAGTCGACATTGTTTTCAAACCTCATTACAGTAATCTGGGGTGCGAGTGGTAAACCGATTATCATAAAAGCGAAGCGCGCGGCTCGCTTACCTTAGCCGGGAAATTCCGAATAGCCCTTTGCGACGTTAATTTGAAAGAGACCATCCTAAAATTTTCGAAGCTCGGGCATCACTGCTGTCCAGCGGTCGCTGGTAACACTCCGAACGCCGGGCTGATGAATGGTTGTAGTGAAATGCGTCCGTGACCCTGTATGTATAGTACTTTGTGTACAGTACTTACATGGTGCGCGAACTTTCCCAACATCCCCTTCATCCCTTCCGAATCCTCCGCCATCACCGCGATATCGTCCGCATACGCCAGGGTATACACCTTCGTCCCCCCCAATCTCACCCCACCCCATCCTCCTTTTTCCAGCTCTTCGTCTAAGTCCGCTAACATCAGGGTGAACATACTCGGACTAAGCGGGCACCCCTGCCTCACTCCTCTAGCCGTCCAGAACACCTTCCCTTCCTCCTCCCCTACTCTCACCCTACATACTGTTTCCTTCAACACCTCCTCACACCTTTTTACCAACCCCTCCCTCATCTCCCCCTCTCTTCCTCATCTCCTTTACTAGTACCTCCCTATCCACCGAGTCAAAGGCCGCCTTCAGGTCTATAAAGAAAATGATCATTTTCTTCCCCTTCCTGTTGACCTGCCTGTTTATCATGTAGTTCAACGCATATATATTATCCATTGCCCCCCTTCCCTTCCTGAAGCCGGCCTGACTCGGTGGGAGTAACCCTTTTTCCTCCACCTCCTCCCTCAGTCTCTCCGCCAGCACCGACGCATAAATTTTATACGCCGTCTGTGTCAACGTGAAGCCCCGATAGTCCCCCACGTTTTTCCCACTCCCTTTCTTCAGCACCGGCACTACCACTCCTTCCCTCCACTCTTCAACCCACCCTTCCCCCCTCCACACCCTTCTGCATACATCCCACAGCCATTCTTCTACCTCTTCCCCCCCGTACTTCCAAACCTCGTTGGTTATGCCGTTCCCCCCTTCCGCCTTACCCTCCTTCAAACTCCTTACCACCTCACCTCCTCAATCCTTAAATCCTCCTCTTCATCCTCCCTTCCCTTTCTCTCACCCCCTTTCCTCACCCTCCACTCTACCCCTCCTAATAACCCCTTGAAATACTCTTCCCACTCCTCCATTCTTATTCCTTCCTCCACTCTCCTCCTCTTTCTCCTTTCCCTATTTACCACTTTCCAAACCTTCTCTTCCCTCCTGATCCCCTCCACCTCTTTTTCCCACCTCTCCACCTCCCTCCTCCTCTTCTCCTCACACAATCTCCCATATTCCCTTTTTTTCTCTCTATACTCTAACCCATCTCCTCCCTCCTTTCTCCATCTTCTCAGCTCTCTCCTTACCAATCTTTTTTTCTCCCGACACTCCCCGTCCCACCACCCCCCCTTTCCTGCCCTCTCCCCTCCCTTCCTCCCCTTCTCCAGAGCTCCCGTTATCCTATCTCTTAGCTCTCTCCATTCCTCTTGTATTCCTCTATCCCCTCCCTCCCTCTTTCCGAACCTCTTTACAAACTTCTCCCTCCCTTCCTCTGCCCAGACTCCCCTCCCCAACCTCCTACCCACACCTTTTTTCTCCCTCTTCCCCCCCCCCCCTTCCCCCTCAGCCACACCACCACCGGGTGATGGTCCGATTCAACCCTATCACCCACTTCCATCCTTTCCACCCCCTCCCTTGTGTCCTCATTCCCTACTATATAATCTATAACTGAGTTCCCTCTCCCTCCCGTGTGCGTCCACTCTCCATCCTCATCCCCCTCTACGTTTCCGTTCAAAATTCCCCACCCCCTCTCCTCCAAGAATCTACACAGTCTCCTGCCCTCTCCATTTAACTCACTATCTTTCGATCTCCTGCTTTCCTCTCTACTTTCCACCCCATCCTCTTCTCCCCCCCAGCTCCGTCCCCCTTCCCTTCCTGTCCTCGCGTTAAAGTCCCCCCCCCCCTATTACCACACTAACTCCCTCCTCCCTCCCCTCCACCCATTCTTCCAATTCCTCCAGTTTCCTCTGCAAATCTCTATTAACATAGACTCCTACCACCCTCCACCATTCCCCGCCCCCCCAACAACACCTTTTTCACCGTTATCCCTTCCTTCTCCCTTCCTTCCTGTTCCCCAGTTTCCACCTCCTTTCTTACCCCCAGATTCGGCATATGTGTTAAATCCATTTTTCAATGCGTCGGTGTTTCTCCAAGGTTTGAATAATAATAATAATGAGAAATAATAATTCTCAGGTTGGATTTGAACATTGTACTTATAATGGTTGATAAGATAGCCTCTTTTCCTTTTTTTCAAAAACAAAGCACATAGCAGAATCGTACAGATGCATAGATTCTAATTCCTTAGGTCTGTTAGGATAGTGATAATCTATGAGAGATGGACAAAATATGTCTGTGGATTCACCTTTCAGCTCTTCAATCTCTTTGCGAGTTTTTAATTTCCTACTTCTCAGTATATTTACATCTAACCATCTAATAGTAGTACTGGAGTCAGTGTCATACAATGATAATCCTAAAAGAGTATCAGCGCATTCAGGCGCTCCACATTCTCTATGATTTAGCATGCGCATTCCAAAGTTGCACAGAGGACTAGCCAATGACTTATTAGAATTTATTGCTGCCATAGTGTCCGTAGCGTAACTTTTTCCGGCTTTGACACGTACTTAGTACAGTAACATGTTACCAACCCTGTCTTTTCCCCAATATATTGTATATTCATGTTACCTCTCCAAACCGTGAGAACGGGAGCATTATAATCATTGATACGGACTTCCTTTATTGAACGTGGAAGATCATACAGTCTGCCTTTTGCTTTCAATTGTTTTCTGGCACCTATAGAAGCAGCCACATCCTTTATTATCAAAGTATCTGTAACTGGACGTGGAAATGAAAATCTACATACTTTACAGAAGGAATTTTTAGTTTTTTAGTAGGTAAGCTATGAGAGTTCTGGCTCAAGTGGAGGCGAGGGGGTGAGGCGGGGCGGGGGGGGGTACCGAGTTCGTAGACGAGGGGGATGACGTCACAGGGGAGGGGGATTCAAAATGGCGTCTACCGAGTTCGTAGGTGAGGGGGATGACGTCATAGGGGAGGGGAGGGGAATTTTCAAAATTTTCAAAATGGCGTCGCGCGCGCAGGTCGAGTTCGTGGACGAGGGGGCTGACGTCACAGGGGAGGGGGTGGATTTTCAAAATTTCAAAATGGCGTCGCGCACATTTTGTATTGACGCCACCTATTGGATGTTTAAGGTACTTTGGGCCCGCGTCGGTATTTGGGCCCGCCTTGGTAAATTTTCCAGGTTTTTCATACACTTCGTGTTGGCGCCACCTAGCGGATGTTTAAGGTACTTTGGGCCCGCGTCGGTATTTGGGCCCGTCTTGGTAAATTTTCCATGTTTTTTTCATACATTTCGTGTTGGCGTCACCTGTTGGATGTTTAAGGTATATTTGGGCACGCGTCGCCGCCGCGCAATCTCCGTACGCGTGCGGGGATCGGTGCGCAGGCGCGACCGCGACCGATTCGTGGAAATTCAGATCGCGTCTTCGATGATGATGATTTCTGAGAAAGAGGGCGAACCAGGATTTCTGAGAAAAGATAAGGCGATCATGGCGCGCGACAGGATTGAACGCGTTTTTTATGTCTACGTGCACGCGCTTCGTGCCGTGTGTTTATATTTGAATCGTGGGACCGATGCAGCCCACGTGCAATGATGTAAACATATAGTGATAATTATTGTAAATCAATCATCGCGATAGCCCATGGAATAAACATTGCACCGCGCCATGCCGTGTGTTTATATCTGAGCAGGATTGAACGCGTTTTTGGTGCCTACGTGCACGCGCTTCGTGCCGTGTGTTTATGTTTGAATCGTGGGACCGATGCATCGCAAGTGCAATGATGCATACATATAGCGATAATTATTGTAAATCAATCGGCGCGATAGCCCATGGAATAAACATTGCACCGCGCCATGCCGTGTGTTTATATCTGAGCATTGACTTTTCCCAAGACCATGCCTCTAAGAAGGAAGTACCCTTGAGAAAACGCAATGTCCCTGAAGCAATAAATTAGGCGTTGCGTTCACGCGAGCAACTAAGCGATAATTATTCGGGGTAGAGTTCCGAGTATTTTCACGATCGAGAACAGGGCGACGTCTCAAGCACCCTTCTCAAGGGTCTGCGAGTCAAGCGTCGTGGGAGTGGATCAGCGTCTTTCGACACGGATTTATGCAATTGTCGCGCGAGCATCGTCAATTGTTACGGTATATCGCGCGAAACAGGACTGTGGGTAAATGCACATTGCATTGCATCGTTGCTGATAAGGACGTACATCATAAGCGTACGAAGTACATTACCGCGATCGTGTGTACGCCGTTGACGCTTCTACACGACATCGAGAACGGAGCGGTCGAAGTACTGGAAGTGCTGAATCCTGATACAAGAACAATTACAATTAATAGGTTTTTGGGTCGGGAATTGGCACGATATTTGGATGACCGTACGAGCCTGCCGCGAAACTCGAATCTCGTCCTTGTACCGCTGAGTTTCCGATTTCCCGATTGTGAGTATGATCGCATCACCTGGAAGAGTCGCATCATGAAATCAGGTGAAATCGAGCGTTTCTGGGAAATTAATTATTTGTGAAGTGAACTGTTTGTGAATAAGCGAACATGGAGGTGTTCATGGACACGTACAGGGTTTTATCCCGAATGTCCAAGGTTTTACGCAGTATTGCGGAATTTCGAGACTGGATTGATCATTGCGACGCGTGCCTGCAGCTCATCATCCAGTATCAGAGTAGCGGAGGAGTGCCCGTGGCCGCGAAACAACGCCTGGTGTCGCTGATCGCGCGAATAAAGACATTGCGCGCGAACGTGCGAGAAAAGTTTTCGCGTGTCGGGTGCGGGGTTTCGGGTCCATCGACGGCACCCAAAGTCGTATGGGAAGACGTGGAATCAACGTGGGACACGTCGATCCGCGTCGATTTTTAGAGGGTGCTCGACGAACTGTGATCTCGCGCGTCACGGACGCTATCACGGCGCATAAGAGCGTATCCGTGAATACAAACTTGAACGCGGAGTTTATGTTGGGCGCGAATACGGACATGAAGAGTTCGGTACGCGAAATCGCGTACTGTTAATGACTTCGAATGTGCGCGAGTGGTACTCGAAGCACGTGGTCGCTCCGACACTAGCGATGCTCGAGGAGTTTCAAGATCGCGACAGTGGATGGACCCTAAGGGCTGTGCTAAATATTCTAGTGAATATTAATAAGCACAATCCACTTCGAGGGGGTTGTGACGTACCGCTCCCGCGCGCCGTCGTCCTGAAGAAAGGGGTGGTCAACGTAAAGAACAGAGACAATGCGTGTTTCTTGTGGGCTGTCGTTGCCAGTTTGTACCCCGTTACTGCGAATAGTGATAGGATCGCATCGTACCATCACTACTCGGAGGTGCTTCGCACGGGTGATATGACTCTACCCGTAACGTTGGACCAGCTGACGAAGTTCGAGAGGATGAACGACGTGTCAGTAAATGTGTACGCGTGGTCCGACGGAAGCTGCGTGCTTCTGCGTTTGACCGAGGACAAGCGAGAGAGACACGCGAACCTCCTACTGGTGCAGGACCCCAACGAGCCCCAACGATACCATTTCACATGCATTCGGAGCATGTCGAGACTGATTTCGAAGCAGCTCGGCAAACACAATGGACAAGTATTCGTTTGCGAAAGGTGAGTAAAATATGGTATATTTCGATCGATGTATTATTGATTATTATGTTTATTATTATTAATACTATTATCGTTGCAGATGTCTCAGCTTCTTCCATTCGAACGTGCAATTGACCAAGCATAACGTGGACTGCCAGCGTCTGAACGAGTGCGCCGTCGAATTGCCGTCCGTGGAGGATAAATGGTTGCAGTTCAAGAACTTCAAAAATAAGGAACGAGCGCCATTCATCGTTTACGCGGACTTCGAATGCATGCTGGAGGACGTCGAGCCTGCGGAGCGAAGTCGGACGTACAGGTACCAACAGCATAGAGCGTACAGCGTGGGATATTACATCCATTGTTCCACCGACGCGTCTCTGTGCCGTTATCGCGCGTATCGTCACGAATCCGAGTGCGTGAAGTGGTTCGTGCAAGAACTTCGAGACTTTGCGAACATTGCGTATTCGTGGTTGCGGAACGCGAATCCAATGAACTCGTTGACGAGTCAACAATGGGATAGTTTTAATAACGCGATCGTGTGTCACGTGTGCGGGCAACCTTTCGTCGAAACGGACAAAAAAGTGCGCGACCATTGCCACTCGACGGGCGAGTACCGAGGCGCGGCCCACGTGTCGTGTAACTTGCAGTACCAAAGATCGTACACGATACCGGTAGTGTTCCACAATTTATCAGGCTACGACGCGCATTTCGTGATCAAGGAGTTGGTGTCCGCGTTCGAGGGACAGATCGACCTGTTGCCGGTGACGAAGGAGCGGTACATATCGTTCACCAAACCGGTCAAGGGAATCGACGCCGAGAACAACGATTGGAAGCGGGGATTGAAGTTTCGATTCATCGATTCGCTGAAGTTTTTGGCCGCGAGTCTGGAGAAACTCGCTTCGGACCTTGGCAGAGAACGACTCGCGATTCTACGGCACCAGTTTCAATCCCTGTCGGACGAGCAGTTCGATCTCCTGACCAGGAAGGGTGTCTTCCCGTACGACTACGCGACGTCGTACACCAAACTGAACGATACGTGTTTACCGTCCCGCGAAGCGTTCTATAACCGGCTGAACGATCGCGACGCGTCGGAGCCTGATTACGCGCACGCCGCGAACGTGTGGAATACTTTTCGCGTACAGACATTAGGCGAGTACAGTGATTTGTACTTGAAAACAAATGTGTTGTTACTCGCCGACGTGTTCGAAAGTTTCCGCACAGACTGTATCGCGAGTTACGATCTAGATCCCGCGCATTATTTTAAGCTACCGAGTTTCACGTGGGACGCGATGCTCAAGTACACCGGGGTACGATTAGAGCTTCTGACGGACGTGGACATGTTACTGTTCTTGGAGCGTGGCATACGCGGCGGTCTGAGCCAGTGCTCGCACAGGTACGCGCGTGCCAATAACAAGCACCTACCGACGGGGATGTACGACAAGTCGAAGGCGTCAACGTATCTGATGTACTTCGACGTCAACAACTTGTACGGCTGGGCAATGTCGCAGGCTATGCCGCGAGAAGGGTTTCGATGGCTGGACGATGCGGAGGTGGCCGCCCTTGACGTATCCGACGTATCCCTACCCGACGGCGAGGACTCCGAGGAATCTGAGGGATACCTGCTGGAGGTAGACATCGAATATCCCAAGGAGATCCACGACGCCCACGCCGACCTTCCATTCTGCCCGGTGCGCGAGCACGCGCCAGGAGGAAAACAGACTAAGCTGCCTGCCACGCTCGACGATAAGGAGCGATACGTCATCCATTATCGCTACCTGAAACAGTGCGTCCGACACGGTTTACGCGTGACGCGAATTCATCGGGTGTTACGATTCGATCAGTCGCATTGGTTGCGCGACTACATTCGATTGAACACCGATTTGAGGACGCGAGCCACGAGTGAATTTCAAAAGACTCTATATAAATTAATGAACAATGCGGTGTACGGAAAGACAATGGAAAATGTATGGAATCGCGTAGACGTGCGACTGGTGACTCGGTGGGACGGTCGTTACGGCGCGGAAGCGCTGATCGCGAAACCGAACTTTCACAGTCGCACGATCTTCTCCGAGCAGTTAGTGGCCATCGAAATGCGAAAACTCAGAGTGAAGTTCGACAAGCCGATATACGTGGGAATGAGTGTACTGGACGTATCGAAAGAATGCCTGTACGAATTTCATTATACGTATATGCGTGCGAGGTTCGGTGATCGGTGTAAGGTCCTGTACACCGACACCGATAGTTTAATGTATAGCGTGGAATGCGAGGATGCGTACGAATCGATGAAGCGTGACGTAGCCCGATTCGACACGAGTGATTACGCGGTGGACAATCCGTACGGTATGCCGCGCGTAAACAAAAAGGTGCCGGGACTCATGAAAGATGAGAACAACGGTGCCTTGATGACAGAGTTCGTCGGGCTACGATCTAAGATGTACGCGACTAGAACGTTTAACGCTACAGTGGGGTCTACGAGTGAGACGAAAAAAGTGAAGGGTGTGCGGAGACACGTGGTCGCGAATCATGTACAATTCGACGATTACGTTCGTTGTCTTCGCGATCTCACCGAGAAATCGGTTCGACCGAACAATATACGCTCCAAAGAGCACAGTGTATATACCGTGAGTGAGGAAAAGAACGCTCTCAGTCCGTTTGACGACAAGCGGTGTATTTTAGTCGATCGGGTCAGCACCCTTCCGTGGGGTCATTATCGAATCGCCGAGCTCAAGACTCACGAACGTCTCGAGCTTGAGCCCGACGAGTCCCTCGAGAATCCCATTGTATAGTATGTTTGCATGTTTGCATGTTTGTATGTTTGTATGCTTGCATGTCCATATGTATATACGTTTCTTTTGTACATGTTATTTATATATTTATAAATATGTAATATATGTATAGCGTAGAATATAAGCAAAATTGTATTTTATACGTATATATATATATTTTTTCCTTCTTTATTAAGATAAATTGTACGTATATATGTGGCGAAGAAGAATGAGGAGGAGGATGCGGAGGAGGATGTAAATAAACGAACAATGTATATATATTTATATGTATTTATTCATTCATTCATTTATTTGTACCAGTAACATCAAGCACGATAACGAATCAGAGAATATCCTTGTCGCGTATCCACGAGTTCCGCGACGAATCGAATCCGAGCCACTTAACGTACACCTGATTCCCCTTGCGACGAATAATCTTCTCGACCAGATAGACGTCCGGATTCGCGACCGAATGCAGTTCGTACTCGTAGAAACCACCCGAGATCGGCTCTCCCGCGGAATCGCGCAGAATGTACGTCACCGGGAACGTTCTTTGTACGATTACGATTTCGAACACCTCGGTCGACCAGTTCGGAGTGTATCCCTTCTCGAAGAGGGTCTTGAACTTGCTCACGCGTACCTTGTCGCCGACGTTGAATTTCGCGCGTCGTCGAAAGCCTTCCGTTGCGGAGGGGGAGAGGGGTTCATTCGCGGCGAACGACAAACGCGTCGCGAGGGTTACGTCAACGGGTCGGGCGTTGATCGTTCGATGCTTGCGATGATTGTAGGTGCGTACGAGCGTAGGTAACAGGTCGACCCAGCGATAGGACGCATTCAAGGAGAATTGTTTCCACATGAGGTTTTTCAGCGTGCGATTGAAACGTTCGACGATCGACGCTTTCATCACGCTGTGCGTGGAGTAGTGGTTGATCCCACGTGTCTTCGCGCATCGTTGAAACTCCGCGTTGTAAAACTCTTTACCCATGTCGGTTTGTAAATTTCGCGGGCATCTATCGCTCTGTCGCAACACGGTCGCGAACGTCGCGGTCACGTCGCGTCCACTTTTCGTTTTCACGGGTACGGCCCACGCGTACTTGCTGAACGCATCGATGATCGTTAGTATGTAGTGATATCCTCGATTTTGCTTCGCGTACGGACGCATCTCAACCAAATCGACCTGCCACAAATCATCGTAGCCGCGAATCACGACGCTGCGCCGTGGGAAATTACGTCTCGCGGGAGCGTGTAGTTCGTTCACTAGTTGTACTCGTTCCTTGTTCATGCTTCGCGGTGGGCTGGGGATGGTCGCGACGTTTCAAGGACGTTAGAAGTAGTATGAGTTCCTCGAGTACTCGCAAAACGCAATCGGCGCACGTTCTTCGCAATCGTTCGTTATTATTATTAGACGTTTCGGATTCGTAGTCGTTGTCGTCACCATCAGTGATCATCGTCGTTGGCGTCGTCGTAGACCCTCGTCTGCTTTTCGCGGCTCCTTTCGTTTGTACAAATCCGTGTCCGTTATCGCAGTCGACGATGTGGTAAACTCTTCGAGTTTGTCTGTCAAGTGATTCAAGCGTTGCTCCATCGCGTTATTTAAATCATCCTCTAGTTGGGACAATTGCGCGTTAACGATATCCGTCATCGTTCGTTGTACTCGCGTCTCGAGTTGAGATCGTTGATACTCGGCGTCCAGTCGCGCGGTCGCGATAGCCGTTTCGATTTTTTGGTTAAAGCGTTCGTCCATCGAGGACAATAATCTCGTCATTGTCATTCTCGCTTCGTCGCTGTTGTTGTTGTTGTTGTTGTTGTTGTTGTTGTTGTTGTTGTTGCGTAACGCGATGCCAAACTTGTTCACCGACATAACGATGCGTGTGCGCGAACACTACTGACGCGATGATCACCGAATCGTTCAATTTAAGATGCGTCCGTCCTCGCGAAGTTCCTCCACGATGGATGCGATTTCGTTATCATGACCCGTGTGACCTGCCGCGCGCGATGCTATGAGTAATCTAAGTCTATCGACCAATTCGTTCGGGTCATCCCAGTACACGTAATCGATCGCGTTATCGGTGACAGTCATCGATTCGTCAATGGGTAATCCTCGACCTTGTCGCGTGCCCGTGCCGTCCGCGCCGCCCGTGCCGCCCCTAACGCGTCTGACTCCCAATGTCCGCACCCCACCGATTATCGCGGATATGATTTTCTTACACTTATATCCCTTATTTCCCAGCGTGCGCTTGCTCGGCGAATGGTTTCGCTTATGCGCGTTCGTCGATAGCAAGATGCGACGGTACGCGTGAATATCCGCGTCTGTGTACGTGCGAACGTTGGGTACTCGCATGAACAGCAATTCGTACAAACCCCGAGTCCCCACGTATCGCGTTCCGTTCACGCGAATGTCATCACCGTCCTCGTCGATGGTGAATACGGAATCGCCGATCATTAGGTCTTCGTCGGACCCCAAGTATACACCGTACACGTTGTCGATTCGTTTCTTGGTATCGGTGAAGAACAGTCGCAGGTATTCTCGCGACAAGGGTCCCTTGGCGTTCCGTACATACACTTCGACATCATCGATGGGGTTGCGCAGCGAATCCAAATCATGAACCTTTGCTGACGACTCATCATCCTGAATTTTTTCTTCGTCTTTGTGATCGATATCATGAACAACATCACCAACAACATCATCAACAACATTATCGTCAACATCATTGTTGTCATTATTAGTATCGTTGTCATTGTCATTGTCGTTGTCAGCGTCGTCATCATTGTCAGCGTCGTCGTCGTCGTCGTCGTCGTCGTCGTCGTCGTAGTCATTGTCATAGTCGCTAGAATCTGGAAGGTTATTCGGACGTTCCTTGGTTATCGATGGAGTAATGGGTCGAAGTCTCTTCGATGATTGTTGTTGATCGTATTCGTGTTTCCTCTTCACTGGTCGCGATCGAGGCGTTGAGCGCGTTATCAACGCGGACGAGTTCTCGATCAATCGTTTCAGCGGTTCAACGATGGGCCGCGTACTCGCTTCCACAGCCGCTTCCGTAGCCATTTTACCAATTTTCAAGGCTAAGCACTTTTTACGTATAACGTCGCTGACTTTGGCGATTTCCACCTTTGCGTCCACGCTCCGACGTTTCATCCCTTTTTGATGCTTTGTTCCTTTTTGGTGTTTCGTTCCTTTTTGTCGATGACGTCGACGATGTTTTTGCGAATGCTTCGCGTCGACGTTGCTCGAGGTTATAGCAGTCGTCGCCGTCGATTCGTTGGCCATTTCGTGTTGCTCGATGAATCACTCGCGGTTTACTGATGTCAACGAGCTACGACAAACTCGTTAAATCCTGTTCGATACCGACCTTCGTACATGGAACTATCCTTATCGATCACCATGAAATCGTATCGTCGACGCCAACATCCCGCGCACAAGCCGTTGAACGACTCGAACGTCATGTCTGTGTTCACGTGATCGTTGTACACGCGACGCAAGTTTGTACCGTCTTGTTTGAACAGCATGAGAAAATTCGCGTTGTTCCTGATCAAATGTTTAGGTATTCTAGCGTACGATTGACATAAATAAAAGCAATCCACGTTCGCGTCGCGACCCATGGAGAAGTATTCGCGTATCGCGTTCTGTTCGTCGCATGCCACGTCGTCGAACACGAAGATCGAATCGGGCCGAGCGTCTCTCGGTGGGACGATCTCAGCGTTGTCCGAGTAGGGAAAGTATTCGATCCCGTCGATGACCGACAACACCTGTTCGAGATATCGATACTTTGGCTGATGCAACGATTTCGAGTATACGTACACGTTCTCGAAACGCAAACCGTTCGGACTCTCTAGCATGCTCAGAAGCACGTTCGTTTTTCCACATCCGGACGGCCCGCAAATCACGCCTCGCACGCTGTTCGGCAACAACGGGCCGTGTCTGTTCGATCGACTCGCATCCCTATCATCCTCGAGCATTCTGTTCGCGGTCACGCGAATAACGTCCGACTGTTTCGCGAATCGCATATTCGCAAGCACGTCTATGACGAGGGATGACTATTTATATTCGTGGTGCGCGTCGCGCAGGTCACTATCACAGTGATCGGTGGAGCGTGCGTACGCGTTTATTATTGTAGTAGCTATCGTGACTATTCTAACGTATATGGTTGCATCAACGACTGTGACGTCTCACGGACTAGGGAAGAATCAGAGGAGGAAGAATAATAATCAGAAGAAAAAGACTGGATCGGGTCTCGTGAACGGTATCATAAACCGTCTGCCGTTCGAACTACACGTTCCGGGTTATCAGTTCTGCGGACCGGGAACGTGTTTGCTAAAACGATTGGCTCGTGGCGACGAAGGTGTGAATCCTCTGGACGCAGCGTGCCGCGACCACGATATCGCGTACTCTCGTCGAAAGGATTTAGAGGGGCGACACGAGGCGGATCGTGCGTTAGCCGAACGAGCACGAGAACGAGTATTCGCGAACGACGCGACCTTTGGCGAAAAAGCCGTAGCGACTGGAGTGTGGGCAACGATGAAGGCTAAGACCAAACTCGGCATGGGTATGAGAAGGACGAAACGTAAACAGAGAAAGTCTGGAAGGAAACATCCTCAACGGCGTCGACGACATCGTAATCTACGAGTGGCGAAACGCAGTGGCTTTCTTCCGTTTCTTCCGTTCGTGTTGCCCGCTTTATCAGCTATTGGAGCATTGGCCGGTGGAGCGGCTGGTATAACTAAAGCGGTCAACGATTCGAGGGCCTCTCGAAAACAGCTGGAAGAGACGTTGCGTTATCATCGAGCGATGGAAGGGCGAGGGATGCACCTGACACCGTACAAGCGAGGCGCGGGCTTGAACCTGAGACGGCGGCGCCAACGACGAGTGCGATCAAAGAAAAAAAAAACGTCGATCGCGTAGGCGCGTGGCGACGGTGGCGGCGATAACGCAACAACCTATGACGAACCTGCAATTAGAACGCGAATGCGCCAGCATCCCGTTCTTTCGAGGGGTGTTTATGCGCGATACGCTTCCCACGCGTGTACGAAGCAACGAATGCGGTATCGCGAATCTGGACGAGAATCGAGGCGTCGGTACGCACTGGGTCGCTTACGCGAAACGCGGACCACGAGTACAATACTTTGATAGTTTTGGGAATGTGCGACCTCCCGCGGAATTGATCTACTATTTCGGACGCGGTACAACGATCACGTACAATCACGATCGTTTTCAACGTTTCGATCAGATGAATTGCGGTCGCTTGTGCATGCAATTTTTACAGCAAAAGTCTATGGAATTATGGCCTGTATAATAATAATAAAAACAATAATAATAATAACGGTATGTACTAAGATTATGTTACAATGTGTCCATGCGTAATGGCGATTCACATCTTCTATAGTAAAGACTTATAATATCGATAAATTGCCGAGTATGCGTACGCGCGCGTCACTCCCCCTCTCTCCGTCTCGCGAGTGTAATCTATGATATGTCGTTCACGCTCACGTTAACGGGACGCAGCAGCGCGCTCACGGTAAACTATTTTCCACCGATAGATTTGAGCGATGGTCAATACGAATTAGGACTCGCGGACTTGGAGACGTTTCACACGATACCGAACATCGACTCGAACAACGATAAATTCTATTTCGTCCTGAACTACGACACCGAAAACAACTCAATCGTCGACGTAGCTAATGAATGCATTACGATACCCCACGGCTCCTACGAATTAGACGCTATCGCCGAGTACCTGAAGGAACGATTACTCGATCAATATCCTCGAAGACGTGGTAACAACGAGAACGACGATGACGACAAGTACCCTCTAATGCTACGAGCTAACAACAACACCATGAAAAGCGAGCTGAATTGTTCGTTCTTTGTAGACTTTACGAAACCGAACAATGTGGGCTCGTTGCTAGGATTTTCCCCGAATCGTGTCTTAATACCGAGAATCTGGCACGAGTCCGACGGACCCGTAAATATTATAAACGTTAACGTGATCAGAGTAACGTGCAACGTCACTACCGGCGCGTACAGCAACGATAAACAGGTACATACGAACCATGAATTTTCGCCACGCGTGCCGCCAGGATATAAGATATCGGAAACACCGCGGCACGTCATTTACTTGCCCATCGTCGCACGAGCAATACACGATCTAACGTTGTGCATCGTAGATCAACACGATCGTCCTATAGATTTCCGTGGAGAAGAAATAACGATTCGTTTACACGTTCAACGACGTCCGCGCGATAGGTAGCGTGACCGTATGTGTATGCACGCGTGTGTAGTATGTTAGTGTTAGATCAGACGCACGAATCATCAATCGCCGCTGATACTCCTACCGTCTCTGTCACGCGTCTCGACCGGCCTTTGTCGACAGGCGAAAGTAGAAGAATAAAGACGGGAGGAGTGATAAGAAGAGGACCGGTAAGAAGCATAAGAAAGCCGTTGACTCGTCGAAACGCGCGTTTCCTACGATCGTTAGGTTTCATCGTCGCCTATTAGATACGCAGTCACGATGTCGATTATTTTGGACGTGGCGAATACGCCAACCTTCGAAAATCGTATCACGAAGATCGAGTTACACACGTATAATCCATACGCCAACACAACGTTCGATAATAGAGATGAGATAAGAATCCCCATACAGTAGCAAGATCTGTACACGCTTCCGTGCGAAAGTTTTCTCTACATCGAAGGTCGTGGCACGTTGTCTACGCAAGACGCGAAAGGTCCAGCAACGTCCACGACCGCCGTTCTCGATAATAATTGCGTCGCGTTCATGTTCGATGAGATTCGATACGAATTGAACGGTGTCGAGATCGATCGTTGCCGAAATCCAGGAATCACTACCACCTTGAAAAATTTCGTTTCGTTGTCAGCCGAGAGAAGCAAAGCGCTTGCGAATGCCGGTTGGAATTATGACATCGATTACGATAACGACACTTTTCATTCGGGAGCTTTCAATTTCTGCGTACCCCTGAACGTGTTATTAGGATTCTGCGAGGATTACAAACGCATCGTGATGAACGCGCGGCAGGAGCTGATCCTTATACGAGCGCGAGACGATTCGAACGCGATGCACTGCACCTTCGCCACTGCGATCCCGAAACTGGAGATACGCAAGGTGCAGTGGCGTATGCCCCACGTCGTTTTGGAGGAAGTGAATAAACTATCGATACTGCGAATCTTGGAAAGCGAGCGACCGATCGCGATGAGTTTCCGATCGTGGAGCCTACACGAGTATCCGTTACTGCAAGCGACAACGAAACATACGTGGACCGTGAAAACTACGTCGCAAATCGAGAAACCCCGATACGTGTTATTCGGCATGCAAACCGATCGAAAGAATCGTTCAAATAAACCCGCGTGGATATTCGACCCGAATAATCTCACAAACTTTCGACTCTACCTAAATTCCGAGACGTATCCGTACGATGACATGCAAATAGATTTTTCTAAGTATAAATTCGCGATCATGTACAATATGTATGCGAATTTCATCCGATCGTACTACGGTCACGGAGAACCGTTACTGAGCGCGAACGAATTCCTTAAATACGCGCCTATCGTGGTAATAGATTGTTCTAGGCAAAACGAATCGTTGAAAAGCGCTACCGTGGACGTGCGAATAGATTTCGAATGCAAAGAAAATATCCCCGCTAATACTTCCGCCGTCTGTTTGTTCATACACGATCGTATAGTCGAATACGGCCCTTTAACCAACATGGTACGCAAATTAATATAGTGTGCGTACGAGATCGATTACTACTACTACTACTACTACTACTACTACTCCTACTCCTACTGCGGATACTGCTACTGTTTTAAAACGTCGATGTCGAAGACCTCAGTTGCTGTTCTGACACCATCGCCGACGGTGCTACCTAAACGAGTGATAATAATGTTCGCCATTGTCGATCTGCAAGGGTTCAATATCGAACGCGAGTTCGTCGCCAAAGAGATCGCGATTCGCGTAAACAGCAACAACGATAAAACGATGGTCAGCCATTGGATCTTCGAACCGCCATACTTCTGGAATCGTCTGAATTCCTGTGAGCACCGTCAAGCGTCCTGGCTCGCGAAGCATCATCACGGGCTTCGCTGGTCCGACGGCTACGTTCCATACTCCAAAATTCTGGGGCTCCTCACCAGCGTGCTCGCGAACATTGACTTCGTCATCGTGAAAGGTGTGGAAAAGAAAACGTGGATGCTACAACTTCTACCTGACATAATCGTTGAGGATGTATGCGATTTGGATGAACTGACGGCGCAAAAGATCAACAACACCAATAACAACTGCAACAACAACAACAATGCTCGAACTGTCGAAGACGACGGCGGCTACGACGTTGACGATGATTATTGCGGGATCATGCCTGACGTTCCTAGTCTGAAGTCTATGTCTTCAACGAATGCCCTTCGATGTGCATTTCATAACAACGACGGTGTTTGCGCGCTGGAGAATATCGGGAAAATATGGGATTATATACGTAGCGTCACCTAATGTAAGTCATACACGCACATTACAATCTACTTTACGCGTCATATGCCGAGAAACGAATATGTAAGAATTATTATCTTTTTTTTTCTGTTTTCTATAGCGATGAACACAACGGCGACGGCGGTGATGAGCGTAATGACAGCGGCGACTGATTCCTCTACCCACGAGCAAGAAGATCCCTCCCATACGAACGTTATTTTGCGCAAATACTTATTCTATAATTTAAGTACGCATGCATGCGTGGATGTACATGAATAAATATATACTGTTTTCAAAGAAAAAAATATATACATTTATTGAAAAATTATTACACATTTATTTTAAAAAAAAAATTTAAAATTAAAAAAAAAACCTTCGTGATGTTACGTCCTGCAACACACAGAGAAAACACCAAATTATTATTATATATAAAACGTTAGTATTAGCACGCGAAACACCAAACAATTAAAATTCACTTATACTCACTCATTAAATAGTTGTGGGAGGTCCCAAAACTCCTCGTCAATATTACACTCGCGCCACTTGCGCCTAGCATCTTGAATTTTATATTGTAATTCGCGGCAGATCCGCCCGTCTCTCCTCGTCGGGTATTGGCGATGCTGAAACAAACACATGACTCGATTCAAACATCATTGAATGGTGTACGCGCACCAATATAATTTTACGAAACATCACTTACGAGTAGCTGGATTATGACATCGCGGTCCCCAGCACGCGCCCGGGTCTCGATGTCAGCTCGACGCTGAAACAAACGTGCGAAACGATTAAAACAACATCGATTGGTGTACGCGTATCAGAATCATTTTCCCGAAACATCACTTACGAGGCGACCAACCGCCCCTAAGAAATCATTGCTCCATTCAGTCATTTGAACCTCTCGTTCCTGCTGTAACAAACATGCGATTCGATTAAAACACTGTTGAATGATATACGCGCACCAATATATTTTTTCTTTACTAAACAACACTTACTAAATATCGAATGGTTTCACGTCGCTCTATGCGCCACACTCGCACTAAATTATCAAGTACATACTGAAACAAACGTAGAACTTTGTTAGAAGATTGCTCAATCGAATGAATACATCAATTCAATTTACACAAAAAAAAAAGTATACTTACGATTTTTCGCGCCAATGTATCTCGCTCATCGTGCCACGCCCGCTCGATTTCGCCATGTCGTTGCTGTAACAAACGCACAACTTCAATATAATATCGGCGAATGAAATACTTGCACCAATTCAATTTACACAACTATACTTACGATGCATCGCTGCATCATAGCGGCATTCATTCTTTGATCCATTTTTTTTTTTTTTAAAAAATACTTCTTTTAAAATGTATTAACTATACTGATCCGTGCGGGTGCGGTCGACGTCCTTATATGCATTTCGGTTCTCTAGGCTGGAGGGTTAGTCCTACACGTTACAGGGTAGGGGTAGTCGTGGAGTAGGTGTGGTGGGGGTGTCCGTTTCACAGTTTCTTTTTCTTCAATGATTTGATACTAATTATTCCAGCTTGTAGTATACTTTTATCACTTACACTTTTATGTTTTGCCTCACGAATCGTCTCTAACTCTTCTATGACACGCATGCCATTTTAATTTACCGCGTAATCTCTAACCCTTGTGCGGTACACATACATACATACATACATGTCTTAACCATCACCATCACTAATATGATATACTTTCATACATTGACGTGTACGTGTACGTGAATCCGTATAAAATGTCGTTGGGCAGTCTTGCAGACTTCATAACGTCACGTACGCTCGAGTGTTAACAAGTATCGCTCGCGTCATTTTTCCGTCGATGAGAATCATACGCAGTGCATATCAAAATGTACAAACGCAGCTTAAACGATTCATCCTGCGCATCCGAAAACGATGGTGGCATTCCAAATAAACGCCAAAGACAACAACATCATCAACAATCCGATATGAGGTACGTAAGCGTTATTATACACTTTTCACTTTTCACTTTTCACTTTTCACTTACTTCATTTACTTACTTCTTTCACTGTAACCGTATACGACCGAAGTATTAATTTCATGTACACGTTTCTAACAGTTCTGGATTCACCACGGCAAAAGCGTTGAAAACACCAAAACCATCAGTCGTACGGATCCTGGGACGTGATTACCCACTGACCGCAACAGCGTATAAACGTCTAAGTATTGGAATTCGCATTGGAATGGATTCGTGCCATGTTCAGATTACCATAGCCGACAATAAAGGCAGCGAGTTGAGCTTTTCAATGTCTACGTGGAAGCTCCTGCTACAAAACGAGGCGGACATACTTCAACGATTACGTAGCAACGCAACATCGCCCCAAACTCACATCGTAATTGATCATTTACGACTAGACTTCACGCGTATGCATGATGATCAACTTATTAAAATCACTGATAATCGCACTGTCATATATATGACTGAAGCCACGATGCGTAAACTATTCGCGTACAATCATTGCATTGAACATATGTTCACCTGGCTAACTGAAAATATGTACTCTGTAAGCAGTAAATATGCCACCTTCGTAGAAGTTCTACGTACCGCGTCCGTACCAACGAATTATGTAAAATTAATTTCCGAAAGCGAGCACTTCGAAAAGCATTCATTGATCGATTGTGAATTGTTGGCGTTAGGATTACAATCCATGCTGCGTGATGTAAACCACGTACCACTATAGTACGTGCATATATGTTTAATAATAAATGTACAACTTTCATATCAATACCTGTAAAGTATCATTTATAATATCATTTATAATATCCTTTCCTACATATTCATATCCATATATTAATTCTTAGAGGCGCGGTCTTAGCGAATGTCAATCGCGTTCCCACGACGCTTGACCATAACACCGGTCTGCTGTAAACCAGATGTCCGTGGGTTTATGTACGAATTCTTTTCGCTTTTCGCCCTTACACGCTCCCACGACGCTTGACTCGCAGACCCTCGAGAAGGGTGCTTGAGACGTCGCCCTGTTCTCGATCGTGAAAATACTCGGAACTCTACCCCGAATAATTATCGCTTAGTTGCTCGCGTGAACGCAACGCCAAATTTATTGCTTCAGGGACATTGCGTTTTCTCGAGGATACTTCCTTCTTAGAGGCATGGTCTTGGGAAAAGTCAATGCTCAGATATAAACACACGGCATGGCGCGGTGCAATGTTTATTTCATGGGCTATCGCGCCGATTGATTTACAATAATTATCGCTATATGTATGCATCATTGCACTTGCGATGCATCGGTCCCACGATTCAAACATAAACACACGGCACGAAGCGCGTGCACGTAGGCACCAAAAACGCGTTCAATCCTGCTTCTGAGCAGGATAAACACACGGCATGGCGCGGTGCAATGTTTATTCCATGGGCTATCGCGATGATTGATTTACAATAATTATCACTATATGTTTACATCATTGCACGTGGGCTGCATCGGTCCCACGATTCAAATATAAACACACGGCACGAAGCGCGTGCACGTAGACATAAAAAACGCGTTCAATCCTGTCGCGCGCCATAATCACCTTATCTTTTCTCAGAAATCCTGGTTCGCCCTCTTTCTCAGAAATCATCATCATCGAAGACGCGATTTGAATTTCCACGAATCGGTCGCGGTCGCGCCTGCGCACCGATCCCCGCACGCGTACGGAGATTGCGCGGCGGCGACGCGTGCCCAAATATACCTTAAACATCCAACAGGTGACGCCAACACGAAATGTATGAAAAAAACATGGAAAATTTACCAAGACGAGCCCAAATACCGACGCGGGCCCAAAGTACCTTAAACATCCGCTAGGTGGCGCCAACACGAAGTGTATGAAAAACCTGGAAAATTTACCAAGGCGGGCCCAAATACCGACGCGGACGCAAAGTATCTTAAACATCCGATAGGTGGCGCCAACACGAAGTGTATGAAAAACCTGGAAAATTTACCAAGGCGGGCCCAAATACCGACGCGGACCCAAAGTATCTTAAACATCCGATAGGTGGCGCCAACACGAAGTGTATGAAAAACCTGGAAAATTTACCAAGGCGGGCCCAAATACCGACGCGGGCCCAAAGTACCTTAAACATCCAATAGGTGGCGTCAATACGAAATGCGCGCGACGCCATTTTGAAATTTTGAAAATCCACCCCCTCCCCTGTGACGTCAGCCCCCTCGTCCACGAACTCGACCTGCGCGCGCGACGCCATTTTGAAAATTTTGAAAATTCCCCTCCCTATGACGTCATCCCCCTCACCTAGGAACTCGGTAGACGCCATTTTGAATCCCCCTCCCCTGTGACGTCATCCCCCTCGTCTGCGAACTCGGTACCCCCCCTCCCCGCCTCACCCCCTCGCCCATGTCGCGGAAGAGCGCGGCGGTACTCCCCCCCCGCCCCGCCTCACCCCCTCGCCTCCACTTGAACCAGAACTCTCATAGCTTACCTACTTTTTTTTTTGTTGCGTAGACAGTAGCTATTGCATTTATGCATTTGATGTGCAATTACACGACTATATAATTCTGGCGACACATGCGGTGATGGCAATCTGCAAGTGACGTATTTCGTAATGAATCGTGCTACATCTTCCTTCGAAGATTTATCGATTATAGGAGCATCTTCAATCCAAATTAAAAGATGAAAATGTTGTGATCCCCTGCTTTGATAATCTCTGCGCCAAAAGTAATGAGTGACCTTGCCAATTGGATTGTCGGGCGAACAAATGAAATCCAGCATAGCGTGGAATGCATTATCTATAAATTGAGCAGTTGAAACGGGATCAGAAGCAATGAGTTCGTTCGGGGATATTTTAGCAACCGATGGGCTGTTTACTTCACAAAGATATTCTATTAAATCTGTCCATAGCCACTCACTTTGACTGAGCGTGAGGAACCATGTAGCTGGTCCATAATGGTGTATCATACAGTTCAAATCGTTTCTCGGTTTTCGCCAATACTGTGCTGTATTACGTAATCTGGAAAATATAGTGTTCAAGTTCGTTTGTAGCTGATCTTTAGAGAGTTGCTCTAGAAAACCAGCAGCTGTGTCTTTTTCACGTGGATTTACGACGTTCATTTTGTGATAAATTCCAACGTTCAATTGCCTCATATTGGTATCGTGTAATAAATGGAAAATATATTGCATGTTCAATCGAAATTGCGAATGCTTGGACATCAGTTTGGACTTAATAAATTCATGATCAAACGAATCAATCTTTCTGTCCGTTCACCCCATAAGGATATAAATCTGGGAAACATTTCACATCTAAATGTTCAGCACGATGGCCCTACGGAATGTCATGAACTTTAAACATTTGATAGAGTGCGCTAGCAGATTCATTAACCCTTTTGTCATACATTGGATAAATCGTAAACTGATCATAATATGAATCAGATTCTGACATTTGCGTCAATAATGCACGTTTGTTGTTTTCACCGATATTAAGTGTTTCACCTTCATCGTTGTTCGAAATTGGCACCACAGTATTGTCGCGCTTGTCCTTTTTCAGAGCCGTAGAGGACGTCAAACCGTAGTGTTTATTGTTATGGGTATCCGCGGCCGTGCGTTGTTACTGAATGCTATCACGTATGTCAGCTCCCATTGGCTTCGAATTCTCGCGAGATTGGGGATAGCCAATAGACAACGACGTATTTGCCAGCCGTAGGAATGCGGAAGGGGATCGTTTTCGTCACCGTGAAGACGGACGGTTGCGACTGAGCTTCGAGGATTGTGAAGGCCCACAAGGGGTCCCTCAAGAGTCTCTCTCTCCGGGAGATTAGAATTAAAAGAAAGATATCATTCTCCTCAATAGAGGTTAAGAAGGAGTTTTAATTCACCTCTCATCCTACTCCGCTTATCAACCAGTGAACCGGCTTAACAAAAAAATATTATATGTCGTTCGAAGTCGAAGGTGCGCGACAAACGTCCTCGATAGATTCATTATTATCGTTATTATTATCATTGGCAACAACTTCTTCTTGAAATTCTATATTTGGTAATTTGGCACTCAGCAATAAATCGTGCGATTGTGGTAAAACAATTTCTGAGTATAGGGGATTATTGGCTTTCAACCATACTAAGACATTCCATACTATCTTCAAGTCAACTAACTTTTCCCAAACTGTTCTAGATTTTGTTGGAACGCCCCGCACCAATATGTATAATTCATGATTTTGATTTAATGGTCCAGTTGAAGGACAGATTTTTTGTAAATTTTCTTGTAACGGCAAAGGAAGGTGAAATGTTCTTCCCTTTACTTTTGGAAACATATGTTTATGTGGCATATTTTGTTTTCGCATTACAGTATCCATTCTCACAATCGTTTGAAACGGTTTAGCTCTTTGAATGAGAATTCGTTCGTAATCGTTCAACACTGCTATTTCTGGAACTGAACGTACATCAAGCTTATTTAGAATACATTTTGATGGTATGGAATCGTTGCGAATTTTATCGTGACAATATTGGCAAATAAACTACATGTCACCAACTTTGTATCCAATATGATTTAACAATGTTTGCATTACATTTCCCTTATATGTTCTTTTAGAAATATCAAACTTAAGGACCTCTCTTTGAAAACAGAGTTTCTCGCAGGAAACGCACGGGGTGCGTGGTGTGTCCATAGACCGCTTTGTGAAAGCTTTAAATGCTAAATAATATCGTGATGTAATCTCTTCCTTGTTCAAGCTTATGTCAGTATTATTTTTATTATTTATATCAGTGTTATTCGTCCATGTGTTTCAAGGTCACTATCGTTTAATGCTTTGTCTAAATTATGTAATAGGTTTTTATAAATGTACGCTATTCTGTATATCATTCTCTTCAAATGTCGAAAATCCGGAAAGTGAGGTGCCAAAATCTCAATGCCTAAAAAATTGGACTTACATACTTTAAGGTTTATGTAACAACCCTGAGAATGGCCAGATTTTTCAACATTCACTTTATTAGAACAGCTACTGATATGGTTGGTCAACTTATGTACTTTTTTTAATGAGCATTCTAACAATCGTTTGAAGAAATCCTGTAAATTATTGAGAATTTCAACATCTTTTGTTTTACAAAGATAACTACAATGCGATGCTTTTATCGTCTTCTTCGATCGGCATACAGGTAGAACGTTTATAGCTGTCTCTTTCGAATTCAGTATGATTGGTTCAGAACCGCTGAAAGTATGGTACGAATCTTCCGCAAAATATGATTCTGTAGAAGATGTATGTCTGGATTGTCCACACAAAGCATTAATCCTGTCATTAAGGAAACTTCCACTTTTTCTTTACAATCTTTAAACAGCTTCCTCATTTCAAAATGTACTTTTGCCTAATATGAAAACACCATTTTATTATACGCTCAGCTTCCAATCTACTTGCTTCTCCGGACGGCATTTTGGACTTCGAAACCAATGGTGGATCTGTCTGAATTATTATATGTTTTGTATGTGTAGTAACTTCTTTATCACTAAGTGGTACATTTTGAACTGAGGATATTTCATCTTTTTCGTTAGTAATGTCACTTTGACCGATTTTAAATACAGGATCATTTCCACAAGGAGGATTTTTATTAATCGTGCTACCAATTGCAGATTCATATTCGTGCACACAACGTGATAATTGTTGATCCTGAATGCATGGAAAATGTTCTAAACGATTAGTTTGAAACATTTGGATCAAATGTTGACGCATCAACGCATGAGTGTACGTTACTTCGTCTGGTCATATATTGAATAATAACGAGACAGCAAATGCAATCGCAAAAACTCCGCAGTTCCGTCAGTTAGGTTGAGCTTGTACACGGGGAAATTCAATAAATTTTTCGTCAACTGCACCGTCATGTTTGTTCAAAAAAGGGTATAACTTCTGCAGAAAAATTTTATAATGACTATGCAACTTCGAGAAATTAAAAGAATCATAAATATAAACTCTTCTTTCATCATGTTTATAGAAGCTACAAACCCAGTGTCCCCCTGCATTGGTTCCAAAATTATCGCTTTGGTGCAATATCTGTATGTGATCCTAATTTTCAGGAAGTGGTTGAATTGTAGCAGGCAATTGAACCCTCCACGTCTCGCGTAGTTTATAATCAGAGTTAGCTTCTAATAATTTATGAAAATATTCTATATGATCATCTCCTAACCATACGCCTTTAATGATAATTTGCATTTTATTATGACTGAGCGGTAATAACATATTAATACTATTAATTATAGACATGACGAATTATACTTTTATTTATACTTCTGGTATACACTATTCTATTGTAGTATACGATCACAGACCAGGTATAGAATAGACCTATCACGGAATGTAATTTTGTGTCACACGCTCGGGGGGGCTCGCGAGCCCCCTTACCATTTTCGTGTCACACCTAACGTTATCGATTCAGTCTAAAATAAGATTACAATACTACGAGTGGTAGGAATTGAAATTAAATCTTATCGGAAACGTTAAAAATCTAAAACGGCATGAACGTTAAGACTAATTTCAAGAAACATGTTGCATAATTCCGTTTACTAATACATTTTGATAGAAGCGTAATTTGCACTTATTTCCATAAATTTCGATTAGAAATATTATATAAATACAACCACGTAATAAACATTTGTACAGTCTCTTAGTTAGGTTATATTTTCGGTCACTTCGAAGAGTGGATTTTCTGTCCTCGAAGTGACAGAAAATATACTTAACCTATATGCTACAGGATAATAAATGTTTATTGGATATTTCGTTCTTTTGAGCTACATTTGTGAACTTTTTATGACTTAACATCCTTCCAAAATATTATTATTACGCCTCAACGATATATTTATGAAGTCGATGAGTGTAATTATTCGTGGTTAAGAAATCAAAATTTCCTATTCATAACGTCATTTTTTTAGTACATTTCATCGAAATAATAAGTTTTAGCTTAATTTGTTTATGTTTGCCAAATTCATGCCTTTTATTAGACTCTACTTGATTTTAGCACCAATTTTCATGTTTACAGATTTCTATGCTTGATTAGAGGTGTGACTATCGATTATTGATAGATTATCGATATCTTATTGATATTTAACAATATATCGACAATATCGTTAAGATATGGTTAAGACGAATAGATCTATTCGCCTCTTCTAGAAGAGGCTGAGGTAGAATATAACACACTTTGTTGCAGCAACGATGCAAATAACAATTTAAAAGACATTGTAAAGCAACGATACATATTCATACTTTTAAAGATATCGCTTTCGATACTCAGCGGCTCAGCACCGATGTTTTCGCCCATTCACAACGGTGTTCTTCGGTGCTGGATAGCGCCGTGAATGGACCCAGCACCGGTTTTTACGGTGCTCACTTTTCGAGCACCGTTGCCAACGGTACAGACCTTTTTCCGCTTAGAATGCAACGCATTATTTGTATAATAAAGTCAATCAGAATCTATTTGTTTGTATTTGAATTCACGGCGCTATCCAGCACCGAAAAACACTGAATGGGCTCAGCACCGATATTTTCGTCCGTTCACAACGGTGTTTTTCGGTGCTGGATAGCGTCGTGTATGGGCCCAGCAACGCTTTCTACGCTGCTGACCTTTTTTCGCGTATGCCTCAGCTGATTTCCCAGTCCCAATATCATTTCTATAAGTCGTGTGCTATCTGGGTCTATTCGCGTCAACGATATCTTAACCATATTATCGATATATCGAAATATCGATAACATTTCGATAGTCACACCTCTACCTCAAAGTGACAGAAATTATAACCTATATGCTATACCCAATTTCATAAATATACCGTTGCGGCGTAACAACGATATTTTGGAAGGATGTTAAGTTATAAAAAGTTCACAAATGTAGCGAAAAGGAACGAAATAGCCAATAAACATTTATTGTCATATAGCATATAGGTTATATTTTCTGTCACTTCGAGGAGGGGACTACATAATAATCACGCGCATCCAGCCTGCGCATTTTCCCTAGCCTGGGCGGCCCCGGCCGCATGAAAGGGGAACTTTCCCCACCCTACATTAGTGATAGTTGGAACGATATTTCTGAGCTTGGGTACGCGGAAAATTTGACTTGCGGTCCCAAGCGGGAAAAAAGTTCATTAAATTTCATTAAATTCTTTATATTTAGTGGGATTATTACTAGGGACTGTAGCCGTAATTATTTCTTTTATATTTCGAAGAACTGTCTTTAAATGTTTAAATAATTACTTTAAGCCACCCTGACATTCAATTGAGTAACCTGCTAAGAAAACTATTAAAAATGTTATATTACGCGGCTAAATACATGCTTTTCTGACTTTCTTTCTTCCATAAAATATGGTAAGATCGGATTTTTCGAGTCGGTCTTATAACCGTTTTACAACATTTACGCTTGAGACAACGCAATACAGCATTTCCTCTAGTTCCTATCACTTTTTAAATATGGAAACATAGATATCAGGTTCACATAGATTTCTAAAATTGTTCAGAAGCTACCGACTCTTTATAACAACATGTTGGTCGGCGCTTGGAAGGAATACAGGGCCATTAATATGCAGTATCCTCTAATGGAAAAATAATTTTTCAATATTTTTATCATTATGCAAACATCTGTATTGTATGTCAGATTTGTCTACTAAAATGAAACCAATTACGACGCAGTTTGGTATGAGGAAGGTACGGCAAAAAATTGGTACAGAAAGAGGAAAAATAATAACATATTTTTTTAAAATCCAGAAAATAATACGATAGCGTACGTTCAGTAGATGTGCGGCCTTTTTCTCATCGATTGTTGAGGTCAAGGCCATCGAAAAGTTCGTCTTTTTTTTTAAACAGACGCCGTTCCCAGAAACGCGATACACCTGAAGGCAAAAATCAATGCGACTTGAAATGTCTTGCAAGCAGAGCTCGCTAAATCAGGCGTTTGCTCTTAACGAATCTTTACCATTTTTTATTTTGTTTAAATGATAAACAAATAAAATATGAAAATAGTGGGTAGGTAGTGATTTATTTTTAGGGTTGCCATAATTGTCAAGCTTTGATACGGAACATTTAAATGCTAATTAAATAAAACATGAAAAAAGTGGGTAGGTAATGGTTTATTTTACTCTTTAAAATATTTCACGGGAACAGTGAAATACGGGACAGTCCCGTATACAGGGTGTCCCAAAAATGTCGGAGTTCCTTGGAAGGGGTAACTCAGGGGGTGATTTGAAACAACTTTTTCCTTAGCGAAAATATTGCCCGAAGCTTCGTTAAGGAGATATTAACAAAAAACCCCGACCAATCAGAGCGCGCGCCTTCCGTCCGAGCTCCCGCGGTAGCGTTGGGTACGCGGTAGGCGACTGCGATTATACTACGAACGTACGAACAAGCAAGTCGGCATGCATCGAAGGAAACTGCGTTACACATTTTTTTTAAAGCAGAATCTTAAATAAGAATTATTTGAAGTGAGAGGACAAGAATTACGTAAATTTCGTTTTTAAATAAGGCATAAACGAAAAGGTAATGTAGCAGAAAATGTACGACATGTGATCGTAATTCGTTATTGAGGTAAAAATCCGTAGTTTAATAACGGCCAACACAACTAAATTTAAACAATAATATTAGGTGTATGAATAAATTCTTTCCGAATGGATTTACATAATCAGTACAAAGCTACTGAATTTCTATCGCGGTGGTATTCATATGCTGCCAGAAAAATGGCAAAAGGTAATTAACAATAATGGAAATTATTTCGATGATTGAGTTATTTTCATATTTTTTAAATCGAACTGTTATTGTACCCTAAAATCGGAAAGAATTTATTTCTACACCTAATAATCACCAATAAATTAAATAAAACTCACCCATTCGGACATTCCTTTCCTTCCTATTCGGAAACCTGTGTCACTGGGTCACTGTACCGATCCTGGTCATCGGTGGACGAAAAGATTTATGGTAGGGTAGCGCCCAGTGCTCAGCTGATCGCAGGTATTCGCAGGACACCACCCGAATGTAAGGGTCGCAACGTCAAGTGCGTCCGGGTTAATGTACCGAATATTCACTTCACTGCACTAATACTAACACTGATCACTTAATTTATTTTTCACGGAACGTGTTGTTCCTACGTTATAAAAATTGGTGGCCTCGAAAGGGGCCGATTACTGTTAATTGAGCAGTTGCTCAATGTGGCCACCCTCAGCGTCTATGCACGCCTCCGCACGTACAACCAGCTGCCTTTGGACGGCTCGCAATGTTTGTGGCGTTATGTTTGCGACCGCAGCATGAATGCACACGACTATGTCTTCCAGTGAATCCACTGGCTGACGGTACACCTCATTCTGAAATGATTGTTGTACAACAAATACAAAACGTAAGTAAAAAAAGAATACCTATACAAAATTTTTTTCCGGCTGAGTACATTTCTGGGACGAGATTACTAGCTGACTGACAGGATTTTTTCCCAAGCAACTTCCTCTACCCCCAAGTAGTTTCTCTCGTTCCATTATGAGTTTACTCCCACCAAGACAAGAGGCTTTAGGTAAAAAGAAGCCAGCACATTTTCGAAACACACGTGTTTTTCAGAAGTGCAACGAACGAACCATCCTACACTTTCACAAAAGCCCGCGCTCCGTCCTTCTACTGCCAATGTACCCATTGCTTCGAGATAGAAAACAGACACCACGTGTATCGGTTCGAAAGGGTCCGAAGGGAAGAGAAGCAGAAAGTCTCCGAGTTGCTATAAAGAAGAAAATGCACACCATTCCTGTTTCCCCTTTCCGATACCCTGAGTTCACGTCTGCTACGAGACGGAACCAATTAAGTCATAAATTATCCGAAACTGTAGAAAACCGTTCTCTACCGCCGACTGGCGGGACAATACGGTCATAAACCGCGACCCTGGCGAAATGCTCTGGCTGATCAGCCTGATTAATTTTGGAAAACTAGAAATTACAGAGTATTATCCAACATCAATAAGTCTCGCGGAGAGACACAGGAAAAGAAGGGGTAGTCCGCTGACTGCGCGTAGTCCCGCCTGCTTCGACCTACCCCCAAATTAAAGACGGATCCCTTATCTCCCGAGTATAAACACGTGCTCGAATTTCAAAACAAAAGCACGCGTCGACGTATTCGGTGCGAGAGACTGTGGGCTTGAAGTCCAATTGACCACAAACTAACCAATCGGGCCTGCTTATCTCTCGTGTCTAAACACGCGCTCGAATTTCAAAACAAAAGCACGCGTCGACGTATTCCATGCGAGAGAAGGTGGGCCTTGGGGAGGAGATATTGCTGTGAAGAGGGCCTCTTCAGGACAGTGGCCATTTGGGAGGGATGCAGGGCAGATTGGTTAGTTTGGGGCCAATCGGACCTCAAGCCCACAGTCACTCGCACCGAATACGTCGACGCGTGCTTTTGTTTTGAAATTCGAGCGCGTGTTTAGACACCTAATATTATTGTTTAAATTTAGTTGTGTTGGCCGTTATTAAACTACGGATTTTTACCTCAATAACGAATTACGATCACATGTCGTACATTTTCTGCTACATTACCTTTTCGTTTATGCCTTATTTAAAAACGAAATTTACGTACTTCTTGTCCTCTCACTTCAAATAATTCTTGTTTAAGATTCTGCTTTAAAAAAAAAATGTGTAACGCAGTTTCCTTCGATGCATGCCGACTTGCTTGTTCGTACGTTTGTAGTACAAGCGCAGTCGCCTAACGTGTAGCCAACGCTACCGCGGGAGCTCGGACGGAAGGCGCGCGCTCTGATTGGTCGGGATTTTTTGTTAATATCTCCTTAACGAAGCTTCGGACAACATTTTCGCTAAGGATAAAGTTGTTTCAAATCACCCCCTGAGTTACCCCTTCCAAGGAACTCCGACATTTTTGGGACACCCTGTATACAGGACGTATAGCAACTCTACATATGTACATACCTACTTGCCCGAATCACGTCGTATTTGATTTTCCTTTTATTAAAAAAATCTCACTAATATGCCGTAAATGCTCGAATCGAGCCGAAACAGAGAATGTAAAAATTTCACGTTATGATTAGCTTAGCATGTGTACATACATGTTTTCCGCTTTTAGCTACTGATTACGGCTTTTGCAGAATTTGTAGAAGAAAGTAAAATCTAGAAGGCTAGCTTGTCCGTGGACCGACATCGAGATGCGAAAATCAGACGCACGGAGAATGCAAGAAGACAATGTAGTATTATAATTTGTTGCCGCTGCCAGAATGATCGTTTGTCGCGTAAAGGACCTCCGTGCCGTTTCCCTCCTATTTTATCTCACACGCGAGTCGCGACGTCCGTAAAACAGGACCTTTTTTTTTACTTGTGCTTTAAAAAATACCATAACTGTTTTCTCATATGTACATATCTAGGAATAATGAAAACAGATCTTAACGCAAGCGATACGCTCGGGTACTTACATCGGAGATGTTCTTTACAATTTTTAAATCCATACAATAGTTAATAAGGAAAGGGCCAATCAATTTGTAACGAAACGTAGAGTTTTAACTACTAATCTATCGTTCCCAAGTAATAAATAAACTATTGCAAAATGTCCTCGGGTGCCGAAAACTACGAATATAAATTTAAAAAAAAGTTTGGATTCCTTGTTCTCAATGATTTATACGTGTCGTAGGATGGGCACCGTCTATTTAGACATGCGCGGAGTGCAGAGATTTGTGGGAATGTCAGTAACAGCGTCAATTTTTAATATTTTTCAACATACGACACGCGAAAATGTTAGTTAAGTGTTCCACTACACGTAAAGTACTAACAATCAATGTCATCTTGCAATTTATAGCTTGTGTAAGCTTTCAGGAAGAGATCACCGAAATAGATTTTCGGAGAAAAATCCACGCGAAACCTCGTGAGTCGCTGACAAACCGAGCCAAAGCGTAGCGTAACAAAAGCCTGTCCTCTGTCAAACTCTCACTCTAAACAAGTCACACGTATACAATCACGCACACATTTCAGCATTTCAACACATTTCAGAGTAGTTCCTAAGTTGGACGCTGTTCATGAGCAGAGGCCGCTAAATTCAGTCCTCGAGTTATGGGTCGGTAATACAGTTTGGGTGGTGACACGAAGTTCCATAAGGTGATAGGTCTATTCTATACTTCGTCGATGATACGATATAAGATGGTTTAAAGATTCAATAATAAAAAATTCAATAATATACAGGGTGTCCCAAAAATGCTGCGGTTCCTTGAAGGGGGTGATTCAGGGGGTGATTGCAAACAACTTTTTCCTTTACGAAAATTCTCTCCGAGGGTTCGTTACCGAGATATTAACAAAAAGCACCGACCAATCAGAGCGCGAGTCTGACGGCCGATTTCCCGCGCTAGCGTGGCTATGCGCCGCGCCGTGACTGCGAACAAGCAACTCGACACGCACCGAAGAAAATTTCGTAGCATGGCAAATGAAAAAGACGTAACAAATAAAATCGAACATGTTGTCATGGTTTGTTTGTTATTTAAAGTGAATAATGAGTAATGGATAAATGGATGAAAATCACGTGTAACGTAAAAAGACGAATACACAGTTTTTTTTTAGACGTTTCGAAAATAATAATTATTTGAAGTGGGAGTATAAGGAATACGTAAATTTCCTTGTGTTAATAACTTAGCCACGAAAAGGTCACGTAACAGTAAATTAACGAAAAGTGATCGTAGTTCGTTATTGTGATAAAAATCCGTAATTCAGTAACGGCCAGCACTGTTGCTGATAACGAATAAGTCTGTTTAAAAAGCCCGAATAAATATTTTCGTAGGGAATTTTGAGAATTATCGCCGGAAATAAGCCATAGCTTGCGTTAAATTTAAAAATGAATGATCACCAATAAAGTAACTAAAACTCACCCTTGTCGGAAAATTAACCTGCAGTGTGGAAACCTGTGTCACTGGGTCACTGAACCGATCCTGGTCATCGATGGACGAGCCCCGTGCACAGCTGGTCCCAGGTATACGACACTACCCAAAGTTAAGGGTCGCAATGTCAGGTGCATCCAGGTTAATGTACCGAATATTCACGTCACTACGCGACTACTAACACTGAACACTTAATTTATTTTCCATGGAACGTGTTGTTCCTACGTTTTAAAAATTGGTGGCCCTGAAAAGGGCCGATTGTAATCAATTAAAAAATTGCTCCACGTGGCCACCGTTATTTTCTATGCACGCTTCAGCGCGGAGAATGAGCTGTCTTTGGACGCCCTGCAATGTTTGCGGCGTTATGTTGGCCACCGCCGCGTGAATGAGCGCAACTGCTTCCTCGGGGGTAGCCACCGGCTGACGATACACCTCATTCTGAAATGATTGTTGTACAAGAAATACGAAACGTAAGTAAAAAAAGAATACCTACAACAAGAATAATTAAAGAGTAACAACAATAATGAAATTACCTTCAGGTAGCCCCAGAAGAAAAAATCCAGCGGATTCATATCCGGTGACCGTGGGGGCCACGCAACGTGAGCCTCATCTTCACGGCCGCGGCCGATCCACCTGTCCTGAAAGGTTTCACCTAAATAGGCGCGGACATTCAACGGGTAATGTGGCCCAGCACCGTCGTGCTGGTAGTACATGTTCTGTCGGATCTCATATGGAATATCATCCATAAGATCCGGCAGAACATGTTCTAAAAAATATTTATACGCTGGGCCGTCCAGCCTGTCTGGCAGAATGTACGGCCCAACGATAAATTCGCCACAGATGCCGGCCCATAGGTTGATCGACCAACGGACTTGTGCTGCACGTGTACGAAGCGCTAGGGGATTTTCGTCGCTCCACACATGCATATTGTGGGAATTGAAGCATCCTTCCCTGTTGAAAAGTGCTTCATCCGTCCACAATATGTATTTGGTGAAAGACGCCCCGCGCCCATGTTTCTCTCCGCCACGCTTCCCCGCGCTCCCCTCAGAGGACCTGGTCTAGAACCGGCATAATCTTACTACTTTTAATCCTTTCCCAATCATCAATCGCCTGGACGATGTACCTTAGCGGTCCCCATCTCCAGACGATTAAATACAAAACCCCTTCCCTCTTCACCCTAGAAGGCACGACCTTTTCCCTCACAAGTCCCTCGTTCCTAAGCCCTCTTAAATCAAGACCCCTTCTCCTCCCCTCTTTACCAATCAACATGAAATGCAAGCCACTCTCAAACTCCTCAATCAAAACCCACAAAATCCACCCAACGGTTTGAGTACCCCCTTTTCAAAATCCAAAGGACCGCCAACTAAGCTATTGCGACTTATATTTCGCGCAGGACTCATCGAAACATTCCGATTACATAACACATATTTTAAGCATGAGTCATCGCGCATACCGCAAATTCCCCGCATACCTGACATTCCATCGCTTTGTATAAATACCAGCGCCGCATGGACCGCACACAGCTAGTTCGGCAACATCCGCTACGCGAGTCACATTGTTACGACATTCTAAAATCTCTTAAACATATTGTATAGTGTTAAATTTCGCTTCTGTGCAACGTTCCCAAAAGGATTACAAACCTTCTACATCACTGTAAGCGCATATCATTTTATCTTATTGTCATCACTAACTTTATCGCTTTCTATTATTTTCATTTACTTATGCTTATCTACACTTATATCATTTAATTTTGCTCACGCTTATTGCTTTATATTGTTTCCTTTTGCTTATGTTATTTGCTTTATATTATCTCCTTTGCTTACGCTTATCGCTTTATATCGTTTCATTGCTTATACTTACCGCCTAATTATATTATTTCTTAAGCAAATTCCTTTACGTTAACTTGTTTATAACTAATTCTAACACTTCTTATGCTTATATATTATTATCATTGATCACCGTTATATAAATGTTTTGTGCCAATGCTTAATGTCCAACGCATTGTTATAATACTTCTACCGCCATTGCTTCAGTAGTGCATGGCTTATTCGCATGCGTTCCAATAAATAACGCTTTTGTTTTACCCGATGTTTGAATTCTTGTAATTATCCTTCGAATACCTAGAATCATTACAAGCCATAGCAACAGCTGATCTCTCTTCGCGAACGCCGGGAGTTCTTATCAGTGTTTACAAGCTTACTTTCGCTTAGGGTCCCGCATGCCCATTACTACACCTATTGTAAAGAACTACGACGCGTGTCTTTTTATTGCAATGCAGTAGTTGAGCCAATTATCGAGCCATAAATACAAGCCACAAGAGTTCTAACGGGTGTCACTCTGGTGAGCGATTACTCCCTAACCTTCCCTGGCCGATTTATGCTGCGAAGCTGGTCTTCGTGCTAGAACTCCTTCTACCCCTCAGAGCTGCGAAGCTGGCCTTCGTGCCTGAGCTCCTAACCCCCCAGAGCTGCGAAGCTGGCTTTCGCGCCCAACCTCCCAATATTCCTCAACATTGCCATAGTCCTAACCTCCGCCACCCAGGACGTGACATTACGTTTACTTAATTTTTCTTTTATCAATTTTTTAACCATAATTGTTGTGAAATACTGTATTTAATGCTCTCTTAAAATTCATGGTATTGATAAACAATAGGTTAGTTGTATTCTATCACTACTTTCATAAATTGAGAAATTAAATTTTTATTCATTTATGTGTTAGTTCTGCAGTCCTCAGAATCTAATGTTCCGGTTTTCTTTTTTATAATTTTATCTTTAATACACTGTATGCATAGATCGGACGTAAGGAGTAACTAATGGGACGTGTCTTTGATTGTAGCGATGTTTGAATCTTTTTTCTAGAATTTTTGTGTTTGAATGTTTAACCTTTTAGCTACTCAACGCCACGTATATACCGGCTTCCGTTAATGTCATTTTTTGGAACGATGCGTCATTATTGTGGCTTTTACACGCAGGTGGCGAAAAATCTCTCTGTATCTCTGTACATGGGTATAGCGCCGCGGTCAACCCTGTCGTAGCTAAAATTTTTGAAATTGAGACGGGTACGAGAACAGTCGACATTGTTTTCAAACCTCTTTACAGGAAATTGGGGTGTGAGTGGTAAACCGATCATAAAAGCGGAGTGCGCGGCTCGATTATCTGGGCCGGGAAATTCCCAATACCTAGCTCTTTGGGACGTTAATTTGAAAGAGACCATCGTAAAATTTTCGAAGGTCGGGCATCACTGCTGTCCAGCGGTCGCTGGCAGCTTTCCGAACGCCGGGACGGTGCTTGGTTTTATTGAAATGCGTTTGTGAGGCGCTATTGCCATGTTACCTGTTCGCGCGAGTACGCTTTGCAGGATAAAACCTTGACCCTGTACTTGGCGTAATTTGTTTAGTTTTTTTAAGTTTTTTATGGGGATCTTACATAACATAAATGTAACGTAGAAGTGCAAACAAGCGTTACTTAAAAAAATTTACTTACTGTAAATTTATAATATAATATAATATTAATATAAACGTGTAAAAAGCCTTGGTATGGCATAACTTTGCTTTATATTATCAATGATAAGAAAACATAATGTGTTACTTAACGCGAAGCGTAATGAAGAATTTCGATCGATACATCGATATTTACTAAATATTTACTCAGGGCCACCTTTACCAATGGGCTAAATGGGCTATAGCCCAGGGGCACGCGTGATCCAAGGGCGCTTAAGAATCAAATATGTTGAAATGCTTTTTTCTCTTCAATTTTGGAGACAAAAATTTGGTTCGCGGGCATTATTTTTGTTCGTGTTTGCCTTGGTGGAGACCTGGGGTTATGATGTACTGCCTTGCACCGATTGCGAAGAAATTGCACCCTTGGGGGCTAGAGTGCCAAAATTTTTTAGCCCAGGGCGCTCAAATTTGTTAAGGCGGCCCTGTATTTACTAAATAAAAAAAGGGTTCTTTCATCGTCGATTGTTTCGAATTTATTCTTTGTTACAAATAAAACTAACAAATAAATTCCCGCCAATAAAAGTTATAAATAAATGTCACGAATAAATATCTCACGAATAAAACTAACGAATGTGCATGGAAGCTACTACATTTTGAAAGCCTTGGGCAGACACTTTGCCTATGTTAAGTATAAGTGGAAGTAGACCGTAATTGTATAGCAAGTAGTAATACAATAAGAAGATATGTGACACGTTGAAGCATATTCTAACTTGTAACGCCAACGATTAGAAATATGAAACACATCTGAGTTAAAATATGCTTCTATGTATCCAATGTATCTTCTTGTCGTATTACGTGTTATACAATTATGGTCTACGTCCGCTAATACCTAACATAGGCAAACTGCCGACCAAAGACTTCCAAAATGTTGTAGTTACGTTCCATTAAGATCAGATATGTTTCATCTTTCTAATTGCTGGCGTTAAAAGTTAGAATATTCTAAACATGTCTAATATCTTATTTTACTACTAATTACAAGTGCGAATTGTTCACAAAATAAATTTATAATACGTTACAGTTTTTTGTACTACTGAATAATTGAAAGGCTCGTGAAGTAATGTGAAGAAACATATTTTGTAATGTAATGAAATTTTTATAATTTCGCATCATATACTATTTCAATTTTCAAATTTTTATATTTCTTAATTTCCAATTTGCAATTGAACAATATGTACCCTTGCGCTAGATGTATGACTTTCTTCTATCATACGCCGCTTTTATGAACTCTTTTTTGCTAATTAATTGTTTATTAAATTTTGTAGAAAGAAGCGGAAAGCCATCCGCATTTAGACGGTAAGTTTTTTTTATTTATGATAAACTTATAGAAAAATTAAAAATAATAATTTAAATTTATATGCATTTATTCAAATTTATTTTTCCAGATATAAATGACAAAATAATTTTGGACGAGGCCGAAAAATACACTGGCAGCCAACAACCTCAGGCGCCACCGCCATATCAGCCGCCGCTACGACTAGAGTTTACGGCGCTGGCGGCGCCACCACCTAATAAAGAAAGGCCGGCCACGGCCAACGGTAAATACATAATAATAATATATACATAAATACATATAACATATATACACATTTTAAGCAGTTACATACTTTTAGAATGCTTGGAAATAGGTCTATAAATGAACAATTTTGTTATTATGGATGACATTATATAGTATGTATGTCTTGTGCCGCAATGTTTTAACAAACTTTCCTGGCATTTCCACGAGAAAAGATATTAATTCTGGTCTTTACTTAGATATTCTTTTTTTTTATCTTTAAGCACTGTAAAAATTGTTCACGTTAGCCCCCTAGTAGCATTTATTGTTGGCATTTTGATGGCCAACTAATTCCCAACTTAGGGATACTGTGGGCCAACCAGAAATGCTACTAGGGTATGTAAACGTTTGAAAGGTCTTTTAATTAAAAAACATTTTACTAACAATTTTATTTTTTACTAATTACAGCGGGGTATGTGGCCCGTCGGCATCAGCGAAGCGGCTGGAGGGTGAGGGCCCAACAAGACCAGTGGACCCTCCTGCAGGCTGTACGCTCTCAAGCAAACAGCCTGCAGAGCCAGGCCGCTACCCTCCAAACGTTAACCGCCATTCAATACCGCGGCCGTGGCCGTGGTCGTGGTCGTGGCCGTAGCTGTAGGCGTGGCCGTGGACGTGGCCGTGGCCGTGGCGGCCGCCACTTATTAGAAAAAATATAAAATTATTAAAAGAAAAAAATTATTTAAAATAATATAAAATAAAAATATACTTTTGTCTACAAGAAAAATGTGCTTATTTCATTTCCGTGTGCAGCAGGGTTACTTTCTCTTTCAGGTATTGTATTAATAAATAATAATAATAATTCTCTTTGTGTGCATCGGGGATCGAAGCTGGGATCGAAACAGGGGATCGAAACTGAATAATATCGTCTAATAAACTCGTTTAATTAATATAATCATCGACGAAGTATAGAATAGACCTATCACCTTATGGGACTTCGTGTCACCACCCAAACTGTATTACCGACCCATAACTCGATGACTGAATTTAGCGGCCTCTGCTCATGAACAGCGTCCAACTTAGGAACTACTCTGAAATGTGTTGAAATGCTGAAAGGTGTGCGTGCTTGTATACGTGTGACTTGTTTAGAGTGAGAGTTTAACAGAGGACAGGCTTTTGTTACGCTACGCTTTGGCTCGGTTTGTCAGCGACTCACGCCGGATTTCTCTCTGAAAATCTATTTCGGGGATCAGGAGCCTATATGGCGCTGCAATATGGCACTTCTTGAGAGCTTATACAAACTATAAATTGCAAGATGAAATTGATTGTTAGTATTTTACATGTAGTGGACCTTTTAACTAATATTTTCACCTGCCGTACGCCGAAAAATATTAAAAATTGACGCTATTACTAACATTCCCGCAAATCTCGGCACATCGCACGTGTCTACATAGACGGTGCCCATCCTACGACACATATAAATCATTGAGAACAAGGAACCCAAACTTTTTTTTAAATTTATATTCGCAGTTTCCGGCACCCGAGGACATTTTGCAATAGTTTATTTATTACTTGGGAACGATAGATTAGTAGTTAAAACTCTACGTTTCGTTACAAATTGATTGGCCCTTTCCTTATTAACTATTGTATGGATTTAAAAATTGTAAAGAACATCTCCGATGTAAGTACCCGAGCGTATCGCTTGCGTTAAGGTCTGTTTTCATTATTCCTAGATATGTACATATGAGAAAACAGTTATGGTATTTTTTAAACCACAAGTAAAAAAGAAGGTCCTGTTTTACGGACGTCGCGACTCGCGTGTGAGATAAAATGGGAGGGAAACGGCACGGAGGTCCTTTACGCGACAAACGATCATTCTGGCAGCGGCAACAAAGTATAATACTACATTGTCTTCTTGCATTCTCCGTGCGTCTGATTTTCGCATGTCGATGTCGGTCCACGGACAAGCTAGGCTTCTAGATTTTACTTTCTTCTACAAATTGTGCAAAAGCCGTAATCAGTAGCTAAAAGCGGAAAACATGTATGTACACATGCTAAGCTAATCATAAGGTGAAATTTTTACATTCTCTGTTTCGGCTCGATTCGAGCATTTACGACATATTAGTGAGATTTTTTTAATAAAAGGAAAATCAAATACGACGTGATTCGGGCAAGTAGGTATGTACATATGTAGAGTTGCTATACGTCCTGTATATACGGGACTGTCCCGTATTTCACTGTTCCCGTGAAATATTTTACAGAGTAAAATAAACAATTACCTACCCACTTTTTTCATGTTTTATTTAATTAGCATTTAAATGTTCCGTATCAAAGCTTGACAATTATGGCAACCCTAAAAATAAATCACTACCTACCCACTTTTTTCATATTTTATTTGTTTAGCATTTAAACAAAATAAAAAATGGTAAAGATTCGTTAAGAGCAAACGCCTGATTTAGCGAGCTCTGCTTACAAGACATTTCAAGTCGCATTGATTTTTGCCTTCAGGTGTATCGCGTTTCTGGGAACGGCGTCTGTTTAAAAAAAAAGACGAACTTTTCGATGGCCTTGACCTCAACAATCGATGAGAAAAAGGCCGCACATCTACTGAACGTTCGCTATCGTATTATTTTCTGGATTTTAAAAAAATATGTTATTATTTTTCCTCTTTCTGTACCAATTTTTTGCCGTACCTTCCTCATACCAAACTGCGTCGTAATTGGTTTCATTTTAGTAGACAAATCTGACATACAATACAGATGTTTGCATAATGATAAAAATATTGAAAAATTATTTTTCCATTAGAGGATACTGCATATTAATGGCCCTGTATTCCTTCCAAGCGCCGACCAACATGTTGTTATAAAGAGTCGGTAGCTTCTGAACAATTTTAGAAATCTATGTGAACCTGATATATATATGTTTCCATATTTAAAAAAGTGATAGGAACTAGAGGAAATGCTGTATTGCGTTGTCTCAAGCGTAAATGTTGTAAAACGTTTATAAGACCGACTCGAAAAATCCGATCTTACCATATTTTATGGAAGAAAGAAAGTCAGAAAAGCATGTATTTAGCCGCGTAATATAACATTTTTAATAGTTTTCTTAGCAGGTTACTCAATTGAATGTCAGGGTGGCTTAAAGTAATTATTTAAACATTTAAAGACAGTTCTTCGAAATATAAAAGAAATAATTACGGCTACAGTCCCTAGTAATAATCCCACTAAATATAAAGAATTTAATGAAATTTAATGAACTTTTTTCCCGCTTGGGACCGCAAGTCAAATTTTCCGCGTACCCAAGCTCAGAAATATCGTTCCAACTACCACTAATGTAGGGTGGGGAAAGTTCCCCTTTCATGCGGCCGGGGCCGCCCAGGCTAGGGAAAATGCGCAGGCTGGATGCGCGTGATTATTATGTAGTCCCCTCCTCGAAGTGACAGAAAATATAACCTATATGCTATATGACAATAAATGTTTATTGGCTATTTCGTTCCTTTTCGCTACATTTGTGAACTTTTTATAACTTAACATCCTTCCAAAATATCGTTGTTACGCCGCAACGGTATATTTATGAAATTGGGTATAGCATATAGGTTATAATTTCTGTCACTTTGAGGTAGAGGTGTGACTATCGAAATGTTATCGATATTTCGATATATCGATAATATGGTTAAGATATCGTTGACGCGAATAGACCCAGATAGCACACGACTTATAGACGACGTGTGCTATCTGGGAAAGCAGCTCAGGTATACACGAAAAAAAGTCAGCAGCGTAGAAAGCGTTGCTGGGCCCATACACGACGCTATCCAGCACCGAAGAACACCGTTGTGAATGGGCGAAAACATCGGTGCTGAGCCGCTGAGTATCGAAAGCGATATCTTTAAAAGTATGAATATGTATCGTTGCTTTACAATGTCTTTAAAATTGTTATTTGCATCGTTGCTGCAACAAAGTGTGTTATATTCTACCTCAGCCTCTTCTAGAAGAGGCGAATAGATCTATTCGTCTTAACGATATCTTAACAATATTGTCGATATATTGTTAAATATCAATAAGATATCGATAATCTATCAATAATCGATAGTCACACCTCTAATCAAGCATAGAAATCTGTAAACATGAAAATTGATGCTAAAATCAAGTAGAGTCTAATAAAAGGCATGAATTTGGCAAACATAAACAAATTAAGCTAAAACTTATTATTTCGATGAAATGTACTAAAAAAATGACGTTATGAATAGGAAATTTTGATTTCTTAACCACGAATAATTACACTCATCGACTTCATAAATATATCGTTGTGGCGTAATAATAATATTTTGGAAGGATGTTAAGTCATAAAAAGTTCACAAATGTAGCCCAAAAGAACGAAATATCCAATAAACATTTATTATCCTGTAGCATATAGGTTAAGTATATTTTCTGTCACTTCGAGGACAGAAAATCCACTCTTCGAAGTGACCGAAAATATAACCTAACTAAGAGACTGTACAAATGTTTATTACGTGGTTGTATTTATATAATATTTCTAATCGAAATTTATGGAAATAAGTGCAAATTATGCTTCTATCAAAATGTATTAGTAAACGGAATTATGCAACATGTTTCTTGAAATTAGTCTTAACGTTCATGCCGTTGTAGATTTTAAACGTTTCCGATAAGATTTAATTTCAATTCCTACCACTCGTAGCATTGTAATCTTATTTTAGTCTGAATCGATAACGTTGGGTGTGACACGAAAATGGTAAGGGGGCTCGCGAGCCCCCCGAGCGTGTGACACAAAATTACATTCCGTGATAGGTCTATTCTATACCTGGTCTGTGATATAATATACTACGACTCAATAAATTTTTTTCTCCGACGTAGATCACATTGCATCATCTTCTGCTTCGATTATCTGTAAAAAATAAATATATAAAATAATATATAAAATCCATATTTTATTTTTTAGTTACAACTTAACGTAGTATTTATTATTATAGAAATAGAGTAGCATTTTGCTATAGTAAGTGTAGAGACTACAAAATGTATCCGAAGAAGGTGAAAACACATGGCAGAAAGTCTTGTTGCAGGAAATTTAACTGCTAGTGGTAATAATAATTCAGTGAAAATGAATGAAGATATCCAATATTTTTAACGCACAATTTATTGGTGTTAGAATAAAATTAATTTAGTATGTTTATTGGTGAATTGAAATATTGTTAATGGGAAACTAATAAATTCAATAAATAGCGTGTCAACTACTGTGGATTTTAAAGTATTACGAATGTCTTTCACAAAAGATTGAATTGAAAAGTATCAAGGGAGATGTGTTTTCAGCGTACTTTCTTCACAAATGTGACTTGCTCCACATTGCTAAATTAAAACTAAATTTTGTTCATTTACCTTATTTGAGAAATTTCCAGAAGCTTGTGTGAAAGAAGATGCTTCTCTGTCTATGTAATAATATAATAACCTTCTCTGGACAACCTCCAAGCCTGTGCGTCCTTTTCATTTCTATCTAAGCCTCTGCGTCTCCTTCATTTTTATCCAAGCCTCTGCATCCCCTTCATTTCTATCCAAGCCTGTGTGTCCCCTTCTTTTCTATAAGCTTTACATAAAAAGTTTGAATTAAAAATAGTTTGCTAGTATAAAAATATCTGACAATTTAAATGCAATTTGTTACAATATTATTATTTTGTCCATGCATGGTACAAATTTTCAGAAACTTATGTGAAAGAAGATGCTTCTCTGTCGAATCGAACCTTCTCCGGACAACTTCCAAGTCTGCGACTCTACATAAAAAGTCTAAAAGAAGATGCTTCTTTGTCGAATTGAACCTTCTCCGGATAACTTCCAAGTCTGCGACTCTACATAAAAAGTCTAAAAGAAGATGCTTCTCTGTCGAATCGAACCTTCTCTGGACAACTTCCAAGTCTGTGACTCTACATAAAAAGTTTATTAAAAAATTTTGACGACTTACCTTATTAATTGAGACAATAATTCAGTTTCCTATTTAGTGTAAAAACTCGTGACATTCAAATTCGGATAAATTACTTTATTTGATACTTAGCACTTGGTAGGTTATAAAATATAATTCAATAATATACAGGGTGTCCCAAATATGCTGCGGTTCCTTGAAGGGGGTGATTCGGGGGGTGATTGCAAACAACTTTTTCCTTTGCGAAAATGCTCTCCGAGGTTTCGTTAACGAGATATTAACAAAAAGCACCGACCAATCAGAGCGCGAGTCTGACGGCTGAGTTCCCGCGCAAGCGTGGCTATGCGTCGCGCTGTGACTACGAACAAGCAACTCGGCATGCATCGAAGAAAATTGCGTAGAATGGCAAATGAAAAAGACGTAACAAATAAAATCGAACATGTTGTCATGGATTGTTTGTCATTTAAAGTGAATAATGAATGAAGGATAAATGGATGAAAATCACGTGTAACGTAGAAAGACGAATACACAGTCTTTTTTTTAGAAGATTCGAATATATATATGATATGCCTACATAGATATGTCTACGTGTAATACTAACTTCCAACTATCTCAATAAATCTCTAGATCGCCTAGGTTTTCGAAGTAAATGTCAGGGTGGTGTCGGAATTCTATTATTGTGAAATCTGTATCGGGGGATTGTTCCTCCTGTGGGTAGTATCATCATTTGTATGACGAAAATCCTGTAAATTATAATCTTGAGGTGTAGTCGGCGTTTCGTTTTCATTGGTTGCGAAGTCTTTCCTCGTGCGTGTGCGAGATAAATTTTTGCTAACGTAGAACAGTTCATCTTCTTTGTCTGGACTTGAGTAGAAGTGAGAAGTGAGGTTATATGGTACTCGATTTTCTTGGTCGCTTCTTATTTCTCTGCGAGTCGCAATGTTGACCCTGTTGACTATCCTGCGGGAGCCCAGCGATGTTTTTGTTGGTACGTTAAGTGCAAGCTCGTTAGTGTTTTCGCGTCTTCGCGGGAGTGTGAATGGATTCAACGTTCGTTATTTTTTCTAGAGTTTGGAGTTCCCGACCCCGCCGGTGTACATAAACATTAAATACCGGCGGGCCGTGCGCGAGTATCGTGCCCGCGCGGCGGCAATTTGAGGCCGAAAACGTCGAGTGGCGGGACGATGAGGATGCGTGGGGTGTGCAGGCCCTGTTTGGTGAGTTTTCCGTTACTTATGTTTTGATCGTTTTTCCGTTGTTCAAAATTAACTGTTTCCGCGTCTGGTGTTTGTCCTAGGGCGTTACGGGGATACATTCGTCGGACCCGCCCCGCGGCCTCGGCTTTGGTCCCTTTTTGAGGCCGCCCTCGCGGCCGCCTATGAGAACGGCGAATATTAATCTGGCTTAATTAATACATTTTTGCTTAACAAAATTTTTTTTGGAATAATAAATCTATCTCTCTTCTTTTGTTTAACCTAAACGTTAGTGCACTATTACTTTTCTTCATAATTGTGACCATTTCCTTATTCCTGCCATATTCTATAATGTGTTTAAGATGGTTCGCGTATTCTTCATCACCCTTTATACGACAATTATTGTTATCATGCGTGTTTTGAATCGTTTAGTGACCTATCCATGTGGGTGTTATTTTTTTTCCGTCCATAAAAATTTAATTCAAGCTAAATAAAAAATTATAAACATTAATGAAATTAAAAATCTAATAAAAATAATTCTTAAATACTCAGCTATAAAAATTAATGCAAATCTACCTATACAATACTCAGTATTAAACCTAGACACCAATTCTGATTCCCCCTCTACTAAATCAAAAGGTGTTCGATTTAAAAATTCTAAATCGAAAGGTGTTAAAAAAAACATTAAATAAATTGGAATTAAAATTAAAATAAATTTAATATAATATTGACATTTAATATAACATTGAAAATTTCTATAAATCCAATAATGAATAACTTTCAATTAATAAAATTACAGAAAATATTGTTAAAAAATAAACTTACTTCATAAGAAACTAACTGTGAAATTAACCCAATCGCTCCTAATATTGAATAATTAGAATTTGAAGCCCAACCGACAATTATCACAGGTTAAACACCTATTCTTAATAAATATAAAATTCTGTTTTTCATTGAATATAGCAAAAAATAATTTATAAATTAAGTTCTTTCGCACAAAAATTTATTAGATAAATATAGATAGAAACCGATCTGGCTCACGCCGATCTGAATTCAAATCGTATAAGATATTAAAAGTCGAACAGACTTAAAACTTAAACTTCGGCATTTAAATTATATCTTAATTCAACATCGAGGTCGCAATCATCTTCATAAATATGATCTCTCCAAAGATATTACGCTGTTATTTCTAAGGTAATTCAATCTAACAATTTTTAATAAACTATCTTTTTGAAACAAAAATAATTGGATAAATTTTTTTAAAATTAAATAAATTTAAATATCATCCCAATAAAATAATTTATTTTATTAAAACTTATTCTTAAAATAAATTATGAAAATATTTCTTAAATTCGTTCATTCAAGCCTTCAATAAAAAGACTAATTATTATGCTACCTTTGTACAGCCAATATACTGCAGCCATTTAAAAATAATTCACTTGAGCAGAGCAGACTTTAAATTATTAAACAAAAAAGACATGTTTTTTTTTATAAACAGGTGAACGCGAGCTCGCAACCGTCGACGTGGTGTTCGTGAAGGGAGTGGAGAAAAAGGCCTGGTTAGTACGAAAAGAAGAAGAAGAAGAACGACAACGGTGACTCCGACTCCGACTCCGACGAGGACACCGATGGCTCCAATGTTGACGATGATTATTGTGGAATCTTGCCTTCCACGGCCGTTCCTAACCTGAAATCAATGCCTGCAACGAACACCGTACGATGCGCTTTCCACAACGGCGGTGGTTATATGTGCGCACTGGAAAACGTTCAGAAAATTTTGAAGTTTATGCACTGTGGAATTTAACGCTACACTTTCTTTTATCTTCTATATTATATATAGTATATTCCTTATATCTTACATATTTTATGGACACTTAATGCATAAATAAACGCAATATTTTTTATGAAAATATGTTACGGATTTTATTTTAACACTCCTCCTTCTCCTCCTCTTCCTGCTCCTGATCCTCCTCCTGCAACGACGATGGCTACCACCCCCACCACCAACGTACTGTACATATACGGTTATAAACCACCATAAAAGGGGTACTGATCGGTCTCACAAACTTCATTCCATCGCGCACGTTCGTACCTGCACAGTTAGTATCTGCATATTCAAAATGTTTAACCGACGTTTGATCGATGCTTCCCACATGTTCGGGAACCACATCAGTCACTGCAATGATACGGATTTTCCTCACCAACATGAACACCAAAAACAGAATATAAGGTACGTAGTACATATATGTCTACATACTTTTCGATTTACACGAAACCGATCGAATCATCAACTATGTGCGTCTGTTTCTTACAGCGATAAATCTACAACATCGAAGAAAGCCATCATACGAATCATGGGGCGTGATTACCCATTGACCTTGACTACCTATAAACGCATCGCAATTGAAATTCGCATCGGTCTGGATTCGTGTCGCGTTGAAATCGCGATAGTCGACAGCAAATCCAACGAACTTTGTTTCCCCGTGTCTACGTGGAAACTTCTGCTGCAGCATGAACCTGAGATACTTCAACACTTCCGTAACGACACGACTCCATCGCATCAAGACCGTATCGTCGTTGATCATTTACGAATCGACTTCACGCAAATCAACAGTCAACCAATTGCCAAAATATCGGGTGGCAGTTCCACCATATACATGGCCGAAGCTACGATACATCAAATGTTCAAATACGATCGCTGCATCGATCATATGTTCTCGTGGTTATCAGCAATTCTAAACTCCGTAAGCAGCAAATACGCTTCCTTTGTCGATATTATACGTGCCCCTACGACACCGACCGCCGACTATGAAAAATTTATTTCCGAAAGCGAATACTTCGAACCGCATTCTTTGTTAGATTGTGAATTATTAGCGTTGGGCTTGGATTCGCTGATACGCGATGCTCGCATCGTACCATAATAATATACACATGTCTATATACTTTCCCAATAAATACAACACTTTTTCATACGAATACCTGTATTGATTGATACCTTACACGATCCTTTCCTACCTGCGATAGATGTAACTTATCCCAAAATTAGCGCTCTTTTGATCTTCATTCCGTGCTAGATACATTCTCCTGCAATGAATCTGTACTCGTATACCCATAAATCACATGAGCTACGCAACGTCAATACATCTATGTTTCCACTCGCATAGCATATGCGCATTATTCTTGAAAGTGTACCTTCCATCGTTACAGATATATGTTTTTGGCGATGACCGATGACGATGCAGGTTGCGACTCGCATCTTCTACGCGTCGTACCTCCGTATGTTTTGTCTATGTGGACCGAGAGAAGAATAGATTCAAATATCGTGTCTCTCTCATACTCCTTGTTCGAACACTGCTATCGGGGACGCGATCTAGCCTTCGGACGATAGACGCGCGGCGGTCCGCTTTGAATTTTCGCGCACCGATGCAGCGTAATATTCTCGGAAGAGGACCTTCTATCGTTACAGTTCTGCTTTTTTTTTGACGTGCAATACTCATCCCAAGATTTCGACTTACATCTTCTCCGCGTAGTGCCTCCGTATGTTTTGACTATTGCCCTAGAGAGGAATAGAGAGAGAGCTAGAGAGAGAGAGAGAGAGAGAGAGCGAGATATCCCAAGGTTTCGACTTGCATCTTCTACGCGTCGTACCTCTCTATGTTTTAACTACGGACCAAGAGGATGAGTCCCCCCCCCCCCCCGGTGTGTGTGTGTGTGTGCGCGCGCGCGTTCCCCCTCCAGTGACTCATCCCCACCTCCACGGGTTGCGTTCCCCCCACCCGTGTCCTCCTCGCCTGAGGTGCGATACTCCTCGCCCCGCTTCCCCCCTCGCCACGCCTAGGCCCAGAATCGGCCGATTATGCCTACTCACACGCGATTAGTTGTAGTACTTTCCCTGCCGGTTTTCTTCCAATCAACAGTATATTCCTGCGCGGAACGAGTCCGCTCTAGAGTGGATTGCAGTGTGTGCAGTTATTTTGGCCTGCACAGGCAATCCGGAGCGTGTGTAGTGATGTTCAGTTGTCGCAATGCAGGCCAGATAGAAAACGTGTCAGAATTTGTAATCTGTAGACTCCAATCAAAGTTGATTGGATCGATACCGATACTATTGATGATAGTCAATCAATTCGATACCAAAGTACACTTAGTACAATTAGTGATCGAACCGATACCAAATCAGTACTGTCGATACCAGCCCGGAAATTATGATGCGGTATCGAATATTATCTAAAAGGCCCCATACACGTTGAGTTATGTATCGATACAGATCGCGATACAGGTTTCATGAAAGTGGCATCTTGCTCATCAGCCAGGAGGGTGAGCAAAATGAAACATGTATCAATGTTTCGATACTGAGAGAGTCAAATACACGTTGAGATTTGTATCGCGATACGGATACTTGCAACATGTATCGATACAGACATCAACGTGTATGGACTCCTTATACACGTTTGATACTTCTCTATGAAAATATCGATACCCATTTGATACCTCACGAAAACATCGATACTCGTTCGGTACCACACGAAAGTATGGATACCTATCTGATACCTCTATGAATATTGATACCTATTTGATACTTCTATGAAAATTGCAATACCCGTTTCATATCTTCCGAAATTTTGGATATTCATTTAACATTTCACCGAAACGTTTATATTTATCTGATATTTAAAACAATTAAAATAACATCGGCAATAATATTAGATTAAAGTGCGTACTTATTTTCATCTCTAAACGACATTAAATGGGTATCGACACATTCGTAGAATTATCGAAAGGGTATCGAAATTTTCATAGAAGTATCAAATGGGTATCAATACTTTCGGATCGAACGGGTATCGATCCCTTCATAGAGGTATCAAACGGGTATCGGTACTTGAGGTAGGATAAACGATAGATTAGTTGACCACTTAAGAGCTTGAGTTTAGGTAAACGCTATGGAATAAGTAACTTAAACTTTATAAATGAAGTTTCGTTATACCAGGCGTAAAGAGAAGTATTGAAGATGGTTATAACACCAAAGAAGCTTCCAGAAATCAGTAGCTTCGATGTTATGCTATTATAAAGAAACATAACTCAAAAGTGTAGTTATTGACCGGTCGTGGCATAGTTGTTGACCGGCCCAGGTACAGTGGTTGACCACTTGCTGAATATAAAAGAAAATGGCATTTTTTTTACTTTCAAATCACGTTTATTAAAAGCATATAAAAATCAAAGACATATTGTCTTGAGGCAGGGTCAGTTTTATGTGTACCCTTCACGACATATGCCGTGCCCTTCGGCGCAGTCTCATTGGCTTCTCATTTTTTTTTTTGGCGTCTTAGATTTCTCTCTCATCTGCTCTATCTTTTCTCCTTCTTCTTCTTTTTGCATCTGTTTGCCTCTTTCCTTTCTTGTTTCCTTTTTCTTTTCTTTTATTTCTTTTGTCAATCCCCTTTGATCTTCGAATTATCGTACCCACCTCCGGACCAATGAAAAATCAGAAGTCATCAGAGGTGCATACCGTAAACTGGGGGAACATTAGCACGTCTTTGGAACATTTTGCTATATAATATCAAAATTAACATTTTTACATTTGCTTTAAATATCCTATCATAACATTCCATCTTTTGTGAACGCACTACAAGTATTAAAATGCATCAAATTTTTGTCCTGCTCGTTTTTAATACATATTAAATACTTGATAATGCTACCCCGTAACCGAGTAACATTGGCACATCATACATAAATAACACTACAAAGTTAAAGTTTTACCACATCTGAACTTACACTAACACTTGAATTTGTTTATTTTTATATTCAATGCACGCTATTTTATATTTTTTCATTTATTTTTTTAATTAACATTTTTAAATTTGGTTTAGGTATCCTATTATAACATTACATCGTTTGTGATTGTACTACAAGTGTGAAAATGCGTCAAATTTTTTTCATTTTCCTTTTTAATAGATGTTAAGTAAATGCCAATGTTACCCCGTACCTACTGCCAATGTTTCTCCAGTTAACGGTACCCGAACCCATATAAAAGCAGGTCATTGCCCCGTGCCTCCAAAGATCTAAATCAATTTTCATCGCGGTCTGTCAGCACGGAAATTACGAGGGGTCAATAACTGTATTACTGTGCATTCGCCGAACCAGTTATTGAATACCCCCCGAAACACAACATAATCACGTACGACATGACTGGACGTATGACGAATCTTAACATTGGGCCTTTGTCACCTATTTTGATCACCGGCATTCACGGCAAATAAAATTGAACAATGATTATACAATCATTAAAGAAGTCGCCTCTCTAAAGATACCCGCTAAGCCCTTACCTTCTTTGAGAGTTGAAATTACGCGTTTCTCTTTCCGGCGATTTCACGGCGGAACGCTTGTACTAAAATCATCGATTGTTGGTTAAAACGAAAGGTAGGACTGTCTTTTCTGATCAAAGTGCATCATTGATGCACAAACGTACAGGTACATTAGACTATGGCGACAGAAGTTAAAAGTGGTCAACTTCTGTGCCTGGTCAATAACTGTATCGTTTACCCTATCAAACGGATATTGATTCGATGTAACCACGTTTTAATTTGATATCGATTCAAGAAGTATCAGTACCGGAAATTGATACCAAGTAATTTCAATACGTAGGTATCGATACTGCCCATTGAGTACTTTAGTATCGAATTGTTTGAATATCATTAATAGTATTGGTATCGATACTATAATGTTCACTTAATACAATAGGAAATATTGATATATATCGAAATTTTAACCCCTTGCCATATCAATTAGCAGGAGAAAATCCGAGCCAACCTGGTTTGGGACGACGTAATCGAATACTTTGTAAACAGTAATCTTTCACGTTCATAAACAGAATGTTCATGTTTGGCCCGAATTTTATTCCACGAGTCTGACTCGTGATAATCATGCCAGGTCCAAAATTTTCACCACGTGTGGGACTCATCAAAGTACGGCAAGGGGTTAAGTACACTTGGTATCAATTATCGATACCGTTTCTTCTTCAATTGATAGCAAACCAATACTATACTGAATCAAACTCCCTTTGATACTTTACGAAGGTACCTATACGATACCCGTTTGACACCTAACGAAAGTATCGATATGACACTATTTTACGTTTCGAACACTTTTCTAGCTAATAATAAGTCTACTATGACTAAAACGGCGCCTGCGCACTGCACAGGCCTACCGGAGCGTATGTAGCGGGCTTTAGGGAAAAGCCTGGCAACTCTGGTCCTGCCTTACAAGACACGCACACTACCGCAGCTAGTGGCCGTAAGGTGAGGGAATTGCTCACTGCGCACAGTGGTACATAATCACACTTTTTGTTCAAATCACCGTACAGGTCGTAATTTTTTAGCAAACTTGACGATTTTTTTTTAATTCTTCCCAATTAAATTCTCTATCGATCCCTCCGGCCGGAATTGTGAGTTTCGTTGTTGCTTTTTTTTTATATTTAGCGAAATATACAGCACTTTTAGAAAATCGTTGTCTGGGGTTTTTTGGCCGCCGATTCCAAATTTAAACTCAAATTTTCCAAATTGTAGGGCTTTTTAACGATGGCAAATTCAATATATCGAAGCGAAATTTCAGAAAATGAGCTTATTGGGAAGAAACTTAGTGCGTATAGATTTTTAGGATACTATCTTATTTGAAAATTAGGTTTTGTGCTTCTGGAAGCAAGTCTTTGATTTTATGTTTATGTACGTGTCTTAAGATGGAAATATATGGATCGGAAATTTTTAAAAGAAAATGTATTATGTCCTCGTTTGTATGTATAGGTGTCGATTTACGTGTATTATTTTCTCTACACCTTTTAATATCCTTCCCGTCAATCATAGTGCATAGCATCGTATGCTCGACTGTGATTTCAACTTTCTCGAAGATTAATTTCGTTGGTTTCAAAGCAGAAATTTCTTTTTCCATCTGTTTCATTTCGGATACGCACCATTTCATATACGCACCAAGTTTCTTCCCAATAAGCTAATTTTCTGACAATTCGCTTCGATATATTGAATTTGCCATCGTTTAAAAGCTCTACAATTTAGAAAATTTGAGTTTAAATTCGGAATCGGCGACCACAAAACCCCACAGACACCGATTTTCTAAAAGTGCTGTATATTTCGCTAAATATAAAAAAAAATAACAACCAAATTCAACATTTCGGCCGGAGGGATCGATAGAAAATTTAATTGGGAATAATTTAAAAAAATATCGTCAAGTTTACTAAAAAATTACGACCTGTACGGTGATTTGAACAAAAAGTGTGATTATGTATCACTGTGCGGCGTTGCTCTTGGCTTTGCTCGTAAGCAGCGTTGCTAGGAGAAATTTCTTCTGAAGGAAATACTACGACGTCACATTACCCCCCACTACCACGCTACACCTATCACGTACCCTCACTTGCACCATGTGACTTGAGTTGCGTTCCCCATTACCATTCGCTCTTTCCCTTTTTACCTTTTTCCTCGAACCTGGTAACGTTGCTCGTGAGCAATTGCGAGCGCTCTTGCCCGCCACAGCCCAGTTGAGCAGTCCTGTCATAGGCTTTCATACATTCAGCTCTATACTAAGTGGAGTGTGAACTCCTATCCGAAGAAGTATATTCAGGGTCATCCGTTAAAACTGCAACCTACGCGCTCGCGAACAGACGAAAATGGCAACAGCGCCTCACGGACGCATTCCACTACAACCATTCACCAGCCCGGCGTTTGGAGGATTGCCAGCGACCGCTGCGCAGCAGTTATGCCCAGAGCTTTGAAAATTTTGGGATGGTCTCTTTCAAATTAACGTCGCAAAGAGCTATTTGAAATTTCCCGGCCCGCCTTGAAGAATTTGGGGCCTTTTTCGTATAAATTTTGAACTATAAAAGATATCGGAATGCAATTTGCGCCGAAAAATGAGGAAAAATTGTTCCCTCTTAATGATGGATAAATTAACATATTTTACGTTGACTTAATTCATCTTTTATCAATTTTTTAACCACAATTGTGGAAAGCTTTTGCAAACTATTTACTTGGCACTATATTTAATGCTCTTTTTAAAATTCATGGTGTTGATAAACAATAGGCTAGTTGTTTCTGTATCATTACTTCCATAAATTGAAAGATTACATTTTTATTAAATTATGTGTTCGTGCTGCAAACCTCAGAATCTGTTGTTCTGGTTTCCTTTTTTATAATTTTTTCCTTAATGCAGTGCATGCATAGATCGGATGTATCGGGTAACTAATGGGACGTGAAATCTCTCAGTATAATTTTTTAAATTAAGACGGGTACGAGATCAGTCGACATTGTTTTCAAATCTCATTACAGTAATCTGTGGTGCGAGTGGTAAACCGACCATAAAAGCGGAGCGCGCGGCTCGCTTACCTGGGCTGAGAAATACCGCATAGCTCTTTGCGACGTTAATTTGAAAAAGACCATCCTAAAATTTTCGAAAGTCGGGCATCACTGCTACCTGTCGGTAGCTGACAACCCTCCGAACGCCGCGGGGTGAATGGTTGTGGTGGAATGCGTCCGTAAGGCGGTGTTGCCATTTTCGTCTGCTCGCGCGCGTGTAGGTTGCAGTTTTAACGGATGACCCTGTAGAGGCGACAGCAGTCCGAGGGAAATGGAAGATAAGCGATGAACCTACTATTACTGCATAGTGGGGCTGCAGATTCCCGGAGATCGGGTACCCATGAGTTACCGGGGAAGAGAAAAATTTATCGGGTAGGCGCTACCCGGGTAAACTATCGGAGATAGTCGAGACACCCGAGATGTCACAGAGTGCCGTTCCATAATTGATGCCTCACTGAGCGTCATGGCCTTCGGGTCGGAGGCTTTGACCCTCGGGGAGACAGGAATACCCATTAAGAAGTGAGAAATCTCCAGTTCCGCATTTCTTATCAGATTTTTGGGAAAACAACGCCAATCCTTATGCGATTCCTTATGTTTCTCTGATGAGAATAACACCAAGAATGACACAATTCGGACCATGATGGAGGAAATTACATGAAAAAATGATTTGCATAATTTCAAATTGACTTCGTCCGATTTACATGAAATTTAATATGATTTTCATCGGAAAAACATAATGAATCCATCGGTGTCACTTCCATATCGATACGATAAAGAGTAAAGATTTATTTTTTTCTGAAACAGGTATGAATCCTCGGCCGACCGTAGCAAATCGAGGTCGGCGCCCCGCAGTTGAGGGTAAAATATTCATTACAATATATTAAGAAGTTCTTTGTTGTTGATTCTATCGATATGAAAGTGGCATCAATAGATTCCTGGCGTTCTCCCGATTAAAATTATACTAAATTTCATGTAAATTCATCAAATTCGGTGAGGCACCACGGAGGGTTGACCTTGCCACATGATGCCAGGCGGCATCTTTCTGACAAACATCGCTCCAGAATCACCCTGTTCTCTGTAAGTTCTCGGACGTCTTGAGTATCTCGGGTAGTTTACCCGGGTAGCACCTGCCCGGGTATCTCGGTCCACAGCTGTACAGTATGTATTCAGCTGTACAACTATTCAGGAAGCGAATATCATTCTCCGGCATGTATTTTGTGGTGGTTGGAGGGATATGTGTTTGGCCGAAAGGAAAGCCTATACAAGGGGGAATTTTGGAGAAATGGCAATGCAGAAATTGTAACTTAATACTTTGAGTGATTAATACTTGATCGCATGTGCTGGAACAATTTTGTACAAAGAAAACTGTGAACCTGGTTTGTTTTCAGAGCAAACATTCAGGAACCCTCAGACAATAGTTTCGATACTCTCCAGAAAATGTCTGCAGCGTAATAATACGCCGACGCCACTCAAAGTGTTAAACATATAAAACTGTTTTAACCGGTGATTGATTGTTAGCAATACATACTTTTTACCGACCACGAGGATGATTTGCAGAAGAAAAACGAGAAGCATCGTTGTTTGAACTGAAATGCAACATAGAATCGAAACAATAGACGGGTTATATACCGATTCGTTACCCTTTGGGTGTACGATCAAGATAATCAAATATTCTGGAATGTAATTTGCCTGGAAATTAAGTTACATAAGTAATGCAATCGATAATGGGAATGCAAGTTAAGGAGCTCATCAGTGTCAATTTCATGGAAAAGGTCATGGGTTAAGTTTATTTTTATTACGGGCGTAAAACGCAAAGGCGGATCCAGAGGGGACGATAGGGACGATCGCCCCCCCCCCCCCCTCCCAAGAGTAATAAAATAGAAAAATATTATGACATTGTGTACTATTCTGTATAAATAATTAATGTGAATTTAATTATTTAGGCTATAGTATCAGATAGCGACATTAAAGTGTAAATTACAAGCAAATTTTAAATCTTGTAAAAGAAGGTTCAAAAATGTACTTATGTACTTTTACATATTTCGCTCCCTCCAAGAAAGGCTCCTGAATCCGGCACTGTTCAAAATTGCATGAACTTTTTTAAATTAAATTATTTGATGATATTACACGGAAAGGACGGCAGAAACTTGTTAGCCTATGGACTCAAAATTTCAAAATTCGCCCCTGATTTTATGGCGGTCATCGAAGAACAATACAAGTTCAAAATTTCATTTCAAGCTGAAAGACAATCGATATTCGCAATAGTCAACGTTCAATATCTATTGATCGTTAAGGCATTACCAGATTATCACTGGTGGACTGCGTCTAAAAATATTGGTTGCCAGGAAACAAAAAGGGCCCACTCACAACTGTAAGGCTGTCATTTAATTTTGATAAAAAATAACATATGCGTCGGCCTCACAAAACCCGAATCAGAATTGTTTTTTCAGAGTTATTTATTATATTCTTAAATATAATGTATCCTCGAAAAATGATTTTATTAAAATAATAATACAACGTAAATTTTAGTTCTATTATATTTTTAAGTTACTAAAAGGTCATTAACATTTTTAAGATATTGTCTGATGTTTAACGGGGCCCACTTGCCATAGGGCAAGGTGATACCCTGACCAGTCCGCCACTGCAGATTATGTTATTACGGGACTGTTTTACCAGTGGCGGATTCAGGAGCCTTTTTTGGAAGGGACGAAATATGCAAAAGTACATAAGTGCATTTTTTAACCTTTTACAAGATTTAAAATTTATTGTAATTAATATTTTAATATCTCTATCTGATACTATAGCCTATATAATTAAATTCACATTAATTATTTATACAGAATAGTACACAATGTCATAATATTTTTCTATTTTATTACTCTTGGGGGGGGGGGGGGGGAGGCGATCGCCCCCTCTGGTTCCGCCCTTGATTTTGAAATTAATTCAATATGGCTACTCACGTATGAGTGATTGCTAATTTTCTATACGTTGAGAGTTGTTTCAAGCCTCTGTGCTTTAAGATCACCCTTCACTTTCGGTGTTAGGGAAAATAGATAGCCATTTTATTTTGGAACGATTGTGCTATTATTGTGGATGAAAAAATAAAGAGTTATAGGCAAAAACATTTTGCGATCTTTTTCAATTTCATTCACCCAAAATTTGCCGCCTTAAGGGGGTAGACACGTCACGTGACCTGACCGATTTGGCAGGTCGGTATTACAGCAGGTTTTTTCTGTAATACCCATAGATACGCGGCTGCCTGCTAACGCGAGAGGGAGCTGTTTGTTATTTCCGTAATCTATTCTGAATAAGGAAAGAAATTCTCAGCTGTTGCGCTGTACCCACTTGTAAATATTTAAACCACAGACGAGGTATAGGATAGACCTATCAACCAATGTATTTTTCTGTCACCGGTTTGGGGGGTCCTAGGACCCCTTTACCATTTTAGTGTCGCATGCAACGTTACCGGCGAAGTCTTGAAACAGATTGTAACGCTACGCGTGGTAGGAATTAGAATTCAGCACGGGTATAACTGGGTTATTTTTTTAGTCGAAGCCCGCGATTTACAAATGTTTCTGTTAGAGTAACAATTTAAAAATCGTCTTATGAACATATTCCGTTCAACGGAAGAGAAAGGAGGATGAAAATAAAACGATATCACATTCGCCTTTTAACTTTGCTGTCCTATTCCGGTTTATTTAATGCAAAACAAATTTCATTCGCTTGCAATAACGTAATTTGTAAAAAGAATGCTTTAATATTTTTTAAGAGCACCTGTTACTGAACCCCACCCATTCATCATGTGTTTGTGCATACATTAATGATGGTCTATATTATATAATACAGACATATAATAATAAAAAATAATTTTGTTCCTTATTTAATCTACGACACTCAATTTTTTTAAGTCGGTGCCAGATTTACACAGTGCAAATGATGAGGCACTGATATAATAAAATTGAGTGTCATAGATTAAATAAGGAACAAAATTATTTTTTACTTTTCAGCGCATTTTAATTTCTTTGAAATTGGTTTTAATTATGATTTTCCATTTCTTGGACCGATGCGCCATTATTGTGGCTTTTACACGCAGGTGGCGAAAAATCTCTCCGTACAGGGGTATAGCGCAGCGGTCAACCCTGTCGTAGCTAAAAATTTTGAAACTGAGACGGGTACGAGACCAGTCGACATTGTTTTCAAACCTCATTACAGTAATCTGGGGTGAGTGGTAAACCGGTCATAAAAGCGGAGCGCGCAGCTCGCTTACCTGGGCCGGGAAATTCCCAATAGCTCTTTGCCACGTGAATTTGAAAGAGACCATCCCAAAATTTTCGAAGCTCTCCGAACACCAGGACGGCGCATTCCACTACAACAGAGATGGGCAAAAAATTATTTGAAATAAAAACTTGTGTACAAAATTTTTATTTCAAATAATTTTTTGTCCATCTCTGTTGTAGTGGAATGGGTCCGTGAGGCGCTGTTGCCATTTTACCTGTTCGCGCGAGCGCGGGTTGCAAGATTTAATGATGATCCTGTACATTTCTTTTATTATTGTTAATTTTTTAAATTTTCCATTCTTATAAAAGCATAATATGCTTAGTTTGAAACAATCGACCCAAATTCGAGACCCCGTTTCGAAGATCAGTAACAATGCTTTATGATGGGTCGGTTAATAGCGTCCAAATTGGGGACTTCCAGCCATGAAAACGTTCCAGCCGGAACGTCGCATAAACGCATAATTAATACGGTATAGACACGACACATTTGACTTTTTAACAATAAGACTGTAGTGAACCTAGCCTATGCGAATCGAGATTGATCGAGGAAGATGAAAATGAATGGAAATAATGTATTTAATTTTGTTCTTCATCCAGCACCTCTATTTCTTATCAAGTCCATGTGTACTTAATTTGTTTAATAATGACATAAATTGTTGTATTGTGTTATGTGTAACATTGTATTTATACGATATATTGTACTGTGTTACATTGGCATTTTATTACATTCATCCTGCTGTAGTTGCTTACGCCTTTTGTTACAAAAATATAAGTATAGCTTGACATGTTAGAAAATAACCGTGTGCTTATAGTTTAGTCCGCATATTCAGAGTCCTTTCTGGAAACATTAAAAATTGTACGTAACATAAATTGTATACATATGCAGTGGATCTTCTGGACCGCAGTTTAAAGCCGAATCAGCTGAGCGGGCGGTTCACACACACAGTAGAGCAGCCCATGCTACCCATTTTCACGTTTTGCACCAGCACGGTCGGCTCTACTGTGTGTGTGGGTCTGTATCTACGCGTGCCTTCTGCGTGCGCGTGAGAGCATGTGCTGCGCCACGCTCAGGTGTTTCAACTTTACTACACGGCCGGAAAAATCCACGCTAATATTCAACTGTTAATATTTCGAGAACGAAGCCTCGGATTCCAAAATGGTAAAAAACTGTTTAATTTCTTTTTGGATGAACAATTTGAATGTTTCGGGCGCATGGTTGGCGCGGTTAGCGACATTTCCGTGTTAGGTCGGTAGCCAACGAATTAGTGGGGGAACTGCAGTAATTTCTGAGGATATATAAACCTTCTGCTTGCGAAGCAACGAGTTGTACAAGCCTGGTCGCGCCAATTCCACGATCGAAAAATCCCCGTGTGCTTTGTGCCTAAAGTGCAGTGCGTATAAGGTGACATTCGGAGACAAGGTACGTTTCTTCTAAATACATATATAAGTGCATTGGTAGACGTTGTGCGAAGTGTTGTATTTTGGTTGCGTAGTACCTGATGGAGCAGCATAAGAGTAAAGTTACGTTTAAAAAGTGTGTTTACCGCAACTGCGGAAAGACAAGTCGCGATAATGGCGATGGAAGAACATTTCATGCGCTTCCAATTTCAAATAATGACCGTTTAATAACGTGGCTGGTTAATTGCGGTATAGACGACTGGGTGGAAATGCCAAACGCGGAATTAAGGAGAAAATATGTATGTAGTCGACACTTTACGTCGAATAATTTTCACGCTACGGGGCGTTTGAAGAAAGATGCCATTCCGGAATTGCATCCAGTAGAAGGTAGTTGCAACTCTGAAGTTCCATTAGAGACAGAAAACAATTATTTAAAGGATCGGGTGATCAAGCTTCAGAAGGAAATAGACCAAGGGAAGGACAAATTTAGTGTCCTTCGCTTGCAATTAAGGGCGAAGTGTAGAGTATTAAATCGCTTAAAGGAGAAACTTTCGTCAGGCGACATCAGCGATGTCTGCCTGAAGAAAGCTATCGCGAAAAGAGTTAGAGGGTTTCTTTGGACATTTATTTTCATGCAGCTATTTCACACTCGTAAATCGGGAAAATATACGTTGAAGCAACAGAGATTATGCCAAACATTGCATTACACTTCGCCCTCTCTGTACAGTAAAATGCGCGCCACTCTGAAGTTTCATCTTCCGAGCCCAAACACCATTATTCGCTGGTTTTCTAAAATCGATATTTGGCCTGGCATTTGCCAGAATTTATTTACCGCGTTAAAAATTAAAGCAGCACATATGCGTGATTTGGACCGGAATTGCGTTCTGTCTTTCGATGAAATGCACATTAAGAAGTGTTTTGATTTTCACCCAGGCAAACAAATTATCGAGGGCTTTGAAGATTTAGGCCCTTTAGGCAGAAATCTGGCAGTGGGTACTCGGGTACTCGTTTTTATGGTCAGAGGCTTGTTCAGTAATTGGAAACAACCAGTAGCATTCTTTGTTGCAAAGAATTGCGTAACTAATGCGAATTTGGGTTTTTTGTTAGACACGGTGTTAGATGCATTGCATGATACAGGCTTGCGAGTTAGAGCTGTTGTTTCCGATCAAGGAACAAGCAATCAAAGCATGGCAGACGCAAGAGTAACCATTGAACGTCCTTATTTTTGCAAAAATGGTCAGAAAATTTACTTTTTGTTTGATTATTTACATTTATTCAAAAACATCAGAAATAATTTATTAAAGCATGATTTTTCAATTAACGGTTCGCGAGTTTCTTGGTCTGATGTTGTACAATTATGGGATTTAGAATCTAGTAAAGGTACGCGAGCAGCTTACAAACTATCCGAAAAACACGTACGGCCAAATTCTTTTGACAAAATGAAATGTAAGCTTGCTTTACAAGTTTTTAGTAATAGAGTTTCTTCTGCCCTGCTTACTGCATGCGCTACTGGATGCATAAGATCGGATACCGTACAGCATACTGCCAGCTTCTTTGAAACCCTCAATAATTTGTTCGACAATTTAAATAGCAGAGCAGCTTATGATTCTAATCCAAACAAGTGCGCGATTTCAAATGCATATCCGGTAGTTAGAGATAACTTATTACAACAGCGCGACAATATCGCGAATTGGTTTGTTATTAGTCCAAATGGTTTAAAGACATTGCCTTGTTTGCTAGGATTACGGCAATCTGTAAATGCCACGTTGCAGCTCTGGGATGATTTGCACGAGGATGGCGCGTTATTTCTAATGACATCGCGTTTGAACACCGATGTAGTAGAGAATCTTTTTTCCGTCCTCAGAATGCATGGTGGTAGTTACAACCAAAATCCTTCTGTAAAAGCGGTGCGTCTCGCGCTACGGAAAAATATTGTACTGAATTTGAATAAGAATTCTGTAAATAGTAATTGCTTAACTGACGACGACGAAACGCTTTTACAGGGGGATATGATCTCACCGCAAGTTCCATCCGCGTTAGACAATAATGTTGCATGCAGTCGCGATACAAATGTGACTGAGGAGTGCGATGATATCGATAATCCGGATATGCAAGTGCTTGAAGATTTGACGGAATCATTATCGACGTCAACGTGCTCCTTAGAAACATGTGCAGTGGAGTATTTCGCTGGTTACATTGCCCAAAAAAGCACGGATAAATCGCGTTGTCCCAGATGTCGCGCCATTTTTATTGATGCAAGTCGCGATTTTCAGCGCAATGAGCAGATTTTAATAGCATTCCGGGCGTATATTGTAAGGGAGGAGACAGAATTCGGGCACCTGGTAACACCAACAGGAGAGTTTTCACATGTTTTTAAAATTATCAATGCTGTATTTGACCGTTTCTATCCAGCATTGCGCAGCGAAACAATCATTTTAGATAAACTGTTTCGGATTATAACTCACACTGTACATACAAAATATCCGAATTGGTTTGCCGACAGTGAATGTGCTGCACACCGTCAAGATATGGTTTACTTTGCAATGACGGTTAAAATCTATAAGGATACGGTATGGCTCGGTCAGAAACTACGCAATTCTGTTAATAGGAATTGCGGTTCGCGATTGCAACATTTCCAAAACCTTTAAACGTGCTTTTTTCAGGTATTTTTTGTATTCAGCGAAATAGTCTACTTGCAATGCATGATTATAATTATAAGACCTCTGTACATAATTGTAAAGTAGTTATGCATGTATTTCTCTGTGTATATATGATTGACATAGCCGGCACATTCCATGGTGTCCTCTGTAACACAAATGCACAGCCTAGAACGGTCATTCTTCACATGGTTGGCATCTCTTTCTTGAATATTTCGACAATATTTTGTAAATGCCTTGGATAGAGCCTATAACATGGCTTTATCAGAGACCATATTCAGAAAATATTGTAGAAGTTTCGCGAAACAGGCGGCAACTATGTAAAATTGTGCCTCCCTCCGCCAGGAATTTGTTTTTAGAGGACAGTATAGGAAGTGCTGGCTGAACCATTAGATTTAATTTCATAAATCAAGAATACATTCAAGGTTTCAATTTATGGGCTTTTTATTTCGCATTTTGCATGTTACACATCACTTTGTCGTATTGGCAATCGCTTTGTATTTTTGAATGATGGTTACTGGTAATGAGCATTTCGGTTTGTCGGTTTCAAAAACATTGAGTGTATTCCGGGATGGCAAAGTCCTTCTTTTACGCCTTCACGTGGCCCATCCTGTTAACACTATCAAGTAGTAGTGATAGTGGAGCTAAGATAAAAGAAAGGCACTAATTCAATTCTACAGATTACTCATTATTTTGGTTTCATAACAATCTTACAATCTTTCTCCTATTAAGACAGGCAATGGTTTCTAATTGCTCTGCCGGAAACATGTAAGAGACTGAAAGTGGGTTAAATAATTAAATTATTTAATGATAATGATGATAATATCATTAATGAGTGATAATGTGATAGTAATAGTCAACTGTTATTAAAATTTATCGTGTAATATTGTATAACGATTTAGTTTCTTTCATGTTTCACTGCTCTCTTCGAATGATTCTCTGAGGCTATCAATAGCACATTCACGTATTTCATTTATTTGTATCATGTATTTTAAATAATCGCTAATATTATTTCTATGTATTTACAGAAAAGAAGAGATATCCGGCACACGAAAAACCAAAATGGAATACAATAGATGCAAAGCATTTCATCCGAAGCAACAAAATGATAAAGCAGTGAATCGATAATGATTATGTTAGAAATGTTTATCCATCTCCTGTTTATTGCTGTTCTTGTTAATAGATTAATAAATTAAGAAACAATTTGCAATCGATTTGATTGTTCACAAAATACACCTCACCCAGCCCCTTCCAAAAGAAATGTAACTCCTGAATACTTCAGATGTATGAGTAATCCGCAGCGTTTCAAGACCATTATACTCATTTATCTTTTTCCTTAAGTGTCGGATCTGTATTCGTACTCAAAAAGTTAAAATTCGATGGCCACGACATTCTGGCCTTTTCACTGTACGCTCTCTTGAAATCGGTTGAACGGTAACGCGTACCTTTTTTTACGACCCCGATGGGTTCTTAGGTAAAAGTTTTCGAACGACGCGGCTTGGGGGTCATAAACGCTAGGGTAGTGGCATAAGGACAAAGTCAACAATAGACCATTCTGTAATGAGTATGCCAATTTCTATCATAGAAGTATCACTAATGGAATACTAGTGTTTTTCTGATTAAAATGACACCAAACTTGATATAATCCTGATTATTTTTAATGACTGTAATGGAAAATACTTGGAGTAAAGTAATTGAGGAAAGTAATGAAGAGTATCTGAATTCTACGTGAACTGAGACGGAACTAATATGTGTGCCCAGATCTTAACATAAGGCTTTTAAGCGCTAGTAAGCGATACCTACGCTCGTGTACTAACATCGTAGATGTTTTTTATAATTTTGAAATCCATTCAATAGTTAATAAGGACAGAGGCAATCAATTTGTAATGAAACGTAGGGATTTAGGGGCCTTGGATCCCAAAAACAACGAATATAAATTTGACAAGAACGTTTCAATTCATAATTTTTAATCATTTTTACGTGTCGTAGAATGGGTGCCGTCTATTTAGACACGCGTGAAGTGCAGATATTTGCGGGAATGTTAGTAATAGCGTCAATTTTGAATACGTTACGGCGTACAACACGCGAAAATATTAGTTAAATGTTGCACTACACGTAAAATACTAACAATCAATTTTATTTTGCAATTTATTGCTTGTATAACCTTTCAAGAAGTACCATATTTCAGTGGCATATATAGGCTCCTGATCCCCGAAATAGATTTTCAGAGAGAAATCCGGCGTGAGTCGTTGAAAAACCGAGCCAAAGCGTAGCTTAGCGAAAGCACGCCCTCTATGTTAAACTCTCACTCTAAACAAGTCACACGTATACAAGCACCCACACATCTTTCAGTATTTCAACACATTTCAGAGTAGTTCTTGAGTTGGACGCTGTTCATGAACAGAGGTCACTAAATTCAGTCCTCAAATTATGGGTCGGTAACACAGTTTGGGTGGTGACACGAAGTCCCATAAGGTGATAGGTCTATTCTATACCTCGTCTGTGCTTATATCATCGACGAAGTATAGAATAGACCTATCACCTTATGGGACTTCGTGTCACCACCCAAACTGTATTACCGAGCCATAACTCGAGGACTGAATTTAGCGGCCTCTGCTCATGAACAGCGTCCAACTTAGGAACTACTCTGAAATGTGTTGAAATGCTGAAAGGTGTGCGTGCTTGTATACGTGTGACTTGTTTAGAGTGAGAGTTTGACAGAGGCCAGGCTTTTGTTACGCTACGCTTTGGCTCGGTTTGTCAGCGACTCACGCCGGATTTCTCTCTGAAAATCTATTTCGGGGATCAGGAGCCTATATGGCGCTGCAATATGGCACTTCTTGAGAGCTTATACAAACTATAAATTGCAAGATGACATTGATTGTTAGTACTTTACGTGTAGTGGAACACTTAACTAACATTTTCGCGAGTCGTATGTCGAAATATATTAAAAATTGACGCTGTTACTGACATTCCCACAAATCTCTGCACTCCGCGCATGTCTAAATAGACGGTGCGCATCCTACGACACGTATAAATCATTGAGAACAAGGAATCCAAACGTTTTTTTTAAATTTATATTCGTAGTTTTCGGCACCCGAGGACATTTTGCAATAGTTTATTTATTACTTGGGAACGATAGATTAGTAGTTAACACTCTACGTTTCGTTACAAATTGATTGGCCCTTTCCTTATTAACTATTGTATGGATTTAAAAATTGTAAAGAACATCTCCGATGTAAGTACCCGAGCGTATCGCTTGCGTTAAGGTCTGTTTTCATTATTCCTAGATATGTACATATGAGAAAACAGTTATGGTATTTTTTAAAGCACAAGTAAAAAAAAGGTCCTGTTTTACGGACGTCGCGACTTGCGTGTGAGATAAAATGGGAGGGAAACGGCACGGAGGTCCTTTACGCGACAAACGATCATTCTGGCAGCGGCAACAAAGTATAATACTACATTGTCTTCTTGCATTCTCCGTGCGTCTGATTTTCGCATGTCGATGTCGGTCCACGGACAAGCTAGGCTTCTAGATTTTACTTTCTTCTACAAATTCTGCAAAAGCCGTAATCAGTAGCTAAAAGCGGAAAACATGTATGTACACATGCTAAGCTAATCATAAGGTGAAATTTTTACATTCTCTGTTTCGGCTCGATTCGAGCATTTACGGCATATTAGTGAGATTTTTTTAATAAAAGGAAAATCAAATACGACGTGATTCGGGCAAGTAGGTAAATACGGGACTGTCCCGTATTTCACTGTTCCCGTGAAATATTTTACAGAGTAAAATAAACCATTACCTACCCACTTTTTTCATGTTTTATTTAATTAGCATTTAAATGTTCCGTATCAAAGCTTGACAATTATGGCAACCCTAAAAATAAATCACTACCTACCCACTTTTTTCATATTTTACTTGTTTAGCATTTAAACGTCTCGTATCAATGCTTAGCAATTATGGTAACCCTATACATATGAGAAGGTGATGAAAGAAACGAACTCTTTTTTGTATGAAATATTCCCTTTTTATTTATTTATTAAAAGATATCATACAAAAGACAAAAATAATATAACTATGTAATATTTGTAAATTCAGTTTCTTCTCACGGTCATAATTTCTTCCTTATATAGCATCTTAGGCTGTAAAAAGAATAAAATGTATAAAGTATTAGGGAAGAGATCTTTTAAATAACAATATTAATAGCGTTAGTTAAAATTATCCATTTGGACTATTATACTTTTCGATATAATGTATTTTAATATATAAAGCAGAAAGTTTATGCTTGTGTGTTTGTCTGTCGTCTAAAAACATTTGAACGGTAAACTCTTGCAACACCTTAAAAGGTGCCTCATTATGCCTGGCTAGTCCAAATGAATGTAACTATTTTAAAAAAAAATTAAAAATTTTTTTCTAGAAAATCAGAATTTAAATTTCGGGCGAAGCCGAGTATGTAGCAAAGCTAGTGTATGTACAGTGGCTCACAGCTATAACCGTACACTCTTTAAAATTGCATAACATTTTTAAAATTGATCCAAACGACCTGAGTTGTTTTGAGAAGCTAGAAGGATTAGTTTGCTAAGTGAGGTGTTCCGTCGTTTTGAAAAAAATGCCATTGATAGGAATAGCAAAAAAGAATAGAAAGGTTTCTTCTTCCGTCATTTTCTTTCGCTAATTTTGGGAATTTCGCGATTTTCGATCTTATTCTGCGATCTTTATGCGTTTATAGCTCAGAGCAACGTTAACCGATTTTGATGAAGTTTTAGACATGTATACAACTTACTTAAATCTGTAAAAGGTCTTTTTTTTTAATGTTCATTACAGGCTCAGGAAAAAGTTGGGAAAAAACGACCTTTACTATTTTTTTGCTACTCCGACCAATTGCAATTTTTTCAAAATGACGAAACACGTCACTTAGCAAACTAATCGTTCCAGCTTCTCAAAGAAACTGAAGTTGTTTGGACCAATTTTAAAAATGTTATGCGATTTTAAAGAGTGTACGATTATGGCTGTGAGCCACTGTATGTATGTATTGGGTTGGTGCATAATTATCAGGCGTTTCTTAAACAATATTTATTATGAAAAAAAGAAACAGGAAAATTAAACAATAACATTTTGAAATGATTATTCCAGAGCGTAGTCACCATCTACTTCAATAACTGCTTCCCATTTGCTTGGAAGACCGGCGAATTTTTATTAACAAATAACCCGCCAATACAAACGCCTGACAATTCTGCACCAACCCAATATATTCCGGACTGTAGACAGACCTGGTGTAACGTGTGGAGCAAAGATCTTTGAACCGTAAGCTGCTAAGTACATAATCATTGGTTTAAAGTTGGAATCGATTGATATCATCTATGGATTCAAGTACCAAAGTACCCTATATATCATATTTACGGAGCTTGAGATCATTATTAAAGTTCTATCAAATATCGTAACTCAATATCCACAAAAGATCTGCCTTTCATTCATCTTAGTTCTTCTATCGCTTTATAGTTTGTCAGGTTAATATAGATTTCAAAAAATAAAGCAATAGAGTTAACGGGGTGGGCCACGCGAAGGCGTGAAAGAAGGTCTTCGCCATCCCAGAGTATGTTCAATGTTAATACAAATCCAAGCCATTCACCGAAAACAAGGAAAAGACAAGAAAAAAATAACTTATTTTTTAGAAAAATAAAGCCTTCCACCGAATAATATAACACTGAAAATACTCGAAATCATGCACAAGCCAAAATATACAGCATAAGCCAAAATATACAGCATAAGCCAAAATACACAGCATAAGCCAAAATATACAGCAAAAGCATAAGGTGAAAGATATAGAATGAGCATGAATGAAGATAGAAGCAAAAAGGTAGGGCAGGGACTTGTTAAAAAAAGACAAAGTTTTCAAACATGCTTTAATGTCGATAATTTTGAATAGTTTTTACGTAATGATGCTCCCACACATCTTAATTGCTCGCCGAGCCATACTGTATCTTTGTGTATTTTTACCGTTAAAGCTATATACACCATTTCTTTACGATGAGCAGCGCATTCATCTTGAGTAAACCAATTTGGATATTTTTCCTCCACTACAAGGGAGATAATCGAAAATAGTTTGTCCAATATGAATGCTTCGCTGCGTAACGCGGGATAATGAACATCGAAAACTTTAGATATAATACGAAAAATAAACGAAAACTGTTGCGTTGGAACGCAAAGGTGTCCAAAATCAACATTATCTGCAACAATATATGCACAAAAAGATATTAGTATTTGCTCGTTGCGACAAAAGCTACTGTTACTATCAATGAATGTGGTATAACATATATGTGATATATCACACCGCGACTTTTCGACACTTTTTTTAGCAATGTACCCAGCAAAATATTCAAGCGCACATGATTCTAAGGAGCATACCGATGTTGATAGTTCATCAATATTAATCTCAATGTCGACATCTGTACTAATACTATCATCATCGGTGTACTCTTCAATATCATGTAATGCAGCATCAGGTGACAACGTGGCTGGTTCACATTGTGATATAGAATCTCCCGGTAATAACGGTGCGTCGTAATCTCGCATGCAATTTCCAGTATCTAAACTATGATCCAAAGTTAATAAAATATTTTTTCTGATCGCAAGACGCACCGCTTTTACTGAGGGATTATGGTTGTGAGTGCCACCATGCATCCGCAGAACAGAGAAGAAGTTTTCTATTGGATCCAAATCCGTGTTAAGTCGCGACGTTAGTAAAAATGTAATACCTTCTTCTCTTAAATCATTCCACAGTTGCAGAGTGGCATTTATAGATTGCCGTAACCCCAAGAAACATGGAGGTGCTTTCAAACCATTAGGAGTTATCGTATACCAATTGTTCATTTCATTTAATTGTGAAATTAAATTATTTTGAACATTGTCATAAAGTCGCGAAAGAGCACACTTGTTTGGGTTGGGATCACGGGCTGATCTACTATTCAAATTATCAAACAAATCATTTAAGGTTTCAAAGAAACTAGCCGTGTGTTGAACGGTTGTTGTTTTTATGCTACCTGTTAATGAAGCGGTGAACAGAGCAGACGATACCCTTTTGCTGAAAACTTGGAGAGCTAGCTTACATTTCATTTTATCGAAAGAATTTGGCCTTACATGCTTCTCGGACAATTTGTAAGCTGCTCGAGTATTTTTGTCCTTTTCTAAATTCCACAAACATATTACATTGGACCACGAAACAATAGATCCATTAATTGAAAAATCATGCTTCAATAAATTGTTTCTAATGCTTTTAAATAAATGTAAAAAATTAAACAAAAAATAAATTTTTTGGCCATTTCGTTCAAAATATGGATTTTGTATAGATGATCGGTCGTCTGCTATGCTCTGATTACTGCTTCCCTGTTCGGAAACAACCGCTCTGACTTTTAAACCAGTTGCATGCAAAGCATCTAAAATCTCATCTAAAATTGTAGACAAAGCGTCTCTCTTGACTCCTGATTTTGAAACAAAGAAAGCCAGTGATTGTTTCCAATTAGTGAATAGCCCGCGTATCATAAAAACAAGAACCTGTGTACCCACCGCTAAATTTCTACCCAAAGATCCCAAGTCTTCGAAACCTTCAATGATTTGTTTAGTTGGATGGAAGTCTAGACATTTTTTGATTGCCATTTCATCAAACAGGAGTACGCAATTACGATCTGCGGCTTCCATATACGCAGCTTTAATTTTAAGCGCGGTAAACAAAGGTTGGCATATGCCAGGCCAGATATCTATTTTCCCGAACCACCGAATGATTGTAACTGGACTCGGAAGATGAAAACCGAAAACTTCGCGCATCTTATTATACAAAGCTGGCGAAGTGTAGTGCATTGTCATGCAAATCTGCTGTTCGCTACGTGTATAAATTTGTTTCTTCGACTTGTACTAATTTGTATAAATTTGTTTCTTCGACTTAAATAATAGTAAACATATAAAAGTTAAAATAAACCCAGAAGCTTTTTTCGCGATCGCTTTCTTCAAGCATGTATCATTTATACTACCTGAAGAAAGTTTATCTTTTAAACTCTGCACTTCGCCCGTACTTGCAAGCGAAGAATATTAGATTTATTCTTCTCTTGCTTTAACTATTTTTCCATTTCCATCAACCGTTCTTCCAAATTATTGCGTTCTTCTGTTGATGAACTGGCTTCAATTTCCATACTTACGTCGCTATCGGTATCGTTGAAACTACTTTTCAAAAAATGCCGGCTACATATACACTTTTTTCTCAATTCCACGTTAGTCATTTCCACCCAATCATCTAAGCCACAGTTAACCAGCCACGTTATGCATCTATCATTGTCATTTACCGGGAATGAATGGAATGTAGTACCGTCAGTTACATTACGGTTTACTAAATTGCAATTAGGATATACACATTTTTTATAATGTGTTTTACGAGCCTGATTCTCCATTAATGATAAATATACAAATTAATGAATGGAGAAAAGAATCAAATGATGCAAATGATAAAGCGTAGAGAAGTTTTACCTAATACTGACTTGGATACACAAACAAGACTGCTCCGAATACCAATCTTCTAGACGGCTTGTAGGAAACTGACTTTGTTTCGACTGATGATCGTTGAACGGTGTCGCCCATAGCCGACCACCGAACAAAAGAAACGCGTTGCAAGGAAAGAAACAAACAAACGCTCTTTTCTGGAGATTCATTTTCGAGATATCGGCCGACGAAATTCAGGAAAATCCGACTTCTGGGGCGCGGTGTTTAAATTTTAAATCCCAGTCAGCTAGGGCAGCTGAGCGCGCGGCCGCACGTACGCGAGAAGCACCGCCGTGGAATTCAACATATTCTTACACTGCTTTAAATCATTCTTCACACAGTGAAACCACACAATTCTTTTACTATCATTGTTTCATACATATTTATTATGCAATAATATCACCGTGGCCTAATATTTAATCAGAGCCGGATTTATCATTCAGGGGCCCTAGGCTAAATATTTGGTGGACTCTCGGTTAAATCTAAAAAATAAAATGACGCTGATTTGACTTTTTTTATCATAATACTCGTATAATCTAAATAAGAATTTAATTTCAAAATTAACATCGAATATCAAAACTAAACATAACATTAACATAAATAAACATTAAAGATACAAGTTAATAAAGATAATATAAAAAAATGCTAATTTTTCGAAGAAAATATTTAGAATGAGGGCCCCCCAGCTAAACAGGGTCCTAGGCTTCAGCTTTCTTAGCCTAAGGGTAAATCCAGCACTGCATATATACCTACATATATAAAAATAATTATAAGACACATTTTATGCTAGAAATATTACTCTTCATTACATATTAAAAATAATTGTGATTTTGCTTTTTGCCAGTCTTTTAGTGTATTGTAAATCAATAGCATTTTTAATCGTGAATAATGCATAGAAAACATTGCCCTCAATAGTTTGAGATCTTTGTACGCAATTTCGTAATACATATGTAGAAGTAAATTTCGACTCGTAGAGGTCGGAGTTCTTCTAAATTCGAATTGTAAAAGTGAAATACATAATTTAATATGCAAAATGTAGTTCCAGTTAAGAAAATTTTATTTCGAGTTGTAGAGGTGTTTACAGCGGAGCGGAAGGGAATGAAGAAAATTTTCGTCTTATAGAGTTTTTCGAGTTGTCGTGATTCGGGTTATCGAGGTTCGACTGTATTAGCAAATACCTTGTCACGGGCATATCAGTGTATTGTAATATTTACAAGATATATGTGAGATACGAATGTTTCTATTCGTTCATTTTGTAGAATATCTAATGAATACTGCTTTCAGGAATTAATCTACACTTCTGGTTCGGTGGACATTTGTAAAAAAATTGCCGCAGAATTGGTTACGACATTGACAATTAATGTTAAATTCTTTTTACATCAACGTGTTCCACTCCATAAGAGAAAAAATGTTTTAAAAAAACCATGTGCCGCACCGTTGCGACGGAAAATATTGTTAAAGTTTACGCAAAAACTAAAGTGCGTATATCGTTTTCTTCTCGCCTTTACAAAAACAAAGGCCAAATGGTAATCCATATAGTGATCCGCAAAAATATAGCTGGGCTTCGATATGAGTGTAAGTTCTAAAAAAATTCTGACTTCGTTTTCCTTGGGTGTGAGTTCAAGTCCATGTTGCACGGTTTAATTTTTTCATTGGTTTTACTCTTTAAACTAATTTTTACGGTTTAATTGTTTTTTTCAATGTACCTATATCAACAACAAGCATACAATCAAAGCAGAAATGTATTCTTGAGATACCGTTCTTACTAGTCTCCAAATATACTTTAAATTCTAATTGTAAGTTATTTAAATAAATTTTTACATTATCACTTTATAGGACAAAGAGGAGGATAATGTATAAGCAACGGATTCATGCGCAATCGGAGTAATTGTAGGAAGGGTGTCGTGTTTGGCTTTCCTTTCATCCGGAAAATATCATACAATATGTTACAAATACCGTGATGAAAATAAAACAGAAAATATAAAAATTTAATTTTTCAATAGTATAGATGGTGTCGTCCTACACGCATTCCCGCATTTGGCTACTGATCGCTAGGTACCTGGCCGCGCGAACGAGCTGTGGCACGAATAATTTTTTTCGTATAAATAAGCGATCAGGCCCGTCGCGCACGTGAAGGATGCAGTATCAGAAGTCCGAAAGACGGAGCGAGACAAAGTCAACGCATCGGCTGTTTCACGTCTGTCAGCACTCAACCGATGCACCAAACTATTCATTACTTAGGAAATACATACATACATACAGATGTACATACTTAAGAATGTTAGAGACGGTGCAATTTTAATCGTTAATATCCTGTTAAGTTTTAGCCATTTGCTTGCAAAAACTGTTATTGGCATATTTGGCTTGACAGGTGTGACGAACTGGTAAAGATTCGTTAAGAGCAAATGCCTGATTTAGCGAGCTCTGCTTGCAAGATATTTCAAGTCGCATTGATTTTTGCCTTCAGGTGTATCGCGTTTCTGGGAACGGCGTCTGTTTAAAAAAAAGACGAACTTTTCGATGGCCTTGACCTCAACAATCGATGATAAAAAGGCCGCACATCTACTGAACGTTCGCTATCGTATTATTTTCTGGATTTTAAAAAAATATGTTATTATTTTTCCTCTTTCTGCACCAATTTTTTGCCGTACCTTCCTCATACCAAACTGCGTCGTAATTGGTTTCATTTTAGTAGACAAATCTGACATACAATACAGATGTTTGCATAATGATAAAAATATTGAAAAATTATTTTTCCATTAGAGGATACTGCATATTAATGGCCCTGTATTCCTTCCAAGCGCCGACCAACATGTTGTTATAAAGAGTCGGTAGCTTCTGAACAATTTTAGAAATCTATGTAAACCTGATATCTATATTTCCATATTTAGAAGAGTGATAGGAACTAGAGGAAATGCTGTATTGCGTTGTCTCAAGCGTAAATGTTGTAAAACGTTTATAAGACCGACTCGAAAAATCCGATCTTACCATATTTTATGGAAGAAAGAAAGTCAGAAAAGCATGTATTTAGCCGCGTAATATAACATTTTTAATAGTTTTCTTAGCAGGTTAGTCAATTGAATATCAGGGTGGCTTAAAGTAATTATTTAAACATTTAAAGACAGTTCTTCGAAATATAAAAGAAATAATTACGGCTACAGTCCCTAGTAATAATCCCACTAAATATAAAGAATTTAATGAAATTTAATGAACTTTTTTCCCGCTTGGGACCGCAAGTCAAATTTTCCGCGTACCCAAGCTCAGAAATATCGTTCCAACTATCACTAATGTAGGGTGGGGAAAGTTCCCCTTTCATGCGGCCGGGGCCGCCCAGGCTAGGGAAAATGCGCAGGCTGGATGCGCGTGATTATTATGTAGTCCCCTCCTCGAAGTGACAGAAAATATAACCTATATGCTATATGACAATAAATGTTCATTGGCTATTTCGTTCCTTTACACTACATTTGTGAATTTTTTATAACTTAACATCCTACCAAAATATCGTTGTTACGCCGCAACGGTATATTTATGAAATTGGGTATAGCATATAGGTTATAATTTCTGTCACTTTGAGGTAGAGGTGTGACTATCGAAATGTTATCGATATTTCGATATATCGATAATATGGTTAAGATATCGTTGACGCGAATAGACCCAGATAGCACACGACTTATAAACGACGTGTGCTACCTGGAAAATCAGCTGAGGTATTCACGAAAAAAGATCAGCACCGTAGAAAGCGTTGCTGGGCCAATACACGGCGCTATCCAGCACCGAAAAACACCGTTGTGAACGGACGAAAATATCGGTGCTGAGCCCATTCAGTGTTTTTCGGTGCTGGACAGCGCCGTGAATTCAAATACAAACAAATAGATTCTGATTGACTTTATTATACAAATAATGCTTTGCATTCTATGCGAAAAAAGATCTACACCGTTGGCAACGGTGCTCGAAAAGTGAACACCGTAAAAACCGATGCTGGGCCCATTCACGGCACTATCTAGCACCGAAGAACACCGCTGTGAATGGGCGAATACATCGGTGCTGAGCCGCTGAGTATCAAAAGCGATATCTTTAAAAGTATGAATATGTATCGTTGCTGCAACAAAGTGTGTTATATTCTACCTCAGCCTCTTCTAGAAGAGGCGAATAGATCTATTCGTCTTAACGATATCTTAACGATATTGTCGATATATTGTTATATATCAATAAGATATCGATAATCTATCAATAATCGATAGTCACACCTCTAATCAAGCATAGAAATTTGTAAACATGAAAATTGATGCTAAAATCAAGTAGAGTCTAATAAAAGGCATGAATTTGGCAAACATAAACAAATTAAGCTAAAACTTATTATTTCGATGAAATGTACTCAAAAAATGACGTTGTTATGGTCTCATTTAGTAACACCTGAAGACAGCTTCGTGTTACTCGATAAGTCGCGCCAAATTTGAAGTGTCGAGTGAAGCAATCGAAATTAAGAACAAAAACTTTGCAACGGCTACTACCAAGAAACGCTCGTTAAGTAATATTGATTAAATATTGGTTTTGGTTGCTTTGCTATTAAATCACCGACATCTTGTAAAACGCTCGTTCTTAATGTAGGGAGAACCAATCAAACAATCCGTTAGATAATTAATTAAGAAAGTATTTTTATAATTGGATAACTTTATTAACAAAAACATGTTACATAATCAATCCTAAACGACAGCATCTTTGTACATTCATTCGTTGATCAACGACCAAAGCTATTAGACGTATCTTTAATTTGTCTTTAAAATACAAACCAAAACCAAGTTACAACACGAACAAGTCTGAGTCAATTTATTGAACCTTATTATCACTGGAAGAAGCTGGAGGTTGACATCAAGAGGCGAACGTGAGCAGAGCGGATCTGCGCTCCACGGGCAGCGAACCCATCCCCATCCGCATCCTGAAATCCCTGCTACAACACATAACAACGTTATGAATAGGAAATTTTGATTTCTTAACCACAAATAATTACACTCATCGACTTCATAAATATATCGTTGAGGCGTAATAATAATATTTTGGAAGGATGTTAAGTCATAAAAAGTTCACAAATGTAGCCCAAAAGAACGAAATATCCAATAAACATTTATTATCCTGTAGCATATAGGTTAAGTATATTTTCTGTCACTTCGAGGACAGAAAATCCACTCTTCGAAGTGACCGAAAATATAACCTAACTAAGAGACTGTACAAATGTTTATTACGTGGTTGTATTTATATAATATTTCTAATCGAAATTTATGGAAATAAGTACAAATTATGCTTCTATCAAAATGTATTAGTAAACGGAATTATGCAACATGTTTCTTGAAATTAGTCTTAACGTTCATGCCGTTTTAGATTTTAAACGTTTCCGATAAGATTTAATTTCAATTCCTACCACTCGTAGCATTGTAATCTTATTTTAGACTGAATCGATAACGTTGGGTGTGACACGAAAATGGTAAGGGGGCTCGCGAGCCCCCCGAGCGTGTGACACAAAATTACATTCCGTGATAGGTCTATTCTATACCTTGTCTGTGCTTATATACAAATTCGCCCCTACATAAAATGTAACAGACGGATTAGACAAATAGTATATTAAATACTACTTCACAAAATGATATTGTTTACACTTTACATCATAAATATTCAATTAACCCAATGTTATGAACGTAAAAGAATTAATCTTATCAGAAGAATGATACACAAAAAAAATTATATTAAATATACTGCATACAAATTATGTATACGTAGAATGATGTAAATATAAAAAATGTTTTAACTTAGCAGTAATTAAATTTAATCTTCAAGAAAAATTCATCTTTGTACAACAATATTTTGATTATTAAAAATAGCTTGCAAAATGGAAAATGTAATTATGGGAAATGGGAGTATAGTTGCATTATGTAAATCTGTAAGTTTCTAGTCGACTGGAAATGTTATTGATCCATAAAAATTATAATCACAGTATGCGCATCTTAAATGAGTATGATGTGCTATTTTTACAGAAACTCAAGTTCCTTATTTTTCATCATATCGATGCGTAAATGGCACCAATGGTTTTCTGGAAGTCTCCCGATTAGAAGACACCGAATTTATCACGAAGTGGGCTTTAAATTCTGCAAATTAACTTTTTATGTATTTTCGATAATTGAAGATTCCTCGTAGAAAACAGTGTAAGTGCCAAAATAAAAAAAGAATTTACCAAAAATATTCTACGTACCAATGATAACACCTACTATAGTATAGAATATGATTTTAGGCATTTACAGTGTTTTCTAGAAGGACGCTTCAATTATAGCCCAAATTATGTCGTGTTTAGGCTTCTTTTCACCGGGAAAACAAGATAAGATGAAAATTGAGGGCTCGGATGCAACAAGGGGACTAGCGCTCGAAACTGGGAAAAATAATTGTCCAAACGCTAAGAAATATTGGAAAATTAAATGTTGTTGAACTGTATTTTAAAAAATATAATGTTGTAAAGCTCGTCACGACACACATTTTTTCTATTTACAGTTTGTTTATCGAATCGAATTGTTACTTGAGCTAAAAATTATATACAAAAAATTTTTCATCGTCCAAAATCATTATTTATTTAAACATAAATTGCGATAACTTGAGTAAATATTAAGGAATCGTTATGAGACCTAAAACATAACTTCAGAAAACCCTAGCGAAGCCGTAAACATGGGTTATGTCCAGTATTTCTTTTTAATTAAATATTATTACATTTTTTAACATAAGGGTTTTGTGCATACAATTTACGACTTCGCTAGAGTTTTCTGAAGTTATGTTTTAAATCTCATAACGATCCCTTAATATTTACACAAGTTATCGCAATTTATGTTTAAAGAAATAATGATTTTAGACGATGAAAAATTTTTTGTTTATAATTTTTAGCTCGAATAGTAATGATTCGATAAACAAACCGTAAATAGAAAAAAATGTGTGTCATGACGAGCTTTGCAACACTATATTTTTTAAAATACAGTTTAACAACATTTAATTTTCAAATATTTCTTAGCGTTTGGACAATAATTTTTCCCAGTTTCGAGCGCTAGTCCCCTTATTGCATCCCAGCCCTCAATTATGCAAAATTGAAATTTTCGTATTACATATGTGCATTATAAAATATAACGCGTGCGTCAGTCCCCAAGTTGCCAGAAAGGCTGCTGAAAGTTATTCGGAGATAAAATATCATCTTTAGATAAAGAATAAAGATAAAGTATCTTTTCTTCGATTCGTTATTTAAATAATTCTTTTATCTAGCTAGATAATGCCCAACTCTGAACAATATACATTCCTGCTAGCAGAAGCCATTTAATATCACATATTATATAATGTTATAATGTAGATATATTGATATTTAAATTTTTACCAAATAAAATATTTCATGAAAGATCAGTAGAAATATTATACTCATTTCTTCAATAATGTCAATAAGTTGTCCCACGATTTATTGCCATGAAAGATTGGGCTAAAATAATGATCCAAGGATCCTCTGTTTTATGAAAGAACTGGTTAATTAGATAGATAAGGATTTTATCGCGGAATATTTCCAAAATTGATACGTAGATCACACTTTTCGAACTTATCGGCGAGTGATTAAGTAATGAATTTGTTAAGTCATGCTTCGTTATCGGAGCATTATGCATGCGCGAATGGACCTTCATTAAAGTCTGTCGATGACAGCATATATATCACGTAGAACACTTTGTAGACCATATTGTAATCGTATTCGGTAACCGCGAAATACGCCCTCGTGCACGAAGGTGAAGTATTTTATTAGAAGGCATTATTTTGTAAAAGGAACAACATCGATCCTATACTTCGTCGGGCTTTTAACGAAAAGTTTTAATTAATAAAATGCACGAGTATTAGCCGATTTTTAAAATACCTTTGAGCTAAACTACACGTGATTGTGTTATTTGATTGTGTAGGTGCTTCTCATCAATGAATATGATAAAGTTAAAGAATATGATTCCTGACTTGCCGAAAGGTCCTCTGGAATCTTATAGAAGCCGCGCGACATTTGACTGGAAGTTGCTGAAATACAACTTAGAAGGAGAGGATTTTATCAATTTTCAGGTATGATAATAAATAATTAATTCCACCATAATATCAAGCTATTAAATGATTTTACAACATTTTAAATGTTGTCTGCACAAGGCAGATACTATTTCTGATTTCATGTTTTTATCGCTGCAGAAAACCTTATGGGAATTTATAGAGAAGACACCAATATTTCAAAATCGTACCTGCCATTCGTTAGACGAGCAACGAAAGCTTTGTAGTCTTCAACTGAAATCACTAATCGATCATAATGTTGCAGTAAGTGCTATTAGTTACAATTATGGATGAAGAGAATCAACAGCTTTTATTCGTATAATTCATTTATTATTTTCATGTAGCATCCGTTAAGCCATACACATTGGTTTAATATACTATATCAATACGATGCTTCAATACCAGTGAAACTAGGTATAATACAAGGCTTGGTGCCATCTGCGATCATGGCCATGGGCACAAAAGATCAGTATGACATTTTGGACAAGATTCAATCTGGAGAAGTAAGCACATAAGTACTGAGCTGAACATTTTTCAAATACAAAGTGTTTCAGAATTCTATTCCAAACTTGAATGAGGGTAAACACTATTTGTTGGGACCTTAACCGTTGCTTGAATTTAAATCGACAGTTCTAAATACCGTACGTTTTAAGTAAACAATGTGTAATATTATTTCCTCCAGAATGTGAGCTGTTTCGCATTAACAGAGATGTCTCATGGAACAAATGCAAAAGGCATGAGAACCACAGCAACATACAACGTGAAAACAAAGAGCTTTGTCTTACATTCCCCCGACTTTGAATCGGCGAAATGTTGGGCCGGTGGTTTAGGTGAATATCGAGCTGAAAATGTATTTCACGGAGCACAGAGCAAAGCTTCTAGGTAACCATCGAAAGGCTTATTCTTTTAGGAAAAACTGCAACTCATTCAATTGTATTTGCCCAATTAATCACACCGGATCAAAAGAATCATGGTCTTCACAATTTCATTGTACCCATCCGTGACCCAGATACTCATATGCCTTGGCCAGGTGTGATCGTTGGTGATATGGGTGAAAAAATTGGAATAAATGGAGTGGACAATGGGTTTGTGATGTTCGATAATTATCATATCCCTCGAAAATGTTTGTTGAATCGAACGGCAAACGTTACAGAAGATGGAAATTACGTGACATCTGTGAAAAATGCAAGCAAGAGATTCGGTGAGAATTTAGAGAAACTATCTCGACTACTCGCATTACAATCTAACTGGTAAAATTCACGGTAAACTTGATGCAGGTGTATCACTGGGCGCGTTGTCTAAGGGTCGTGTCACAATTACATCAATATGCGCAAACTTTGCGTCCGTTGCAATGGTTATTGCTATACGGTATTGCGCTGTGAGGAAGCAATTTGGACCGACAGATTCAGAAGAATGGCCAGTTATAGAATATCAAGCACAGGTATTTATATGAGTTATATGAAAACCCTTTAACTGAGATTGCTGCACAATTTAAATTTACCATGAACATATAGCAATGGCGATTATTTCCTCACTTGGCAGCAACCTACGCGCTAAAAATATTTTCAGTTGCGATTGTACGTAAGATGTATGAGTTTCAAATCAAACTTATGAGTGTACAAAGCCCAGAAACACTCGAAAGTGAAGGTATGGAAATGCATGCATTGTCGTGTGCAGCCAAACCACTATGTTCATGGACTAGCAGAGATATCCTTCAGGATTGCAGAGAATCTTGCGGAGGACACGGTTACCTGAAAAGTATATAAACCATGGAGCAGTTGCATGTGAACCATATTGTGCTTTGTTTAAATGTCTCTTTACATTTTTACTTTTTATTAGTGTCACGTTTAGGTGACTTGAGAGCTGAAAATGATGCAAATTGTACATACGAGGGTGAAAATAATGTACTAATTCAGCAAACGAGCAATTGGTTGCTAAACCAGTGGTCGAACATGATCAATGGGAAGCCTGTCAGTTCTCCTTTTCGAACAGCAGATTTCATACAAGATGCCAATAATATCTTACCACTAAAGTTTTCTTGCGTAACAAGTCATGAAACATTGGAACCAGAGAGTATGGAAGCGATTTTACAATTTAATCTCATTTAGACTACTGTCCACAGATTCTCTATATTTATAATTGTATAACTTACTTCCTGCAGATTTACTTCAATCTTTTAAGTGGTTAATATGCTACTACGTAAAGAAAACGTATGATTGGGCACAAGACTTAAAACGCGATGGTTGCAATGACTTCGACGTTAGAAATAATACACAAGTATTCCACGCACAGACTTTATCTTCTCTGTATGCACAGGTATTGTTTTATTCTTAGTTTTGGGATTTGCGCGTTATCATTTATCTCATTGGCATTTTCTTATAGCATACTGTACTGAAATACTTCATAGAATACGTACAAGATTCTTCGTTAAGATCCCAAGAACGTGATGTGCTAAGAAAGTTGTGTTCGCTTTATGGAGCAGTTGGTTTAGAAAAGAGATTAGGAGACTTGTACGCTGGCGGTTATGCATCACCTAATAGTAATATGGATAATTTATTGCGAAAAGGCATTATAATGTTGTGTAAAGACTTAGTTCCGGAGGCTGTAGCCTTGGTTGATGTTTTGGCTCCACCAGATTTCGTTGTAAATTCACCACTAGGAATGGCTGATGGCGAGGTACATAAATATCGATTGTATTTTATTTTTAATTTTTCCTAACTTTTTCTAATTTAATTTCATACACAGGTATATAAACACATTAAAGAATGGATTTTCAAAGACAAGGAGAATTTTGAACGACCGTCATGGTGGAAAATTATAGTACAATCGAAACTGTGATATGTGCATACTCGTAATTGTTTTACAATATTTTTACTATTTTTATAGAATTCGGTATTAAATATTGAGACAATAAAGAATTTGTTACTTTAACATTCATATAAAATCTTACATTTTCTGCTCATAATAGCTTTAAGTTTTAAGAAAGTAAGTACCAAAGAAATACTAACATTATAATTATAGCTCTGTATGCTTCTTAACCATACTTAGAGACTTGTCAGCATCTGCGAACCATTCACCGTAAACCATTTGTGGTTCAAGCATCCAAAACTTATGGAATGATATGGGTTCTTGCGATGCAAGATAACCAATGGCATAGTCTGCGGGACGTGCCTATTATAAACATACAGAATCAGATATCTATTGAATTCATTGCAGTCAAAGCAAATATATCTATAGGTAATAGGTAAGACTTGAAGAGTAGCAAAGAATATAATACTTTTTTTTTAATAAACATTACATACTTGATGGAACAATGGTGAGTGTACAGGTTGCACTCCAATTCGTGCTAAACATATACCAAATAGGTACATATCATCTGGATGTGTGGGTGATGGACAGTCGCACCTATCTGACTGTACCATTTCATGAACTAAAGGCGCAGACACAGCAATTCCAGCTCCACCTGTTAAGTACTCGTATCCGTAAACATTATCCCACAATCGATAACCATATCGTTCTCCAATTGCAAGTGAAGCCTTCGGATTATAGCATGTCAGTAATAGTAATAAACGCGCTACACTGATGTCACGTAAATTACATTGAATTAATAATCATATTTTACTCAAAATGTACATTATGTATTATAAAAAAGGATACTTTACCTGAAAATTGTATCATCATCACTGATTATTAGCCAATTCAAAGCTTTTTTTTTTAGTATTTTGTTTGCCTTCACTAGAATATTATAAGTCTTTGCACAGTGTCCATGTGTTGTGTTTGGTCCAATAAAAGCATCAGACAAGTACTTATCTATATTGGAAAGAGGTACATTACTTAAACATTACTTAAATAATCAATGTATGAATAGCATTATTCGATCAGCCATTTGTGATCATATAGTGGAATCGATCGTACCAGTTGAGTCGCTGAAGTAGCCAATATTGCTGGCATACTTAGCCCATGTCTTCTTGATCACAGGAATTCTTTTAGTGTGATACTTTGCACAAGTTTTCACAGCAAAATATACATTTTCAGAAGATACAGGAGAACTCTTCATTTATAACATCGATATATAATAAAATGGTATGCACAATGTAATAAATTATATTGTATTTCATATGATATGTGAATAAAAATTGGCTTACACATGGATGGAAAACTTTTGGATATGTGACACATTCGGGACTGGAGACAATACATATTTCAGGTACATGCGTCAATCGTATACCTTTCTCAACGTTTAGAACGAAAAATGCAAATTCATAAGACGCATCGATTGAAAAATCATCTTTAGGAGTTTTACCTTCAATAATCTTCTGTATTAAACTGTACTAACAAAGGAAAGCATAGTTTACGTACGTTATTTACATAAAATAGAATTATAAAATGTTTTCAAGTGATATATTCTAGCGCGCAGTACCTACCTTTCTAGCAAAGTTGATGTCATCGCAAAGCCTGATGCTATGTGTGGATACTTAAATCTTTTATGTTCTGCAAAATGATGTATGATAGTTGGTTTGTGATCGTAGAGCGCATGACCAATCCAGACATTCTGCAACGAGTAATCCATGTAATAACTATCCACAGAATCAGCAAACTTGTATATTGTGATGACCTACTTTGTCCTTCTTGAATTTAAAAAGAATATCCAACAGCTTACTTAATCTAATAACAGTATTTTCCAGACAGAAAAAAAACCATTTCGAAGTTGGATACATATCCGATAAATGATCCAGTAGTGGTGTAATTGTCCATGATCCATTAATGTTCAACTCATGAGATAGAACAATTTCAGGGGGGTCCTAATATAATGGATCATTATATACGTTCTACAAATTAAATTCAGCACAGATATAGACCATATATTACACATACTTTATCAAGGATGTTGGCTTGTTCGATGATATCCTTTCGCAAAACATTAGCATGAGCCGAATGATAGCCTTCGTTTTGACTTAATACCACAATGACTACATCATGGGGATCTGCGGAGAAACAATTTGCTTGGGTGCATCCCACGGGCTAAGTAATAACTATTATAAATAATAGTACTTACTTAAAGTATTTGTATCAGCTTTATTCAGAGTATTCAGACACAATACAAAAAGTATACTACCATACGCAGTGTTTATGACAGACATTAGTCTTGAAATAAATATAAATGATTTTATGTACCGCTAAACTAATAGTTTGTGTAAAAGAATCTGTAACAATTAATAGTATCTCATTGTAAATACCTATATACAAAACAAGATGTTCACTACGTTTAGGCCGGTATTCATAGTCGCTACTTATTCTTAAGCAAATGCTCAGGGGGTGGAAACTCCAGCAAAACCTTTGGTTTAGTATTTGCGCGCCCTCTAAGCTATGAAAGATTCTATTTGAACTAAAATTCAATATGGCGGCTCATGCCGCAAAATTAAATACATTCAGAATCTGCATACTGTAATTTTGTAGAATAAGAAATACATTTGTTGACACGTTAAGAAGATTTCGATATGAAAGTCAGGTGTTAATGAAAAATATTTAATTAAATTTGCAGTAATTAAATTTAATTAAATATTTCACATTCACCAGAAGTTTCTTATCTAAATCTTCCCCATCTTTTCAATTACTATTGGCATAATTGGACATTACTTTACCAACAATAATTGATAACGCCAACAAATGTATCTCTTACCCTACATTTTGTATAATATACTTAATTGTAAAAATACAAGTAGAGGTAAGGATTAGTGAGTGGCACATATTTTTCAATTGAAAATATTCCTTTTATTTATCTTGTATCTAGTTAAATATAACATATAAAGTAAAAATATAGAAGTGTATATAAGAAATATAGGAGAACATAAAACTATGAAAATTATTTATCTACTTTTTTCTATAATTCTTGGTGCAGTAGCTGCAAGCTTGGTTCGCTAAATGCGCTTGAACTGTAGCACCAAATTCTTTACCTTTTAACAGTCTGTTAATATTCCTGCACCAACGTGTATCATCACTAATGAATTTCTTGTCCTTTCCCTGCAAAATCAAAACTTCATTTTTGTGTCTTTAATAATATTTTACGAGTACAATCCAAACATACAAGTTTTAAGTTTAGGCACAGACGAGGTATAGAATAGACCTATCACCTTATGGGACTTCATGTCACCACCCAAACTGTGTTACCGACCCATAATTTGAGGACTGAATTTAGCGACCTCTGTTCATGAACAGCGTCAAACTCAAGAACTACTCTGAAATGTGTTGAAATACTGAAAGATGTATGCGTGCTTGTATACATGTGACTTGTTTAGAGTGAGAGTTTAACATAGAGGGCGGGCTTTCGCTAAGCTATGCTTTGGCTCGGTTTGTCAACGACTTACGCCGGATTTCTCTCTGAAAATCTATTTCAAACTATAAATTGCAAGATGAAATTGATTGTTAGTATTTTACATGTAGTGGAACATTTAACTAATATTTTCACGTGTCGTACGCCGAAAAATATTAAAAATTGACGCTATTACTAACATTCCCGCAAATCTCTGCACATCGCGCATGTCTAAACAGACGGTGCCCATCCTACGACACGTAAAAATCATTGAAAATAATGAATTAAAACGTTTCTGTAAAATTTATATTCATAGTTTTTGGGATCCGAGGCCCCTAAATCCCTACGTTTCGTTACAAATTGATTGGCTCTGTCCTTATTAACTATTGAATGGATTTAAAAATTATAAAAAACATCTACGATGTAAATACACGAGCGTAGGTATCGCTTACGTTAAGATCTGGGCACACATAGCAGTTCCGTGTCAGTCCACGTAGAATTCAGGTACTCTTCATTACTTTCCTCAATTACTCTACTCCAAGTACTTTCCATTACAGTCATTAAAAATAATCAGGATTTTATCAAGTTTGGTTTCATTTTCATCACAAAAATACTAGTAATCCATTTGTGATACTTCTATGATAGAAATTGGCATACTGATTACTGAATGGCCTATTGCTGACTTTGTCCTTATGTCACTACTCTAGCGTTTATGACCCCCGAGCCGCATCGTTTGAAAGCTTTTACCTAAGAACCCCTCAGGGTTGTAAAAAAAAAGGTACGCGTTACCGTTCAACCGATTTCAAGAGAGCGTACAGTGAAAAGGCCAGAATGTCGTGGCCATCGAATTTTAACTTTCTGATTACGAATACAGATCCGACACTGAAGGAAAAAGATGAATGAGTATAATGGTCTTGAATTTCAAAATTTTAAGCTACGATAAGGTTGACCGCGGCGGTATACACCTGCACGGAGAGATTTTTCGCCTCCTGCGTGTAAAAGCCACAATAATGGCGCCTCATTCCAAAAAATGGTATTAATGGAAGCCGGTATAAGCGTGGCGTTGAGTAGCTAAAAGTTTAAAACATTCAGACACAAAAATTCTAGGAAAAAAATTAAAACACCGCTACTATCAAAGACGTGTCTGATTAGTTGCCCCTTAAGTCTTATCTATGCATACACTGCACTGAAGATAAAATTATGAAAAAGAAAACCAGAACAATAGATTCTGAGGTCTGCAAACGCATTGTTGGACGTGGCTGAAACCGCGACGTCGAGCCCGTCGACATCGACAAAAGAACGAGATGGTCGGCGGCCGACGAAGGCAATCTCTTCGAAGAGCTGCCAGCGACCGCTGAACAGCAGTGATCCCTGAGCTTCCAAAATTTTGGGATGGTCTCTTTCAAATTCACGTGGCAAAGAGCTATTGGGAATTTCCCGGCCCAGGTAAGCGAGCCGCGCGCTCCGCTTTTATGATCCGATTTACCACTCGCACCCCAGATTACTGTAATGAAGTTTGAAAACAATGTCGTCTGGTCTCGTACCCGTCCCAATTTCAAAACTTTTAGCTACGACAGGGTTGACCGCGGCGCTATACTCCCGTACGGAGAGATTTTTCACCACCTGCGTGTAAAAGCCACAATAATGGCGCATCGTTGCATAAAATGGAAAATTATAATTAAAACCGACTTCAAAAAAATAAAAATGCACTAAAAAGTAAGAAATAATTTTGTTCGTTATTTAATCTACGACACTCAATTTTTTTTTATATCGGTGCCTCATCATTTGCATTGTGTAAGTCTGGCGCCGACTTAAAAAAATTGAGTGTCATAGATTAAATAAGGGACAAAATTATTTTTTACTTTTTATCGCATTTTTATTTTTTTGAAGTCGAGAAAACCAGAACAATAGATTCTGAAGTCTGCAAACGCATTGTTGGACGCGGCAGATATGCGACGTCGATCCCGTGTACATGGACAAAAGAACGAGACGATCGGCGGCCGACGAAGGCAATCTCATACAGAGATGGCCAACAAATTATTTGAAATAAAAATTTCGTACACAAATTTTTATTTCAAATAATTTTTTGGCTATCTCTGGTCTCCTGCAGTCGCTCGCATAGGACGGTCGTGTAAAGCACATTATGTATTCCAAACCTTAAATATATTCACTTCTTGCATTCTAAATACTGTACTCCTTTCTCCTCCTATACTATTCAGTTTCCTCGATCAAATAAAAAAAGTTTCATATGAAACATTTATTGCTTTTTCAATAGTTAGTAAAATAATAGCGTGTGAAAAATAATATACAAACAAATCGGACATAGTGTATAAACTTACTGAAACATCCGAACATCAGTTAACATTAGTCAGTCAACGTCAGTTAGTATATAGTGTTTCGACCGTACTTCACTGATTTATTAGCGAACGTAGGTGCGCGTCTGACATTTTCTGCATATCAGACCAACGCTTCCCGGCGGCAAACTAATGGCGACGGGAACTATAACTGGCTAGGAAAATTTGAAAGAACTGTACAACAGTATCTCCTAGCACTAACTTTAATAATACTGATTACAGCAACAACAACTCAAAACGCGGATATATACAATGCTTGAATGTGGACTTGAGCTTGTCCCTCTCAAGGTTTTTTGACAACTGGTTTAGAAGAACAGCACGCGACACAACGTGAACTCCGTGAGAGTGGAGTTCAATTCGTCTTGCCGAATCCTGCCACTTTATTGGTGCAATCCGGCATAACTCCCACCAATGGTGTCAATAATTTCCCCTGATAATTAGGGAAAGGGAAAATCCGCCGTGGGAAAGTCAGCGACGTGGGAGGCCGGCGTCTACGAGGACCTCTGACCCGTCATCGGGCCCTACAGGTCCTTGTCGCCGGAGTATAATGAGGCCTTTGAAAACACCCCTTGCACGCCAGGAAAACTGGCGCCTCACTTTAGAAAAGTCGTGCCTTGTTTAATAATACTGGCGCCTTGAAATAAACACTTCCTTCAAGGCACCAGATACCAAATTCCGTCTAAGGACGGAACATATAGTATAAACAAATGAATTTTTCTAATAGTTATGGAGGAGAATGAATTCCTTCTTCAAAAAATATGTATCGAATATTTTTAGCTACTCTGCAGACTTGCAAAATTCCACCAAAATCGGTGTGTACGGGTTCGATATGTTCCTTTTAAATAATATAGTACAGTAGAAAGATATTATTATTATTATTATTATTATTATTGTTATTATTATATGTCTGTATTATATCATATAGACCATCATTAATGTATGCGCAAACACATGATGAATGGGTGGGGTTCAGCAACAGATGCTCTTAAAAAACATTAAAGCACTGTTTTTACAAATTACGTTATTGCAGGCGAATGAAATTTGTTTTGCGTTAAATAAACCGGAATAGGACAGCAAAGTTAAAAGGCGAATGTGATATCGTTTTATATTCATTCTCCTTTCTCTTCCGTTGAACGGAATATGTTCATAAGACGATTTTTAAATTGTTACTCTAACAGAAACATTTGTAAATCGCAGGCTTCGACTGTCAAAAAATAACCTTGTTTTACCCGTGTTGAATTCTAATTCCTACCACGCGTAGCGTTACAATCTGTTTTGAGACTTCACCGGTAACGTTGCATGCGACACTGAAATGGTAAGGGGGTCCTAGGACCCCCCAAACCGGTGACAGAAAAATACATTGGTTGATAGGTCTATTCTATACCTCGTCTGTGGTTTAGGAAATGGCTCTTAAGGGGGTAGACACGGGTAATGCAGAGCGCTGTATACCGACACAATCTGGCCCGAAACATGGGTTTGGGAAATTACGTTGTTTGTCCTTATACGAGCAGATTTTGGGCTGGGTGAGGTCTCATTCGAAAGAGGAAGGTTCAGTGCAGCGCGTTCTGGTCATGGTTCGACGAGATTGTGTTGATATCTAATAATACGAGTGTTCAAAGTAGAGCGAAAATCGACAAAATACACCCGCAAGAATCTAAGTATTTTTAGGTCACTAAAAGAGTTTTGTGGCTTCAACGATGACCAGAGCGCGCTGCACTGAACCTTCTTCTTTTGAATGAGACCTCACCCAGCCCAAAATCTGCTCAAATAAGGACAAACAACGTAATTTCGTGACTTCATTCCCAAATACGAGTTCCGCCATATTGGCAATAATACAGAGCAAGTCACGTGACAAATTTAGTTCAGCTAGTGGATACGAGATGGCGCCTACTCGGGAGGACTGCCAACGTGGAATCATAGCAAAACTGAAGCGTTAGCTGGATACATGTGCCACAGTAAAAGTGTGATGCAGTCAATGTATGCATTTTCGGACGATTGTAGGTTAGGTTATATGCATTTTAGGCATCTATTAACCAGGAACTGCTGGGAATTGTATACATTTACTAAATTAATGGTTTTACCGTGACACATCATTTGAAATCGCTGTCGAATTTATGTTATAATTATATGATCACATTATTTAAAATAAGAAAAGAGAAATTGGAACTTTTTTACTAATACTGAAAATATTGATTTACTGATATCATATTTTCAGAATGTGGAAGTTCTGGCAATTATTTGCAATTATTGCTCTTATTATTATTCTTACGACTATTGTATGTAACATGTAACAAGGAAAAGTCTCCAAATCGGTCAACAGTTGACTCCCTGATTTTTTTTTGTAATTCTTTACGGTCCTATGCAGAGATGGGCATTATTTAAATAAAAGAATATACTTCCGAATGGCCCCAGTGGCCGATCGACACGAGGTTTCGGGGAGGGTGTGTGTACTCTAAATCTGAAATTCTGTTTAGCTTCGGATATTTAGTTTCCTTTGATTATTCGAAGGCCTTTCATCTTGAGCTTCGAATACTATTTCATCTGTCATCGTATTTTTATCCTAAGATCGTATGCAGATATATTGGCCGGTCGATTCGTTTTCGTGAACAGCGATCGAGGAGAAATCAGTCACCACCATCTGACGATCGTGGATTTGTCAGTTGGAGTTCCGTGGGCACCGAAGGGTATATCTGAATACGATCTTAGAAGCTCGAATAACCGACGAGAACCTTTGTGGTCCGAGCCGCGCGAAATCACCGTGATTGGTGATGTGTCATCGATTACAGTAAAGTTTCGTTACGGTCTCGGCAAAGAGGAGATATAATAAGAGGCATCACTCGACAAGGACAGAAATAAACTGGGGAAATCACTAGACAACCAATTTAATTGTCCATTCGGCATGGATCGGTAAACTTCGACAATAATCAGCCAACTGCGGTAAGGTAGATTTAGTTGATTTGAATATCCCGCTCGAATAGACAACCAATTTAAATGCCAAGTAAGGACTTCAAACGTTCCGCCCGGAGTGACGTCTCTTATTATATCTCCTCTTTGGTCTCGGTTTGGTGTACACGATACGGACTTTTCGCTATCCCCACCACTTCTGTTTCAGTCTTGTCCGGCGAAGGCGAGAGCGAGATGAAACGAGAGCGAGGGAAGGCACTGAAAGCGAGTCAGGACAGTACGAGCAGACGACGCGTTGATATTTTGTCTCGCTCCGTCTTTCGGACACCTGACACTCCGTCCTTTGTGCGCGCGAGAGGCGTGCGCGATGGTCACAAGCGCTTACGGCGGCACGGGAACCGCTTCGCAAATCTTGAGGCAGGCCCGGCTCAAATCTTTTTTTGCTCTAGGCGAACTTGTCAAATTGCGCCCTTTATTATAATACATTTATTTGAGATTATTTATGACTTTATTCTGAAAAAATAGGTAACTGCTAGGGCGTAAGGTTGACAAGAGGTGCAAAATGGTCTTTTCATTGTTGGCATTGTTAAAAATAAATTTGTAAATGAAATACTACAAATTGTACTACAACGGTTTTATACTACGAGTAAAAATTAAGACTAAGGACATCAATGTACTCAAATAAATGTATTATAATAAAGGGCGCAATTTGACAAGTTCGTCTAGGGCGTAAAAAAGACTTGAGCCGGGCCTGCGTCAAGATTTTGCGAAGCGGTTCCCATGCTCACGGTAACTCGTAAGCGCTTCCGACCATCGCGCACGCCCGCCGCGCACGCAAAGCATTCCATCTCGCTCCCCCCTTCGGCCAGAAAGAAGCGAGAAACTCACACTTGGAATTAGGACTCCGTTCACGATACGGGCTCACCGCCGGTCCCGACCAGCGAGTGGCTAACGAGATTTTACTAGAAACAGAATTTGTTTATTTTTCATCGTATCGATATGAAAGTGACACAAATGGATTCCTGGCATTCTCCCGATTAAATTGACAGAAAATAATTTAAATCGGACTATTTTTAACGAAACGGGCTTTCAATCGTGCAAACAATGTTTCACGTAATTTCCTTCAAAATATGGTCCGAATATTATAATTTTTGGGGCCAATTTGATCGAGAAAACATGAGGAATTGATGGACGTCACTTTTGCAAAGATCTGATTAAAAATGCAGAACTGCAGATTTGTCACTGCTTAGTGCGCAACATTGTATGGCCCCGCTAGTTTCGAGCGTCGAAATCCACGAAACTCAGCGAGTCGCATGATTGCCAGCGTGAAGGACAAGAGGAGACTTTCCATGGCGAAGGAAAGTCAGGCTTCTATAGAACTCAAATCAAGAAAGACTTTGCTGATAAACTTTATATTCACGTCAAATAAATACTTTAATTGTAAAATTTAGACGACGAACTTCGTCGTTGAATTTCGCCAGTTCTTTCATATGCATTACTTGGTTGGGAATTCCTGATCCCAAAGTTTCATGCATTTCCCTATTAGAAATGTTGCTTCAAATCTTGATTCAAGTCATCATTGCTTTTTCTCGTACATAGGACATATATATGTTCGCGAGTAGGGGTCACGAATGACGCGACTTTGGTTTTCCAATTAAATTCACATTTATCAGGGCCCTCGCCCGAACCGCTTGACAAGGAGACTGAATGACGTAAACTGAGTGCGAGTGAAATAGCGGCGCACCAACGAGAGACCCTCGGTCGATGGCGACTTGAGTCATCGAGTACTGAATATGAAAATGTTGATATTTCTCATTACACCTTGATAAGAGTGTTACCACCGATGGATTGGTGAGTTTATGTCCACGAAAATGAGTCTAGACGCGAAGCAATTCAGTCTATTTTTTCTTATGAATACATGATTAGGACACTACGTTCACTAAAAATGGACCGAATTGCTCCATGTTTGGCATCATTTTCATCGAGAAACCCTAAAAACTCCATTGGTAATACTTTCGTCAACAGTTATCAAAAACATGAACATTTTATCTGGTCCATCGGTTTTATTACTCTCGGCTGTCAACGGGTGGTCTACTCGGGCCCGAAGGTCCTCGCTCGCAGCGAGAAAGCAAAACAGTGGGGTGGGTAGGTCTTTCCCGATAATCCGCGCCTAACCATTTGCGTACTTCACACTATCGTTTATTAGCATTTATACGAGGTGATTCGCTAGCTAGAATCGTCAAATGCGATGCTTGCCAACAATCATGTGTCTCGCTGAGTTTTGTGGGCTTCGACGCTCGAAACCAGCGGGGCTATACAATGTTGCACACTAAGCAGTGACGAATCTGAAGTTCTGCAATTTCTAATCAGATCTTTGCGAAAGTGACGTCAATCGATTCCTTATGTTTTCTCGATCAAATTGGCCCCAAGAATTAAGGAAATTATTAAACAATAAATGTAGAGCGGCTACTTCATTCTTTTGCTCTACATTTGTGAACTTTTTATCATCCTTCCGAAGCATTATTATTACGCCGTAACAGTATCTTCAGGAAATCGGGTATAGCATATACCGACCACATAATAATCACGCGCATCCAGCCTGCGCATTTTCAGTAGCGAATTTCATGAACGGATTTTCTCTCCTCGAAGTGACAGAAAATATAACCTAATTGCTATACTCGATTTCCTAAAGATGCTGTTGCGGCGTAATAATAATGTTTTAGAAGGATGCTAAAATGTTCACAAATATTTCGTAAAAGAATGAAATAGCCACTAAACATTTGTTGTCATATAGCATATAGGTTATATTTTCTGTCACTTCGAGGAACCGACCACATAATAATCACGCGCATCCAGCCTGCGCATTTTCACTAGTCCAATTCAACATCCAACACAATTTTATATATAATGTTTGTTCATAACTGCTTTCTGCATAGGACGTGTAATAAGTGTATTTCATGTTCTGTTTCGTTGCTTTGCTAATAAAAAAATGTCTAACCTAACAAACTTCATTTTCTGGGGACATCCCCTCATTTATTTTCCGTTTTCACTCATATTTCCTTACTGCTAACGTAGAATATTGTAGCATAAGCACATTTTAAGTAATTAAAATGAACAATGAATTTTCTACGTTTGCAGTATCAGCCGACTTTCCGTTTAAATTTTTATAAGTACAACGCAACAGCTGAGAATTTCTTTCCTTATTCAGAATAGAATACGGAAATAGCAAACAGCTCCCTCTCGCGTCACCAGGCAGCCGCGTATCTATGGGTATTACCATTTCTGTGCAGAAAAAATCTGCTGTAATACCGACCTGCCAAATCGGCCAGGTCACGTGACGTGTCTACCCCCTTAATATATTTTCTTCTGAATTTAGTAAATACAGTAAACTGAAAGTGTTAATAGAATGTATAATGTAAAACTAAAAAAACATCACGAGGATTCAAATAACCGCTGTGTATTCTAACCTTAAACCGAACATGAAACTTTCTTAACTGCCATTCTCGTTACAGTTGCTCCATTCTTCTGCACATTCATTTTAAGTTATTAAACTCTATTATTCCTCTACTTCAGAATATCGCTATAATCGTGTAATAATAACAACTAAAAAGCACAATTATAATTTATATAGATTGCGTTTCACCCAGGGATGAAGTGCAAAATCACTAACAGTGATTTATCACAGTGATCGCAGAATCACGATCATGGTCGTGATTGTGATTTTTTTAACTTGAATGAATTGTTTACTGTGATTGTAATTCTTGATCTTGATTGAATTATTTTTTATAAAATACTTCAATATCGCTTGTGTTACAGTCAAAGCGTGCTAATTCAACGAATATATAGAATATATCGCACTGATTTGATTGGCTAAAATATTCACATATACATTATACTTTTTAACTAAAGTAAAGAAATATTCGTTAAATTAAATAGATCAAGAACGATTACATTGATTTAAAATATACAACTGAGATTCTATAAAAACAGTGAGGACTTGAGAATGTTTCGAGAAAAAGTAAAAATTGGGGTTATGTGGCGCGTACAAGAGTTATGCTCTCCACTAATCAGAAGCTATCACAAAAATCGCGAATCGCTGGTGGTCTGTCTGCACCAATCAGAAGCGATCACGAAAATCACGGATCACTGTGAAAAATCACCGTGATTGGAAACGAACGTGATCGTATCACTCGTGATTCACAAATCACGGTTCTAGCCCAGTGATACCAGATCGAGGACGGGTTCCCTCGAGAATTTCCCCCACCTCGCATGCACACTACGCCGGAGCTGCGTGTCCGTGAGCTCGGCGCTTCGGACAACGTCGGGAAGACGAGAGAGAAAACGAATGTGTGTCGTTCTCTCTCGCTCTTGAAACGCTGTGATCCACGGTGAGGTGCAAGCGACACGCGGCCGTGCGCGATCTTCTTGAGTGCCTCGAGATACACTTTTCACTTTCTGACATATGTATAATACTCTTGTAATGAAAAAAAATTTGTAAAAAGTTTTGTTACGGAAATCACGTTTTAAGACTTCCTGATCACGTTTTGAGTATTTAGAAAAGAGCTTTTTTTAAATATCTCATATATTTGTTAACACGATTACGTTTAAACGGCAAAATGGATTTCAATGAAACTTTATATTTAAATTTTATATTCTTGTCTTAAGATCCGATTAGATCACGAAAAATGATAATTACCCGTTATGGTTCTTCGATGTTTCAGATATACGAACTAAACATAAAAAACATAAAAAGTATTAATGAATTTATGAATAACATAAAAAACCCTACATAAAAAAAGTTAAATAAAGTTCTTCTGTAACTTCTTTAACAAAGAAAAATGTACATTCATAATTTCTGGTTTTCATTTTAAATTTCCGTACTTTGTATTTGAGCTACTTCTATTTTTCAAACCTTAAAATGAATTTTTTTATTAAAAGATGAATATTTTGATACTGTAACTTGGTGAACTTTGTTAAAATTAGAATCCACTCTTGGCCAGTACCATGGACGCTGTAGCAGCCTTCGATAACAAATATTTTTTCAGAGTATGATCTAAAATTTAAAATCTAAACGTAATCACATTTATCTCGCTAGATTTTTCGATAATTATATCAAGTTGCGACAAAGAATCACGCACTATTTACAAATTAATTACGCGCAGCGTGCACGCTACCGCTCGATGGAAACTACGGGAAAGTGGTGGTCTCTTCCATCGGGAGGGAAATGTAAACGATTCGTTATGCAAAGCTAACATCGCGATACATGTTGTACATTAAAATGTGTAAATCTGTATAAAGGAATTGTACAATAATAAGAGAGAAAGGTAACTGGTAAATGCATCTGAAGCAGTTCGGCACTGTCACCATTGCCTTGCTGTTATTTCTTTTAGCCTTTTCTTCGATTTTTCTCCTTCCTGAATTTTTCTTACTATTTTACGATTTCCTATGTATTCTTTTCGTTTCTCGTTGCGAGGGTTCGCTCGGGCTTCGTTTTCGTCAAGTACATTTGACGGTCAGATCCGCGCGAACCCAAGTGCATACTTTGTTTACGTATCCGATGCGTTTCGTGGAGGGTCGCGCAGTCGCGCTTCGCGACATTGAACCGTCATTTCAGTAGAATTAGAGATCAGGTGGTGGGTACTATTTGTTTCGCGCTGTCTGCATGTTTTTCGTGTCTCTCTCATTTCGTGAATTCGGATCTGTAGTGTTGGAAGTGTAGTGTGTAATTAGTAGCCCCCTATATCTCCCCTTTTCAATACGCTAGCATTTGCTTGTTGCTTTGTATATAATATTTTTCGTGCATATTTCAATTTTTTCGTGGTAAGTACGATGGAAACGTTCGAGAAAACAGGTGAAAAGGCTACTTCTGTTTATCGGCCGATGTGGGAAACGAATGAGAAGTTCCGATCGTGGATTCGCGCAGTACCTAATGATAAAAGCCTTTTCTACTGTTCTTCATGCGAAAAAACTTTTTCTTGCGGCTCGTCGAGCGTTAGAAGGCATGCGGAATCAGCGAGACATAAATATTTTTCATCTAAAAAAATTCCGCGAATAACTGTGCATGCTAAGGTCTCGAGAAAGATTTTTATGCCTCAATGGCTTGAGGATTTCAAGCCCTGGTTGCATAAGGTCGCCGATGATCCTTTTTCGTGTTTCTGTTCGGTTTGTAAAAAATCATTTGCTTGCGGGTTGTCGCAAATCCAACGTCACGCGGATTCCAAGTGCCACATCAAAAACTGCGAAAAAAATGGAATGGATGTGAGAAAATCGAACGATTTCAGATCGCAATGCGAGGAATCGCCTTTGTCATTTGATGAACGAAAAAAAGTCGCGGAAATTCGTTTTGCTACATTAGTTGCCGAGAAAAATATTTCGCATCAATCCGCACAGGCGATTCTTAAATTTTTCCAAGACGTTGGGAAAGATCCTGATGTTTTGGAACGTATGACGTGTGGTCGAACAAAGTGTTCTAATATTATATCGAAGGTTCTGTGTCCTCGGGAAACAGAGCGTCTTAGTCATGTTTTACAGAATTCTAAGTTTTCAGTATTTATTGATGAGACAACCGGCTCTACCAATGAGAAATGGATGTCGTTTATTGTTCGGTATGTCGCACCCGAGACTTTGGATGTTCGAACGGAATTAGTAGAATTAATTAATCTTGACGCGCGAGAATGTACTGCTGATAAAATATTTACCTCATTTAGGAACTCCATGTGGAAAAAGCAAATTCCGTTCGAAAACATTCTTGCTTTGTCGTGTGATAACGCTTCTGTCATGACAGGGTGTCACTCGTCATTCAAGACCAAACTTGCAGAAATTCGCGGTGAAAAATTTTTCACCATGCCGTGTCCATGTCACTCCTCTGCATTGGTAGTGCATGCAGCATGCGCTACCATTCCTGAGGTCTGCGAGGAATTATTACGGAAAGTCGCAACATTCATTTATATCAGTCCCAAACGCGCGGCCATTTTTCGCGAATTTCAGCAATGTTTTCAATGTACTGACCGCAAAATTTTAAAATTGTGTACTACGCGATGGTTATCGCGTTACTCATCCGCAGTTACACTTTTAGAAAATTGGGACAGTGTGTTGCACTTTCTGCAAGAATTGGTCGTAAGTGAGAAGACAAAGTCTGGGGAAGATCTGCTTATCATCATGCAAAATCCAGAAGCGAAAGCATATCTTCTGTTTTTGAAATACGTTCTAGAGTATTTTAATGACTTTAGTTTATTCTTTCAGTCGCAACAAACAAGAATCCATTTGCTTCAAAATACTGCCAAAACTCTTTTGTACAATATTTTACGTAATTTTTTGAAACCGCAGCTTTTGAAGCACATGGATTCAGTAAAATTAATAAATTTTTCAAGAGGCGATAATCAAATCGCATTTAATAGTATTCATTTAGGTCCGGATTGTGATACTTTTCTTTGTCAGTTAGTTGCAGAAGGCAAACCCGATGTTGTCCAAACCGTTCGAGAAAATTGTATTAAGTTTTACATAACGGCTGCAAACGAAATTCGTAATCGATTGCCAATCGATGACGAATTTCTGAGCAAGTTATGTGTTTTTGAGCCTCATTTGGCATTAGTAGATAATGACAGAGACACTTCCTTCAAAAGTGTTCTCTTTATTGCTCAGAAATTGGGCGGTTTCGACGAAGACGGTTTGCAAAAAGAATGGTCGACATTGCACCTGAATTTTGCAAATGACGACAAGCAGATGCTTTGTACATTAGCTTTTGATGATGTTTGGAAAACGGTGTTGTTAACGCGAAACGATCAAGGCTCATTTAAATATCCATGTTTGCAGGAATTATTAAATTCCATTAGAGGTCTTCCAAATTCAAACGCCGATGCTGAAAGATTGTTTTCCATGCTTCTCGACATAAAGAACAAGAAACGAAACCGACTTTGTTCGACCATCGTCAATGCCATTTGCGTAACGAAATCGGCATTAAAGGCGCACGGGGAAACAGCTCGGACCATGGAGGTAGATGACAAACATCTATCTCTCATGTCATCTGAGAATTTATATGCAACTTTTGCGAAGAAGCAAAAGAGTAGTTTACGTTTACATGCCGTTGATGGCCGCGCGGATTTTCCTTCTACGTCGGGTAATGCAAATTCGTGATGTCCAGAATATTATCAATTTCATCCATTTTCTATTTCATTCGATTTTTGGACATCGCGAATATGTAAATAGTTGTTCGATTTACCTCACGCAATTCTTGTTCTATCCTTGCAATAAATTCGCTTGCTTGCTGTACATATGATTTATAGAGAGAACTTCGAGATAATTGTACAAATAAATGTATATTCTTAATTATATTCATTTTATATGTAACAATTATCTCGAAATTCTGTCGCATGTATTATAGTAAATTCCTCTGCTTGCTTTCTATCCTTTGGAAATGTAAACAATTGTAGCATTATTTCAGTCTTACATCTCGTCAATATATCTAACCCAATTGATATATTTACGTGCTGCTTTTCTTTTCTATTTTTGTAATGTTTTTGTACATTTTAGTGTACAACATGTATCGCGATGTTAGCTTTGCATAACCAATTGTTTACATTTCCCTCCCGATGGAAGAGACCACCACTTTCCCGTAGTTTCCATCGAGCGGTAACATGCACGCTGCGCGTAATTAATTTGTAAATAGTGCGTGATTCTTTGTCGCAACTTGATATAATTATCGAAAAATCTAGCGAGAAATGTGATTACGTTTAGATTTTAGATTTTAGATAATACTCTGAAAAAATATTTGTTATCGAAGGCTGCTACAGCGTCCATGGTACTGGCCAAGAGTGGATTCTAATTTTAACAAAGTTCACCAAGTTACAGTATCAAAATATTCATCTTTTAATAAAAAAATTCATTTTAAGGTTTGAAAAATAGAAGTAGCTCAAATACAAAGTACGGAAATTTAAAATGAAAACCAGAAATTATGAATGTACATTTTTCTTTGTTAAAGAAGTTACAGAAGAACTTTATTTAACTTTTTTTTATGTAGAGTTTTTTATGTTATTCATAAATTCATTAATACTTTTTATGTTTTTTATGTTTAGTTCGTATATCTGAAACATCGAAGAACCATAACGGGTAATTATCATTTTTCGTGATCTAATCGGATCTTAAGACAAGAATATAAAATTTAAATATAAAGTTTCATTGAAATCCATTTTGCCGTTTAAACGTAATCGTGTTAACAAATATATGAGATATTTCAAAAAAAGCTCTTTTCTAAATACTCAAAACGTGATCAGGAGGTCTTAAAACGTGATTTCCGTAACAAAACTTTTTACAAATTTTTTTTCATTACAAGAGTATTATACATATGTCAGAAAGTGAAAAGTGTATCTCGAGGCACTCAAGAAGATCGCGCACGGCCGCGTGTCGCTTGCACCTCACCGTGGATCACAGCGTTTCAAGAGCGAGAGAGAACGACACACATTCGTTTTCTCTCTCGTCTTCCCGACGTTGTCCGAAGCGCCGAGCTCACGGACACGCAGCTCCGGCGTAGTGTGCATGCGAGGTGGGGGAAATTCTCGAGGGAACCCGTCCTCGATCTGGCATCACTGTTCTAGCCAACACTAGTTTCACCCACGGCCGTCTCTTGTACAGGCCTCCACCTAGTCAAAATGGCAACGCTGTCATCAGTCCTATTTGAAGTTGTCTGAAGCCTTCGCGCACACCGTCACTGCCAGTCATTACCGTCGTGATTATGTATTACTATTATGTTATTTTGATTTAATGTTGATTTAGTGTATTTATAGAAGTGTAATTTGTGTGTAGACAAAAAGTGTTGTAAAGTGTTGTAATAAACGATCATAATCTCCATTTCTGTTGACATTTTTTTGTATTTGTATTAATAAATATGCTTTTGATGCTGGTTTACAGTGTTAGAGTTTTTGTAGTTCGGACGGTTCCCCGTGTGAGGTCGCAAAGAGTTGTACTTTAAGATTGTTGTACCGAGACGAAAGTTCTTTTTACTGTATCATTTACTACTTAAAAATATACATCTTTATATGTTCCTTGTACCAGTACGCTATTGTGTTTTATTAAATAAGAAACCCAACATACAGATGCCAGACAAATGTTGTATTCCAAACTGCAAGAGTAATTATGCAAGTTGTTTTGTAAACTATACCCCTGTTTTTCGGTTTCCTTGTGATGAAAATTTAAAGAAAAAGTGGATACAAAATAAACCACGGAAACATTGGGAACCCACTAAATGGTCCGTTGTTTGTGCAAAACATTTTGCAAAAGATATGATTGTATCTGAAGAAATAGTAAAAAATATTAATGGTTCTTTGAAAAAAATATTTAAAAAGAAGTTAAAAACAGATGCTGTGCCTCATATATTTCCTGGGTTAACACCTTATTTAGAGTATAGTGAAATGGAAGAATGCAGGAATTCTGAACTTCATGAAGCAAAGGGTTTAGATTTACACGGACCACAAAGGAATGATTGTTTGCAAAATGATTTAATAACTGATTTCATAGAATTTTCAGAAAAGCTACTGGAGAAAGAACATATATATATCCTGGAATTTACATAGAGATATTAATTTTGTGCTATTTTATAGCTGTGATTTCAATGACATAAGACCAAAGATAGTTAGTAGTATAAAAGTATCAAATGATATGACATGTAATGTAGTTGTAAACATTAACATATTGACAAAGTCACAGTTAAAGTGGATTTTACCACAGAATGTAAGAATTACTCGTTGGTCTCAAATAGAAAATATTTTGACCCGTTACAAGAAAGATAACATTGAACAATTGTCTGAAACAGTGGAAGATATGGTTTCATTGATTAATAATAAGTTTTGCATTTACTTGATATCATAAAACATGATGTTAAATATTCAGCTACAAATACTTCAAATCAGCTGAACTTTTTATTGGAACTATTCAATTTGATTTTTCAAAATCACATAGATATTCAATACAAACAAAAATATGGTTATTTATGATATTGATGCAGTCCGTAAGTGCCTATCAGTCAATTAGAGAAACAAACTTAATTATTTTACCACATTTAAAATACCTACGGAGACTAAGTTCTGAATTTTGTATTTCACCCTCAGCAATGTCAGAAAATAAAAATTTTTTAAAAATTTGTTCAAAACAATTATCTGATAGAGAGAAATATGTTGTTCTTCAAATAGATGAAATTTATGTACATCCTCACATAGAGTTGAAAGGTGGAAAACTAGTTGGTTTTGCTGAAAATAATACAGAATCTCCAGCACAAACAGTGCAAACTTTTTTAATTTCTTCTGCGTTTGGAGAATTCAGAGAAGTTGTAACATTACATCCAGTTCAAAATATGAACAGTATTGAACTGTATGATATTCTTAAAGATGTATATAATCTACTACTTAATTGCAATTTTTATGTAATAGCAATGATTTCAGATAATAATAGAATTAATAAAAGTCTGTTTAATTGTTTGTTAAATAGTAATAGAGTGATGATTAATAAGAGTTTTACATTACAATTTGAGCAATCTATTACAAAAACTTTTGGTAATTATTTAGAAGTTGTCCATCCTCACCGATTTCAATGATTTTTGGATATGTTGTCGGGGACACGATTCTGAACAACTTTTTCCAATGCATGTTACTGCCGCTCGACCTTCGTTTCCGAGATATTCGCGAAAAACTGCTGCTATTACTACAATGTATTCTGCCGTATTGGGAGTAGAACATTAGTATGCGACACTAGCGGTCGGTATGCGAACTAGTAGTAATGGCCGACGCAAGTATACCATTTATTGCGGTCTACCAATTTTCACAGTATCGACGAACTGTATGTAGAAATAAATGTAGTGTAGCAAATTGTAACACTATAATGAACAATTATTTCAATTTAAGTTTTCATAAAAGGGCCAAAAAGTGGAGCAACCAAAATTGTTCACATTACATACTTTTACATATTCCAAAATTGTGTCTAAATGTATTGTCAACACTTTTACTGTAAGAAATAACTTTGAAATAAACTTTTATACTACTGGATCCATATAAACATATAGTAAAAGGTATACTTGCGTCGTCCATATTTGTTATGTTACACTAGCGCCACCGTTCCCGCGGTGGTAGATTCCTTTGCCAATACCTACCCACAGTACGCGTCCGAGGCAGCGTCAGAGCAGAGGTGTAAGATGCGAAGATTTCCGACTGCAGCGCCGCTTGCGGTAGAGTGAGGAAGTTTTGATAGTTTTCATTCGGTCCGTACTCTATTCAGTGATGCTAAAGTTAATGTCCGGAATATCGAGAATTTCCCCCACCATGCACATACCAACTCCACGATCCGCGCGTACGTGAGCCCAGCGCTTCGGATGACTTCGGACAATTTCGGGAGTTGAGAGGGACGGTGAATATGAGCCTTTCTCTCTCGCTCTTGAAACGTTGAGATTCTAATCTTGAGCTTATTTAAGAAGGAACCCACTGACAGACAAGTTCAGACCTGTTAATGGTGCTGAAACAAGCTACTATTGGCTATACCTCAAACAAACGCTCCCTCGGAACCAATGAGCTCATTCTACATGCGCGAAATGGGTTCCTTCTAAAATAAGCTCAAGTATAGTGCCGGCAAGGTTGCCGTTCGGGGATCTTTCGTCTTACTTACTCATGCTGTACCTATCACGGACTCCTTCACTCTTACAGGCCTCGGACGGTAAACGGCAACCCTGGTCGCTGGCAAGCGGCACGAGCCACCGTAATGCGATTTTGGCTTCCCGGATATTTTCACTTTCCGACTCAGATATTCTTGTAACGAAAAAAAATTTCGAAAAAATTTTTATTGCGGAAATACACGTTTTAGGATCTCCTGATCACACTGAGACTATTAAAAAAATATATTTTTTCAAAATCTCGAATGTTTGTTAACACAATTGCGTTTAAATGGCTCAATAGATTTTAATAAAACTTTATATATAGATTTCATATTTTCGTCTTAAAATCTGGTTAATTTTTTAACCCAATCGGTTCATGAATAATGATAGTTACCTCTTATAGTTCTATAATTTTTCGTATTATTTAGTATAAATATTCGTTATTCGTAAAAATTAAAAAGATTCTCTAAATGAATCTCACAGGGAATTAAATACTACGTAAAAAAGTTAAATAAATTTTTTCCCTATTTTCGCTCATAAAGGATTTTCGTTCACGATACACGTAGGATTTTGCAATATCCGAATTGCAATAAACCGTTGACATTGACGATAGACGCTTTAGCTTACGCTATGGGCACCGATACTTACTTGTACAGTTACAATTATTACAGAGAACAATTTATTAAAATTGAATAAAATTTATTTTCTTATAATTTTCGTATAAAATAATTGACATAATTAATAATTAATGCACATCTGTGTTGTTTTTTGTTTCCTTTCTATATTTATTAAACATCTATAGAAGACAAAAAAATCAATAAATATGTACATAGATATGTTAAAAGTTATTAAATTTATACGTACAGTATGTATACTCTTAAATTATTTTGTAATGTCATTTGTATAAATTATGTTTAATTATGGGTAGTGATGGGACTGATACCGTATCAATACGTATCGATACCTTCCCAGATAGCACCAAAACGTTTTAAAAACGTTTTAAAAACGTCCAGGTCAGACGTTCAGGACGTCTTCAAAACGTCCAGAAAAGGTCCTGAAAACGTCCATTTTCACAAACCAGAACGTTTTTAAAACGTTTTCAGGACGTTTTCTGGACGTTTTTAAAACGTTTTCAGGACGTTTTCTGGACGTTTTTAAAACGTTTTCAGGACCTTTTCTAGACGTTTTTAAAACATTTTCAGGACCTTTTCTGGACGTTTTTAAAACGTTTTCAGGACCTTTTCTGGACGTTTTTAAAACGTTTTCAGGACCTTTTCTGGACGTTTTTAAAACATTTTCAGGACGTTTTTAAAACGTTTTCTGGACGTTTTTAAAACGTTTTCAGTACCTTTTCTGGACGGTTTTAAAACGATTTTAAAACGTTTTCAGTACCTTTTCTGGACGTTTTTAAAACGTTTTCAGGACGTTTTGGTTAGGTCTGAAATAGGCGTTTTTAGGACGTTCGTCGGTACTGGTTCGATTGAATAAAAATTTAAGGATGTAAATGGTTTTCAAAATAATATCAAACTCGATAACACTGTATTTCGTTTACTTAATTTCAATTAGATTTATTTGTAGTATTATTATGTATACAGGATATAGGTATGCAGAATATATATGCAGTTACAATAGATGCATGAAAATGTGAGTACAAGGGCGAATGTATAGAATATACCACTTAAAATAGATATGAAATATGTAGAACATGTAGGTAGTACAGATAGATTATACAAATTATACAAAATATAGGTACAGAATATGTAAAATATCTGCACTTACAATAGATGTTTATAATATTGTTGAAAGATCTCAAAATATTGAGGAAAATGTTTTCTCTGCATTATTCACAATTGAAAATGCTATTGATTTACAATACACTAAAGCTTAGCACAAAGCAAAATAACAATTTTGTCATATGCAATAAAGAGATTTCGAGCATGAAATGTGTCTTATAATTATTTTTGTATATGTAGGTATACATGTAGTACAAACAATTGATCTTTAACACTGGAATTTGTCCTGCTTTACAGCTTCACAAGTTGAAAAATTAACAGTATTACAAAGCCTCTATAAGTTGAAAACTCGATAAGCCGAATCTTCTATAATTCGAAGATTTAATTTCAGTAATAATAGTACATCTATAGTATATAGTTAAACATAATAATACTGATCAGGCGCAAATACCGCAGTAATATATAAGTTCTAGCGTAAATGTGGCAAATAGCACCTCCTAGTCTTAGAATTGCTGTTGCTTCTCGTACGTCCCTCACAATCATGGCTTGGGGGAAGCGTTTCCTCCACTCATCTTCCTTCGGACGGCATTGCTTATACTGCGGGGATCCATCTAAGGAGATGCTTCAAAGTCTCCAGCCTTTCGATGTTACAGAGTTGGATGGCATAACTCTGTAGTATCCTTTATGCTCATTATGTTGTTACCCTTTCCATTACAAATCCTAGAGTCCCGTGTCTTGCAGATAGTCTTATTTGCGTGATTATTCTACGAACAATTAAATAAAGACATGTGTAAAGACGTATGTATACTTATATAAAGACTCCCTGTAATGTGTTATACATACATTTGTAGGAATAGGTGTAGTAATTCCTACGTCTTCCGGAGCCCCGGAAAAAGAGAGTGTCACAGGGCGTCGAGGATCGAACCAGAGCCGCCCGCGTGCTGACCAATCGTGTTTGCCACCACGGCTACGCCAACTCTCCTTGGTCTCTTACAAGGGAACATCCCGAACCCGGGAATTCAAAAAATTCTGAAACTTTGTGAATCTGTAAGGAATTTCCTCCTGATTACAACGCAATTTTTGTATGCTGCCCAAATTCACTCTAAGGGTGTGTAATTGGCTCCTGATTATTCGCATATTTTCCGATTTTGTGTTATAACTCGTGAACTGTAAAATAATTTTGACGTAGAACTACGTCTTTCCCCGCACTATATAGGTATGCAGCGGCTATGGGGGGCCCAAATTGTGTTAAGCGTTGTATTTAAAGTAAATACGAATTTTGTTATAGCGTTTGATAACAGTTCGTGTAATAATTTGCAAAATGACAAAACAAACGTAGTTCTACGTGAAATATGCAGCATAATACATTTATGCTTGAGAGATTCTTTACCAAATGATAGATCTAATTAAAAGAAGTAACTTTAGTTTTGAAACTTTTTTTCTATCTCTTACAGTTCGCGAGTTGTAACACAAAATCGGAAAATAGCCGAATTTTCAGGGGTTAATTTCACCCGCTTCCAGTGAATTTGAGTAGCAAACAAAAATTGCGTTGTAGCCAGGAGGAAATCCCCTAGATATTTATAAAGTTTCAGAATTTTTTGAATTATAGGCTTGGGGATCCCTGATCCCACACTCTTAAAATTTTTTCGACTTTTTTCTGTCGCCAGCTCTTTTGAGCCATCCTTGTATGGACAGCTCAGTCTGTTTCTCATTTTCCGCCATTTTCCCCCTTTTTGCTGCACCTTAAAGAAGAATTTCGAGGAACGTTACATTGAAATTTACTGTAATCAATATTAGGAACATTAAAATAAGGGCGATAGTTACATATTACAAGCCTTGCAATATTCAAGCGGTGAAAGTCTTCTTTGCCCTTTCGGCCCAGCCAACTGAAGAAGATGGCAACTTCATTGCTGAGCAATGCTGTTAGCACCCGCTTAACAAAATTGTAGTTGTCAGCTCCCCCGTATTCGGCCAATTCTTTGACCTAAAATTTGAAAATTATTCAACATTAACAAGTTAAGTATAATTTTGTTTCGAAGAATTACCGTCAACAATTTTTTTCTCAAAAATCGAAGCTACATCTCTGGTGGGCGGGTAATCGAGTAGGGTAGACCGGGGACGGTAGTAATATGGGGGGGGGGGGGGGGCGAATGTAACACGCTAAATATTGACTGATACTATTGGAACCATAAGCAAAAGATAGAAATGTAGAAAATGTTAGTGTACTTATCCCGTTTTTACCAAAATTCGACTTATATCCGTCTGCCCGTCCACCAAAAACATATTTTCTACATACAGAATACAGATATTAAAAATGACGGTGTTATACTTACTGCGTCTTTAAATTGACTTTCATTGTTTAGAAGTTCGTCGAATTTGTTCAAATTCTCCATTGTATTTAACGGGAACTGCAAATTGTATTTGGTAAAAATAGAGGTGACAGGCTGCTCTGCCGCTCGACCGCTTAGGACTTCTTTTCTTAAATTTCGGACTTCCTGTAGCGTGTCCGTGACAAGAGCCCGAATCAGGAACATTTGTGTTGTGAAAGCTTCGATTTGTTTATCTTTCTCCATGCAACTGCTGCAGCTGGGCACTGCTACATTTTCTGCAAATTATTTATTACATCTCATATTTTTTCACTGCAACTGTTGACGTTAAAAAATATTTCCGTGTGCAATATCTTTAGAAAAAAAATAATTTACCGATAGGACTACTCTGGAACGAGGAAGTGGCCGTGCATTTCTTCCAACCGTTGCTCTATATCAGCTCCTCTGCATCGTCTAGACGCTTCTCTAAATACTCTTCGTTGAAGGAGCCGATGTTTTCTGTTGATTTGTCTGAAAATGATATTTACTTGAAAGGGCTACTTCGTACAAGAAAAGGAATTAAGCGGCTTCAGATATTATAATTTTGTACAGCATATTTCCCCTTTGTATTAACACACCTGAACGTTGAACTTCGTTGTCGGAGTCTTCGCTGCTCCAGAATGTTTTCGGAATAATGCGCCTACGCTTGCTCGGTGGCTCATCGGACTGCAGGTCGCTTGTATCCTCAGCCAGCTTCGCTTTCTCCCTCGCTTTGAGGTAAGTATCTGGAAGTACATATTAGTAATTAATAATTCGAAATTAATTAGTATAATAATTTCAACCTACCAAAAGTGACTCGTGTAAGCAATTTCACTGGATGCTTTGGCCAACTCGTTGATGCTGGCTCGCATTTTTTTATCACAGCGGTGACCATTTTTGCCGCAATCGGTGGCCAGGAGCAGACTTCGCCGTCAAGCCATGATGACGGCACAGCTTCGGGGCATCCGTCCTCCAAAAATTTGATGACCGACCACGAACGGCTCATACTAGAAATTAAGTAGTAATTTTTTTACAATGCCTAGACACATTAAGTGCATATATTTAAGAGGAAATGAATCTATCATGTGAATTCTCGGTATTTTTTTTTAAAATTGATACGCCTGTGTAATGAGTGTGTTTTAGCTTGGATCTGGAATCACGGTCTGTTCGTAAACGGATTATGCGAATTATATATGAAAAATATATCCTGTTATCTGTGCAATTGCCTTAAGTAGAACATTTTCTACAGGAATCATACACATTGTCACCTTTAATGTATTTGATGTATGATTTTGCATGGGCACTCAAATAAAAGATTTTATTTTTACACGATACAACTGCCCATCAATTGAGATTGTATTATTAATCGACACACACAGTGGGAGAAAATTGGTAGGTGCCGCAGCGGCCAAAAATCTATAACTTTTGAACGGATGAAGATAAAGTAATAATTCTTTTTTCTTTAATGAAGTTGATGTGTCCCTCATCAGTTAGATAATATTAGGTTACTTATGTTAACCCTCGGTTGTCACACTGACCAAATTTTGACTTTAAGGTAGTATAATATATTTGAGGCATCGTTGAAAATGATACTACTGGTGCCATGTAATAGTAATTTCGTGTATCCTCTACAGGCAGAGACGCTACCCCAGTGATTTTTTTTAGCAATAAAATTTTCTGGAACTTTTTTCAATTTTTTTTTAAACACGAGGATGTTTTAAATATTAGTTTTCAACGGTGGGCATATATTCTATGTTCAAACTTTATCTCAAAACTTTTGCGATTTAATTTAACAGATAGTTTTTAAACAGCAGCTGATTGAATATCGAATCGAACAAAGTGTGACAACAATGTTCGAAAAAATAGGTGTGATAACCGAGGGTTACGTAATACTTAATTACGTTAGCTAATACGACAATGTTACTTGCATTATTACTATTTAATATACGAAAATATCCCTAATCACTTCTGGCCACTCTTCTTGAATATCCTTCCGTTTTCGTTGCAACCTTGACGATGATATTAAAGAATCCGATGAAAGTAACATAATACAGAAGAGATCTTGATTAATTCTCTGTCTTGATATTTTGCAAGTGTCTTAACCTTCGATAATCTTTGTAAAATCACACCTTATCAATTACTAAAGCTGTATACTTTTCTTTAAACTTCTAGATTATGTGTAAACGGTTAGAGACGGATATCATTCTTTGTACACTGGTCAGGGACACATGGTAGAATAATATACCCCAGTACCATTCCAACTGTGAAACGTTGTGATTCTTTTGTTTCAAACAATGTAAGTAACTCGAAGACATTATAGGTGATTGCTTGCAGTTAAAAATAAATGTTCCTGTCTATACTTGGTCCATTCTATCCTAAAACACTCAGAGTTTAATTATTTAAAAAAAAAGAAAACAAAAAATGTCAAAATATCAAGAGAAAGAGTTAATCAAGATCTCTTCTGTGTTATGTTACTTTCATCGGACCCTTTAATATCATTTTTAAGGCTGCAACAAAAGGGGAAGGATATTCAAAAAGAGTGGCCAGAATAGATATTTTTGAATTTTAAATAGTAATAATGCAAGTAACGTTTTCGTATTAGTTAATGTAATTAAGTATTAGTTAATATAAGTAACGTAATGCTATCTAACTAATGAAGTACTCTTCAACTTCATTAAAGAAAAAATAATTATTACTTTATCTTCATCCGTTCAAAAGTTATAGATTTTTGGCCGCTGCAACACCGATTTTCTCCCACTGTGCGACGTGTGTTACGAAAAGTAGCACGTTTCACTTTTCATACGAAAAACAGCACGTTTGTCTTCGATGTTACGAAAACTATTATGTTTCAGTTTTCGCTGCGAAAACTAGCATATTTGAGCGGATTCGCACGAAAAGTAGCATGTTTCGACTGTAGCTACGAAAAGCAGCATATTTGGATGGTTCACTACGAAACATGTGTATGCCGTACTTAAATTATGCAGATTAAAATTTTCATACGTGTTTCCTTTTGGAGATTAGATGGAGTTATGTTATTTATTAAATAATATTTTCAAAAGTTGAATTCTTCGATGCAAAAATGCACTTCAACAATTTAAATTAACCACGCGCGGAAATGTGATAATTTCTGCGGTAGAACCCAAAACGCGTAATTTTTCGTGGCGAAACTGGATAATGTGCTAGTTCTCGCCGCAAAGTACGGAATGTGCTATTTTTTAATCCAAATGATGATAATTATCTGTTTTGATATGTTTAATTATACGTTTCTGGCTAATTTTAAAAGCGTTCTGGCATGTAACGTGCTGGAAACTGATCTTTTTAAAATCGGGAGTAAATCATTTATTGCTCGATATGAAATTTGATGTGTTACAGCCCACTCTGCCAATGAAGAAGCTGAATTAGGACTATTCAATTCAGTTGCTAATTCCTCAGAAGTCCATGAATTTCCAAGGGGGCAAAATTCTGAATTTCTTCTAAATTCGGAGAAAATTCTACATTACTTTCGGTGATATTGGAAGAAGATTGCGAACTTGTGCCAGGTGAAACATGTGAGTATATTGGTAATGAGAAGATAAAGACAAGACGTTGAATGTGAAAATGATTGTGAACTAGTTCCAGGTTAAACATCACTAGTGGGGTACTAACAAAGTGGATTGCAAATGTTAAATGCGAAGAACTAGCATCTAATGATGTTCTGGCTTCCTGAACGGAACGATTAAGAGATCTTTTAGCACGCTTATTCAATTTCAATTTGCCAGTCATTATTAAAGTAATGAAGAAAATAGAAATAAACTGACTGTAATGTAGAAAAAACAAAATACAACACTGGTTTCAGAAATATAAAGATATAGAACTTACCTGCAGAATATATGGATGTGTTCCAAACCAAACGCCAAAGAAACACACTAAACACACTAACTTTAAATACGTCGACTAATACTAACAAAAACACACACAATAAAAATACTACGAAAATACGATAAAAAACACTAAAATTACGATAAAAGGCAATATAAAAATACGATAAAAACACAATACAAATAAGATAAAAACACGATAAAGGACACTATAGAAATATTATAAAAATACTAAAACTATGTAATATAAAGCGAAAATACTAAAACTGACTATGTAATATAAAACGAAAATACTAAAACTATGTAATATAATACGAAAAAAATAGAAACAAACTAGAGACTAATAATAAAATGAAAAAATCTGTGTATGAAAAGTAGCGAAAAATAGCGTGCGTCCCCTGCGATGGTTCTGCGATAACTGCCGCAGTTTCCTTGCTACCTGTAGGCTCCAAGGAAACCTTGCCACTCCCCACTACGCGGCACAACCCTTATCCTGCCGACGCGCCACTGTGGGGTATTTTGCCTCGAAACCCGGACATGACTATTTTAAAATCTTCAAACTCTCGTAACTTTGCTAAAATTCATCCAAAGTTGATGAAACAAAAACCATTTTAAAGTTTAAACTTTTTACTTTTCGATTCATTAAACCAATTTTATCGAAATCGGTATCCAGGGGGTACAATCCGCCCTTAAAGAGAAATGTGCCAAACTGTAAAAGTTTCTTGATGTTTGACAAGTGCTGCGGAGTGCAAACAATATTTTTTTTAATTTTTATGTATACTATCGGAAAGTATGATCCTTTGCCTTTACGATAAACCGATAAATAAAATGAATAAAAAAAAGATGTTTTTTAACAAAAGTACAGCTATTTAAAAAAAGCTACATTTTTAAATGTTTTTACAGATATTTTTCGTTTACACAAATTGTAAGCTCAGGGGGAAGAAGTAAATCTATTATTTCATTTAGAAATTGCATCTTGACAGCTTTTTTTGTATAAATTTTATGTCGTCTCGCGTCATTAGTTTAATTCCAGATGAACTTGTAGCTTGCACCGAACAATTTGCTGACATTATAATACATATACGTATATATATATTTTCGTTAAATAAGTAACATCTGAATAACAATAGCGGAAAATATCTACATAGTTCATGTGATAAATGTTTTAGCGTATTTTCCAAGTACAAGTAAAATGAAATTTAATATAAAAGTAAAATTAAAACAGCACTTAAATATGAACTTTACTAATAAACTTCATAAACGCAGGATAAATATATATAACACACACTAAATATAGGCTACACAAAACAAAACTTTAACTCAATAAAATGTAAGAAAAACTAAAATATAACATATAAGTATATGAAAAGAGCTTTGAATATTTTGCCGTGTAGTCTTTGATGGCACTGTTTCATCTGAATGTAGACAGAGTATTTTGAATAAAATATTTATTCGTATTAAAATATTTATTTGTATAAAAATATATCTGCTTAATATTATTTAATACATTTTTTTCTTTGTATGAATAGCCATTGTTATGATTGGCGCAATTTTTGTATATCATTAATTTTGTAAAGCTATTAATTTACGACAATGTTTTTAAATGGGATTCTTTTTGATGGGTATTATTTAATACATTTTTTTCTTTGTATAAATAGGCATTGTTATAATTGGCGCAATTTTTGTATATCATTAATGTACTTGCAGCTCATTTTGATTTCACATCTTTTTTTATATTGTAATTATATTATTTTCTTTTTTGTGTGATTATATTATTTTCTTTTTTTTGTGATGTACTTGCAGCTCATTTTGATTTCACATCTTTTTTTATATTGTAATTATATTATTTCCTTTTTTGTGTGATTATATTATTTTCTTTTTTTTGTGATGTACTTGCAGCTCATTTTGATTTCACATCTTTTTTTATATTGTAATTATATTTTTTATTTTTTATTTATGTGATTACATTTATTTGATAATTATACTTTATTCGTCCTTGACTTTTTCATGTTTCTTTGTCTTTTTTTTTATATTTATTTGTTGATTTTTCATGTACTTGGCGTCGAGACGCTACCGCGTCTCTAGATACCTACCTGAAAAGCTTCCATAATGCAAGAATTGACAAAATTTCTTTACAACATGTAGAAAACTCTAATAAGCCAACGATGTTTCAGAGGACGGTTAAGAAAGAATCGCGAGCTCTAAAATTTCTTAACTTTCGACGAAGCTTGTTGCTTCATGAGTGCACAAATGAAAAAAACAATATTCATACATTGTTCCTCAGATATTCAACTGCCTGGAACACCAAAAATTTTACGGTTTACGCAAAATTTTTAAAATCGATTTATGTCTGGGTTTTCGGGCCAAATACCCCACTGTGCGACGGATATACCTCTGAAGACTTGCTAGCAAAGCTCTTTAAAGCAGAAAAGCAGAAGAAATTGACTTACTAAATCGACTAAACTTCGGCAGTTTAAACCCGAAAAAAACGCTAATACAAAGAAGCAATGATCTAGAGTACAGTGATCAGAGAACAGAGTGTGGTTATTGAATAGATCAGAATTACTACTGCATCTTTATTCGCATCCTGATCTATTTCCTTCAATTCATTTATTATGATATATTTTTTTTTCAAATTATCCAACGTTGGTTTTCGAAATAAAAATTCATAAGTACAATCCAAATATCAAAATATATAAAAGATAAAAATGTAATTTTGGTTTTAATTAATAATACATTTATTGATCTAAAAAAAGAGTCAATTTTTATTTTAATCGAATAAAAGTAATGAAAAGTATGGGCGTTCACGGGCAAGTCCCGGCACTAGACGAACGCGCTCGGCGTCAAACTGTAGGTACGTTTTTCCCGAAACAATTTTTCAAGCACTATCGCCACAATAACAGATACAATTCTTGATCGAATCTAAAAATTGAAACGGGCCCTTAATTTTGATTTGCGACAAATCGGAATCCAGAAAAATCAACCTCGCGGTGATTGTGTTCATGCCAGACAATTGACACACGCGCTCCGTCTTGCATTATTACAACTATCGACTGTAAACAAGTATGTAAATCGAACGGCAAGAAGGAACGTGTATCGCGGCCTTTAAAGTACCTAATACATATACCACGCTAAATGGATCACTTTTTTACCTCGATGTCTGGGATTATGTTCAAAATCGAGTATGACGTAGTTCACGTGAAATTAAAGAGAGTTTGAGTTTGAGGGTGTTCAGTATTAAAACCTTCACCTCGCGCTGACCGACCGTCTTTTACGCAAATCTGCGTTGCACGTGTTGGCAACGACCTCAGTCACAGGGGGGTGACAATAAGCAGAGACAGGAAATAGTGATGGTCGTCGGCGGCGCGAGCCCGCTAATATTCGGAAAATCACAGGTCAGGCCTAGTCTTCGCGTACGGCGCGCAGTGGGCTGAAAACCCGTTTTTTGTGGGTACAAGTTTAAACTATCCACGGAATATCACACCTCGTTTAGCGTCCAAATACACTGTGGACTGTATCGCAGAAATAATTGTTAATCATATACCTAATGCAGTGTATCGTTGGTGGTTCTGGCTGTGTTAATCGCGACTGCAAGCCCTGCCTTTGCAAATGTTCATTATATTTGTTTGAACTGAATATAACGTCTACTTTTGCAGAAGTAAAGTTACAAGCCCTACTTGACCACACCCGGATAGTACAGGACGTTTTAAAAACGTCCATTTTACGTCCGTTTTAGGTCTGAACGTTTTTTGAAACGATTTGTGAAAATTGATGTTTTTAAGACGTCCTGAACGTCTGACCTGGACGTTTTTAAAACGTTTTTGTGCTATCTGGGCACCATGTCGAAAGCTGGTTGAATGTACAAAAGACGTTGTTTCTATGAGAAAAGAGTAAAAGCAATGTTAATTACTTTAATTTATCCAGTAACACGCTTCCTGAATGAAATTAAGACCAACAGAATCTTATAGAAGGTATTTTGCCCCACCGTGCGCCAATGCATTTCATTTCTTTATACATATTAGTATGTACAAACTGTTCCAGTCAACGTGATTTTTAATAGGTATGAGTATAGTCAAGGGCGGGTGGGCCCGTGCTGTTCTACTTTCGAGGGTTTTACGGTGGAGATGTACGCTGCATCTGGCTTCGAAAGGGGATGCATAAGCTGGACAGTCCTGGCGGTGCAGGCGATTTACAGCTGGAAATTTGGTATTTTTGAAGCGAAATTTCTTCGTTTCTTTGCGACTAGGCAATCGCTTGCTCTCGAAGCGTTCGTTGGGAAATATTTGCCTACGAGATATGTCGATAAGGAGCAATCGACACCGTGCCGTTTTTCAGGGATTTCGACTTTCGCCGCTATCGTGTCTCGGTTCTCAGGTAAAAGGACTTTATGACTTTCGGCATACTGTCGGGTTTTTCCCCCGAGGTCCGAGGTGAGTCGGGCTATAGCCAAGCTACACATCTGGCAACCAGATTGCCACAGGTAAGTATTTTTCGCGCGTGGATACGGTTACTTTTATTCCGGTGATTTTTCGCGCCCGTTTTTTCTGCGCGTTTTCGGCGTCGCTTGGTTCTAATGTAAGCTGCTCCCTAACCAATCGGGCTTGTATTCGTCACAAACGGCCACTCTCTGGATGAGGCCCTCTACACAGCAAATGCCTCCTCCCCAAGGTTCACCTTCTCTCGCACGGAATACGTTAACGCGTGCTTTTGTTTTAAAATTTGAGCGCGCGTTTATACTCGTGAGATAAGGGAGCCGTAGAAGGAGGGACTACCCCTTTTGTCCCTGTGTCTCACCGCGAGGCGTACTGGTACTTGTTCAGAGTTATTTCGTTTCCTACCCCATTGCCGGAGAAACATTCTTCGATCTAACATAAGAACATCTTCTTTTGGTCATCGTACGGACCATAAGATTAATTTTACGTCATGGTCAGTGCTCAGAACATCAGTATAATATAATTATGTTGTAGCGGTGCACGGTTTATTGCCTGCCGAACGTAGAGGGATTAGCTACTAGAGGAGGAAAATGCCATATATAGTACCCAAAAATTAATCAGGCTGTTCGGCCAGAGCGTTTCGCCAGGGTTGCGGTTTATGACCGTATTGTCCCGCGAGTTGGCGGTTAACGACGGTACAGGTAGACGTTCTTTTACTTCGACTCGAAAACTTCGACCTTTTCCAATCGAATTAAAAGAACGCCGATGGCCAGACTCGATCTCGCACGCACGGTTTACATGACATTTGGTATAATTTTAATCGGGAGAACGCCAGGACTCCATTGGTGTCCATATTTCTCCACCATTCGATTTTTGCTCTTGAGGCTGAGAACCACCTTTCAGCACGTTGAAATCCCTGCATAGGACGCAACCCTTTCAAGTGCTCCAAACTGCTCGAAAAATCGAGAAACTCGGAAATCAGACCCGTGCGTGGCGCGCCGTTGCACTAGTGGGACCCTGCGATTATTATATGTAGCACTGAGAGGATTTGCCGGATCAAGCAAATAACCCCAAATTGTCTTTTTTGCTAGCACTGTAGGCTTTGCAACATAATGTTTCTCATTGTACAACTAAAGATTTGTTGCATACTTTATAACAGTTTAAAGACCATTGTGGTAGGTGCGGGGAGAGGGATGAGGTAGCATGAACGATCGAAATGCTCATTTCTATCGCGATGTAAGAAATATAGAATTGTAGTTAGAGCTGTTCGAGTACTTGAATATTCGGGTAGCTTGAAATCCGAATCAATCCGGGGCTCGGTTTCCAAGCCGAGCCAGGTACTCGAAAGAACCGAGCGGCTCGGATAGAACCAAGTACTTGATTTTTTTTTCAAGCGGCCCGAAAGAATCGGGCGGCTTGGAAAGAAACGAGCGGGCCGAATGAACTTCGAGCAGATCGAAAACTATTTATCCGATTTATTTGAAACTTGGTACACATATTCTTAATGGTATCTAAAATGTAGCACATCATTTTATTTTATGCGATAACCCGTATATTACCGCGATAATTCGTATATAATAAATGTTTTAAGTTTGCCTTGCTAGGTAAAAAATTAATAGTGATATTCACCTTGCTCTCATTTGTACAATAATTTTTTTTCTTCTCAAATCCGTATGCTACATTGTAGATATTTTATTAATGAACACTAGAATCATGTTAGATAAACCTGGGACCGTAAAATTGTTAGCCCGTTAAAAGGAACGCGTTTCGGGTATTGGGAGAAAGGAAGTGGCAGAAATATTACGGGACAAAGACGTAATTAATATTGAACGTAAACAGCTCACGCCGAGGGTGAATGAACGATCTGTGTGAAAACGGAGCAAGTACGGCAAAATTCATTTCATTGAATTTGTCTCATTTCATATGGTGGCAATTACGACGAAAATACGCGTCTCGTTGTTTGAAATTCTTTTTCCAACGGAAGGTCCTGTTTAATAACTTTGACGAAAAAAATACAAGCCACGCATAATTCAGTAGAGGTCCTTAAAGAAATAAACGTGGCAAGTCATTATACTTTGCTACGGTCGGTACGAAACGTTTTATTATTTTATTGGTAGTAATATATATCCGCATAGGTCCTACGCCGTAGGGTCGAAAAGCCGTTTTGCCTGTACCTGCAGCTAAATCTGCGCCGACAAGGTGACGCGGAAAGGAACAAGACAATTAGCATACGGATTTGAGAAGAAAAAAAATTATTGTACGAATGAGAGCAAGGTGAATATCGCTATTAATTTTTTACCTAACAAGGCAAAGTTAAAACATTTATTACATACGAATGGGTTACCGCATAAAATAAAATGATATGCTAAATTTTAGATAATACCATTAAAAATATGTGTATCAAGTTTTAAATAAATCGGACAAATAGTTTTCGATCTGCTCGAAGTTCATTCGGCCCGCTCGCTTCTTTCCAATCCGCCCGGTTCTTTCGGGCCGCTTGAAAAAAATACTTGAACAGCTCTACTTGTAGTACGAATTTCGCGGGTTTGTCTCAGTGGCGCGTGAGGAGCGAGAGAGAGAGAGAGAGAGAGAGAGAGAGAGAGCCGATGTACGTAACGGCCGCAAGGAGAATCGGCAGAAAGCGGTTAGCGATCAGACCGAGCCGATTGAAAAGTGTATCTTTGAGAATATAGTGTGTCGTGCAGAAGTTGAATGGTGGCCGGCAGTGATTTTCGGTACCGAAAATTAATTGCAACAGACTGAACTCTTATTTTGATCCGATTCGCCTCGGTCTACCCTACATATGTATCATGGGGATCTAGATTACCGACGAAGTAGCTGATCGACGACGCGCGTTCGCGTTCGTGATCAGTCGATGGCAGACGGACAAGAGCAACGTGTACGCGAAATGCAGGTAAGGGAATACGATACACAATTTTACAAACGTGTGGGAAAAGCGTTTAGGTTATAAAGGTGGGGTTAAACATTTGCAACGCGCGCAAATGCGCGTGAAAAGCCGTGCACAGCCAAAATACTGTCCGTACGTTTCTTACGGCACGCGGTCATTCATTGCGCATCAAACCATTGCAATCGACCCTTTCAAGGGTATTCTGCGACGCGCCTTACACGTGTTTATCCGTACCTTTACGCGAGGGTGTAAGTATACGGTCACAGTAACGATACGTTTACGGGCGGTAGAGAGTTTGCACGGCTGCGTACGGCCCGAAGCTCAACGAGTCAAGTGCAACGTGTATATAACCGCGTGTCTTTCTTCTTGATTATAATAGACTGTAACTTCGTTTGTGACTGTCTAACTGAAGAATTATTAACACCCTGCTCTCACGCATACAGTAGGGTATAAATTTCTGAAGTGGCATTTGAATAGTGCTAATCCGGCGGATAAAATGGGCAAAATCGCGAACGTGCACGCGGGTGCCATTGTTTCAGAACGCAAAAGAATGTTCAAGAACGTTGGGAAGCGTATACGTGAGGACACTTTTTTAAACGATTTTTTTATGGTATTGAGACCGTTAGCGTTGTTGTTGCCAACCAAATTTAACCGCGAGAGTGACTCTCAATGTTGACATTTTGCAGTTTTAATTAAAAATAGTTTTAACCAGTCGGCCTTAGGAATTTTTGGCTAGGTAAACGCGAATGTAGCGTCTGGATCGATTTGTTACCCGAAAGAAGCGGACGTGTAATATCGCTAATAAATATAGTTCAAATTATGTCCGGTTTTGTATCATTTTCATCGTGAAAGTACAAGGAGACGATTCTCAGATGTGACTTTCGTGCAGATCCGATGAAGAATTTCCCATTTTCCCGTTCTCATAATGGCTAGTGCTATCCTTGTCCTTTATGGCCCCGTGGTTCTGGGGTGTCGAGCACTCACTTCTAAATGTAGGACCCTTAAAGGTGGAATCAGACGGCGCGTGGCTCGGCAAAATTTGCGCGCGTCTGATCGGTCATTGCACGGCTCGCCCGGGCTCGCCGAGCCACACGCCGTCAAATTCCACCTTTATATACATATATACATATGTACAGGATGTCAGCGAGAACAGTAAACAGCTGGATATTTATTAACGTATTTGAGATAGAAAAAAAAACGTCTACATATATGGAATTTCAATGGTTCGATGGGGCAAATTTATTAGCTCAGCAGACGATTTTTTTGTAGATTATTAATTTAAGAGATACGATGGTCAAGTTCGTTTTTTAAATAGAACGATGTATTTTTTTAGAAATCACTTGACAGTGTGACAAATTGAATAACTTGTAACGTACACACTTTATTTCGACAAGTTTTCGAGATATTGCGCCCGCAAATTTACTAATTTTCTCTGACTTGTTTGCACCACGGGTAACACCTCTAAGGTGCGTCTGTGTAGACCGGGCAACAAATCGCCGCCAACGTGTATCTAGCGACTTGGCAACATTTCTGTAGGATACAGCAACTCGCCTCTTGCTTGAAGCGGCCTTCTAGAAATCACTGTTGGCCACATGTACCCGAAAACTGTACATGTTAGAAACGTCGTTCTAAGGGTAGTCCTAAAGCTCGATCCAGGACAGTTCTGGGGTAAGGACAGAGCGGTCTATCACAGTTCGCATACCAGAAGGCATAGCCTTCCCCACTCTGTGGCCAGATCCTCCAGGAACAGAGTCCCTATTCTTTGGCAATACGGCGTCAGGCCTTTAGCCATAACGAAACTCTCTCTCTCTCTCTCTCTCTCTCTCTCTCTCTCTCTCTCTCTCTCTCTCTCTCTCTCTACATTCAAACAAGCAATCCTTCGACACCCGATAGTTCGAAGACCCAAAGTGGTCGCCAGCCATCGCCTGATGCCAGGACTGTTTAGTCTCACGCACCCCCATTCAGGAACACACGCAGCCTAAGTCCCAGTCATAAACCATCGAAGGCAGGACAGCGTGGAGCCATCCGCCCTCGACCGGACCCTTAAAATCGGTGATGCTAACATACATATATTCAAGTGGACGGTGAGCAAAGTCGGCCGAGTGTCTAGCGGCGTGACATTGGCCGCCTCCAGGTTTCCCGTTTCGGAGGGGAAACATTGCCGACTCTGTGGAAACATTCACCTGCGTATTCATTTGGAGTTTTGTCACTTGGTTATCATCATCAGGTGACACTCGTATCATGTATGTATCTTCATAAACATTTAACGAAGATATATACAATGACTCCCGAAAGTGTTCGGACACACTTTAAAACAGAATAACCCCTTCGAAGTTGGGTCAAACGACTTGATTTTTTTTTGAGAAGCTAGAAGGATTAGTTTACTCGTTGAGGTGTTTCGGCGTTTTGGAAAAAATTGCAACTGATCGGAATAACGAAGAAAATAGTGAAGGTCGCTTTTTCAACTTTTTTTTATCAAAGTCCGTATTGAAAATGTAAAATTCCCGTTTGTAGATTAAGTAAGTCCGGGAGAGTCCGGTCAGCGCTGATATTTTAAGACTGACGCACGATAGGGCACTGTGTGTCAGAGATGGGCATCATTTAAATAAAAAGTTATTTAAATAGTAGTAAGGCTATAAGAGTTCTAACGCAGGTCCTCTGAGGGGAGCGCGGGGGTGGGGGGAAGTGAGGGCGCGCGGGGGAGCGCGGCGAAGAGAAACATGGGCGCGGGGCCTGCGGGGAGTGGAAGAGCGGTTGCGCGCGCACGAGCCGCGGAGTGGGGGAAGCCGCAACCGCGGAGGGGATCACTCCGGGCCGAGCCGCCGCGGAGACCTGACCCACCGTCCCCGAAATTTTTCAAAGGGAGGGAATGACCCTCGAAAAGTCTTTTTCAGACGTTGGCCCACCCCGAAAATTTTTTCAGACCTAACCCAGGGAGGGGACGGCCCCTAGGATTTTTTTTTCAAACCAACATGCGTCGGAAATTGTTTAATAATTTATTTTTTATCCGAAATTGTTTCGGACGATGTCGGGAAAGATCGGGAAAGATCGACATTCTTTTCTTTTACGAACCACGTCTTCGGGACGGAAAGAGAGAGAGAGAGCAATACTTCGTTATAAATCTAAATTCGGAGGGTGGGAAAGAGAGAGCATCACTTTTAAAGCTAAATTCGAGAGAAAGAGACGGCACTACATAGTGGTACAATCGCAGATATTCTAAAATTTTTAACCAGCGATCTACCAAACCATTATGCAGCATTCACTCTAAAGCTAACAGTATTCTAAAGCCTTCCGATTTAACGTCGCAGCGTATCGCGCGATCGTGTGTAACTTGACTCCTCTGGAGCAGCCGCGTGCGATGACATCATTTTGGCGGCGCGAAGAATGTAATATAATTATGCGAAGTCTGCAAATCTTAGAATTATGTGGCGAGAAGGAAGACGGGTAAATGAAATGGAGAAATAATATAGGTTTGAGAATATATATTGTTACAAACGAAAAGACTTTAAAATTAAAAAATACAATCTAACATTTTTTTTTCCTACGAGCATGGGCTAGAATATCATTGATGGCGTATGCTAACAATTCGCAATCTACAAGATAATCCTCGTCGTAATATTCGCTATCACGTATTATTTTAGCAGCGCTGTGCACAACTAATGTTTCACACGCAACATCGCTCTGCTGTAGCACGTTAACAAAAGATTCAAATTTTGTCCTCACATCTTCTGCAGTTTGATGCAGTCGCGGATACACATAGCTTATGCATGGCTCAAGATTACATAAAAATGATACTGTATTCAGTTTGAAATACAGTGAGTTATCAGCTCGCGTCATCTTTACAATCGATGAATCAAAGATCCGAAGAAATTCCACCATTAAATCATCAATCCGCATCGAGCCTGGTTCAGATAATCGTGCACGTTCTTCGATGGTTTCACGGCTGTCGAATAGCACATTCCATGTATGCCATGGTAATATAAGATGATTCCCATGATTATCGCCGAGAAGAACTTCAACATCAGCCATAGGTCCTACATTGATTCCAATTTCCAAATACTTGCTGCCCATAGATGTTAACGCGTATCTTCTGACCGTGATACGTGATGTTCGGCGCGGGCTAAGAGAACAATCAAAGCTATGAAATTGTCTGCTCGTATTAGGAATACAATTTTGAGAATATGTGAAAATTAAGTCTTACCTGTCAAATGTATTATCCCCACATGGAGCTACGCCATCATCTCGCACGATCGGAACGTAATAATTCATGCGTTCAACGTTTGCTTCGGCACTGCATGCGTTCAACGTTTGCTTCGACACTGCATGCGTTCAACGTTTGCTTCGGCACTGCACAATTTTTGTAGTCGTATCTCATCTATCAAAGTCACCGAGGCTACTGTGCGATTGATGGAATAGCGATCGGGAGACTGGCTTAAATAGAGGTGCAATTGCTTCCCCCACCACCGCATTTTATTCTAAAGCTACCAATTTTTCCATAATGTTTTTCAATCTTAACGTCGCAGCCTGTCGCACGATCGCATGTAATTTGAACCAACCCCCCAGGATGAATGTAATATAATACCTGTGGAAGCGCAGAATCTTAGAATTATGCGGTGTCAGCAGAAACTGTGTCGGATGATTTTGCGCGCTAATTCGTCATACGCGTGAATCATAGAAAGAACTTTGGCTATCTTGAACACCTCCGTTGTCCAATTCGGCGTATAGCCTTTATCGAAGATGGTTTTAAATTTGCTCACGCGCACAAACTCGCCCAACTTGAATCTCGCCGGAGCAGCGATCTTTATGTTGCTGTATACGGTGGATAGCAGCTTGTCAGCGATCGCAGGGGTAACATCGCGAGGACGCATTCCGATGGTTCTATGTTTTCGTGCGTTATACACTGTAAGTAGACTTGGTAGTGCATCTGTCCTTCTGTAGGTTCCATTGAGCGTAAACATTTTCCACATATTGTTCTTCATAGTTCGATTGAAACGTTCTACGACGGAGGCCTTCATCACCGAATACGTCGAATAATGATTAATATCATGTTTTGTCAAGAGTTTCTGCACATCGGCGTTGTAAAATTCTTTTCCTTGATCGGTTTGCAAATTTTTCGGATATCGATCTCTAAATATCTTTGCAAACGCTTTAGTCACCTCAGCACCACTTTTAGTCTTGGGCGGCACCGCCCATGCATACTTGCTCAACACATCGATAACGGTGAGTATATAGTGGTGGCCTTGGTTGAATCGCGAGTATGGACGCATTTCTACAACGTCAGCTTGCCACAGATCGTCGTATCCGTGCACTATGACGCGCCTCCGCGGGAAATGTCTTCGAGCTGGAGCATGCAATTCCTCAACAAGTTGTCGCTTCTTGGGACCATGGTTTTCTTTACTCTTGGATTTCGATACTGGCTGCATGTTTGATCGCAGAGGTGTCTTTGACACGAATGATGTGATAATTATCGTGTACATGCATTAAGTGCTCCCAATCGGCCCGGGGACAAGTTCAGCCGCCTCGCATGATTCTCCTTCGCAGCGCTGCTGTGGGATTGAATTTGACGCCTGCGATATCTTTTTAACGCTGTTTTGCAACGTCAGCATATCTCTTTGAAACACGACCAGCTTCCTCTCTAATTCTTCCTGCTGCTCTCTCAAAAGTTTAATGCTCTTTTCCATGTATAGTTTATTGACGGCATCGCTGTCAGCCACCGGCTGAGCTACGCGTCGTATCTTGCATGATTTTGCATCAAAGTCGGCACCGTCCACACAAAGAGCGTTATCTCGCATATAATTTCGAAGCATGCCGCTCCATTTGTAATAGTCCATTCTAGCTGCTCCACTCTTCTCGAGCGATACTCCAAATTTGTTGATCGGCATCTCGATGCATACAGTGCAAATCATCGACGTATGGTTTAATTTATAATGAGGCCTACCTCGCGGAGTTCCTCAATAATCGATAGAATTTCGGGATCGTGGGAGTTGTTACCCGCCTGACGCGACGCTTCAAGCAAACGCAATCGATCCACCAACTCGTTGGGATCGTCCCAGTGCACGTAATCGATCTTGTTGTCGTTTACCATCATCGCTAGCGGTGTCCTTAGACCTTTTCCTGCTTTACTCGTTGATGCGCGGGGGACTAGTGGTGCAATTACATGTTTGTACTTGTATCCCTTGTTGCCCAATATGGGTTTTTGAGCACAATGACTGCGTCTGTAAGCATTCGTCACCAGCAGTATACTTTTGTATTTTTGTTTATCAGCATCGGTGTACAGGGCATCGTCGGGAATTCTCTTGAAAATCAGTTCGTTAAGGCCGAGCGTTCCTTTGTATTTTACACCACCGATGATTATATTATCATCCTTGTCCATATCGAAAGCCTTATCTTCAAGCATCGTTCCACTATTGCCAAAGTATACGCCGTACACATAGTCAATTGTTGTATCCTTATCCATACTTAGGATGGCGCTCATGTATTCTTGCCCCAGCGGACCGAAATGGTTGCGAAACGTTTCTTGTCCCTCGGATGTTTGAAGTTGCTGTCTAATAGATGTTACAAACGACTCATCTGGACTAGTTTCGAAAACGTCGTCATCATCATCCTCGGTTGCAAGCAATTATACACTGGAAAATGTATTTATTGGTGTGGGAGGAACCAAGGAATCGTTTTGTCGTTTTCGCTTCGATTGAACTGGTGTGGAGGTTATGAGTGAATATTCCGATGATGTGTGTCGTTTCTTCTTTGTCTTGCGCGATGTGCTCCATTTCGACTGGATTTTTGTTTTAGGCGTTAATGTTTCATTCTCTTCAACGTCTATGCTCGTCAGCGGTGATGTGTCAGCTTCTGCCGCTGTGGTATTTTCCACGATATGTTTCAAGGGTTCGACGATAGGTTTAAAGTATCTCTCCAACGCGATATCTTCCTCCATCTTGCCAGACTTCAAAGCCTGATGTTTCTTGCGAATGGCTTCGCTGGTTTTTGCAATTTCCTTCGCTATTCTCTCGCGATCCTTAATCTCCAGACTATCGATATCAATCATCATTGTGCAGCAGACGTTGCTTTCCCACCGACGTGTTGACGACAATTGACCATCTCACGGTACGGCAAACTCGTTAAATCCCTTTCTATAACGTCCATTAGGCATCGCGCTATCCTTGTCTATTACCACGAAACCATACTCTCGTTGCCAACAATTATGACACAGCACGCAGAAATCCTCGTAAGACATATCAGTATTTACATGATCGTTGTACACATGTTTCAAGTTGGTACCATCCTGCTTAAACAGAATCAACAGATTGGCATTGTCGCGTATAAGATGTTTGGGAATCTTTGCATACGTCTGACAGAGATAGAAGCAGTCAACGTTCGAGTGGCGCCCCATTGCAAAGTATTCCCTTATCGTATCTTGCTTGTCGCATGCCACATCATCAAAGATAAAAATGGAATTCGGAAGCGATTCGCTCGGTGGGATGACATCACTGTTATTCGAAAACGTAAAGTAGCCAATTTCATCTATCGGGGTCAATAAATTCTCCAAATACTGGTATTTCGGCTGTTGCAACGACTTGGAATACACATACACGTTCTCGAAGCGGACACCGTGAGGACTTTCCAACAAGCTCACCAACACGTTGGTCTTTCCACAATTTGATGGGCCACAAATGAGGCACCGTATAGTGTTTGGTAGCATGCTGCCATGTTTGCGCTTTGTTTTCGAGGGCATCACTCGTGATTTATCGTCAAAATTTGTCACGCGTATCGTCACAGGCTGTCGCACGAATCGCATCCTCGCTGCGAACTGTGAAAAAAAATGATTTTGATACATCGAAGCGGTGACGCACCCTATTTATAGGTCCGCGCCGAAGCAAAACAGCTCAGTGTTCAAAATGCTTCTGGTCCTGTCGGATAATTGTGATATTCGAGACTTAACCTCTGAATAGTTGAAATACTGAAGACGGGAATTCATTTTATGCTTGAAATGATTTTCTCCGTTTCAGGCGTCTTTTATTTCAAAAGTTATTCGAAGTTAAAATAACTTTGGGCGAGCCTCGAGAGCCTTTGATCGAAGCCGCCGGCTTCTCGAGCCGAGCGACATTGTATCGTTCACCCGTATACACTGCAGCGCGGAGTTGCTCGGCGATGTATCATCGATTATACAGAAACGGAATTTCTTTATTTTTCGTCGTATCAATATGAAAGTGACACCAGTGGATTCCTTGCAATCTCCCGATTAAATTGACAAAAAAAATATTTAAATCGGACTACTTTTAACGAAACGGGCATTCAATATTGCAAATTAATGTTATGCCTAATATCGTTAATTAAATTTCAAATTATGTCGGGTTTGGTATCATTTTCATCGGGAAAACACAAGGAGACGATTGATATCACTTTCGTGCAGATTCGATGAAGAATCTGATTTCACATTTTTTCGTTCTTAATGGCTTGTGCTATCTATGGCTTTTATGGCCCCGTGTTTCTCGGTTGTCGAGCGCTCGCTTCTGAAGGGTCTCAGGTGTTAACAAGGTTAGGCACGCATTTTAACTGCAGTATTTATTGGCAATACCGAAGATTCTAGGGCCTAGAATATTAGCTTCGTATCGTGATGTTCTCAACCAGAGCTTCGTATCAATCAATTGAAAAGTAAATGGATTGGCCAACTAATAAGTTGTTATAATTAATGAATTGTGCATGATTGTAGTGACGTCTAATTTAATTGCACTTAAAAACTGAATTACTAAGTGTATTTAAAATAATACTTTTCGACGTGTAACACGAATTTCATGGCCGAGCATGATAGGATGCAACAAGATTGGTTGCGTAGCTTGCGCGCGCGCGAGAGAGAGAGAGGGAGAGAGAGAGAGAGAGAGAGAGAGAGAGAGAGAGAGAAAGATAGAAAACCCAATAACACACAGGCCACACTCAAGGTTCTTCCCCAAAATTTCCACTTCTCGACCTAATATTAACCGGAAAAAATGTACGAAACGTCGAAACGTATTATTTTAAATACACTTAGTAATTCAGTTTTTAAGTGCAATTAAATTAGACGTCATTACAATCATGCACAATTCATTAATTATAACTACTTATTAGTTGGCCAATCCATTTATTGTTCAATTGATTGATACGAAACTCTGGTTAACCTTCCTGAACTCGCGTGATTTTTCATTGCGTAATGACTTGCGTTGGTCTGTGAGACCGTGTTTTATGCGTTGAAGATATGATATTTATTCTGTACAGTTCCATAAAATTAATTTTTAATATTTATTCAGGGTTATATTACAATAAAAAAATGCACAAACTAATTTGGAAAACATATATTTATTTCTTTAGAAGTCTTCCGAAACAGTCTTCAATAATTTGAACATAAAACTACATTCCGCGGGGGTACTATAAAGAATCAACTTTCTCTTCATAAACTAAAAAAATGTTAACAAAAAATAAAATATAATAAGTATGATATTATAAATATAGGAACTAATTGTTTTCGAACACCGAAACAGAGCAATCTTGGCATATCATATTCTATCATATATCATATTGATATTTTATGGAATAGCATATCAAAAGGGTGTAACGTACAAAAGGGTGCGGAAAGCTACTGTTACCATCCCAAGAGCAATTTAGGAAGGTACAAGGCGCGGGGGACCGGGGCTATTCATGATTTCTGAAAAATGTACGTATTTTGTATTCGCCGGTCTGTGAGACCAACACGCGAGTTCAGGAAGGTTAAGAACATCGCGATACGAAGCTAATATTCTAGGCCCTAGAATCTTCGGTATTGCCAATAAGTATTGCAGTTAAAATGCGTGCCTGACCTTGTTAACATCTGAGACCCTTCAGAAGCGAGCGCTCGACAGCTGAAAAACACGGAGCCATAAGAGACATAGATAGCACAAGCCATTAAGAACGGAAATATGTGAAATCACATTCTTCATCGAATCTGCACAAAAGTGATATCAATCGTCTCCTTGTGCTTTCCCGATGAAAATGATACCAAACCTGACATAATTTGAACTTTAATTAACGATATTAAGCATAAAATTAATTTGCAAGATTGAAAGCCCGTTTCGTTAAAAGTAGTCCAATTTAAATATTTTTTTATCAATTTCATCGGGAAAATGCAAGGAATCCATTGGTGTCACTTTCATATTGATACGGCGAAAAATAAAGAAATTCCGTTTCTGTATTATCGAGGACACATCGCTGAGCAACTCCGCGCTGCAGTGTATACGGGTGAACGATACAATGTCGCTCGGCTCGAGAAGCCGGCGGTTTCGATCAAAGGCTCTCGAGGCTCGCCTAAAGTTATTTTAACTTCGAATAACTTTTGAAATAAAAGACGCCTGAAACGTAGAAAATCATTTTAAGCTTAAAATGAATTCCCGTCGAATAAAAAAATCATGCGTAGCCGTCGAATGAATCCCGTCGAATAAAAAAGTTATTTTGAGGCGCTTCGAATAAAAATTACCCAAAGTTCTTTTTATTCGACGACTCTCGAATAAAATTTTTGTCTTTTATTCGAAATCAATTTTTTATTTAAAATAATTTTTTACCCATCTCTGCTGTGTGTCACTGACACAAAAGAAATGAAAGCGCTTGTTGTTTATCTCATAATGACCATTGTCACAAATCCATATTTGAATTATAAGATACAGTTAAGACTTGATGCGAGGTTGAAAGTTTTTAGACCAAGTTACAGTGGTGGCGCTATTTGAAAAACAGGTAAGTTTATTTACACTCTTTCGATATTGGCGGATATAATATGCATATAACTACAGTGTTACACCAACAATACGTATGTATTCGTTTTTAATTTTTTTTGATAAGGTGGTCGATCACTCCCTTGATTACCCGTAGTGGGTGGACGGTCGAACCCCGACATGCGGGTGAGACCAACCAGTTGCACTGCCAAGTGAAACGATGGAGCGGGTGAAAGCCCTGGAGAAGAAATCAGGCGCAGCACCAGTGGAGATTCCCCTCAACTCGATCTTAAGGGTTGAAGAATTGGAAGAAAATTTCCAAGATGCACTAAATAAAATATCATGTTTGTTAATATTATATCAAAGCACCGTTCTTAATAATATACGTCATTGTCTTTAACACCTCATTTCCTCAAGTCGTAATCGCCTTTAGAAATGGCACATTTGGTACGTACAAATTACGAGAGAGAATAAATATGCAATTCAATTAATTACTAATACGTACTTCCAGATGACTATAACCAAGCCAGGAAGGCGGCCCAGCTGGTGGGGGAAGTACGTATTAGTAATTAACTGAATTGCATATTTATTCTCAATCGTTCCAAAAAAATGACATTAACGGAAGCCGGTATAGGCGTGGTGTTGAATAGCTGAAACATTCAGACACAAAAATTCTAGAAAAAAATTCAAACACCGCTACAATCAAAGACACGTCCCATTAGTTACCCCTTACGTCTGATTTTGGTATGCACTGCATTAAGGATGAAATCATAAAAAAGTAAACCAGAACAATAGATTCTCAGGTCTGCAGAACTAACACATAATTGAATCAAAATTTAATTTCTCAATTTATGAAAGTAATGATACAGAAACAACTGGTCTATTTTTTAGCAACACCATGAATTTTAAAAAGATCATTAAATACAGTATCAAGCAAACAGTTTGCAAAAGCTTTTCACAATAATTATGGTTAAAAGATTGATAAAAAAAGAATTAAGCAAACGTAAAATATTTTAAATTATATCCATCATTAAGAGGGAATAATTTTTCCTCATTTTTCGGCGCAAATTGCATTCTGATATCTTTTATAGTTTGAAAGAGACCATTCCAAAATTCTCGAAGCTCGGGCATCACTGCTGTCCAGCGGTCTGGCAGCTCTGCGAACGCCGGGACGGTGCATGGTTGTAGTGGAATGCGTCCGTGAGCCGCTGTTGCCAATTTACCTGTTCGCGCCAGTGCGGGTTGCAGGATAAAACGCTGACCCTGTACTTATTCAATTATTTTGATACATGGACACCTTTGATAGTGCACGAATTTAATCAGTGTTTCTTGTCCTATACACAAAGTACCATACGTATACATAATACATATAGATCGGCAATGCGGTGCACATGGTTTGTTTCATAGTTGTTAAACTTGCGTAAAATTTATCCTTAATTCTGTCCTCTGATAAGGCTGTTCATGGCTGTTGATAGTGAACCTTTTCTAATTTATAATATTAAAAATTATCTGAAGTCATTCCCTGTGCAAATTACCTTTGTAAAAAGAAGTGAGATCCCCATAAAAAACTTCAAAAAAGTAAAAAGAATTACGCCAAGTACATGAAAAAGTCAAGGACGGAAAAGAGTATTATAAAATAAATCACAAAAATAGAAGATAATAATAATTACAATATAAAAAAAGATGTGATATCAAAATGAGCTGCAGGTACATAAAGGTGCATTGTAATAATCACGGACATTTTAATAATGTGAAGATAAAATGTAACATCTACAAGATGATTCTGAAGCTACGCCCGACAATGGATGCGACGACCTGGTACCCCGTGGCGAGGACAAGCCCCCGCAGTGCCTCACCAAATTTTATGGTTTTCAACCCTCGAAGAGGTTTGGATACCATTAAAAAGTGAGAAATTTCTAGGATTTCCCAATTTCTCATCAGATCTCTGCGAAAACGACGCGAATCGATTCCTTATGTTTCACCGATGAAACTAACACCAAGAAGGGCGTAATTCGGACCATAATGAAGAAAATTCCATGAAAAATCGAATTACTTATATCACTTGAAGCTGACTTAGTTAAAAATAGGTAGTCCGATTTACATGACATTTGGTATGATTTTAATCGGGAGAACGAACGTCAGGAATCCATTGGCGTCACTTTCCTTTCGATACGACGAAGAAAATAATTTCTTAATACGCTGAAATGAATATTTTACATTTTCACCCTCAACTGCGGGGGGTCAACCTCAAAACGCTGCGGTCGGCCGAGGATTCATACCGGTTTCAGAAATAAAATAGTTTTTCCGGTTGTTGTAAGATTGTGTGGAGGGTAGGAGGGGGGGGGGGGGGAGACGTATTACTCTAAAGGATCTAGGGAATAGGGAAGGGACTCTGGGGCCTCCTTTATGAAACTGGCCACGGAGTGGGGTTAGCAAGGACGGCAGCAGTGATGCCAGATCGGGGACGGGTTCCCTCGAGAGTTTCCCCCACCTCGCATGCACACTATGCACCAATCACGTGCGTGTAGATCACATACGCGACTCCTGCATAGTGTGCATGCGAGGTGGGGGAAATTCTCGAGGGAACCCGTCCCCGATCTGGCATCACTGGACGGCAGTTTCTTCAGAACCGCTGAGGAAAACGTAGTTCAAAGCTCTTAAAGGATCGGAAAGACCACATTTTGTATTGAAGGGCGTACATATATTTTCTTTTCCATCGTGGCATATATTTTACAGTTTTATTTTTAATTTCAGTGTAGATTATTACAGTGTAATTTCAGTGTACATTGTGTTTTAGTCTAGTTTCTATTTCCATCTAGTACATATTTTCTACAGGTAAGTGGATTCTACTTTGATAATTAACTTCATACATCTTGTTTTCTTTTTTAAAAATGACTGGAAAACTTAAATTACATAAATATTATAAGCGTGCTAGTAAATCCGCACGTATGTTTGAGACTGAAAATTATGTGCGTCAAGAAGCCTCAACATCATCAGGTGTTAGGTTTTCAGAGAGTAATGATATCAGTTCCCATTCTTGTTTCAATATCAGTGAAAATAATATAGAACCTTCCACTCATCTAGAAGAGCTTGAAGATACCCTTTATGTAGAAAATTCTAACGTTACGCACAATTCAGATGAACATAATTCCACTATTAATAATGTCACTGAAGACTTTACGGATCAAACGAATCATCCAGATTTGTCTTTCTTGCTGGCACAGTGGGCTTTGAAACATAATATTACACACTCCGCAATTAATGATTTGATCCCTATTTTCAAGGAAACAGTTCCGAATAATAATTTACCATCAGATGCCAGAACCCTTTTGAAAACAGTTAGAAAAGTCGAATGTAGAATCGTCGAACCAGGTCGTTATTTCCATTTTGGATTAAAAAATAGCATTGTGAAGCTCGTTAAATCTGTAGATATGTCCCTTTTTAACGATAACAAAATTTCAATTAATATAAATGTTGATGGTTTACCACTGGCTAACAGTAGCGGTAGTCAAGTTTATCCCATATTATGTAGTCTAGCAGAGTTTCAAGATGTTGATATGGTTGGCATCTACCATGGTTATCAGAAACCGAAAGATGCCAACTGTTTCTTGCATGATTTTGCAAAGGAGGCAGTAGACATTATTAATAATGGAATTTTAATTAATGGGCAGTTATATTATGTAGAATTAAAATCATTTATATGCGATGTACCTGCAAAGGCATACATCAAATACACAAAAGGACACGCAGGATATTCTTCCTGTACCAAATGCTATATCCGAGGAGAGTCTAGGAACGGTACAACGTGTTTTCCTGATATTGATAATATCTGTTTACAGACAGATTCTGAATTCAGGCGCAAAAAGGTAGACGATCATCATAATGGCACATCAATTTTACAGACTATTCCTGGTGTTAATATGATTGACTCCTTCCCTCTCGATTATATGCATCTAATTTGTCTCGGCGTAGTAAAGAAATTGGTTTACAATCTGTGATGTTGTGGGAAACAATGGACAAAAGTAAACCCTGAGGAACGCTCAGGCATATCTCAGTCATTGAAACATCTGGCAAGATGTATTCCCGTCGAATTTAACAGAAAGCCCCGAAGTCTAGATGATGCAAGCAGATGGAAAGCGACAGAATATCGACAATTCTTATTCTACACTGGTCCAGTAGCTTTGTTAAATAATATAAGCGACGATAGATATTTTAATTTTATGGCGTTACATGTAGCTTCAGTTATTTTATCAAATTCCAGACATTTCGGTAGTATTGATGACGCATCAATATTGTTAAAAAAATTTATTTACTCATTTAAAAGGTTATATGGTTCAGAAAAGGTATCGCAAAATGTTCATAATCTTTTACATATTCCGCAGGATGTTAGAAATCATGGGCCACTTGATAATTTCAGCTGCTTTCCTTTTGAAAATTTTTTACAAAGTATTTTACAGTCTGTTAGGAAGAATGACAAACCGTTACAGCAAATAGTAAAACGACACAGTGAGAAATCCAATTTTGTTAGCAATAATAAGCGCCCTAATGTTGTATTTCCATTTTTTAAAACTGAACATTTCGAAGGTCCGCTAATGAGGGATATTGCAGCTTCTAAGCAGTTCAGATCTATTGTTTTTAAAAATTTTATCTTGAAAATCAGTGATCCTGATAACTGTTGTTGTCTTCATGATGGCAGTATTATCGTCATAAAAAATTTAATATTGCATGCTAATGAACAGAAAGTAGTTTGTAAAAAATTTACGGTTGTCACAGATTTTTATAAAAAACCATTCAAATCATCTAAAATAGGAATTTTTCAAGTACAAGCATGTCATTTAAGTTCTTTTCAAACTTTTGACGTTAAAGACATTGCCTACAAATGTGTAAAATTAGAAATTGACCAAAAAATTATTATTTTTCCATTACTTCACTGCACTAACTTTTCAGAAGTATAATAAATCTTTCTATATTATTAAGGCTTTCTATATTATATACAACATTTTTGTAACGGCAACAATGTCAGTACCTAATCTCACTCATTTTCCAGCATTTACGGTGAAACACAACACTGCGCGCACGCACGCACGCACGCACGCACGCACGCACGCACGCACGCACGCACGCACGCACGCACGCACGCACACTAGTATGAAATAATATATTTGTTAGTATGAAATAATATATTTGCATATAATCACCCTATCCATGTTATCCTTCTTGACACATCCTTATCCTCTCCTGATGGAAGAAGTCTACCACCTTCCCGTGGTTTCCATTGAGCAATGACACTTATTCCATGTAAGTGGAAACTGTAAGTAATCAAAATCAAAATAAGTAAAACAAACTGACATTTATAAATTTGATTATTATACAAAAAGTGTTATTGGCCAAGAGTAGACTGTTCCTAATGAAATGTACAAAGCGAGCAATTATTTAGTTATCTCAAACAGCACGTATCGCTGCCCTTAACATCTCATTGCGATGTTAATTTTAAGATAATCATGTTACATGAAGTGAGATATTCTGAGAATATTAATTATTTAGGTTTCGAGTTTTGCTGGTTGTAATGTAGAATATATTGTTTCATAAATACTTGGGTATTACATACTTCAATTTGCTCATCTTCTCTTCGTAATCTCACCGCTTTTTGATACAGTTATAGTTTATAGTTGTAGCTCATCGTACATACTAACTTTGCGATCCGCAGTTCTGCACCACACGTTTCTGCCAAAGGGCGGTCCACAATTTTATTCGGTAAACTTCTCGCTGGTTGTCTTTTCCCGTAGCTTCCTTTTCTGCATGCTACACTAATATGTGTAATTGATTCCAGATGACTATATGCGGAAGCTATGAGAAAATAAAAGAAGCGATTTACAATCCGAAACAGAGTTTTCCAATAAGCGCAAAAGGATAGGGAAACATTTTCAAGCAACCAGGTACCAATCGCTAGACGAATTTTCTTTGCCCACGCCTTTGAAAATTAGAAGTTACCACGAGTAACCCAACATTAGGTAAAAATTATAACATCTGGAGCTATTTAATTATTTTTGTTATATTCATTTTTTTACAGAAATTATTATTTTTTCAGACAATATTTAGTACATTCCAGCGAGACCTAACCCGGAACAATTACAAACAACCAGTAACAGCGAACAAAACAGCCAGCGGGGCAGGGGGATACAAGTTTAAGGAAAGAAGACATTGTTATTGGTAAGTTAATATTATTTGTATAAAGATATAGTATGCGTATTGTGTTAAAGTAAAAAAATATGAAATGTAATAAATATTTTGCAGAAAATGTAGACGCACAACTGTCTAGTTGTAGCGGGTATCAGAGAAAAGAAAAATATTTTGAAATGCTTGTGACACAAGCCCATTTAATAATAGCTCTCGCAGTGGAAACTCAACAAGAAGTCAAAAATTTAAACAACCACGGTGGCGCACAAATTATACAAATATTGGAGGCCATTTTACAAAATGCAGCGGAATTTGAAGACTGAGTAAGTCAAATACCATCTTTGTTTATATTATATATATATACACATATTTCCTGTATGCAAAACATATGTAAAATTTCAAACATTTTTCAAAATTCGTTTTCGGTAGTTCTTACAAACGAAATTATAGTTCATTTGGTAATGTTAAATAATTTTTATATTTCAGGTTTGCGAGTTGGGGATTTTTGGTGGGTACAGCCACAGCCGTCTTTAATACTAGCCGCGCTGAACAACGTGGCAACACCGGTCATGTAAGAATCGGGAGTCCGACCGAGTCCGACTCTTGAATCTTGGGAGCCTGGCAAGTCTTGCGGCAGACTTTGTTGATAGACGTTGATTAACGCTTTTTTAGAAAAATTGATACAAATATACTACATTTTTTAATAATTACATACCAAATAATATATAAATACAACAATTTTCTGCGGTTCGGTAAATTTCCTCATCACCTCAGGGATATTACCATGGCGCGTTACCGTTTGAATTATAAAGTGGGTGGTTCGCCAATAGCCCTATCATCCCACATAATAAAATAAAATAAAAACGTAACAAAAATAAATGATCAAAATATACATTTCCTATAGTGTTTCCTTTATCCTCTACATTTCACACACTTTAGAGTAGTTCATGAGTTAGACGCTGTTGATGAGTGGAGGACGCTAAATTTAGTTCTCAAATTGCAGGTCGGTAACACAGTTTCGCTGGAGACACAAACCCTTATAAACCCTAACCTAGAACTACATATACTAGATATACAAAAACTGTACGAAAACATTATGAAAGCTGTATAAAAACTAAATGAAAACAATATAAAAACTGTATAAAACCTGCTTGCAAACATTCGGTCAAAAACATTTAAACAAATGCATCTGTTTTTGTTTTCCATTGTTCTGGAAGCATTCATAAACATTTGTATATATGGAGATATAATTAGGCTTTACGTGTTCGATCTATCCATACTTCGTGGATGGTATGGGTTATTTAGACAGCGGTTACAATCCCTGGTTTCCTTTAACTAATCTTTAAAATAACACACAGATGTCTTAAAAACATATTTTAAACGCTTCTTCCAGACCTAACCAAAACGTTATAAAAACGTCTTACAATCGCCTGTTTCGGACGTAACCAAAGCGTATTCTGGACTGTTCTGGACGTTTTGAAAACGTCTGCCAAATACGTTTTTAAAACGTCTGCAAAATACGTCTTTAAAACGTCTGCAAAATACGTTTGTAAAACGTCTGCAAAATACGTTTTAAAAACGTCCAGAAAACGTTTTAAAAACGTCCAGAAAACGTCCAGAAAACGTTTTAAAAACGTCCATTTTCACAAATCAAGCCGTGGACGTTCAGACCTAAAATGGACGTAAAATGGACGTTTTTAAAACGTCCTCTGCTATCTGGGTTTCTACAAATTTCAATCTGGTATTGATACATATCAAAGTCAAAGGTATCAAAAGGAATCGATGCTTCTTTGATACTGTTACGTGTTGTAGCAGGGATTTCAGGATGCGGATGGGGATGGGTTCGCTGCCCGTGGAGCGCTGATCCGCTCTGCTCACGTTCGCCTCTTGATGTCAACCTCCTTCCAGTGATAATAAGGTTCAATAAATTGACTCAGACTTGTTCGTGTTGTAACTTGGTTTTAGTTTGTATTTTAAAGACAAATTAAAGATACGTCTAATAGCTTTGGTCGTTGATCAACGAATGAATGTACAAAGATGCCGTCGTTTAGGATTGATTATATAACATGTTTTTGTTAATAAAGTTATCCAATTATAAAAATACTTTCTTAATTAATTATCTAACGGATTGTTTGATTGGTTCTCCCTACATTAAGAACGAGCGTTTTACAAGATGTCGGTGATTTAATAGCAAAGCAGCCAAAACCAATATTTAATCAATATTACTTAACGAGCGTTTCTTGGTAGTAGCCGTTGCAAAGTTTTTGTTCTTAATTTCGATTGCTTCACTCGACACTTCAAATTTGGCGCGACTTATCGACTAACACGAAGCTGTATTCAGGTGTTACTAAATGAGACCATAACAATACATATTGCGAATGTATCGATACCTGTTTGATACCTAGCCAAAAATATCGATACCTATTTGATACCTATACGAGAATATCGATACCTGTTTGATACCTACACGTAAATATCGAGATCTATTTGATACCTACGTGGAAATGTCGATATCTATTTGATATTTACTTGAAAATATGTATATAATATCTGCTTCATGCTTGTACGAAAGTATCGGTTTCGATTTTGCAATTTAGTACTTCACGAAAATATTATTTATTACCAATGATCATTTGATAATATAACAATGAAGTAGGAGTAGGATAATAAAGTAAACAAAATATTATTTCTTAATAACACTGTATAATGCACAAATTTCTACACATTAAGGAATAATGTATATGTACATAATTTAGTAATAAAAATTCAATTATATAGGTAGTTCATGATATTTATTCCTACTCCTACTTTATTGTTATATTATCAAATCATCATTGGTAATAAATAATATTTTCGTGAAGTACTAAATTGCAAATCGAAACCGATACTTTCGTACAAGCATGCAGCAGGTATTATATATTTATATATCCAATAGATATCATAACAGGTTTGCCATCTGATCACAGAATAATCAAATAAATAACGAGAAGTTCGTACAGTATCAAACAAGTATCGATAATTTCGTAAGGTATCAAACAAGTATCAATAATTTCGTAACGTATCAAACGAATATCGATACTATTGTAAAGTATCAAACCGATTTTGATTCGGTATAGTATTGATATGGTATCGGTTGAAGAAGAATCGGTATCGATAGTTGATACCAAGTACCGAAAATTTCGCTGCGTATTGATACTTCCTATTGAGTACTTTGGTATCGAATTGATTGAATATCATCAATAGTATTGGTATCAGTCCCATCACTAATTATGGGATAATCAGCTTGACAATAATTTTTTCGATGTATTATATATGTATGTATCTATATGTATAGTTATATACAATATGTGATGCAAAAGTAAATAATAGTATGATAGGATGAAGCGATAGGGCTTATGAAGTGAAGGTTTAGTTTTACATATCACATTTATAACATACATATGTACTATATCTATTTTTTAGGGAAAGACGTGAACGCGAGTTAGAGGAAACGGGAATGAGTGAGAAAGCGAAACGTCTTTCACTTTGTTTTTCACGCACCGCAACGTGGTGTGAGTGCGACAACACACTCAATTTACCGAGATGTTAACAATTTAATAGCTCCGAAACGGTACATTTCCGGCACATGGTTTCTATTAGACTTTTTCTCTACGCGTCGAGTAGAATACGTTGATGTAAAAAAAATTAACGTTAATTTTCAATTTTGTAAACAATTTTGCGGCCCGCTTTTTTTTACAAATGTTCACTGATGGCACCGATCCAAAGGTCTAGTTTCATCCCTAAAAGCGATGACCATTACTTTTTTAACAGCCTGTGCATTGAGGAAAGCAGAAAATGATCTGTAATACTTGTCTTAATATAGGGAATTCGTAATCATTGTTTGTGTTCTTCTTTGAACAAATTTCTTTCCACATTTTATCGCAATGTAAACGCTTATATTTCGCTTTTTCACTTTCATCGAAATAAGAATACAGTTGTCGCCATTCAATTTCTAGTGTTACGTGCCGGTTACTTTTTCAAATTCATTTCTAAATTTCTGCGAAAATTCTCATTGAATAGTCAATTCACGGATATCGACGACTGATTCAACCATCACGTGTTATGGGAACTTCCCTCAATCAATAGTCGATTATCTGTGAAAATCCTTAATAGCCATGGTTTGATTCTGCTTGAAACCTGTCACGCCACGGGTTTTTCTCATGGAAGATTATTGTCAACGACCTCCAACGCCGTCGACGTTCTTGGAACGCGCGTTGTGATAAGCATTCCGAAACCTGAACATTGTAGTAGGCCACCTTGTGTTCCTTTCTCTGTTAAATATTGTTACACCATCATTGACATCTGATCCTACCATTGAGTGTTGTGGGAGTTTCCCTCGATCGATTGTCAATGATTTACAAACCAAATTATAATAGTAATTTTATATAAGCTGCTGCGCCACTGCATTCTTCCATGCGAAAATCTGCCAACACCGTCGACGTTCTTAGAACGCCGGACGCGATAACAACCTAGGCACTGAGATGCTGGGAACGTTCGAGCGACGACGGTTGGGCCCGTGTGCATGAGGTGCAGAGTCAGCAATTTTGGCGCTCTTTGTTCAAAGTCCCGGGTGCTCGGGCCTACCCTGCGATCGCTCGGCGCAGTCGGCTAGCAAGTCGCGTAGTGCGCAGACGTTCTGTCCGAAGGACATTGCTATTTGTGTAAAATAGTCCTTGAGCTAGAGTTCCATCGTGAATAGTTAATACTTAACGTGGAAAGACTCAGTCCCCGTAAAGACTCGTTTATTACGTTATTCATTATCTTAAATCATTATAATTTTCTCGTTCTAATAAATAAAAGTTAAACCGTTACTTCAACTCCGACATAATCAAAAACTGTTAACACTATAACATCAGTGTACTGTTCGACGTATCCTGCGCTTCAACATCTTGTACCGGCGCCCAGCACTCCAGGTCGCGCAGAGACAGAGAGAGAGAGAGAGAGAGAGAGAGAGTGAGCGTTCAAGCGAAAGAAAGAAGGAGAGTAATAGGTATTATAGCCTAACCCTCTACGTGTACGAGGTCGGTGAGTTCTTTAGAGTACGTTACTATATATGTGAATTGTGGGCACCGTTTGAATCTTTCAATCTTATAAAATCGTTTTTGTCTCTTTCGTTACCCATGTACGGAGGGGGCAGTTGATCCAACCAATGTGTGTTACGGGGTTTCTCCCTCGATAAACTGCCTTACCTTCCTTCCGCGGGTACCGCATTTTTAAATCATTTTCAATTAGAGAATGTACAAAACCAAGCACTCGCGTGATAATTGATCCATTGCGTGTTACGGGGTTTTCCCGCGGTCAATTATTGTCGATTAATTATTGTCCGTCAATTGTTGTCTATCGACTGACGTTCGAGGCCGTATACGTCGTACGCTGGCTCTAGAATCCGGTTTAGAACAACTGTAATCTCCGAAACCGCACCGAATATTGCAAAATTCTACATACCGGGATTTAACCTTGTACTGTTATTCATAACGCAAATCCATGTAAATTCCCCATTTTTGTACCACCTTTCAATTTTCCTTTTGATATTTATTGTAATACATGGTAATATTTACTTAAATCTGTCTCATTCTGTTCGAACCTGTCTCTACCAAAGTACCACATCCCGACTGGTCAACCTGTATTGGTTGTAGCAAGTACGTATCCCAAAAACAAATATCTAAATTCGTTAAGCGTTACGTGGAAGAAATAAGACACATCCGCTCGGTCATTTAAAAATTAACGCCTCACGTAACAGCTAAACTGGTGGCAGCGGTGGGATACTGCTTTTGTCAACCCCGTCGGTTGTGGTGTTTTCTGAGACGTTCGATAATATATATGTGATTTAATTGGTATTCTTTGCATTTTTGTTTGCTTGAAAGTTTTAGGAAAATACCGTGATATCGCCATCTAACTTGTTTCAGCTAAATTATTTACTTTGCTCATTTATATATTTTGTGTATATTTTTCTTGAACTAATTTGGAAAATTTAGCAAAATGGCTAGTCCCAATGGAACCGCTAGCGCGTCAGGTAACGCGTCTGCGAATTTATCAGTAACAAACGCGATGATGACGTCTATGGCGGAATGCTTTGCTTTACAGCACGGGACGCTGAATATTCCTTTCTTTAATGGGAAAAACATACCTCTAAAAGATTTCTTACAAGACGTGCAAAACGGTGCAGTTTTCGTACCGCCTGCGTCGGAAGGCCCGTTCGTTAAAGCAGTTCTTGGAAAATTACAAGGAGCTGCTCGTGATAGTACTTTCGGAAAAACCTTTAATACCGTAAATGAATTAATTAAACATTTGAAAGCTAGATTCGCTCCCGGGAAAGATTATCCATACTACCATCATGAAATTGAAAACATTCGTATGCATAGAAACGAAACTGTAAATGATTTCTATGATCGGCTTAACATTTTGATTAGCGGAGCCCGACTCGCGCTGGAGGACTCGTATGGCGAGGACGCGGATAAGATGTTGCGCCCGATAAAAGACTGCGCGCTAGAAGCATTTATTCGGGGCTTGCCGGACGAGATTGCCAGGGCAGTGGACGCGCGCGACCCAAAAACTCTAGAAGACGCGGTAAAACATGCGACGCGAGTCGAGACGCGGATGAGGTCTGGAGTAATACCGACCGGAGATTCAAACAGACTGTTTCTTTCAAGACAGGATGATTCTCGGTTAAATCCCCGTTCGGATTCACCTATTCAAAGCAATTCACGTCAAAGTTTGTTTACCTATCGCGATTCGCGAAATCAAAATCATGGCGATCCCCGCTCGTGAAGCCCGAGTCCAAACGCGACTGGAAATTCAGATTTTTCAAAATTCCCGACAGGTATTCTTAAACCTCCGCGAAGTAATTCGGAATCGCACAGATATCCAGAACAGCATGGGTATCCTACCTATTCTCCGTATCCATACATGCCTTATCCACCTTTTTATCAAATGCCTTATCCACCATACTATTCACCGTATCCACAGGATCCGCGTTTTCCGATAAATTTACCGTACGCGCAAGCTCCGACGGCTCAACATTCGGCACGGAGCATGAGTTCAATTCCCCAAGCGACTCAAGTTGCGCACCAAAATTTAAATTACCAAAATTCAAATTATCAAAATTCATCACGAAATTCGAATCCCGATTTTCGGAATACCGTAGGATTTCGCGAGCCTAGGCCGTACTCGCCGAATCAAAATCGTTCGTATTCACCGATTCCGAATCGCCCATTTACACCCAAGCAAAATGTACCGCAGAATTCGTCAGAACCGCGGAATAATTCGGATTTAAACTCCCGAGTAACTCCTCGAACGGACGCGACGACGAGTTACCAAGACCCAGAGCGTCGTCCGACAGTCAGATTTCTGGAAAAGGATCAACAATATTAAATTTGGGTTGTAATGACGAATCGCCCGTTGTAAAATTGACCGCGGAACAATTAGGATATAAAAATGCAACATTCTTGATCGATACGGGCTCGGACATAAATGTAATAAAATTAAACGCTTTGCACGAAGACGTAACTGTCGACGTACACTATTCTATTGAAATGAGAGGAATTACGGCGGAAAAAGCAGAAACGATTGGAACCGCAATAGTAGAAATTTTGGATCAACCAGTACTATTTCATGTAGTAAGATCAAATTTTCCGATATACAGTGACGGCATTTTAGGAAAAGCTTATTTGAGACAAGAAAAAGCCGAAATTTCTTTTGCACACAATACTTTAGTTACACAAAGTCAACCAATTCGACCGATCCGTTTTATTGGCGAAGCTCCTCCGGCGGAAGCACCTCGGAAAAATTGTACGCCGCGTGTTTATCGTATTAGTAATCGTACCCGACAAGCAATCGCCATAGATACCATCGACTGTAATTTGAAAGAAGGATATTTACCATTGATTAAAACAATAGATGGAATTTATATTGGGGAAGCGATCGTAAAAATTAAAAACAACGTGTGCCATGTTCTTGCAATAAATACCTTGGATGAGGACATTCAAATATAAATACCGCCTCAAAAAATTTTACCATTCGAATATCACAATTTCCCTTAAGAACGCGAATATTTTGATTCTGACTCTGAACAGCAGGAGTCACCGGTATCAATGGATCGAGTAACCGAAATTCTATCAAAATTACGTTTGGATCATTTAAATGCAGAGGAAAAAGGTTACGTAATTAAATTAATTGAGGAATTTCCTGAACGATTTCGTCTACCAGGTGACAAGCTAGAATCCACTCCTTTGATACAACATCGAATACCTACAATAGATGACTTGCCCATCAATACTAGGCAATATCGATTTCCACGTGTTCATCAAAAAGAAATAGCTCGCCAAATTTCTAGTAAATTAGCAGAGGAAATTATTGGACCTTCAAATTCTCCATACAATTCACCACTCTGGATAGTACCAAAGAAACCTGATTCTGAGGGAAATCCAAGGTGGAGATTGGTAATTGATTTTCGGAACCTTAACGAAAAAACAATAGGTGACGCATACCCCTTGCCTAACATCACGGAGATTCTGGATCATTTAGGCGAAGCGAAATACTTTTCCACCTTTGACCTCGCTAGTGGATTCCAACAAATTGAAATGAATCCACAAGATCGCGCCAAAACAGCCTTTACTACACCTAATGGTCATTACGAGTATATTCGTATGCCCGAAGGGCTCAAGAATGCTCCCGCGTTTCAACGGCTGATGGATCAGGTGTTGCGACCGACACACACGCGAAAGTTGTTTTTTCCTCTTGGGGTTGTAAGGCCCAAGAGACTCCGTGGTACGCGGTGCCGGTGGCTTTATCACTCGCCAAATTAATTTTAAGTGACTGTTTTGCTTATGCGACAAAATGAACTTGCTGGTCCGGATGATTGATAAACAAGAACACGAATGTTTGAACAATGGTCTTAATCATGAACGTTTGATTAGACTAATTACTCAAGTCCGAACGATGACTTGAGTAAGACAGTTTGATTGAGTGGTGTTAATCACGAATGCTTGATTAAACCAATCGGACTAGTCCGTCTGATGACTAGAGTCCGAAAATCGGTTGACCTGTGAGTCTGGTCACGAATGCTTGACTAGCTCACTAGAGTCCACTGTCTCGTTGCTTATATCGTTAGAGTGCTGATCGAGATTTTGTCACGAGAGAGATGCGTTCGCTCGAGAGACGATTGAATTCTGAACTCGTCTTGCCTTTCGGCGTCGAAAGTAGACAAGACATTAGATTTTCGGGAGGTGTCAAATTGCTGATTGGCTAGCCCTTCCTCGAAGAGGAGGAACCTTCCTTCCGCGATTTGATGGTGGAGGAGGAAGGCTTCTCCTTCTTGGTGACGTAGCGGAGGAAAAACCAGACATCTGGCTAACAAACCTAGCTAGGTTGTTCGGTTGGAGCGTTTACCCAGGGTCACGGTTTATGACTGTATTGTTCCGTGAGTCAGCGGTGGACGACGGGAGGTACCGGTCCGAGGTAACCGTGTACCCTCGCTGACAGAGCAATTTAACGGATTATCTCAGGACGAAAGTAGTCGAAAACACCAGAAAAAAAGGCACGATGTCGATTGCCTCTTAGTCATCTGGTAGGCAAATGGTTCCCAACGAACGCTTCGAGAACAAACAATTGCCCACCGTAAAAGACTTGAATTTTCGCCTCGCCCTGAGCCCGCTTTTGTCCTTTAAGACGAAACATCAGGTATTGCGCGGATTACAAGGTGTGGAGGTATTTGTCTACCTGGATGACATTGTCGTTTACGCGAAAAATCTGGAAGACCACGAAAAGAAAGTCCGACGTCTATTTACTCGATTAAATGATGCAAGGTTAACCCTTCAGCCGGATAAATGCGAATTTTTGAAAACCGAAGTCACATATTTAGGCCATATTATCAGTCGTTCTGGGGTAAGACCAGATCCAAAGAAATTAACGGCAGTAAAACATTTTCCTCGTCCTAAAAATCAAAAAAATGTACGACAATTTCTCGGACTCGCCGGTTATTATCGCCGATTCATCAAAGATTTTGCAGCCAAAGCCAAGCCTTTAACCGAATTATTACAAAAGAACGCTAAATTTGTATGGGGGAAAGCACATAAAAATAGTTTCAAAATTTTACGTAAAGCTTTGTGCAAGAGTCCCATATTGCAATATCCCGATTTCAATAAACCTTTCACATTAACTACCGATGCATCTGACTACGCTATAGGCGCCGTACTCAGTCAAAATGTGGACGGACACGATTTGCCCGTAGCTTACCTTTCGAGGAATTTAACGAAACCGGAACAAAATTATTTTACCACAGAAAAGGAATGTCTAGCAGTTCTTTTTGCAATATTACATTTTCGACCATACCTTTATGGAAGAAAATTTACTTTGGTCAGTGATCACGAGCCTTTAAAATGGATAGATTCGATAAAAGATCCGGGGCAACGATTAGTACGTTGGAGATTAAAATTGCATGATTACGAATACGAATTTGTACATAAACCTGGACGTCTAAATTCCAATGCAGATGCTTTGTCTCGAAACCCGGTAACAGAATTTGATAGTAGTTCAGAATCCAGTTCAAAAGATACATCCGATAGCGATTCGGAACGTAAAACTAGGACTTCCAAAATTTTGCCTATTAAGAAACCTCCCGCTGATAAAAGGTTATCGACGCCAAGCACTTCTAGATCTGCACCCGTGGAATCAAAATCTGTAGCTAAACCAACTGCCAAGAGAAGTAAACGTACATTTCCATTAGATAAAAGTGCCATTGCGACAAGAACACGCTCTGCAGTTCCAACTGTCGAGCCTAAAATTCCCATTAATTACGCGGAATTAACAACTACTGAATCTTCACAAAATTCCGAAGAAGAACCGTATACCGAGCTGGCCGATCCACCGGTATTCCGAGGTCGAAGAAGCGTGTTACCTAATCTAAAATCGCCAATATTGGTTCAAGAGTTTCAACGCTCCCTTTCTAAAGAAGTACAATCTGAAGACCAGTCCGAGGTTTTGGACACTACAGAGGATGAAGCTGCCGCGGCTGCAACACCCGCCGAAGGCATTACAATAGAGGTTGCACCTCCATCCAATGATAGTGACGACAACGAGATCCACCTCGACACTAGTCAACCCATTAGGTTACAAGAACTTCAGGAATCTTTTAACCGTTTCGACAAATCGCTGCAAGAACATAGCGAGATTCTTCAAAAATCATCCGACGAATCAGAACTAGATACAGAAGATTCATTCCGGGAAGAATTGGATAAACGTGCAGAGGATTTGTGGGCACAATATAAATCACGAGGACAAGGTGGTACTAAAACAACAGACACCGAGGTAGTACCTTCGAGATCCGAAATAGGGAGGCCTCCTTTGGAATCCATACAAGAAGAAGAGGAACCTAACACTGCTTCAGGATTTGATAATACTTTAATTCATCGTCCACCGCACCGATCCATGATACCAACCCCGTTACCATCCAACAGACCGCTGGCATTATCCACACCCTACTCGCAATCCACTTATCCAAAACCATCAACACTTTCTGATCCGCCTTCCACCCCCAAACGTTAATATATTCCTGAATCGAGGGACCACAGCAAAATTGACCAGTATCGACCAGGAATCCAAGTAACGGAAAGTATTCTCCCCGACATATTAACGTCACCGACCTTCTCTCGAAGCGCACGCGGAGAGAATATTAAATTTACCCGAAACAGTTTAACAAACATTCGTGAAAATTATGTTCATTTCATTTTTTCTGATGTGGAATTAGTAACTCCGATAAGTAAATTACTCGCAGATATAGGGGCCATAAGCTTAGATAATCTGCGGAATACAAAGCCAAAGGAAGGCCAGGTACTCGTTACGCCGCGAGGTAAATACAAAATTTTTAGTGTAGTAATCAAGGAAAAGCATTATGATGATACATCGCAAAATTAGGTAATGCTTTGAAAAATCTAAAAAACACACTTTTGCAATCAGGCATAAAAACGTTTAGAATTTCGAAATCCGGGGAATTTACTGATACACTTCCGCAGGGTACACTAGCTGGTATCTTATTGAATATTTTTGCGGATAGCGATATCAAAATAACGCTGTGCACCGGAAGCGTACAGATACCGCCCGAAGAACTCCGTCCGAAAATCATTTCGGAATTACATGAAAGTCTAATAGGAGGGCATAAAGGCGTAACAAAAACATATCAAAGAATTCGGGAAAGATTTTATTGGCCATCGATGCGTAACGACATTCAAAATTTCATAAGAACGTGCAATAGTTGTCAGGAAAAAAAACTTGTTAGGACAAAAACTCGTGAACCAATGCTCATAACTGATACACCATTAAGACCATTCGATAAAATATCCTTAGATACTGTGGGACCTCTTCCATTAACTCCTAGCGGGAATCGGCACATTTTGACTATGCAGGATAATCTTACGAAATACTGCATCGCAGTTCCTGTACCGGATATAAAAGCAGAAACTGTAGCTCACGCGCTGGTCACGCATCTGGTTTTGCAATATGGGGCTCCACGCGCAATTTTAACTGATCAAGGTACTAGCTTCATTAACAAAGTATTAAAAGAATTGGCGAAAGTTTTCAAAATTAATCATGTAACTACTTCTGGGTACCGTCCACAAACAAATGGTGCTCTAGAGCGTAGCCATATAGTCTTAACTGAATATATAAAACACTATTTAAATGATTTTGATGATTGGGATAAAATTGTACCGTTTGCAATATTTTCGTATAACACGTCTGTTCACGAAGCAACAAATTTCATCCCACACGAATTAGTATTTGGTGAAATAGCACGCTGTCCTAGTGCATTCCCTGCAGACGAGTCCTTATTAACGTATAATGGTTATCTTCGAGATTTATTAACGCGATTAACGGAGATGCAGACTTTGGCAGCACAAAATTTGATATCGGCTAAACATAAGTAAAAAATATACTACGATGAAAAAGCGCGACCATTTCAGGGTAAAATTGGCGATATGGCACGCGTTCTAGTAGAGGTCAGGAAAGGAAAGTTTGGCAGTCGATATCACGGTCCTTATAAAATAGTTGGAATTTTAGAAAAGAATAACATTATATTACAAAAGGAATCTGGCGAACGATTTGTAAAGCATGCTGATAAACTATTACTACACCACCAAAATGATTAGGCCTCAGAATCCGATCTAATCGTAGAATAGAGTCAAATTAAATTAAGAAAATTGGTAACTTCTCTCTCTGTGATGACCTGGATCATGCTAACCTCCGCAACCCATTGGAGAACACATGAACATCAAGAGTTCGTTCGTTCTGGGATTGTATTTCGAAAAATTGCTCATCACGATGTGATAACCACCGACTGGCGGGGGACGGTACTTCTCGATACTCGTAATTTGGAGGAGAAGAATGTGCCTACTATACAATCACGCCTATTCGTTCATCGTATTAACCTACTACTATTTTTCACTGATTCACCGAGTCGAAGGACATGTTGAAGCTCTTCAGTTGTCATGAAGCCGAATACCGCTCCAGCAACTTACATCCTGCCGGAGTATAGCCTATGGACTGTGGACTGCAACCCACGGATTGCTGAGTTCTGCAGATGACGAATTTTTTTTTTTGACGGGTTACCACGAACCTATGGTCACGGCTGTTGACCTTGGTTGCGAAAAACTGTACAGCGCTGGAAGGATCGGATGTGACAGCATTTCACGCCCGACCATCGGCCTTTCAGGAGCTGGCAGTACCTGCGGGTCAATTCCTTGAGGAACCTCTCAATTGGTCGCTGTGTGAACTGTAGCGGCATCAAACTGGAGATATTTTTGGAGGCCAATCCGAACCTACAGAGTTTTGGCGTTAGGAGCACCGACTTTCCTACATCCGAAAACTCCAACCACAATATATTGCAGAGCCTGACGAATACCAGACTGTCCAGATGGAGTTCACGTCGTGAGCCTCGGAGCTGAATGCTGCGGACGGGTGAACAACGAACGAATTCACCGAGAAAGTGGCTCGACGCATAAGACACATCATTATGCTTAATATGGCCGGGACTACCAACGTGAGAGGAGTTCGCGCTGGATGCACTGGGTGTATTGAAACAATGTGCAAAATTACAAACGAGCTGTACTCGGACGTCGGTGCTCAATTCCTTAAGGACATGTCGTTTCTCGGGGAATTGACTTGTAGGGACAACCGGGGTGTATGCTTGTGGTCTGGTTAGAAATTGTTCAAAAATAGCAATAGTGTGACCTGGAGGGTTGCGTAAGCACCCCGATAGACTGTATAAATTCGGTGCTGCGCGGTGAACCTCACAACCACAGTTTTAAATTTTGAAACAGGCGTGACAGGCGGCCGCTCCACGTTTTCTTACACTATACACGGCACTCTAAATGTCCTTACGCCTAATTATCATCGGGGACGATGATTCTAAGGGGGGGAGGGTGTTACGTGCCGGTTACTTTTTCAAATTCATTTCTAAATTTCTGCGAAAATTCTCATTGAATAGTCAATTCACGGATATCGACGACTGATTCAACCATCACGTGTTATGGGAACTTCCCTCAATCAATAGTCGATTATCTGTGAAAATCCTTAATAGCCATGGTTTGATTCTGCTTGAAACCTGTCACGCCACGGGTTTTTCTCATGGAAGATTATTGTCAACGACCTCCAACGCCGTCGACGTTCTTGGAACGCGCGTTGTGATAAGCATTCCGAAACCTGAACATTGTAGTAGGCCACCTTGTGTTCCTTTCTCTGTTAAATATTGTTACACCATCATTGACATCTGATCCTACCATTGAGTGTTGTGGGAGTTTCCCTCGATCGATTGTCAATGATTTACAAACCAAATTATAATAGTAATTTTATATAAGCTGCTGCGCCACTGCATTCTTCCATGCGAAAATCTGCCAACACCATCGACGTTCTTAGAACGCCGGACGCGATAACAACCTAGGCACTGAGATGCTGGGAACGTTCGAGCGACGACGGTTGGGCCCGTGTGCATGAGGTGCAGAGTCAGCAATTTTGGCGCTCTTTGTTCAAAGTCCCGGGTGCTCGGGCCTACCCTGCGATCGCTCGGCGCAGTCGGCTAGCAAGTCGCGTAGTGCGCAGACGTTCTGTCCGAAGGACATTGCTATTTGTGTAAAATAGTCCTTGAGCTAGAGTTCCATCGTGAATAGTTAATACTTAACGTGGAAAGACTCAGTCCCCGTAAAGACTCGTTTATTACGTTATTCATTATCTTAAATCATTATAATTTTCTCGTTCTAATAAATAAAAGTTAAACCGTTACTTCAACTCCGACATAATCAAAAACTGTTAACACTATAACATCAGTGTACTGTTCGACGTATCCTGCGCTTCAACATCTTGTACCGGCGCCCAGCACTCCAGGTCGCGCAGAGACAGAGAGAGAGAGAGAGAGAGAGAGAGAGAGAGTGAGCGTTCAAGCGAAAGAAAGAAGGAGAGTAATAGGTATTATAGCCTAACCCTCTACGTGTACGAGGTCGGTGAGTTCTTTAGAGTACGTTACTATATATGTGAATTGTGGGCACCGTTTGAATCTTTCAATCTTATAAAATCGTTTTTGTCTCTTTCGTTACCCATGTACGGAGGGGGCAGTTGATCCAACCAATGTGTGTTACGGGGTTTCTCCCTCGATAAACTGCCTTACCTTCCTTCCGCGGGTACCGCATTTTTAAATCATTTTCAATTAGAGAATGTACAAAACCAAGCACTCGCGTGATAATTGATCCATTGCGTGTTACGGGGTTTTCCCGCGGTCAATTATTGTCGATTAATTATTGTCCGTCAATTGTTGTCTATCGACTGACGTTCGAGGCCGTATACGTCGTACGCTGGCTCTAGAATCCGGTTTAGAACAACTGTAATCTCCGAAACCGCACCGAATATTGCAAAATTCTACATACCGGGATTTAACCTTGTACTGTTATTCATAACGCAAATCCATGTAAATTCCCCATTTTTGTACCACCTTTCAATTTTCCTTTTGATATTTATTGTAATACATGGTAATATTTACTTAAATCTGTCTCATTCTGTTCGAACCTGTCTCTACCAAAGTACCACATCCCGACTGGTCAACCTGTATTGGTTGTAGCAAGTACGTATCCCAAAAACAAATATCTAAATTCGTTAAGCGTTACGTGGAAGAAATAAGACACATCCGCTCGGTCATTTAAAAATTAACGCCTCACGTAACACTAGCAAGCTCAAATTATTTTTTTTAAAATTAGGAGCAAATTCAAGAATTGGATATTCACATTTTCTATCTGTTTCATATAAAACTTTTTCAACGCTTAGTGCAATAAATAATTCAGAAATATCTGCATTGTGGTGCAATTTACAAGACTTTTGGAAACAAATGTTCATTATGTTCGTTGGATGATTCGGGTATATTGTACGCAACTGTTCTGACATACACATATTATTTAGTACTAATAACCCAACAACGTTTTCCCATAAAAGATTATGTCCATATAAACATTTCAAAATTTGTTGCAATGTATCGTTCGAAATGCAATCGTCGTTTATATCACAAATACCAATTACGATTTCGTACCTAACAAATGAATGTAATGAAAGAGTTGTAGCATTGATAAAATATTTTGTTTTATGGACGTCATTGCAAATACGTTGTATAGTTATATGAAAGTAATTATTTCTAATCAGTTCAAATAATTTGTCGTATAAAACTATTCCATACATATTTTTAATGCTATTTGCATCCAATATATCAAGTTCTTGAAGTTTCACTATCAACAATCTGCTGAACTTTTTTTTTATACGATTGAGTGATTTTTTCAAATTTTTGTCTTCGGTACATTTTGATATGTAATCAGGTAAATGCAAATTCACTTTTCCAATATTCAATAATTCACGCACATGATTTTTGGATTTTGAGTGCCGCAGAATGTTATTAAGTTTAAAATTACTTTTACAAATTGTACAATATGCTTTTCCATTGCATTTGCGTAACCATTTATTGTGCTCGGTTTTTGTTCTGTTACTGCTGTTGTGGATGTCAGCCATACCAGGACTATTTTGTAACTAAAAAAAATTATTACAATATAATCTGATATAATATGTAATACTTGTACATACTGTTAAAATAATTGTAAACGAGCGTCATCTTTTAGTTAAGTACGTCCATGCATTTCACAAAATACATATCTAACTGCAATAACTTGAATAAAACATCTCTGAGAGAGTCATTGCATGCCCATGATGCATCACACAACATTACCAAAAATTATAAGGTAATATGTCAAATATAAGGCGTACCGTAAGCCCACCCACCACGACAAGGCAGAGACGCATAGGGAGGGAAAAAATGGTGTCACATGCTTTGTCCACAATATCACAGTAGGGAGGAAGGAAAAGTTCACGCAGCATCAATAGTTGCGACACAATTTTAAAAACATTCATTTAAAATTCCATGTACTTGGGGAGAAATCAAAAAGAATGACTAAAAGTAATATCTTGAATTCAAAAAGAGTTCATAAGGTATGAGAAGAAATGAAATGAAATAATATTCAAAAAATTAAGGAATGCAAAAATATGAGAAGTATTGAACATATAGAAACAGTATTTATACATATATAAGATTCTGAGAAGAGTTTACGAATTTTACTTGAATAATATGTTAAAGACATTTTATTGAAGAAACTTTTAAGGTATCTACCCACACAGCACACAGGCGCCTAGTCCCAGGCGCTCGAGGCGCCTTAAGGGGAGGTTCTGGTCTAGAGCCCCAAAAAATAGGTGATATTTAGGAATTAATTAAAGGAAAACTACTACATATAATTTAATGGGACTTTCTGCATTGTATTAAGGATGTCTTAAATTATAGAAATATATTTTTTGTTTTATAATTAATCATTGCAGACAGCCCTGGGGAGTCGTTAAAGTCAAGGCGTCAAAAAATTGATCCAAATCGGTGGGACCTGTATCTCCAAAAGTTATTATCCGATTCGACTGAAACCCTTTTGTATTTTGAAGATTATTCTTTTGGCTGGGGGGGGGGCTAAAAAAAATTACAAAAATGACATTTTTTTTACAAAATAACGACACTTCCAGTTTGAAATCACTTCCCTGTATTTTTCGTCCTTTCATCGCCTTAGAAAATTATAAATTTTCAACTTTTTATCATTTTTTTGGCTCCCCCCCCTAATCAGAAGTATATTCCTCAAAATAAAAAAAGTTTCAGTCGAATCGGACGATAACTTTTGAAGATAGAGGTCCCACCGTTTTGAGAACACCGTTTTGAGAAAAACGCATTTAAAGATTTACGTGAGCGCCGTTGTTGCCCATGCATTTGCCACTACTCAAATGCCTAAGTAGGTAAGCTATGCCGATTCTGGATACAGTAGGCGAGGGGGTGAGGCGGGGCGGGGGGGTACCGCGCTCTTGGGCGAGATTGGTGCGGGGGTGAGGCGAGGCGGGGGGGTACCGCGCTCTTGGGCGAGATGGGTGCGGGGGGTGAGGTGGGGAGGGGGTACCGCGTTCGTTGGTGAGGGGGATGACGTCACAGGGGAGGGGGATTTCAAAATTTCAAAATGGCGTCGCGCACGCAGGTCAAGTTTGTGGGCGAGGGGGCTGACGTCACAGGGGGAGGGGGTGAATTTTCAAAATTTTAACACGCGCGGGAATCGGTGCGCAGGCGCGAAAGATAAGGCGCGAAAGGATGTAACGCGGATGCTGTAATTCGACACCGATACCTATTCGAGATTAATTAATCTGAATAGCCCAACCGTCTCACGAAAGAATGCAACGTCGCCCTAGTATAAACATCCGCCGACGAAATGTAATTCGACACCCTCAGAGCGATAATTATTCGGGTATCGCCCAACGTATTTTGAATGAAATAACTATTCGAGATCAATTCATAATACGGCAAGAAGTCTTCCGAAAGATAAGGAATCATGACGCGCGACAGGATGTAACGCGTTGAGGCGCGTACGTGCGTGCTCCGCAGATGCTGTAATTCGACACCCTCTGACACAGCGCGAAGCGATAACTATGCGAGATTTATTAATCTAAACAGTACAGCTGCCCCATGATCATCATGTAAGAATGGGGCATTGCGTTCGCGTAAACATCCGCCTACGAAAACATAGAGCGATGATTTTTCGAGTTTCGTTTCGAATATTTCAAAGATTGGGACCGCCGTGACGGATGCGAATGCCCTTATCGCGAACGGGGGAATCCGATACACGTGGTAACGCAACGAGTTAGTGCGACTTTACGTTACTCGATTGAGGTGCATGAGAGAAAGAGCGATAGAGAGAATTCGATGATCATCGCCATCAATGCTGCAATATATATTCATACATTGACGTGCACGTGTACGTGAATCTGTATAAAAGCAACGTTTAAATGAATCGTTACAGGTATTAACGTGAAAATCATCCATTTATTAAAACATACACGCGTACTATAGTGGTACATGATTTACATCGCGCAACATGGATTGCATTCCTAACGCTAACAATTCACAATCAATCAAAGAATGTTGTTCAAAGTGATCGCTTTCGGAAATTAATTTTACATAATCTGTTGGTGCGGTAGCGCTACGTAGAACGTTTACGAACGCGGTATATTTACTAGCTACAGCGTACATATTTTCGGTCAACCAAGTGAACATATGATCGATGCAATGTTCATACGCGAACAGTTTTCGCATCGTGACTTCCGTCATGTATAAGGTAACGCGATTATCGGTGATTTTGACGAGTTGATCATTGTGCATGCGCGTGAATTCGATTCGCAAATGATCAATTTCGATGTGGGTCTGGGGTGTTGTTACGTTGCCGCGTAATTTTTTAAGAATGTCAGTCATATTTTGCAGTAGGAGCTTCCACGTAGACACTGAGAAGCTCAACTCGCCACCTTTATTGTCGACTATGGTGAACTCGACGCGGCACGAATCCATGCCAATGCGAATTCCTATCGTGAGCCGTTTATACGCTGTTGAGGTCAGAATGTGTGGAACTCTTTTCGCGTACAGACATTGGGCGAGTACAGTGATTTGTATTTGAAAACAGATGTGCTGTTACTCGCCGACGTATTCGAAAGTTTCCGCACCGACTGTATCGCGAGTTACGATCTGGATCCCGCGCATTATTGCACGCTACCAAGTTTCACGTGGGATGCTCAAGTACACCAGCGTACGATTAGAGCTTCTGACGGACGTGGACATGTTACTGTTCGTGGAGCGTGGCATACGCGGCGGTCTGAGCCAGTGCTCGCACAGGTACGCGCGAGCCAACAACCAGCACCTGCCTGCAGGGATGTACGACGAGTCGAAGCCGTCGACGTATATAATGTACTTCGACGTCAACAACTTGTACGGCTCGGCGATGTCGCAGGCTATGCCGAAAGGAGGGTTTCGATGACTGGACGATGCGACAGTGGCCGCGCTCGACGTATCATCCCTACCCGACGGCGAGGACTCCGAGGAATCTGAGGGATACCTGCTGGAGGTAGACATCGAATATCCCAAGGAGATCCACGACGCCCACGCCGACCTTCCATTCTGCCCGGTGCGCGAGCACGCGCCAGGAGGAAAACAGACTAAGCTGCTTGCCACGCTCGACGATAAGGAGCGATACGTCATCCATTATCGCTACCTGAAACAGTGCGTCCGACACGGTTTACGCGTGACGCGAATTCATCGGGTGTTACGATTCGATCAGTCGCATTGGTTGCGCGACTACATTCGATTGAACACCGATTTGAGGACGCGAGACACGAGTGAATTTCAAAAGACTCTATATAAATTAATGAACAATGCGGTGTACGGAAAGACAATGGAAAATGTGCGGAATCGCGTAGACGTGCGACTGGTGACGCGGTGGGACGGTCGTTACGGTGCGGAAGCGCTGATCGCGAAACCAAACTTTCACAGTCGGACGATATTCTCCGAGCAGTTAGTGGCCATCGAAATGCGCAAACTCAAAGTGAAGTTCGACAAGCCGATATACGTGGGGATGAGTGTATTGGACGTATCGAAAGAATGCCTGTACGAGTTCCATTATGCGTATATGCGTGCGGAGTTCGGTGATCGGTGTAAGGTCCTGTACACTGACACCGACAGTTTAATGTATAGTGTGAAATGCGATGATATGTACGAAAAGATGAAGTGTGACGTTGTCCGATTCGATACGAGTGATTACGCGGTGGACAATCCGTACGGTATGCCCCGCGTAAACAAAAAGGTGCCGGGACTCATGAAAGATGAGAACAACGGCACCTTGATGACCGAGTTCATCGGACTACGATCTAAGATGTACGCGACTAGAACGTTTAACGCTGCAGTGGCGTCTACGAGTGAGACTAAGAAAGTGAAGGGTGTGCGGAGACATGTAGTCGCAAACGATATACAATTCGATGATTACATTCGTTGTCTTCATGATCTTACCGAAACATCAGTTCGGCAGAACAATATACGCTCCAAAGAGCACGATGTGTATACCGTGAGTCAAGAAAAGAACGCTGTCAGTCCGTTCGACGACAAGCGATATATTTTAACCGATCGGGTCAGCATCCTTCCGTGGGGGCATTATCGAATCCCCGAGCTCGAGCTTGAGCCCGACGAGTCCCTCGAGAATCCCATTGTATAGAATGCTTGTATGTTTGTATTTTTTGCATGTACATATGTATATACGTTTCTTTTGTCTATGTTATTTATTTATTTATGGATATGTAATATATGTATAGCGTAGAATATAACCAAAATTGTATTTTATACGTATTAGTATATATATATATTTTTTCTCTACTTTATTAAGCTTAATTGTACGCATATATATGCACGAAGAAGAAGAATAAGAATGAGGAGGAGGAGAATGTGAATAAACGGACAATGTATATATTTATATGTATTTATTCATTCATTTATTTGTTCCAGTAACATCAAGCACGATAACGAATCAGAGAATATCCTTGTCGCGTATCCACGAGTTCCGCGATGAATCGATTCCAAGCCACTTAACGTACACCTGATTCCCCTTGCGACGAACAATCTTCTCGACCAGATAGACGTCCGGATTCGCGACCGAATGTAGTTCGTACTCGTAGAATCCACCCGAGATCGGCTCTCCCGCGGAATCGTGCAGAATGTACTTCACCGGGAACGTTCGTTGTACGGTTACGATTTCAAATACCTCGGTCGACCAGTTCGGAGTGTACCCCTTCTCGAAGAGGGTCTTGAACTTGCTCACGCGTACCTTGTCACCGACGTTGAATTTCGTGCGGAGTCGAACGCTTTTCGATGCAGAGGGGGAGGGGGGTTCATTCACGGCGAACGACAAACGCGTCGCGGGGGTCACGTCAACGGGTCGGGCGTTGATCGTCCGATGCTTGCGATGATTGTAGGTGCGTTCGAGCGCAGGTAACAGATCGACCCAGCGATAGAACGCGTTCAAGGAGAATTGTTTCCACATGAGGTTTTTCAGCGTACGATTGAAACGTTCGACGATCGACGCTTTCATCACGCTGTACGTGGAGTAGTGGTTGATCCCGCGCATCTTCGCGCATCGTTGAAACTCCGCGTTGTAAAACTCCATTCCCATGTCGGTTTTTAAATTTCGCGGGCATCTATCGCTCTGCCGCAATACGGTCGTGAACGCCGCGGTCACGTCGCGTCCTCTTTTCGTTTTCACGGGTATTTATACTTGTACCCCTTGTTACCCAGCGTTCGCTTGCTCGGCGAATGGTTTTGCTTATGCGCGCTCGTCGACAACAAGATGCGTCTGTACGAGCGAAAATCAGCGTCCGTGCACGTCTGCTGGTTGGGTTCTCGCATGAACAACAATTCGTACAAACCCCGAGTCCCCGGGTATCGCGTTCCGTTCACGTGAATGTCATCGCCATCCGCATCGATGGTGAGCACGGAATCGCCGATCATTAGATCTTCGTCGGGCCCCAAGTATACGCCGCACACATCATCGTTGTCGTCACTAGAATCTGGAAGGTTATTCGGATGTTCCTTGATTATCGACGGAGTGACGATGACTACGACGACGATAACAACAACGACAACGATAACAACAACGACAACAACCATACCTACGACTGTTCTTCACCGACAGCAGGAGACTAATCGATGATGTGTGCGGCGTATACTTGGGGCCCGACGAAGATCTAATGATCGGCGATTCCGTGCTCACCATCGATGCGGATGGCGATGACATTCACGTGAACGGAACGCGATACCCGGGGACTCGGGGTTTGTACGAATTGTTGTTCATGCGAGAACCCAACCAGCAGACGTGCACGGACGCTGATTTTCGCTCGTACAGACGCATCTTGTTGTCGACGAGCGTGCATAAGCAAAACCATTCGCCGAGCAAGCGAACGCTGGGTAACAAGGGGTACAAGTATAAATACCCGTGAAAACGAAAAGAGGACGCGACGTGACCGCGGCGTTCACGACCGTATTGCGGCAGAGCGATAGATGCCCGCGAAATTTAAAAACCGACATGGGAATGGAGTTTTACAACGCGGAGTTTCAACGATGCGCGAAGATGCGCGGGATCAACCACTACTCCACGTACAGCGTGATGAAAGCGTCGATCGTCGAACGTTTCAATCGTACGCTGAAAAACCTCATGTGGAAACAATTCTCCTTGAACGCGTTCTATCGCTGGGTCGATCTGTTACCTGCGCTCGAACGCACCTACAATCATCGCAAGCATCGGACGATCAACGCCCGACCCGTTGACGTGACCCCGCGACGCGTTTGTCGTTCGCCGTGAATGAACCCCCCTCCCCCTCTGCATCGAAAAGCGTTCGACTCCGCACGAAATTCAACGTCGGTGACAAGGTACGCGTGAGCAAGTTCAAGACCCTCTTCGAGAAGGGGTACACTCCGAACTGGTCGACCGAGGTATTTGAAATCGTAACCGTACAACGAACGTTCCCGGTGAAGTACATTCTGCACGATTCCGCGGGAGAGCCGATCTCGGGTGGATTCTACGAGTACGAACTACATTCGGTCGCGAATCCGGACGTCTATCTGGTCGAGAAGATTGTTCGTCGCAAGGGGAATCAGGTGTACGTTAAGTGGCTTGGAATCGATTCATCGCGGAACTCGTGGATACGCGACAAGGATATTCTCTGATTCGTTATCGTGCTTGATGTTACTGGAACAAATAAATGAATGAATAAATACATATAAATATATACATTGTCCGTTTATTCACATTCTCCTCCTCCTCATTCTTATTCTTCTTCTTCGTGCATATATATGCGTACAATTAAGCTTAATAAAGTAGAGAAAAAATATATATATATACTAATACGTATAAAATACAATTTTGGTTATATTCTACGCTATACATATATTACATATCCATAAATAAATAAATAACATAGACAAAAGAAACGTATATACATATGTACATGCAAAAAATACAAACATACAAGCATTCTATACAATGGGATTCTCGAGGGACTCGTCGGGCTCAAGCTCGAGCTCGGGGATTCGATAATGCCCCCACGGAAGGATGCTGACCCGATCGGTTAAAATATATCGCTTGTCGTCGAACGGACTGACAGCGTTCTTTTCTTGACTCACGGTATACACATCGTGCTCTTTGGAGCGTATATTGTTCTGCCGAACTGATGTTTCGGTAAGATCATGAAGACAACGAATGTAATCATCGAATTGTATATCGTTTGCGACTACATGTCTCCGCACACCCTTCACTTTCTTAGTCTCACTCGTAGACGCCACTGCAGCGTTAAACGTTCTAGTCGCGTACATCTTAGATCGTAGTCCGATGAACTCGGTCATCAAGGTGCCGTTGTTCTCATCTTTCATGAGTCCCGGCACCTTTTTGTTTACGCGGGGCATACCGTACGGATTGTCCACCGCGTAATCACTCGTATCGAATCGGACAACGTCACACTTCATCTTTTCGTACATATCATCGCATTTCACACTATACATTAAACTGTCGGTGTCAGTGTACAGGACCTTACACCGATCACCGAACTCCGCACGCATATACGCATAATGGAACTCGTACAGGCATTCTTTCGATACGTCCAATACACTCATCCCCACGTATATCGGCTTGTCGAACTTCACTTTGAGTTTGCGCATTTCGATGGCCACTAACTGCTCGGAGAATATCGTCCGACTGTGAAAGTTTGGTTTCGCGATCAGCGCTTCCGCACCGTAACGACCGTCCCACCGCGTCACCAGTCGCACGTCTACGCGATTCCGCACATTTTCCATTGTCTTTCCGTACACCGCATTGTTCATTAATTTATATAGAGTCTTTTGAAATTCACTCGTGTCTCGCGTCCTCAAATCGGTGTTCAATCGAATGTAGTCGCGCAACCAATGTGACTGATCGAATCGTAACACCCGATGAATTCGCGTCACGCGTAAACCGTGTCGGACGCACTGTTTCAGGTAGCGATAATGGATGACGTATCGCTCCTTATCGTCGAGCGTGGCAAGCAGCTTAGTCTGTTTTCCTCCTGGCGCGTGCTCGCGCACCGGGCAGAATGGAAGGTCGGCGTGGGCGTCGTGGATCTCCTTGGGATATTCGATGTCTACCTCCAGCAGGTATCCCTCAGATTCCTCGGAGTCCTCGCCGTCGGGTAGGGATGATACGTCGAGCGCGGCCACTGTCGCATCGTCCAGTCATCGAAACCCTCCTTTCGGCATAGCCTGCGACATCGCCGAGCCGTACAAGTTGTTGACGTCGAAGTACATTATATACGTCGACGGCTTCGACTCGTCGTACATCCCTGCAGGCAGGTGCTGGTTGTTGGCTCGCGCGTACCTGTGCGAGCACTGGCTCAGACCGCCGCGTATGCCACGCTCCACGAACAGTAACATGTCCACGTCCGTCAGAAGCTCTAATCGTACGCTGGTGTACTTGAGCATCCCACGTGAAACTTGGTAGCGTGCAATAATGCGCGGGATCCAGATCGTAACTCGCGATACAGTCGGTGCGGAAACTTTCGAATACGTCGGCGAGTAACAGCACATCTGTTTTCAAATACAAATCACTGTACTCACCCAATGTCTGTACGCGAAAAGAGTTCCACACATTCTGACCTCAACAGCGTATAAACGGCTCACGATAGGAATTCGCATTGGCATGGATTCGTGCCGCGTCGAGTTCACCATAGTCGACAATAAAGGTGGCGAGTTGAGCTTCTCAGTGTCTACGTGGAAGCTCCTACTGCAAAATATGACTGACATTCTTAAAAAATTACGCGGCAACGTAACAACACCCCAGACCCACATCGAAATTGATCATTTGCGAATCGAATTCACGCGCATGCACAATGATCAACTCGTCAAAATCACCGATAATCGCGTTACCTTATACATGACGGAAGTCACGATGCGAAAACTGTTCGCGTATGAACATTGCATCGATCATATGTTCACTTGGTTGACCGAAAATATGTACGCTGTAGCTAGTAAATATACCGCGTTCGTAAACGTTCTACGTAGCGCTACCGCACCAACAGATTATGTAAAATTAATTTCCGAAAGCGATCACTTTGAACAACATTCTTTGATTGATTGTGAATTGTTAGCGTTAGGAATGCAATCCATGTTGCGCGATGTAAATCATGTACCACTATAGTACGCGTGTATGTTTTAATAAATGGATGATTTTCACGTTAATACCTGTAACGATTCATTTAAACGTTGCTTTTATACAGATTCACGTACACGTGCACGTCAATGTATGAATATATATTGCAGCATTGATGGCGATGATCATCGAATTCTCTCTATCGCTCTTTCTCTCATGCACCTCAATCGAGTAACGTAAAGTCGCACTAACTCGTTGCGTTACCACGTGTATCGGATTCCCCCGTTCGCGATAAGGGCATTCGCATCCGTCACGGCGGTCCCAATCTTTGAAATATTCGAAACGAAACTCGAATAATTATCGCTCTATGTTTTCGTAGGCGGATGTTTACGCGAACGCAATGCCCCATTCTTACATGATGATCATGGGGCAGCTGTACTGTTCAGATTAATAAATCTCGCATAGTTATCGCTTCGCGCTGTGTCAGAGGGTGTCGAATTACAGCATCTGCGGAGCACGCACGTACGCGCCTCGACGCGTTACATCCTGTCGCGCGTCATGATTCCTTATCTTTCGGAAGACTTCTTGCCGTATTATGAATTGATCTCGAATAGTTATTTCATTCAAAATACGTTGGGCGATACCCGAATAATTATCGCTCTGAGGGTGTCGAATTACATTTCGTCGGCGGATGTTTATACTAGGGCGACGTTGCATTCTTTCGTGAGACGGTTGGGCTATTCAGATTAATTAATCTCGAATAGGTATCGGTGTCGAATTACAGCATCCGCGTTACATCCTTTCGCGCCTTATCTTTCGCGCCTGCGCACCGATTCCCGCGCGTGTTAAAATTTTGAAAATTCACCCCCTCCCCCTGTGACGTCAGCCCCCTCGCCCACAAACTTGACCTGCGTGCGCGACGCCATTTTGAAATTTTGAAATCCCCCTCCCCTGTGACGTCATCCCCCTCACCAACGAACGCGGTACCCCCTCCCCACCTCACCCCCGCACCCGTCTCGCCCAAGAGCGCGGTACCCCCCCGCCACGCCTCACCCCCGCACCAATCTCGCCCAAGAGCGCGGTACCCCCCGCCCCGCCTCACCCCCGCACCAATCTCGCCCAAGAGCGCGGTACTCCCCGCCCCGCCTCACCCCCTCGCCTACTGTATCCAGAATCGGCATAGCTTACCTACTTGCCTATAACTTGGGGAATTTTACGAATTTCAACAAATCCTTTTAAACACGTTTTCCTAAAAGGTTGAACATTCGAAAAATGAAATAAAAAAAAATCGACATTTAGACCAGAACCTCGCCTTAAAGGCGCCGCGAGTGTCCCACGAGCGTCCAATATGCGCCTTCAGAGCGCCTGATGTTACAAAACGGGACGCCTTAAAGGTGCCTTTAAAACGCCTGAATTAGAACTGACAGGCGTCTTAATTATCGATAAATTAGGTTAAATGCAGCTGTTTAAAAATCGCCATTAGGGCGTATTTACGATGGTTATCGATACTGATTAATTATAATATAAATTTAATCAAACAAAGGGTTATCAAAATGAAATCAGACTCGATAACAATTCATTTTCATTGTTTATTTATTTAAAATTTGTTTACAGATACTTGAAAAAACAAGGAAGTTCTCAGTTGGACACACATATATATATATATATATATATATATATATATATATGTGGGTGTGGGTGTGGGTGTGTGTTGTGTGTGTGTGTGTGTGTGTGTGTGTGTGTGTGTGTGTGTGTGTGTTATATTTCTATATCAAGATGACCTTACGCAAGCAATGAAAACAGAATGCACTTACATAAGAAGTATAGCTAGGTGATACACATGTAAGTATGCAAATTATACAAAATGTACAGAATATACAGAATATACATATAAAAACACTTAACGCTTCAGCGACGGCGCTGAATTTAACAATTTCTCTATGCGGACGGCGGTCGCGTGCCAGTATTCTCTCGAAGCTGACGGCGGCAGTGATGTAGCCAGTTCCAAAATTATACTGGGATTGGTTATTACAATTTACATTAAGTTTATAAAAATAGTTTATTTTTAAGTCAAAATAAATTAATAACTATAGGTGGATTAATTGAATCTAATAATGTCCCAACTACTAACTGCATCGGAAAATAATGTTCATAAAATAATAAGTACAAAACAATGTACAAACAGTTTACAATTATTTTGTAACTTATTTGAATATATTTTTCTTACATTAATATACTCGTGCAAGAAATACTTAATACTTAAAATTTGACCGTTCTTAAGTTCGGTAACAAGAAACTACTTTTTCACGGATTTGTAGCTGACACGTGAAAAATTTATTAATTACTTAATTATGCGTTATGATATACATCAGCGAAACCATCAGCAAGATACTTTGAATATTCACGAATCGAATTCAATACTTTTAACGCTCGTTCCGAACAGAAAAAAAATCATATTTAAATATAAAGGAAAGTAAAAGTGAAATTTTTACTGGACCTATAGTATTCCTTCCTCTACAGAGTGGAACCGCCGTATCAACATTGGATGTTTGTAAAAGACTTTATAACTGATTAAAGACGATTTTTTTCCTTAAAAATGTGGGGGAAAAATTGATTCGTGTGTAACTCTTACAATTTTTGTTCAAATTCATCGGCAAGTTTCCACTCTGTAGATATTGCTGTATAGAATAATAATCACCTGAAAGCATTTCGCTTTCAGATTCCTGGTTCACCTAAATCGATGTACACCACCTGCAGCGGCGCGCCGTACAGGACTATCTTCAAAGATTAATAACTTCGACAATTTTATACATTCCGACGATTTTTTTTGTAAATACTCGCAAACGTGCCCACAATAGATCGTCAAAATCACGACTATAGCGATTGTTTGGTATCAAAATAATTTAGCGTCAATGAACTAACGATTTTACGTATCCAATACTCCACTACCCCCTCTTAAGGTTAATCCTTAGGCAGAGCCGCCCTTAGCACCGGGCAAACGGGGCCCTGACCCCAGGCGCCGCGCTTAGGAACTTCATTTTGTAAAAAGTAAATGAATTAAGTATAATTGTCAAAGTTATCAATTTTTCTAGAACAGATTTTTGGCAAGCTTAAGTGACGCGTGAACTAAAGACGTAATCTGTTATCTGTTTTCAATTAGATGTTTTCAATAATATCGATTTTTGCCCCGGGCCCCGCAAATCCTAAGGGCGGCACTGCCGTTACTTAATTTATTTTTGCGCCGCTTTCCGGTCGCACGATCGCTTCAACCATTTCTGGATGGAGGACTCCGCTTCCTTCCTGTTTATTGACACTTTCCCCTTTTCCGCAGCATCTTAAACAAGAATTTCAACAAGATGTTAGATGTTGAATTCTACATTAATCAGTATTAGCTATGGTGAAATTTGGGTGATAATTACATACCTATAACGACTTGTGCCAACTTTAATTTATAAAATGGTTGCTTCCCCTGCCTCCCCAGCCAGCTGAACATCAGGGCCAAATCATTCATAAGGACGGAGCCCAAAACCCTTTTTGTAAAATGATATATATTGGATCCTCCAAAATTTGCAAATTCATTTACCTATAATTAAAAAATTATTAGCTTGGCTAAATTAAAATGGCTTATCCTACAGGTTGGACTACAGAGAGAGAGAGAGAGAGAGGGAGGGGGGGAAGGGAGTGGGAGAGGGAGGGTGGGAGGGAGGGAGGAGAGAGAGAGAGAGAGAGAGAGAGAGAGAGAGAGAGAGAGAGAGAGAGAGAGTCTATAATGATATTTTACTTACTGCATCTTGGAAATTGGTTTCATCTTTTAATATAGCCTCCAACTCTTTCACTCTTTCTACGGAGTTCAACGGAAATTGTAAATGATTAAATTTTACAAAAAATGATCGTTTCCGATCCGGCACTGGTGCTGCTTGCGTTTGTACTTTACTTTCCAGGTTTTTCACCCGCTCCAGCGTTTCGAGGAGTAACGTTCTCAAGAAATTGTTCTGAGCCATCATGGCGTGGTTTAGGTCGATTAATATTTTAAAATCGGTAGCGTTGCTGTTGCTGCTGCTGGTGCTGCAACTGGGGCCTGCATCTATGTTTTCTGAAAATTATTTATTACATTTTATATTTTTTCACTGTAACTTTCCATGATAAAAAACTATCTCCGCATAGAATATACACATATATTGACTTACCAACTTGACTATTTGTACGGGAGAAACTCCCTTTGCTTCCATTGCTGGTGCTGGACCCCGCAAGGTATACGGTTTCATCTAAAAACCAAAATTGTTTTTATTAAAGAGTTCTGCTGCAAACATTAATAAACATATATATTTTATATCTCGCGCGTTCGTCAGTGCTTTAATCAGGGGTACCTCAAGTGGTAACAAACAGGAACGGACAGAACGAGCAGTGTTACCAACCCTACGGAAAAATCCGTAGATCTACGGATTTTTTACTTTATCTACGGACCTACGGATTGTAAACTGCCGTCAAGCTCATCTCTGCTAGGTATTTAACTCTTCGAGTATATTTGACAAGGCAGGCTTGTCATACATGTTCTAGTGCTAGCACGTCCAAAAATTACATCTGATTTGTGTGGAAACTCTCTACTGCGTTAAATTCGATAGTTGCAAGTACAAATGCGTGCAAACATGACCCCCAAGAGTGTCGGGATCGCATACGAAATAGAACCTCTCTAAGGACATTGGCTGTGAAAATTACGGCAGTTCGAAATCTTTAGACCTTGCAATGCAGGCGTATTCATAAAGCGAGAACCTGTGGGGTTGCGTCGAAGGAACGGCCTACTTAGTACGAAAGCGAACATAATAATTCTCGAGGTAAGGAAGCAGAATTGCGGACACATCCAAAACGCATCTACTATAAATAAAGCGTAAGAAAAATGTGAAAGATGTATTGTTACTAATCCACAAGGGCAGATGTTGGCAACCACATCGCTGCAAGATGGAATTTGTACAATAATTAACGTAGAAGAAGAGGGACTTTTACCAACAGAATCGGTGAAACAACATGATTCTTTACACAAACGCCTAGGACAGAAGATAACTTGAACAGAAAAATAATATGATTGAACCGAGCAAAGTAGCGGGAAGGGAATTAGAAGATTGTATTAGGTAATCGTAATTTTTATGTAGCATATTTACACACCTGATCGTATAATTGGTTTCCTCATTTTTGTAGGTGGGCATAACAGCGACGTTGAGCCTGGAATGATTTCCTCCATTGGTGGAGGTGAGGACATCAGCGGTGTGTTGTCAGGCCCTGACTCCTCACTGCTCGAATACCTTTTCAGTATAATTTTCCTCTTTGCGGCCTCCACGTCTGACTGTAAGTCGCTTGTTTCCTCCGCTTTTTTTGCTTTTGCCCTTGCCGTGGCATAATCATCTGAATGAACACATTAGTGATTAATGGGTATAATAATTACTCACCAATTAGTACTATAATTAATAAGTAAATATAATAATAATTTCAACGTACAACAGATTCCACCGGGAAAGACTGATACGGCGAGCTTCTCCCACGATTCATCGCGCAGCTCGCAATTCTTGATTGCCACTGTTATGCGGCTGGGTTTGTAAGGTGGCCAATAACAAACTCCTCCTACCACCCAATCCGTGGGGACTTCAGACACCGATTCATCGCCAATGAATTCGACGATGAGCCAACCCGTATGCGCCATTTCTAATCCTGTATACACAAGTATTCGTGAAACAAAACTTGTTTAGAAATTTACTAGCGTGTATTCTTAGCTTGAAAGGTATAGCGAAATTGAGACCAGAAAAAATCAAAACCTGAATCATTAATATTATCGTCATAAAAACATTCTAAAGACAGTACAAATATTGAATGAGCATATTCTAAGTTCACACATTTATATGCTATTTCTGCGACATTAAAAAGTAGAGAAGGACCCACATTGCATTCTTCTGAAAGGGAATTTCCTAATTTTTAAGATTTATACGGGGATACACCTATAGATTTAATGAGTTTTAAAATGCTATTTTTTAATCCAGAATGGTGATAATTAGCTGTTTTGATACGTTTAATTCTACGTTTCTGGCTGTTTTTAAAAGGGTTCTGGGTTCTGGCATGTAAAGTACTGGAAACTAATCTTTTTAAAATGTGGAGTACATAATGTATTGTTCGATGTGAAATTTGATGTGATACAGCCCACTCTGCCAATGAAGAAGCTGAATTAGGATTACTCAATTCAGTTGAAAATTCTTCAGAAGTCTGTGAATTTTCGAAGGAGACACAATTTTGAATTTCTTTATAATTCGGAGAAAGTTCCACATTACTTTCGGTAATATTGGAAGAAGATTGCGAACTCGTGCCAGGTGAAACATATAAGTATATTGGTAATGAGAAGATAAAGACAAGATGTTGAATGTGAAAATGATTGTGAACTAGTTCCAGGTTAAACATCACTAGTGGGGTACTAACAAAGTGGATTGCAGATGTTAAATGCGAAGAATTAGCATCTAATGATGTTCTGGCTTCCTGAACGGAACGATTAAGTGATCTTTTAGCACGCTTATTCAATTTCAATTTGCCAGTCATTATTAAAGTAATGAAGATAATACAAGATAATGCAACACTGGTTTCAGAAATATAGAACTTACCTGGAGAATACATATATGGATGTGGTCCAAACCAAACGCCAAAGGTACACACTAAAGACAACTAACTTTAAACACGTTGACTAATAGTAAAAAAAAAACACAATACAAATACTATGAAAACACGATAAAAAACACTAAAAATACGATAAAAACACGATAAATGACACTATAAAAATACGATACAAGTAAGATAAAAACACGATAAATGACACTATAAAAATACGATACAAATAAGATAAAAACACGATAAATGACACTATAAAAATACGATACAAATAAGATAAAAACACGATAAATGACACTATAAAAATACGATAAAACACACTATAAAAATAATATAAAATTACTAAAACTATGTAAAATAATAAGAAAAAAATAGGAATAAACTACAGACTAACAATAAAATGAAAAAAATATTTGAAAACGTATGGAAAATAGCGAGAAATAGAGTGCGCCCCCTGCGATGGTTCTGCGATAACTGCTGCAGTTTCCTTGCTACCTGTAGGGTCCAAGGAAACCTTGCTACGCGGCGCAACCCCCATCCTGCCGACGGATATTCCTCTGCAGACTTGCCAGAAAAGCTCTTTAAAGCAGAAAAGCAGAAAAAATTGAACCAAAGGTTTTTTAATCCTTATGAGTGTCGCTACCGCCACTACAAAAATCAGGTCATTATTTTCTAAACATCGATTTTTTTTGGGCACCAAGATGTTACAAAAACTGCAGGAGAAAACGTATTTTATCTTTAACCGTCTGCTATTCTGTAGATTTTTTTTTTCAAATTTCTGGTCGTGGTAAGGGCGATAGCACCACTCGTAAGGATTAAAAAAACGTTTGGTTCTCTTTCTTCTGCCCAGTGGAAAAGCCGCTAGCCTTGGGACAAGGCAACAAGGATGTGTACGGTTAACAACGGTTATAATTTTGAAAGTTGTAAAGATTTTAAATCATCCTTCATGATTTTAAACAGCCAAAAGATGAATAAAAGTGTAGGTATACGAGGCATCAATGTCGTATCTTTTTTTGTCGCCTAGAAAAGAGATCACGAAATCGGCTGAAAAATCGGCCGTTTAAACCCGGAAAAAACGCTAATAAAAGGAAGCAATGATCTCGAGTACAGTAGTGGTCAAAGAAGACAGTGCCGCTACTGAAAAGAGCAGAATTACTACTGCATCTTTATTCGTATCCTGATCTAATTCCTTTAATTTATTTATTAAGATATTATAACCAGCTTTTTTATATTTTTGTCCAAGTAATCTTTAGATTTAATTTTCCAAATGCATTGATCTTCTTTGTACGATTCGATAAATCCTCTCAGCAAATTACACGTGTCAATAATTTTAAATCTGTCTGCCGGTGGCCCACACTTCCCGTTAATTTTGATATGCGGCAAATTTGAACACAGAAAAATCAACCTTGCGGTGATTGCGTTCATGCCAGACAATTAACACACGCGCTCCGTGTTGCATTACAACTTTTGACTTCATGCAAGTCCGTAAATCAAACGGGCAAGAGGGAGCGTGTATGGTGGCCTTTAGAGTGCCTAATGCCGCGTCAAATTGATCACTTTTTTAATTCGATGTCTGGGATTCTATTCAAAATCGGATATGACGTTGTTCACGTGAAATTAAGGGGAGTTTGTGTTTCAGGGGGTTGAGTCTTAAAACTTTCACCTCGCAGTAACCGATCGTCTCTTCCGCAAATCTGCGTTGCACGTGTTGGCAATGACCAGAGTCGCGGGGGGGGGGGGGGGGGGTGACAATAAGCAGAGACAGGAAATCGTGAGGGTCGTCGGCGGAGCCAGCCCGCTAATAATGGAAAAATCAAAGGTCAGGTCTAGGCGTTTTCGTGTACGGCGCACAGTGGGCTGAAAACCCGTTTTTTTTTGTGGGCAAAAGTTTAAACTGTCCACCGCGTTTAGCGTTCAAATACACTGTGGACTGTATCGCGGAAGTAATTGTTAATTGAAGGGTCGGATGCAATAAGGGGACTAGCGCTGGAAAATGTGAACAATTGTCCAAACGCTAAGAAAGATTGGAAAATGAAATGTTATTAAACTGAATTTTAAAAAATATGTTGTAAAGCTCGTCACGACACACATTTTTTCTATTTACAGTTTGTTTATCGAATCATTACTATTTGAGTTGAAAAATAATAAACAAGGAATTTTTCATCGTCCAAAATCATTATTTCTTTAAACATAAATTGCGATAACTTGAGTAAATATTAAGGGATCGTTATGAGACTTAAAACATAACTTCAGAAAACTCTAGCGAAGCCATAAAACGTATGCACAAAACCCGTTATGTTAAAAAAAGTAATAATATTTCATTAAAAAGGAATGCTGGACATAACCCATGTTTCTCAATGTTCGCCGTTAAAAAGTATCGAGGCAATTTTGAGGTACATATAACTTGCAGCAACAAAGTTTTTCCTTAATATACAAAGAAGATTTTCACCAATTTTCACACTGATTAATAAATAATTTTAGAAAATATGTCGATATATATAAATCTGACGCGCCACCAACAGTCGACAGCCGCGTCTAATGCGTTACATAACAGATTTAGTTCAGTATTCCTTTTTAATTAAATATTATTACTTTTTCTAACATAAGGGTTTTGTGCATATACATAATTCAAACTTTTCAATTCATTAAATTCCTAATTACTGTAATTGTGTGTGTGATTGAATTACAATGTAATTGAAATACAATGTAATTAGATTACAGCTCAAAACTCTGAAGAAGTGAGAAAAAAAGTGGAAAAAATGTAACAAAAGAGTTTATTTCTCTTTATATATTATAAATTTATGAATAACTAGCTTAAAGTACCCGGCGTTGCCCGGACTTCTCATATTATGTATTAATAACGGCAGCATTATTATTTTAAAAGTAACTGGAAAACTAATCGATTCGTCCGTTTATATATGCACTTGTTGGTTCCCGGCTTCGCTGGGGTGGATTTTGTTATCGATTCATCGCAGCGCCTCTTTATAGACGACATTAATAGTGTTGCCATCAGGGGCAAGTAAGTAAAGGTTACTGCCGCAACTTACACGGGAGCAAGCTACGTACAACTGTCCATGCGAGAAGCATGAAGTACGTAGGTCAACGCCTGCCACTTTGAGTGTTTGACCTTGTGCCTTATTAATGGCCATAGCATAACATACTTTAATAGGGAACTGCAACCGTTTATATTGAAAGGGCATGTCAGAAGAAATCATTGGGATCCGAGGTATCATAACATTTTCCCCAGTAGCACAGCCTATCAGGACTGTTGCCTCTAATATATAGTTATGCATCTTATTTATTTGGAGTCGAGTTCCATTACATAATTTTGGAGGATTTAAATTACGAAGTAGGATTATAGGTGCGCCTACCTTTAACTTTAAAGCATGAATTGGTAATCCTGACGGATTTAATGAATTAAGGAATTCGACAGGGTAATGGACAGTATCTTGGTCGTCCACTACTCTGTCTATTGAGAAATAAATGCGAGGAGGAGCATCAACTTTATTCAAAATGAAATCATTAATACTGTTCACTGATTCATTCGTTGGAGCCAATATTGCTCGTTCTTGAAACCAGGAAAGAGGATTAGTGTTCAGAAGACTAATGTCAGAATAAACATAATCAACTAATTCATTGATGTCTTTGACCATATTACAGAGTACTGGGTTATCGAGTGAAACCTTTCCGTTATTTTCCATGAAGTCTCCATTGCCCAGTTTCAGCAATAAGTCAGAAAACATGCTCACATTGTTGTCTCCGTATAGGGTGGCACGCATATTTGTTGTAAGTGAAAGCTTCTCAACTGAGGACCACACATAAGATCTCTTGAGGCATGCGTTAATTTCATCAGCTCGGGTACCTTTGAGTATTACAGGCAACGTTTGCCGAAAATCTCCTGCAAACAACACAGTGATTCCTCCCATCATCTTTCTGTTATTACGAAGATCCTTGAGAGTTCTATCCAGAGCTTCTATCGCAGTTTTGTGAGACATTGTACTTTCATCCCATACAATGAGCGAGCATGATTGAAGAACCATGGATATGGCGCTTTGCTTCGAAATATTGCACACGGCGTTTTAATTTGAACATATATTCAATGGTAGTTTAAACATCGCATGCGCGGTCCTGCCACCATGTAACAACGTTGCAGCTATTCCCGAAGAGGCAACTGCAAGGGCAATTCGACCTCCAGAACGTAGTTTATGAAGCAGCAAATTAATCAAGAAGGTCTTTCCGGTCCCACCGGGTGCATCCAAAAAAAATATTTTACCAGTTCCGTTCCGGGCACTTGTAAGAATCGCATTATATGCAATTCTTTGATCGTCATTTAAGATTAATTCATTTCTCATAGCATTATCATGTAACTCTTGTCTATTGTAAGCTGTTTCCCGCAAATATTCTCTGCTTATTGTAGGATCGAGTGCACTGTCTGGCAAAGGAAGGCCTAACGTTTTCACACTCTTTCCCAATAACGGTTGTACCATTTTATCAATTTCTATAATGGCTGAGCTAAAAATCACATCATTAAATTCTAAGTTCGGCAAGGACTCCTCGGTCCGCATACGGTGTAAGATATCCTCTGACATACTATCTCTATGTTTGATCCACAAAGATAGTGGATCAGATATTTGGCAAAACGTTAACATCACAGAGAATAAAGATCTCATGTTTGAAGCAGACCTTGTGAGAGCCGCTTCTGTCAGAGTGTTGTCCCAATGGGAATCATCTTCTAACAAACCTAACATTTTACAGGCGAACTGAAAAGAAGGGTGTATCACACCGTGTACAGTGCGTAAATTGTGAAAGGATATAGGACCTCTAACAACGTGGAGTAACATTCGCAGATAGTAGCATTCAGTGTTGTTAGGATGGATGGTGTAAACGCGGCCGAGTGCATCACTCTTTTTTACTCCTGGATATCCCTCTACCGAGGAACCTTGCTTACGACGCTGAAACATATTTCGGTTCCAAGTATAATAAGAAGGCACTTCGTTGTAGAGCAGCGTCCTGGTGAAGGGATCGATAACGCACAACTTAAAAAATGCTGTCAATGTAGTATCTCGCGGATTTGCTGCGATGTCGGCAGCATTATTGGCAGTAAAATAAACACGCTGGCCATTCTCGAGATGGACGGCCAAGTGCACAACAGTAGGTGATCTGTCGTGGATGCTAAAAGACAGTATTCTCCACACTGCCTCTGACGTGCTAATATAGCGACCCGATTGGTACTGTTCCACTTCATTCTGAGCATTAATGCTGAACGTAGCTTGATCACTTCCCTTGTTTATGTATTTACATACATATTTAATAGATTTAACAGAACTGCAGAGTTCAACATTAATATGAGCGTCAAACGTTCTTAAAAGAACAGCATTATATGGTACGACCCAACGATTGTCAATATCTAATTCTGTTGTCCCTGAACGAATCGTGGCTGTACGCCCGCCGATGTCTGGATGCCTTCTGCGATACTTTGGGTATCCATCCTCACCAGTAGACGTATCAGTGAGGAACTGCTTAGGATAGCGTTTACTACATACACCTCCATTCATACACGGAGATGTCGGATACAATAGACCACATGGTCCGTGGATCATTTGTTTGATAACCGTCGCATGTAGCTGTGGATTTAGAACAGGATCAGGAATTTCAGCACTGATCACAGAATCTATTTGGTCAGGTCTGATTTTATTTTGCAGCCAAACCAAGAGATGTACATGAGGCAACCCACGTTTCTGCCATTCTACGGTGTACATGAAACATTTAGTGGTTCCAAAGATATTGCCTTTGTTTATTAAGTGCATGAGTTTTTTAATTTCAGATGAAAGACTCGACTAATTAGATCATGTCTGTCCCGGGTCACGGAGTTTTCGAATAAATTTTCTTGTATTTCCGGCCAGTTAGGATTGCACGTAAAGGTAATAAATAAATCAGGCCTGCCGTAATTACGAACGTACGTCATAGCATCTTGCGTACGTTCATGCATATAGCGAGGTCCACCTGTGAATGAAGAAGGAAGTATGACCAGTTGTCCTACGTTTGATGCATTGCCGTCGTCTCGTAATGCATCCTGCAAATGGATGTAATTTTCGGCTCTCAGTTGACGCTGATTAAAGCGAATGAAAGCTAATCTTTCTGTTTCAATCTTGGCATACTGGTCGACCCAGAATTGATTTTGGAGCATACCAGATCTATGTAGCATATTGAACTAGTTTTGTCTAGTCATCATGCGGTAGGCGTAAAAATTCATACACGAAACTGTTTTAATGGCCTGATTTCTCGTGACTGGATTTACTTGCGGAATAGAAATTGAGTAACCATCTTCACCCCGACATAAGATTAATGGATATTGTAAAGCGTCATATGATCTGTGTGTTTCGGCGATTTTATGTTTAGTGTGATCGCGTCCATTTAACAGGATGTCTCGTTTGTCAAATTCTTCCCCAACCATTAAAATGGCGACCTCGTTGGTGGTTGGGATATTGTATCTGCCACGATGTTGGTTAGCAGGTTTTTTGTTTGCGTGAATTATTAACTTGAAGTCTTTAGTGTTAGGTGGTATGGTTTCCAGAGTCGTTTTGAACGATACTATGTAACTATTATAACGGTGTAGCATATCTTGCAATTCCTTGACCAAATCAGCATTCAAAGTATTTTCATTATTGCAGCGTACCGCTGCCTGCGAATCGTAATCGTCAATAAAATATATTTGTAAAAATTTATGCTCATTTTGGGACAATGGTAGTACACTGCCAATTAAATGGTAAACTTGTCCCTGTATTTTAAAGGTTGGCATGTATCCAGGCTCTATAATTTGTTTGGCCCCAAATGAAGTCATTTGGAAAGCATTGTTATACTTTCTAATGTTTTTGAAAAAATGTTTCGAATTCGGATGTTGCCCAGAAAGCAGTGAAAGTAGAGGTTCAGGTGGAGCGATAATTTCAGCCAATTTTACTTTTCCTTGTTGACAGCACATACTGAGTGACTCATCTTTCCATTTTAAAGCACCACAATATTTACAAATTTTATCAAGCGGTCCTAAATATACCTCATTTCTGTAATCAATATTTGGGTCATAGTGCATTGCAGAACATTTTTTATTGACCCATCGGGATCTTCTTGACTGATGTTCGTTTGTTATTGAATTATTACTAACAGGGTTAATTGATCTTTCTGTTCTGCGTTGAATTTGGTGTCGATCGCGGTCGTTTGAAAGACGATTTTCCCTATCAGACTCGGATTCGTTTGCTCTTAGTCTACGTGTCCGTTGTGTTGCAGCCGCAACTCGACCTAAACTTGACTTTCGTTTAGGCATAATAAAAAAAATCTTTTTACTTACTAAAAAAACACAAAATCTTGTATTTTACAAAAGGAATATATTTAAGAAAACGTAACTGCTTAAAATATCTATTCAACTAATGAATAACTATGAATATCTACAAAAACCGAGTTAAGCTAAGAAGTGAGTGGCATAAATTGTAACGTGAACAGCATAAACAGCTAACGATGTGAATGTGACCGTCAAGGCATCAAACATGCCAGGAGTACGGACAACGAACGCGGTTGGGAGCGGTGGAAGGGTCTGTACTCCTGGCAACCGCGTGATCCCCACCACCGTGCGGGGAATCGTACGCGCATCTCTTGCGCGCACCGCGGTGGACGCCACGTAAGATTTATCTGCCTCGCTTCACTATTTCGCTTATTACTCAGTCCCATTTAGTAATATCGAGATGATGGATAGCCTAAAACCTTCCCAAATGTTGTCTCTACACATCTGTGAAAACCGCAAAAGCATTGGTTAAGTACTTTCCGAGTTTACCCGTTGCAGACACAATAATACTTTCCGCTTTATATATGTACAGAAGAGAAGAGATACCATATTCTGCACTCATAGTAATTTTTTTCTATTCGAAACATTTACCTACATATTTCTTTCCCACCTCTTATTAGCTCTCAATTTGGTTACCTCTTAATTCGTAATTATAATTCAATTCCATTGTACTACGCAATTACAATTGCAAATACATTGCAATTACGAGTTACGATGTATTTTAATTGAATGCGAGATCTGAATTACGAATTACAATGTAATCGTGTACGATGTAATTTAATTATTTTGTAATTATAATTCATGGAGTAATTCAATTGCAATTCTGTACAACTCTGCATATTAGTAGTATGTACAAACTGTTCCAGTCAACGTGATTTTTAATAGGTATAAGTATAGTCAAGGGCGGATGGACCCATGCTGTTCTACTTTCGAGGGTTTTACGGTGGGGACTTACGCTGTATCTGGCTTCGAAAGTGGGTGTGGAAGCTGAACAGTCCTGGCGGTGATGGCGATTTACAGCTGGAAATTTGTTATTTTTGAAGCGAAATTTCTTCGTTTCTTTGCGACTGGGCAATCGCTTGTTGCCGAAGCGTTCGTTGTTAAGCATTTGTCTACCAGATATGTCGATAAGGGGCAATCGACACCGTGCCGTTTTTCAGGGATTTCGACTTTCGTCGCTATCGTGCCTCCGTTCTCAGGTAAAAGGACTTTATGATTTTCGGCATACTGTCGGGTTTTTCCCCCGAGGTCCTGGGTGAGTCGGGCTATAGTCAAGCTACACATCTGGCAACCAGACTCCCACAGGTAAGTATTTTTCGCGCGTGGATACGGTTACTTTTTTTCAGGTGATGTTTCGGGCCCGTTTTTTCCGCGTTTTCGGCGTCGCTCGATCCTAATGTAAGCTGCTCCTTAACCAATCGGGCTTGTATTCGTCCCAAACGGCCACTCTCTGGAAGAGGCCTTCTTCACAGCAAATACCTCCTCCCCAAGGTTCACCTTCTTTCACACGGAATACGTCAACGCGTGCTTTTATTTTAAAATTCGTGCGCGTGTTTATACTCGAGAGTTAAGGGAGCCGTAGAAGGAGAGACGACGCGGGCGGGACCACGCGCAGGCAGAGGACTACCCCTTTTGTCCCTGTGTCTCACCGCGAGGCGTACTGGTACTTGTTCAGAGTTATTTCGTTTCCTACTCCATTGCCGGGGAAACATTCTTCGATCTAACATAAGAACATCTTCTTCTTTTGGTCATCGTGCGGACCATAAGATTAATTTGACGTCATGGCCAGTGCTCAGAACATCAGTATAATTTAATTATGCTGTAGCGGAGCACGGTTTATTGCCTGCCGAACGTAGAGGGATTAGCTACTACTATCTGGTACCCAAAAATTAATCAGTCTGATCGGCCAGAGCGTTTCGCCAGGGTCGCGGTTTATGACCGTATTGTCCCGCGAGTTGGCGGTTAACGACGGTACAGGTAGACGTTCTTTTACTTCGACTCGAAAAACATGCTAACGCACTCATCCGTGTCATGGACATAGGAACGGATCTATGTCCATGATCCGTGTCTGTTCGCATGTTTTTCCAATCGAATTAAAAGAACGCCGACGTCGAAGGCACGGTTTACATGACATTTGGTATAATTTTAATCGGGAGAATGCCCGGACTCCATTGGTGTCCATATTTCTCCGTCATTCGATTTTTGCTCTTGAGGTTGCGAGGCAGCTTTCAGCACGTCGAAATCCCTGCATAGGGCGCACACGCACGCTTTTCGACGCGCGCCTCGTAAAAATCAACTCTTTCAAGTGCTCCAAACTGCTCCAAAAACCGAGAAACTCGTAAATCAGACCTGTGCGCGGCGCGCCGTTGCATTAGTGGGACCCTGCGTTTATTATATGTAGTACTGACAATGAGAGGAATTGCCGGATCAAACAAATAACCCCAAATCGTCTTTTTGGTTAGGACTCTGGGCTTTTGCATCATGATGTTTCTCATTGTACGACTAAAGATTTGTTGCATATTTTAAAACAATTTAAAGGCCATTGCGGTATGTGCGCGGGAGAGGGATGAGGTAGCACGAACGATCGAAATGCTCATTTCTATCGCGATGTAAGAAATATAGACTTGTAGTTAGAGCTGTTCGAGTACTTGATTATTCGGGTAGCTGGAAATCCGAAACAATCCGGGGCTCGGTTTCCAAGCCGAGTCAGGTACCCGAAAGAACCGAGTGGCTCAGATAGAACCAAATACGTACTTGATTATTTTTACAAGTGGCCCGAAAGAACCGGGCGGATTGGAAAGAATCGAGCGGGCCGAATGAACTTCAAGCAGATGGAAAACTATTTGTCCGATTTATGTGAAACTTCGTACACATATTCTTAATGGTATCTAAAATGTAGCATATCATTTTATTTTATGCGATAACCCATTCGTATATATTGTAAGTCTGGGAGATTTCGACCACCGGGAGAGTCCGGCCAGTGCTGATATTTTATGACTGACGCAAGATAGGGCACTGTGTGTCATTGTCACAAATCCATATTTGAATTATAAGATACAGTTAAGACTTTATGCGAGGCTGAAAGTTTTTAGACCAACTTACAGTGGGGGCGAGACTTGAAAAACAGGTAAGTTTATTTACGCTCTTCCGAAATTGAGGATATAATATGCATATAACTACAGTGTAACACCAACAATACGTATGTATTCGTTTTTTATTTTTTTTGATAAGGTGTTCGATCACTACCTTGATTACTCGTAGTGGGTGAACAGTTCAACCCCGACATGCGGGTGAGACCGACCAGTTGCAGTGTCAATGTTTTTGATTGAAAATGAAAATAAATATTTGAAATTATCGCACACTATAATTTATATATACCCTAAATGGCTTTGCTTTAATGTGCATAAAACGACAAAAATGTGAAAAACAACGATGCTACAATTTCTTTTCCAAAAAGTGGTCGGAATCTTCCGGACTTACAATAATAAGTGTTTTAAGTTTGCCTTGTTAGATAAAAAATTAATAGTGATATTCACCTTGCTCTCATTTGTACAATAAATTTTTTCTTCTAAAATCCGTATGCTACATTGTAGATATTTTATTAATGAACACTAGAATCATGGTCTTTCTCATGTTAGATAAACCTGGGACCGTAAAATTGTTAGCCCGTTAAAAGAAACGCGTTTCGGGTATTGGGAGAAAGGAAGTGGCAGAAATCTTACGAGGCAAAGACGTAATTAATATTGAACGTAAGCAGCTCACGCCGAGGGTGAACGAACGATCTGCGTGAAAAAGGAGCAAGTACGGCAAAATTCATTTGATTGAATTTGTCTCATTTCATGTGGTGGCAATTACGACGAAAATACGCGTCTCGTTGTTTGAAATTCTTTTTCCAACGGAAGGTCCTGTTTAATAATTTCGGCGAAAAAAATACAAGACACGTACAATTCAGCAGAGGTCCTTAAGAAATAAACGTGGCAAGTCATTATACTTTGCTACGGTCGGTACGAAACGTTTTATTATTTTATTGGTAGTAGTATATATCCGCATAGGTCCTACGCCGTAGGGGCGAAAGGCCGTTTTACCTGTAACTGCAGCTAAATCCGCGCGGACAAGGTGACGCGGAAAGCAACAAGACAATTAGCATACGGATTTGAGAAGGAAAAAATTTATTATACAAATGAGAGCAAGGTGAATATCGCTATTAATTTTTTACTTAACAAGGCAAACTTAAAACATTTATTTTATACTACATTTTAGATAATACCATTAAGAATATGTGTACCAAGTTTCAAATAAATCAGACAAATAATTTTCTATCTGCTCGAAGTTCATTCGACCTGCTCGCTTCTTTCCATTCCGCCCTGTTCTTTCGGGCCGGTTGAAAAAAAAATCAAGTACTTATTTGGTTCTATCCGAGCCGCTCGGTTTTTCGAGCCGATCTATGCTCGGCTTGCTTTTTCCGGGTACTTGAACAGCTCTACTTGTAGTACGAATTTCGCGGGTTAGTTGGAAGAGGGTTAAGTTTGAGTTGCCATATTTGAACCATACAAAGAAACATACAAACAAACAAACATACAAACAGAGGATCGAAGCTGAATAAAATCGTTTAAAAATGTCAACATGTATGGAATTGCATGGTTCGATTTTTTTGTAGATTATTAATTTAAGAGATACGATGGTCAAGTTCGTTTTTTAAATAGAACGATATATTTTTTTAGAAATCACTTGACAGTGCGATTCAAGACAAATTTAATAACCTGTAACGTATACACTTTATTTCAACTGGTTTTCGAGATATTGCGCTTGCAAATTTACTGATTTTACACTGTCTTGTTTGCGCCACGGGTAGTACCTTTAAGGTGCGTCTGAGTAGACCGGGCAACAAATCGCCGCCAATGTGTATCCAGCGACTTGGCACCATCTCTGTAGGATACAACAACTCGCCCCTTGCTTCAAGCGGCCTCTTAGAAATCACTGTTGGCCACATGTACCCGAAAACTGTACATATATTAAAGTGGACGGTGAGCAAAGCCGCCCGAGAGTCTGGCGGCGTGACATTGGCCGTCTCCAGGTTTCCCGTTTTCTGCGTATTCATTTGGAGTTTTGTCACCTGGTTATCATCAGGTGACACTCGTATCATGTATTGTATAGGATTTGTAATCCATCGCTAATATATTCTCATAAACATTTAACGAAGATATATACAGTGACTCCCGAAAGTGTTCGTTCACAGTTTAAAACAGAATAACCCCTTCGAATGTCGGTCAAACGACTTGAGTTTATTTGAGAAGCTAGAAGGATTAGTTTACTCGTTGAGGTGTGTCGGCGTTTTGGAAAAAATTGCAATTGATCGGAATATAGCGAGAAAAATAGTGAAGGCCTCTTATTCAACTTGTTTATCTCAGTCCGTATTGAAAATGTAAAAATCCCGTTTGTAGATTTAAGTAAGGTTTAATCACACATTTCAGCCGAAAACTGCCGAAAGTTGTTTTTATCACCACTTTTAATTGTTTATAGCTCATAGCTACGTTAACCGATTTTGAGGAAATTTTCAGCATGCATACAACTTACTTAAATCTACAAACGGGATTTTTACATTTTCAATACGGACTCAGATAAAAAAGTTGAAAAAGAGACCATCACTATTTTCCTCGCTATATTCTGATCAATTGCAATTTTTTCCAAAACGCCGAAACACCTCAACGAGTAAACTCATCCTTCTAGCTTCTCAAAAAAACTCGAATCGTTTGACCCAGCCTCGAAGGGGTTATTCTGTTTTAAACTGTGAACGAACACTTTCGGGAGTCACTATATACTTATATATATATATACATTACATTCTTAACGATATGCATTGACTATATGATGTACTTTAATACTATATACTTTAATAATATATATATATATATTATTAAAGTATATATATATATATATATATATATATATATATATTCATCTTCATTAAATGTTTATGAGAATATATTAGCAATGGATTACAAATCCTATACAATACATGATACGAGTGTCACCTGATGATGATAACCAGGTGACAAAACTGCAAATGAATACGCAGGTTCATGTTTCCACAGAGTCGGCAATGTTTCCCCTCCGAAACGGGAAACCTGGAAACGGCCAATGTCACGCCGTTAGCACTCGGGCGAGTTTGCTCACCGTCCACTTGAATATATGTACAGTTTTCGGGTACATATGGCCAACAGTGATTTCTACATGGCCGCTTGCAGCAAGGGGCGAGTTGCTGTATCCTACAGAGATGTTGCCAAGTCGCTGGATACACGAAAGCAAAGGAACACCGACTGTTCGTGACATTTTAAACGATGTATACATTTAGTTTTACAAAATGTTGTCATTCTTTAACATTCAAAGATATACAAGTGCCGGTTTTATTACACGTAAGTTTATATCCATTCTCTTCCGTTACGCTATTCTCTTCCCAACCATTTATTACCATTTTGGTTTAGAATCCACCAATATTAAAACTCGTACAGTCTGTAGATTTATTCCGCATCGAAGACAACACAATTTATATTAACACCAAATGTGGACAGTTTACCGCTTACAGGGGAAGATCCCGAACCCGGAAATTTAAAAAATACTGAAACTTTGCGAATATGTAGCGAATTTCCTTCTGATTACAACGCATTTTTTGTTCACTGTTCAAATTCACTTTAAGGGGGTCTAATTGAGCCCTGAAAATCCGGTTATTTTCCAATTTTGTGTTATAACTTGTGAACTGTAAAATATTTTTTTACCAAATGATAGATCTAATTAAAAGAAGTACCAAAATATTAATAAAATCGCAATTCAAAATATCACTGTCATTAATAAACATATCTACCAGCATGCCAAGAGAATTTATGAGAAGACCTCGATGCTTGAATATTTTAAAACTGTGGAAAGCAACTGAATTCCGTCAATTTTTATTGTACACCGGGTCAGTAGTTTTATTAAAAAATATAGCTGACGATGGGTATTTAAATTTTCTTGCACTTCAGACCGCATTTGTCATCAGAAAATATTTTATTCATCTCGGTTATGCAGTAGAATTATTAGAGTATTTTGTTGAAATCTTCGAATTATTATACGGCCCAAAACACGTCTCACACAACGTTCATAATCGGTTACACATGCTAGATGATGTCAAAAATCACGGACCTCTTGATGATTTTAGTTGCTTTCAGGTTGAAAACTTTTTGCAAAGTATTAAAAAATGTATTCCGAAGAGTGAGAAACCATTGCAACAGCTCGTGAAACGCCAACTAGAAAAGTCTCATTTTAGTATAGAAGCAGTACATAGTTCGCCTGTATATCCAATTTTCCAAAAGGAACATTCTCGTGGTCCATTAATAGAAGGTATTAATAATGCAAAGCAATTTAAACGTATTAGTTTCAGTAATTTTATTTTACAGATCCGGCACCCTAACAATTGCTGCCGTCTCAATGATGGCAGCATTATTATTGTAGAAAACATTATCGTATCCGAAAACGAGCATAAAATAATAGGCAGAAAATTTTTACAATTGATAGATTTTTATGACAATCCATGTAACTCTTCCGAATTAGGAATTTTTCAAACGCCATCCAACAACTTGGGTCCTCGTCAAATTTTCAATGTAGCGGAAATAGTGTATAAATGTGTGAAATTAGAAACTTCAGATAACGTTAAAATTTTCCCTCTACTTCACTCCACTGCTCCGACATGCAAATAAAATACTTGTCCAATGTTTCTGGTATATGTAAACTATGTCTTTATGATGTCTTTATGATGACAACAACATTCAGATTTGGAGGTTTTCTTGTTGATTCAATGTTCATACCTTTCCAAAATTTAGAATTTAGATGATTGAGGGGGGTCGTGGTGGTTTTTAGTGGGCAAACTTGCGGGACCGACACCTGCAAGGAGTCCCACACTACCCGGCACACAACATCTCACCGGGTGTGCGTAAAGCATTTTCCCCCACGTTAATAAAAAAAAAAAAAAAAAAAAAAAAAAAAAAAAAAAAAAAAATAGTAGCAGTGCGGCCTGACTGTCGATGAATGCGGACCCTTGCCGCCTCTCCCAATGAAGTGCGGTAAACATCCCGCAGTAAAGCATCGTTCACTAGCCTGGAAGAAGAGCAACATTGATAGGGGAGTCGCTGCCTTCCCCAGACATCAAACATTCTGCTACGATCAACAAAGTATATCCATGGTAAAGCGCATATGTGTATAAGTGCTATAAGTATTTTCCAAGCCACAGAACACGTTTAACATCAGCTATACAGGGTGTCCCAAAAATGCTGCGGTTCCTTGAAGGGGGTGATTCAGGGGGTGATTGCAAACAACTTTTTCCTTTGAGAAAATGCTCTCCAAGGGTTCGTTAACGAGATATTAACAAAAAGCACCGACCAATCAGAGCGCGGGTCTGACGGCTGAGTTCCCGCGCTAGCGTGGCTACGCGTCGCGCTGTGACTATGAACAAGCAACTCGGCATGCATCGAAGAATATTGCGTAGAATGGCAAATGAAACAGACGTAACAAATAAAATCGAACATGTTGTCATGGATTATTTGTCATTTAAAGTGTATAATGAATGAAGGATAAATGGATGAAAATCACGTCTAACGTAGAAAGACGAATACACAGTTTTTTTTTAAAAGATTCGAAAATAATAATGTCACTGGGTCACTGAACCGATCCTGGTCATCGATGGACGAGCCCAGTGCCCAGCTGGTCCCAGGTATACGGCACTACCCAAAGTATATGCCGCAATGTCAGGTGCGTCCAGATGACCAGGATCGGTTCAGTGACCCAGTCATTTGCCATTCTACGCAATATTCTTCGATGCATGCCGAGTTGCTTGTTCGTAGTCGCAGCGCGGCGCGTAGCCACGCTAGCGCGGAAACTCAGCCGTCAGACTTGCGCTCTGATTGGTCGGTGTTTTTTGTTAATATCTCGTTACCGAAACCTCGGAGAGCATTTTCGCAAAGGAAAAAGTTGTTTGCAATCACCCCCCGAATCACCCCGTTCAAGGAACCGCAGCATTTTTGGGACACCCTGTATATGTACAAACCACGACGATGGGTGTTAAGGGGTCATTCTGGTTAGACGGTTTGAAAAATCGATTTTTTAAAACATTTTTCGAAAGTTCATATCCTCAAGAATGTACTGTTACATTTTCATTGAAAAATCCCAATTATTTTAGCTTCTACATAGGCATTTTGTAGACACAATAGACGAAAACTTTGAACGCGTTTTTCTCGGAACGTCATTTTTTCACATGGTGCAGGTAAAATCTCAAAATCTATCGAACGGATTACTTTATAAATAGAACTGCTTATTCTGCAGGCCTATGCCTCTGGCCGGGACTACAACCAAGTATTTCTGTTGAGTCTAACCTACTTTTAAAATCGAAAATAGCACAGAAAGCACAGCCGAAATACATTGATTCTTGTATTGGACCCGCCACCTTGTTAATTTTAAGGATAAATCATTTATTCTAGTTCGGGTCATAGTGACAGTCATACTGATCAAGAATCTGTTTGTATTTTTGGTTTCAGATAAGTCCAACTGCTGAAATCACCTGCACGAGCGAGGCATGAATTTTTAAACATGTCATCAAAATCGCCTTCAGAAACCATTTTAAAAGCCATAATTTGATTACTTTTATATTTTTTATTTGCTGTAGAAATGTAGTTTAATCAATAGAAAAAAGTTTTATTACATTACTATAATTTCTATCTTCGCAATAAATTCCTGAAATTCGCTTAATTTATCGGCGCGCTAACCAGAATAACACCTTAACATGACAGTATTTCAAAATTCCTGCCCTCGGCATGTACCAGCGATTTCGACTTTATTCTGCGATCTTTAAGCGTTTGTAGCTCAGCGATTGTAGCTAACCGATTTAGATGAAATTTTCAGCATGCGTATGTCTTACTTGAATCTAGAAAGGGCATTTTTTAAATTTTCATTATAAGCTCACATAGAAAACTTTGAAAAACCGTTTCTTCCTTGTTATGTCAAAAATTCCAATTTTTCAAAACGGCGAATAAACGATATACCTATTATAGTAAACCGATCTTTCTAACGTCTAAAAAAACCGAACTCGTTTAGTTCACTTTTTGTAAAAAGCTATGCGATTTTAAAAAGTGTATATGTATACGTTTGTCTGCCACTGTCTGGTGTATCTACTACTCTATCACTACTGTATATTCTATAAAATCCGATATGTGTATTAAGTCCTCTAACGTGTGTTATATTTTTATATATTTTATGTATTGTACATATATTTTAAGTGCGTATGTGATCTGTGTATTCTGTGTACACTTTGTATACTCTGTTTTGTATATTCCAACCAACTACAGGTGTATTCACAACTTATTGTAAGTGCATTCTATAGTCATTTCGCGCATGCACGCACCAGTAATTTGATTATAGAAATATAATAATTTAATTTATAATTTATAACAAATAGATTAGTAATATTGTAGTATTGTAGTTTTCCAATATTTGTAAACACACATAGTGTAATGCAGTGGATGGTATAATTTGTAGTGTACTGTAATGAAATAAATGGAAATATATTTTTATCAAATTTAATTTTATTTTAATCGTATCAGTACCCGTCTTCAACACCGTCCCAATGCCTTTAGCCTAATTTAGACCCGATAAAATACAAATTCTCAGGATGTACCGTATTCGAGTCCATATGACTCCTCACTCCCCGCATAGATTTTCGGAAAGAAATTCGTACACCTCTAACGCACGTACACGTCTCTACACCTGCCGCCTGTTTCAAACTCTCGCTATAAACAAATCTTTCAACATTTCGATACATTTTAGAGTAGTTCTTGAATTGCACGCTGTCCATAAGCAGAGGGCGCTACGTCCAGTCTTCACACACAGACGAGGTATAGAATAGACCTATCACCTTATGGGAGTTCGTGTCACCACCCAAACTGTGTTACCGACCCATAATTTGAGGACTGAATTTAGCGACCTCTGTTCAAGAACAGCATCCAACTCAAGAACTACTCTGAAATCTGTTGAATACTGAAAGATGTGTGCGTGCTTGTATACGTGTGACTTGTTTAGAGTGAGAGTTTAACATAGAGGGCGGGCTTCCGCTAAGCTACGCTTTGGCTCGGTTTGTCAACGACTCACGCCGGATTTCTCTCTGAAAATCTATTTCGGTGATCAGGAGCCTATATGGCGCTGCAATATGGCACTTCTTGAGAGCTTATACAAATTATAAATTGCAAGATGAAATTGATTGTTAGTATTTTACATGTAGTGGAACATTTAACTAATATTTTCACGTGTAGTACACCGAAAAATATTAAAAATTGAAATTATTACTAACATTTCCGCAAATCTCTGCACATCGCGCGTGTCTGAATAGATGGTGCCCATCCTACAACACGTAAAAATCATTGAAAATAATGAATTGAAACGTATTTGTAAAGTTTATATTCGTAGTTTTTGGGACCCGAGGCCCCTGAATCCCTACGTTTCATTACAAATTGATTGGCTCTGTCTTTATTAACTATTGAATGAATTTAAAAATTATAAAAAACTTCTACGATGTAAGTACACGAGCGTAGGTATCGCTTACGTTAAGATCTGGGCACACAACAGTTCAGTGTCAGTTCACGTAGAAATCAAGTACTCTTCATTACTTTCCTCAATTACTTTACTCCAAGTACTTTCCATTACAGTCATTAAAAATAATTAGAATTTTATCAAGTTTGGTGTCATTTTCATCAGAAAAATACTAGTAATCCATTTGTGATACTTCTATGATAGAAATTGCCATACTCATTATTGAATGGCCTATTGCTGACTTTGTCCTTATGCCACTACTCTAGCGTTTATGACCCCCGAGCCGCATTGTTCGAAAGCTTTTACCTGCGAACCCATCAGTGCCGTAAAAAAAGGTACGCGTTACCGTTCAACCGATTTCAAGAGAGCGTACAGGGAAAAGGCCAGAAAGTCGTGGCCATCGAATTTTCACCTTCTGAGTACGAATACAGACCCGACACTGAAGGAAAAAGATGAATGAGTATAATGGTCTTGAATTTCAAAATTTTAAGCTACGATAAGGTTGATCGCGGCGGTATACACCTGCACGGAGAGATTTTTCGCCTCCTGCGTGTAAAAGCCACAATAATGGCGTATCATTCCAAAAAAATTGGCATTAATGGAAGCCGATATAAGCGTGGCGTTGAGTAGCTAAAAGTTTAAAACATTCAGACATAAAAATTCTAAAAAAAAAATTAAAACACCGCTACTATCAAAGACACGTCTGATTAGTTGCCCCTTAAGTCTTATCTATGCATACACTGCATTAAAGATAAAATTATGAAAAAGAAAACCAGAACAATAGATTCTGAGGTCTGCAAACACATTGTTGGACGTGGCCGAAACCGCGACGTCGAGCCCGTCGGCATCGACAAAAGAACGAGATGGTCGGCGGCCGACGAAGGCAATCTCTTCGGAGAGCTGCCAGCGATCGCGGGACAACAGTGATCCCCGAGCTTCGAAAATTTTGGGATGGTCTCTTTCAAATTCACGTGGCAAAGAGCTATTGGGAATTTCCCGGCCCAGGTAAGCGAGCTGCGCGCTCCGCTTTTATGATCGGTTTACCACTCACCCCAGATTACTGTAATGAGGTTTGAAAACAATGTTGACGGGTCTCGTACCCGTCTCAGTTTCAAAATTTTTAGCTACGACAGGGTTGACCGCTGCGCTATATCCCTGTGCGGAGAGATTTTTCGCCACCTGCGTGTAAAAGCCACAATAATCGCGCATCGGTACAAGAAATGGAAAATCATAATCATAAGGCCGTCGACAGTCCCTCAAAAGGCGCCTTTTCGGCGCCTTATAGACGCCTGTAAGGCGCCTGTGAAACTTTGTATAGATGGCGCCAGTGTAGTCACACGGCGTCCCAAAGGCGTCTTAAAGGCACCTTGTTACAAATCCGGACTCTCAGGCGCTCAGGCCTAAAACAGGCCGAAAACAGGCGCCTTTAAGGCGCCGTGTGCTGTGTGGGTAAAGTCAAACAAAATTAAACATTATAAAGATGAAAAACTTGTCCCTAAGTGATTAAGCATGTCACACCTTTGAAAAGAGGAAAAAATCGGTTGAGAAATATTAAATGAATAGATATCAAGCAAGAATGAAAAAAAGATAACGTTTAGATAGAAAGCGAAACGATTGCAAATATAAACCACAAACACAAATTTAATTCCAAAATATTATTAAAAATTTGAATAAAAACGAAACTAATGGCTACGAATATAAATTATTACTTGACATTAATGTAAAATGATTTGGGCCAATCGAAATTGTAGAACTAGTTTCTCCGCGGGCTTTAAAAGCTGTTTTAATCACGGCAATGGAATTTACAGAATCATGACTAAGTTTACTTCTTTTACAAGTTTTGACATCGATCAGAATAGAGAAAATTCTTTCTGCTTCTGCATTTGAGTGAGGAAGACTCCTTACAACATTCACGAGTTGTTTCAAGACTGGTAACAGAAGATTGTTATCTTTATCACTCGCAGAATTAATTTGGACCTATATGTCATCAAAGCACAGCTGTGACAATTCTTGACATTGCACTTTGTCGAAAGTATAATACAACTTATTCCATTCTTCTTTTAATTTTAAGTGGTCAAAAGATCCTAATTTTTGTGCAACGTAAATTAAATTTTTCAAGGTACAGTCTCTATTACTATCAAAAAGTGCTAATTTAAAATCAAAAACTTGCAAACTGCCTAAAAATGTATATTTTAAAGGGAAACGTTTTATTATCTCGGTAATGGCTCTAATGTAAAAAGCTAAGCAAAATTTTTTAATTTCAAGAAACGTTTCCTGGGGCAAAGTATTATCATCGACATGATCCTTCAAATAATGTTCACACTCAAAACCGAGGCAAATGTCCTTCAAGTCTAACAAATTGTTACCGGAAAAAAAATCTATGTGAAACATCGAGTCGTTTATTGTTGAATATTCTGGTTTTAAAATATGTCCGCACAAATCTTGAAACAAAAGTCTAGATTTAGAATATAATAAATGAACGGTTGTCCTGCGGGTTTGAAAAAACGCGTTGAAGGAATTGAAATAATTTAAAATATATTTAAGAAACAAAAGATAAGCTTTTGTTTCTATTTTTTTTATATTGTGACGTTCCACTACTTTTCGCGCGGTATTATTCTCAAAACTCTGTCATAAATCTCAAAACCACTCCACCAAAGTCCCTCAAACTCAACTCTTACCCCCTTTTCCCCAATCGCTGATCACCTTGACGATGTACCTTAGCGGTCCCCATCTCAAGATGGTCGGTACGAAACCTCCTTCGCTTATTCGCCCTACGAGGCACCAATCCCTCTTTCATACTTGAATTTAAACAAGTCCTTCGTCCCAAAAACCTCTTAAATCGAGACCACGTCTCACTCCCCTCTTTACGACTCACCGAGTCCAAGCCATTCTACCCCTTTTCCTATTAAAACTCCCAAAATCCATTCGATGGGTTGAGCATATTATTCCACAGTCATAAAAACCCCGGAAGTATAATTACGACGAATATTTGGTGTACGTGACAGAAAATGCGTCTAATAATAGACGCACCTTTGTAAAAACCCCGGAAGTCCAACTGCGACTTATTCATTAAATAGGTCAAGGCCTGTACCGCGCTTACCCCCGCGACAAACATATAAATACGAGGGGACCGAGGCAAAAGTCCTCTTTCGACAGACATCTTTCGACAGCTCTTTCGACAGAAATCTTTCGGCGAGATTACATTAAGAAGTTTATTTTTATTAAGTTCAGTGTTCATCACCATCGTAGATCCTCGTAAGCAATTACAATTACCATTTTTATATATCACTGCATATCACCATCATCCATATCATCTTGTCTTATTACTATTCTTTCTAATCATCATATTATTTGTATTACCAACGCTTATTGCATTTCATGATATTTTGTATTATTTTGCTTATTGCTTTATTATAATATTTTCTATTATTTCGCTTATTGCTTTATATCATTTCATTGGCTTATTTCCATGTGTTTCATGTTCATATTCTTATATTGACACATTTATATAAATGTTATGTGCAAATGCTTAATGTCTAACGCATTCTCATGTTAATATTGCTATAAACATAATCTGTGTATATATTCGGGTTTCAAGCTAATAAACCTCTTTGCTTAAATCACGCTTCGAACTATTGTGTATATTCTTCGGGTACAAAGACCCCAAAACCAAAACAAATTGCAGCAACAGCTGATCTCGGTTCGCGAACGCGAAAGTGCTTGCAGTGTTTACCAACGTTCTTTTTCACGGGCCGTGTACAGCCGTATGCCTAGACGGACATCGCGGAAACATTGCGTGTAACTTCTTATGTGAATGCAACGTTAAATCCAATTACCGGGCCAAACCAAAACAAGTGCTCTAACGGGTGTTCCCCGGATACCATTCGCCTTTAAACTTCCCTGGTCGATCAGTGTGCTGGATGCAAGATTCGCGCCTGACCTCCTTCCACCCTCAGTGTGAAGGATTAAAGATTCGCGCCTGACTCCTTCTACCCTCAGTGTGCTGGATTAAAGATTCGCGCCTGACTCCTTTCTACCCTCAGTGTGAAGGATTAAAGATTCGCGCCTGACTCCTTCTACCCTCAGTGTGCTGGATTAAAGATTCGCGCCTGACTCCTTTTTACCCTCAGTGTGAAGGATTAAAGATTCGCGCCTGACTCCTTCTACCCTCAGTGTGACGGATTTAAGTTTCGCGCCTGTCCACCTTCCACCCTCAGTGTGACGGATGCAAGATTCGTGCCTGACCTCCTTCTACCCTCAGTGTGACGGATTTAAGATTCGCGCCTAAAAGCTACCAACCCCAGTGTGTAGGATTTCACATTCTCGCCTGACTTTCTCCCCACATAGTCATCGTTCCCTAAAGACCTCCACCCGGGACGTGACAATATCACAAAGTAGATTATCAGCCGTATCGTTTTTTTGATTTTCAAATACTTCCGAAATAAAAAAAAGATTTAACGAATCCCAACATTCCAGAATGCGTGCTACGCAAGCGTGCATGGCTAGCCAACGCGTATCGCACAATTTTAAAATTTTGTTTGACTAATTATTAACAAATTCTTGAAAATTAGCAAAATTCGCCGAACGTTTGGCGCTACTATTAATATAAACTGTTAAATTTCGAATAAATTTTTCAATATAACTTGGGATTTCTAATCATGCTTTACTAGATACTAATGCTGCTGAATGGCAAATACAATTGACTGTTATTAATGAAGGACACCTCGTTTTAAGTTTTGAACAAAATGAGGAAAAGCGCCCGATCATCACTGATGCATTGTCACATGTGAGTCCAATTACATTCTGCACAGGAATTTGCTTTTTGTGCAATGCTTTCTCAAATGCTGAAAATAAACCTTCTGCAGAGCAATCTATGGCGTCTAATTTTAATAATTCTAATAATTCTGTAAAAGCTGCAGAAGTTTCCGAATTTACTTATTTAATTAAAAAAGTGAGCCATTTTACGTTAGAAATATCTGTGCTTTCGTCAACAAATATAGAAAATTTATGATGTCGAGCACTTTCAATAATTCTACTTACTTCTACTTTAGAAAGCACGTTTGTAATAATTTTGTTGCATTTTAAGCGGCTCAAGGTTAATTTACTGACTATATATGAATCTGGAAATATAACCTTCAGAAGGCCAATTAAATAAGCACTAATGTGAAATGGAATATTGTGCTCGACAAAACAAGCGCACAAAGCAATTTCAGCAATCTGAATCTTCTCGAGAATATTTTCGGGACTATCACTCACATCAAAATCATCAAAAGCAGCACTGTTACGTTCGGATAATTTAGAAACGTTCTCGGCGTGTGATTTTGTACCAAAATGATTTTTTATTTCTGATAACCCGCTATTAATCATATAATTTTTACAACACGCGGAACAATGAAATTTGGAGTCGTCGTTAAAAATGCGTTGTAGCCAAGGTTTAAAATCATCGCGCTCTAACCATTGTCGAAGAAAAGTTCTCGGAATATATTTGCGTTTCGCTGTAGGAGAATTCATGACAAAAACCAGAAAAACAGACAGAGGAAAAATATAAATAAAAAAAAGAAGAGGAAAGTATATAAATTAATGAAAAAAAATACTTACCTGTTTAGTTGATGCCTTCAAAAGATGAACGATCACCAGCTGAAATATTAAATATTTATAACCAACCACACGCACTGTACACAGCACTACGAATGACGGTTACTCTACGTTCGCGTATGTCCGTTACGGTATCCCGCCAAAAAAGCCCGCGTAATGTAGTACCAACAATGTACAAGCGGAGCGCTGAAGTAGAAAATCTTCAATTCTTCGGATCTTGCATAGCACGAAACTACCAAAGAATATTATTCTATAGAGCGGAGATATCACAAGCTGAGATTCCTTACTCCACCGCAGGCGGCGCTGCAGTCGGAAATCTTCGCACCTTACACCTCTGTTCAAATATCGCGCCCTCATAGTTCATGGTGGACTGACGGTAACACAACATATTTAAGGCTGCCGTCTCATTTTTGTTATTGTCCGAATCGATCGAATCGTCCCCAGTAAACAGACGGATCCTAATGAAACTACTGCGGTCGATAAAAAGAACTTCTACAGAGGTGACATCTCCAGTTACTCTATGTAGACGAATTTTTTACGCATAGTTGCCAAATTTTCTGTTCTCTCTGTCTCTATCGCGCTGTTGCCACAGCTCTTTCTATCGAGAAGTCTTGAAGGAATACGGCACGAGAGCTGCGTCTAGCGTCAGAGCCTCGCTGAACGTAAAGGAGGATAGCAATAATGAAAGATAGAGAGGTTAGGTCTGGGTTAGGAAACATATCAATGAAACAATACTAATTTGCGTATCAATAGTTTTTATTTATACGTAGAAGGATGTAATATTTTGTATAATCAATGTGCAATTTCAAAGCATACAATTTGAATAAGGTACATCACCGAAGTGTAACACGCCGATCGTAATGAAATCTATAAATGCTATAATTCTTCTAAAAGCATATGACGCTTTCTTTTTTATCTAACTATACATCAAATTTTCCTTTTTATCAACAAGAATTGTCTGTTGTTTAAATACAAATTGAATAACACAATCATTTTTTAAAACTTCAATTTGGACAAAAGTATATTTCAATTCAATACCATTGTACATGCTTTTCTTCGGAACTGTTATTCCACGATTGTAAAAATTTATCAATATAAACTAGATATCAGTACTAACAATACGTATATTTTGGAATGTCTCTTTAAACGATTTTATTCAGCTACGATCCCCTGCTTGTTTGTATGTTTGATTCAAATCTGGAAACTCAATTCTAATCCATTTCCAACCATCCAATTGTCTTGAAACTTTGCAGGGGTGCGTAGTTTGAACGACAATACAAAATTATGAAAAAAACACCAAGGGGGTGAAAAAATTAAACAGTCACCAATAAATAATAACCCATAACCACAAATCCAATCGACTTAAAATCAACCACTCGCGTTCTTTACGAACTTTTAGCACTATGGGGTTCAAGCAAACTGTTAAACTGCATACAGCAATAAAAGATATTTGTAAAGAAGTTTGAGCTGTGAAATGTAAATCCACGAACACTAAAAACTAGAAAATAAAACAATTTATAATAAACGATTTTATTAAAAATGCATTAAAAACTAAAAAATAATTATTTTCTTATACTACAATTTCGATGATGTATTTTCACTTTAAATACAATCGTGGAACAGGATATCTCACAACAAATTCATTTCGACACTTGATGCTGTAAGTACTAAATTGATTCATATTCTGTTATGAAATATGCTGCTCCACGTTTTTATTTAAAGTTAAAAAACACCATCGAAATTGTAGTACAAGAATAGAATTATTTTTTAGTTGTTAGTGCCTTTTTGATAAAATCGTTTAACAGAACATTTTTTATATATATTTTTTTGTCTCTAATCAAGTTACAGTCATCACAATAAATCAATCCAAGTTCATTGGAGAATTGAAATACAACATTGAAGCTTTCGCCCCCTTGAAATGGACAATTACAGATAAAAAAGTGTAGAATAATAATATATAATGTATATAATATATAATATATAATGTTCGAAGAATAATATTATCTTCTCTCATTCTGTGTAATTCCTCTTCTCCAGTGACGGTCTTCCTACAATTTTGCCAGGTCGCTCATAACGAAAGATGAGGTAGGCAGTGTGGATCTGTAACACATTATGAAATACATTAGGAAATACTTAATACTTGTTGTTTTATAAGCGTACAAAATTTTACTGTAGATTTATAAGCTGTTAAAACTTTACCTGAAATATGGTACTTATTATTCCATTTGTCCTGGCATTACTGTCTCATACACCATGTTTGCAGTAATTTGGTAAAAAGTCCGCCTGTAACAAATGATCGCAGACATTTCGGTAAGTTTGGTATAAAAGTAAAAGTTTGTTTCAATAATTCGTCGAACATCATGCATACCTGCGACGCCCGCGTGTATCAGCCTGGCGCACTTTGACCGAACCGGATTCCGTCTGTCTGCTCCTGTGAACTTAGAAATGTGTCTGAAAAATTAAAGGGTGAATTAAATTTATTATTTCCATCGTCACTTTCTTGGCAAAGTGACGGCGGCGTCGATCGACTCGCGTGATGGTATGATCCGCGAGTAAAAGTGCCATTGCTGGCACTTGTGACCACTGACAGAGTCAGTGATACCGCGCTTTACACCGCGGTGCGACGCCGGACCGTTACAATAGAGTCACTATTTTTGGAGGGAGACCTTTCTCGCTTTTTCAAGCTTTTCGGTTTTTCTTTCGCTCTCTCTGCTAGTATAAATTGTGGCTCCCGAATAGGCATGCACCTATTGTACCGACTATCTATTATTTCAGGTAGCATGCATTCTAAATAAAATTGAACCAGTTTTGGCTCCATTTCTCTTTTCCAAAACGCATCATCTCTCTCTACTTTTATAGATTTCAGCCCCTTCGGGGTCCAAACGCAAAATATACAGTACTTTCTGTCAGTAATATGTAACTGACCTTGTACTTGATAATAATAGTGATGCGTTTTGCTCATTGAAATACCTGCTTTACATGTGAACATGCGCTGGACAACGCGTACTTTTTCCAGAGCTTCTTCCGGCGTAAAGTTCTCCGCTGATTTGGGGCATTTAATTTCGAAAATACCCTCTTGACCGATGGTTCCATCCGGTGAAGCTCCTAAGAAGGGGATGCAGCTGTCGATGAAAATTCCACATTCCGCAATATCTGCGTATTGCTTCTTCAATTCTTCGCGAGCACTTTTCTCGCATTCTTTCCCGTATTCCACCGCGGGTGCACTAATTATCCTCGGATACAGAAATGACTTCACTGCCTTTGCGCAAAGCGTGTCAGGTCGGCGACGGCACACTTCTCCAAAATTGGATGCTGTCAACAATTTAGACCTGTACTGCAACCATTTGCGGTTCTTTGCTTGTCCGATGGTTTCCCCTTCAATAACATGTCTTTGCTTTTGCCAATCACTGAGCATTTGCATATGCTTTTCCCGCTCCAGTTCATACATTTCGGATGGCATGTCTGGCTTCTGTGCATTTGGTCCATAATCGGAATCTTTCTGCGAGGGCAATTGTTTGCGTACATATCGTGCAGCCTTCGTTTCCTTCTGTTTTGCAGCTCTCTTTTCCTTTTCTTTCTTTTTCTTTTCTTCCATTTGGCGCACAACCTCGGGCGTTTTCTTCTTTATTATCGCATTCAATCGCGAGTGCACTTGGTTACTGTTGTACTCCACGACAGCAGCAGCACATCTTCCTGTATACGATCCTCTCTCGGCAAAATTTAATCTTTTTCCGCCGATGTACTTAGCAATTATTGCGTTCAAACTTTCCACAGCGTTATTATTGGTGTTATAGAGTAAGCTCTCCGCATGAGCTAACAGTGGACGTAGTATTTCTTTTACGTCCTGGTACACTCCAATTTTCATCAATTCTGGAACGATGTTTCTTTCATTCTCTTTGTTCTTTCCATCGCAGAAATATTTTAATTGTGCACACTCTTTGTGTTCACCAAACACGTGGCTCGGAACATTCTCTATGTCGCCATGCAAATTCTTCGTTTTTTCGTCGATTGATACATTCTGCTCGTATCTAAACTTTGCGGCTTTTACGATGTCCGTGCGTATCCGGCGAATGCTACTTTCCACAGCTTGCCTCAATGGTCCAGGTGTAGTCTTCTTCAAAATCGCTTTCATTTTTGTGCAGAAGTTTCGCAACAAATGATTCGTGCATTCAATTTTTTTTTACGCGAATCTGTCTCTTATATGGGTCAGCATCAATAATCTTCTTATACACGCTGCTGTCCCCATCAGCAATCAGAGTAGAATAAACGAGCCCACGTTTTTCTACGCTAGTATTGAATCCTTCTATTATAGCATCGCTTTCCATAGCAGTCGATGCTCTACAAATGCTCCAGTTTTTAAAGCATACGTGCTTTTGGGGTTCTTTCTTGTTTTTCGCAGCAATCCGAAAAATTCTGCAGACTTTATTTCGAACGCCGTAAAATAAAACTTTTTTCGTGTGAGAGCCAACTATCACGCCGACTCCAGACGCAGAATCGTAACATCCACTGCGGTAGGATCTCTTCATCCAGCTTCCGTCAGCCACAACAGAGATGTGAGGGGTCCCTGATCCGGGAAGAACGTCGCCTCTTTCGATCGCCAAACGTTTTTCTTCTTCAGCCGCTGCTAGCATCTCTTCTTCTGCAGCGGCATTTGCGGACTTGACGAATTCATCTTGATTCTTCACGAAGTCTCTCTTCGACATGCAACGTATGTTGACTCCTGCAAAAGTGTGTTCCAATTGGGCATAGCTGCCTCCACTTAAAATTGTTACATTAACGGCGCCCTGATTTCTATCCACTTCTTCAGCTTCGTCCGATTGATTGTGGATTTCAGCTTTGTAATGGCATAAAGTGCACATTACGCTGAAGATGTTCTTGAAGCCACGCCGTTTCACACCAGTTATTCGTAGGTGTTCAATGCCACAGTCTTCCCTATTTTTTGCATGCTTACCTATTTTTTGCAATTGAGCAAGCACATTTGGAAAATTCATTATGTCGTTGCTATTTAAGAGACGCGATTGCTCTTGCGGCTCGTTCTTCGCAACTTTTTCTATAACGAAGTTTTCTTCTTCGTTGCTTTCTATGTCAAAGTCTTCAAGTGCCTCTTCCGTTTCTTCCGAACTGGCCGTATCAGTATCTTCATCACATGGCAAGCACATTATCTCTTGATGCGTATGGTTTCGTCCATCGGATGTTGATGGTTCCTCTACTATACGCTCCTCGGCCACTTCTTCTGGACGTTGTCCTACGGCAGTGTCGTCTGCCGTTTTTACGTTTTCTTGTTTCTTCTGAAGGGCTGAAGACCTTCTCTTTTGGCGATGTACTTTCCGCTTCGATAATCTCTTTGCGTACGGACGTAATTTTCGCGGACGATACGGAGAATTATTGTTCATATCTTCTTGCACGTCCTGCATGTTCACATTTCCAATGGTACTCATTTTACACTACCCCAGAAAACACAACACAAACACAAACACAATACAACGCACCACAACTCAAAATCCTTCTACCCGTTACAAAACACGTAAACGCGAACCGTGAACGTGAAACGTGAATCCGAAGATTCGTCTGTGGTGCGTTCTGGAACAAATGACGCTTTACAAACCAAGCAACGGCCAGGGATCGACGGGCTGCAGCTACCGCTGATGGAGGGGGAAACACCCACAGTGGTTATGTGTGCGTGACTGATGCACGCAGGCACAGTTCACGTACACACCACCGCTTCTGTAGGTGTTTCTCCCTCCATCAGCGGTAGCTGGAGCCCGTCGATCCCTGGCAGTCAATCCGTTGCAAGCGATCGAACCCGAACGTTGTTGTAAAATGCAGAATCAGGAAAATGTAAGTAATATATTGTATACTATTATACAGAGTGATTCTCTGGCTAGAGTATTCAAAGGCGATGCCGCCAATAAGCAGCGCCTCGCTGAGTTTCGTGAATTTCGACGCTCGCGCAAATACGTCACTGCGACGTATTAAAAAATTCTTCATCGAATCGATATGGCAGTGATACCAATGAATTCCTGGTCTTCTCCTGATTAAAATCGTGTCATCTAAATCGGACTATTTTTAACGAAGTTAGCGTGGAGCCATTTTCATCGGCACGACATCGATTGACGTCATTTTCGCAAACATCTGTTGAGAAATGCAGAACGTGGAATTCGTCACTTTCACGAAACTCAGCGAGGCGCGGTTTATTGGCGGCATTGTAGACCGAGCGCTGGCTACATAGGGGTCAACGTGATTCAATGCAGTTACAATTCTTATTTAAAAATGTTGGATTAGTGTTGCCGAATACGAAATCGCCGGTCTGCCGCGTTAGTTCCCCGGATTGACGCGGCAGACCGGCAATTTCGTATTCGGCAACACTAATCCAACAATAAGAACTGTGACTGCATCGAATCACGTTGACCCCTAGGTATCCAGATCTTAGACTATTGTCTTTGAGGACTCTAGCGAGAGAATCACGCTGTACAATCTTACTATTTGCCATAAAATAATACATTCATCATTTCATTTCCAGATGAAAGATACTGTCCTGCCTGAGGGAGAGGAGGCGAAAGAAAGAGAGAAGGAGGAGGAAAAGGAGGAGAAGAAGGAGGAGAAGGAGAAGAAGGAGGAAACAGAGGATATAGCGAAAGTAAGTTATGTTGAGTGTGTGTGTGTGTGTGTGTGTGTGTGTGTGTGTGTGTGTGCGTGCGTGCGTGCGTGCGTGCGTGCGTGCGTGTGTGTGTGTGTGTGTGTGTACAGTATTGTCTTCGTATGTGCTCGCTGGTCGGGACCGGCCTTGAGCTCCTAATTCTGAGTGCTCGTTTCTCGCTTCTTCCTGGCCGAAGGGGGGAGCGAGATGGAACGCTTTGCCTGCGCGACGGCCGCGAACGCAAAGAACGGAGTGTTAGGCATCCGAAAGAGGGAGCGAGACAAAACATCATCCCATCGTCTGTCTCGTACCGTTCTCGCTCGCTTTCAGTGGCTCTCGCTCGCTCCGTTCCATCTCGCTCTCGCCTTCGTCGAACAAGAGTGAGACAGAAGTGGTGGAGATAGCGACAAGCCCGTATCGTATCGTGTGCACCAAACCGAGCACATACGGAGACAATACTGTATTATTATTGAAAGTGGTATAAGTCGAACTGTAGCTAAGAAATCGTTTATTTTCTTTAACATTTTTATTGATTATCATTCCATAATAAAATTACACAAGTTTATAGTTTTAAAAATATTACCCGATTTGATTTACGGATGCGAATATTTTTAAGTTGATTCAAAAGCATACCCTTAAATATCTCAATGTACGAATAAATGGACTTATATCACTTTAAGAAATAATGGCTCATATGTAGGCGTAAAACTAGAAAATGTAATTTTTATGGTACTGTTTCAGATGAAAAAGGAGCTCAAACGGTTGAAGTACTGGCGTGGTGGAGGACGCCGAGGATGCCGCCGTGGAGGCCGCCGTGGAGGCCGCCGTGGAGGCCGCGGCGGCAATCCCATAATAATAAACAATTTTTAATTGTTTACAAATTTTAAAAATATATTATTCATAATTGCTCAATGATTGTTCATTTTGTTTGTTTTAATGGAATGCAAAACTTTCACATTTTCTATCGTATCGGCATGAATGTTTCAATAACATACTGCTGAGATTTTCCAGATGAAAATGAATTTAAACATGGTATAAATCGGATTATTTTTAGCATTATTAGATTAGAAATGTTACGCATTTATATTTAATTATCTAGTACAGTTCTAGAAATAATCCGATTTATATCGTATTTGAATTCATTTTAATGTGGAAAATCTCAGCAGTATGTTACTGAATACTGAAAACGTGACGTTGTACATTTTATCAACACTATATGCCTCTCCAACCGAGATTACAAGCCGCCGCCGAATAGCTCAACTCCTCGCTGGTCGGGACCGGCGTTGAGCCCGTGTCGTGAACAGAGCCCCAATTCCCAGTGTTCGTTTCTCACTTCTTCCTGGCCGAAGGGGGGAGCGTGATGGGACGCTTTGCCTGCGCGACGAGCGCGAACGCAAAGGACGGAGTGTCATGCGTCCGAAAGACGGAGCGAGACAAAACATCATTCCATCGTTTGTCTCGTACCGCCCTCGCTCACTTTCAGTACCTCTCGCTCGCTCTCGCCTTCGCCGGACAAGAGTGAGACAGAAGTGGTGGAGATAGCGACAAGCCCGTATCGTATCGTGTGCACCAAACCGAGCCCGTAACGAGATAATACTGTAATATCTTTTATTTGAGTTTATCCAGATATCGACGTGCGTTACGAAAAGTAGCATATTTCATTTTTTTTACAAAGAGCAGCATATTTCAATCTATCACGAGAACAAGCACGATTCACATTTCGTCATGAGCAGTAGCACATTTCAAACGCTGCTGCGAAAAGTAGCACGTTTTATTTGTTTTCTGAAGAGTAAAATATTTCAGTTTCCAAACAGTTCACAGTCGATGTTGATCTTCTATGAAACGTGATATTTTTCGCGGCTAAAGGCAAACCGTGCTATTTTTCGCGGCAAAGTATCGAAATGTACTACCTTTCGTCGCGAAACAGCATAAAATGCTATTCTTCGTGGCAATGAATGAAAACATCCTACTTTTCGAGAACAAAATCGAAACACTCTGTTTTTCGTGGACAGAATGAGCAGCGTGCTAGTCTTCAAAACACAAATGAAATGTGCTACTTTTTGTAACGCACGTCGATATTATATTTGCTCATCTCTGTTCTCCAGCCGCTTCGCCCTGATTCATTCAAGCCTCCCTGACGATAAAATAGTAATAGGGGAAATGCGGCAACAGTGCGATTCGACTCTCGATACGTCTCGGCAACTATGTCTTTCCTACATTTATCGGCTAGTTTGGTCTTCCACCGATTCTGATGGTACATGGCGCGAATATACCATCAACGCCGGTGACGGAGAATCCTGGAAGCTTCATTCTGTCATTCCTCGAGTCTGTCTCAGTACACGAGTCAGAAATTCATTATTATTTCAACGTGCGGTGGTTATTAGCGTTCAAACGCACCAGACCACCCTGCACTGATGTCTACTGGAGGCAACTATACCCGCAAAAACTTTCTCCGTGCCGATTCCAGGACGAAAGACGGTTGAAACGGTTTGTTTACTACATCGCGTATACGTACACGCTTTTTCTAGCTTGTGTGAGCGTACACACATTCAAGGCCCGCCGAGACGGCAGCCTTAATAGTGTCGACATCTCCGAATACGATGATTGCACTGCACCAGGGCAGTGAACATCCCCCGAATACGCGGTACCGAAAAAGTTCGCACTCAGTGCGCACCAGTGCGACCGTCCGAATGCGCCATAAGTGGTGAACCGATGGTTATATAACAGTACTAGAGACGGCCCTGGGTGAAACGCAATCTATATAAATTATAATTGTACTTTTTAGTTGTTATTATTACACGATTATAGCGATATTCTGAAGTAGAGGAATAATAGAGTTTTGTCACGTCCCGGGTTGAGGATTTAGGGGACAAATGACATAGTGGGGTTAAATAAAGCCCAGACACGAATATATAATCCAGCACACCGGGAGGTGCGGGAATCAAGCGTGAAATGTGTAATTCTGCACACTATCCGTTTCGAATGTCAGGCGAGAAATGTGTAATTCTGCACACTAATCGTTTTGGACGGCAGGCGAGAATGTGAAATTCAGCACACTGAGGATTTAGGGAAAGTCAGGCGAGAAATCTGTAATTCTGCACACTGAGGGGTTGCGGAACGACAGGCGAGAAATGTGTAATTCTGCACACTAATCGTTTTGGGAGTCAGGCGAGAAATATGTAATTCTGCACACTGAGGGGTTGCGGAACGACAGGCGAGAAATGTGTAATTCTGCACACTAACCGTTTTGAACATCAGGCGAGAATGTGTAATTCTGCACACTGAGGGGTTGCGGAACGACAGGCGAGAAATGTGTAATTCTGCACACTAACCGTTTTGAACGTCAGGCGAGAATGTGTAATTCTGCACACTAATCGACCAGGGAAGGTTTAATGAACTGGTTTGTATCGGGGAGACACCCGTTAGAGCACTTGTTTTGATTGGGAGGCTCGGTAATCGGATTTACCGTTGCATTATGGTAAAAGACACACGTAATAATTCCGCGAAATTCGTTAAGCCATACGGTAGAGCGAGAGCTATGCAAAAGTAAGTTGGTAAACACCGTAATACACTTTCCGCGGTCGTTGCCCGTGATCAGCTGTTGCGGCAGCTCGTTTGGATTTAGGGATCTTCGTAGCCGAAGGATTAACACAATGACTCGAAGCGTGAGTTAAGCAAAGCGGTTTATTAGTTTTAAGCAGGCGTTGCTTGCACTGTCTATGAGACAGGGTAGTTGACAATTAAATGCGTTAGACATTAAGCATTAGCACAGGATATTTATATAAAAGGTACTTAATTTTAGTATATGAGTGTATGAATATGAAATACAATATACGATAATAAAGTAGAAAGATGTAAACGATAAGCGTTAGTAAGACAAATAGTATAATCGCAATAAGCGTTGACAAGACAAAATAATAATATGATTGCAATAAGCGTTAATAAGACAAGTAATATAATCGCAATAAGCGTTGACAAGACAAAATAATAATATGATTGCAATAAGCGTTAATAAGACAAGTAATATAATCGCAATAAGCGTTGACAAGACAAAATAATAATATGATTGCAATAAGCGTTAATAAGACAAGTAATATAATCGCAATAAGCGTTGACAAGACAAAATAATAATATGATTGCAATAAGCGTTAATAAGACAAGTAATATAATCGCAATAAGCGCTGACAAGACAAAATAATAATATGATTGCAATAAGCGTTAATAAGACAAGTAATATAATCGCAATAAGCGCTGACAAGACAAAATAATAATATGATTGCAATAAGCGTTAATAAGATTATATAATATGAGAAAGCAATATGAATAATAGTATGAAATGTGGATGATATCCAATGATATTAAAGATAATGATAATAGCTTACTATGATTGGTGAAATGATGATTGTTGCACTATGATTTAATTATACTCGTAGCGTTAACAATGGCTTTCGGAGATAGATTTCGTCGAAAGAGCCTTCGGAGGTAGATTTCGTCGAAAGAGCCTTCGGAGATAGATTTCGTCGAAAGAGCCTTCGGAGATAGATTTCGTCGAAAGAGCCCTCTCTTCGCGCGGGCCCTCATATTTATACTCTTTTCGGTTTAGGGTATGAAGGGTACACGCGGTAAGCACGGAAGATTTCCGGGGTTTTTATAGATACGCAGGTGGAGTCTATAATTAGACTCGTAGACAATAGAATTTTGGTCTTCCGGGGTTTTTGCATGGTGTCTCCATTATCCGACGTGCTTATGACATGTACGCCAAATATTCATCGCGTAGGCTTTTGGGGTTTTTATGTCTTATTTTTATTTATAATAGTACTTTATTATCTACCATAATTAATATCAAGCGTGAGCACTTGTTGTGTTGAACAAAATAACGCGTTAAACCGTTTGATACAATAATAAATGAATACTGGAAATAATAATACTGGATACTAGACTTTCTATCGCGAGCACACTTTACACATCTGTCCATTACGACGCTCAACAGGCAAGTGGAAAACGGAAGTACGGAGACTCCCTCTATAATGTCACACACACACACACACTCATACAGAGAAGCAAGCATTATACATTGTATTTCACACAACATTATGCTTACGAAGAGGAGACACTCAACCCATCGAATGGATTATTGGTGCTTTGATGGGAAAGGGGTAATTGTGGTCTTGAATTGGAAGGTGTTAGAGAAGGGGTGAGACGTGGTCTCGAATTAAGGGGGTTTCTGGGACGAGGGACTTGTTTAGTTTCAAATAAGAGTGTGAGGATTTTGCTTCACGGGCTTAGAGGGGAGGGGGTTTTTAGGGGTTGACCGTCTTGTGATGGGGACCGCTAAGGTACATCGCCAAGGCGGTCAGGGGTCAGGAAAAGGGGCAAGAGTTGGGGTTTGGAGAGATTTTGTGGAGTTGTATTGCGAATTTATTGGGGAGAGTTTAAAAGTTACCGCGCGAAAATTTGTGGGACGTCACAGTTTAATAACTTAAAATGAATGTGCAGAAGAATGGAGCAACTGTAACGAGAATGGCAGGTAAGAAAGTTTCATGTACGGTTTAAGGTTAGAATACACAGCGTTTATTTGAATCCTCGTGATATTTTTTTAGTTTTACATTATACATTCTATTAACACTTTCTGTTTACTGTATTTACTAAATTCAGAAGAAAATATATTAAGAGCCATTTCCTAAACTTAAAACTTGTATGTTTGGATTGTACTCATAAAATATTATTAAAGACACAAAAATGAAGTTTTGATTTTGCAGGGAGAGGACAAGAAATTCATTAGTGATGATACACGTTGGTGCAGGAATATTAACAGACTATTAAAAGGTAAAGAATTTGGTGCTACAGTTCAAGCGCATTTAGCGAACCAAGCTTGCAGCTACTGCACCAAGAATTATAGAAAAAAGTAGATAAATAATTTTCATAGTTTTATGTTCTCCTATATTTCTTATATACACTTCTATATTTTTACTTTATATGTTATATTTAACTAGATACAAGATAAATAAAAGGAATATTTTCAATAGAAAAATATGTGCCACTCACTAATCCTTACCTCTACTTGTATTTTTACAATTAAGTATATTATACAAAATGTAGGGTAAGAGATACATTTGTTGGCGTTATCAATTATTGTTGGTAAAGTAATGTCCAATTATGCCAATAGTAATTGAAAAGATGGGGAAGAATTAGATAAGAAACTTCAGGTGAATGTGAAATATTTAATTAAATTTAATTACTGCAAATTTAATTAAATATTTTTCTTTAACACCTGAATTTCATATCGAAATCTTCTTAACGTGTCAACAAATGTATTTCTTATTCTACAAAATTACAGTACGCAGATTCTGAGTGTCTTTAATTTTCCGGCATAAGCCGCCATATTGAATTTTAGTTCAAATAGAATCTTTCAGAGCTTAGGGGGCGCGCAAATATTAAACCTGTTGCGAGTTGCGATACTCGCTCTAGCGGCGTTCAGCGTAAGCTTCTAAAGCGCGAAGTTTAAACAGGATAGAGTTAAGGATGAACTCTATCACATTAGAAATCTATCTTCGCCTCCTTCCTTATCGCTCGAAAAACAATGTATTGATAAAGAAAAGAGGAACGAACGTAAGAAGAAGCCTGTTTCTTCTCCTCGCATTTGATCTTCGGCGTTATAACAGTCTAGACGTGTCACAATAAATTCAGCCTTGTTCAATCCTGAAATATTCTCGTTTTGTTCTTAATCGTTCCGAATAATTTAATTGATTCAATTTAGTTCAGTTCAATAAGTTTTATTCAGTTCTAAAGTATTTGTTACTAAACACTTCGATATTTCGTTTATTTAAATTCACGCGTTCGTGAGCAGAGCTCTTCAGGGCTCCACGGACGTCGGACCTCACAGAAAGTCCCTTAAGCCAGAAGAATTCCCAATCGATCTCGCAACAAACCAAAAGTTTTGCTGGAGTTTCCACACTCTGGTAGGGACGCGGTGACACGACGACACGTTTTCGTTTCTTAATTTGTAAACGGCAGGGTGGTGACACCACAGACGACGTATAGGATAGACCTATCACCTTATGGATGTTCGTGTCGCCACCCAAACTGTTACCGACTCATAATTTCAGGAATCACAGACCAGGTATAGAATAGACCTACCAACCAATGTATTTTTCTGTCACCGGTTTGGGGGGTCCTAGGACCCCCTTACCATTTCAGTGTCGCATGCAACGTTACCGGTGAAGTCTCGAAACATCTTGTAACGCTACGCGTGGTAGGAATTAGAATTCAGCACGGGTAAAATAAGGTTATTTTTTGACAGTCGAAGCCCGCGATCTACAAATGTTTCTGTTAGAGTAACAATTTAAAAATCGTCTTATGAACATATTCCATTCAACGGAAGAGAAAGGAGGATGAATATAAAACCATATTACATTCGATTTTTAACTTTGCTGTCCTATTCCGGTTTATTTAACGCAAAACAAATTTCATTCGCTTGCAATAACGTAATTTGTAAAAACTGTGCTTTAATGTTTTTTAAGAGCATCTGTTGCTGAACCCCACCCATTCATCATGTGTTTGCGCATACATTAATGATGGTGTATATGATATAATACAGACATATAATAATAACAATAATAATAATAATAATAATAATATCTTTCTACTGTACTATATTATTTAAAAGGAACATATCGAACCCGTACACACTGATTTTGGTGGAATTTTGCAAGTGTGCAGAGTAGCCAAAAATATTCGATACATATTTTTTGAAGAAGGAATTCATTCTCCTCCATAACTATTAGAAAAATTCATTTGTTTATACTATATACTAACTGACGTTGACTGACTAATGTTAACTGATGTTCGGATGTTTCAGTAAGTTTATACACTATGTCCGATTTATTTGTATATTATTTTTCACGCGCTATTATTTTACTAACTATTGAAAAAGCAATAAATGTTTCATATGAAACTTTTTTTATTTGATCGAGGAAACTGAATAGTATAGGAGGAAAAAGGAGTACGGTATTTAGAATGCAAGAAGTGAATATATTTAAGATTTGGAATACATAATGTGCTCGACACGACCGTCCTATGCGAGCGACTACAGGAGACCAGAGATGGCCAACAAATTATTTGAAATAAAAATTTGTGTACGAAATTTTTATTTAAAATAATTTGTTGGCCATCTCTGCAGGAGATTGCCTTCGTCGGCCGCCCATCGTCTTGTTCTTTTGTCCATGTCGACGGGATTGACGTCGCATTTCTGCCGCGTCCAACAATGCATTTGCAGACTTCAGAATCTATTGTTCTGGTTTCTCGACTTCAAAAAAATAAAAATGCGATAAAAAGTAAAAAATAATTTTGTCCCTTATTTAATCTATGACACTCAATTTTTTTAAGTCGGCGCCAGATTTACACAGTGCAAATGATGAGGCACCGATATAAAAAAAAATTGAGTGTCGTAGATTAAATAACGAACAAAATTATTTCTTACTTTTTAGTGCATTTTTATTTTTTTGAAGTCGGTTTTAATTATAATTTTCCATTTTATTCAACGATGCGCCATTATTGTGGCTTTTACACGCAGGAGGCGAAAAATCTCTACGTGCAGGTGTATACCGCCGCTGTCAACCTTATCGTAGCTTAAAATTTTGAAATTCAAGACCATTATACTCATTTATGTTTTTCCTTCAGTGTCGGATCTGTATTCGTACTCAGAAAGTTAAAAAATCCAATGGCCACGACATTCTGGCCTTTTCACTGTACGCTCTCTTGAAATCGGTTGAACGGTAACGCGTACCTTTTTTCCGACCCTGAGGGGTTCTTAGGTAAAAGCTTTCAAACGATGCGGCTCGGGGGTCATAAACGCTAGAGTAGTGGCATAAGGACAAAGTCAGCAATAGGCCATTCAGTAATCAGTATGCCAATTTCTATCACAGAAGTATCACAAATGGATTACTAGTATTTTTCTGATGAAAATGACACCAAACTTGATAAAATCCTGATTATTTTTTATGACTGTAATGGAAAGTACTTGGAGTAAAGTAATTGAGGAAAGTCATTAAGAATACCTGAATTCTACGTGATCTGACGCGGAACTGCTATGCGTGCCCAGATCTTAACGTAAGCGATACCTACGCTCGTGTATTTACATCGTAGATGTTTTCTTATCATTTTTAAATCCATTCAATAGTTAATAAGGACAAAAACTACGAATATAAATTTTAGAAAAACGTTGTAATTCATTATTTTCAATGATTTTTACGTGTCGTAGATGGGCACCGTCTATTTAGACACGCGCGATGTGCAGAGATTTGCGGGAATGTTAGTAATAGCGTCAATTTTTAATATTTTTCGGCGTACGACACGTGAAATTATTAGTTAAGTGTTCTACTACATGTAAAATACTAACAATCAATTTCATCTTGCAATTTATAGTTTGTATAAGCTCTGAAGAAGTGCCATATTGCAGCGCCATATAGGCTCCTTATCACCGAAATAGATTTTCAGAGAGGAATCCCGCGTGAGTCGTTGACAAATCGAGTCAAAGCGTAGCTTTGCGAAAGCATGCCCTCTATGTTAAACTCTCACTCTGAACAAGTTACATGTATACAAGCACGCACACATCTTTCAGTATTTCAATACATTTCAGAGTAGTTCTTGAGTTGGACGCTGTTCATGAACAGAGGCCGCTAAATTCAGTCCTCAAATTATGGGTCGGTAACACAGTTTGGGTGGTGACACGAAGTCCCATAAGGTGATAGGTCTATTCTATACCTCGTCTGTGCAGGAATGAATGTAGTGGCATCTACTCATGAACAGCGTCAAACTCAGCAACTACTCTGAAATGTGTTGAGATGCTGAAAGCTGTGTGCGTGCTTGTATACGTGTGACTTGTTCAGAGTGGTGTTGCGATATCCGCTGGTGTGAATCCGTATATTATATGAAGTTAGCCATAAGACATAGGGATATCAAGGTTTGATGTGAGAGCGAAATTCGAAATCCTTTGTAGAGAAAGATTTATCGTAGGCATGCGGGTTCGAAACGAGCAGCAGATATTTGAACTCAGAAGGCGCACGAGAGCCTTGGATTGCAGTCAGTAATTTTAAAAACTACAGTTAGGTCAGGCGAGGATAATAAATAGCTTAGCTTTTCCTTCCACATCTGCGTGCCAAATTTTGTCGAGCGGGCAGCTGCTCGTCTCGTAAAATCACTTAAAACTCTGTCCTCCCTTTCAATAATTGCCGATGTCCTGTTAGGGTAAAAACTCAGCTCGGGAGAGGCTGAAAGTGATAAAGCCATAAACTTTGCGCCAGCGACGTCGTCTTGACCCCGACGGTTGCGCTTACCTACCTGTCAGAAATGTATATACTGTACACAACCTATGTAAAAGTATGTAAAGTATGTAATCGGAAAGCGTGCCTCGACCACCAGCCGAGAGTGGAGGGAAGCGCGAAGGAAGGGCCAAGGACGGAGAGATGGCTGAAGGACAACCCACTGACGAAGCTTGAGGGACAACACCACCTTGATTGGACGAAAGGATCCAGGGAAGGAGTCGGAAGAACGCGCCGAAATTGGAGGAGTAGGGCGCTCGGAGGTGACAAGCGAGGAGTTAATTTGTAAGAAGTCAGAGGAAATCTTGTCAGCAGACTAGTAAACAGTTTTTTAAATGTAACAATATACATTCAGTCAACAGTTTACCTTAGTCCAATCATTTCAAATTTCCGCTCTACTTCGCGAGCAGAGTGCGTTAGCGCTCCACGGGCACGAACAGGCGCTTCATTAAAAATCACCACGAAATCGCGCAACAGTGCATCCTCCATCCTGATTGAACTACGAGGATCTATGGGAGGACTAGGACGATTTGGCCAACGACTTCAGCGAGGACCTCGGAGGATACTTTGAAACGTTACATTTGTTACGGTCTCATGTAGTAACACACGAAAATAGCTTCATGTTAGACAACAAGTCGCGCTAAATTTGAAATGTCGAGTGAAGCAATCGAAATTATGGACAAAAACTTTGCACCGGCTACTACTTAGAAACACTCGTTTAATAAATATTGATTTCGGTTGCTTTGCAATAAAAGCGACGCTATCTTGTAAAGCGCTTGATTTTAATTAGTTGATAACCAATTAGAAAATTCGTAACGTTATAAATTAAGAAACAATTTGTAAGATTGGATAATTTTATTGACAAAAGCATGTTACATTTTATCTTGAAGAAAGACGTCGTTGTACAATTCACTTGATCGCTTGCGTCCAACGAATTCAGTCGTAAACTTTATAATTCTCAATTTATAATTAAAGTCAAAACCATTCAAACAAAGTTAGTTTGTTTTCTCTTATTTCCAATTCATAATAATAACAAGAAGAAGTTGGAAGCAAATTTTTGAACGACCGTGAGCAGAGCGGATTTGCGCTCCACGGGCAGCGAACCCATTCAACTAGAAACAAAGATCCCTGCTGCATCTCGTAACAAACATAAAACGCATTGGTATCTCCACCTTCAGACTCACTTACAGGATTCACTCCGATGTCTTCAAGTTCGAATTCCCTATTTCCTTCCTTCGTTTTAAGTTCCTCAGGAAACTCAAGTAGAGGAGACCGGGGCTAGTTGACTAATTTTTTACATTTCTAATTTTTATAAATAGACCATTAGTATTTTGTTGACTTGTTGCATATCAAAAGTTTACAAATTTCATTAGGTATACAGGCTTAATTTTGAAAATCGTTTTAATTGAGGCTATGTTGTAGTTTTTATTGTATTTAGAGTTGTGAGACGAATAAGTCAACAAACCCCGGCTGCGGGGTTAGTTGACAAATATGATGGGGTCAGTTGACTTGACATTTACTTTTCAGTTTTAACACTTTGCCTGCGAAAGGCGTATATATACGCTGTCACAGTACATCAATATATATGAAAGCATATATATGCGCTGCCAATTCCATCAATATAGTATACGAAACGCGTAGGGTAAAGGCAGGTAATATGGAACATCTGATTTCAATAGCTTGTCAAAAGTAGGGGAATTTCTTTTTTTTAATAAAACTGACATGAGGGGACGAAGGAACTAATGCATAATCATATTTGTATAGCCAAATATAAAAATATCCAATTGTTTTGCAATGATAGTAGAAAAACTGAAATGAGTGAAAATCGGCCGTTCGAAAAATGGGTCCTAATATGGAACACCTAGGAAATTCGTAAAGAAAACTAAAAAATCTTTACTTTTTTTTGTTTCATTTTTAGCATCCTCAAACTCACATCGGTTCGCTACCATGCTTTACGCGCCCGCAAGCGGGCGCGCACCCCCCGTTTTTCTCGAAACAATTTTTTTTTGATCGGGTGCACATTTTTCTCAAAAACTACTATCGGACCGATTGAGCTTAAAATTCAAAGTGAATGTGCACCTATAGCCCAAAGCAGAATTATATTAATAATTTTAGCTCAAGAAAAGTCCAAAAAATCTAAATATAAATGTTTAAACAGTTGTGACTTCAGTAACAATGTCCGGACTTGGTTACATCTGTTTTGGGCGATAACTACACTCATATAGATTATAAAAATCTTTGGTACTTTCGTTTCAGATGACTATGACGGCCGCAATTAGTGCGCCTCGATGTTTGATGACATGACCTGCGCTTTGGCGTGTAACTTGTACAAATTTCAATATAATGCATTCCAAAAATTTGTGTTGGTAGTTCAAACACTACTAAATATGTGTGCAAAACGCCTGCCCTGTAGGTGCAATAGATTTTCCAGAATTAATTTCCCAATATCATCTTCAAAAACGAGTGTCAAGACTAGAATACCCCCTTAAGATATCCATATTTAATTTTTTAATTAAATAGCCGAATGTTTAGATTTTACGCAAATAGTTTGCGATAGGTAGGTACATACATAATTTACTAGGTTGCAGATGAAAATAAAATACATCATGATTTTGGTTAATAAATTTTAATCTATTTTTTGGTTTGTTTTGATGTACGAATACTAAGGTGTTAACATTTTCGCACAGTCAGCAGACTAACCCTTTTTCTTCCTGTGTCTCGTCGCGAGGCATACTGGTACTTCTTCAGAGTAATTTCGTTTTCGACCCCATTGCCAGAGAAACATTCTACAATCTATTATGATAAGGACATCTTTTGGTCATCGCGCGGACCATAAGATTAATTTTCATCACGGTCAGCGCTCAGAACATCATTATAATTTATTTATACTGTAGCGGAGGTTTATTGCCCGCCGAACATAGAGAGATTAGCTAGTAGAGGAGGAAAATGCCACATCTTGTTTCCAAAAATTAATCAAGCTGATCGGCTGGAGCGTCTCACCAGGGTTGCGGTTTATGACCGTTTTATCCCGCGAGTTGGCGGTTAACGACGGTATCTGCGCGTCCGAAGACATCGTACGCACTAATCACCGACAGAGCAATATACGGATTAATTCAGAATGAATAATATCGCCACGTTTTTTATTGGCTTTTAGAAATTTGACAAACAGATGTTGTCGAAACGTTCTTGGAAAAATAATAAATTATCGATCATAAAGAACGAATGAATTTTCGCCTATCTCTGAGCCCGCTTTTGTCCCAACGCACGCGAAAAAGATGCCACCAATATAGTAATTAAAAAGTATTATCCACCATCAATACGCCTCGTGAAGAGATACAGGAAGAAAAGAGGTAGTCCGCTGAATGCGCGAAAATGTTAACATCTTAGTATTCGTACACCAAAACAAACCAAAAAATAGATTAAACATTATTAACCAAAATCATGATGTATTTTATTTTCATCTGCAACCTAGTAAATTATGTATGTACCTACCTATCGCAAACTATTTGCGTAAAATCTAAACATTCGGATATTTCGTTAAAAAATTAAATATGGATATCTTAATACACGTGAAAGCGTATATTTCGATACACGTGTACCCGTGAATTTCAGTACACGGCTATACGGATACTACGATCCGTGAATTTCGATACACGTGTACACGTGTATTTTAATATCCGTGTACCCGTGTATTAAGAAGTACACGGATTAGAACACGAATATTTTTACTACACGTGTACACGTGTATCTTCAATACACGTTCTACGCCGGGATCTCTACAATCAATCCTTCGACACCCGATAGCTATGTAGGAGACCCAACGTGGTCATCAGCTATCGCTCGTCGCCAGGCCTGTAGTCTCGCGTAATGCCGTCTATGGATACCGCACGCAGGCTAAAGGTCTGTGCACACATATCAGTTCCGTGTCAGTTCCGTTCCGGCATACCAGTGGTAAGAAGAAGAGACCCTCTACGCCCCTCTTCTTCTTACCACTGGCACGCCGGAACGGTACTGATACGGAACTGACATGTGTGCGCAGAACTTAAGTCCCTGCCATAAAATTCTTGAAGGCAAGACAGCATGCGACCATCCGCCCTCGACCTCACCCTTACATTTGGTGACGCTAACATATATATACGTATAGATTTTTCTAACATATAACAAGCAGAGTTGGGCGTTATTCGAATAAAGTTTTATCTATGAAATAATTATTGACGAGTGATGAATGATAATTTTGTATTCCAAAGCAGCGCGATAATTGTATCGTGTGTTATCGGTACGTGTATGTATGCATGTATGTATGTATGTTGAAACAGCGAAGCTGAAGGGTCTATCTGTCATTAGGCGAATCGAGACCCTCGTCTGACGAGGGAGTTCCTTCCCAGTTGTAACACTGCCTATATAAAATGGACCGTATGTCCAGGTATGTACAATAATAAAAAGATCAAATTAATATTTCCTTTTACCCCCTCGTATTACAGGATTGTAAAATTTCAGCAAAAGGTCGCAAGCTTCTCGACACCCCTCACGGATTCCTGCCGCCCGCCCATATAGAAGTAATAAACAAATGCCGCTTATTCCCTTGACCCTTCGTCGCCACATAGTTCTTTCGAATAACGATTAAAAGATAAGCAAATAAATGAATTCATTCGATGAGAATGAAGAAATTTTCTTTATTCGAAGAGAGTTTCTCATCCGTAGCGACGACGTACCGTTTATTCCAAGGTTCATTCCAAGGCGCATAACTTCACTCTGCACTGCGGTCCTTCGTCCTTCGAATCAGTGTGGCGCGTCCAGTACATACTAGGTGTGCTCACTGATGGAATGATGAGGACCGTTCTCATTTAGGTACGGATAAACATTAAAAATGAGAATAAGAACAGGATTGCTAAAATTACAAACGTCGTTTTTGACGTTGCGTCTCGTCTTCAAGAACTTTCAACAAAATGTGATTTGATGTTGACCACGCATGAAACGAGGAGATACTTGTCATCGTTTGGTTGTTATCGAATTTATTTGAAAAGTACTAATATTTTTTTTTAACATAAATAGATTGTGTTCTATTTGTACGAATACCTGCACGACTTTTCCTGCAATTCTTTTAGGATTATTTTATGCAGGCCATTCATTGAAACTTTCGGTTTTTCCTCCGAGGTCCTGGGTAGGTCGGGCTATGTACAGCCAAACTACACATCTGGCAACCAGTCCCACGCAGGTCAGTCTTTTTTGCGCGTGGAAGCGGTCAGCTTTCTGTTTCCGGTGACTTTTTGCGCCCCTTTTTTCCTGCGCGTTTTCAGTGTCGCTTGAGGACCTCGGTCCTCTTCGAAGGCAGTAGATTGAATAGGTACTATAGATCGAAACGTTTTTGGGAAGGTGAATATGAAATTACCAATCGTAAAGATGGAATGAATTTTCGTTTCTCTCTGAAAAATTCCTCAGGCTAGTCGGCCAGATCATCTCGCCCGGGTCGTGGTTTATGACCGTATTGTCCCGCGAGTTGGCGGTTGACGACGGTACCTGCGCGTCCCAATTGTCATCGTATGTGCCTACTATGTATCCACCGACAGAGCAATACCTATATGGATTAACCCAGAATGAAGAATTCCGATAATTATGCATAAAAGGATACACCTCACCGATTCTAATGACCTTGAAATATGTTGTCAAGGTCATCATTCTGAACAACTTTTCTCTATAGGTACAGTATACATGTTACCGCCGCTCGGCCTTCGTTTCCTAGATATTTGCGAAAAACTTCTTTTGACTTATTCCGGCGCAACGCATTCCACTTTCCAACTCGTCCCGGGTATCAGGGTTATCCCTGATTATTGTTCGGGTTAGGGTTCCCCCCAGAGGATGGGTGGCAGAATATACCCTCAGTCCAAAGGGCTTGTCGTAAGAGGCGACAGCAGGCCACCCCCCACACCGGCCAGATTCACGAACGTCAAAAATAAAGAAGCGAGGCGCGAGGGCCGCAGGTAGGCAAGGCCCGCGCCGTCAACTTGGAGCAGACGCGAGGGACCCTCGCGCGTAAGTTTTCGCCACAATAAATTAACCGACTCGGCTAGCTATCTTAACTAAAAAGGGGAACGAGGGACTTTCCCAAATTGCGCGAACACAATGGACTAAAAGTTCACGAGAAACGGTCACGACAACATGAGGCGCACGTGCAGCACCTGCGAAACGAAAGACCTCCATAAAAACAACTCGAGGCGTCGTATCCCAATATAACGCTAAATAGCGAAACAGGGAACAATAGATTCAACCGAGCCTCGGAGCTGACCGCCGCTCGGGAAATAACCTCAATAAGCCAGGGAAATTAGGAGACCTGGCACCAAGGGACTAAACACGTGGAAGGTGAACGCATACCCTCCAAAGTTCACAGGCCACCGCGACCCGCGAGATACCCACCACGGACAACCCGCGGACAACTCAGCGACAAACACACGCGCCAGCATACAGAATCCACACGCTCCATCACACACTAGCACCAAATAACAATTGCCCCATACGCTTCACTCGCCCGCCAAACTACATAAGCTCCGGCTACACAGCAGGTCTCCCTCCGGACTCCAAGGTCGCAATGGCCGAAATCGATGCATTTTCCAACGAATCCCCTCGGACTGGATTCATAGAAGCAATAGTCTGATTTCAAATATCTCTACGCGCTCTTCAAGCTGTCCTCTGTACGTTCCAGGAACGTACTCGCGATTGAATTTCCATACAGTACTTTAGGAACTAGAGTAGAAAACGTTTTCCGATTTCAAGGTCGCGGCGACCGAAGTCGATGCATTTTTCAACGAGTCCCCTCGGATAAGATTTATAGAAATAGTACTCCGATTCCAAATACCTCTACGCGCTATTCAAACTGTTCCTAGTACGATACAGGAACGTAATGGAGGAAATAGAGATCACCAATGGATTCCTTATGTTTTTCTGATGAAAATCATACAAATGTCATGTAAATGGAATTACTTTTACATAAGGAATACAAATTGCTTTTGTAAAAGTAGTCCGATTGGCATGATATTTGGTATGATTTTAATCGGGAGAACGCCAGGAATTCCTTGGTGCCACTTTCATATCAATACGATAAAGAATAAAGAATTATTTTTTTCTGAAACAGGTATGGGTAAATGTTTACATTAGAGGAGGATTTTCCGATTTCAATGACCTTGACATATGTTGTCAACATTTCCCTATAAAGTTTTTGACGATTCGTCTTAGTTTCAGAGATATTAATAAAAAACTTTCGGCATAATATATTAAAATAAGTTTCATAACCGACGGTATTAGTATTGGTTGGGGCTAGTTTACGGGGGGGTGGGGGGCGCTTGTGGGCGCGTAAAGCATGGTACCGAACCGATGTGAGTACGTGTTAAATTCGGTAATTCTAGTGTTAACTTTGGGTGACGGCAAAAGTGAATTGTCTCCTTGTTTTACGCGCCCCCGCCCTTGCCTAGCCCCAACCAATACTAATACCGTCGGCTGTGAAACCGTCGACAGTTGTAGTGTTAAGTAAAGATTTTTGTGAATATCTCGTAAACCAAAGCCGAGCGCCAAAAAGTTTAGAGGGAAATGTTGTTCAGAATGATCATCTTGACAACATATGTTAAGGTCATTGAAATCGGAGAATCCTCCCCTAATGTAAACATTTACCCATACCTATTTCAGAAAAAATAATTCTTTATTCTTTATCGTATCGATATGGAAGATGGGTTCCTTATGTTTTTCGAATGAAAATCATACCAAATTTCATGTAAATCGGACTATTATTAACGAAAATAGCTTGAGGTTATGGAAATGAATTTTGTATGGAATTTGTTTCATTATTTTCCGAATTACCTCGTTCTTGGTGTCAGTTTCATAGGAAAAACATAAGGAATCAATTGGCGTCGTTTTCGCAAAGATCTGATGAGAAATGCGGAAGTCGAAAATTTCTCACTTCTTAATATAGGCACTCCAACCCCTTCGGGGGTCGAAAGCCATAAAATTCGGTGAGGCACTGCGAGGGGTTGTCCTCTTCAGAATCACCCTGTAATTGACGACGGCGCTTTGGTGCTTTCTCAATGAATAAACGATATATTCGTGTTTTTGCATTCGTTATCTTACAGTTTCTATTTTATTTTTGTTGGCATTGTTGTTTTCATTGTTATCATCGTTATCGTTGTTATCGTTGTTATTATTTATAATACATGCAATAACACAAGTATTGAATAAACATAATTTTTTTATAATTCCCAAGCTTATTATTTTTTCGTATATGTACAACAAATATCCAAACGTAATCCGAAAACCCTTCCACCACGTTACATAGTATCTCGCTGAGGGTCTCGAGCGACCGTCGAATATGTATTAGTGAACTATCGGTGTGGTTCTGACTCAGGACTCAAAGTCCCGTACTCGAAGGGTTAATAAACAGTTAACATAATGGATGGTTTAAAAGATCGTTGCAACCAAGAAATCAATGTAGAACAAACTTTAAGATATCCGTGTGTGCTATACGTACTTCCCCAACTAAAATGTGGAGTTGACTGTGACCAGTTAGAAATTTTGAGTGTCCTTCCTCTTTCGCTAAACTATAAAGAAATTTTTAAGGGAACGAAAGATACCTAGGTAGGAAAAGTAACCGTGGCTCTAATCCGTCGACATCTGTTGCTTACTAACGTTCAGATGTTAGGATAGGTAGGTACTTACATCTGGCAGAACTCGCAATAGCATTCTCGAGAGGATGGCACAAAACTGTCATTGCTCAGTTTCTTTTGGGGGGGGGGGGCGGTCAATGTTAACGATAGGTAGATATACATACATGTAGGTTTTAAGAGATGTGGCCGCGCGATTCGCCGGGATACGCGCTTCAAGCGAGACCGCGTGGCATTTGTTTGTTCGCGGTGTGTGCGTATGCGTGTGTGCGTGAGTCACGCGTTGCCGAGCGTTGTCGAAACCGGCAGTTCCGCCGTAATGTTCGACCTGAACAGTCTTTTAACCACATTATTCCTTCTAAATATATATATATTTATTCTCATCATTTATTCAGTGTCGGCAGATTATTTCCCACAACTTGGGGGCTCGTCCGGGATCTGGAAGTTCACGGGGCAGCAAAAGTGATCTCAAAAGTGATTTCTAAGACAGTGAAACGTGTTCTAAGAGACGCATTGTGCAACGAAACATCAGAATGAGTGTTGAGAAGGCATCAGTGGGTGATAATACGAATGAGGACAATCACGAAAGGGACATCGATCAGATGAAAATCGTCGATTTACGGGCGGAACTGAAAGAACGAAAGCTAAAGACGTCAGGGAACAAGACGGTACTTCGATGTCGGCTAAGAAGTGCACGAGTGTTGCACGCGGAGAAAGCGGAAGAAGCCGATGAAGACGCCGGGGAGGACCCCGACGAAGAAGACGACGAAGATCAAGACGCTTCAGACGACAGCGACGTGGACGCTGAAGTAATAGGAAGTACGCCAGTGCGGCGATGAAGCCGCGCGGGTGCAAGATACCTGCCCACATTCAGGGATATCGAAGAGTCGATGTCATCTTTCAGCGGCGATGGCAATTCGAGCATTCGACGATGGCTTGATGAGTTTGGGGAAGCGGCGGACCTTTGCGAGTTTTCGGATGTGCAGAGAGTCGTGTACTGTAAGAGGTTGTTGCGGGGTTCAGCAAAGTTGTTTATTAGTTATGAAAAATGCGGAGGATCATGGCAGCATCTTCAGAAAGCGTTAAAGGCGGAATTCTCGCAGGCCGTTAGCAGTCACAAGGTGCATAAAGAACTTTCGCAGAGAGAAAAGCGTGATGACGAATCGGGTCAGGTGTACATCTACAAAATGTTCGAGATCGCAGCCAAAGCGGATGTGGAAGCACGATCAGTCATACGTTACGTGATTGAGGGAATACAGGACGATGAAGTCAACAAGGCGATACTTTATGGCGCTAAAAACATAAAGGAATTAAAGGAAAAATGCTTAATCTACGAGGAAATGAAGGGGAACACTCAACCGAAGACGAAGCATAAAGAAGACAAGGAGAAACGAAGCGGCCGGGCGTCTACTTCGGCGTCTGCTTCTGGCCATCGGCGATGCTACTACTGCGGATCTGCGGGGCAACCCGACCGAGAAATGTCTCGATAAGGCGAAGGGTATGAAATGCTTTAAGTGCAACGGATATGGACATATTGCGTTGAATTGTCATGCAAAAGTAAGTGCCGTTACAGATTCTTGTGGTGTAAGTTTAACTTCGCGTGGGAAACATCTTAAAAATGTTAAAATAGCCGATATTGAAGTACTTGCGCTTATTGATTCAGGCAGCGACCTCACGCTGATGCGAGCAGATCAATATATTAAGATCGGGTCACCGAAATTGACGGATGCGGACATACTGTTTCGGGGAATCGGCGCGGAAAATAATAAGACATTAGGCAAGTTTGAGGCAAACGTAATTGTAGATGGAACTTCATATTCAATGACAGTACATGTAGTATCTGATACATTAATGAATCATGCTATGTTGATTGGAACAGATTTCTTAAGTACTGTTGAGGTTAATATAAAAGAGGGACGAGTTACCATTTCTGAAATTGAAGATGACTGTACAACGGCCGCAGAATGTCGCGAATTATTAAAAATTGATATTCCTCGGGAAGTTAATGGGGTAGATTTGCAAAGCGTTGCAGACGTTGGATACCGGAAAGAACTGCAAAGTATGATTGATAAATATGAGCCGGTGAACACACATAACGCGGATATTAGGATGGTTATTATTTTAAAAGACAACCAACCCGTCTATCATAGACCGCGGAGATTGTCGCCGTCGGAAAAGGAAGAAGTAGAGGCACAGATTAACGAATGGTTACGCGAGGGCATAATACAACCATCACTTTCGGAATATTCGAGTCCTATAGTCGTAGTCAAAAAGAAAAACGGGAAAAAGAGGATTTGTATTGATTACAGAATACTAAATAAGAAAATAATTAAAGATCGGTATCCGTTACCGCATATTGAAGACCAGTTGGATGCCTTACAAGGAGCTAAAATTTTTAGTACACTGGATCTAAAAGATGGATTCTTCCATGTGCCAGTTGATAAAGATAGTCGTAAATATACATCTTTTGTTGTTCCTAACGAGCAATACGAATTTTTAAGGGCCCCATTCGGATTGTGTAATTCTCCTGCTATGTTTCAAAGATTTATAAATTTTGTTTTTAAAGACCTAATTGCGCAAAAAGTTGTGTTAGTATACATGGATGATTTGATTGTGCCTTCTACTAGCTACGAAAAAGCACTGGAGGGTTTACGCGTTGTCCTTGATGTGGCGAGTCGGTATGGTCTGGTGATTAATTGGGAAAAATGTTCCTTTTTGCAAACTTGAGTCGAATATTTGGGCCATATTGTTGAAAATTCAAGCATTAGTCCTACGGAGTTCAAGACCATTGCAGTTTCAAAGTTTCTGACGCCTACTAATGTCAGAAGTGTGCAGAGTATTCTTGGCTTGACTGGGTATTTTGGAAAATATATACCCCAGTACTCGTTGATCGCGCGTCCGTTGACAAACCTATTAAAAGCAAATACAACATTTTTATTCGGTGACAAAGAGAAAGGGGCGTTCGAACATTTGAAAGTGATATTGGTCAGCGGACCTGTATTGAAATTGTACAGAATCGGTGTGGAAACTGAATTGCATACGGATGCATGTATGTACCGTTTTGGTGTGATCCTTGTGCAGCGAGATATCGAAGATAACATGATGCACCCGGTATATTATGCTAGCGGTAAGACGACTGCCGCCGAGGAAAAATACTCGAGCTATGAGCTCGAGGTCCTTGCTATCGTTAAAGCATTAAGAAAATTTAGGGTCTATTTATTGGGAATCCCTTTTAAGATTATTACGGATTGTCAGGCTTTTACGATGGCTATGAAGAAGAGGGACCTGTGCACGCGAATAGCACGATGGGCTGTCTTCCTCGGAGATTTTGACTACACTATAGAGCACCGTTCCGGAAAGAAAATGTCACAAGTCGATGCGCTAAGCCGTAATTCGTTGCCGACTAGTTTAGTTATTGACGAAGACGAAGAAAGTATAACGACTCGTATAAAAATAGCTCAAAATAAAGACGAAAACGTAATGAGAATAATAGACGCGGTTAATAGGAATCAAAACGACGAGTTCTTGTTAAGACGCGACCTTTTAGTAAAAAATGTAGACGACAGGCAATTATTGGTTGTACCCAAAGGTATGCAAACCCAGATCATAAGGCGTGCGCATGACAAGGGTCATTTCTCTGTTGCTAAGACAGAAGCGCTAATAAAGCGGGATTTTTGGTTTAGTAATATGCGGCAAAAGGTCAAAAAGATCGTACAAAATTGTATTAGCTGTATTTTATCTAATAGGAAACAAGGTAAACAAGACGGTTTTTTAAATCCAATAGATAAAGGGGATGTTCCCCTTGACACCTATCATATCGACCATCTAGGTCCCCTCCCTTCAACAAAAAAAAAGCATAAGCATATTCTGGTTGTTATTGATGCGTTTACAAAATTCGTTTGGTTGTATTCTACAAGGACGACTAATACGGCCGAAGTAGTAGATCACTTACGCAGGCAAGCTGCGATATTCGGTAATCCGAGAAGGTTGATTTCGGACAGAGAAACCGCCTTTACGTCGCACGAATTCGAGAATTATTGTAAAGAACAAAATGTAGAACACATTTTGATTACGACCGGTATCCCGAGGGCCAACGGCCAAGTCAAACATGTCAATAGAACTCTTATACCGGTCTTATCTAAATTATCTGCACCGCGTCCTGAGGAGTGGTATAGGTATTTACACTTGGTTCAAAAATACTTGAACGTGACACCGAATCGAAGTATAGGCACTGCCCCTTTTAATTTGTTATTTGGTACGCGTATGAGAATTAAAGATGATCCCGAAGTAATGACAATGCTCGAGAACGAATGGGCTCAAGCATTTCAGGACGATAGACACAAAGTAAGACAAGAAGCTAAAGAACTAAAAGCTCTTAAGATGCAGGAAAAAAATAAACTGTTGTACGATCGGAAGCGGAAAAGTGCGCAGCGTTACCGTGAAGGAGACTTAGTCGCTATAAAAAGAACGCAACTTGGACCAGGATTGAAATTGTACCCTAAATATCTCGGCCCGTATCAGGTGACAAAGGCGCTCCGCAATGATCGATACATTGTACAGAAGATCGGCGTTCACGAGGGTCCTTTGCAGACGTCTTCCGCGGCAGACTATATGAAACCGTGGATCGACAATTGTTCCGACGAATCTAGCGACAGCGATAATTCCGAAGACATCTGAGGTCGGATGTCGGTCAGGACGGCCGAGTTGTAGGTTTTAAGAGATGTGGCCGCGCGATTCGCCGGGATACGCGCTTCAAGCGAGACCGCGTGGCGTTTGTTTGTTCGCGGTGCGTGCGTATGCGTGTGTGCGTGAGTCACGCGTTGCCGAGCGGCGTCGAAACCGGCAGTTCCGCCGTAACATTCGACCTGAGCAGTCTTTTAACCACATTATTCCTTCTAAATATATATATATATATATATATATATTCTCATCATTTATTCAGTGTCGGCAGATTATTTCCCACATACATACATTGTATTGCCTACCCAGATTCTCGGCGTTTGAGAAGACACAGTTCTTACAGCAAATACTCGTAAATCGACTCGTTGAACGTAAGATGTACAATATGTAAAAGTTTTAACAACATTTCCTGACCAAACAGCGGTTCCTTTGCGACATTATGGTTTTTTTTTTAAATTTATACATTATCTCCTGTGTCATAATCAACCTTGCGGCAAGGTTTTTTAATGAATAGCCATCGATTCAGGGGTGCAGATTCATCCCCTATTGCTCACGACAATATAATCCCTTTACACCCTGTACATTAAATTAACAGAAAGTTTGCAAAGCTTCAATCCTCTGTCTGTTTGTTTCTTTGTTTGTTTGGTTCAAATCTAGAAACGCAATTTTAACCCACTTCCAACTATCCAATAGACTTGAAACTTTGCAGGCGTATGTAGTTTTGATGACAATACAAAATTTTGAAAAAAAAATTAATCCCCGAGGGGGTGAAAAAATTGCATCCCCTACGATAAACACGCATAACCACAACTCCAAACGACTTGAAGCCAGCCTATTACCACAAATCAAAACTTATTTAGACAGCAAAAAGTAAATAATAATTAAAAAAAATAAATGAAAAGAAATTTTAAGTTGAATGATTTTATTTAATTTGATCAAAAATGCACTAAAAACTAAACAAGAATTTAAATAAAATCGTGGGGCAGGATATTTTACAACAGGATATGAATCAATTTCATACAGAATCAAGCGTCGAAATGAGCGATGAAACGCGATGAAATATCATGCCCCACGATTGGATTTAAATAATTGTTTAGGTTTTAGTGCATTTTTGATCATTTGTAGGTAAGATAAGTGGTAAGGTTTGTTAAATATTCCATTACAATTGAATTACATATATCTACTTATACTTATAGGTATAGTATTAGAAGTGAACAATATTGTTTATATTGTACACATATTATTTACTAATATTATCTACTGCCGTACACATATAGACACCAAAACAGTACAAAAAGTTCATGCATGTGGACAACATCAAATCACATTTTGATCAGAATCCGCGAAAGCGACGCGTCGTCAAATATATATTCAACATTGGCTGGCCCAATTTGAAATTCTCATTTTGAACGCGTATTTGTAGATAAGAACGGTCCTCGTCCCTCGTCATTCGCCACTGGGCAGGGCACTTGTCGCCACTCTACTACTTACCTATGTATGTACTACGGATGAAACGCGCTTCAAATAAAAAAGAGTATCTTTATTCGTTGGATAAATTCTCATCGAGTAAATTTCTCTCAACGAATTTATTCGTTGCTAATAAATTTGCTACCCTACCCTACTCTGCGACGGCGCGTACGAGTAGGGCTGAGACTTTTTGTCAATTTTCTCTTTGTACTCGAATCGACCTCATTCGTTCAACTCTTAATGAATATAGGGTAGCTCGGTGCGAATCGGATCAAAATAAGAATTTAGTCTATATTTCGTACATCGCGATAAAAATGAGCATCCCGATCGTTCGAAGTACATCGCCCCTCCTCCCCCCCCCCCCCCCGCACCTACCGCAATAGCCCGTCAATTATTTTAAGTCATTGTTTAGAGCTGGCATACGGTTTCAGTCAGATGGACGCACGCGAACGTTACAATTTTGGTCAGAATCTAACCTACGTAATCTGCAATTTCGTATTTAAAATAAAAAGTAAGCTTGAAAATTCAAATGTATTTATTGTTATTAGTTTGCACAGTGTCCATGTTTACTATTATATCATAATATGTTTATGTAATCTACAACCTTTGAAAAACTTATATATGGGGCTAATTGGATCACGTCATTTGGGGTGAATCGGATCACTCTTTTTTTCAGTTGAGTATTTGTATTTGAGTATTTTAGGTACATGAAAATGAGCAATCAGGGATCATGGTGCCCCCCCCCTCTCCAAAAAAAAGAGGAAGCTGTGATAAAAATAAATCTAAAGAAATGACGAAAAAAATAAATAAATTAATGGTCTTAAGAAGATGGTATTGTATTTATTGTGGTGAACAATTAATTCGCCCACTTTCAGAAGATTGTCTGAGAAGAGTGGTGCCACGAGAATTGTGCTGATAGAACAGCGGCAAAACACGGCAATATCCTTCCGACCTGTGTTCTAAGTAGTGTCACTTGACTTCACTGGGTCATTAAATTAGATTTGTTTAAGTTGATTCTAAAGATTTTGTTATGAAAATTTCAGTTCCTTCAGAGATTTCTGGGTTATCCGATTCGCCCCAAATGAATCGGATATTTCTCACCTTTTCGATTTTTGTTTGCAAATGAAAGATTTTTATGTTTAATTTCAATTTTTATATATTAATGTTAAAGCCAAAGGTGTACTGGTACGAATATATAATAAAAAATTAGGTTTTTAATGTTTGACTATTATCTTTTTACCATCAAACACAAAGTGATCCGATTCGCCCCGATCTACCCTATCTAATTTGGAATGACATTCGAATGTCAGAGTTTCCCGAATACTGTGGGGTCTTCAAAATTCCGAATTTTCACATTTTTAAAATTTCAAATTCTTAAAACTCCCGATACTCAGAATTAAAAATGTTCAAATATTCAAATTTCTAAATTTTCAAATACTCAAAATTTCAAACTTTTAAATGTTCACATTTCAACATTTTTAACATTTTAAATTTACGAATTCCCAAAGTTACAAACATTCAAAATTTTCCAAATTCTTTTACACCGTTTTTGAGCAAAATTGTTTGCACCTTCACTCCTCGATTGCCTTTCCATAAGCGAGATTATATTGGGAGGTAGGAATGGGGGTGCAAACTATTATGCTCAACGGTGTACTTATACTTTTAACGGTGTAATATTTTAAATCATCAAATTCTTTAATTCTTAAACATTTGCATAGAGTATGTATTTATATGTATTTAAATACTAAAATATCCCAAGTTTATTCTCGTAGTCGAACATACATGTATGTATGTACAGTGAATCACGAAGATATTCCGACATCCTCAGTATAACTTTTTTCAAATTGATCGAAACGACTTGAGTTTTTTTGAGACGCTGGAAGGATTAGTTTACTATTTAGGTGAAGTGTTCCGTCGGTTCCCACAAAAGTTGTAATTGGTCGGAATAGGGAAGAAAATAATAGTGAAGGTTGCTTTTTCAACTTTTTTATCTAAGCCTGTAATGAAAATTTTAAAATCCTGTTTGTAGATTTAAGTAAGTTGTATACATGCCGAGAAATCATCATCACTTTTATCTGCTTGTAGTAGCTCATAGCTGCGTTAACGGCGCGCGTGCACGCACACGCACACGCGTATACATCATTCAAGAGTAGTTCTTGATTTGGACGCTGGTTATGAGAAGAGGACGCTAAGATCAGTCACCTTCAACTTATGGGTCGGTAAAACAGATTCGTTGAGCCGTCCAATTCATTGCAAGTTAAAAGTTAAAAGTAACAATTAAAAAGCCACTTAAAATGGACAGCGCAGCCATATCTCTCTCTCTCTCTCTCTCTCTCTCTCTCTCTCTCTCTCTCCCTCTCTCCCTCCCTCTCTCCCTCTCTCTCTCTCTCTCTCCCTCCCTCTCTCTCTCTCTCTCTCTCTCTCTCTCTCTCTCTCTCTCTCTCTCTCTCTCTATATATATATATATATATAACTCTATCTTAAATTAGATACGTGTACAGATATATATATATATATATATATATATATATAGATATATATATATATATATATATATATACGTATCTAATTTAAGATAGAGTTCTTTTACACTGAACTAATTAAAATAATTTTTGAAATTTTAAGTTAATATTTATGTTGTAAATGGTTGTTTAATATTTATTTTAAAAAAATAATTATAATTAAATTTGTTTTTTGTATACAACTAAATTAACATTTATATGGCTGCTGTATATAAACTAATCTGCAAAAATGAACAAGGATGTGCACAAATACAGAAAAGTATATATATGGTCAAATTAAAAATAAAATACCTTTTACAACAAATAGAAATTAAGACACATTTTTCTAATTGTCGTTTCATTATATATCTGTGTCTGTAAAAATATGAATTATACTGGTTGGTTAATATACCTTACGCAAATAAAGATATTGTAAAAAAAAACAATACTTCGCCTACTATAACGGACACGTCTCAGTAATGTCCGTTCCAAGATGTCTTAATACCTTCTAGTACAGACATCTTAAAGACACACGCTGCAGACGTCTTAAAGACACACGCTACATACGTCTTAGAGACATACGCTACAGACGTCTTAAAGACACAGGCTACAGATATCTTAAAGACATAAGCTACAGACGTCTTAAAGACACACGCTACAGACGTCTTAAACACGTCTGCTACAGACCTCTTACAGGCGTCTCTAGCAAACGTCTTTAAGACGTTTACTATATGCCTGCTAAGACGTCTATCAGACCTTTGACAGACGTCTAGAGAGCGCCTTAGAGACACCGGAGAGACGGCTTCACAACGGCCATGTTACGACTAAGACCGTTCAGACTTTCAGACCTAAAATGGACATGAACTAGACATCTGGGAACCCAGATAGCACACCTCGTCTTAGAGACGTCTAGTTTATGTCCATTTTAGGTCTGAACGTCTTGATTTGTAACAAGACGTCTTTAAGACGTGTTTAAGACGCCTTTTGGACGTCTTTAAGCCTTTACCAAACTTTGTGCTATCTGGGGTTACAGCCTCAATATTCGATTTATTGAAGTGTAAGAAAACAAAAGAAAAACAGGGTAAGAAGAATCTCCGACGGCGGGACATGATCGGCGGTATCACCTTTTAAAAATTACAAGGAGAGCCCGCCCTGGTGGACGATCGGACGGGCATGGGGATCGCGCGATGTAAAACAAGAGACGCGCGATGCGAGCGAGGAGACTACGCAGATATTCACCGGCTGGGTTCCGCGGAAGACACTCGTTTGTCACGGAGTCTAAAGCGACCGAATAAACTCTCAGGTTATATAGTTTAATCGTACGTCTACCTTTCTCTTCCACGTGTTTTTGTTTTTTTTACTTACAATTCAGAAGTGGGATACAGTCACGCGTCACGCGGTTAGTGAAGTGAGGTGCAAATAGTGTACATAATCGAAAAAAAGAATAGAGAAATATGGGCCGCCATCATTCGCGACGTGATAGTCCGGATTCTGTAGGGCCGAGTAAAAGGAGGAAGAACTCTCGTAGTTCGTCGATCGAAGCTCGACAACAGGGGCGCATCGAACAGTTGGAAAAAATGGTCCAGGAGTTACAGCGCACCCGACCGTCGGGACAACGCTCAAACGTGCAAGCTGGGGACGAAAAAATGATTCCGGTCTTCGATCCAGCACAAGATGATCTGACCGTGGAATGATAGGTGGAACTCGTAGACAAGCTGGCTCAGCAATATGAGTGGGACGAATCCATCATGAGATTGATAGCAGGACGATTACGAGGGCATGCTCGCACGTGGTATGACACCACCAGACAGGTAACGGCCACGTGGGTTGATACGAAGGAGGCCCTCATTCAGCTATTTCGTAAGTTGGTACCTTTTAACAAATTATTTAAAGATGCGGCGAATTATGAGTCTACGCCTGGGCAATCGTTAGGTGACTATTGTTTTAAAAAATTAAGTAAGATAAGGTTACTAAATATCACCATGCCTGACAACTATATCATTGACTTGGTTATTGGTGGAATAAAAGACGAAAACATAGCACGGACGGTACGGTCGGCCCAACACGCCGACGCTAATTCGTTGTATGCGTTTATGAACACTATGGGTGCGATCCCATGGAAAAACACATATCAACAAACAGTTTCTAACTTGAAATCTCGGGAGCAGTCACACAAATCGGGAACATCGGGTGCTCCTACAAAAGTAGAACCGAAAACAGAAAGTCAGCCAACGACGCGTCCGGTAACGTGCTTCAATTGCAACAGGACGGGACATATAGCTAAAAATTGTTTTAAGACGCGAGTCCAGTGTTCCATTTGCCGACGCCTAGGGCACGAGAGTGATAAATGCCCTTCTGCTAAGAACGCTTGTGTAGTAGCCACCCCGACCAATCCTAAATTCAATATCTACGAACAAACCGTATATATTGACGGTCGCAAAGTAAATGGGTTGATTGATACCGGAAGCGTATGCACAATTCTTCGCTCGTCCCTAGTTGCTGAGTTTGGAATAAGCATACACACCACCACGACCGTTGCTTTGCGGGGATTTTCGGGTCACCTAGTACATACGAATAAGATAGCACGTATTAAACTGCGGGTGCAAGATGTAACCGCAGATGTAGACGCTTTAGTCGTACCAAACGAGTGTTTGACTCGTGATATAATAGTAGGAAGAGACTTTTTAGATCATAATCACATCGTAATGGTTAAAAAGCAACATCACTTGCTGTTTAAGACCATAACAAATACGGCGGACATATTTGTGATAGTTGACGAAGAAGAGCCTAACGGAGAATTTGATTTTGGGGATATTACCGAGAAGGAAAGGCAGGACAGCATGAAACTGCTTAAAGAATACGATGATAGGATCACTAGGTCCCTGCAAAATCTTGGCAAAACCAACACCGCGTATCTCGCGATAAGATGCATGACAGATGTACCGGTAACGTACCACCCGTATCGTATGGCCGAAACAGAAAAGGCGGTTCTTAGGGAAATGATTAAGGAACTCTTAGATAATCAGATAATCCGGAATTCTCATTCACCGTACGCGAGCCCGATTATTCTGATAAAAAAGGAAACCGGCGGTTTCCGATTGTGTATCGACTATCGCAGGTTAAACGCAATAACCATCAAGGACAGGTACCCGCTACCATTAATAAACGATCAGCTAGATAGGCTTGGCGGCAATCGATATTTTACAGCGCTAGATCTAGCTTCCGGTTATTACCAAGTCCCAGTCGAAAAAACGTCCATACCAAAAACTGCGTTCATTACCCCAGAAGGGCACTACGTGTTTTTACGAATGCCGTTTGGGCTCACCAACGCCCCAGCCGTTTTCCAACGACTGATGGATCTAGTGCTAGGACCGTTAAAAAATACTATAGCGTATCCATACCTGGATGATATTATAATTCCATCTAAGAGTGTGGAGGAGGGATTACAACACTTGCGACGTGTGCTAGACAAGTTTAGAGAGCACAATCTGACGCTTAAAATAAATAAATGTTCATTTTTCAAATCACGGATTGACTACCTGGGGAGAGAGGTTTGTGCGGAAGGAGTTAGGCCCGGTGAAGGGAAGGTCAGGGGCCTAAGCACAAGCGTTAGCGCAAATGCCAGCTCCGACGACCGTAAAACAGATTAGACAGTTTTTGGGTTTGGCTAGCTACTTTAGAAAATTTATTCAGGGGTACGCAACACTCGTGGAGCCCCTTACGAGGCTCACTCGTAAAAACGAACCGTGGGTTTGGAAGGAGTCGCAACAACGCGTGTTCCAAGAGGTGAAAGATAGGTTAACGGCACGACCTATTCTAGCGATATTTGATCCGACCCTAGCCACAGAGTTGCATACGGATGCCAGCTCATTAGGGGTAGGAGCTATGCTAATGCAGCGTACGACGGACGGACAGGTGGTAGTGGTAGCCTATTATAGTAAACAGACCACGCCAGACCAGCGATGTTACCACTCGTACGAGCTGGAAACGATGGCCGTCGTGTTTGCACTGCGGCATTTTCGGGTCTATCTGCTAGGACTACAGTTCAAGGTTGTTACTGACTGTAATGCATTACGCACTACCTTCAACAAACGAGACCTGTTACCTCGCGTAGGGCGATGGTGGCTGGAAGTGCAAAACTTCACTTTCGACGTTGAATATCGTCCGGGAGCTAAAATGGCACACGTGGATGCTTTAAGCCGTAACCCGCTGTCTATTGAACTCGAAGTCGACCGTATAAACCTAACCGAAGCTGATTGGATAGTAGCCGCACAGTTACAAGACGAGCAACTGAGTAGGATTAAGACCATGTTGACGGGCGCACGGACAAACGACACGAAGCAATATTTTGATAACTACATAATTAAAAATGGTAAGATTTATAGGCGTTTAGAGAACGGAGATAAGGCATGGGCAGTACTTAGGAATGCCAGAATGCAAGTATGCAGGCTATGTCACGACGATGCTGGGCACTTAAGCGTAGAGAAGACATTGGAAAGAGTGAAGCAAAACTATTGGTTCGCCGGAATGAGATTTATTACCAAATATGTCCGAGCGTGCTTAAATTGTGCGTATTATAAGCATACGAAAGGCAAAAAACAATGTAAATTGAACCCAATCGAGAAAATTCCGGCCCCGTTCCATACCGTGCATATCGATCACGTAGGCCCTTTTGAGACAAGTCGTCGAGGAAATAAATTCTTGTTGGTGATGGTTGACGCTTTCACCAAATTTGTCATCATAGAGCCCGTGAAGAGCCAAAAGACACGGTCCGTTGTAAAAAGTTTGACGAACGTCATATACATTTAGGGTGCCCAACCAGGATAATTAGTGATCGAGGGACGGCTTTTACTGCAAGGTCGTTTAGAACCTTTTGCGACGCCTACGGAATCAAGCATATACTCAACGCCGTGGCCACTCCAAAAGCTAACGGGCAATGCGAACGATATAATAAGACCATAATAGCCGCGTTGGCCACGACCACTGCCGAGAAGGATCCGTTGCACTGGGACAACGACGTCAAGAAGATTCAGAGCGCATTGAACACGTATTTGAACAAAGGTATAGGCACCACGCCCACCAAAGCGCTCATTGGGTATGAAACAAAGAGTCCCGTTGAGGGATGGTTGTTAAGCAAAGTACAGGAGGAGGTAGATCGCGTAGATTTACAGCTGCTCCGAGAACGAATGAAAGAACATATTTCGGTGTCACAACGGAAGCAGAAGGAATATTACGACAAGACATGAAGAACGGCTACCAAATACAAACAAGGTGATCTTGTCATGGTGGAGGTGACTAGTGAGGCGGCCACTGGGGGTAGTCGAAAATTATTACTCAAGTTCAAGGGCCCTTTTCGAATCACCAAGGTTATATTGAATGATCGTTACGAAGTGGAGGACTTGAGAGAGCAATCCAGAGGTAGACGCACTGTAGTAGCCGCTGACCGGTTGAAACGGTGGATAACAGTACAGTACGATACCGACAGCGACGAGGCAGATAGGCAAGGGAGTCGGGACACTTCACCCCTTCCCTTAAATTAGAGCGAACGTCGCTCGTGTTGGGCGAACGTCGCCATTCCCTTAAAGTAAAGCGAACGTCGCTCGTGTTAGGCAAACGTCGCCATTCCCTTAAAGTAGAGCGAACGTCGCTCATGTTAGGCGAACGTCGCCAATCTCTTAAAGTAGAGCGAACGTCGCTCATGTTAGGCGAACGTCGCCAATCTCTTAAAGTAGAGCGAACGTCGCTCATGTTAGGCGAACGTCGCCAATCTCTTAAAGTAGAGCGAACGTCGCTCATGTTAGGCGAACGTCGCCACCCTCTAAAGTAGAGCGAACGTCGCGCATGTTAAACAAACGTCACTCATATTAGGCGAACGTCGCCATTCCCAAGGTTAGAGCGGATTCTATATCTGAGGACAGATCCATCGCAGGATAGCCGAATGTAAGAAACCAAAAGAAAAACAGGATAAGAAAGAAGCAAGAAACGAACATTCGGAATTAGGACTCTGTTCGCGATACGGGCTCAACGACCAGCGAGGACTTGGGCTGTTCGGCGGCGGCTTGTAATCTCGGTTGGAGAGGCATACATAAGCATATATATGCATATATATCTAAAAGCATTTATAGATTTCATTACGATCGGCGTGTTACACTTCGGTGATGTACATTATTCAAATTGTATGCTTTGAAATTGCACATTGATTATACAAAATATTACATCCTTCTACGTATAAATAAAAACTATTGATACGCAAATTAGTATTGTTTCATTGACATATTTCCCAACTTCACTACCCAACCTCTCTATCTTTCATTATTGCTATCCTATTTTACGTTTAGCGAGGAAATAATTTAAATCGGACTACTTTGAACGCAACGGGCTTTCAATTCTGCAAATAAATTTTATCTGTAATATCGTTAATAATGACAGTTCAAATTGTGTCAGGTTTGGTATCCTTCCATCTTTCCTTCTTACACTCTCGGACCTCTCTATCTTTCATTATTGCTATCCTCCTTTACGTTCAGCGAGGCTCTGACGCTAGACGCAGCTCTCGTGCCGTATTCCTTCAAGGCTTCTCGATAGAAACTGCTGTGGCAACAGCGCGGCAGAGACGGAACGAACAGTAAATGTGGCAACTATGCGTAAAAAATTCGTCTACATAGAGTACCTGGAGATGTCACCTCTGTATAAGTTCTTTTTATCGACCGCAGTAGTTTCATTAGGGTCCGTCTGTTTACTGAGGACGCTTCGATCGATTCGGACCATAACAAACTTGAGACGGCAGCCTTAAGGGCGGTATTCAGAGTCGTTGCTTAAGCATGTGCTTAAGAATGGCTTGACAAAGTCGGCCTTATTCGAATAAGCTAAGCTTAAGAAGTCATGTATTCATAGTCCGAACTTAAGATTTGCTTAGTCAAGAAAATGGTGCTTAAGCCGCGCTTAGTCAAGCAAATGCTTAAGCAATTCTTATATTGCGTTCGGCAAACGTCGGAAACTTTCCCGTGTAGCCGAGCGGAATTTCCCAATCAGGAATGATATTGAAAATACATCTTGTGTTTCTTTTCCCGCGCCGCCACAAGGGGGTTCCTCGCGTACTCTGTGTAACGCGTTATTTTTGCAACCACGCGGTCCCTATTGTACAGACGTACTAAAATAAAGATGAGCGCGAAAAAGCATTGCACGGATGTAGAAAAACGTCTCTTTTTAAATATTTTGAAAGACTTCAGTCATATTATAGAGAAAAAAAAGAGTGATACGACTAGTTTAAAAAATAAAGAGGAAGCCTGGCAAGAGATTGTGGAAAGATATAATACATCAAATCTAATTACTGTACGGGTAAGAAATTAGTTTCTTTGCATTATTATTAGTTTGTATTTGAAAATTGCGATGAAAGTCCAGCTGAGAATGAAGTATCGAAGCAAAGGAAAGTTATCAATATGCAGAGTGTTTCGCTATAGGTGTCGGAGAATGTAAGAGGCGATTCGAGGCACTAAACTAATTTTAAGATGAAAATCAAGAATAAAAAAATTGCAGTAAGGTCTTCAATTATTAGTTATAAGTGTTTAAAGACGTGGAATATTCTGCCTGGGAGAACAATTATAACTAAGAAATGAAGGCTCAACCGCAATTTCATTATGCTTGTTTCGTTTTTGTTAATTTAATGTCTAGAATCACCTCTTATATTCTCCAACACCTGCAGCAAAACACCCTGTACATGTACAATATATACCCAGGTAGCACACAGCGTCTAAAACTATCCTAGGACGTCTGTGTGTTATCTGGGTATAAGTAAAGTTATTAATTCTTTATTAACAAAGCACTTTATACATTATTTTATTTAATCATTGCAGAGAAATGTACAACAGTTGAAAAAAATGTGGGCCAACCAGAAGATGGTACAAAGAGATGCTATTACCAAAGAGAAACAGGCATTAATGAGAACAGGGGGTGGTCCACCCGATAAAACTGTTGAAATCGACCCCAATATAGCCCAAATTACGCCACATTTAATGACTATGGCTCCTGTGCTCTTCTCCTCGGATGTAAGGGACGAAGAAACAGTAAATAGTTAGTTACTGTAACTTTATATATTGATACAATGATGATGACATTAGCTTAAATATATCATAAATATTACGATGTTTCAGATTTACGAGAAGCTGTTTTCAATGAAGAACTATCAGAAAATGTAGAAAGTCTCGATGATACAATAAGAGTAGACAATAGTTTAGAATGGGAGAATGTTCCCAATGAACAGTCAACGAGTCAAGACACGGATCAAATAATTCAAAATGCAATCGACAGCATTGGTAAAAACATCGAAATCAAAGTTTTTTTTAATGAAAATACTTTCATTGTTCTTTTGTTCTGTTCTTTTCAGATATTACACAGAATAATAGAAAACACAGAAGAGGCGAATTAGAGGAATTAAAAATAAAAAGAATTAAATATATTATAGAAGAAGAACAACGTTTCAATAGTGCTAAGTTTGAACATGAACAATTGAAACAAAAGTTAGAAATAGAATTTTTACAAGAAAAATACAAATTAGAGCTAGAGGCAATACGGAAAGGCAATACACACATTTAATTTGTACTTATTATTATATTTACGTTCATCATATCTATTTTGTTATTATAGTTTTATTATTTAAGGGGGTTTGTTATTTAAGGGGAGTGTATATATGTATACCCGATTATTACGACCACGCAGTTGCAATTGTGGAAAAAGTGATATATATATATATATATATATATATATATATATATATATATATATATATATATATATATATACGCGCTGCGTGGCGCGTTTGGAATAACAATTAAGAAAGTACAAGTGCATTGGTTTGTGTTTTTTATGGAATCGCATACTTATTTTTTTTTATGTATATTCTTCTGAACAATCTGCATATACATATAACTGTGAGTATAAGGTGTTGGAGACATGTAAACTGTGCAAGATATTTCTCGTTTTTATCATTTACTTATGAAAATGCTCAGCAGGCATTCTACGCGAGTAGCGTGTTAAATATTGTACCAAATATAATTTTATGTAATATGTGAGGTATAAAAATGATTATATCATCACGATATTTCAATGTTCACTACTATAAAAGTCCTTGTAAGCATATTTTTGCATATATTTATTTACATTAATAAACGTAAATCTTTAGTCTAATCAGTATCGAAAATAATCATCTTCTAGTTATAATAACCATATTATTTTATTATACTTGTGACGCATTTGTAACTTATTCATACAATCCCGAGGCAATCAATGTAAGTGAAATATGTATGTAAATAGTACAAAAATACAAAAACTATATTTTTTAATTTTCTGGGAAAAATTTGAGAAAAATTGATCAATATTATTCGGAGAACGTGATTGAAATTTGCATTTTACCTTCCTATTTTTATTCTGCATAAGAGATATCATGTTTAAAGTAAATCTGTCATAATTATTTTGAATAAAACATCGTTAATTTATTTAAATCATTTACTCTACGAATGATTATCGATTTTCACTGCAACTCCATTCGGATTCCCTCATATATTTATGTGCACGCAAGACACAATTTATTTAAAAGCAAAAACTCGTGTTTCCAAGTTAATATACTTTACATTTATGCGTAATTTATTAGTAAGATTATTACATATGTATACATGGATCAATGTACACGTATGTTTCCTTTGCAACATCTGCTGTGATGAGTACACATAATCTAACGATAACAATAGGAGAATGGCAAAAGATGTAAGAGTCTTGTATTATTACGAAATTATGTATAATGCAATATCACATTTACTTCTTTTATTTGCAACGTTTTTATTATGTACATATATTATTTTCCACATTTCCAAGTTCATTATCGGTTAATGGACATCTGTATTCACTAATATTTACTTCTGCTTTTAGCTCACCATTCATACTTGAAGCATTTTCCTCTTCATTACAGGTGTCCGACGTGTCCTCTCCCGACGACGAAATAGGTTGAGCATTTTTTCTTTCTGGTAATACCTGTAAGAATACTTCTTGCCATGTTTTTCCTTCGCTAATTCTAAGCACAATTTCGAACACTGAAATATTTGTATACATTATTTGAATTCTCCGGGTTGGATTTAAATTTAAAGACGTACCATGATCAATGGTTAAAACCTTCCTGGTTTTCATTTGTAAGAATTTGTCTAGAGGGGCAGTCTGCCATGCCTTATTCCAGCCTGTATAGCTGCTTTATGACAGAGGTCCTAAAAATGTAAACGCTGTATAAGAAAATTTGTACGAATCGAGCGAGCTAGCTTACCTTACAACTATTATCATCAACAAGACTACCGATAACATACACGCAATCATGTTCCAGATGATTGATAACATTCTGCGATTTGCTAGTCAGATATATAAGTTTGTCTTTCGAATAAACATCCAAATATGATTCCTCGTGAAATTGTACCTACGAAGTGTATTTCGCCATTGTTAATGCAGACTGTGGTAGTTATATTTTAGAAAGATTAGAGCTTTTAGAAGACTCTGTCATGGCGAAGGAGTTGATGAAGCGATAAGAAGATTAAAAATGACGAAGTACATCCCAATTTTCGTAGCCAAAATGCTTTTGCATATCTTCCCTTGATTTTCCATTGAAAGCTAGTAAGAGAAAATTGCATCGGCGCGAGGGCCCTTCTGTTTAATGTGTAACATCTTAATATTTGCTTAGACAACTTTCCAATATCTTTGTCAATCATTAGATCGTCGAAAGATAGATCAATAGTCACTCCAACTTTACAGCCGCTATCTGCTATCGTACTTTTCTTTCATGCTTTCCTTGATGGGCCGAGGTCTATGTTGTTTGCACGAGCGAATGCTCTGTTTTGTCTTACTTTACTGAGTAGAGTGGATTTTAATAAATACATTTAAATTATGTTCAACCGCATTTCTTTTTTGTTTTTTACCAAAGACCGTACCTTGCCAAGAACACAGTAAAAATACGGTTACTGAAACACCGGTTAATGAGTGCCTCGCGAGCGACAAATCCATTTATATTCTGTACACCTTGCACTGCATATACAGGTACTTCTGCATCATCCACAAACTCATCATCATCCTCGAGCAATACATCCTTAAAAATTAGGGACATATTGTGTAATACTGCACAAGCAACAATAATTGAAATGGAGCAGAGAAGTTTTGTTCCCAATCCTCGAGATAGGCATGCAAATCTTCGCTTCCATATACCAAATGTCCGTTCCACAATTTGCCTGGTTCGACTTTGGGTATTGTTATACCTGCAATAATATAATTTTCAATTAATATAACTCGTTTTTGTAGTAAAAAACTTGATAATTCTAGAAAAGATACTTACGTCGATTCCTCATTCGTTTGGGGATTTACAAGAGGCGTCATTAAGAATGGTAGACACGGATATCCTCTGTCACCAACTAGCATACCGTCTAATTCCCCTTCTGTGTATCGCACGTAAAGTGCAGAATTCTGAAAAATTCGGCTGTCATGGGCACTACCTGGCCATTGTGGCACAATATCCAAAATTTGCATTTGTGGGCCAACGACAACCTACAACAAAGATCATAATTTAAAAAAAATAAAGCGTGAAATTTGTAGACTACAAAATGGCGTATTCACTCGCTTCATCGATTAACTGGAATATATTTCAATTACAATATAAAACAATGAATGCAAACTTACCTGTACATCGAGTGATAAATATCCTTTCCTATTTCTAAATATTTCATTAATATTTTGCAGTCTTGTTGAGACTAGTCGAATATGTGTACAATCGATGGCCCCATCAACGCCGGGCAAACCAATCGCACCATTTCCTTTCCCAAGTTCACGAAACAATCTATGTTTCTCCTCACGTGCCCGAGGATTCCTTAGGAATTTTATATATTCAAACAATAAACTTGCCAGCAAACAGCTGACTCTAAATACAATGCAAGAAATTGTCGCTTGTGACACTTGCACGGTGTCACCAACTACAGTCTGTAAATTTCTTAGAAGTTTAATTATCAATATTTCAGATAGTAAACATAGGATATCGTATTTTTAAAATCACCTGAAAACTTGCACTCGCATAGTACCGTAGAGCTACAAGTAGCTGGAAATGGGGCACAATGGGCAGGCCACGTTTATTTATTTTTGCCAGACCTTCTATTTTCGGTAAAATCCCATGAAGTACTGAGTCTTTATTAAATCTATAACGTTTTCTAAATTCTTCGTCATTATAAAATTCAAAGGGGTTTTGCCAATCACGAATATAACGTTTATGAAGCCTCAAAGTCCACACACGATCATATCGATCTTCAGTGTCGCTCAGACTTTCTATACTTTCGATGTCAGTGTCAACATTCAATTCCATTTTTGGTAACACCAGTTTTGGAATGTATGCGGGCTTTGTATATAGGCCACGTAGGCGCAGTTGATTGGACAAGCAGGAAGATTGATTCCAAAATTATTTAACATCCCTTTAGTAGTACTATAATATTTGAAAAAAAAAACAGAAATAGTGTATAGATGATTACCCTTATGATTGTAAGGTACTGTTACGTGTTGTAGCAGGGATTTCAGGATGCGGATGCGGATGCGGATGGGGATGGGTTCGCTGCCCGTGGAGTGCTGATCCGCTCTGCTCACGTTCGCCTCTTGATGTCAACCTCCAGCTTCTTCCATTGATAATAAGGTTCAATAAATTGACTCAGACTTGTTCGTGTTGTAACTTGGTTTTAGTTTGTATTTTAAAGACAAATTAAAGATACGTCTAATAGCTTTGGTCGTTGATCAACGAATGAATGTACAAAGATGCCGTCGTTTAGGATTGATTATGTAACATGTTTTTGTTAATAAAGTTATCCAATTATAAAAATACTTTCTTAATTAATTATCTAACGCATTGTTTGATTGGTTCTCCCTCCATTAAGAACGAGCGTTTTACAAGATGTCGGTGATTTAATAGCAAAGCAACCAAAACCAATATTTAATCAATATTACTTAACGAGCGTTTCTTGGTAGTAGCCGTTGCAAAGTTTTTGTTCTTAATTTCGATTGCTTCACTCGACACTTCAAATTTGGCGCGACTTATCGACTAACACGAAGCTATATTCAGGTGTTACGAAATGAGACCATGACAATCCTTCACCCTTACGGAGAAAAGTTGTTTCCATGAAACAACTTTTCTAGATTCATAATTCCTTAAATCATAGTACGCTTACAAATGCATTTAAGTAAAATATGAGATTTAAACATAACATAATAACAAGAATTAATACAATTTAAAATTCAATTAAAACTTCAAAATCTCAAAGAACATTTATAACACATAGATCTTAAAACTACATATCTTCGGTTGACGTACCCGGCCTTATACATGCTAATTTTAATTTATTTGTGTGCACAATTTTAAATTTATTAGAATTTAACATTATCTCAACGGTTAAATCATTAATCTTTTTGCTAATTTTATAAGGACCTAGCCAACGACACTCTAGTTTGGTTCGTGGTTCTTTTAGTAAGTACACGTCGTCGCCTACGTTAAATTTACGAGGGTTTGCCTCACGGTCGTAATATCTTTTGCTTCTCTCTTTAGCCCGTTGCAAGTTTTCGGCAGCAAGTGTCTGAGCAGTAGTGATTTTAATAAAAAGATCGTCGAGGTATTGGACGAAGGTGCGCGGTACTCTTTCCTTGGCAAACTCAGACGGAATTACCGCTCTCACTCCAAAGACCAATTCGTGTGGTGTAAACCCTGTGGCTTCATGGACTGAAGTATTATATGAAAACATACCGAATCGAATCCAGTCATCCCAATCACCTTTTGTGCAATAATGCCTCAAATAATCAACGAAAACTCTATGTGCTCTCTCAAGGGAACCTAAGGACTGAGGGTGGAACGCAGTGGAAGTTATCCTTTGTATCCGGAATATTTGACAAAATCTTTTCATCACCTGACCGACAAAATTTCTTCCCTGATCAGTGTGTATGACCCTCGGACAACCAAACCTACTTATAAATTGTTCGGCCAGGGCCACTGCTACGGTTGTTGCTTCTATATTAGCTAACGGAATGGCATCAGAGTATTTGGTCAAGTTATCCTGCAGGGTAAGTAGATATTTATTTCCGTTTTTAGTTAAAGGTAGAGGCCCCACAATGTCCATTTGGACCTTTTCGAAAGCTCGCATTGGCGTGTCTGTGATGCACATGGGTTGTTTAGTTTTAATTGAATGAATCTTATCTCTCTGACAGGTGGGACAAGAACGGACAAATTCTGAAATTTCCCTCATCATCCCCTGCCAATAGTAATGTTCCCTGACATACTTCTGGAGTTTCCCCACACCCCTATGACCTCCGGCTGAAGACTCGTGAAATTCCTTGATTATTTTTAAACGGCCAGACTTGGCTGGTGTTATAATTTCACCAGTGCATATGGTAATTAAAAATTGAGAATTGGTGAAAATTCGCTTAAATAAATCCTCTGTCTGTTCCCATTCAGGGTCGTTAAAACTATCAAGATCTTTTGAAATACTAAAGGTCCAAGTTTTTAATGAACTCATGAGGTTTTTAAGTGCCTTTAGGGAAGCTTCTATATAACCAAAATTTAAATGTTCTGCAGAATTATCCTTGAAGAGTAAAAGGAAGATAGAGAATTGATCACTAGGAAGTGCCATAGCATCGCCAACCTCAAGCTGATATTGTCGCATCTGTTGCAAGGAAAATCTATTTCGTCTCAACAACTCAGTCGTAACTTCGGAAGTAATATTGCCATTAAGTGGTAAAAAATGAGCAAGATTGTCCTTTCGCATGTATAAATGATCCTTTACGTACCGGATGGTTGGCAGAATGGAAAGGTGAATTGTTTGTCTATTTATGTTCGCATTATTAGCCATAACTTTACTAATCTCTATATTGGGTGGCTCGTTTATTTCAGAATCTACTGAGGTCTTTACAACGAGGGACTCCCGTGCAGCTTTGATCGCAGAACAGTTCGGTAATTCAGCCTCTGGATTTCCAATTCCAGGCATAACAGCTTCTTTTCGTGTCTCTTCATTCACAGTACAACAATAACAACAAGGTGCCCCTCTACCTTGACGATCAACACTCTGGAGCCCCATGCAAGTCACCGCAGGGGTCGACGAGTCACAGGGTCTCTTAGGAGCACTGCGAGCCCCGGGCTCATATCGAACACAGGCCACCGCCCTAGTCTCCTGAAGCGCGATCCAGAGGCTTGGAGTCAATGTTTGCCGACAGGAGGTTCGAAACGGCGACACCATGTCCGACTGGGAGAACCCTCTAGAATTCTCAAATTCTCTTTCAAATGTAAGTGTTTCTAACACATCAGTTTGTAAACTCAATGCCTCAGAATTATCAGCTTCTGTCTTCTCGCGCGCTAAGAAGACAGATGCTACCATTACTTCTATTTCATTACATGTATTTTTGTCGTCTGTTTCATCCGCCATAGAATCTGGAAACGGTGTCATGTCTGCACAGACAAGCACCCTCTCCGGATCTACAGAGTCAGAATGAATCGTATCGTCAGTTGGTGTGTTGGGTGATCGAGGGACGATGCTCTGGCAAGGATCAACAGGGTTTCGCGAGAGTGCATCTGCATTAGAATTGGCTTTTCCCGGTTTGTAAACTATATTATAATCATACTCATTTAGACGAATTCGCCATCTCATTAATTTGGATGTGGGGTCCTTAGCATTATGCAGCCATACTAGAGGGCGATGATCGGTAATCAAGGTAAATTGTTGACCATACAGGTAAGGTCGGAAATGTTCTACCCCAAATAACACAGCCAACAGCTCCTTTTCGATTGTAGAATAATTAATTTCAGCGTTGTTAAGAGTTCGAGAAGCATAAGAAACAGGAAGATCACTACCAATTTGTCCCTGACTCAACACGGCACCAACAGCATAGTTTGAAGCATCGGTGGTTACGAGGAAAGGTTTTGCGAAATCGGGGTACTGCAGCAGTGGCTCCGAACAAATTATATCCCTCAGCTGTTCAAAAGACCTTTGAACTTCTGAGGTCCAACGAAAAGGAATATCTCTCTTTAGTAAGCTAGTCAGGGGTTTGACAATTTTAGCCATATTGGGGATGAATCTCCTATAATAGCCCACGAGTCCCAAGAATTGTTTCACATTTTTCTTTGTTTTAGGTATAGGAAATTGCTTTACGGCTGAGATTTTTCCGGGATCCGGTTTCACCCCTGCGCTCGAAATTACATGACCCAGGTAAACTATCTCTTTTTGTAAAAATCGGCATTTTTGTGGCTGTAAAGTTAACCCGGAATTTTGTAATCGCGCTAAAAGTACTTTTAATTTCCGATTATGTTCCTCAAGTGAATCCGCGTAGATGACAATGTCGTCCATATAGACGAAAAGTTCGATACCTTGTAACCCGGTTAATATCAAATCCATAACTCTTTGAAAGGTTGCGGGCGCATTCTTTAGACCGAACGGCATCCTATTGAACTCAAAATGACCGTATGGTGTAGAAAAGGCAGTTTTAGGTTTAGATATCGGGTCGACGGGTATCTGGTGGAACCCAGAGGCTAAGTCTAAGGTGCTAAAATACTTAGCCCCTCCCAATTGATCTAAAATCTCAGTAATATTGGGTAACGGGTAGGCGTCAGACACGGTTACTTCATTCAATTTTCGATAATCGATGACCATTCGCCATTTAGGTTTTCCCGAAGAGTCAGATTTTTTCGGAACTATCCATACCGGTGAATTATACGGTGAACATGAGGGCTGTATTATTTTGTTGCTTAGTAAAGAATCTACTTGTTTATTTATCTCATTTTTGTGGATTAGAGGATACCTGTATTGTTTGGTTTTAATTGGAACTTCGTTGGTAGTAATTATGGTGTGCTGTGTAACGTTAGTAGACCCTAAATTATCCATCGGAAGATAAAATTGGTATACGAATCTGTTTATAACTTCTAAAATACTACTCTTCTCAATCTCGTTTAAATGGTCTAGTTCGAGCAGCTTAATCAACTGAGCTAATCTTTGAGCGCGAACTTTGGATTTGTCAACGTCGGGGTCGGAATTGATTGTTTGCGATAAACCAGGATAGGGCTTAGAATCGAATTCTTCCAACTCGATAGGAGGTACCGTCAGGACAATATGGTCACATGTAGTATTTATAGCGTATAGTTTTACAAAGCCATTTCGTTGAGTAGCCAGACATTCGCCTATTATTACACCGGATCCGGCGTCTATTCTCCGTATATAACCCGAGGGGTTGTCACCTCTGGCAGGTACTGCGATTAAGGTCCTAGTTCGAGGGGTTAAATCGAGTGGGGAATTAACACCCAGGGAGGGTTCTCCTTTACCAAATTTCAACACACCAGATAAATTTTCTTTAAATTCAATAGTTGCCTCTTGTTTTTGCAGAAATGAGATACCTAGGAGCCCGTCACATTTAAGAGAGAAATCATCGTTTACTATTTGGAAATGGATGGGAGTGTTATAGATTAAAACAACAACTTCGCCCTGCGTTTTAATCATCCCTACACCAATACCCGTAAGTTCATAGACCCTTCCACTATTAATTTGTAAATCGGAGACTAATCCTGCGCGTTTTATTAGATTCAATTGCGAACCGGTGTCCACCAGGAATTTAGCGGAGCCCTGAGAAAAACGATCGCTATCAAGGGAGACAACAGGAGGTCGAGCAGCATCGACTATATCGAATCTGTGGCAGGCACGATAGACACGGCGCGTGCAATGAGGGGTTTGGTCGGCACCGCGCCTTTTTGCTGACTCCCCTTCGAGTTTAAATTTTGGTGAGCTTTTAAAGATGTTGGGTCACTCTGATCCGCCCCGGAGAAAGAATCGCGTTGATTTTGTCCCGACTTAAAATTTCCCCGTTCATCCCTAGTAGGTGAATAGCGCTGGTTCTCTTTAGAATTAAAGTCTCGCCGTTCTCTACCGTGAATTGAGTTACGCGGATCCTCTGGTGTCGCGGAGGCAAACGAGTTTTGTGAAGGTTGAGAGCCCCGTTTATAGCATTGTGCCTCGAGGTGACCCGTTTTCCTACAGTAATTACACCTTTTGAGATTACGAGTTGAAGGGACATACTTGTCATTGCGTACCATCTGGCAATCTGACCGATAATGGCCAAATTGGTTGCAATTAAAACATCTAATGTTTTCATTTGAATTTACCGCGAACACCGTAGACCTATTTGCGGACAATCTGTGGCTCACGCTATTGCTCACATTTTTCTTTTGTCTAGCACACCTAGTGGCTAAACGAATAGCAGCTGTTAATCCTTCTACATCCTGATTAATAATAGACATCATCATCGCGTCGTCACGTAAACCTCCCAGAAATCCCGATACTGCTTCTTCCTCCAGTACAGATTTGACACCTTTAGCCTGTTCTGGGTTGAACTTTTCCTGAGCTATCTCTGTCCCATTATTCAGAATTTCATGCACTCTAGCACCGAACTCTTCTATGCTTTCCCCGTTTTTACGCTCTATGTTCCTTAGATCATCCCACGCGGCTTTGACATTAAAACTATCTTTATACGCAAATTAGATTAACTAATTCCTCCACCGTATTCAGCACCGCGTCCCCAACAATTCTATTATAATCGCGAATTTGTATCTTGTTGCGCATGATTGCCAGTAAATAATGTTTATCTTCCCTTTTTACGAGAGAGTCAGCTAATCTACACTGATTTATAAACATGCTTACAGATCCCGGTTTCCCGTCGAAGTAAGGAATAAAATCAGCGACCATTTTGAGTGGCATACGCGACGCCCCTTCCGACGGCCCATACGATGGATTTATTACATTTATGTTAGGAGTGCCAGAACTGTTTCCCGAATCGGATATGCTACACTCCATGGGAGTGGAATTCTGAAATGGTACTACATCTAAAGATGTGGAAGCAAAACCGACATTTAAGTCAGGTATTGCTACTACATCTTCCACTACGAAACAATTACTACTACTCAGACGTTTCTTGCGGTTGTTTATAAATTTTCGTGCGAACGGCGGCATTTTAAACTAACAAATATATCGATTCTCACGCGCGATATTATAAATATAAATATAAGGTTCTGATATGAACTCACAGGTACAACGACGTAAATTAGCGAAATAAATTCGACTCGCTCGATTGACTGCTGGTTCACTCGACTTCCCCGCTCCGAAGATCCGCTAGCACGTCCAGCGACGACTGCGTTACTTCAGCTGCTCCTGATTCCGTGGAAAGATCCCTTGGATGCTGGTTCCCTCGTGGATTCTCCGTTCTGCGTGAATGCTGGGTCCCTCGTGGATTCTCCGTTCTGCGTGAATGCTGGGTCCCTCGTGGATTCTCCGTTCTGCGTACGGTGAGTTCTGATGTCTATGTTGTTCGATGAAGCTCCAAACAGCGACGGAAGGATGTTAACTGGCGGCTCCGTTGTTTCGAACAGCTTTGTTGGAATGGATTCTCCTCTCTGGCCAAGTGCGTGTGATTCCGGGTAAAATGGCACGGACGTCCGAAACCACTCTCCTCCGGTATTCACCCTTGTTCCTGGGAAAACCGTGCCCAAAAACCCAGGAAGGAGGGCTGCACCAACTGGCTGATGACTCTTCAATCTCACGCCTGTGAGCCGGCAAATTTAGCGTATCCCACCGCTGTCACCAAATCTGTTACGTGTTGTAGCAGGGATTTCAGGATGCGGATGCGGATGGGGATGGGTTCGCTGCCCGTGGAGCGCTGATCCGCTCTGCTCACGTTCGCCTCTTGATGTCAACCTCCAGCTTCTTCCAGTGATAATAAGGTTCAATAAATTGACTCAGACTTGTTCGTGTTGTAACTTGGTTTTAGTTTGTATTTTAAAGACAAATTAAAGATACGTCTAATAGCTTTGGTCGTTGATCAACGAATGAATGTACAAAAGATGCCGTCGTTTAGGATTGATTATGTAACATGTTTTTGTTAATAAAGTTATCCAATTATAAAAATACTTTCTTAATTAATTATCTAACGGATTGTTTGATTGGTTCTCCCTACATTAAGAACGAGCGTTTTACAAGATGTCGGTGATTTAATAGCAAAGCAACCAAAACCAATATTTAATCAATATTACTTAACGAGCGTTTCTTGGTAGTAGCCGTTGCAAAGTTTTTGTTCTTAATTTCGATTGCTTCACTCGACACTTCAAATTTGGCGCGACTTATCGACTAACACGAAACTGTATTCAGGTGTTACTAAATGAGACCATAACAAGGTGATGGTCACCATCGAATAATTTAAAGTATCGACTACTTACTATTTAGTTGCGACATACTATCGACTGTGTAGTCGATAGTTTTTAGTCGGCTGAAATAATTCGATTTAGTCAGATTTAGTGGTTAGCAGTGGTTGGGTTATGTCTTGATTCTTAATTAATTATCTAACGGATTGTTTGATTGGTTCTCCCTACATTAAGAACGAGCGTTTTACAAGATGTCGGTGATTTAATAGCAAAGCAACCAAAACCAATATTTAATCAATATTACTTAACGAGCGTTTCTTGGTAGTAGCCGTTGCAAAGTTTTTGTTCTTAATTTCGATTGCTTCACTCGACACTTCAAATTTGGCGCGACTTATCGACTAACACGAAGCTATATTCAGGTGTTACTAAATGAGACCATAACAAGACCATAACAGTACAAAATAAACTTTAAGTCCCTGCCTAGTTTCTAGTGATGGGCACCATCGAATAAAAACTATCGATTAGTCGATAGTAGCCAACTACTATTTTTAGTCGACTGATTTTCTGAATCATCGATTGAATCAGTTGACTATGTTACGTTATCACTTGAACGTAGCCACGGAAATATATATAATTGATAGATAAATCAGGAGCGAAATTTGAAAGCAGATGTATGCGCGTGATTGAGAAAGTATTATTAAGGATGTGCGATGCGGGTGGCATACGTGGGAAAGATCTTGGGCAGAGCTCGAAAACAGGAAGAAGACACCAATTAACAGACCCCAAAACGAATCGCGAGGTTCTTCTAAGTCACGTAATCTTTTGAGAAGGCCTTGTCCTTTGTTAGTCTTTAGGAGTGTCGATTGACTCCAAAAGTGTTGGCGACGCTGAGGAAGTCATAAATGTCCTTCAAGGGTTGTTTTCTCGATCCTCGGAGTAGAGCCTACTTTCTCTTCCCACGTGGGCACCCCGCTGTGTAACGGAAAAGCGCGCTTTCACCGAGTTTCCACCACCCCGTAGACGGAGGGAAAGATGGACGCCGATTCGCGGGGGCGTACGGACATCCGAAGGATGGCCTACCGCTTGGAGCTGATGCATCCTCCATCCTGATTGGACTACGAAGATCTATGGGAGGACTAGGAGGATTTGGCCAACGACTTCAGCGAGGACCTCGGAGGATACTTTGAAACGTTACATTCATTCTGTCTTTAACCAGCTTCCCGAACAGTTGAATAAAACTCCAAAATTTAACTTATAAATAGTTTCTTGTATTGTGTTTTATTTGAAACTCCCGCACTCCGACGAGCAGAGCGGTTCAGCGCTCCACGGGCACCAACCCGCGTTCTGATTTTAAAATCACCGTAAAAATATGTAACAACTAATAAAATGGAGTCGCTTGAACTATGCTATCGGTCGTATGGTGGCGCTACGGATCAATTGAATTTAAGCGGCGGGAATTTTGAATAGATTTTATCACGAGATTTACTATATCAAACACATAATAGATTCATTCGTTAGCGGTATCGAATAATTCATTCGTTAAACATGTGTATATTCGATTATGTATAACGGAAACTAGTGCAAACCTACTAGATTTATACAGTTTTTCACCACTTTTAATCGTTTGTAATTCATAGTACCTAACGTTAACCAATTTTAATGAAATTTTCAACATGCATACAACTTACAGGATTTTTCCGTCCGAAAAAGCCCCTTTGTTTTCGTCAACGCGCAACGTTCGCTTTTGAAGGGCTTGAAGTAATTTATGACGGTCGTGGCGTCACACTGTCGGGCCTCGTTGTCGCTATACTATTCTTTCTAATCTGAACATGTGGTCGTTCGTTCATTGATGTTTGCTGTAATTTTCGAATTATTTTATTAATTATATTATTTTTTCAGGAGTTCATTAATATCTTGTATTAATATTATATTACTATTAAAACATAAATAATAATTTATATATTTTATTTACGTTAATAAAATATTAATTACAACGTATACAGAAAATAGTATTCTATAATTATATATCTATCAATATTTAATATTAATATTAGTAATATTATTTTAATATGTATATTATTTCTTTCAGAAGTTTAGTAACACTTTGTATTTATATTGTTGCTTATGTTAATAAATTAATTACATTCTATAAAAACCAATATTTTATAATTATATTTAACCTGTCCTATAGTATTGTATAATACCGACAACATTACAATAATTATAAATTATTAAAAATATGAAATTTTGAAATACTATTTCTTAACAATCAAAATTGAAGAACGTAAAGAAACTTTCATATAACTGGGAGAAAATATGATTGTGGAACGTACTTTCTTATGTGACTTTTCTTGCTACAGAGAACAGAGCTAGGTATCTAAAGTATCCTTTCCAGTTAAAGGATCCCATTAGCGCAGTCCACTTATCACAAGTAAAATAAACAAATGGCTCGATACAAGTTCAGTACGATCGAGGATTTAGTTAGAAGGTAGATCTGAACGTGTCGGCATCAGCGTATATAGTTCTAATTTTCTAAAAAATTAAATAGTTCTAAACTAATTTTAAAAGGACTGTCTTTCTCAGTACTCAGTGTTTAAATAATTTCAATAAACCATTGTTTGAACAGTGTTATAAAGTGTTTAGGAAACTATTACTTATACTGTATTATAAACTATTTAATAAACTATAATAATTTTTATTAATAGTGTATATATAGTGTAGTTAGTAGTGTGTACATAGTTGCTAGAGTATATAATACAATATGTATCGACAAAAGCGCTCACTAGTATGGAAATATTTTGAAAAAAAGACACCAACAACTGCGATGTGTCTCTTATGTAAAAAAGAATATAAAAATGTAGGAAACACTAGCAATTTGCATGAACACTTGAAACGCAAACATTTTACAGTGCTTGAAGCGAATCGAGAGCGGGATGAAGAAGCAACAGAGTTGATAGACAGTGATGCACCTGTTATACCTGGAACAGTAATACAGGATATAACCCCTGTGGCATCCACTTCGAATGCACATCTTAGAGCTCAAAATGCTGACTTACCAACTACAGTGCAAAGACCGCAGGTACATTTAAGGTAATTGACCTTGAGGACAATTTCAAATGAACTGCCTCAAACAAAAATTATGAAATTAAACAGTCTGATGGTAGCCATGATTTGTAAAGACTTGCAAACTTTAAGCATTGTTGAGGATAAAGCATTTATTGAATTCGTCAAAGAACTGGAACCTCGCTATGAATTGCCAACTCAACGAATTTTGGGACGTACCATTTTACCGTAAGTATATGCTGATACTAAAATTAAAATTTTGCAAAACCTGCAACAAACAAATTACATCACCATTACAACAGATATCTGGTCAAATTTAAACACGCAATCTTTTCTAACGGTTACTAGTCATTACATTCTTCAAAACAATCTATATTCAAACGTATTAGTCACTATCGTTTTAGATGAAAATCATACAATTGAATATATAACAAGAATACTACGAGGCACTTTAATAGAATTTAATATAGCAGATAAAACTGTTGCAGTTGTAACTGACAATGCTGCAAATATGATAGGTGCTGTACGTAGTCTGGGATACTTATATCTGCCATGTACAGCACACACGTTAAACTTAGTTGTCAATGACTCAATTAATGCTATTCCAGATATTGTTAGCATATTAAAAACTTGCCGTTCTATAGTCACTCATTTTAAAACTAGTGTTACCGCAGCAGACAAATTAAGGGAGATACAAACCCAAATGAAATGACAACATCTGAAATTAAAACAGGACATACATACACGATGGAACTCCTCTGTCATAATGCTGGAGAGACTACTTGCAATGAAAGTTCCCTTAACTGCAGCTGTGACATCATTACCCAAATTACCAAAAAATTCTGCAATACCAAATGCGTTACAGTGGGAAATTATAAATGACATAATACCATTGTTAAAATCAATAGAGTATATAACTACAAACCTAAGTGCATAAAAATATTGCACAGCTTCCAAAATTGTGCCGTTAATAACTGGTATCCAAAATGCTATAGAAAATATTACACCCACGACAAGGCCTGGACATTTATTAAAAATTAATTTATTAAATAATATTGATATTAGATTTGAATACATAGAAACAAATAAAATTACAAGCGCAGCAACTACACTAGACCCCCTATTCAAAACGGTAGTTTTCCAAAATAATATTAACGCACACACAGCAAAAACAGCCATACAATCAGAAATTAAAACTTTACTAAATTGTTTCAAACGACTACACAGTCGATAGTATGTCGCAACTAAATAGTAAGTAGTCGATACTTTAAATTATTCGATGGTGACCATCACCTTGTTATGGTCTCATTTAGTAACACCTGAATACAGCTTCGTGTTAGTCGATAAGTCGCGCCAAATTTGAAGTGTCGAGTGAAGCAATCGAAATTAAGAACAAAAACTTTGCAACGGCTACTACCAAGAAACGCTCGTTAAGTAATATTGATTAAATATTGGTTTTGGTTGCTTTGCTATTAAATCACCGACATCTTGTAAAACGCTCGTTCTTAATGGAGGGAGAACCAATCAAACAATCCGTTAGATAATTAATTAAGAAAGTATTTTTATAATTGGATAACTTTATTAACAAAAACATGTTACATAATCAATCCTAAACGACGGCATCTTTGTACATTCATTCGTTGATCAACGACCAAAGCTATTAGACGTATCTTTAATTTGTCTTTAAAATACAAACTAAAACCAAGTTACAACACGAACAAGTCTGAGTCAATTTATTGAACCTTATTATCAATGGAAGAAGCTGGAGGTTGACATCAAGAGGCGAACGTGAGCAGAGCGGATCAGCACTCCACGGGCAGCGAACCCATCCCCATCCGCATCCGCATCCGCATCCGCATCCTGAAATCCCTGCTACAACACGTAACAACCTTAAGCATTTACTCAAGTATTTACTTTGTCAAGCAATCCTTATTAAATCATGTTTCATAGTCAGCTCTTAAGATGATCTTAAGAACGGAAGTATTCATAGTCGAGTAAGAACTTCTTATTGAAGGATAAAGCGATCTTATTCTCGGAAACTGAGGTTAGATTTTCAAGTCAAGGTTTTAGTTGACTTAAGACCATGTTATTAGGAGTGAAGACGGTGAGGGACGCGTGTTACTGTTGGCAATACATGCTGTGTTACTTTTCTCACAGCTTGGTAACGCGTAAAGTAGGGAGTCGGTTGTTATTTTTCGAAACGTAACGGCAGAACGGACGGTCACGCCGAGAAATCAGCAGGCAGTAGGTTAGTAAGAAAGAGCTTGGTAAGAAATGGTGTATCATTTTAAGGGGGTAGACACGTCACGTGACCTGGCCGATTTGGCAGGTCGGTATTAAAGCAGATTTTTTCTGCACAGAAATGGTAATACCCATAGATACGCGGCTGCCTGGTGACGCGAGAGGGAGCTGTTTGCTATTTCCGTATTCTATTCTGAATAAGGAAAGAAATTCTCAGCTGTTGCGTTATACCACAGACCAGGTATAGAATAGACCTATCACGGAATGTAATTTTGTGTCACACGCTCGGGGGGCTCGCGAGCCCCCTTACCATTTTCGTGTCACACCCAACGTTATCGATTCAGTCTAAAATAAGATTACAATGCTACGAGTGGTAGGAATTGAAATTAAATCTTATCGGAAGCGTTTAAAATCTAAAACGGCATGAACGTTAAGACTAATTTCAAGAAACATGTTGCATAATTCCGTTTACTAATACATTTTGATAGAAGCATAATTTGCACTTATATCCATAAATTTCGATCATAAATATTATATAAATACACCCGCGTAATAAACATTTATACAGTCTCTTAGTTAGGTTATATTTTCGGTCACTTCGAAGAGTGGATTTTCTGTCCTCGAAGTGACAGAAAATATACTTAACCTATATGCTACAGGATAATAAATGTTTATTGGATATTTTGTTCTTTTGGGCTACATTTGTGAACTTTTTATGACTTAACATCCTTCCAAAATATTATTATTACGCCTCAACGATATATTTATGAAGTCGATGAGTGTAATTATTCGTGGTTAAGAAATCAAAATTTCCTATTCATAACGTCATTTTTTTAGTACATTTCATCGAAATAATAAGTTTTAGCTTCATTTGTTTATGTTTGCCAAATTCATGCCTTTTATTAGACTCTACTTGATTTTAGCATCAATTTTCATGTTTACAGATTTCTATGCTTGATTAGAGGTGTGACTATCGATTATTGATAGATTATCGATATCTTATTGATATTTAACAATATATCGACAATAACGTTAAGATATCGTTAAGACGAATAGATCTATTCGCCTCTTCTAGAAGAGGCTTCTAGAATATAACACACTTTGTTGCAGCAACGATGCAAATAACAATTTTAAAGACATTGTAAAGCAACGATACATATTCATACTTTTAAAGATATCGCTTTCGATACTCAGCGGCTCAGCACCGATGTTTTCGCCCATTCACAACGGTGTTCTTCGGTGCTGGATAGCGCCGTGAATGGGCCCAGCACCGGTTTTTACGGTGCTCACTTTTCAAGCACCGTTGCCAACGGTACAGACCTTTTTCCGCTTAGAATGCAACGCATTAATTGTATAATAAAGTCAATCAGAATCTATTTGTTTGTATTTGAATTCACGGCGCTGTCCAGCACTGAAAAACACTGAATGGGTTCAGCACCGATATTTTCGCCCATTCACAACGGTGTTCTTCGATGCTGGATAGCGCCGTGTATGGGCCCAGCAACGCTTTCTACGGTGCTGACCTTTTTTCGTGTATACCTGAGCTGCTTTCCCAGATAGCACACGTCGTCTATAAGTCGTGTGCTATCTGGGTCTATTCGCGTCAACAATATCTTAACCATATTATCGATATATCGAAATATCGATAACATTTCGATAGTCACACCTCTACCTCAAAGTGACAGAAATTATAACCTATATGCTATACCCAATTTCATAAATATATCGTTGCGGCGTAACAACGATATTTTGGAAGGATGTTAAGTTATAAAAAGTTCACAAATGTAGCGTAAAGGAACGAAATAGCCAATAAACATTTATTGTCATATAGCATATAGGTTATATTTTCTGTCACTTCGAGGAGGGGACTACATAATAATCACGCGCATCCAGCCTGCGCATTTTCCCTAGCCTGGGCGGCCGCATGAAAGGGGAACTTTCCTCACCCTACATTAGTGGTAGTTGGAACGATATTTCTGAGCTTTGGTACGCGGAAAATTTGACTTGCGGTCCCAAGCGGGAAAAAAGTTCATTAAATTTCATTAAATTCTTTATATTTAGTGGGATTATTACTAGGGACTGTAGCCGTAATTATTTCTTTTATATTTCGAAGAACTGTCTTTAAATGTTTAAATAATTACTTTAAGTCACCCTGATATTCAATTGACTAACCTGCTAAGAAAACTATTAAAAATGTTATATTACGCGGCTAAATACATGCTTTTCTGACTTTCTTTCTTCCATAAAATATGGTAAGATCGGATTTTTCGAGTCGGTCTTATAAACGTTTTACAACATTTACGCTTGAGACAACGCAATACAGCATTTCCTCTAGTTCCTATCACTCTTCTAAATATGAAAACATAGATATCAGGTTTACATAGATTTCTAAAATTGTTCAGAAGCTACCGACTCTTTATAACAACATGTTGGTCGGCGCTTGGAAGGAATACAGGGCCATTAATATGCAGTATCCTCTAATGGAAAAATAATTTTTCAATATTTTTATCATTATGCAAACATCTGTATTGTATGTCAGATTTGTCTACTAAAATGAAACCAATTACGACGCAGTTTGGTATGAGGAAGGTACGGCAAAAAATTGGTACAAAAAGAGGAAAAATAATAACATATTTTTTTAAAATCCAGAAAATAATACGATAGCGAACGTTCAGTAGATGTGCGGCCTTTTTCTCATCGATTGTTGAGGTCAAGACCATCGAAAAGTTCGTCTTTCTTTTTAAACAGACGCCGTTCCCAGAAACGCGATACACCTGAAGGCAAAAATCAATGCGACTTGAAATGTCTTGCAAGCAGAGCTCGCTAAATCAGGCGTTTGCTCTTAACGAATCTTTACCAGTTCGTAACACTTGTCAAGCCAAATATGCCAATAACAGTTTTTGCAAGCAAATGGCTAAAACTTAACAGGATATTAACAATTCAAATTGCACCGTCTCGAACATTCTTAAGTATGTACATCTGTATGTATGTATGTATTTCCTAAGTAATGAATAGTTTGGTGCATCGGTTGAGTGCTGACAGACGTGAAACAGCCGGTGCGTTGATACTTTGTCTCAATATATATTCAAGTAAAATATGAAAAAAGTGGGTAGGTAGTGATTTATTTTTAGGGTTGCCATAATTGTCAAGCTTTAATACGGAACATTTAAATGCAAATTAATTAAAACATGAAAAAAGTGGGTAGGTAATGGTTTATTTTACTCTGTAAAATATTTCACGGGAACAGTGAAATACGGGACAGTCCCGTATATACAGGACGTATAGCAACTCTACATATGTATATACCTACTTGCCCGAATCACATCGTATTTGATTTTACTTTTATTAAAAAAATCTCACTAATATGCCATAAATGCTCGAATCGAGCCGAAACAGAGAATGTAAAAATCTCACCTTATGATTAGCTTAGCATGTGTACATACATGTTTTCCGCTTTTAGCTACTGATTACGGCTTTTGCAGAATTTATCGAAGAAAGTAAAATCTAGAAGCCTAGCTTGTCCGTAAATCGACATCGACATACGAAAATCAGACGCACGGAGAATGCAAGAAGACAATGTAGTATTATACTTTGTTGCCGCTGCCAGAATGATCGTTTGTCGCGTAAAGGACCTCCGTGCCGTTTCCCTCCCATTTTATCTCACACGCGAGTCGCGACGTCCGTAAAACAGAACCTTTTTTTTACTTGTGCTTTAAAAAATACCATAACTGTTTTCTCATATGTACATATCTAGGAATAATGAAAACAAACCTTAACGCAAGCGATACGCTCGGGTACTTACATCGGAGATGTTCTTTACAATTTTTAAATCCATACAATAGTTAATAAGGAAAGGGCCAATCAATTTGTAACGAAACGTAGAGTTTTAACTACTAATCTATCGTTCCCAAGTAATAAATAAACTATTGCAAAATGTCCTCGGGTGCCGAAAACTACGAATATAAATTTAAAAAAAAACGTTTGGATTCCTTGTTCTCAATGATTTATACGTGTCGTAGGATGGGCACCGTCTATTTAGACATGCGCGCAGTGCAGATTTGTGGGAATGTCAGTAACAGCGTCAATTTTTAATATTTTTCGACATACGACTCGCGAAAATGTTAGTTAAATGTTCCACTACACGTAAAGTACTAACAATCAATGTCATCTTGCAATTTATAGCTTGTATAAGCTTTCAAGAAGAGCCATATTTCGGCGTCATATAGTCTCCAGATCACCGAAATAGATTTTCGTAGAAAAATCCACGTGAATCCTCGTGAGTCGCTGACAAACCGAGCCAAAGCGTAGCGTAACAAAAGCCTGTCCTCTGTCAAACTCTCACTCTAAACAAGTCACACGTATACAAGCACGCACACCTTTCAGCAATTCAACACATTTCAGGGTAGTTCCTAAGTTGGACGCTGTTCATGAGCAGAGGCCGCTAAATTCAGTCCTCGAGTTATGGGTCGGTAATACAGTTTGGGTGGTGACACGAAGTCCCATAAGGTGATAGGTCTATTCTATACTTCGTCGATGGTTATACTTATAAAAATTTAAACGGAAAGTCGGCTGGTACTGCAAACGTAGAAAATTCATTGTACATTTTAATTACTTAAAATGTGCTTATGCTACAATATTCTACGTTACTAGTAAGGAAATATGAGTGAAAACGGAAAATAAATGAGGGGATGTCCCCAGAAAATGAAGTTTGTTAGGTTAGACATTTTTTTATTAGCAAAGCAACGAAACAGAACATGAAATACACTTATTACACGTCCTATGCAGAAAGCAGTTATGAATAAACATTATATATAAAATTGTGTTGGATGTTGAATTGGACTAGTGAAAATGCGCAGGCTGGATGCGCGTGATTATTATATGGTCGGCTCCTCGAAGTGACAGAAAATATAACCTAAGTATATGCTATATGACAACAAATTTTTAGTGGCTATTTCATTCTTTTACGAAACATTTGTGAACATTTTACCATCCTTCTAAAACATTATTATTACGCCGCAACAGCATCTTTAGGAAATCGAGTATAGCAATTAGGTTATATTTTCTGTCACTTCGAGGAGAGAAAATCCGTTCGTGAAATCCGCTACTGAAAATGCGCAGGCTGGATGCGCGTGATTATTATGTGGTCGGTTCCTTGAAGTGACAGAAAATATAACCTATATGCTATACCCGATTTCCTGAAGATACTGTTACGGCGTAATAATAATGCTTCGGAAGGATGATAAAAAGTTCACAAATGTAGAGCAAAAGAATGAAGTAGCCGCTCTACATTTATTGTTTAATAATTTCCTTAATTCTTGGGGCCAATTTGATCGAGAAAACATAAGGAATCGATTGACGTCACTTTCGCAAAGATCTGATTAGAAATTGCAGAACTTCAGATTCGTCACTGCTTAGTGTGCAACATTGTATAGCCCCGCTGGTTTCGAGCGTCGAAGCCAACAAAACTCAGCGAGACACATGATTGTTGGCAAGCATCACATTTGACGATTCTAGCTAGCGAATCACCTCGTATAAATGCTAATAAACGATAGTGTGAAGTACGCAAATGGTTAGGCTCGGATTATCGGGAAAGACCTACCCACCCCACTGTTTTGCTTTCTCGCTGCGAGCGAGGACCTTCGGGCCCGAGTAGACCACCCGTTGACAGCCGAGAGTAATAAAACCAACGGACCAGATAAAATGTTTATGTTTTTGATAACTGTTGATGAATGTATTACCAATGGAGTTTTTAGGGTTTCTCGATGAAAATGATGCCAAACATGAAGCAATTCGGTCCATTTTTAGTGAACGTAGTGTCCTAATCATGTATTCATAAGAAAAAATAGACTGAATTGCTTCGCGTCTCGACTCATTTACGTGGACACAAACTCATCAATCCATCGGTGGTAACACTCTTATCAAAGTGTAATGAGAAATATCAACATTTTCATATTCAGTACTCGATGACTCAAGTCGCCATCGACCGAGGGTCTCTCGCTGGTGCGCCGCTATTTCACTCGCACTCAGTTTACGTCATTCAGTCTCCTTGTCAAGCGGTTCGGGCGAGGGCCCTGATAAATGTGAATTTAATTGGAAAACCAAAGTCGCGTCATTCGTGACCCCTACTCGCGAACATATATATGTCCTATGTACGAGAAAAAGCAATGATGACTTGAATCAAGACTTGAAGCAGCATTTCTAATAGGGAAATGCATGAAACTTTGGGATCATGAACTGGCGAAATTCAACAATAGTTCGTCGTCTAAATTTTACAATTAAAGTATTTATTTGACGTGAATATAAAGTTTATCAGCAAAGTCTTTCTTGATTTGAGTTTTATAGAAGGCTGACTTTCCTTCGCCATGAAAAGTCTCCTCTTGTCCTTCACGCTGGCAATCATGTGACTCGCTGAGTTTCGATTATTTATTTGAGTACATTGATGTCCTTAGTCTTAATTTTTACTCGTAGTATAAAACCGTTGTAGTACAATTTGTAGTATTTCATTTACAAATTTATTTTTAACAATGCCAACAATGAAAAGACCATTTTGCAGCTCTTGTCAACCTTAAGCCCTAGCAGTTACCTATTTTTTCAGAATAAAGTCATAAATAATCTCAAATAAATGTATTATAATAAATGGCGCAATTTGTGAAGTTCGCCTAGAGAGCAAAAAAAATTTGAGCCGGGCCTGCCTCCAGATTTGCGAAGCGGTTCCCATGCCACCGTAAGCGCTTGTGCCATCGCACACGCCTCTCGCGCGCACAAAGGACGGAGTGTCAGGTGTCCGAAAGACGGAGCGAGACAAAATATCAACGCGTCGTCTGCTCGTACTGTCCTGACTCGCTTTCAGTGCCTTCACTCGCTCCCGTTTCATCTCGCTCTCGCCTTCGCCGGACAAGGCTGAAACAGAAGTGGTGTGGATAGCGAAAAGTCCGTATCGTGTACACCAAACCGAGACCGCAACGAGACTTTACTGTAATCGATGACACATCACCAAGCAACGGTGATTTCGCGCGGCTCGGACCACAAAGGTTCCCATCGGTTATTCGAGCTTCTATGATCGTATTCAGATATACCCTTCGGTGCCCACAGAACTCCAACTGACAAATCCACGATCGTCAGATGGTGGTGACTGATTTCTCCTCGATCGCTGTTCACGAAAACGAATCGACCGGCCAATATATCTGCATACGATTTTAGGATAAAAATACGATGACAGATGAAATAGTATTCGAAGCTCAAGATGAAAGGCCTTCGAATAATCAAAGGAAACTAAATATCCGAAGCTAAACAGAATTTTAGATTTAGGGTACACACACCCTCCCCGAAACATAAATAATGCCCATCTCTGCATAGGACCGTAAAGAATTACAAAAAAAAAATCAGGGTGTCAACTGTTGACCGATTTGGAGACTTTTCCTTGTTACATGTTACATAGAATAGTCGGAAGAATAATAATAAGGGCAATAATTGCAAATAATTGCCAGAACTTCCACATTCTGAAAATATGATATCAGTAAATCAATATTTCCAGTATTAGTAAAAAAGTTCCAATTTCTCTTTTCTTATTTTAAATAATGTGATCATATAATTATAACATAAATTCGACGATTAATTTAGTAAATGTATACAATTCCCAGCAGTTCCTGGTTAATATATGCCTAAAATGCATATAACCTAACCTACAATCGTCCGGAAATGCATACATTGACTGCATCACGCTTTTACTGTGGCACATGTATCCAGCTAACGCTTCAGTTTTGCTATGATTCCACGTTGGCAGTCCTCCCGAGTAGGCGCCATCTCGTATCCACTAGCTGAACTAAATTTGTCACGTGACTTGCTCTGTATTATCGCCAATATGGCGGAACTCGTATCTGGGAATGCAATCACGGGCTGACGTTGTTTGTCTAAGGACATACTCATATAAGTATGAGCAGATTTTTGACTGGGTGAGGTCTCATTCGAAAGAGGAAGGTTCGATGCAGCCCGCTCTGCTCATCGTTTGAGTCAGAAAACTCTTTTAGTGACCTACAAATACATGGAATCTGCGAGTGCATTTTGTCGATTTTTTCTCTACTTTGGACACTCGTATTATTACATATCAATACAATCTCTTTGAACCATGACCAGAGCGGGCTGCATTGAACCTTCATCTTTCGAATGAGACCTCGCCCAGCCCAAAATCTGGTCATATAAGGACAAACAACGTAATTTCGTGATTGCATTCCCAAATACGAGTTCCGCCATATTGGTGATAATGCAGAGCAAGTCACGTGACAAATTTAGTTCAGCTAGTGGATACGAGATGGCGCCTACTCGGGAGGACTGCCAACGTGGAATCATAGCAAAACTGAAGCGGTAGCTGGATACATGTGCCACAGTAAAAGCGTGATGCAGTCAATGTATGCATTTCCGGACGATTGTAGGTTAGGTTATATGCATTTTAGGCATATATTAACCAGGAACTGCTGGGAATTGTATACATTTACTAAATTAATCGTCGAATTTATGTTCGCCAGTTCTTTCATATGCATTACTTGGTTGGGAATTCCTGATCCCAAAGTTTCATGCATTTCCCTATTAGAAATGTTGCTTCAAATCTTGATTCAAGTCATCATTGCTTTTTCTCGTACATAGGACATATATATGTTCGCGAGTAGGGGTCACGAATGACGCGACTTTGGTTTCCCAAATAAATTCGTAAACCGAGTGCGAGTGAAATAGCGGCGCACCAGCGAGAGACCCTCGGTCGACGGCGACTTGAGTCATCGAGTACTGAATATGAAATGTTCATATTTCTCATTACACCTTGATAAGAGTGTTATCACCGATGGATTGGTGAGTTTATGTCCACGAAAATGATTCGTGACGCGAAGCAATTCAGTCTATTTTTTCTTATGAATACATGATTAGGACACACACTACGTTCACTAAAAATGGACCGAATTGCTCCATGTTTGGCATCATTTTCATCGAGAAACCCTAAAAACTCCATTGGTAATAGTTTCATCAACAGTTATCAAAAACATGGACATTTTATCTGGTCCGTTGGTTTTATTACTCTTGGCTGTCAACGGGTGGTCTACTCGGGCCCGAAGGTCCTCGCTCGCAGCGAGAAAGCAAAACAGTGGGGTGGGTAGGTCTTTCCCGATAATCCGAGCCTAACCATTTGCGTACTTCACACTATCGTTTATTAGCATTTATACGAGGTGATTCGCTAGCTAGAACCGTCAAACGCGATGCTCGCAAACAATCATGTGTCTCGCTGAGTTTTGTGGGCTTCGACTCTCGAAACCAGCGGGGCTATACAATGTTACACACTAAGCAGTGACGAATCTGAAGTTCTGCAATTTTTAATCAGATCTTTGCGAAAGTGATGTCAATCGATTCCTTATGTTTTCTCGATTAAAATTGGCCCCAGGAATGATATAATTCGGACCATAATTAAGGAAATTAATAAACAATAAATGTAGAGCGGCTACTTCATTCTTTTGCTCTACATTTGTGAACTTTTTATCATCCTTCCGAAGCATTATTATTACGCCGTAACAGTATCTTCAGGAAATCGTGTATTGCATATAGGTTATATTTTCTGTCAGTTCGAGGATAGAAAATCCGCTCCTGCAAGTGATAGAAAATCCGCTCCTTCAAGTGACAAAAAATATAACCTATATGCTATATCCAATTTCCTAAAGATACTGTTGTGGCGTAATAATAATGCTTCGGAAGGATGATAAAAAGTTCACAAATGTAGCGCAAAATAACGAACTAGCCGCCCAACATTTATTGTCATATAGCATATATATAGGTTTTATTTTCTGTCACTTCGAGCAGGGGACCACATAATAATCACGCGCCTCCAACCTGCGCATTTTCACTAGCCCAATTCAACATCCAACAATATTTTATATATAATGTTTGTCCGTAACTGTTTTCTGCATATGACGTAATTATATTGTAATAAGTGTATTTCATGTTCTGTTTTAGTGTTTTGCTAATAAAAAAATGTCTAACCCAACGAACTTCATTTTTGGGGGTACATCCCCTCATCTATTTTTCCCTTTCACTTATAATTCCTTACTGCCAACGTAGAATATTGTAGCATAAGCATATTTCAAGTAATTAAAATGTACAATGAATTTTCTACGTTTGCAGTACCAGGAGACTTTCCGTTTAAATTTTTACAACTACAACGCAACAGCTGAGAATTTCTTTCCACATTCAGAAGAGAATATGGAAATAGCAAACAGCTCCCTCTCGCGTTCACCAGGCAGGCGGGTATCTGTGGGTATTACCATTTCTGTGCAGAAAAAACCTGCTGTAATACCGACCTGCCAAATCGGCCAGGTCACGTGACGTGTCTACCCCCATAAGTCTCTTTTATATAACAAAGGAAAGTTTCGAATCTTAAACTCCGCCAATCCCTTAAGTTTAAATCTCGCGCAACGCTAGCGTGGTGTCGCTGTTCTCCCCGCTGATTGGTTCGGGGGTCTGCTACGTAAATTACAGTAATTTATGTGTATAATACATGGTGTATAATACGTGCGTATTATACGTTGTATTATACGTTGCGTATTTTACGTACCCATCACTGCTACTCATATATACATTGTCCTATCAATCCGAAAGGCTACAAAGGTAATACATTATACAGAAAGTATTCAACATACAAGGAACAAAGGGTGTCGATATAGAACTGAGGAGAAGGAATGGGTACGAAAGTTTCGGGGCGATTTTTATAAAACGATAGGAGAAGGATTTGGGAGGTGGAGAGGAGAACGAGAGTGGAGATAAGAAGAGGATAGGGATGGGAAGGAAAAACAAAAGAACAGTATAGGAGAAGGAAGAAAATAAGATACGGAAAATAAGCAAACAAGGTAATAACCTATAAGCACTGGACCAGGGGATCCGCCCTCTGGGCGGTCGGGATGGGGAAGTAAAAAAGGAGAAGAGGAAGAGAAATAGTAATGAAGACGAAGAGACAACGACAGAAACGAAAATAACGAGAACAGGGAACGAGAGAACAAATGGAAAGAGAATAATAGGAAAAGAAGTACAGACTGAATATAGGAACGTTAAAGGAAATAACGAGATCATGACTAAGAAAGGGAAGGAACGAGGAAACGCGAATGAAAATACCCTAGGCAACAGGACTGCCAATCCTAGGACAAAGGAAACGGAAGAAACTACTAATTGGGAAGACGCAATAAGGAAACAAAGGCAGAAGCCTACACTTACAGATACAAAAGAATTTAGTGATAATAATAAAAGATTAAAGAGGAATACGGACACAGAAGAAGAATCAGTACACGAAAAGTCAAAGAACGAGAAGAATAAAGCAAAAGGAAATAATGGCTCAGAAGTAGTAAGTGAGAGAAAGGACAAGACAGAAACGGTAAGGAATGGAGAATATATGCAAAATGACAAAGTAGCTGAAGTTCCAGATGAAAGTCAGGAGATAGAGGAATATAGCAAAGAAAATAATAGGGGGGAGTAGTTAGTAATCATATCACTAAATAAGGACAAAACCACAACCAAAAAAAAGAATAACCTTATCAAAATATATAGATATTTAATTGAAACGGGGATTAAATTTCAGTGGTTTAAGATGGTGGGCTTCAACAGAGCAGAAGTGACCTATAATCAAAGGCAAGATGCGAATAGGATGTTAAATATGACTAAGTTTAAGTCGACGGAATATAATGCGTATATTCCAAGGAGATGGAAGATAAGGAAAGGAGTCATTCACGAATGCGAGGGATCTATAGATGAATTACAAAGAGAGCTGATGGAAGACCAGGGAAATTTCACCATGGAAAGATTTAAAAAACGGAGAATTAGAGACGGAAAGACAGTATGGGAGGACAGCAGGTCCATACTAATTCAAATGCAAGGAGAATCGCTACCCACCAGATTGCTGATTGGATATGGTCACGTCTGGCTCAGAGTGGAACCATTTATTGAAGCTGTAAAGCAATGCTATAAGTGCCTAAGGTTTGGACATATTCAGGCCTTCTGCAGATCTACAGTAAAAAGGTGCTTCGTGTGTGCGGAGGAAACACATGGACAATGTACTAATAGTCCCAGATGCATTAACTGCGGTGGGAATCATCTCAGCATTGCAAGGGAATGCCCGAACTTCCAGAGGGAATCCATGATTAAAAAAATCATGGCGTACAAAAATGTATCATATAAGACGGCATACGACCAGATAAGAAGGGAAGAACCAAATAGCGACATAAGGGGGAGACATAATGTTTTTAATGAAGAAGGAGAAGAAGATTTATGGAACAGTGATTTCCCCACTCTAAAGAAGAGAAACAAAGTAGAGTACTGGGAGAATCTTGATGTACCTATGAGCAGGGAACTAAATAAGTTTAAAAATGCATGGGGAAGAGGAAAAGAAACAATGAAAGATAGATGGGGTCAAGAAACAAGTGGAAAAGAAGACATGGGAAATAATAGGAAAGTACCTATGCATAAGTGGGAACAGAATAACAAAACAAATCACAGCCAACCATACAGAGACATGCAGAATAAAGAATCGAGAGACAAGCTATATGAAGGAACGAAAAGAACGTATGCGGAAAAGGTTCAACATCACATTCCGAGAACACTCAACAGGGAAAATAAGGAAGAACTCTACTCGGTCAAGGTAGGAAATTTCAGTAGATATGGAGAGAGTTATGACGATGAGGAGAAAGAAAAGAGAAAGAACGAGGAGAGAAGGAAGAGAAGAGAGAACGTAGAAACAACAAACAAACTAAGAAACAAAATGGAAGACGAGCTAATAGAAGAGATCCTAAAGATCATACACTGATAACCATCTGTCGCCAATCTGACATCAGATTGGTAGCAGAGTCTGGCATGAGAGCGCAGCGTCTGACGTCAGAACCGTAGTCGTCTGTGTCCGCATTTGGCTGCGTTCTGAGGTGCAGAGCCTGATGTCAGTGCCTGATGTCAGATCGACAGCAGATCGACAGCAGATTCTGCCGTCTGCTTGGCACAACCAACAGCGCCATCTAAGGGCCAGAATTACCAAACTATTCCCTACTCGTGACGTCACATGGCCGCCCCTACACACCAACACAAATGTAGCGTTATTGCTGCAGGCGTATCCCTACCCCTATATAACCCGCCAGCAGATTGTGCAGTTCATTAAATAATTCATTCTACTTATTTCCAAAAATATTTATTCAGTCTTTACAATTGTTACAGAATACTATAAGTAGCGCATATAAATTCGAGGAAGAACATTAAATATTTACATTTATAAATTCATATGCAATACGTTCCGTAACCAGTGGTACCTATTAGGTGCGATATGAGATAATTTCCTATATTTTCGACTTCTTTTTTCTGTAGAATCACCATATTCCGTATTGTATTAGCACTGAAAACAAATAGAACATTAGTATAAAATTAAACGTAACGTATGAATAAATAGGATATATGTGATACTTACTTCAGCTCCATCTCCGCATAGCACACACCCTAGGCGATCATGCATGCTCCTGCGAACATTAACATTTATAATAAAACATGTGTTAAATTATTATTTACGAAACAAGACGCTAAACATTCGCACTTCTCGCATAACCCTATTTTTGGGTCTTGCAGATAATGTAACTCTCGATTTCCGTGACGTAGATAATTGGAAATTATTCAGTACCATAATTACGTTTGCTTTCTGGATATATCGAGATGATTTGTCTGGATATTCATGCTTAGAATCGCGTGGAATATTTTTCGGTTTTGTCGGCACTGCCTGCCATCGCCACCTCAGACCTCGCAAACGAACGCAAACTAGACGTAGAGTCTTGACCAATCACGAGTTTCGGTACTATGGCGCAGCCAATTCGAGCGTAGCGCATTGTACCGCCACATTGGTACACGTGTTACATCTACATACGTTTGCTCAAAGTGGTATCCGTTGTGCTTGAACTCTTGAAGACGATCGCTCGAAAAATATTCCACGCGATTCAAAGCATCAATATCCAGACAAATCATCTCGATGTATCCAGAAAGCAAACGTAATTATGGTACTGAATAATTTCCAATTATCTACATCACGGAAATCGAGAGTTACATTATCTGCAAGACCCAAAAATAGGGTTATGCGAGAAGTGCGAATGGTAAGCGTCTTGTTTCGTAAATAATAATTTAACACATGTTTTATTATAAATGTTAATGTTCGCAGGAGCATGCATGATAGCCTAGGGTGTGTGCTATGCGGAGATAGAGCTGAAGTAAGTATCGCATATATCCTGTTTATTCATACGTTACGTTTAATTTTATACTAATGTTCTATTTGTTTTCAGTGCTAATACAATACGGAATATGGTGATTCTACAGAAAAAAGAAGTCGAAAATATAGGAAATTTTCTCATATCGCACCTAATAGGTACCACTGGTTACGGGACGTATTGCATATGAATTTATAAATGTAAATATATAATGTTCTTCCTCGAATTTATATGCGCTACTTGTAGTATTCTGTAACAATTGTAAAGACTGAATAAATATTTTTGGAAATAAGTAGAATGAATTATTTAATGAACTGCACAATCTGCTGGCGGGTTATATAGGGGTAGGGATACGCCTGCAGCAATAACGCTACATTTGTGTTGTTGTGTAGGGGCGGCCATGTGACGTCACGCGTAGGGAATAGTTTGGTAATTCTGGCCCTTAGATGGCGCTGTTGGCTGTGCCAAGCAGACGGCAGAATCTGCTGTCGATCTGCTGCCGATCTGACCTCAGGCACTGATATCAGGCTCTGCACCTCAGAACGCAGCCAAATGCGGACACAGACGACTACGGTTCTGACGTCAGATTCTGCTCCCCAGATCTGGCTACCAGGGTAGAGGAAAAAAATTTAATGGGAAAAATTAAGGAAAAACTACAGGAAGGAACAAGAGAAAATCCGCGAGATCAATACGGAAGACAAAAAGAAGGCATAGAATCGGAGAAGGACTGGAACTCACGAGATACTCCTACATATAATATGGGGATTCCGAAGAGATTTGTTAAGAAAAAGGAAGAAAGGGAAGCCAAAGGAGAAGCAGGTCAAAAGGGGGTACTTAGGATAATAGAATACAGGAAACTGAGAGATGCGGAAGAAGAAGTAAAATAACAGATACTGCCCCAAAAAGAACAAAAGAAGGAGGAGTACGAGGAAGAAAAAATGGATGAGTCAGAGAACAATGATGCAGACTTTGAGAGCGTTGGGACAACGGAATGGTTAGAGGACGAGGACAACTTGGGAGAAGGGGAAGACGCCCTCCTGGAGATCGATATGGACAAGGAAAATAAAAGGTTAGAAGAAGAGGTAACTAGGAACAAAAAATTAGATAATAAGATAGAGAAACAAGGCAACTCAGCCAACAATTAATATAGTTAAAAAAAAGAGAGAGAAAAAAAAAGAAGTATTAATAAAACGTAGTCAAAACCGTAGAATAGGATACATCATCAGAATATACTAGGCTAACTATAAGAAAATATTTAAAAAAAAAGAGAGATCTAATTTAATTTAGTTTAGACTAGAGCTTGGTCCAGCATTGGCATTATTTTGACCAGCAATTATACGTATTATTATATAAGTTGGTATAGCATTAAAGTTATAACAAGTAGAACATAAATTCAAATAGTAACAAGGTCATCAAAAAGTTATATATGATGAATGTGGATAATCAGCGATGCAGGATAGCAGTTTGGAATGCAAGGAGCGTTCGAAATAAGATAGTAGAACTGAAAGAAAAGGTGAGGGAATATGATATTTTAGGCATAACAGAAACGTGGTTAACAAAGACAGATATAGTAAAGATAAACGGATACAATATAATTAGACAGGATAGGAAAGGAAGGAGAGGAGGAGGTTTATGTATAATTATAAGAGATGGTATAAAGATGGGGAGCAGGAACAATATTAGATGGATTAAGGATAAGACTGGGATAATGGCTGTCACGGTTAATATAGACAGGAGAGAAGTTGACGTTATACTAGCATATAAACAACCAGATATAGCTCTAGATAAAAGAGAATGGGGGGTATTGTTTGAAAATAGACTAAACCAGATGGAAGTGATTATAATGGGAGACTTCAATGCTAACAATAAAGAATGGAACTGCGAAAGAAATGATAGAGATGGTATTCTACTAGCGGAAGTAATAGAGGAAGCAGACATGTTTATCAACAACAGACATACCAAGTCGAGAACAGGATCAGGAAATACAAACCATCTAACTTAGATTTAATAATCACAGATTTTGGAATATTTCAAGATGCGGAAGTGATGGAAGAGGGAGAAACGCTTGGGTCGGACCATCGACGAAGTATGGAATAGACCTATCACCTTATGGGACTTCGTGTCACCATCGACGAAGTATAGCATAGACCTATCACCTTATGGGACTTCGTGTCACCACCCAAACTGTATTACCGACCCATAACTCGAGGACTGAATTTAGCGGCCTCTGCTCATGAACAGCGTCCAACTTAGGAACTACTCTGAAATGTGTTGAAATGCTGAAAGGTGTGCGTGATTGTATACGTGTGACTTGTTTAGAGTGAGAGTTTGACAGAGGACAGGCTTTTGTTAAGCTACGCTTTGGCTCGGTTTGTCAGCGACTCACGAGGATTCACGTGGATTTTTCTCCGAAAATCTATTTCGGTGATCTCTTCTTGAAAGCTTATACAAGCTATAAATTGCAAGATGACATTGATTGTTAGTACTTTACGTGTAGTAGAACACTTAATTAACATTTTCGCGAGTCGTATGTCGAAAAATATTAAAAATTGACGCTGTTACTGACATTCCCACAAATCTCTGCACTCCGCGCATGTCTGAATAGACGGTGCCCATCCTACGACACGTATAAATCATTGAGAACAAGGAATCCAAACGTTTTTTTTAAATTTATATTCGTATTTTTCGGCACTCGAGGACATTTTGCAATAGTTTATTTATTACTTGGGAACGATAGATTAGTAGTTAAAACTCTACGTTTCGTTACAAATTGATTGGCCCTTTCCTTACTAACTATTGTATGGATTTAAAAATTGTAAAGAACATCTCCGATGTAAGTACCCGAGCGTATCGCTTGCGTTAAGGTCTGTTTTCATTATTCCTAGATATGTACATATGAGAAAACAGTTATGGTATTTTTTAAAGCACAAGTAAAAAAAAGGTTCTGTTTTACGGACGTCGCGACTCGCGTGTGAGATAAAATGGGAGGGAAACGGCACGGAGGTCCTTTACGCGACAAACGATCATTCTGGCAGCGGCAACAAAGTATAATACTACATTGTCTTCTTGCATTCTCCGTGCGTCTGATTTTCGTATGTCGATGTCGATTTACGGACAAGCTAGGCTTCTAGATTTTACTTTCTTCGATAAATTCTGCAAAAGCCGTAATCAGTAGCTAAAAGCGGAAAACATGTATGTACACATGCTAAGCTAATCATAAGGTGAGATTTTTACATTCTCTGTTTCGGCTCGATTCGAGCATTTATGGCATATTAGTGAGATTTTTTTAATAAAAGTAAAATCAAATACGATGTGATTCGGGCAAGTAGGTATGTACATATGTAGAGTTGCTATACGTCCTGTATATACGGGACTGTCCCGTATTTCACTGTTCCCGTGAAATATTTTACAGAGTAAAATAAACCATTACCTACCCACTTTTTTCATGTTTTATTTAATTAGCATTTAAATGTTCCGTATCAAAGCTTGACAATTATGGCAACCCTAAAAATAAATCACTACCTACCCACTTTTTTCATATTTTACTTGAATATATATTGAGACAAAGTATCAACGCATCGGCTGTTTCATGTCTGTCAGCACTCAACCGATGCACCAAACTATTCATTACTTAGGAAATACATACATACATACAGATGTACATACTTAAGAATGTTAGAGACGGTGCCATTTTAATTGTTAATATCCTGTTAAGTTTTAGCCATTTGCTTGCAAAAACTGTTATTGGCATATTTGGCTTGACAAGTGTTACGAACTGGTAAAGATTCGTTAAGAGCAACCGCCTGATTTAGCGAGCTCTGCTTGCAAGACATTTCAAGTCGCATTGATTTTTGCCTTCAGGTGTATCGCGTTTCTGGGAACGGCGTCTGTTTAAAAAAAAGACGAACTTTTCGATGGCCTTGACCTCAACAATCGATGAGAAAAAGGCCGCACATCTACTGAACGTTCGCTATCGTATTATTTTCTGGATTTTAAAAAAATATGTTATTATTTTTCCTCTTTCTGTACCAATTTTTTGCCGTACCTTCCTCATACCAAACTGCGTCGTAATTGGTTTCATTTTAGTAGACAAATCTGACATACAATACAGATGTTTGCATAATGATAAAAATATTGAAAAATTATTTTTCCATTAGAGGATACTGCATATTAATGGCCCTGTATTCCTTACAAGCGTCGACCAACATGTTGTTATAAAGAGTCGGTAGCTTCTGAACAATTTTAGAAATCTATGTAAACCTGATATCTATGTTTTCATATTTAGAAGAGTGATAAGAACTAGAGGAAATGCTGTATTGCGTTGTCTCAAGCGTAAATGTTGTAAAACGTTTATAAGACCGACTCGAAAAATCCGATCTTACCATATTTTATGGAAGAAAGAAAGTCAGAAAAGCATGTATTTAGCCGCGTAATATAACATTTTTAATAGTTTTCTTAGCAGGTTAGTCAATTGAATATCAGGGTGACTTAAAGTAATTATTTAAACATTTAAAGACAGTTCTTCGAAATATAAAAGAAATAATTACGGCTACAGTCCCTAGTAATAATCCCACTAAATATAAAGAATTTAATGAAATTTAATGAACTTTTTTCCCGCTTGGGACCGCAAGTCAAATTTTCCGCGTACCAAAGCTCAGAAATATCGTTCCAACTACCACTAATGTAGGGTGAGGAAAGTTCCCCTTTCATGCGGCCGCCCAGGCTAGGGAAAATGCGCAGGCTGGATGCGCGTGATTATTATGTAGTCCCCTCCTCGAAGTGACAGAAAATATAACCTATATGCTATATGACAATAAATGTTTATTGGCTATTTCGTTCCTTTACGCTACATTTGTGAACTTTTTATAACTTAACATCCTTCCAAAATATCGTTGTTACGCCGCAACGGTATATTTATGAAATTGGGTATAGCATATACAGTTACTCTCAAAATTGAGCGTATACCTAGATTGGTAACGAAAATTGGCGGGAAAATGAATACAAACACACATATTCAAAAATGAAAACACAATATATAATTTATTCGTATATTTTACCAAATAATACGTAAAAAGAATTCTAAATAAAATGGACTATTGGTCTATATTTAACAGAAATTGTACAAGTACACGTATTTTAGTGGCACAAAATTGAGCGTACACCTTGTTAAAATACTATTTACAAACTTATATTATATCGTTTCCTTTATAAATACTTCGCCGCATATCCCTTGGCATCAATTACGGCTTGTAAGCGACGTGGCATAGAATAAATTAGGTGTTTTATTAAAGAAGGCGGAGTTTTCCCATTCTTCTCGCAACTTTCGTTTGAAATCTTCTATATTCGTGAAATTGTTATTTACCATCCTGGATTTTATTTCTTCCCAGACATTCTCAATGGGATTGAGATCAGGTGACCGGGGAGGTGTTTTTAGCATCTTTGGGATATTATACAGCTACCATAATTGAACTATATATGATGAATGCTTTGGGTCATTATCCTGTTGAAAGTAATACACCCGCGGCATTTTTAATTTCTCTGCTGAATTTTTTAGATTCTTTTTTAAGATATTTAAGTACTTAATTTTGTCCATAATGACATCTATGTATTCGATACTTCCGGTACCATTCGTACCTATACATCCTCATAACATAACGGATCCTCCTCCGTGTTTAACCGTTGGACATATATTTCTATAGTGGTGCTCACTATTTGGCTGTAGCCATACAATTTGCTTCCTTCTATCCCGTCCAAAAAATTGATTTTAGTCTCGTCAGAAAATATAACATTTTCCCAAAAACTTTCGTCAAAATTTACAAACGCTTTTGCAAATTCTATGCGTTTCTGTCTATTTGACTTGGGAGATATACGGTTTCTTTCGAGCGACTCGACCATTATATCCCTCTTTTCTTAATGTTCTGCGAACTGTTTCAACCGAGATATCTTTATTTATACGCAAGGAAACCTTTAACATTAATTTCCGCACACTTGTGTTCGGATTTATTTTAATTTGTCGACAAATGAATCGTTCATCAGTGTTCGACAATATTTTCTTTCTTGCTTGGTCAGGTGTATTTCGGACTGTTCCATCGTACCGAAATTTGTTTATAATTTTTTATACGGAAGAATGTGTTCTGCCGACTATTTTCCCTACTTGACGAAAGGATTTACCTTGCGAATATAAGTTTACAATAAGATTTCGTATTGAAATGTCAGTCTGCTTCCTCTTATTAGCCATGTTGCTACTATAATCGTCAATATACGGATAACATATAATTTTTTGTTTCTGATTCCTGAGCAACCGAACTTTGAAAGACATTTCGCGGGACTTCCTCTTCAATAATACCAACATTTAACCAATACAGGCCTGCGTAATGTGAAAATTCCTACGTGTACGCTCAATTTTGTGTCACTAAAGTACGTGTACTTTTACAATTTCTGTTAAATATAGACAAATAGTGCATTTTATTTAGAAATTTTTTACGAATTATTTAGTAAAATATACGAATAAAATATATATTGTGTTTTCGTTTTTGAATATGTGTGTTTGTATTCATTTTTTCGCCAATTTTCATTACCAACCTAGGTGTACGCTCAATTTTGTGAATAACTGTAGGTTATAATTTCTGTCACTTTGAGGTTGCTGCGTATTTTAACGGTGATTTTAAAATCAGTACGCGGGTTGGTGCCCGTGGAGCGCTGAACCGCTCTGCTCGTCGGAGTGCGGGAGTTTCAAATAAATCACAATACAATAAACTATTGCTAAGTTAAACTTTGGAGTTTTATTTGAACTGTTCGGGAAGCTGGTTAATGACAGAATGAATGTAGCATTTCAAAAGATCCTCCGAGGTCCTCGCTGAAGTCGTTGGCCGAATCCTCCTAGTCCTCCCATAGATCCTCGTAGTCCAATCAGGATGGAGGATGCATCAAATCCAAGCGGTAGGCCGTCCTTCGGATGTCTGTACGCCCCCGCGAATCGGCGTCCATCTTTCCCTCCGTCTTAGGGTGGTGGTGGAAACTCGGTGGAAGCGCGCTTTTCCGTTACACAGCGGGGTGCCCACGTGGGAAGAGAAAGTAGGCTCTAATCCGAGGATCAAGAAAACAACCCTTGAAGGAAATTTATGACTTTCTCAACGTCGCCAACACTTCTGGAGTCAATCGACACTCCTAAAGACTAACAAAGGACAAGGCCTTCTCAAAAGATTACGTGACTTAGAAGAAACTCGCGATTCGTTTCGGGGTCTGTTAATTGGTGTCCTCTTCCTGTTTTCGAGCTCTGCCCAAGATCTTTCCCACGTATGCCACCCGCATCGCACATCCTTAATAATGCTTTCTCAATCACACACACAACATCTACTTTCAAATTTCGCTCCTGATTTATCTATCGATTACATACATTTCCGTGGCTACGTTCGCGTGATCACGCAACAAGGTAGAGGTGTGACTATCGAAATGTTATCGATATTTCGATATATCGATAATATGGTTAAGATATCGTTGACGCGAATAGACCCAGATAGCACACGACTTATAGACGTCTTCAAAGTCTGAATGACGTCTCAAAGACGACGTATAGACGACGTGTGCTATCTGGGCTGGGAAAGCAGCTGAGGTATACACGAAAAAAGGTCAGCACCGTAGAAAGCGTTGCTGGGCCCATACACGGCGCTATCCAGCACCGAAAAACACCGTTGTGAACGGACGAAAATATCGGTGCTGAGCCCATTCAGTGTTTTTCGGTGCTGGACAGCGCCGTGAATTCAAATACAAACAAATAGATTCTGATTGACTTTATTATACAATTAATGCGTTGCATTCTAAGCGGAAAAAGGTCTGTACCGTTGGCAACGGTGCTCGAAAAGTGAGCACCGTAAAAACCGGTGCTGGGCCCATTCACGGCGCTATCCAGCACCGAAGAACACCGTTGTGAATGGGCGAAAACATCGGTGCTGAGTCGCTGAGTATCGAAAGCGATATCTTTAAAAGTATGAATATGTATCGTTGCTTTACAATGTCTTTAAAATTGTTATTTGCATCGTTGCTGCAACAAAGTGTGTTATATTCTACCTCAGCCTCTTCTAGAAGAGGCGAATAGATCTATTCGTCTTAACGATATCTTAACGTTATTGTCGATATATTGTTAAATATCAATAAGATATTGATAATCTATCAATAATCGATAGTCACACCTCTAATCAAGCATAGAAATCTGTAAACATGAAAATTGATGCTAAAATCAAGTAGAGTCTAATAAAAGGCATGAATTTGGCAAACATAAACAAATTAAGCTAAAACTTATTATTTCGATGAAATGTACTAAAAAAATGACGTTATGAATAGGAAATTTTGATTTCTTAACCACGAATAATTACACTCATCGACTTCATAAATATATCGTTGAGGCGTAATAATAATATTTTGGAAGGATGTTAAGTCATAAAAAGTTCACAAATGTAGCCCAAAAGAACGAAATATCCAATAAACATTTATTATCCTGTAGCATATAGGTTAAGTATATTTTCTGTCACTTCGAGGACAGAAAATCCACTCTTCGAAGTGACCGAAAATATAACCTAACTAAGAGACTGTACAAATGTTTATTACGTGGTTGTATTTATATAATATTTCTAATCGAAATTTATGGAAATAAGTGCAAATTATGCTTCTATCAAAATGTATTAGTAAACGGAATTATGCAACATGTTTCTTGAAATTAGTCTTAACGTTCATGTCGTTTTAGATTTTAAACGTTTCCGATAAGATTTAATTTCAATTCCTACCACTCGTAGCATTGTAATCTTATTTTAGACTGAATCGATAACGTTGGGTGTGACACGAAAATGGTAAGGGGGCTCGCGAGCCCCCCGAGCGTGTGACACAAAATTACATTCCGTGATAGGTCTATTCTATACCTGGTCTGTGGTCGGACCATCAAGTGATTAGTCTCATTATACATAAACAAATTGCAGAAGAAAGGAGAAGTATGCACTCCACAAGGAAGTACAATCCAGACAAAGTAGACTGGAAAGAATACAAGCTACAACTAACAGAACAAGAGGAAGTAACAAGGATGGAGATGGACAACACCTATAGTATTCGAGAAAAAATTATGATTATAGAGGAAGCAGTGGTCAAGGCAATAGAGGAGGCAATGATCGGAGAGGAAGAAGGGAGGAGAAGAGGTGGAACCACAAGAGAGGAAAGGAAAGATCTGGGGGGACAAAGAAGTTTGGAAGAAAGTAGAGGGATCAGATCGACCACAAACTCCAAAGAAAATTATAAGAATGGGAAAAGTGTATGGTATCCCTGGTGGGACAAGGAATGTGAAGAGGGCAAAAAGAAAAGGAAAATGGCAGTATTGAGGTTCATTAGAAAACCCAATGGAGACAATTGGGATAGGATGAAAGAGGAGGAAAAAGATTTGAAGGAAAAAATAAAGGTCAAGAGAAATAAATCATGGGAGGAGTTAGCTAAGTCAATAAATCATCGGACAGGAGGAAATGAAGTATGGAAAAAGATAAAGCGGCTCCAGCGAGGTTTCCAACGACATCGCTATATACACAACAGGAAATGCGACCCAAATGAATATATCGAAATTGGAACAGGCGATTGAAGAGATAGGAATAAATCTTAAAAAAATAGGCTTGGATATCGCAGAAGAAAAGACTAATATAATAAATTTTAGTCAGAAATACAACACGAAGAATAAGGAAAAGGTTACGATTAAAATAAAAGACAAAGAAATCCAAGAAGGAAACAAGACAAAATTCTTGGGAGTCACTCTGGACAAAAAGCTAAATTATGAGGAACACGTTAACAATGTGGCGATAAAGTGTAAGAGAAGAACGGATATGCTGAGATATATAGGACATGTGAGAAAAGGGGCGAATCCAAAGACTATGGTGTTGCTGTATAAAGCATTGGTCAGATCGGTGATTGAATATGGAATTCAAATTTATGGGGGAAGTAGTGAAAAAGTGAGAGAGAAAATACAAAAGGTACACAACGCAGGTATCAGAGCAGCAATGGGATATAGAATATCAACACCAACTAACGTTATGACAGTCGAGGCAGGAATCATGGATCTCGATAATAGAAGGAAGATGATGACGAGAAGATATATTATCAAACACAGAGCAAAAGAAAGTAGCGAAGTCCTGATGGCATTGGAAAACCATGCGGAAGAAATGAGAAACCCTGTGACGGAAATGGAGGGGAGGGACGAATTGGTGGATATATGGAAGGAAACTGGAGATATGGAGGAAGTAATAGACAAAAGGGAGGGAGACATGACATTGATGGAGAGACAAGATGAGGACATGGAGGGAGAGAGAATAATGATAGAGGAGATTGTGGAATGGAGAACTGGTAGACTGGGTAAGGATAATGGAATGGACAATCTAACAATAATAAAGGAAATAAGAGAAAAAATGGGAATAGAAGAACGAAATTCGGTGGAAATCTATACCGACGGATCTAAGGTAGAAAACGGGAGAGCAAATTGTGTGGGTATTGTTATTAAAGAAGACGAAACGGAAGATTGGAGGGAAGAGGGCTATAGTATTAGCAATATGGCCACTATCTTTACCACGGAAGTTATCGCAATAGAAAGAGCAGTAGAAATAGCAATGATAGAATATGAGTATAAAGATGTAATCATTCTTACAGACTCAATGAGTGCAGTCGTGGCAATATTGAACGAGGGGAACGGACAGGAAGGAATCTCCAGAATAGGCAATATTAGAGAGAAAATGATGGAGAGGGAGAAAAGAGTGCGTAATAACAGTCGACAAAACTCAGATACGGGTGGGGAGGGAAAGCTGAGATTAGCGTGGATACCAGCACACGTGGGTATCAATGGAAATGAAAGAGCGGATAGGATGGCGAAGAGGAATACTGGAGGACTGCCGGATAAGGAGGTAAAAATTCCGGCGAAAGATATTCAAACAGATATGGAAATTCAAGCGTGGAGAAAATCATCTAGAGATATGAAGGAAGAAGGAAGGCACAAAGGAGTAAAATATTTTTATTGGATAACAATAATCTGGGAAAGAAAACCCCATGGTTCCGAAAGCTAATACATATGGAAAGACAGTCAATCAATATGTTGAGTAGGATCAGAGCGAACCATTACAATTTGGCAGAATCGTTATACAGAAAGAACATGGTGGTCTCCTAGATGCGAGTGTGGAGAGGAAGATGAAGACATAGATCAGAAGGAGAGAAGGGAATTGAGAGGGGGAGTACATAGTAGAGAAGATCAACGGTGACAAACCCTGGGTAGCCAGAAAGATAGCAGTGTTCTTACACAAAACTAAGTTGAAAATATGACTAAAGACAAATGATAGATAGGCAGTAGAAATACTACAATAGAGGAAAATCAGGGAAAGAGAATAGGTAGAATAGGAAGGTAGGAGAGTAGAACGATATAGAAGATAAGTAATCGAAACTAAACATAAGGAGAGTTTAGTTTAGCGAAAGTTGTGATAAATAAGATACTAGGAAAACGAAGGAAAGAGAAAACAAATTAGTACAAGCTAACAAGTTAGCAAATTAACGAAAAGGCTGAAATTTATACATCCAGTTATGATAGGATAAAGGAAAGGAATATGGAAAAATAAGAAATTAGGGGGCATAAATATAGTTATAAGCATAATCATTTTCATATTTATATGTATATTTTTGATAAAGGTACACTCTGTATAATACATTATAAAGGGAAGTAGAATAGTAAGAATAAAATGAGGTATAAGACTAAGATTAGATTAAGAGTAAACGGGATCATTTTAGAAGGAACCCACTGACAGACAAGTTCAGATCTGTTCTGCGCATGTTGGCGCTCATTGATGCCGAAACAAGCTACTATTGGCTATACCCCAAACAAACTCTCCCTCGGAGCCAATGAGCTCATTCTACATGCGCGAAATGGGTTCCTTCTAAAATGACCGGGAGAATAGACAATAAGATAGATATAACGTATAAAATGTAATAAGTAATAAGCCATACGGTTGTGATGAACTATTTAGGCGTACAAAGCTAAAGAATGTGATATACATCCGATATATATTGGAGAGGTATACTATATATGTAACGCAGAGAGACGATAGTTCATTGGGCAGAATAAGTAGTAACTTGAAACGCCATCTTGTGATATGTAACACAGAAAACAATAAACCTAAACCTAAACCTATAATGAACAAATCACGCCATTAATTAACAATCCGTAAAATGCACGTGCAGGCAAAGATGGCTATGTAGTGTTTTCGCAATGACAAAAGACTAACAGTAGGTAGTATGAAACAAATGAAACTCACCGCTTGCAATAATTCAAATTTTCGAATTCGCGGTATCACCTCTACTATCGATAAGGAAACTATGCTATCGATATTTTTCGATAGTGAGGACCATCGATAACTATTTATAGTACCATCGATAAATCTCCACCACTACGCCCTCTTGCATTGGAGTGTTCAGGAGTGTCCACCCCGTAATAGTTGTACAATAGTGAAATACAGTGGAATTTAATTTTACTAGTAAATATACGAAAATCTTTTAACTATGTTCCTCTCTTCGCGTATAATTTGCGCCCTTTATGTAAGTTATAAATTGCACTGTTTGTGATATTGTATCTCATACTTGTAGTATTTTAACCTCTTTAGTAATCTTATGCAACTTTTAATTTTAGTTATCTGTTTACTTGTCCTTTTATTTACGTACGTTTTATGATTTTTTAAAATTATTTTTTAAATATTGGGTATGTTGTACAGTGAACACATTTCATTTCATTTCTCATTCATGTCCCACTTAAATGCGCACACATAATAAGAAATCTATTGTGGCAAATGTCAAATAGTCTTAAAAACATGTACATTATGAAAGTATAAGACACAATGTTATTTATCTGTATCTACCAGAGGTATAAATGGAATGGTATAGATAGGGTTGTCACCTTTTTTACAGGAAATTAATGTAAATTTGCTTTCGTGGAATATAAAAAAAAGTACGCTTGAAAAAACTAAAACTACATTTTAATCTTATTAGTTTTTATATCTTCTGAACATACTATTTATTGCTTTTAGCATTACAGAGCAACTTTTTATCATTTTTAAATAACTCAATAGCATTATTGCACTCAATATTCATATTAAAATATATAAATAATTTGTTCTTTATTAAATTAAGAGAGGTCTCTTTCATCCCGCCACTTCACATTCATGGCAGAGAAAACTTTTTCTAGCAAATGCTGAGGCGGCAGGAACAGACAGAAGAGAAGAAATTACTTTGAGATGATCAAAGTTGTGTTGGATTCTGTAGTAGAGAGTCGAGTACAACACGTTAATTATTTCTAAGTCTCACAAGAGGTTTTATTTTCAAAGTTCTATCTGGCGTGTTTGACAGAGGTTCTGCTCTTAGATATTAGCAATAGACTGCCCTAAGGATTTTGGTACTGGGTTATATATACAGGAGTTGTGGGAGAAGGGATAAAGATGACATGGAAGAAACTATGGAAAGCGCAAGGGTCGATGATGATGACTAAATTCGTTATCACTGTGCGGAGGATTTTGTGAGGGTGACTAGTCGTGATGCGCTGGCTTGTGTTTAGGGTATCTGTGACTTATATCTAGCTGGCATCCAACAGTTGTGTACGTTTGGGAACTATGTATGTACAATAATATTGTATTACGTTTCACATAATATCATTTCGTGAAATAAAGTATTTTTACATACTTCATTGTTATTCAAAAGTATAGAGTACAATAACGTAAGATACTTTATTTTAAAGTACAGGTGACAACCCTAAGTATAGATGACATGTAATGTTTACTAAGGTTCTACTTCTTTTTTGAAATCCTAGAACTACACTTAGTTTATGGCTAAATGGAAGTTACCTTAAGTTATTCCATAATAAAATAAATATATTTTGTAAAGTAAAATAAATTTCCAATAATATAAATAATATAGCATAATAAAGGAAATGAAGCATAATATTATGGATTGTGTCTATTCCACATTTAGTGCAAGTTTTTAAATCAAATCTTATTACATTAACTTTTGAAACTACATTTTAATAGCCAATATATTTTACTTGCATTAAACAGAACTGTAAAAATGTTAGAGGACTACAGACTTCAACCATTCGTGCATCAGACCAATTGTTTGTGGTATGTACTTTTATATGGAATGTGTATTATATAAATATTGTGTTCTACATGAAACTGCAACTTTAGCACAGAGATAGTAAAGAAGACAACCCACAGATACCATTTGAGTTCAATGAAGCGAACAAGAAACGTATTGATGCACTTCTGAAAATTTATCCAGAAGGCCATAAGCGTGGTGCAATGATTCCTTTGCTAGATTTAGCACAACGTCAACATGGATGGTTACCTATTTCTGCTATGCATAAAGTAGCAGAAATATTGGATTTACCACGTATGCGGGTCTACGAAGTAGCTACATTTTATACAATGTTCAATAGACGACCGATGGGAAAATATCACGTACAGATCTGTACATGTACTCCCTGTTGGTTACGAGACTCTGATTCTATTGTTCAAGCTGTAACTAAAGCTACTAATTGTAAACTTGGAGAAATGTCTCAAGATAAGCTGTTTACAGTTTCGGAAGTTGAATGTCTTGGTGCTTGTGCTAATGCACCAATGTTTCAAGTTAATGACGATTATTATGTAAGTATATTATTTACTCTGCAGTTAATTGTATAATATATAATTATTCACTGTGTCAGCGGTTGCCAATTATTTTAATTGCTATAAATTTTTAATCATTTAGAAAGTATATAATCCAAAAGTGTTAATAAGATATTGTATTTGTGATGCCTATCTTTTGTAGGAAGATTTGACAGCTGAAAGTGCAACTGCAATAATAAATGTATTGAAAAAAGGAAAAAGACCACCAGCAGGCCCTCAAAATTCACCTAGATTTGCAGCAGATCCTTCAGGTGGATTGACATCACTAACATCTCCACCACCAGGACCTGGAACCGGTGTTAGATCTGATTTGTAATTTTTTCTTGTACATAGTTAATTTACAATTGTACAATTTGTAAGTGATCTAGCAGTAATTAAATATTTAAATAGATCATGTAGTCATAACTAAACAAGTTAAATTTTCATTTATCATACCTTACAAATCTATCTGTAGTCTATCGATCCTTCTTTTACTTTATTTTGTTTTGTTAATAGATAGCTAGTTATCTGTTAACTGGAACTAATTATTGCTTTTATTAACCTTTAATTGAATTTGATGCATAATACTATTTACAAATAAGTAAAAAAACATATATTAAACTATTAGATTCTATTCGAATCTAATTTAAAGATTCTAATGAATTTAAAACGAAATAATACACACAGATTATTAATAAAAAATATATCTATCACGTTTGATTTAATCTGTTTTTCGCTTAATTTAGTAAAGTTATTCAGTTTCAAAATACCTATTTCTACAATTTAGTTTTAAGTACTACCTAGAACAAAGAAAGACACAATATTGAAAAATAATTGAGATATAATGTTTCAATGAAATGACAAATATATGAAAGAAATTATGTACTAAGCATTGTACGAAACTTATACATAAGTACATTAACGTGAACAATGATTATAATTTTGATGAAATTAAAGTAAGAAAAGGAATTGCAAAAAACATGAAAAAATTTCAATGTGTTAATTTTGTTTATGTTAATGTTATGTAGCCCCTTACAGCACCGGAACATTGCTGGAACGTTACAACTATGTGACAACTATGTGTGCAGGTAATATTACTGAGACGTTGCTGGAATCTTTTTATGCCCGCTCCTATGTAACATTGTAGGAAATATTCCTGCAACGTTTCGGAGATTTTACAGCAATGGTCCCGCAACTTTCGGAGATTTTACAGCAATGGTCCCGCAACGTTTCCGAGATTTTACAGCAATGGTCCCGGGAGGGAGGGAGGGAGGGAGGGAGCGAGGGAGGGAGGGAGGGAGCGAGGGAGGGAGAGAGAGAGAGAGAGAATTAATGTCTATACATTTTACCACGGGAACCTGAAGTACCAAGGGAACCCGAAGTCACCAGAGCAGCTGAGGATTTCACTTCGGAGCCATCAAACGATTGGAGCTTCGAGGGATGTTCCGGAGCGTCGCGGGAATCTCCCGTTGGAGTCCCGGAGGAACCGCTCGCCGAGGGAGATGTAGATCAGGGCACCAAACAGTGGAGCCGTCGCGGGATTCTCGGCCTGAACCCCGACGGCTGAAAAGTCGAAGAGTCCCGACCATTAGAAGAACCGGACCTCTCCGCCTGTCTCTGCCCAAGAAGAAGATGCGCTGTCGAAGAAGAGGAAAGCCGCGCAAGAAAGAAGTACGCAAGTTCGAAGACGCAAGTGGAGGGCAGAGACATGGAGACACGGATCCACGTACCCACGCCTTGCCCAGGGTTTTTGGGTGGTTTTCCCCTCGGGCGTGAAGACGAATGTCGAGGTGACGGTCTGAAGAGGCCACCCAGCGTTCTCCACTCTTCTAGACCAGGGTACGGCTGCTGAAGAAGCTGCGGCGGTCGTCCCGACCGCTCCTCCGGAGGGGGAGCAGTATTGCGGGCACCCTATGGAGAGAATCTATGGCCCCCTAGTGCCCACGACGAAGACAAGAGGACAGCGAGACGAAGGCGATCGGACCGGTCGCCTGTCAAGCTGTCATTCGAGAGTCAGCCGCGATCATAAGCAGACGTATCGATACCTACATTTCCCTACACTAGAGATTACTGTTTATTATTATTCTTCTTTCATGTTGTGTTACTGCTGTTGTATAATAAACTTCCGTTATGTCGAATACAAAACGTAACATTACGGTTTGTATAACCAACTTGAATCTCCGCACACAAAGCTTTTTCTGCATACTGAATTATATTATATACTGCTTTTGAAGGGAAATACAATTTTCCCCGGTTTATGAATGTTGTAAAAGTACAATATTTACTTATATTTACTGTGTATGAATGATCTGTATTCCAATTAGATTCAAGTAAAAACTGCGTGCAATGTGGGCATGATAGCTTAAGTAAAATCTGTCTTGCAACAAAACCTGAAATATAATACAATATATTTTCTTGTAAATAGCTTAATTCAATGCTATCCATGCATTTCACGAGTTCGTTTATACTTGCCCCCCCCCCCCCCCCCCCGTTTGAATGTACATTATATTTTTCTACAATACTTCGCTTCTCCGTTCGAAATTCCACAATCGATAGGGACTCTGTATTATCAGTAATATAATTGCCGTTAATACTAACGGCAAATATAATAGAAACGGTGTTATGAAATAATAATTTCATAAATGTCCACATAAACTGAAGGGAATTTGGATTGTCGTTCCGCCCCTCACGAGATCTGATACATGAAAAAAAAGCTCTAAATCGTCATGCGAACATTTGTATGTCAGGAAATATTTGAAAGGATCTGGCTTTGTCAGTAACGTAATATTTAATTCTAATATACTAAATGTATTAGCTATAAATTTTAGTTCGTTTTATCTATTTGTAAACTTGCGATATACTCTCTCGCACGCAGGAAACAGTCTGTTATTCATTTTATATTGTGTGCAGATATTGGGGATTTATATCTTTCCGTATGAAGACCGAGTGTTCATAATATCAAATAATTGATCAAAAATGCGTATAAATTCAGTAGTAGCTTCAGTACCTGCAAATTGCGAATCACCGCTTACTCTCAGATAATCTATCGCACCAGTAACACCGCTACTTAAAACTTGAGCAGCAAATCGCACATTCATTAGTAGTAAGGCTAAGCGGGTTCCAACCCAGGTCCTCTGAGGGGAGCGCGGGGGCGGGTGGAAGTGAAGGCGCGCGGGGGAGGGCGGCAGAGGGAAACCTGGGCGCGGGGCCTGCGGGGAGTGGAAGAGCGGTTGCGCGCGCACGAGCCGCGGAGTGGGGGAAGCCGCAACCGTGGAGGGGATCAGTCCGGGCCGAGCCGCCGCGGAGACCTCTCCAGACCTGGCCCACCGTCGGAAATTTTGCAGAGAGAGGGAATGACCCCCGAAAAGTCTTTTTCAGACCTTGGCCCACCCCGAAACATTTTTCAGACCTAACCCAGGGAGGGGACGGCCCCAAGGATTTTTTTTCCATACCAATATGTGATGGAAATTTTCCCCCAATGAATAATAATTAATTTTTAAATCAGCGATCTACAGAACCATTATGTAGAAATATTATTTCAAGCAGATATGTAGCATGCATTCTAAAGCTAACAGTATTCTAAAGCGTTCCGATTTAACATCGCAACGTATCGCGCGATCACGTGTAATTCGAATCCTCTGGAGCAGCCGTACGGGATGACGTCATGTGGTGGCGCGAAGAAGGCGCGAATCATAGAAAGAATTATGCGGCGTCAGCTGAAATTTCTTTCCCCAACGCAGAGAAATAATAATTTTAATCCCCTCCCACACTGGTCTACCGAACCTTTATGTAGAAAACAGACATATTTTATCCGAACCATTATGTAGCGAGCATTCTAAAGCTAACAATATTCTAAAGCGTTCCGATTTAACATCGCAACGTACCGCGCGATCACGTGTAATTTGAATGCCCCGTGATGGGGACCGCCATGCAAGATTACATAATTTGGTGGCGTGACGAACGCACGAATCATAGAAATATACAAATAGGATATCAAAATACAATATAAAAAGAAAAAATATAATAATAATAATTTAATTTAATTTATTGCCACTTTCGTGTTACAATTTAACGATCAAATAATCTTTCCATTTCATTCCCATGATTGTGTCAGTGTAAGTCCCACCCTTCTAATGTATCCTGTTGTGTCTTAACAATTTTTTCTATTTTACAAGTGTTTCCTAACCTACATAATCTTCTTTTATCACTTTCCTGTTCTTCCCATCTTTTCCTTCTCCCTATTATCTCCTGTAGAATAGCCAAGTTTTTCCCTTCTCCTCTAATTACCTCTCCACAATTCCTGCCACTCTCTCAACTTACTTCACATGTTTCAATCGCGTGTTTCACGGTTTCTTCCTCTTTCTTACATACCCTTTCTTCTTTCATCAGCCAATATTTGCATGTCCTTGTTTCACTACCCTGTATGAATCTTTCTATCCTTTCATATTCTCCTCTCCTTTTTTCATTTTCCCCCCATAAGCATTTCGGCTTATCTCCTGGTTTCCTTACCACCTCTTTTAATTCTCTTAGGAACTTTGACTCTTTTACTTTCATCTGTCTTTCTTGTTCTTGGATGCCTTTTGCTTATCTGTTCTAATTTTTAATCCACACTTCTTCTCCATTTAATCTTCTTCTTTTCCATTCTTCGTTTGACCATCCTCTCCCTTCCAAGAATTTGATTCGCATTCTTTCCTTTTTTCGTTACTTCATTTCCTCTCATTAGTCTTCTCCTACATTCATATCGTATCCATCCTTCTTCCGAGTTTATTAGTGTCTCTTCAAACTTCATTACCCTTACTCCCATTTTAATTGCTATGCCATCTCTTCCTGTTTCTTTTAACAGCCAATATGTTGATGTTGATCTCTCCAATTTCATTATCCATCGTATGTATTTCGCCTGCAATTTTTCTATTTCCTCATACCTTCTCCATCCCCATATCGCTGCTCCATACGCCACGGTGCTTCTAACTAGCGTATCAAACAGTTTCATTCTTCTTTCAGTCATCTCTGAATAATCTTTCTCCAATTCCCCCCATACTTCTCCTAGTATCATATTCGCTTCCCAAACTACCTTCTTAATATGGTGTTTATCCTCGTTGTTCTCTCCCTCTCGTTGTATAATCTAAATATTTCAGTTCTCTTACTCTTTCTTCTTCATTCCAACAGAATCTTTCCTATTTTCTTCTTCCTCCTGCTTTCCTGCATATCATTATCTTAGACTTTTACACATTTAACTCCAAGCCTTTCTTCTTTATGTATCTCTCGAATCTCTTTATCATATTCTTAGGTCCCTGTGCATTATTTACCATTAACACATCACCCGCGTATGAAATTGTTAAAATTTTCCTTCCACCTATTACGACTCCTCCTTCCTGTTCTTTGCTCATTTCTTTTTTCCAGGTCTGCAAATGCGACATTGAAAAGTGTCAAGCTTAACGGGTACCCTTGTCTAACACCCTTTCCTGTTAAAGAAACTTTCCTATCAGTTCCTTCTTCATTCCTAAAGCGCATACAGTTCTGTCGTGCATTTCCTGTATCCGTGTTCTTAGTTGTTCGCCTACTCCTTCTTCATAAAGTCTTTTCCAAATTTCTTCCCTTTCCAATCAATCAAATGCTCTCTTCATATCCGTGAAAAACAGATATAGTTTCCCTCTTTCTTTTGTGGTTTCTATATCTATAACCATTTTAACTACCGCTATTGCGTCTACTGTTCCTCTCCTTCTCCTGAATCCCATATGCGTATCGTTTAATATCCCATTTTCCATTTGTTCTTCTAATTTTCTCCTTAGAATTTCCACACATATCTTATAATCCGTGTCCATCTAAGTTATGCCCCTATAGTTCTTAACCATTTCCCTTTCTCCTTTTTTTTTTTTTTTGAATACAGAACTTACTATTCCTTCTTTCCATTCTTCCGGAAAGTCCCCTTTCTTCCATGTTCTGTTTATCACCTTTGTTTGATTACCTATATTTATGAAGATGATTGCGACTTCGATGTTGAATTAAGATATAATTTAAATGCAGGAGTTTAAATTTTAAGTCTGTTCGACTTTTAATATCTTACATGATTTGAGTTGAGATCGACGTGAGCCAGATCGGTTTCTATCTATATTTACCTAATAAATTTTTATACAAAAGGACTTAATTTGTAAATTATTTTTTTGCTATATTCAATAAAAATTGGAATTTTAAGTTCATTAAGAATAGGTGTTTACCCTGTGATAATTGTTGGTTGGGCTTCAAAATCTAATTATTGCCAAATCGAGACCACGTCTCGATCCCCTCTTTACGACTCACCGAGTCCAAGCCATTCTACCCCTTTTCCTATTAAAACTCCCAAAATCCATTCGATGGGTTGAGCATATTATTCCACAGTCATAAAAACCCCGGAAGTATAATTACGACGAATATTTGGTGTACGTGACAGAAAATGCGTCTAATAATAGACGCACCTTTGTAAAAACCCCGGAAGTCCTACTGCGACTTATTCATTAAATAGGTCAAGGCCTGTACCGCGCTTACCCCCGCGACAAACATATAAATACGAGGGGACCGAGGCAAAAGTCCTCTTTCGACAGAAATCTTTCGACACGTAACGTGCTAATTATAAACCAAAAATTATGTCACGTCCCGGGTGGAGGTCTTTAGGGAACGATGACTATGTGGGGAGAAAGTCAGGCGAGAATGTGAAATCCTACACACTGGGGTTGGTAGCTTTTAGGCGCCAATCTTAAATCCGTCACACTGAGGGTAGAAGGAGGTCAGGCGCGAATCTTGCATCCGTCACACTGAGGGAAGAAGGAGTCAGGCGCGAATCTTTAATCCTTCACACTGAGGGTAGAAAGGAGTCAGGCGCGAATCTTTAATTCTTCACACTGAGGGTAGAAAGGAGTCAGGCGCGAATCTTTAATCCAGCACACTGAGGGTAGAAGGAGTCAGGCGCGAATCTTTAATCCTTCACACTGAGGGTAGGAAGGAGTCAGGCGCGAATCTTTAATCCTTCACACTGAGGGTGGAAGGAGGTCAGGCGCGAATCTTGCATCCAGCACACTGATCGACCAGGGAAGTTTAAAGGCGAATGGTATCCGGGGAACACCCGTTAGAGCACTTGTTTTGGTTTGGCCCGGTAATTGGATTTAACGTTGCATTCACATAAGAAGTTACACGCAATGTTTCCGCGATATCCGTCTAGGCATACGGCTGTACACGGCCCGTGCAAAAGAACGTTGGTAAACACTGCAAGCACTTTCGCGTTCGCGAACCGAGATCAGCTGTTGCTGCAATTTGTTTTGGTTTTAGGGTCTTTGTACCCGAAGAATATACACAATAGTTCGAAGCGTGATTTAAGCAAAGAGGTTTATTAGCTTGAAACCCGAATATATGCACAGGTTATGTTTATAGCAATATTAACATGAGAATGCGTTAGACATTAAGCATTTGCACATAACATTTATATAAATGTGTCAATATAAGAATATGTACATGAAACACATGGAAATAAGCCAATGAAATGATATAAAGCAATAAGCGAAATAATACAAAATATTATAATAAAGCAATAAGCGAAATAATACAAAATATCATGAAATGCAATAAGCGTTGGTAATACAAATAATATGATGATTAGAAAGAATAGTAATAAGACAAGATGATATGGATGATGGTGATATGCAGTGATATATAAAAATGGTAATTGTAATTGCTTACGAGGATCTACGATGGTGATGAACACTGAATTTAATAAAAATAAACTTCTTAATGTAATCTCGTCGAAAGATTTCTGTCGAAAGAGCTGTCGAAAGATTTCTGTCGAAAGAGCTGTCGAAAGATTTCTGTCGAAAGAGGACTTTTGCCTCGGTCCCCTCGTATTTATATGTTTGTCGCGGGGGTAAGCGCGGTACAGGCCTTGACCTATTTAATGAATAAGTCGCAGTAGGACTTCCGGGGTTTTTATGACTGTGGAATAATATGCTCAACCCATCGAATGGATTTTGGGAGTTTTAATAGGAAAAGGGGTAGAATGGCTTGGACTCGGTGAGTCGTAAAGAGGGGATCGAGACGTGGTCTCGATTTAAGAGGTTTTTGGGACGAAGGACTTGTTTAAATTCAAGTATGAAAGAGGGATTGGTGCCTCGTAGGGCGAATAAGCGAAGGAGGTTTCGTACCGACCATCTTGAGATGGGGACCGCTAAGGTACATCGTCAAGGTGATCAGCGATTGGGGAAAAGGGGGTAAGAGTTGAGTTTGAGGGACTTTGGTGGAGTGGTTTTGAGATTTATGACAGAGTTCTGAGAATAATACCGCGCGAAAAATAGTGGGATATCACACAATATTAGGAGCAATTGGGTCAATTTCACAGTCAGTTTCTTATGAAGTAAGTTTATTTTTAACAATATTTTCTGTAATTTTATTAATTGAAAATTAATCATTATTGGAATTATATAAATTTCAATATTTTATTGAATTTATTTTAATTTTAATTCCAATAATACGACAGTGGGCTAAGACGTGGGCGGTCAAAAACTAACACCTGCGTGGATAGGCTCTTACACGATTAAAAACACGCACGATAATAATAATTACAGTATAGAGGGCGGCGAAGAATCCGCGTTCAGACAAACACTTCATAGAATAGGGCAGTAATAGGGAAATGGTCGCAGTTTTGAAGGAAAGTAACGATACACTAACAATTACATATAAGGATAAGACTAAGAAAAGTAATTTATTGAAAAAGATGGTCAAGAAGCGCACAACTAGGCGTCGTCGTCCCAGGCACGTAGGGCGCAGTCGGCCTCCAATAACGACCACAGTCGAGGCCGCGGATCAGGCCCAACGAAGATGTCCCCATGACGTTCTACACAAAAAACCAATTGCAAGACTATTACTACACGCACGGAAATAGAAACAATAAGCAGATCTACAATCCCCGATGCAATAAGACACACACCAAATAGGACCCTTAGACCCCATGAATCTTCGTCATCCTCCCAGAATTCTGCATGCTGGAAGAATCGGTGCCAGTGCACCCGATAGGAGAGGGATAAACTAGAGGGATAAACGGATAAATAGGATAATAAAATAACGCACACGAAGAACAAACAAACAAACATCACTCGCACGTACAATTAGAGCAAACATAATGTCTCGGGGCACGTCTAAGCTGGCCGACAACATCTTTGTCCAGGAGATCGCAACGAAATAAGAAGCGACTAAGAAAATCGAGTCCCGTTTGCCCTTACTTCTCACTTCTACTCAAGCCCGGACGAAGAAGATAAACTGTACTACGTTCGCAAAAAAATTATTACACACACACACACACACACACACACACACACACACACACACACACACGCGCGCGCGCGCGCGCGCGCACGAGGAAAGACTTTATGAAACGCCGACTATACCTCGGCATTATAATTTACAGGATTTTTGTCCTACAAACGACGATACCACTCGCAGGAGGAACAACCCCCGACATAGATTTCACAATAAAAGAATTCCAACACAACCCCGACATTTACTTCGAAAACCTAGGCGATTTACAAATTTATCGAGATAGCTGGAAGTTAGTATTACACGTAAACATATCTTACATCTACCGACGCGAAGCAAACGGCCAAGCTGCACTATATGATATACTTGCGCATTGTAAAAAACCTTGTACCGACAACTTACAAAAATTTTGTCAAACATTCACCGCGAAAATCCAAGACAAGGTAGACCGCATCGCCAAAACTCTTTACCTACGTCCAGTAAACTAAAAGCTCAGCACAAAACAGCATCGTGCACAAATAGACGGATTAGGTTACATAGGCAAATCACTCTTGGGGCTAATGGATTCCGGGGATAGAAAGAAAATCGATGATTTTACTAGACCTTTTCAGAACACAAGATAACAGACTTTAAAAAAAAAAAGTAAAACGCAATCAAGGGACAAATGCAAATTTTAAGAGCAAATACCAAACTTCTCAACGAGACTATACATGACATACGAGACAACGATAACACACTCTTAAACGCGACGTGACAAATTCAATACTTACTCCAACAGACAGCCAACATTATTAAATTTCGAGAGACAATAGACGAACCCCTCATACTAATAAACGGCCTCGCAGAAACACTATTGGCGACACGCAAGTCTTGTTAGAATTCATTATGGATATAAAGAAAGGAGTCCTAAACCTACGATTAATACCACCAGCACAAATCATAACGTACCTCACTTCCGCATTAGCACATATTTCGAATGGACTAGACTTCACAATTGGAATAAAATTAGAAAACAAGCCGCCATTATCGAAATCCTCAAGCTCTCCACATTTTCGGATACCAAATCAATTACTGCAGTACTAGATATTTCATTATTAAACGCGAAAAAATTCCAATTGAGCAAGGTACACCTGATACCCACGAAGATAAACGAATCGTTCTACGCGTACAGAACCCCTCGACTCGTACGAGGTACGTGACACCTTGGTGCAAGATTACATACATCTAAGCAAACAGGGCCTAGCAAAATGTAAGACAATAAAAGATCTGTACCTCTGCACCTCTAATCACCCAATGTTCAATGCGATACCATACAGACCGTGCGAAGTACAGTTGTACACAAAATTAACTAAAACCTCAAACAATTGTAAAATGTGAATTATGACACTGAATCACACGTTCCAGATAGAATTACAACAACCAGGCACGTGGACTTATATCGCGCCGAAACCGATACAACTAGCAGTAACTTGCGACGACAAGAGCACAAATATGTATAGCATTAAGGATTCTGGTATAATAACAATAAGAAACAAATATACAATCACTACCACCAAATTCACAATAGAAACTAGAAAACAATGCGGAATAGAAAGAACATGGTACTACTTACCTGACCACAATTTTTTGTCATCAGATGAAATCACACTTTCACAGACTACTGTAAGTTCGTACGGAAACACAAATTTCAAGCTTAAAAGGATAATCGAACACCCCGAAGAATTAAATAAAGTTAGCAAACAAATTAGAAGACTTACAAAAACGATTTAGAAAAACCCGAAATTATACCAACCGAGTATCACCAAGCTTCTTTATACTATCCACAGTAACGGGATTTATCACATGAGGACCCATGCCTAAAGTTGCATACGTTGCAAAGTAGGATGCCTTCGTTCTTCACCTTCTTTTTCACTAACAATCCGCTTCCTCCTTGCACTAATCTGCTTCGAATTCTTCACAGATCATCCTCTCATTCTTTGGTCTCATAATTTGACTAAACCATATCACTTGATCATGTATCGAACGGTTCTGATCGTGTACCGAACGGTTTTGATCGTATATCGAACGGGTATCGATCGGCTTTGAACGTGTATCGTACGTGCATCGAACGGTTCTGATCGTGTACCGAACGCTTTTGATCGTATATCGAACGGGCATCGATCGTGTCGATCGACACCACGTGTATCGGTTCGAAAGGGTCCGAAGGGAAAAGAAACAGAAAGTCTTCGAGTTGGTATAAAGAAGAAAATTCATACTATTCCTGTTTCCACTTTCCGATACCCTGAGTTCACGTCTGCTACGAGTCATAAATTATCCAAAACTGTAGGAAACCGTTCTCTACCGCCGACTAGCGGGACAATACGATCATAAACCGTGACCCTGGCGAAATGCTTTGGCCGAGCAGCCTGATTAATTTTGGGGAACTAGAATTTAAAAAGTATTATTCAACATCAATACGCCTCGCGGAGAGACACAGGAAGAAAAGGGGTAGTCCGCTGACTGCGCGTAGTCCCGCCTGCGTCGTCCTCCCTACAAATTCGAAACAGATCCCTTATCTCTCGAGTATAAACATGCGCTCGAATTTCAAAACAAAAGCTCGCGTCGACGTATTCCGTGCGAGAGACGGTGGGCTTGAAGTCCGATTGGCCCTAATCTAACCAATCTGCCCTGCATCCCTCCCAAACGGCCACTGTCCCGAAGAGGTCCTCATCGCAGCAATATCTCCTCCCCATGGCCCAACTTCTCTCGCACGGAATACGTCGACGTGTGCTTTTGTTTTGAAATTCGAGCGCGTGTTTAGACACGAGAGATAAGCAGTCCCGATTGGCTAGTTTGGGATCAATCGAACCTCAAGCCCACCTTCTCTCGCACGGAATACGTCAATGACATCGAAAAGTCCTGCGCCCCGTCTCAGGTAAAGCAACCGCGCGCGATTGCAGTCACCTGACCGTACCGCTACAACCCCATATTTCTTCAGTGAGGTCAAATAACAGGTCGACAGAAGAATCGCTGGAGAATTTTACTAACCCACTCTTGGCCAATGACACTGTTTTTATAATAATCAAATTTGTAAGTTCCAGCTTGTCCTTATCTTGATTATTTGTTGAAAAAGTGTCATTGCTCAATAGAAACCACGAGAAGGTGACCGTGGCGCACTGGTCTTGACCGTCGACTCAGGGAACAATACGGTCATAAAACACGACCTTCTTTAGACTACGTTGACGATCAACGCAGTTAGTTTTTACGACTGATTTTTCAACAAATAATCAAGATAAGGATAAGCTAGAACTTACAAATTTGATTATTATAAAAACAGTGTCATTGGCCAAGAGTGGGTTAGTAAAATTCTCCAACGATTCTTCTGTCGACCTGTTATTTGACCTCACTGAAGAAATATGGGGTTGTAGCGGTACGGTCAGGTGACTGCAATCGCGCGCGGTTGCTTTACCTAAGACGGGGCGCAGGACTTTTCGATGTCATTGACGTATTCCGTGCGAGAGAAGGTGGGCTTGAGGTTCGATTTATCCCAAACTAGCCAATCGGGCCTGCTTATCTCTCGTGTCTAAACACGCGCTCGAATTTCAAAACAAAAGCACGCGTCCGCGTATTCCGTGCGAGAGAAGGTGGGCCTTGAGGTTCGATTGGTCCCAAAGTAGCCAATCGGGACTGCTTATCTCTCGTGTCTAAACACGCGCTCGAATTTCAAAACAAAAGCACGCGTCGACGTATTCCGTGCGAGAGAAGGTGGGCCATGGGGAGGAGATATTGCTGCGAAGAGGACCTCTTCGGGACAGTGGCCGTTTGGGAGGGATGCAGGGCAGATTGGTTAGATTAGGGCCAATCGGACTTCAAGCCCACCGTCTCTCGCACGGAATACGTCGACGCGAGCTTTTGTTTTGAAATTCGAGCGCATGTTTATACTCGAGAGATAAGGGATCTGTTTCGAATTTGTAGGGAGGATGACGCAGGCGGGACTACGCGCAGTAATTTCATTATTGTTGTTACTCTTTAATTATTCTTGTTGTAGGTATTCTTTTTTTACTTACGTTTCATATTTCTTGTACAACAATCATTTCAGAATGAGGTGTATCGTCAGCCGGTGGCTACCCCCGAGGAAGCAGTTGCGCTCATTCACGCGGCGGTGGCCAACATAACGCCGCAAACATTGCAGGGCGTCCAAAGACAGCTGATTCTCCGCGCTGAAGCGTGCATAGAAAATAACGGTGGCCACGTGGAGCAATTTTTTAATTGATTACAATCGGCCCTTTTCAGGGCCACCAATTTTTAAAACGTAGGAACAACACGTTCCATGGAAAATAAATTAAGTGTTCAGTGTTAGTAGCCGCGTAGTGAAGTGAATATTCGGTACATTAACCTGGATGCACCTGACATTGCGACCCTTAACTTTGGGTAGTGTCGTATACCTGGGACCAGCTGTGCACGGGGCTCGTCCATCGATGACCAGGATCGGTTCACTGACCCAGTGACACAGGTTTCCACGCTGCAGGTGAATTTCCGACAAGGGTGAGTTTTAGTTACTTGATTGGTGATCATTCATTTTTAAATTTAACGCAACCTATGGCTTATTTCCGGCGATAATTCTCAAAATTCCCTACGAAAATATTTATTCGGGCTTTTTAAACAGACTTATTCGTTATCAGCAACAGTGCTGGCCGTTACTGAATTACGGATTTTTATCACAATAACGAACTACGATCACTTTTCGTTAATTTACTGTTACGTTACCTTTTCGTGGCTAAGTTATTAACACAAGGAAATTTATGTATTCCTTATCCTCCCACTTCAAATAATTATTATTTTCGAAACTTCTAAAAAAAAAACTGTGTATTCGTCTTTTTACGTTACACGAGATTTTCATCCATTTATCCATTACTCATTATTCACTTTAAATAACAAACAAACCATGACAACATGTTCGATTTTATTTGTTACGTCTTTTTCATTTGCCATTCTACGAAATTTTCTTCGATGCGTGCCGAGTTGCTTGTTCGCAGTCACGGCGCGGCGCATAGCCACGCTAGCGCGGGAACTCGGCCGTCAGACTCGCGCTCTGATTGGTCGGTGCTTTTTGTTAATATCTCGGTAACGAAACCTCGGAGAGAATTTTCGCAAAGGAAAAAGTTGTTTGCAATCACCCCCTGAATCACCCCCTTCAAGGAACCGCAGCATTTTTGGGACACCCTGTATAACTGAAAACTCAAATTTAAATCAATTCCACCAATCCAATTCTCTTGAAACTTTGGAAGCGTGCGTAGTTCGGATGACAATACGATATTTTAAAAACCAAATTACCCCGAGGGGGTGAAAATTGTACCCAATCTGTTCCGTCTTGCGGGAACAAAGGAGCGAGGAGCGAGGAGGAAATTTAACGAACTTTTTATTACCAGGCAAATGCTTACCTTTGAAGCGTTTTGGAGAACATTTGCTTGCCAGATGTCTAATAGGCGGCAATCGACATCGTGCCATTATTTTTCTTTTGGACACCTTGACCGTCCTCGCTCTGAGAAAATCCGTTGATTGCTCTGTCAGCGGGTGGTATACGGTAATTTCGAACCAACATACCGTCGACCACTGCTGACTCGCGGGACAATACGGCCATAAACCGCGACGCTAGCGAGACGTTTCGGTCGACCAACCTGACGAGGTTTGGTAGCCAGATGTCGGATTTTTCCTTCGCTACGTCACCAAGAGGGAGAGGGTTCCTCCTCCACCACCGAAATCGCAGAGGGAAGGTTCCTCCTCTTCAAGGAAAGCGGGGCCAATCAGGCATATTGGCGCCTCCCAAATTCCGATGTCTTGTCTACCTTTGACATCGAAATGTAGACAAGGCAGAATTCGTTCGGCTTTCAACAAGCAAGGTTCGTCGGCTTGATCAGGTCATCGTTTCGGACCACAAGCAAGAACAGAAGAACTTCTCATTTTCTGATCATCGTGCGGATCACTAAATACACTTGAATAAATCAAATAATCACCTAATATTAGTTTGGCGGGTGATACGATCGTCCGACTACACGCGTTCCGCAAAGTGAATCGGGCCTTACAACCCCGAAAGAAACATAGAGTTTTCACGAGCGTGTCAGTGCGAACGCAATCACCAATAACCAATAAATATAACCCATAACCACAAATCCAAAGGACTTGAAATCAGTCACTGCGTTCGGGTAGCTAGTCGCATCACGAGTTCCGTAAATACACAATTTATATCGAGAAATGATTCGTTACTGTACCACCGATCACATCTCGCCGCTATCGCGCGAGATCTTCTTTACCATCGTGACATTTCAAAAATGTTAACAACTAACACTTGGCAGGTTATGATTGAGTGACAGCCAAGTGACATTTATAAATTCTGCTTTCGAATGGCGACACCTACTGGCGTCAAGTGGAGGAGGAAAACGCGACGTCACGAAAACTCTTAATCCGAAAAGTATCATTTTGATAACTATTAATTCAGAATAATTCTTTTATCTTTTAGGCAAACAGCTTGATACATTAAGTAAAACGACAAATGGGTTCGCAAAAAAATTATTCGCTTAATCATGTTAAAACACCGGGACTATGTCATAAAATAAGATAATAAGGCCAAAATAGGTGCGGGGACCTGTCAATTTCGCTATCATTCGTGTATAGAGACATGGACGCTCAGTGTGCCTATGAGTAGAGGGGGAAGGGGAATTAGCTTCCAGACGCGATCGCGTCTGTTGATCCGTAATACCAAAATGGCTAACATAAAACATAACATTGAGGTCAATGAACATAGCACAGATCACGACATGACGTCTATAATTTACTACATGGTAGTACAAGGTGAGAGGGATAATAGGAAGAAGAAGTATAGGTTCACCTGTTGTCTTCTATTTCCCTCGGACCGCTGTCGCCTCTACTTCTTCCTACTGCTGTTCTCTCTGCAGGTATTCTTATAGCTCAATGCATTCGTGTGATCCGATTCGAACGTCGCGCTTCTAAAGTTTATACTACTCGCCGCTAGACGGGAGTCGGAACAGTTTCAAGGCGCTAGTCACTTAGTTAAGAATTTTAGGATAAGTAGTTGGTTGTAAGCAAAAAAGCGTCCCCGGCATGTAAGAAAGAACCAGAAAGCACGAGACGTCCTAAGCATGCATAATAAAGTCGAGTATCCTTGCGTCAGCGTCGTTTTCATTTATCCTCGTGTTTCTCACGACGAAAACTCTTGGCGTCGCTCTCCCGATTATCCACGATCCGTCACATTGGTACCGAAACCCGATTTGGAAAGATTCAAGGAGAAGTTTTCAAAGGAGAGAGGAAAATGCCCCCCAACGAAATGACGAATGGCGCCACAACGACGGGCCAGGCAAGAAGTTCAGGCCAACGAATTCCGCAACGTGAAGCTGCCAGAATTCTGGAAGGAAGAACCGCGACTCTGGTTCACGATGCTGGAGAGAGAATTCGCAGCGTACAGCGTTAAGTCGGACGCGGTGAAAAGTGCCATGGTCATTTGAAGTCTCGATCAAGCGACGATGAAAATCGTCTTGGACGTGATTGAGGCCCCGGAGGACAAATCTACATACAACGATATCAAGCAAGCACTAATCGACCGACTTGCGAAATCTGATGAGGAAAACCTGAGAAAGCTCCTCACCGGCATTGAACTCGGGAATAAAAAGCCCTCCGAGTTATTAAGGGAAATGTCGCAATTGGCCGGAAAGTACTTCGGGGAAAGCGCACTTCGCACGCTGTGGATACAGAGACTCCCGACAAGACTTCAAGAGGTATTGGCCATCATCGACGATACCGATGTTGAAAAATTGGTGAAGCTCGCTGACAAAATAACAGAACGTTCAAATGCTTCCCACGCCATGCGGGATCCAAAGAATGACGCCGCCAAGCAGAGGCCCCAAGATGGCGACCTGGCAGCCATTACAAAGAGGCTATCCAGACTTGAGTCCCAGCTACCCAAACGCGGCCGCAACAGCAGCAGCAGGCAGCGGAACTTCAGGCGGAGGAGCGGTTCACGGTCCAAAGAAGCACCACACGACAGCAAAGACCTTTGCTATTACCACAGCAGATTCGGAGGGGAATCTTGGGACCGGTCCCAATAAACAGCGCCAGGGAAACTAGACGTGGCATCTCAGCTCGGAGCAGTTGGAGATGGCCAGAAGAAGCATCGCTTCGTCATAGCGGACCCCAACACGCGCATCCAGTTCCTGATAGACACGGGCGCGGATGTCTTGGTTATTCCAAGGGCCTTTGGAGGTATGGGCCAAGGAAGCCGGTGCTTTTAAGCTTTACGCCGCAAACGGGGCAATGATAGACACGCACGGCGAAAAATAATTGTCGTTAAATTTAGGGCTTCGCCGCGATTTCCCCTGGTGGTTCATTTTGGCAGACGTCGCGAAACCCATAATAGGAGTGGGTTTTCTCCACTTCTACAACTTATTAGTAGACTTGCGCGATAGGAAATTGTTGGATGGAAGTACTAACATGTTTAGAAACGCTACTATAGTCAAAAGTAACATTCCGTCAGTTTCGACAATAGACCAAAACGGTTCATTTACCAATTTATTAAAAGAATTTGTGGAAATAACGAAGCCGGCTGTCAGGGGGAATCACAAGCACAGTGTTTTTCACCACATTGTGACGAGAGGAGCCACGATCGCGGAGAGGACGAGACGTTTGTCCCCGGAAAAAGTAAAAGTGGCACGGGCGGAGTTTGAGCAAATGCTCAAGGATAATATTTGCCGCCCTTCTAAGAGCCCATGGGTTAGCCCTCTACACATGGTCCAAAAGAAATTGGGCGCTTCAAGACCGTGTGGAGATTATCGCAGGTTGAACGGCGTGACCGAAACGGACAAATATCCATTGCCACATATCCACGATATGGCACACCAATTCCATGGGTGCAAAATATTTTCAGTAATAGACTTGACCAGGGCATATTACCACGTACCAGTGGCACCTGAAGATATACAAAAGACGGCGGTGATAACACCGTTTGGTTTATTTGGTGTGAGCAGCGCTGCTCAAACCTTCCAGAGACTTATGGACTCTATACTTCGGGGTTTAGATTTCTGTCATTGTTACGTGGACGATATAATAGTGGCATCCCCGGACGTGGAGACGCACGAGAAACATTTGTGTACGTTGTTTAATAAGCTGAAGGAAAACGGTCTTACAATTAGCGTAGCTAAGTGCGTGTTTGGGCAAAATTCGGTGCAGTATCTAGGTTATAAGATTAGTGATAAGGGAATCGCTCCATTGGACGAGCGGGTCAAAGCGATTCAGGAATACCCAAAGCCGAAAACAATAGACGAACTGCGGCCGTTTCTAGGGGTTGTCGAATTCTATCGCAGATTCCTCTACTGAGCAGCGGACTGGTTGGCTCCTTTACATGAGCGCCTCAAGGAGACCAAGAAGAAAGACAGGAGGCCGGTGAGCTGGGACGATGAATCTGAAAAGGCATTCGAGGAAACAAAAGAAACAAATAGCAGCAGCCTCATTGTTGTGTCACCCTAAAGAAAACGCGCCTTTGGCATTGCGCACAGATGCATCAGACGTGGTGATCGGAGCAGTATTAGAGCAGTACAACGAGGACGCGTGGGGGCCGCTCGGTTTTTTCTCAAGAAAATTAGAAAAGGCCCAGACGTATTATAACGTGTACGATAGGGAGCTTTTGGCCATCTACAAGAGCCTCAGATTTTTCAGGCATTTTGTGGAGGGCAGAAAATTACACGTACAAACGGATCATAAATCGTTGGTGTATGCATTTCAACAAAGAGCCGACAAAGCCAGTCCGTGACAGGTCAGGCAGCTGGATTACATCAGCCAGTTCACCACCAAAATTGTCCACGTGGACGGTGAAGAGAACGTGGTGGCTGATGCCTTTTCCAGACTGCAGACCATGGAAATGCTTGTCATTGTCTCGACAGAAGAGTTAATGCAGGCGAAAGCAACAGACCAAGAACTGTCAAAGATTCTATCAGAAAATTCCAACAGGTGGAACTTCCAGAAAATATTTTTGGATAGTTCGGATAAATACTTGCACGGAGACATCATTAAAAATAATATCAGGCCTTACGTGCCACAGAACTTTAGAACATTTTTTTTTAACAATATACATAATTTGTCGCATCCTAGTGGGAGAATAACTAGGAAATTAATAGGAAACAATTTCATCTGGCCTTTGATGAACAGAGATATACCTGAGTGGTCCCGTACCTGCATTTCATGTCACCTAAGTAAGATTCATCGTCACAGTAAGCTGGCACCTGAGAAAATACCATTGGGCCATTGCCGATAATTAATAATTATAGATATTGTTTAACCATTATAGACAGGTTCTCCAGGTGGCACAAGGCAGTGCCGCTTACAGACTGTTCCGCAGACCAAGTGGCAACAGCCTTGTACACCAATTGGATTGCGATGTACGGAGCACCAGCAACAATAACAACAGACCAAGGCACACAGTTTGAATCGCAGTTGTTCCAGGCATTGACAAGGTTAATAGGTTGCAATAAAATGCGAACAACAACATACCACCCTCAATCAAATGGCATGATTGAGAGGTGGCATAGATCTCTAAAATCAGCCATAATGTGCCATGAAACCAAAAATTGGGTCGAAATCCTTCCAACGGTGTTGCTGGGACACCGAGCCAGTTACAAGGAAGACATAAAAGCGTCTGCCGCTGAAATGTTGTGCGGCGCTGCCATTAGGTAACTTGGAGAATTTTGCATCAGTGCAGACGAAGCGATCGATCCACAGATTTTTTTGGAAAAGTACCGACAGCATATAAGACAGGTGAAACCTAGCCCAACGGCATACCATAGTACTCCAAAAACATTCACACACAAAACACTATACACATGCTCTCATGTGTTTGTGCGAATCGACGTTGTAAAAAAAAATCGCTTGAGGCGCCCTACGAAGGTCCGTTTGAGGTACTAGAACGCATTACAGACCACATTTTTAAAATTAATTATAAAGATAGAGAGGTCAACATCTCGGTGGAGAGGTTGAAACCGGCTTTCTTCGAAGCCACTCAAAGTAACGTAACCAAAGATACTCCAAAAACTTACAAAAATAAGAAACTTAGATTCGTGAGTTAAGATACTGTTATGATTTCGGTTTGGCATAATGAAATTTTAATATACAACAAACGGAATAGAACATTAACCACAACAACAGTAATTGAAATACAATCTCTAATATACAGCAAAGGAAGCATCGGTATGTCTATTCGCAATGACATCTGACTCTCAAATGTCAGCTTGACAGGCGATCGATCCGATCTCCTTCTTCTCGCTGTCCTCTTGTCTTCGTCGCGGGCACCAGCGGGCCATCGATTCTATCCATAGGGTGCTCGCAACAATACATTAACCCACTCGGGGGAGAGTACTGTGGCGACCAGCGTCGGAAACGCTCGACGCGCCTGCTAGTTTTAGTTAGTTTAAGTAGCATAGTTAGTTTCAAGGCGCTAGTTACTAAGTTAAGAATTTTAGTATAAGTAATTGGTAAGCCTAGGTTGTAAGCAAAAAACGCCCCGGCATGTAAGAAAGAACCAGAAGGCACGAGGCGTCCTAAGCGTGCATAATAAAGTCTAGTATCCTTGCATCAGCGTCGTTTTCATTTGCCCTCGTGTTTCTCATGTTACGGTACCGCGTGGTAACATGTGGAAAAAGCTTAATGTTAGAAGGCTCTACATAGCTAAGTTTAGACGCGCCAAATTTAAATTGTTAAGCGAAGCAACTGAAACTATGAACAAACCATCCCAGTGAATACTACTTAGAGACGCTCGCTAAATAATATTGATTAAATATTGGTTTCGGTTGCTTTGCTATAAAATCACCGATACCACATGAAACGCTCGTTCTTAGTAAACGAAGAACCAATCAAATAATTTGTTAAATAATTAATTAAGAAACCATTTGTATAATTGGATATCTTTATTAACAAAAACATGTTACATTCTGATTCTGAACGACGACATCTTTGTACATCAGCACACGTTGATCAACGCCCAAAGCAATTAGACGTATTCTTTAATTTGTCCTACTTTAAAATATAAACTAAAACCAAGTTACAACACAAATAAGTTTGAGTCTATTTATTCAATTCTTTGCTAATTGTCACTCGAAGAAGCTGGAAGCAGACACCAAGAGCGAACGTGAGCAGAGCGGATCAGCGCTCCACGGGCAGCGAACCCATCCGCATCCTTACTCTGAAAATCCCTGCTACAACACGTAACACTCACGACGAAAACTCTTAGGCCGGTATTCATAGTCGCTGCTTATTCTTAGGCAAATGCTTAAGCATGCGGCATCCTCTACTAACCTAGTAGCTAGTAAAGGATGCCGAATGCTTAAGCATTTGCCTAAGAATAAGTAGCGACTATGAATACCGGCCTTAGCGTCGCTCTCCCGCTCATCCACGAGCCGCCACATGTACCCTCCCCACAGAAGGATTTTTATAATTACATTCCAATCTTTTTTTTAAAGTAATTTAAAATAATTGTGTAGTAAAATTCAACGCAATAGGTAGACTGGTAGAGGTTAAAAGTTTGTATTTCAATTTTTGATATTGAATACATTTTTTACATTTTATACAATTATTTATATTTTTTGCGGGTGTCACGTAGTAAATTCGATGTAACGTAGTAAACCCACCACTGATCTTCAGTGTCACTCATACTGTCAATTGACACTAGCTAACACGCGTCCTCCACCGTCTTCACGCTTAAGGGGGTAGACACGGGTAATGCAGCGCACTGTATACCGACATAATCTGGCCCGAAACATGGGTTTGGAAAGTTACGCTTGATTTCCTTATATGAGCGAATTTTGGGCTGGGTGAGGTCTCATTTGAAAGAAGAAGGTTCAATGCAGCCCGCTCTGGTCATGGCTCAACGAGATTGTGTTTGTATCTGATAATATGAGTGTCCAAAGTTGAGAAAAAAATCGACAAAATACCCTCGCAGATTCCAAGTATTTGTAAATCACTAAAAGCGTTTTATGACTCAAACGATGACCAGAGCGGGCTACATTGAACCTTCCTCTTTCGAATGAGACCTCACCCAGCCCAAAATTCGCTCATATAAGGAAATCAAGCGTAACTTTCTGACTGCATTCCCAAATACGAGTTCCGCCACATTGGCGATAATACAGAGCAAGTCACGTGACAAATTTAGTTGAGCTTGTGGACACGAGATGGCGCCTACTCGGGAGGACTGCCAACGTGGAATCATAGCAAAACTGAAGCGTTAGCTGGATATATGTGCCACAGTAAAAGCGTGATGCAGTCAATGTATGCATTTTTGTACGATTGTAGGTTAGGTTATATGCATTTTAGCCATATATTAACCAGGAACTGCTGGGAATTGTATACATTTACTAAATTAATGCTTTTACCGTGACACATACATCACTGGAAATCGCTGTCGAATTTATGTTATAATTATATGATCACATTATTTAAAATAAGAAAAGAGAAATTGGAACTTTTTTACTAATACTGGAAATATTGATTTACTGATATCATATTTTCAGAATGTGGAAGTTCTGGCAATTATTTGCAATTATTGCTCTTATTATTATTCTTCCGACTATTGTATGTAACATGTAACAAGGAAAAGTCTCCAAATCGGTCAACAGTTGACTCCCTGATTTTTTTTTTTGTAATTCTTTACGGTCCTATGCAGAGATGGGCATTATTTAAATAAAATAATATACTTCCGAATGGCCCCAGTGGCCGATCGACACGAGGTTTCGGGGAGGGTGTGTGTACCCTAAATCTAAAATTCTGTTTAGCTTCGGATATATAGTTTCCTTTGATTATTCGAAGGCCTTTCATCTTGAGCTTCGAATACTATTTCATCTGTCATCGTATTTTTATCCTAAAATCGTATGCAGATATATTGGCCGGTCGATTCGTTTTCGTGAACAGCGATCGAGGAGAAATCAGTCACCACCATCTGACGATCGTGGATTTGTCAGTTGGAGTTCTGTGGGCACCGAAGGGTATATCTGAATACGATCATAGAAGCTCGAATAACCGATGGGAACCTTTGTGGTCCGAGCCGCGCGAAATCACCGTTGCTTGGTGATGTGTCATCGATTACAGTAAAGTCTCGTTACGGTTTAGGTTTGGTGTACACGATACGGAATTTCGCTATCCCCACCACTTCTATTTCAGTCTTGTCGGGCGAAGGCGAGAGCGAGATGAAACGAGAGCGAGCGAAGGCACTGAAAGCGAGTCAGAACAGTACGAGCAGACGACGCGTTCATATTTTGTGTCGCTCCGTTTTTCGGACACCTGACACTCCGTCCTTTGTGCGCGCGAGAGGCGTGCGCGATGGTCACAAGCGCTTACGGCGGCACGGGAACCGCTTCGTAAATCTTGAGGCAGGCCCGGCTCAAATCTTTTTTGCGCTCTAGGCGAACTTGTCAAATTGCGCCCTTTATTATAATACATTTATTTGAGATTATTTATGACTTTATTCTGAAAAAATAGGTAACTTCTAGGGCGTAAGGTTGACAAGAGGTGCAAAATGGTCTTTTCATTGTTGGCATTGTTAAAAATAAATTTGTAAATGAAATACTACAAATTGTACTACAACGGTTTTATACTACGATTAAAAATTAAGACTAAGGACATCAATGTACTCAAATAAATGTATTGTAATAAAGGGCGCAATTTGACAAGTTCGTCTAGGGCGTAAAAAAGACTTGAGCCGGGCCTGCGTCAAGATTTTGCGAAGTGGTTCCCATGCTCACGGTAACTCGTAAGCGCTTGCGACCATCGCGCACGCCCGCCGCACACGCAAAGCATTCCATCTCGCTCCCCCCTTCGGCCAGAAAGAAGCGAGAAACTCACACTTGGAATTAGGACTCCGTTCACGATACGGGCTCACCGCCGGTCCCGAACAGCGAGCGGCTAACGAGATTTTACTAGAAACAGAATTTGTTTATTTTTCATCGTATCGATATGACAGTGACACAAATGGATTCCTGGCATTCTCCCGATTAAATTGACAGAAAATAATTTAAATCGGACTATTTTTAACGAAACGGGCTTTCAATCGTGCAAACAATGTTTCACGTAATTTCCTTCAAAATATGGTCCGAATATTATAATTTTTGGGGCCAATTTGATCGAGAAAACATGAGGAATTGATGGACGTCACTTTTGCAAAGATCTGATTAAAAATGCAGAACTGCAGATTTGTCACTGCTTAGTGCGCAACATTGTATGGCCCCGCTAGTTTCGAGCGTCGAAACCCACGAAACTCAGCGAGTCGCATGATTGCCTGCGTGAAGGACAAGAGGAGACTTTCCATGGCGAAGGAAAGTCAGCCTTCTATAGAACTCAAATCAAGAAAGACTTTGCTGACAAACTTTATATTCACGTCAAATAAATACTTTAATTGTAAAATTTAGACGACCAACTATTGTTGAATTTCGCCAGTTCTTTCATATGCATTACTTGGTTGGGAATTCCTGATCCCGAAGTTTCATGCATTTCCCTATTAGAAATGTTGCTTCCAGTCTTGATTCAAGTCATCATTGCTTTTTCTCGTACATAGAACATATATATGTTCGCGAGTAGGCGTCATGAATGACGCGACTTTGGTTTCCCAAATAAATTCACATTTATCAGAGCCCTCGCCCGAACCGCTTGACAAGGAGACTGAATGACGTAAACCGAGTGTGAGTGAAATAGCGGCGCACCAGCGAGAGACCCTCGGTCGACGGCGACTTGACTCATCGAGTATTGAATATGAAAATGTTCATATTTCTCATTACACCTTGATAAGAGTGTTATCACCGATGGATTGGTGAGTTTATGTCCACGAAAATGAGTCGAGACGCGAAGCAATTCAGTCTATTTTTTCTTATGAATACATGATTAGGACACACACTACGTTCACTAAAAATGGACCGACTTGCTCCATGTTTGGCATCATTTTCATCAAGAAACCCTAGAAACTCCATTGGTAATACTTTCATCAACAGTTATCAAAAACATAAACATTTTATCTGGTCCGTCGGTTTTATTACTCTCGGCTGTCAACGGGTGGTCTACTCGGGCCCGAAGGTCCTCGCTCGCAGCGAGAAAGCAAAACAATGGGGTGAGTAGGTCTTTCCTGATAATCCGAGCCTAACAATTTGCGTACTTCACACTATCGTTTATTAGCATTTATACGAGGTGATTCGCTAGCTAGAATCATCAAAAGCGATGCTTGCCAACAATCACGTGTCTCGCTGAGTTTTGTGGGCTTCGACGCTCGAAACCAGCGGGGCTATACAATGTTGCACACTAAGCAGTGACGAATCTGAAGTTCTGCAATTTCTAATCAGATCTTTGCGAAAGTGACGTCAATCGATTCCTTACGTTTTCTCGATCAAATTGGCCCCAAAAATGATATAATTCGGACCATAATTAAGGAAATTAATAAACAATCAATGTAGAGCGGCTACTTCATTCTTTTGCTCTACATTTGTGAACTTTTTTCATCCTTCCGAAGCATTATTATTACGCCGTAACAGTATCTTCAGGAAATCGGGTATAGCATATAGGTCATATTTTCTGTCACTTCGAGGAACCGACCACATAATAATCACGCGCATCCAGCCTGCGCATTTTCAGCAGCGGATTTCACGAACGGATTTTCTCTCCTCGAAGTGACAGAAAATATAACCTAATTGCTATACTCGATTTCCTAAAGATGCTGTTGCGGCGTAATAATAATGTTTTAGAAGGATGCTAAAATGTTCACAAATGTTTCGTAAAAGAATGAAATAGCCACTAAACATTTGTTGTCATATAGCATATAGGTTATATTTTCTGTCACTTCGTGGAACCGACCACATAATAATCACGCGCATCCAGCCTGCGCATTTTCAGTAGCGGATTTAACGAACAGATTTTCTGTCCTCGAAGTGACAGAAAATATAACCTAATTGCTATACTCGATTTCCTAAAGATGCTGTTGCGGCGTAATAATAATGTTTTGGAAGGATGCTAAAATGTTCACAAATGTTTCGTAAAAGAATGAAATAGCTACTAAACATTTGTTGTCATATAGCATATACTTAGGTTATATTTGCTGTCACTTCGAGGAGCTGACCATATAATAATCACGCGCATCCAGCCTGCGCATTTTCACTAGTCCAATTCAACATCCAACACAATTTTATATATAATGTTTGTTCATAACTGCTTTCTGCATAGGACGTGTAATAAGTGTATTTCATGTTCTGTTTCGTTGCATTGCTAATAAAAAAATGTCTAACCTAACAAACTTCATTTTCTGGGGATATCCCCTCATTTATTTTCCGTTTTCACTCATATTTCCTTACTGCTAACGTAGAATATTGTAGCATAAGCACATTTTAAGTAATTCAAATGTACAATGAATTTTCTACGTTTGCAGTACCAGCCGACTTACCGTTTAAATTTTTATAAGTTCAACGCAACAGCTGAGAATTTCTTTCCTTATTCAGAATAGAATACGGAAATAGCAAACAGCTCCCTCTCGCGTCACCAGGCAGCCGCGTATCTATGGGTACTACCATTTCTGTGCAGAAAAAACCTGCTGTAATACCGACCTGCCAAATCGGCCAGGTCACGTGACGTGTCTACCCCCTTAAGGGTGCCGTCTCATTTTTGTTATTGTCCGAATCGATCGAAGCGTCCCCAGTAAACAGACGGATCCTAATGAAACTACTGCGGTCGATAAAATTAACTTCTACAGAGGTGACATCTCCAGTTACCCTATGTAGACGAATTTTTTACGCATAGTTGCCACATTTTCTGTTCTCTCTGTCTCTATCGCGCTGTTGCCACAGTTCTTTCTATCGAGAAGTCTTGAAGGAATACGGCACGAGAGCTGCGTCTAGCGTCAGAGCCTCGCTGAACGTAAAGGAGGATAGCAATAATGAAAGATAGAGAGGTTGGGTCTGGGTTAGGAAACATGTCAATGAAACAATACTAATTTGCGTATCAATAGTTTTTATTTATACGTAGAAGGATGTAATATTTTGTATAATCAATGTGCAATTTCAAAGCATACAATTTGAATAAGGTACATCACCGAAGTGTAACACGCCGATCGTAATGAAATCTATAAATGCTATAATTCTTCTAAAAGCATATGACGCTTTCTTTTTTATCTTACTATACATCAAATTTTCCTTTTTATCAACAAAAATTGTCTGTTGTTTAAATACAAATTGAATAACACAATCATTTTTTTAAAACTTCAATTTGGACAAAAGTATATTTCAATTCAATACCTTTGTACATGCTTTTCTTCGGAATTGTTATTCCACGATTGTAAAAATTTATCAATATAAACTAGAGATCAGTACTAACAATACGTATATTTTGGAATGTCTCTTTAAACGATTTTATTCAGCTACGATCCCCTGCTTGTCTGTATGTTTGATTCAAATCTGGAAACTCAATTTTAATCCACTTCCAACCATCCAATTGTCTTGAAACTTTGCAGGGGTGCGTAGTTTGAATGACAATACAAAATTATGAAAAAAAACTCCAAGGGGGTGAAAAAATTAAACAGTCACCAATAAATAATAACCCATAACCACAAATCCAATCGACTTAAAATCAACCACTCGCGTTCTTTATGAACTTTAGCACTATAGTGCTAAATTAGCACTATATATAGGGTTCAAGCAAACTGTTAAACTGCATACAGCAATAAAAGATATTTGTAAAGAAGTTTGAGCTGTGAAATGTAAATCCACGAACACTAAAAACTAGAAAATAAAAAAATTTATAATAAACGATTTTATTAAAAATGCATTAAAAACTAAAAAGTAATAATTTTCTTATACTACAATTTCGATGATGTATTTTCACTTTAAATACAATCGTGGAACAGGATATCTCGCAACAAATTCATTTCGACACTTGATGCTGTAAGTACTAAATTGATTCATATTCTGTTATGAAATATGCTTGCTCCACGTTTTTATTTAAAGTTAAAAAACACCATCGAAATTGTAGTACAAGAATAGAATTATTTTTTAGTTGTTAGTGCCTTTTTGATAAAATCATTTAACAGAACATTTTTTTATATATTTTTTTGTCTCTAATCAAGTTACAGTTATCACAATAAATTAATCCAACTTCATTGGAGAATTGAAATACGACATTGAAGCTTTCGCCCCCTTGAAATGGACAATTACAGATAAAAAAGTGTAGAATAATAATATATAATATATATAATATATAATATATAATGTTCGAAGAATAATATTATCTTCTCTCATTCTGTGTAATTCCTCTTCTCCAGTGACGGTCTTCCTACAATTTTGCAAGGTCGCTCATAACGAAAGATGAGGTAGGCAGTGTGGATCTGTAACACATTATGAAATACATTAGGAAATACTTAATACTTGTTGTTTTATAAGCGTACAAAATTTTACGGCAGATTTATAAGCTGTTAAAACTTTACCTGAAATATGGTACTTATTATTCCATTTGTCCTGGCATTACTGTCTCATACACCATGGTTGCAGTAATTTGGTAAAAAGTCCGCCTGTAACAAATGATCGCAGACATTTCGGTAAGTTTGGTATAAAAGTAAAAGTTTGTTTCAATAATTCGTCGAACATCATGCATACCTACGACGCCCGTATGTATCAGCCTGGCGCACTTTGACCGAACCGGATTCCGTCTGTCTGCTCCTGTGAACTTAGAAATGTGTCTGAAAAAAATAAAGGGTGAATTAAATTTATTATTTCCTTCGTCACTTTCTTGGCAAAGTGAAGGCGGCGTCGATCGACTCGCGTGATCGTATGATTCGCGAGTAAAAGTGCCATTGCTGGCACTTGTAACCACTGACAAGAGTCAGCGGTGCGACGCCGGATCGATCAAATTTATTATTTCTTTCGTCACTTTCTTGGCAAAGTGATGGCGGCGTCGATCGACCCGCATGATCGTATGATCCGCGAGTAAAAGTGCCATTGCTGGCACTTGTGACAACTGACAGAGTCAGTGATACCGCGCTTTACAGCGCGGTGCGACGCCGGACCGTTACAATAGTTTCACTATTTTTGGAGGGAGACCTTTCTCGCTTTTTCAAGCTTTTCGGTTTTTCTTTCGCTCTCTCTGCTAGTATAAATTATGGCTCCCGAATAGGCATGCACCTATTGTGCCGACTATCTATTAATTCAGGTAGCATGCATCCTAAATAAAATTGAACCAGTTTTGGCTCCATTTCTCTTTTCCAAAACGCATCATCTCTCTCTACTTTTATAGATTTCAGCCCCTTCGGGGTCCAAACGCAAAATATACAGTACTTTCTGTCAGTAATATGTAACTGACCTTGTACTTGATAATAATAGTGATGCGTTTTGCTCATTGAAATACCTGCTTTACATGTGAACATGCGCTGGACAACGCGTACTTTTTCCAGAGCTTCTTCCGGCGTAAAGTTCTCCGCTGATTTGGGGCATTTAATTTCCAAAATACCCTCTTGACCGATGGTTCCATCCGGTGAAGCTCCTAAGAAGAGGATGCAGCTGTCGATGAAAATTCCACATTCCGCAATATCTGCGTATTGCTTCTTCAATTCTTCGCGAGCACTTTTCTTGCATTCTTTCCCGTATTCCACCGCGGGTGCACTAATTATCCTCGGATACAGAAATGACTTCACTGCCTTTGCGCAAAGCGTGTCAGGTCGGCGACGGCACACTTCTCCAAAATTGGATGCTGTCAACAATTTGGACCTGTACTGCAACCATTTGCGGTTCTTTGCTTGTCCGATGGTTTCGTCTTCAATAACATGTCTTTGCTTTTGCCAATCACTGAGCATTTGCATATGCTTTGCCCGCTCCAGTTCATACATTTCGGATGGCATGTCTGGCTTCTGTGCATTTGGTCCATAATCGGAATCTTTCTGCGAGGGCAATTGTTTGCGTACATATCGTGCAGCCTTCGTTTCCTTCTGTTTTGCAGCTCTCTTTTCCTTTTCTTTCTTTTTCTTTTCTTCCATTTGGCGCACAACCTCGGGCGTTTTCTTCTTCATTATCGCATTCAATCGCGAGTGCACTTGGTTACTGTTGTACTCCACGACAGCAGCAGCACATCTTCCTGTATACGATCCTCTCTCGGCAAAATTTAATCTTTTTCCGCCGATGTACTTAGCAATTATTGCGTTCAAACTTTCCACAGCGTTATTATTGGTGTTATAGAGTAAGCTCTCCGCATGAGCTAACAGTGGACGTAGTATTTCTTTTACGTCCTGGTACACCAGGACGTTTTCATCAATTCTGGAACGATGTTTCTTTCATTCTCTTTGTTCTTTCCATCGCAGAAATATTTTAATTGTGCACACTCTTTGTGTTCACCAAACACGTGGCTCGGAACATTCTCTATGTCGCCATGCAAATTCTTCGTTTTTTCGTCGATTGATACATTCTGCTCGTACCTAAACTTTGCGGCTTTTACGATGTCCGTGCGTATCCGGCGAATGCTACTTTCCACAGCTTGCCTCAATGGTCCAGGTGTAGTCTTCTTCAAAATCGCTTTCATTTTTGTGCAGAAGTTTCGCAACAAATGATTCGTGCATTCAATTTTCTTTACGCGAATCTGTCTCTTATATGGGTCAGCATCAATAATCTTCTTATACACGCTGCTGTCCCCATCAGCAATCAGAGTAGAATAAACGAGCCCACGTTTTTCTACGCTAGTATTGAATCCTTCTACTATAGCATCGCTTTCCCTAGCAGTCAATGCTCGAGATGTGTTCCAGTTTTTGAAGCATGTGTGCTTTTCGGGTTCTTTCTTGTTTTTCGCAGCAATCCGACAAATTCTGCAAACTTTATTTCGAACGCCGTAAAATATAACATTTTCGTGTGATAGCCAACTATCACGCCGACTCCAGACGCAGAATCGTAACATCCACTGCGGTAGGATCTCTTCATCCAGCTTCCGTCGGCCACAACGGGGATGTGAGGGGTTCCTGATCCGGGAAGAACATCGCCTCTTTCGATCGCCAATCGTTTTTCTTCTTCAGCCGCTGCTAGCATCTCTTCTTGTGCAGCGGCAATTGCGGACTTGACGAATTCATCTTGATTCTTCACGAAGTTTCTCTTCGACATGCAACGTATGTTGACTCCTGCAAAAGTATGTTCCAATTGGGCATAGCTGCCTCCACTTAAAATTGTTGCATTAACGGCGCCCTGATTTCTATCCACTTCTTCAGCTTCGTCCGATTGATTGTGGATTTCAGCTTTGTAATGGCATAAAGTGCACATTACGCTGAAGATGCTCTTGAAGCCACGCCGATTCACACCAGTTATTCGTAGGTGTTCAATGCCACAGTCTTCCCTATTTTTTGCATGCTTACCTATTTTTTGCAATTGAGCAAGCACATTTGGAAAATTCATTATGTCGTTGCTATTTAGGAGACGCGATTGCTCTTGCGGCTCGTTCTTCGCAACTTTTTCTATAACGAAGTTTTCTTCTTCGTTGCTTTCTATATCAAAGCCTTCAAGCGCCTCTTCCGTTTCTTCCGAACTGGCCGCATCAGTATCTTCATCACATGGCAAGCACATTATCTCTTGATGCGTATGGTTTCGTCCATCGGATGTTGATGGTTCCTCTACTATACGCTCCTCGGCCACTTCTTCTGGACGTTGTCCTACGGCAGTGTCGTCTGCTGTTTCTATGTTTTCTTGTTTCTTCTGAAGGGCTGAAGACCTTCTCTTTTGGCGATGTACTTTCCGTTTCGATAATCTCTTTGCGTACGGACGTAATTTTCGCGGACGATACGGAGAATTATTGTTCATATCTTCTTGCACGTCCTGCATGTTCACATTTCCAATGATACTCATTTTACACTACCCCAGAAAACACAACACAAACACAAACACAATACAACGCACCACAACTCAAAATCCTTCTACCCGTTACAAAACACGTAAACGCGAACCGTGAACGTGAAACGTGAATCCGAAGATTCGTCTGTGGTGCCTTCTGGAACAAATGACGCTTTACAAACCAGGCAAGGGCAGAATAGGGCAGGAATCGGCGAGCTCCGTCTACCGCTGATGGAGGGAGAAACACCTACAGGAACGGTGGTTATGTGTGTGCGTGACTGATGCAGGCGCAGTTCACGCAACACAACCACCGCTCCTGTAGGTCTTTCCCCCTCCAGTAGCGCTAGCTGGAGCCCGCCGATCTCTGCCAGCCGGTCAGTTGTAAACAAGGGAACCCGGACCACGCAATTAGTCGATTGTACTGAAGAGAAATGCAGAATTCGGAAAATGTAAGTATTATATTGTATACTATATTATACAGAGTGACTCTCTGGCTGGAGTATTCAAAAGCGATGCCGCCAATAAGCCGCGCCTCGCTGAGTTTCGTGGATGTCGAAGCTCGCGACGAGATTCACTACGGCGTATTAAAAAATTCTTTATTCTTCATCGAACCGATATGGCAGTGATGCCAATGAATTCCTGGCGTTCTCCCGATTAAAATCATGTCATGTAAATCGGACTATTTTTAACGAAGTTAGCGTAGGGCCATTTTCATCGGCACGACATCGATTGACGCCATTTTCGCAAAGATCTGTTGAGAAATGCAGAACGTGGAATTCGTCACTTCCACGAAACTTAGCGAGACGCGGCTTATTGGCAGCATTGTCTTTGAGGGCTCTAGCGAGAAAATCACGCTGTTCAATCTTACTATTTGCCATAAAATAATACATTCATCATTTCATTTCCAGACGAAAGATGCCCTCCCGACTGTGTCTGGGGAGGCGAAAGAAAAAAACGAGGTGAAGAAAGAGAGAGAGAAGGAGGAGAAGAAAGAGAGAGAGAGAGAGAGAGAGTGAGAGAGAGAGAGAGAGAGGAGGAGGAGAAGAAAGAGAGAGAGAAGGAGAAGGAAGAGGCGGACAAATTACGAAAAGATATGGTGAAAGTAAGTTATGTTGAATGTGTGTGTATTTTTATTGAAAGTGGTATAAGTCGATCTGTAGCTAAAAAATTGTATATTTTCTTTAACATTTTTATTGATTATTATTCCATAATAAAATTTAACAAGTTTATAGTTTTAAAAACATTACCCGATTTAATTAACAAATGCGAATATTTTTAAGTTGACTTAGACGCAAACCCTTAAATATCTCAATGTATGAATAAATGGACTATACCACTTTAAAAAATAACGGTCCATATGTACTAGTCTAAAAGCTGGCTACATAGAGGTCAACGTGACTCAATGCAGTCACAGTTCTTATTTAAAAATGTTGGATTAGTATTGCCGAATACGAAATCGCCGGTCTGCCGCGTCAGTCCGGGGAACTAACCGGGGGTGGACGTCAAACAGGTAATATTTCTAGCTCAATAACGTCATTTTTGCAGTTCTGAAATTTCATATACTTATTGTTTACGCATTTAATGAACGATATGCAAAATGGCAGACCACTAAGTGGGGGATAAGACCCTGGCAGACGTCGATGAAAAGCGCGATACGTGGCTCGCGCGCTAGTGCAAGGGAGAAGTACAGGGTCATCCGTTAAAACTGCAACCTACGCGCGCGCGAACAGACGAAAATGGCAACACCGCCTCACGGACGCATTCCACTACAACCATGCATCGGTGCGGCGTTCGGAGGGTTGCCAGCGACCGCTGGGCAGCGGTGATGTCCGAGCTTTGAAAATTTTAGGATGGTCTCTTTCAAATTAACGTCACCAGGAGCTATTTAAAATTTCCCGACCGGGGTTGAAGAATTTGGGGCCTTTTTCGTATAACTTTTGAATTATAAAAGACATCAGAATGTAATTTGCGCCGAAAAACGAGGAAAAATTATTCCCTCTTAATGATGGATAATTCAAAATATTTTACGTTTACTTCATTTTTCTTTTATCAATTTTTCAACCATAATTGTTGTGAAAAGCTTTTGCAAATTGTTTATTTAATACCGTATTTAATGCTCTTTTTAAAAATTATGATGTTGATAAACAATACGCTAGTTGTTTCTGTGTCATTACTTTCATAAATTGAGAAATTAAAATTTTATTCAATTATGTGTTAGTTCTGCAGACCTCAGAATCTATTGTTCTGGTTTTCTTTTTTATAATTTTATCCTTATATGCAGTGCATGCATAGATCGGACGTAAGGAGTAACTAATGGGACGTGTCTTTGATTGTAGCGGTGTTTGAATCTTTTTTCTAGAATTTTTGTGTTTGAATGTTTAACCTTTTAGCTACTCAACGCCACGCATATACCGTCTTCCGTTAATGTCATTTTTTGGAACGATGCGTCATTATTGTGGCTTTTACACGCAGGTGGCGAAAAATCTCTCCGTACAAGGGTATAGCGCCGCGGTCAATCCTGTCGTAGCTAAAATTTTTGAAATTAAGACGGGTACGAGATCAGTTGACATTGTTTTCAAACCTCATTACAGTAATCCCGGGTACAAGTGGTAAACCGATCATAAAAGCGGAGCGTGCGGCTCGCTTACCTGGGCCGGGAAATTCTGCACAGCTCTTTGCGGCGTTAATTTGAAAGAGACCATTCTAAAATTTTCGAAGCTCGGGCATCACTGCTACCCAGCGGTCGCTGTTTACCCTCCGAACGGTGGGCCGGTGCATGGTTGTAATGGAATGTGTCCGTGAGGCGGTTTTGCCATTTTCGTCTGTTGGCGCGCGCGTAGGTTGCAGTTTTAACGGATGACCCTGTATACATCTGTTTCTCCCTTGCACTAGTGGGATCGCCACCGGCCTCATATTGGAACAGCCATAAAGGCTGTCGTACGGCTACCGTTCCAATATGAGTAGTAAGGCTAGGCGGGTTCCAACCCAGGTCCTCTGAGGGGAGCGCGGGGGCGGGGGCAAGTGAGGGCGCGCGGGGGAGCGCGGCGGAGGGAAACCTGGGCGCGGGGCCTGCGAGGAGTGGAAGAGCGGTTGCGCGCGCACGAGCCGCGGAGTGGGGGAAGCCACAACCGCGGAGGGGATCAGTCCGGGCCGAGCAGCCGCGGAGACCTGACCTACCGTCCCCGAAATTTTTCAAAGGGAGGGAATGACCCCCGAAAAGTCTTTTTCAGTCGTTGGCCCACCCCGAAAATTTTTTCAGACCTAACCCAGGGAGGGCACAGCCCCCAGGATTTTTTTTCAAACCAAAATGCGTCGGAAATTGTTTAATAATTTATTTTTTATCCGAAATTGTTTCGGACGATGTCGGGAAAGATCGGGAAAGATCGACGTTCTTTTCTTTTACGAACCACGTCTTCGGGACGGAAAGAGAGAGAGCAATACTTCGTTATAAATCTAAATTCGGAGGGTGGGAAAGAGAGAGCATCACTTTTAAAGCTAAATTCGAGAGAAAGAGACAGCACTACATAGCGGTACAATCGCAGATATTCTAAAATTTTTAACCAGCGATCTACCAAACCATTATGCAACATTCATTCTAAAGCTACCAGTATTCTAAAGCGTTCCGATTTAACGTCGCAGCGTATCGCGCGATCGTGTGTAACTTGACTCCCCTGGAGCAGTCGCGCGGGATGACGTCATTTGGCGGCGCGAAGAATGAAATAGAATTATGCGACGTCAGCAAATCTTAAAATTATGTGGCGAGAAGGAAGACGGGTAAATGAAATGGAGAAATAATATGATTAAGAGATTTATTTAAAATTAAAAGAATATAAAAATATAAATAGAAATGTAATATAATTTAACATTTTTTTCCTACGAGCATTAGCTAGAATATCATTGATGGCACATGCTACCAGTTCGCAATCTATAAGATAATCCTCGTCGTAATATTCGCCATCACGTATGATTTTAGCAGCAGGACGCGTATCTAATGTTTAGCAGGCAGCATCGCTCTGTTACAACACGTTAACAAAAGTTTTAAAGTTTTTCCTCACATCTTCTGCAGTTTGATGCAGCCGCGGATACACATATGTAGCTTATACATGGCTTAAGATTAAATAAAAATGATACTGTATTCAGTTTGAAATACAAAGACTTCTTATGTAGTGTCGTCTTTACAATTGGAGGCGAGAATCATAGAAAGAATTATGCAGAGTCGATAGAAATTGGTGAGGAGTGAAGGAGGCAGACAGACAAGTAAATAGATTGTAATATATGTAAAATGATTATATATTGCTCCATTAATTAAAAAATAGAAATATAAAAAGAAAAAATATAAAAATAGAATATAAATAGTGTCTCGGCAGAACCATCTCTCCCCCCCCCCTCTCTCTCTCTCTATCAATCTCTTTCTTTCTCATTCTCTTTCCTTCTCTTTTTCTCTTCTTCACATCAATCGCAAGACAACTTGAACTTTCTCAAACAGCTGATGGACTTCCTACTTACTTTTCGCGACATCATACATACATACTCTTCCCACAACACCTCGTATAAATTCATACACACTCGCGCTCTCGTGACCAACCCGAGTGCTCAGTTACACAGAACAGTAAATAACTCGACTATATTCGCCGAAACTGTTACGTATCTATTGTATCGCCTCAATTCTTTATCTCTAAATAAATCGCACTATTCTCAACATTTTTTAGTTCTCTCTATACAAATAGGATATCAAAATACAATATAAAAAGAAAAAATATAATAATAATAATAATAATAATAATATAATTTAATTTATTGCCACTTTCGTGTTACAATTTAACGATCAAATAATCTTTCCATTTCATTCCCATGATTGTGTCAGTGTAAGTCCCACCCTTCTAATGTATCCTGTTGTCTCTTAACAATTTTTTCTATTTTACAAGTGTTTCCTAATCTGTTCTATGTTATATAATCTTCTTTTGTCACTATCTCCCGTAGAATAGCCAAGTTTTTCCCTTCTCCTCTAATTACCTCTGCACAATTCCTGCCACTCTCTCAACTTACTTCACATGTTTCAATCGCGTGTTTCACTGTTTCTTCCTCTTTCTTACATACCCTTTCTTCTTTCATTAGCCAATATTTGCATGTTCTTGTTTCACTATCCTGTATGAATCTTTCTATCCTTTCTAATTCTCCTCTCCTTTTTTCATTTCCTCCCATAAGCATTTCGGCTTATCTCCTGGTTTCCTTGCCACCTCTTTTAATTCTCTTAGGAACTTTGACTTTTTTACTTTCATCTGTCTTTCTTGTTCTTGGATGTCAATTACTTATCTGTTCTAATTTTTAATCCACACTTCTTCCCCATTTAATCTTCTTCTTTTCCATTCTTCGTTTGACCATCCTCTCCCTTCCAAGAATTTGATTCGCATTCTTTCCTTTTTTCGTTACTTCATTTCCTCTCATTAGTCTTCTCCTACATTCATATCGTATCGATCCTTCTTCCGAGTTTATTAGTGTCTCTTCAAACTTCATTACCCTTACTCCCCTTTTAATTGCTATGCCATCTCTTCCTGTTTCTTTTAACAGCCAATATGTTGATGTTGATCTCTCCAATTTCATTATCCATCGTATGTATTTCGCCTGCAATTTTTCTATTTCCTCATACCTTCTCCATCCCCATATCGCTGCTCCATACGCCACGGTGTTCCTAACTAGCGCATCAAACAGTTTCATTCTTCTTTCAGTCATCTCTGAATAATCTTTCTCCAATCCCCCCATACTTCTCCTAGTATCATATTCGCTTCCCTAACTACCTTCTTAATATGGTGTTTATCCTCGTTGTTCTCTCCCTCTCGTTCTATAATCTAAATATTTCAGTTCTCTTACTCTTTCTTCTTCATTCCAACGGAATCTTTCCTATTTTCTTCTTCCTCCTACTTTCCTGCATATCATTATCTTAGACTTTTACACATTTAACTCCAAGCCTTTCTTCTTTATGTATCTCTCGAATCTATTTATCATATTCTTAGGTCCCTGTGCATTATTTACCATTAACACATCACCCGCGTATGAAATTGTTAAAATTTTCCTTCTACCTATTACGACTCCTCCTTCCTGTTCTTTGCTCATTTCTTCTTTCCAGGTCTGCAAATGCGACATTGAAAAGTGTCAAGCTTAACGGGCACCCTTGTCTAACACCCTTTCCTGTTAAAAAAACTTTCCTATCAGTTCCTTCTTCATTCCTAAAGCGCATATAGTTCTGTTGTGCATTTCCTGTATCCGTATTCTTAGTTGTTCGCCTACTCCTTCTTCATAAAGTCTTTTCCAAATTTCTTCCCTTTCCAATCAATCAAATGCTCTCTTCATATCCGTGAAAAACAGATATAGTTTCCGTCTTTCTTTTGAGGTTTCTATATCTATAACCATTTTAACTACCGCTATTGCGTCTACTGTTCCTCTCCTTCTCCTGAATCCCATATGCGTATCGTTTAATATCCCATTTTCCATTTGTTCTTCTAATTTTCTCCTTAGAATTTCCACGCATATCTTATAATCCGTGTCCATCTAAGTTATGCCCCTATAGTTCTTAACCATTTCCCTTTCTCCTTTTTTTTTTTTTTTTTTTTTTGAATACAGAACTTACTATTCCTTCTTTCCATTCTTCCGGAAAGTCGCCTTTCCTCCATGTTCTGTTTATCACCTTTGTTTGATTACCTATATTTATATTTATGAAGATGATTGCGACCTCGATGTTGAATTAAGATATAATTTAAATGCAGGAGTTTAAATTTTAAGTCTGTTCGACTTTTAATATCTTACATGATTTGAGTTGAAATCGACGTGAACCAGATCGGTTTCTATCTATATTTACCTAATAAATTTTTATACAAAAGGACTTAATTTGTAAATTATTTTTTGCTATATTCAATAAAAATTGGAATTTTATGTTCATTAAGAATAGGTGTTTACCCTGTGATAATCGTTGGTTGGGCTTCAAATTCTAATTATTCAATATTAGGACCGATTGGGTCAATTTCACAATCAGTTTCTTATGAAGTAAGTTTATTTTTAACAATATTTTCTGTAATTTTATTAAGTGAAAATTATTCATTATTGGATTTATATAAATTCCAATATTATATTAAATTTATTTTAATTTTAATTCCAATACTACGACAAGAAAATCGCGGATAGTTCTTTTAAAATCGGAGACCAAGTGCTACTGCACGACAAGACGCGAGCGGTCATCGGTGTCGATTGTGGTTGAAAGTGGTTCGATTGATGTTCGATTGATGTTGAAAGTGGTTCGATTGTGGTTGAAAGTGGTTCGATTGATGTTCGATTGATGTTGAAAGTGATACGATTGATGTTGAAGGTGGTTCGATTGTGGTTGAAAGTGGTTCGATTGATGTTGAAAGTGGTTCGATTCATGTTCGATTGATGTTGAAAGTGGTTCGATTGTGGTTGAAAGTGGTTCGATTGATGTTCGATTGATGTTGAAAGTGGTTCGATTGTGGTTGAAAGTGGTTCAATACATGTTCGGAGTGGTTCGATTGATGTTGAAAGTGGTTCGATTGTGGTTGAAAGTGGTTCGATTGATGTTCGATTGATGTTGAAAGTGGTTCGATTGATGTTGAAAGTGGTACGTTTGATGTTCGATTGATGTTGAAAGTGGTTCGATTGATGTTGAAAGTGGTACGTTTGATGTTCGATTGATGTTGAAAGTGGTTCGATTCATGTTGAAAGTGGTTCAATACATGTTCGGAGTGGTTCGATTGATGTTGAAAGTGGTTCAATTGTGGTTGAAAGTGGTCAATTGATGTTGAAAGTGGTTCGATTGATGTTGAAAGTGGTTCGATTCATGTTGAAAGTGGTTCGATTCATGTTGAAAGTGGTTCAATACATGTTCGGAGTGGTTCGATTGATGTTGAAAGTGGTTCGATTCATGTTCGATTGATGTTGAAAGTGGTACGATAGACGTTGAAAGTGGTATGATACACGTTTGATAGACGTTCAATACACGTTCAGAGTGGTACGATTCACGTTCGATGCACGATCAAGTGATATGGTTTAGTCAAATTATGAGGCCAAAGAATGAGAGGATGATCTGTGAAGAATTCGAAGCAGATTAGTGCAAGGAGGAAGGGGGATTGTCAGTGAAGAGGAAGGTGAAGAACGAAGGCATCCTACTTTGCAACGTATGCAACTTTAGGCATGGGTCCTCATGTGATAAATCCCGTTACTGTGGATGGTATAAAGAAGCTTGGTGATACTCGGTTGGTATAATTTCGGGTTTTTCTAAATCGTTTTTGTAAGTCTTCTAATTTGTTTGCTAACTTTATTTAATTCTTCGGGGTGTTCGATTATCCTTTTAAGCTTGAAATTTGTGTTTCCGTACGAACTTACAGTAGGCTGTGAAAGTGTGATCTCATCTGATGACAAAAAAATTGTGGTCAGGTAAGTAGTACCATGTTCTTTCTAATCCGCATTGTTTTCTAGTTTCTATTGTGAATTTGGTGGTAGTGATTGTACATTTGTTTCTTATTGTTATTATACTGCTAGTTGTATCGGTTTCGGTGCGATATAAATCCACGTGCCTGGTAGTTGTAATTCTATCTGGAATGTGTGATTCAGTGTCATAATTCGCATTTTACATGTGTTTGTTAATTTTGGGTACAATTGTACGGTCTGTATGGTATCGATTTGAACATCGGGTGATTAGAGGTGCAGAGGTACAGATCGTTTATTGTCTTACATTTTGCTAGGCCCTGTTTGCTTAGTTGTATGTAATCTTGCACCAAGGTGTCGAACGTGGTGAACGATTCGTTTATCTTCGTGGGTATCAGGTGTATCTTGCTCAATTAGAATTTTTTCGCGTTTAACAATGAAATATCTAGTACTACAGTAATTGATTTGGTATCCGAAAATGTGGAGAGCTTGAGGATTTCGATAATTGCGGCTTGTTTTCTAATTTTATTCTAATTGTGAAGTCTAGTCCATTCGAAATATGTGCTAATGCGGAAGTGAGGTACGTTATGATTTGTGCTGGTGGTATTAATCGTAGGTTTAGGACTCCTTTCTTTATATCCATAATGAATTCTAACAAGACTTGCGTGTCGCGCAATAGTGTTTCTGCGAGGCCGTTTATTAGTATGAGGGGTTCGTCTACTGTCTCTCGAAATTTAGTAATGTTGGCTGTCTGTTGGAGTAAGTATTGAATTTGTCACGTCGCGTTTAAGAGTGTGTTATCGTTGTCTCGTATGTCATGTATAGTCTCGTTGAGAAGTTTGGTATTTGCTCTTAAAATTTGCATTTGTCCCTTGATTGCGTTTTACTTTTTTTTTTAAAAGTCTGTTATCTTGTGTTTTGAAAAGGTCTAGTAAAATCATCGATTTTCTTTCTATCCCCGGAATCCATTAGCCCCAAGAGTGATTTGCCTATGTAACCTAATCCGTCTATTTGTGCACGACGCTGTTTTGTGCTGAGCTTTTAGTTTACTGGACGTAGGTAAAGAGTTTTGGCGATGCGGTCTACCTTGTCTTGGATTTTCGCGGTGAATGTTTGACAAAATTTTTGTAAGTTGTCGGTACAAGGTTTTTTACATTGCGCAAGTATATCATATAGTGCAGCTTGGAGGTTTGCTTCGCGTCGGTAGATGTAAGATATGTTTACATGTAATACTAACTTCCAGCTATCTCGATAAATTTGTAAATCGCCTAGGTTTTCGAAGTAAATGTCGGGGTGGTGTTGGAATTCTTTTATAGTGAAATCTATGTCGGGGGTTGTTCCTCCTGCGAGTGGTATCGTCGTTTGTCACGTCCCGGGTGGAGGTCGTTGGGGACGATGGCATAGACGGGGAATTATTGAAGGGAACGCGGGCGCGAATGCCAGATTCGTGGCACTGCGGAGAGTTTGGATTCAGGCGCGAATGCCAGATTCGTGGCACTGAATAGTTTGAGGGAATGCAGGCGCGAATGCCAGATTCGTGGCACTGCGGAGAGTTAGGATTCAGGCGCGAATGCCAGATTCGTGGCACTGCGGAGAGTTAGGATGCAGGCGCGAATGCCAGATTCGTGGCACTGCGGAGAGTTAGGATTCAGGCGCGAATGCCAGATTCGTAGCACTGCGGAGAATTAGGATGCAGGCGCGAATGCCAGATTCGTAGCACTGAACGGTTTGAGGGAATGCAGGCGCGAATGCCAGATTCGTGGCACTGCGGAGAGTTAGGATGCAGGCGCGAATGCCAGATTCGTGGCACTGCGGAGAGTTAGGATTCAGGCGCGAATGCCAGATTCGTAGCACTGCGGAGAATTAGGATGCAGGCGCGAATGCCAGATTCGTGGCACTGCGGAGAGTTAGGATGCAGGCGCGAATGCCAGATTCGTGGCACTGAACGGTTTGAGGGAATGCAGGCGCGAATGTCAGATTCGTGGCACTGCGGAGAGTTAGGATTCAGGCGCGAATGCCAGATTCGTAGCACTGAACGGTTTGAGGGAATGCAGGCGCGAATGCCAGATTCGTGGCACTGCGGAGAGTTAGGATTCAGGCGCGAATGCCAGATTCGTAGCACTGAACGACCAGGGAAAGTTTAAATGGTAATCACTCCGGAGGTGACGCCCGTTAGAGCACTTTGTTTGTTTTGGCTTTTTAATTGGATTTACCGTTGCATTTATATAGGAAGTCACACGTAATATTTCCGCGAAATATGTCTAGACATATGGGTGTACACGGCCCATGCAAATATATGTTTGTAAACACTGTAGGAACTCTCGCGTTCACGAACTGAAATCAGCTGTTCCAGTAGCCTGTTTAGATTTGGAGCTTTCGTAACCAAAGGATATTCATAATAATTCGAACCGTGATTTAAAGCCAAGGACTTTATTACTTTGAGCACGAGTGGTGCACTATCAATATATTAGCATGGTTAACATAATAATGCGTCGGACATTAAGCATTAGCACATAACATTTATATAAATAGTAATCAACAGCAATATATGTTTATGAATATGCAATACATGTGTATAAACCAAAGAAAATAGTATGTAAAGTAATAGGAATTTGCTACGCTAACAATATGAGACAATGAGCGTTAGCGGAATAATAATATGAATCAAAATAATATGAAATGCAATAAGCGTTAACGATACAAAATAATATATAGCAATAAGCGTTAATACAAGAATAATAATATGAAATGCAATAAGCGTTAACGATACAAAATGATATATATGATGGTGATATGCCGTATAACAATAAAGGTAATTATAATTTCTTACGGTAGTTGCAGTAGAACACTGAATTTAAACACTTGATTTGTTGGTTTTACTGAGGAAGTATTTCCTTAGAAGAATGAATAATAATGAATGAATTCCGGTCTCGCGGTTCCTTGTATTTATAGGGTTTACAAGAATGTCAGGTATGAAGGGTGTGCGCGGTATGCACCTTGACATATTTACGAAATATGCGTCGCAATAGGACTTCCGGGGTTTTTATAAATGTCTATATTTAGACTACGTTTATGAATCATGCGTGAAATATGCGTCGTAATTGGTTTCCAAGATTCTGTTAGACTATTGATAAGACCCATTAGGTGGATTTTAGGCGTTTTGACGGGAAAGGGGTGAGAGTGGCTTTGACTCGGTGAGTCGTAAAGAGGGGCTGAGACGTGGTCTCGAGATAAGAGAGTTTTTGGGACGAGGGACTTGTTTAAATTTAAATAGGAGGGAAGTGGTCATGCCACGTAAGGCGAAGAGGGGATTTGGAGGTCGTAGTTGACCATCTTGAGATGGGGACCGCTAAGGTACATCGCCAAGGTGATCAGTGATTTGGGGAAAAGGGGTAAGATTTGAGTTTGATGGATTTTGATGGAGTTATGGAGCGATTTATGAGGGAGACTTTAGAATAATACCGCGCGAAAAATAGTGGGACATCACACCTCCCCCCTTATATGAAGAAATGTGTACATTTCTTAACAGTAAGGAGTGGGTGGATTTGATTGAAAGTTAATCAAAATTTAGCGATGGGTATGGAAGGAAAGAGAAGGAAAAAAAAACTAAATCTGGTGCATGTGGCCAAAAGGGCGAAATAATAAAGAAAAACTAAAGAAATAATGGAATTAAGTCTAAAGGGATCTATATACAGGGATCTATTTACAGGGGGATATTTACAGGGAAGGAATTTGGAACTATTTACAAGGGAGGATCGGTTGGACGGAATGGGACATTTTAGGGGGGATAGGAGTAGGAAAGGTCTTGGAAGGTGGCGTCGTCCAGGATGAACGTGAGGTCCTGACCGCTTTGATATAGGTCATCGAACCATCTCAGAAACTCGGGTGTCAGCTCCGTGAGGTTAGGAACCCTAGTCGCTGACCCCGTGTCCAGGATTTCCACGACTCCTGGCCAAGGTGGGATGGTGGAAGGGACTGGAATTTCGGGAGGTTTGGGTGGTGATTGGTAAGGAGGAGGAGAGGGGTAAGGAGGTGGGGATGGACGATTGGGTTTTTTATATACCCCCGCGTGTGAGGGAGGGCTGAAAGGGGGCCGCGGGGTTATGGCCTCCTGCAGCGTCTCCCTTGGTATTGGTGTTGGTGGGGGGGAGTCATCGATGGTGATGATGTTTGGCGCTGCCTCCCTGATGATGACCGTGGAGGTAACCTTCGGGAGGAGGGGCGAGATGCTCCTTCCTTCCCTAGCTGCCTCCCGGCGCATCCATCGCAGGTGAGACAGTCGCCTGGCGGTGCCTCCACCTTTTGGCTGAGGCTTTTTGGGGTTAATTTTGCCCCATCTGTTTGGCATTGTTGATCTAAATAGAAATATTTCTCTTTTTAAAAGTCGTTTATTATACGTGGTCAACCGGGATTCTCGCGTACACGACCAAGACGCGCTTTGTTAGCGTGTATAATTTTAATTTTTCCTTTCCAGGATATTTTCAAGTTTTGTGAAGGGATCACCTCCAAAATTGTGTGCGGGCCTGAGTACTGGTCGCCAAATTTCCCCTTTCGCGGTTCTATCAGTACGAAGATCGAGTCGCCCGGTTTGAAGGTCTCTTCGTTTATGTGCCGATCGTAATACTTTTTATAACGAAGTTTTGACTGTTTTAACTTTTCTGCTGCAGCGGTTTGCAGCTCTTGCACCCTAGTACTTAATTTCGAGAGGTAGTGATTGTATGTTTCATTTTCAAAATCTTCGGGCACCCGATTTCGGCTGGGTACCCGGGCTATTTTCCCGAATACTAACTCATGTGGAGTGTAACCAGTGCCCTCGTGGACACTGGTATTATAAGAGAACGCGGCCAAGTCGGTCCATTCGTCCCAGTCGCTGTATCTACCGATAAACATTTTTAAATATTCCGTTAAAACGAGGTGCGATCGCTCTAAAGAGCCGTTAGTCTGTGGGTGAAAGGCTGTGGTTCGAAATTGTTTAATTTTAAATTTTTGCGCGATAGCTTTCATGAATTTACCAGTGAAATTTGCTGCCTGGTCGGTGAGGATGGCTCTGGGAGTTCCGAATTGACAGATAAATTTTTTTATAAATGCATCTGCGATTTTTATTGATGTGGATTGTTTGAGGGGTTCGCATACGAAGTATTTTGTTAATAAATCTTGCATGGTTAGTATGTATGTATTTCCTTCTTTCGTAGTGGGTAACGGTCCTACTATATCCAGAGCGATTTTGTCAAAGGCTCGTCCAGGCGTATCGGTGAGGATCATTGGTTGCCTGGTTTTAACACGGACGAGTTTCTTCTGTTGACAGTCCGCGCAGTTTCGAATGTAGTCCTCCACGGCTTTCTTCATACCTTTCCAAAAATAATAGTGACGAATTCGATTGTAAGTTTTAGTCACTCCTTTGTGTCCGGCTAAAGCGGATGCGTGGTTTTCTATAATAATGTTTTGGCGTTCCGATTCTCCTGGGATTTGGACTATTTGTAAACATATTGTGACACTGATGTCATCCTCGTCGACGGCTTCGAGAATATCCATAATGATATCCTGCCAGCTTAGTTGATCGATATTTGCAGTTTTGGCTATACTGAACGAATGTATTATTAATTCTCTTATTACATCCTTAAGGGAAGATAGGGCTTCGCCCCAAATTGTCGTGGTTAGGGGAGTACTCTGCGTTTCTTTAATAACTAAACCGATGAGAATTTGTCCCCTATTATAGTTTACATGAGCTCTGCCCAATGTGAGTTCGCTTGCTACTATTAGCTCTCCTGCCTCCTGCAGTTGTTTAGCTCCGTCGTCGCAAGTTTTTCCATCGGCGCTTAGAAAGAAAACAAGCGTTTCTATTCGTAGGGACAATGGGTCACGACTAATTGATGGGGTTATCCTGATATCTCGATCAGGATTTGCTGCGTAAGCTGCATCAGGGGAATCGTCCAGCTCGATTATTGAGCATTCCGAGTCGGTTGTTGATTCGTCAGACGCGTTGGATTCCACCTCGGAATCGGGGTTTTCCTGTTCCTGTGGTGTTGGAGATTGCGGAGGCGAAATAATTTGATAAGGGGTATCTGCCTGTTCCCTTTCTTCTTCTTGGTCCTCCTCTTCTACACTACTCATTGGTTCAGGCGGGTTTACCGCTGGTGTTAGGTTTTTGCGTGCCTTTCGATGCGGCTGTATCCTTGTAGGTGCCGCTCTTAGGCGGGTTTTGCTCGTGGGTTTCGTTGCGGAGGTAAGTGCTTTGGAGCCCCGAGGTCTCCCTGGGCCTCGTTTAGGAGGGGGATGGTCCTCCCAGTCTTCGTCGGCTTCCTCTCGTGGTCGTATGGGGCATGCCTCCACCGTAGGGGGATTACGGGACAGGGCGTCAGCAAGTTTATTGCTTTTTCCCGGTTGATAGCGAATTTCATAATCGTATTCGGCTAATTTTAGGCGCCACCTAACGAGGCGCGACGTTGGGTCCTTTACCTTGTGTAACCAAATCAAAGGTCGATGGTCGGTATATAAAATAAATTTCCTTCCATAAAGGTAAGGACGGAAGTACCTGATGCAATAAACAATGGCTAAGAGTTCCTTTTCTATAGTAGAGTAATTGATTTCCGCTTTGTTTAGGAGACGGGATGCGTAAGCAATCGGTAACTCCTTTTCAGCGATAGCCTGACTCAATATTCCTCCTATTGCATATTCGGAGGCGTCAGTAGTTACGTGGAATTCTAGTTCAAAATTTGGGTATTGCAGGATAGGCTCTTCTTGCAATGCTGACCTTAAATGGTCGAAAGCAGTTTGCTGGGACGGTCCCCAGTTAAATGCTGTGTCTTTCTTCAAAAGTTGGGTTAACGGGCGAGCATTTTTAGAAAACTCCGGGATAAACCTTCTATAATATCCGGTTAATCCGAGGAATTCTTTGATTCCTTTGGGTGTGCGAGGAGCTGGGTAGTTCCGGACGGCTTGAATTTTCTGCTGGTCCGGTTTTACGCCTCCCTCGGTAATCACGTGGCCCAAGTATGCAACTTCCTTATGTAGGAATTTGCATTTGGAAGGTTGCAGTTTGAGGTTCGCCTCTCGTAGGCGGTGGGCGAGTTTTTTAAATTTTATTAGGTGCTCGGTGAGAGAACTTGCGTAAAGGACTATATCGTCCAAATACACGAACATTTCCGTGCCCTGGAGCCCCGTAAGGGTGTGGTCCATCAGACGTTGGAAGGTAGCCGGTGCATTGCAAAGCCCAAACGGCATCCTTACAAATTCATAGTGCCCATGGGGCGTAGAGAATGCTGTTTTTGGTGCGTCTTCTGGCTTCATAGGGATTTGGTGAAATCCTGAAGCAAGATCGAATACGGAGAAATATTTTGCTCCTCCTAATTGGTCCAATATCTCGTTGATATTCGGAAGTGGATATGCGTCGGGAACGGTCCTTTTGTTTAGTTCCCTAAAATCAATTACCATTCGCCACAGGGGTTCCCCATCGGGTCCTGGTTTCTTAGAGACGATCCAGATGGGTGAGTTGTAGGGCGATAATGATGGCTTTATGATTTCGCTTTCCAGCATTTTGTGTACTTGTTTGTTAATTTCCTTCTTATGTATCGGAGGGAAGCGGTATTGCTTCGTATTAACAGGTGCCGGGTCCGTTGTTTGGATTCCGTGTTGAATAGCGGTTGTATGACCTAACTTCTCATCTGGCAGATGGAAGAGGTCGTGGTTTCGCTTTATTATTTGTTGAACGTGGCGTTGTTCTTCCGGATTCATGTGTTCCGTGGAGATCGATTTTAGCACTTGTTCCGCCCTTGAAGGAGTTTCTTCAGAAATTTCCAGTGGTTCCGCAGTAAACGTTTTTGCAAGAGACGTGAGGGGTTTTAGGGGAAGGGTTGATTCAGCGGGATGCGTAGGGAATGAGTGCACTTTCTTGGGTGCCTCGAGTTGGTGGATCGACGGATCCGGGGCTAAGAGGGACTTGTATTTTATAAGGTCAGGGATGGGATTGATGCCTGAAGGCGTTTTTGTCTCTTTTCGTCGTTTCTGCTTAGGTTCTGGGATTATTCTGTCGAATTCTTCCAATTCAACTGTGGGTATCGTGACTACGGAATCTTTCTCGTTCGAATTTACCATTTGCAAGTATGCCTTGCCGTTTTGGTTGCGAACAAGCGCGTTGCCGGCGTGAATTCCCGCGCCCAGGTTTAGCCGGGGCAAGTATCCTTCTTCTAGATTAGGGTTTGATACGTACACGAAGGAATTTGTTTTTGACCTCGCGGGTAGCGTGATTTGATTTCTATTTACAAATGGGATGGAGTTTCCGTGGACGTCCAGCTGTTTCTTGAGGTAGTTAATAGTGGCATTCCTCCCTGTCAAGAATTCGGCTCCGAGTATCCCTTGCGGTTTAATTGGAAAATCGTTTTTTACTACGTGGAACGTGGCATCATCGCCCAAAATTGTTATTTTGATCGTTCCGAGGGTGGGAACGGGGTCCGGAGAGATCCCTTTGAGTAATAGGGTTTTTCCCATGTCGACGTCCTGGATTCTTCTTACGGCCTGAACTTTCAATAAGTTCACCTCAGACCCGGTATCGATCATTAATTCGGGGTCTTCTTCGAAGTCCGGGGAGTAAAGGATCACGGACGGAGCTTCGCTGATCGGACTTAACCGCGCTGTGGCGATTTTATTTCCTGTATTATTGAATCCATTTGAATTTTTATCGGACGCGCTCCCGCTTGGCCCGTTCCACGATACGCGTCCGTAGTTGTCCGTGGGGGCGGGGCGTTTCCCGAATTCGTCTCCTGAAGGGTTCCAGGATTCCTCATGTTGTAATTGTATATGCGTTTTCTGCATTCCGAGATTAGGTGGCCAGGCTTCTTACAATACCCGCAGATTCGCAGTTCCGTAGGCCTGGTAGGTGGAGGTCGAGTCTTGTCCCAGTAGGGGAGCAGAGGGCTCGGTGCTTGGCTCCCGTAGCCAGCGGTAAGGGTTGGGGGGTACCTCTCGAAAGGTTGAGCGGTCGGACCTTGGTTGCTGCGACAGACCCGCGCGTCGTGACCGGTCTTGTTACAAAGTTGGCACGTCAATTTGGGAATTTTCGGTTCCGAAAACCTGAGGCGGTCCCTTTCGATTTTCTTGTCCACCAGGACGGCTAAATTGAACGCTTCATCGAGTGTTTCGAAGTGGTGTAGCTGTAGTCTCGTCCTTATGTGAGGTGGAAGGCCATCGATGAAAGAATCTAGCGTTAAATGATCTAATTTTTCAGGTTGATCCCGCGGGAAGTCGCGGTAGTATTCTCTATCCTCTTCCAAGATAGCGAATCGGAGGTCCTTTACGCGTGAGATGTACTCCAATATGTGTTCGTTGGATCCTTTGATAACGTTGGCAAGTTCTCCACGATAGTGGTCTGACGTTTTCGCAGGGGAGAATGTAATTTTTAATTGTTTAATTAAATCATTTACAGAGTCAAAGACCCTATCCTCAACGGCCAAGCATGCATGGTCTTGCAGCTTGTTTCGCAACAACCTCGCCAGCTGGGGTTCAGCTTGCGGGGGAACCAGAGCCTTAGCCCTGTTGCAGGCTCTAGCGAATTGCTCTACGGGTATATTGTGCCCGTTAAAAATAGGGACTGTCTCTATGGCGTCCTTTAACTTGATCTGGGGTAATGGATCCTGGTCCGGAATATTGTTACGATTTAATACCTCCGGAATATTGTTACGATATAATACCGGTTTCCTATCGAAACGGGAGGAACCCGGTGTGGCAAAATTATTCGCAATTGGTGGGGGTGCAAGAAGTTTTTCCATCATTTCGCGGATGGCTTGAATCTGACCGGAGAGACCCTCCAACGCGGGGCCGTCAAGACCAGTGGCTACGCCTGAACGCGTATTGGGTTCCGGATTTACAACAAATTTCGCGTGCAAGCTCTCAATTTCGGCTTGTTTTTTTCTTAATAATTGCACCCGTTCCATTAATTCGGCGGTCGCGGTGTCTACAGCGTTAGAGGAAGGGCCCGCGTCTTGATCCATTACGCAAGAGTCGTCGGTTTCGCCGTACACGGACATGTTAAATTTTTTGTTTCCGTTTTATTCGGAAATTATAGGGATTTCCCTAGGTTCAGGCGTCCGGCAGCCGTTGTCTAAACCCTACGGCGCTCTCTACCCTGGTACGCGTTAAAAACGTTACGTCTCTTTTCGAGAGACAATGTTTTTCGGTGCACGCGGCACATTCACTAATGGGGCGTGCTCTGAGTAAGTGGTCTCTACAACGGGGACACTCGGGGAATATGTCGTTTGGTTGGTAGTGGTGTACTTGATAAATCTCGTCCACCTCTACCGGGTCCAAATCGAAACACTTTAGACAAATATCTTCGCCTTCCGTGGTCGTAGCCACTCCTCCAGAAACACAAACCAATGCGTTTGAATCTGACAATACGCCTCTAAATCCACGGCTTGGGTAATATGGTGTGTCTCGACTTTGGTGTTGATCACACATACTAGCTAAAAGATATTATGGGTATTGTGTACTCGACAGATCTTTTCCTGTCTGAAATAAACAAACGTTCCACCTTGAGCGACCAGAATTACGTCACGTCAGGTTGTCGTTTAAAAATCTAGATCTTCTGGGTTATTAAATTGATCATTGCTCTCGTTAGAGAGGAGGTAGTATTCCGTGCACACGGTGCACCTATTCATGGGGCGAGTCTGGTATATTTCGTTATTGCACCGAGGGCAAGGGGAAAACGAATAAGGCGATCGGTAATAATGAATTATGTATACTGTCACCGTATTCACAGGGTCCAACTAGGAACAGCACAAGCAAATATCGTCGCCCTGGTTCGTGGTTGCTAAATTCCCTTTCACACAAATTAAGTTTTGTATGCATGCAGTTGCGCTTTGTAGCCCTCGGCCTCGATGGGCTACTGCGATCCTTTGTGGGCGCGTAATATACATGAGTAGTTAATGGGGAACTTTGTGGGCACCGTATTAAAGAATCTTTCCTTGACAACGGTTGACGAAGATCCCACCGCTGTCACCAAAAATTATGTCACGTCCCGGGTGGAGGTCGTTGGGGACGATGGCATAGACGGGGAATTATTGAAGGGAACGCGGGCGCGAATGCCAGATTCGTGGCACTGCGGAGAGTTTGGATTCAGGCGCGAATGCCAGATTCGTGGCACTGAATAGTTTGAGGGAATGCAGGCGCGAATGCCAGATTCGTGGCACTGCGGAGAGTTAGGATTCAGGCGCGAATGCCAGATTCGTGGCACTGCGGAGAGTTAGGATGCAGGCGCGAATGCCAGATTCGTGGCACTGCGGAGAGTTAGGATTCAGGCGCGAATGCCAGATTCGTAGCACTGCGGAGAATTAGGATGCAGGCGCGAATGCCAGATTCGTAGCACTGAACGGTTTGAGGGAATGCAGGCGCGAATGCCAGATTCGTGGCACTGCGGAGAGTTAGGATGCAGGCGCGAATGCCAGATTCGTGGCACTGCGGAGAGTTAGGATTCAGGCGCGAATGCCAGATTCGTAGCACTGCGGAGAATTAGGATGCAGGCGCGAATGCCAGATTCGTGGCACTGCGGAGAGTTAGGATGCAGGCGCGAATGCCAGATTCGTGGCACTGAACGGTTTGAGGGAATGCAGGCGCGAATGTCAGATTCGTGGCACTGCGGAGAGTTAGGATTCAGGCGCGAATGCCAGATTCGTAGCACTGAACGGTTTGAGGGAATGCAGGCGCGAATGCCAGATTCGTGGCACTGCGGAGAGTTAGGATTCAGGCGCGAATGCCAGATTCGTAGCACTGAACGACCAGGGAAAGTTTAAATGGTAATCACTCCGGAGGTGACGCCCGTTAGAGCACTTTGTTTGTTTTGGCTTTTTAATTGGATTTACCGTTGCATTTATATAGGAAGTCACACGTAATATTTCCGCGAAATATGTCTAGACATATGGGTGTACACGGCCCATGCAAATATATGTTTGTAAACACTGTAGGAACTCTCGCGTTCACGAACTGAAATCAGCTGTTGCAGTAGCCTGTTTAGATTTGGAGCTTTCGTAACCAAAGGATATTCATAATAATTCGAACCGTGATTTAAAGCCAAGGACTTTATTACTTTGAGCACGAGTGGTGCACTATCAATATATTAGCATGGTTAACATAATAATGCGTCGGACATTAAGCATTAGCACATAACATTTATATAAATAGTAATCAACAGCAATATATGTGTATGAATATGCAATACATGTGTATAAACCAAAGAAAATAGTATGTAAAGTAATAGGAATTTGCTACGCTAACAATATGAGACAATGAGCGTTAGCGGAATAATAATATGAATCAAAATAATATGAAATGCAATAAGCGTTAACGATACAAAATAATATATAGCAATAAGCGTTAATACAAGAATAATAATATGAAATGCAATAAGCGTTAACGATACAAAATGATATATATGATGGTGATATGCCGTATAACAATAAAGGTAATTATAATTTCTTACGGTAGTTGCAGTAGAACACTGAATTTAAACACTTGATTTGTTGGTTTTACTGAGGAAGTATTTCCTTAGAAGAATGAATAATAATGAATGAATTCCGGTCTCGCGGTTCCTTGTATTTATAGGGTTTACAAGAATGTCAGGTATGAAGGGTGTGCGCGGTATGCACCTTGACATATTTACGAAATATGCGTCGCAATAGGACTTCCGGGGTTTTTATAAATGTCTATATTTAGACTACGTTTATGAATCATGCGTGAAATATGCGTCGCAATTGGTTTCCAAGATTCTGTTAGACTATTGATAAGACCCATTAGGTGGATTTTAGGCGTTTTGACGGGAAAGGGGTGAGAGTGGCTTTGACTCGGTGAGTCGTAAAGAGGGGCTGAGACGTGGTCTCGAGATAAGAGAGTTTTTGGGACGAGGGACTTGTTTAAATTTAAATAGGAGGGAAGTGGTCATGCCACGTAAGGCGAAGAGGGGATTTGGAGGTCGTAGTTGACCATCTTGAGATGGGGACCGCTAAGGTACATCGCCAAGGTGATCAGTGATTTGGGGAAAAGGGGTAAGATTTGAGTTTGATGGATTTTGATGGAGTTATGGAGCGATTTATGAGGGAGACTTTAGAATAATACCGCGCGAAAAATAGTGGGACATCACAGTTTGTAGGACAAAAATCCTGTAAATTATAATGCCGAGGTGTAGTTGGCGTTTCATAGAGTCTTTCCTCGTGCGCGCGCGCGTGCGTGTGTGTGTGTGTGTGTGTGATAAATTTTTTGCGAACGTAGTACAGTTTATCTTCTTCGTCCGGGCTTGAGTAGAAGTGAGAAGATAGGGCAAATGGGTCTCGATTTTCTTAGTCGCTTCTTATTTCGTTGCGATCTCCTGGACAAAGATGTTGTCGGCCATCTTAGACGTGCCCCGAGACATTATGTTTGCTCTAATTGTACGTGCGAGTGATGTTTGTTTGTTTGTTCTTCGTGTGTGTTATTTTATTATCCTATTTATCCGTTTATCCCTCTAGCGTTTCCAGTGCCGCGCCCGCCGGGTTGTATCAGCATTGCCTACATGGTCGCAATTAGGGAGTATCGGGTGCACTGGCACCGATTCTTCCAGCATGCAGAATTCTGGAAGGATGACGAAGACTCATGTGGTCTGAGGGTCCTATTTGGTGAGTGTCTTATTGCATCGGGGATTGTAGATCTGCTTATTGTTTCTATTTCCGTGCGTATAGTAATAGTCTTGCAATTGTTTTTTTTTTTATGTAGAACGTCATGGGGACATCTTCGTTGGGCCTGATCCGCGGCCTCGACTGTGGTCGCTATTGGAGGCCGACTGCGCCCTACGTGGGTGGGACGACGACGCCTAGTTGTGCGCTTATTTACCATCTTTTTCAATAAATTACCTTTCTTAGTCTTATCCTTATATGTAATTGTTAGTGTATCGTTACTTTCCTTCAAAACTGTGACCATTTCCCTATTACTGCCCTATTCTATGAAGTGTTTGTCTGAACGCGGATTGTTCGTCGCCCTCTATACTGTAATTATTATTATCGTGCGTGTTTTGAATCTTGTTAGAGCCTATCCACGCAGGTGTTAGTTTTTGACCGCTCGCGTCTTGTCGTGCAGTAGCACTTGGTCTCCGATTTTAAAAGAACTATCCGCGATTTTCTTGTCGTAGTATTGGAATTAAAATTAAAATAAATTTAATATAATATTGGAATTTATATAAATCCAATAATGAATAATTTTCAATTAATAAAATTACAGAAAATATTGTTAAAAATAAACTTACTTCATAAGAAACTGATTGTGAAATTGACCCAATCGGTCCTAATATTGAATAATTAGAATTTGAAGCCCAACCAACAATTATCACAGAGTAAACACCTATTCTTAATGAACATAAAATTCCAATTTTTATTGAATATAGCAAAAAATAATTTACAAATTAAGTCCTTTTGTATAAAAATTTATTAGTTAAATATAGATAGAAACCGATCTGGTTCACGTCGATTTCAACTCAAATCATGTAAGATATTAAAAGTCGAACAGACTTAAAATTTAAACTCCTGCATTTAAATTATATCTTAATTCAACATCGAGGTCGCAATCATCTTCATAAATATAAATATAGGTAATCAAACAAAGGTGATAAACAGAACATGGAGGAAAGGGGACTTTCCGGAAGAATGGAAAGAAGGAATAGTAAGTTCTGTATTCAAAAAAAAAAAAAAAAAAAAAAAAAGGAGAAAGGGAAATGGTTAAGAACTATAGGGGCATAACTTAGATGGACACGGATTATAAGATATGCGTGGAAATTCTAAGGAGAAAATTAGAAGAACAAATGGAAAATGGGATATTAAACGATACGCATATGGGATTCAGGAGAAGGAGAGGAACAGTAGACGCAATAGCGGTAGTTAAAATGGTTATAGATATAGAAACCTCAAAAGAAAGACGGAAACTATATCTGTTTTTCACGGATATGAAGAGAGCATTTGATTGATTGGAAAGGGAAGAAATTTGGAAAAGACTTTATGAAGAAGGAGTAGGCGAACAACTAAGAATACGGATACAGGAAATGCACGACAGAACTATATGCGCTTTAGGAATGAAGAAGGAACTGATAGGAAAGTTTTTTTAACAGGAAAGGGTGTTAGACAAGGGTGCCCGTTAAGCTTGACACTTTTCAATGTCGCATTTGCAGACCTGGAAAGAAGAAATGAGCAAAGAACAGGAAGGAGGAGTCGTAATAGGTAGAAGAAAAATTTTAACAATTTCATACGCGGGTGATGTGTTAATGGTAAATAATGCACAGGGACCTAAGAATATGATAAATAGATTCGAGAGATACATAAAGAAGAAAGGCTTGGAGTTAAATGTGTAAAAGTCTAAGATAATGATATGCAGGAAAGTAGGAGGAAGAAGAAAATAGGAAAGATTCCGTTGGAATGAAGAAGAAAGAGTAAGAGAACTGAAATATTTAGATTATAGAACGAGAGGGAGAGAACAACGAGGATAAACACCATATTAAGAAGGTAGTTAGGGAAGCGAATATGATACTAGGAGAAGTATGGGGGGATTGGAGAAAGATTATTCAGAGATGACTGAAAGAAGAATGAAACTGTTTGATGCGCTAGTTAGGAACACCGTGGCGTATGGAGCAGCGATATGGGGATGGAGAAGGTATGAGGAAATAGAAAAATTGCAGGCGAAATACATACGATGGATAATGAAATTGGAGAGATCAACATCAACATATTGGCTGTTAAAAGAAACAGGAAGAGATGGCATAGCAATTAAAAGGGGAGTAAGGGTAATGAAGTTTGAAGAGACACTAATAAACTCGGAAGAAGGATCGATACGATATGAATGTAGGAGAAGACTAATGAGAGGAAATGAAGTAACGAAAAAAGGAAAGAATGCGAATCAAATTCTTGGAAGGGAGAGGATGGTCAAACGAAGAATGGAAAAGAAGAAGATTAAATGGGGAAGAAGTGTGGATTAAAAATTAGAACAGATAAGTAATTGACATCCAAGAACAAGAAAGACAGATGAAAGTAAAAAAGTCAAAGTTCCTAAGAGAATTAAAAGAGGTGGCAAGGAAACCAGGAGATAAGCCGAAATGCTTATGGGAGGAAATGAAAAAAGGAGAGGAGAATTAGAAAGGATAGAAAGATTCATACAGGATAGTGAAACAAGAACATGCAAATATTGGCTAATGAAAGAAGAAAGGGTATGTAAGAAAGAGGAAGAAACAGTGAAACACGCGATTGAAACATGTGAAGTAAGTTGAGAGAGTGGCAGGAATTGTGCAGAGGTAATTAGAGGAGAAGGGAAAAACTTGGCTATTCTACGGGAGATAGTGACAAAAGAAGATTATATAACATAGAACAGATTAGGAAACACTTGTAAAATAGAAAAAATTGTTAAGAGACAACAGGATACATTAGAAGGGTGGGACTTACACTGACACAATCATGGGAATGAAATGGAAAGATTATTTGATCGTTAAATTGTAACACGAAAGTGGCAATAAATTAAATTAAATTATTATTATTATTATTATTATTATATTTTTTCTTTTTATATTGTATTTTGATATCCTATTTGTATAGAGAGAACTAAAAAATGTTGAGAATAGTGCGATTTATTTAGAGATAAAGAATTGAGGCGATACAATAGATACGTAACAGTTTCGGCGAATATAGTCGAGTTATTTACTGTTCTGTGTAACTGAGCACTCGGGTTGGTCACGAGAGCGCGAGTGTGTATGAATTTATACGAGGTGTTGTGGGAAGAGTATGTATGTATGATGTCGCGAAAAGTAAGTAGGAAGTCCATCAGCTGTTTGAGAAAGTTCAAGTTGTCTTGCGATTGATGTGAAGAAGAGAAAAAGAGAAGGAAAGAGAATGAGAAAGAAAGAGATTGATAGAGAGAGAGAGGGGGGGGGGAGAGATGGTTCTGCCGAGACACTATTTATATTCTATTTTTATATTTTTTCTTTTTATATTTCTATTTTTTAATTAATGGAGCAATATATAATCATTTTACATATATTACAATCTATTTACTTGTCTGTCTGCCTCCTTCACTCCTCACCAATTTCTATCGACTCTGCATAATTCTTTCTATGATTCTCGCCTCCAATTGTAAAGACGACACTACATAAGAAGTCTTTGTATTTCAAACTGAATACAGTATCATTTTTATTTAATCTTAAGCCATGTATAAGCTACATATGTGTATCCGCGGCTGCATCAAACTGCAGAAGATGTGAGGAAAAACTTTAAAACTTTTGTTAACGTGTTGTAACAGAGCGATGCTGCCTGCTAAACATTAGATACGCGTCCTGCTGCTAAAATCATACGTGATGGCGAATATTACGACGAGGATTATCTTATAGATTGCGAACTGGTAGCATGTGCCATCAATGATATTCTAGCTAATGCTCGTAGGAAAAAAATGTTAAATTATATTACATTTCTATTTATATTTTTATATTCTTTTAATTTTAAATAAATCTCTTAATCATATTATTTCTCCATTTCATTTACCCGTCTTCCTTCTCGCCACATAATTTTAAGATTTGCTGACGTCGCATAATTCTATTTCATTCTTCGCGCCGCCAAATGACGTCATCCCGCGCGACTGCTCCAGGGGAGTCAAGTTACACACGATCGCGCGATACGCTGCGACGTTAAATCGGAACGCTTTAGAATACTGGTAGCTTTAGAATGAATGTTGCATAATGGTTTGGTAGATCGCTGGTTAAAAATTTTAGAATATCTGCGATTGTACCGCTATGTAGTGCTGTCTCTTTCTCTCGAATTTAGCTTTAAAAGTGATGCTCTCTCTTTCCCACCCTCCGAATTTAGATTTATAACGAAGTATTGCTCTCTCTCTTTCCGTCCCGAAGACGTGGTTCGTAAAAGAAAAGAACGTCGATCTTTCCCGATCTTTCCCGACATCGTCCGAAACAATTGCGGATAAAAAATAAATTATTAAACAATTTCCGACGCATGTTGGTTTGAAAAAAAATCCTGGGGGCTGTGCCCTCCCTGGGTTAGGTCTGAAAAAATTTTCGGGGTGGGCCAACGTCTGAAAAAGACTTTTCGGGGGTCATTCCCTCCCTTTGAAAAATTTCGGGGACGGTAGGTCAGGTCTCCGCGGCTGCTCGGCCCGGCCTGATCCCCTCCGCGGTTGCGGCTTCCCCCACTCCGCGGCTCGTGCGCGCGCAACCGCTCTTCCACTCCCCGCAGACCCCGCGCCCAGGTTTCCCTCCGCCGCGCTCCCCCGCGCGCCCTCACTTCCCCCCGCCCCCGCGCTCCCCTCAGAGGACCTGGGTAGGAACCCGCCTAGCCTTACTACTCATATTGGACCGGTAGCCGTACGACAGCCTTTAGGGCTGTTCCAATATGCGGCCGGTGGCGATCCCACTAGTGCAAGGGAGAAATAGATGTATACTTCTCCCTTGCACTAGCGCGCGAGCCACGTATCGCGCTTTTCATCGACGTCTGCCAGGGTCTTATCCCCCACTTAGTGGTCTGCCATTTTGCATATCGTTCATTAAATGCGTAAACAATAAGTATATGAAATTTCAGAACTGCAAGAATGACGTTACTGAGCTAGAAATTTTACCTGTTTGACCGTCCACCCCCGCGTTAGTTCCCCGGACGTATAGTATTCGGCAACACTAATCCAACATTTTTAAATAAGAATTGTGACTGCATTGGGTCATGTTGACCCCTATGTAGCCAGCTCTCGGTCTATACGGATAGAACTAGAAAATGTAATTTTTATGCTACTGTTTCAGATGAAGAAGGAGCTGAAGCGCCTCAAGTACACTGAATGGCGCCGAGGAGGGCGTCGAGGAGGGCGCCGAGGGGGGCGCCGCGGAGGAAGCCGCCCCATTATTATTAACAATTATTAATTTTTCTTTTCCAAAATAATAAATTTTATATAATTCATAAAAACATAATATGATTGTTCAATGATTGTCCCTTTTGTTTGTTTTAATGGAATGTAAAACTTTCACATTTTCCATCGTATCGGCATGAACGTTTCAGTAACATATTGCTGAGGTTTTCCAGATAAAAATGAATTTAAACACGTTATAAATCGGATTATTTTGAGCATTTTTAGATTAGAAATGTTACATTTATATTTAATTATCAAATGCAGTTCTAGAAATAATCCGATTTATACCGTGTTTGAACTCATTTTAATCTGGAATATCTCAGCAGTATGTTACTGAATACTGAAAACGGCATGTATTACATTTTATCAACACTGTATGCCTCTCCAACCGAGATTACAAGCCGCCGCCGAATAGCCCAACTCCTCGCTGGTCGGGACCGGCGTTGAGTCCGTAACGTGAACAGAGCCCTAATTCCCAGTGTTCGTTTCTCGCTTCTTTCTGGCCGAAGGGGGGAGCGAGATGGGACGCTTTGCCTGCGCGACGGGCGCGAACGCAAAGGACGGAGTGTCATGCGTCTGAAAGACGGAGCGAGGCAAAACATCATTCCGTCGTCTGTCTCGTACAGCCCTCGCTCGCTTTCAGTGCCTCTCGCTCGCTCTCGCCTTCGCCGGACAAGAGTGAGACAGAAGTGGTGGGAATAGCGAAAAGTCCACATCGTGTACACCAAACCGAGCCCGTAGCGAGACAATACTGTAGTATCTTTTACTTGAGTTTATCCAGATATCGACGTGCGTTACGAAAAGTAGCATATTTCATTTTTTTTTTTTACAAAGTGCAGCATATTTCAATCTATCACGAGAACAAGCACGATTCACATTTCGCCACGAGCAGTAGCACATTTCAAACGCTGCTGCGAAAAGTAGCACGTTTTATTTGTTTTCTGAAGAGTAAAATATTTCAGTTTCCAAACAGTTCACAGTCGATGTTGATCTTCTACGAAACGTGATATTTTTCGCGGCTAAAGGCAAACCGTGCTATTTTTCGCAGCAAAGTACCGAAATGTACTACCTTTCGTCACGAAACAGCATAAAATGCTATTCTTCGTGGCAATGAATGAAAACATCCTACTTTTCAAGAACAGAACCGAAACATTCTGTTTTTCGTGGCCAAATGAGCAGCGTGCTAGTCTTCAAAACACAAATGAAATGTGCTACTTTTTGTAACGCACGTCGGTATTATATTTGCCCATCTCTGTTCTCCAGCCGCTTCACCGTGATTCATTCAAGCCTCCCTGACGACAAAATAGTAATAGGGGAAATGCGGCAACAGCGCGATCCGACTCTCGATACGTCTCGGCAACCACAGACCAGGTATAGAATAGACCTGACATTCCTTTGTCTTCAGTGTCACCGGTCTGAAGTACCGATATTCTGAAATAAGCACTGGTTTTCGAGCGGTGGGTGCGGGAAACATAATGTGTTTCTAGCATTGACACAGGTAAAGCTGCCGGTATCACCGAGAAAAGTATAGAAGCTGTGTTATACAGGGAGTCCCACTAATTCGGTTCACCTCAAATATCTATTATTTCAAGTAAGAAGCGAAAATATTATTTATAAAAGTTGTCTGGTTGTACGAAACACAAAACACGGTGAAACTAGTTTCTTTACAGGCATAGATCAGATGTGGAGGTCAATTTTAATTTTTCAAATGGACTGTCAAATTCAATAGAATAGCGAATTCTGAGTATGAAAGTACTAAATTTCGTGCATCAATCCTAAAACTTATTGTTTCTGAGATATTCAGCATTGTCCATCCTATGATATTGATTATGAAATTTGAAGCTATGCTCAGTTCATTTCGGATAGCCGGCTGTTGAATGCGAAAATAATAAAATAAAACAATAAATACGAACGTGAAAGAGCGCTTTTTTACTCTTGAAAGTACATATAAACATGCCATGTGACGCGTGTGTAATAAACCAAATGAACGACACTTAATCTAAATTCAAACATATTGATATATTTATTAAAACATGGTACAGAAATTAAACAAATAATTCAATTTATCACGCAGCAGAATATAATGAATATTCCAACCAGTTGAAACAATTTTTTGGAAGTATTTGAAGCATTCGGAGAGTACATATTATATCGAACTTGATGCAACTTTGTTTTTCAGCTACCTGTCTTGCCTCTTTTAACAATTTCGCACCTTCAAGGTGAAGGGCGACAGCAAGTCATAGTAGTGTAAGTGATAGGGATGCACCACTAAAGTGGTTCGCGCTATGTCGGTGTGCCAGCCTTTCAATGCGACGGTTAAAGACCATCATCGACTCGAACCAGCGCGAGTGCAGCGAGCCTAAATTTTCTTATGTCGGAGGTCCCGTCTCAAGTCCTGAGGTCTCTTCTTCGAGAAATGATTCGATATTCCTACTGACACGGGCGGACCGTCCCTCATGAGACTTTCTTATTTTTCGAGTACCTATACTTTCTCTCGCGTTGTCGGCGCTTGCACTATTTAAAGAGCAAACGAAAGGGGTACTTTTCATTTGTCATTTATTCATACTATAAAAAAACAATTGGAATGAAATCTCGGCAGCAAATAAAATTCATTACACATATGAGAACGAAATGTTTGGCCAAACAACAAGAAGTGGTTTTGTTTATCACACGCACACACTCTCACGTTCTCTTTCCCTCTCTCGTATCTATTTTTACTTTACAATCATGCATCTCGTTCTATTATTCGCCGCAATATTTAAACAGTAGTATGTACAACATAAGTGCCTTTCTTTCATCTTAGTTCCGCCGTTACTTCAAAGTGAATCTGCTAATGTTAAAACGTCAAAACATTGAAGTAATAGAGTTAACAATATAAGAATTAATAATATAATAAGTGCGACTTATGATGTAAGATTACGGGTTGAGGACTCCGTAATGAGCACGTGACGGGCCGAAAAAAAGATAGGCTCAGGCGGGGATCGAATTAACCGTTCTTTTAGTAATCTTTGATTTCTGTGAAAGTATAATATAATGTAAAATATAATATAAAAATAATATTAATATAATATAATAAAATATATATACTGTATATACAGAAATCAAAGATTATTAAAAGCTAATTATATAGGGCAGGCCTTCCCAAGTAGAGGAAAACCACTCCTGAAACACATGTTTCGGTTCTCCTTCCAACGGCGCGCCTCCAGCTAAGGTGGGACGATTCCTACTACCCTCTCTCCGAGGAGACAGTAACGCCGCTAAGAAGCATGTTGGGGCGCTTTAGGGTAAAAGTACCAAATGTGTCAAGTTTTTATAGGAAAGTTCATAATGACTTAAAAATAGTAGGAAAAATTAAAATTCAAATTAGCACTTCAAAATGACGTAAAGAGAATTAAAAAAATTTATTACTTGACACATTTGGTACTTTCACCCTAAAGGAAAACCGAAACATGTGTTTCAGGAATGGTTTTCCCCTACTTGGGAAGGCCTGATATAAGGTAACACGCGTAAGTTTTAATACCACAATATATCGAGAATTACGCACATCATCAGTTTTAGTCGTTCTGGTATCGAGTTCCATGCATCTCATGCTTTTAAATATGTATTGATACAGGCTCGCACTCATCTCTCCTTTTATTTAAAGCAGGGGTGGAACCAATTATTTTCCTAATCCACGTTAGAAAACAAGCAACTTTTGTTGGGAACATTTTTTCTTAAAACCATTCCAAACTATTTCACAAGGTCAGAAGCTAAAATGGTTCCAAAATGAGAAGCGAAAATCACATTTAGTATCTTGACCTGCAGGAGTATCGTTTACACCACTTGGGTTTTCCCCAACCACTTACCCGATGACCATCTACCCAGCTTATTGTTGCCGCGACGCGACCCCCTCAACCATTCTTTGCGCGTTGCCTGACAACTGACTCCTGCCACAATCACATACCCCAAAAATCAGTCACACGTCACTCTTTCAAACAGTACTCGCTCCTACAGAACACACCTATCTGCTCATTCTCCACATGCATTGTATACTGTGTAGAACAATTATTGGTCGTTGCTCTTAGGGGGTGAATCTACACCTCTGGATCGGTGGATATTTGTAACAAAAATGTCCGCGAAATTGTTTATAACATTGAAAATTAATGTTAAATTTTTTGGTTAACTGGTCGAAAAGCTACCTCCTCACCGATTTCAATGGCCCTCACATATGTTGTCGAAGTCATCATTTTGAACATTTCCCTTTAACCTTTTTGGCGGTTGGCTTTGGTTTACGAAATATTCGCAAAAAACTTTACTTAACACAAGAATTATTACCGAGTCTAACACATGTTCTCCTCTGCGGTACCATCCTTTACGCGCCCCGGTCCTAATCTAATCCCAACCAATACTAATACCGTCAGCTATGAAACAGATTTCAATATATTATGCCGAAAGTTTTTCATATGTTTTTGATATTGTTTTTAACATATCTCAAGATCATTGAAATCGGTGGAGAGGTAGCTTTCAATCTATTATGCCGAAAGTTTTTTATTAATATCTCCGAAATTGAGGCCGGCCGTCAAAAAGTTTAAAAAGAAATGTTGTTCAGAATGATGACATTGACATCATATGCGATTGACAAAGGTCATTGAAATCGATGAAGAGGTAGCTTTTCGACAAATTTACCAATTTTCTTTTACAGCAACGTATTCTGCGCGTTGGAAAGGAAAAATGTTTTAATGAAGCCACATGACGCAAAGGAACCCTTTGATCAGTAAAAATTGTTAAAGATTTCGGAACGACTTGATTGGGTAGAATTACACGTATATGTAGGCAGGGGCCCACCACTACTCTGCTGCTTGATATGAGACACACCATAAGATTACCACAATTTATTAATCATTTTTTAATTAGTTATTATAGGAAGTGTTCAAAACGATAAATGAAAGTGTATGTCTGTACACAGAGTATCCCGGGTATACAGTTGAAAAAAATTGAAAAAGTTGAAAAAGTTAATATAATCCCATGTCCGCAAATAATTTTGTTACGTATGTGGAATTTTCCCATACGTCGCTCTCAACCGTTTTTCGAGCTCGCGTCTGTGAAGGGAAAACGCCATAAAATCCTTTCGTTTATCAAACGCCACTAATGGGGGTCATGATCTCGACTATCTGGATCACGACCATGGGAACGGGAGTGACACGACGACGACCCCGAAGGATTTCCTTATATGGAGATTCCTAACGAATCCCCACTCATTTTTGGGACTATATAAACCCTTTGGTTTCAACTCTCGTTGGTTAAAAGCTATAGAGTCACGCGTAAAGTCACGTCGTGTCACGCTCGTACAGAGTTGGTTAAATCTAGTAAGATCGGGCTAAAGTCTCCGTCAGAACCATATTTAACCTCATAGAATCCGCGAGTCCGGTTTATATTCTATTTGGCACTTTGAAATAGCCACTCGTACGCCCCGCATCGCCAGTGCGTCAACACCGTGCAACTATTGTTAACTTACACATTTTATTTAATTAACTAATCGCGACACTTACATTTGTACAATAACTGATTATTGAATATACGAATGGTGTTCACGTGTAAATCGAGTAGATTCGTTAAATCCATCTTTTACCCAGCGATCCTTATAATATTAGTAGCACTCACCCACTGATACAACTTTACCGCTCGAGTTGTATCAACTTTAATTAAGAGTTACGAGGCATTACTAACATTTCCCGCGACCCCCTGATTTCGTATCAGGTTCGTTCGCAAGCCCTTTACCAAAAAAAGCCATCTTCTCCAACCCAGTGGCTCCCCGATTTCGCATCGGGTTCGTCCACGAAACCTCACCCCCCCTACGGCTCCCTGATTTCGCATCAGGTTCGTCCGTATCCTACAGCTCCCTGGTTTCGCACCAGGTTCGTCTGTGAATAATCCAACCTCCTAGCAGCTCCCTGGTTTCGCACCAGGTTTGTCTGTGAACTTCATCCTAGTGACTCCCCGATTTCGCATCGGGTTCGCTCACGACGTTTCACCCTCCTGCGGCTCCCTGATTTCGCATCAGGTTCGTCCGCGCCCCTAACTAACAAACTTGTAGCGGATCGTCGAACTCGAGGAAGATTTATTTCCTCAGGGTTAGACGGTCCCTCACTCAAGTGCGTACCGCGGGTAACCGGGCCGAGGCGTAGGCAATAAAAACGACGATTGCCAGAGACTTGGTTCGGTCGCGACAGCCTTGACAACCTTCTTGAAGGTATCGTGAGAAAAGGACTTTCCCTTAAATTAGTTTTGGGGATTTTTCACCCACTCTTTGCCTTCCGGACAACCGTTGGGCGTGCGTGGAAATGGGAAGAAGAGAACTGGCCGTCGAGCGAAACGCTTCGCTCAAACGGTGTCACATCGCATTTTGTTATTCGTCATTTTCTTGTAAATAAATAGTTATTATTACTGTTAATCGTGAACAACATCATTCACCCTCACGGTCTACTCCTACAAACTCATAAAGCGTATTCCTTGGGAAATATCCTTCTCATCGGCCTCTCGTGTTGCCGCAGCCCCGGCTCGTAACAATTTATTAGGGAATTGTAAGATAGCAGAGGTTCGTTACATCGTAAGCGAAATTGTACAATGCTTCTCCGTTGTATGGGTCTGTAGAGTTGCTGATTGATAAAGAAATGAAGAAATTTTTATTTGCCTTTTAAAAATGCTGCATTAATTTGACATCGGGACACCCTGTATGTAAATTCTCACCACTATTATAACTTCCATCCCTAACGCTTATAGCGCTGAACTCTTATTTCATGCTTAGCCGTTAACGTTGGATGCGACACGGAAATGGTAATGCGGCTCTAGAGCCCCAAAATCGAGTGACACAGAAGACAAAGGAATGTCAGGTCTATTCTATACCTGGTCTGTGCGGCAACTATGTCTTTCCTACATTTATCGGCTAGTTTGGTCTTCCACCGGTTCTGATAATACATGGCGCGAATATACCATCAACGCCGGTGACGGAGAATTCTGGAAGCTTCATTCTGTCATTCCTCGAATCTGTTTCAGTACACGAGTCAGAAATTCATTATTATTTCAACGTGCGGTGGTTATTAGCGTTCAAACGCACCAGACCACCCTGCACTGATGTCTACTGGAGACAACTATACCCGCAAAAACTTTCTCCGTGCCGATTCCAGGACGAAAGACGGTTGAAACGGTTTGTTTACTACATCGCGTATGTGTACACGCTTTTCCTAGCTTGTGTGAGCGCACGCACACATTCAAGGCCCGCCGGGACGGCAGCCTTAATAACATTGTCTTAAGTCAACTAAAATGTTGATTTGAAAATCTAACCTCACTTTGCGAGAATAAGATGGCGATCTTAAGCATAAGGCGTTATGCTTGAATAAGTTCTTACTCGACTATGAATACTTACGTTCTTAAGATGATCTTAAGAACTGACTATGAAACATGATTTAATAAGGATTGCTTGACAAAGTAAATACTTGAGTAATTGCTTAAGGTGATGCTTATTTGCCGACTATGAAACTAGGCAGGGACTTAAGCAAATGCTTAACACGATCTTAGTCTTAAGTAACGACTATGAATACCGGCCTAAGTGTGTAGGTAGTAGCGTGCGGTGCAAGTTCGTACCCGTAGGATAGGCTTGAATAACTGTGTTCTTTGAGGGGCCCCAGTACTTGCTGCTAGATAAAGAGAAATATGATTAAATACTGGGTACAGGGGAGTTGGTGAAGAGTTCCCCCCGCCGCGGGGGTTCCCTTCCCCCACCGCTTTATGCGGTGGGATGGGGTGGGGCCCTCCGGGGATGGGGGAAGCTCCTCTGGGTTGCGTTGTGATGTGTAGGGTGGGGGTGTGTGTGTGTGTTTTCAGGGGGCGTGCGTTGCCCCCGAACATCGGGGCTGCGGGGTGTGTGGGTACCCGCCGGAGCTATGACCAAGCAGTTTTTGGGGTCAGAGCTGCAGTGCCAAACATCGGGCAGTGTCGGGAGAAATCCGCCGGGCGGTGGGGCCGTCACCCTTTAAGACATTTTATGGATTATGAACCCGATTCGCCTAGCCACGGATGACAACCAGGCGATCGGTGGCATAAGGCCATCCCCCGTCTCTCGCCCTGTCGGCAGCGAGGACGGTGTAAGGAGTACCGAGGGAGGGGCGAAAGCCCCATTGCACCCCTCGGAAAAAGTTACAGCTGCCAGACCTGGCTCGTACAAGGACGACGACGATGATTCTCTTGATTGTTGCGTCTTCAAGATGAAGAAGGGCCATGATGGAGGCGGGGTAGAGTCCGTTAAGGACTCCCCCGATACCGGTGCGGGTGCGGGACCGCCGAGGACGGACAGGGACAAGAAGGGCCCACAGTCCTCCCCGGCCACCATCCGTCGAGATCCGAGGGGCGGTACGCTGTGGGAGTTTTTCGACCGTACCGTGAGCGAGGCTCTGGGCGAGAGCACCCCGCAGAGAGGGTCTGCCTCGACGGCCACGGGCGAAGCCCTCATCAACATCGTCATGGACCCCAACCCAGTGATCATTTTGGAGACCCCTCCTCCCCCCCCCCCCGAGCATCTTTAGGGGGAGTCTGGTTAGGACCCCGCCGGAGACCCCGAGTAGGGACCCCGAGGGACTCGACCAGCGGTGGTCCTCCAGCGATGTCGAAGAAGGCACGGACCGAGAGTAAGGCGCCGGCGGGGAAGGCACCCCCTCCCCCCGCGCCTGGGGCGTCTCAGCGACAGACCCCTTCGGCTCTCCTGTCCGAGGCCTCGAGTAAGAAGAAGAAGAGGAAGAGGCCACCGAGGAGGAGGCCAGAAGCGGTGTTGATCCGCGTGCCGGAGGGCGGCACGTATATCGATACCTACCGGTCAGCGGTGACCATGGGTAGGGCCGCCCTCACGGGGATCAAGGCCGTGAAAAAGACGCGGCTTGGCCACGTCCTCCTTGAGCTCGAGGCTAAGGGCAGCGCGGCGGAGGTCTCCGCCGCGCTGATTACAGCCACGAAGGGGTCGCTTAACTGCGCGCCCCTGCAGGACAAGACGACGCTGCAGGTCAGGGACATCGACCCGATGGTCGATTCCCAGACGCTGGCAAAGGATCTGGGCGGGGCACTGAGGGTCGGTAATGATCGGCTCTGGGTGCGCTCGCTCAGGCTGGGTCCCTCGGGGAACCAGACCGCGGTGGTGGAGGTTCCCTCCTCCCTCTTGCCGCGTAAGATGGAGCCCGTCCGTTCTAGGACGGGACTTACCATGGTGCAAGCCAGACCCCTGGCTAGGTTGGTGCGCTGTTTCGCGTGCCACCAGCTGGGGCACCTCTGGGGCCGTCGCGTGCCCTTTGGTGAAGAAGGGAGGAGGGGAGCTGTGCCGGAGGTGCGGGGTGGGTGACCATGTAATCGCCTCGTGCCAAAACCCGGCACGATGCCTGGTTTGCTCGGCGGCAGGGATCAAGGGTCCCAAAGCCGCACATGTCACCGCTTCGCTGGCCTACCCGGCGGTTCGGCGGAAAGCGGTGACGGGGGGGCCGAGGACACCTAAGGCCCGGTGATGCACCTGAAGATCTTACAGATCAACCTAAATAGGTGCCGGCTGGCGCAGGATCTGCTCTTGCAGAACGCTAGCCAACTTAGCGTCGACATCGTGGTCATCTCCGAGCCATACAGGCTATTATCTGAGTGGAGCGGGGATGCCACGGGGGATTCGGCGCTATGGATCACCGGGTTCAATGGGAGGTTCGCCTCCCTGGCCCCTCATGTGGCGGCGGAGGGTGTAGCCACCGCGATCGTGGATAACACGGTCGTGGTGAGCTGCTACTGCCGGCCGAGCAAAAAGCATCCGGACTTCCTCCGTTTTATGGAGGAAGTCGAGGGCATCGTAGATTCCCTCCGCGCCCCTGGTATGGGGGTAATTATGGCAGGCGACTTTAACGCCAAGTCCCCGGCGTGGGGCGGCACGAAGTCCGATAAGAGGGGGCATTCTTGCATGGGCATGCTCGCTAGGCTGGGCCTCGTCCCGATAAGAGTTCCTCAGCGGGCCATCTTCCGCCGAAACCGGGGTTCGTCCTTCATAGACGTGATGTCTATGGACAGGGGGCTAGCGGGGCGCGTGCGGAGGAGTGAGGTACTTAAATACTTCACTGCCTCCGACCATCTGTACGTGCTCCACGTCTTGGCCAGGTCTTCCGTTCGAAGAAGACCGCAAGACGGCTGGTCCCCCTACTCTATCATGGATTTGGACCCCGAGGCGGTGGTGGAGAGGTTCCAGGAGCTTCGAGATGCCTTGCCCTCTCCCCTTGAGGACGTGCCTACCACGCCGGTTTCCGACGAACTCCGCGCTGACAAGATCCAGCGTATACTGGAGACAGTCTGCGCGGAGTTGCTGGCGAAGAAGCGCCTGCCAGGGGGAGCGCGTAAACCGAATTATTGGTGGACGGAGGAGATCGCCGAGGCCAGAAGAGCCATGAATAAGGCTCGGAGGGCCTTCCAGAGGAAGAGGAAGTGGAGAGATCCCCGCCTCGAAGACCTGAGGCAGACCTACTCCTTGGCCAGACGCCTGGTTCAGGTTTTAATCTGGCGGTCCAAGGAGGGGTTCTGGAGGGCCCTCCTGAGTACGGTCGACGGCGATCCGTGGGGGAAGCCGTATAAGATCGTCATGGCGAGGCTCGAGGGCAAGGCACCGCGGACAGTAATGTCGGCTGACCAGATCCGCCTGGTCGTCGACTCGCTGTTCGCCACCTCCGCGGTGCCTTCTACCGCTGCAGCGGTTCCCGCTGCGTTGCCCTCGCCTTCCCCCGCGGCTCGGTTCCTCCGTCCCACCACCAGCACGCACGCGCAGATCGATCTGCGCGGCTGGCTGCGTAATTCAGGTCGCGCTCCCGAGGTCAGCGATGACCTGGTCCGCCGCGCCTTGGCTTGTATCAAGCCAAAAAAGGCGCCCGGGCTCGACGGGGTCCCGTCCGAGGTCGTGGCTATCACGGCTCGGGCGGACCCCTCAACCATCCGCGAAATGGTGGCCGATACCCTGACGCGTGGTCGGATTCCGGCTTGGTGGAAGATGGCACGTGTCATCTTGATCCCGAAGCCGGGCAAGGATCCCTTAAGTCCCCGAGCATACAGGCCCATATCGATACTCCCGGCCCTATGCAAGGTCTGGGAGTATTCGATCAAGGGGCTGCTCGAGCAACAACTGGGCAGGGATCCATTCCATCCGTACCAGTATGGTTTCCGCCGGGGTATCGGCACGATCGAGGCTGCCACCGAGGTGGCAAGATTCGCGGAGGTATGTCGGATCCGGCAGAGAATCTGCGCCCTCCTGTCCCTGGACGTCCGCAACGCGTTTAACACGTTGCGGTGGGACGTAATCCTTCGGGAATTACGTAGGAGAGGCGTAGACCCCCATACACGCGTCGTGTTGGGGGATTATTTCTCTGGGCGGGGGATCACCGTGCACTCTTCAGAGGGCACGGTGGTCCGTGAAATATTCGCGGGGGTTCCACAGGGGTCCGTTTTAGGACCCTTTCTGTGGAACCTCGTGTATGACGGGCTCCTCACCGAGCTGGATGCCGAGGGCCGTTTCGTCCGCGCCGTCGCCTATGCCGACGACGTGGCCCTCCTTTTCTCGGCCGCGGACTTCCTCCAACTAAGCAGGATGATGGCTTCCGCAATGGCCAGGGTTCAAGCCTGGTTCGTCAAAACCGGGCTTACCCTGGCCGCGGAGAAGACCGAGGCCATCTTCCTGACCGGGCAGCGGGTCCAGAAGATCATGGATCTTAACATCTTGGGTGCGGATATCCGCACTGCTGCCACGGTCAGGTACCTGGGGGTCACTTTCGATTCCGTCAGGAATTTTAGACACCATTTAGAGGAGGTCGCCGCAAGAGCGGACAGGGTCTCCGGGGCTTATTGCCCAATACCCGGGGCCCGTCCATACGGTCGAGAAGGCTGTTCTACTCGGTGTGGGAGTCCGTCATATTATACGGCGCTCCGGTGCGGGCGGTGTCGTTGCGGACTGAGGCTCGCAGGGCGATCCTGCGTCGCGCCCAGCGAACCGCCCTCACCCATTTTACCGCGGCCTACAGGACAGTGGGCTTTCACTCGCTCTGCGTTTTAGCAGGGCGAATGCCACTGTACCTGAAGGCGAAAATGGGGCGTTCCATTTTCAACGCGAAGGCGGCCGACCGGGCCGACCCCGAGCTCAGGGGCAACCCGGCGGCTCTCAAGGAGCGAGCCCGCCTCCATAAGGCCTGTGCCATGGAAGAGGCGATGAAGGAGTGGCAGAGGGAGTGGGACCACATTCCGGCGTCTGACTGGGTTAGACGCCTGGTCCCCAAGGTTAACACCTTCGTGGCGACGCCTGGCCCGTCAGTTGCAGCCGAGTACTACTCGATGCAATTGATGAGCGGCCACGGGTGCTTTCAGAAGTTCCGATTTAGAATCGGGAAAGCACCCGCCGCCTCGTGTCTCGACTGCGGGATAGCACTCGACGACGCGGAGCACGTTCTGGTGTCGTGTCCAGCATACGACATCGAACGTGCGGCGTTTGCCGCGGCCTTGGGGGCGCCTGTGGAGCCCCTCTACCTCATAGGCATGGCCACTGCCTCCTCCGAGAAGTGGCAAGCGTTCCTGTCGTTTGCAACGACCGTCATGACGGATCGGCAAACGAAGGAACGGGAGGCGGAAAAAGCTCTCCGAGCCGCGAGAGCCGAGGCCGCACGCCTGGCGGCAGCGCAGAAAGCGCTGGACCGGCGGCGCCTTGCGCGAAAGCGTAAGCGCCAGGGCGTCGGCTATCGGCCCGTTGGGTCCCCCTTTTTGTGGGACCCACGGAAATGTTTTTTTTTTTAGCGGTATGTGTTCGCGTTTTGTATAGTTTACTAACTTATTTATTTCTTCGTGTGCTTTGGTCCGTGTATTTACTTATTTATTTATTAATATTTATTTATTTATTCGGTCCTATACACCTTAGAGGTTTAAGTTTTAAACATCTTTTAGCGCGCAACACAAGGAGTTCCCACGTGGTTACGCTCACCGGCCGGAGGTGCACGGTCGGTGGAGCGGGCGTGGGCTGTTCCCGTGGTGGACAGCTGCACGGTGGGGCCCCACCTCCCCAGGTAGCGGTGTCCCGAAGTACTACAACAGACGTTCCGGGCACCGCTATGGGGTCAACAAGATGGTGGGGTGCAAAAGAGGGGGTTTTTAGTGGGTATACCTGTATTATTATACAGGGAGTCCCACATAACCCCGGCAGACAACTGCCGGGGTATGCGTAATTGCATTTTCCCCCTCTATAAAAAAAAATAAAGTACTTGCTGCTAGAGTTACTCTGGCTAGCAGTTTTTTAGTTACAGTTACTTTTTTCTTGAAAGTGTTAATAATATTGTGTTTTTTTTTACACTGTACTCTGTAGTTCTCTTTATTGACTCCCCTAGGGGTTTCAATCTTATATTTCCCTTCTCTCCACTCTCTCCACTTCTTACATTTTCCTTAACTCTACCTTATATCTACCTTAACCTATCTTAACCTATCTTAACCTATTTTAACCTATCTTAACCTATCTTCACCTATCTTAAACTCCCCGCTCCTCGCTCGCTTGCCCCCTAACTCTCTCCCCGCTCTCGCTCGCCTACGCACCTCTCTCTCTCCCGGACCTCCGCTTCCGCTCGTCTCCCCTTCCACTCTCATCTCTCCCCTCATTCCTCCAGACCTTCTCTCCTTTCCTCAATCTTCCTCATCCATTCCTCTCCCTCTCCCTCATCATCTAAAACCTCCCTCGCCATCTCCTGCCACCCCCTCTCCTCTCCCCACACCATGCATACCTACCACACGTTTTCCCACGTCTCCTCCCCCCCCCCTCTAGACAACCTACACCTCTTTTTTCTTCTCCTTCCCAGTACCTACCCCCCCCCCCCTCATTTCATTGCCGAACCTAAATCTTGCCACCCTTTTCCATCTATTTTCTCCCCATCCCTTCTTCAAGTACCCTGGCAGCCCTTCCCCTTTCACCCTTCCATACCACTTGTTATACCGCGATTCCCCTATCCTTTTCTAACTCTCCTCTTCCTGCAATTTCCATTCCCTTCTTACTAGCTCCTCTCCTCTTATACCCCCACTTTCCCTCGCACTTTCCACCTCATCCAGTGTCCAGCCCCTTTCCTCGTAAAATTCTTTTTTTTCTTCTTCCTACCCCTCCAAAGATTTTCCCCTCTTGCACCTCTCCTCTATTTCCTCCCAGCACCTCCTCGCCAACTCGCCCCCTTGCCCCTCTTCCAACTTCTTTTCGAACCCCCACGCCCTCATCCCTGCCCTTCCTTTCAGCATCCTCTCTGCATCTCCTCCCTAACCATATAGCCCGACATGCAGTCCCTCCACCTTCTCCCTTTCCCTCCACCTCCAACTTCCACTCCGTACCTCACCACCGTCCACACCAACTTGTCAAACAGCCATAACCTTTTTTCCCAATCCTTCCCAAACAACCTTTTCCCGGTCCCCCATATCTTCCCCATCACCGTCGCTCCGTTTCTTACCCTCTCCCCTACATGCCCCTCCTGCCCCCCGTTCCCCATCACCGTGTATTCCAAGTATTTGAAACTCCACACCTCCTCCAGCTCCTTACCCTTCCACCTTCCCCCATCCCTTCTACACCTCATCACCTTCGTTTTCCCCACATTGACCTGTAGTCCCTTCCCATCGACGTACCTCTCCAACTTCCCCATCAACCCCTTCATCCCCTCCTCGTCCTCCGCCAATACCGCCACATCTTCGGCGTATGCCAAGGCATAAACGTTTCCCCCTTCCCAGCTTCACACCCCCACCCTCCCTTTTCCAACTTCTCGTCCATGTCCGCTATTAGCAGGGTGAAGAGGCGCGGACTCAGCGGACACCCCTGTCTCACCCCTCTCGCTGTCCAAAACCTCTCCCCCTCCTCATCCCCCACCCGCACCCTACCTATCGTTTCCCTTAGCGCCTCCTCACACCTTACTACCAGTTGCTCCCTCACCCCCCTCCCCCTCATTGCCCTCACCAACACCTCCCTGTCCACCGAGTCAAATGCCGCCTTCATGTCCACGAATAACACAACCATCTTCTTCCCCTTTCTCCCCACTTGCCTATTTATCAGGTAATTTAAAACATAAATGTTATCCATACACCCCACCCCCCTCCTAAACCCCGTTTGACTCGGTGGTAACAGTCGCTTCTCCTCCACCTCCCCTCTCAACGTCTCCGCTAACACCGATGCGTAGACCTTATACGCCGTCTGCGTTAGCGTTATACCCCTATACTCCTCTACCTTTTTCCCCAGCCCCTTCTTTACCACCGGTACCACTACCCCCTCTTTCTGGCCACCCTTCCCCCCCTCCACACCCACTTACACAATTCCCACAGCCAGTCCTCCACTTCCGCGCCTCCATACTTCCACACCTCGTTCGGAATCCCATCCCCCCCATCCCCGCCTTCCCGTCGTTTAGATTCCTTATCACCTTTCTAATTTCCTCTCTCCCTATCTCTGGCTCCCCGTCCTCCCTCTTCCTCGTCTCCCCACCCTTTCTCACCCTCCACTCCACTCCCCTTAACAGCCTCCTGAAATACCCGTCCCATTCTCCCATTGGTATACCTTCATAAACCCTCCCTCTCATTTTTCTCGCCCTATTTACCACCTTCCATACTTGCCCCTCCGGTCTCTGGAAGGGGTTTCCACCTCCTTCACCCACCTCTCCACCTCCATCCTACTTTTTCCTCACATAACCTCCCATACTCCTTCCTCTCCTTATATTCTCTCGCATCCCCTCCTTCCCTCCTCTATTTCCTCAGCTCCCTCCTTACCTTACACTTCTCCTCCCTACACTCCTTATCCCACCATCCTCCCTTCCTTCCCCTCTCCCCTCCTCCCCCGTCTTACCCATTGCGCCCATTATTCTTTCCCGCAACTCACTCCACTCCTCCTCTACTCCCTTCTCTCCGCCTCCCCTTTTCCCAAACTTCCTCATAAACTCCATCCTCCCCTCCTCCGTCCAGTTTCCTCTGCCCCTCCCCTTTCCCCTCCTTTTTCCCCTTCCCCCCTCATCCCATCCCTGCCCTCTCAGCCACACCACCACCGGGTGGTGATCCGACTCCACTCTCTCCCCTACCTCCATCCGTTCCACCTTCTGCCTTGTATCCTCATTCCCTATCACATAATCTATTACTGTATTCCCCCTCCCCCCTGTGAAAGTCCACTCCCCCTCCTCGGCCCCCTCTGTATTTCCATTCATTATTCCCCACCCCGTTTCCTCTAAGCACCCGCACAGCCTCCTCCCCTCCCCATTCACCTCCTTATCCTTGGATCTCCTTCTCCCTCCCCTCTTCCTTCCTCCCCTGTGCGCGCGTTAAAGTCCCCACCGATCACTACTCTCGTTCCCCTCGCCCTCTCTTCCATCCACTCCCCTAGATCCTCCAGCTTCTCCTTGAGGTTCCTATTCACATATACCCCAACTATCTCCCACCATTCCTCCCCAATCTTCACTTTCTTCGCCATTATCCCCTCCTCCATTATCCCTCTTCCTCCCCCTCTCTCACTTCCAACCCCTTTCTCACCCCTATTACCATCCCTCCCATCGCTCTTCCCTTCTGGTTTTCCCTCCTGACCCATTGATTTTCCCACACGTACCCCCTAGGTAGCTTCCTTTCCACGTACTCCCACTCTTTCTCCTCCACTCAGGTCTCACTTAGCACCATAACATCCCACTCCTCCAGCCCCCTCCAAAAGTCTTCATTCTTCCTCTTCACTCCTGCAACGTTCCAGAAAGCCACCTTCCAACTCCCCCCTTCCTTTCCTTTCTCCCTCCTCCTTCCCCTCTACTTTCCCCCTTCCCACCTCAATCGTTTCCCTGCCCCTCACACCATTTCTCCCCTATCTCGTCCCACCTTCTTACCTTTCTATCCACCCACATTTTCATATACCCCACCTGCACCTTCCTACCTCTCTCCCTTTCCCTTTGCGCCACTCTCTCTATCTTCCATCTCGCTCTCCTTCCTCTTCTGTGAGGTCATCCTCTACCCTCTCCCTTCTTCCTCTCAGTTTTTTTTGCCTCCACCACCTTCCTCTTTTCCTCTCTCCCCTCTAGCCTTACCAGTACCATACCCCTCCCCTCCTTTCCTGTCCTTCCTATGCCCACTACCTCTTTTACCCCCCCCCCCCCCCCGGTCCCCAACCCCATCCTTTCCCATAGCCTCTCCACTTCCTCCTTCACCTCCTTTCCTTCCATCCCCAACCCCCTTACCACCACATTACTTCTTCTAATCTCTCTCTCCTTCTTATCTTGCATCACCTCTATCCTTCTGACTCTCAGCCTCCATTCCTCTCCTTGCCCTTCCACCACCAAACCCCTCCCCTCACTCCCCCTTCTTTCCTTTTCCCACCTCCCTACCTTCTCCATCTTCTCGTCCACTTTCCTATCCCTTTCTTCTATCTTCCCTATCTTTTCCACGAGCCCTTCTCTCCTCACCCTCTCCTCCTTCATCTCCTCCTCCCATCTCCTCCTTTTCACTTTCCACTCTTCCTCCAATCTTCTTCTGTCCTCCCTCTCCCTCTTCATCTCCTCCCTCTCTTTCCTTATCTCCACCTCCATTCTTCTTCTCTCCTCCCTATCCCTTCTCATTTCTTTCCTCATCCTCCTCATCTCCAACATCATTTCTCTTATCACCCCCTCTAGCGCTCCCCCTCCTTAACCTGTTTTCCCCCCCTTTATCTCTACTTTCTGGCGATCTCTGCGTTTTCCCATTTGTCTTAAACCCTCCCGCTTTTTCATCCTCCATATTTTCAGCGTCCTCCTCTCTCTCCCTTTTCCCCCATAGACTGTCCAAGCTCCCCACACTACTTGAACTGTCCTTTTTTCTTCTTTCTTCACTCGTCGTCTTCCCTACCTCTTTTTCCTCCCCTGTTTTCCCCGCCATTTCTTCCTCTCCCCTCTTTCGCCCTTTCTCCTTTCTTCCCCTTCCCATTTTCCCTTCCCTATTATCTCTTTACCCTACACCTCCTCTTCTTTCTTTCCTACCCCCTTTATCCTCTCCTCTCTATTCCTCCTTCCTTGCCCTCTCGCCTTCTCTTGTGTTTAAACTTCCCGCCTTTCCCTTCCTCTTCTCTCCTGTTTAAACTTCCCGCCTTTCTCTAGCTCTTCCCTATTACTTCTCTCCTCTCCCGCAGGTGCCACCACCTGTCACTCTCCACGCTCCTTCCCGCCTTTTTGCACCTATCACCACGACCTAACCTCCAAACTTCCCTTATCCCTCCTGTAACTCTGCCACCCCCTATCGCCGTCCTTTTCCCTTTATCCCCCGTCCCTTCCCCACCGCTCTACTACCTTTCACCCACACTCCCCACTCTCCTTCACCACCTCACTCGCCTTTCCTTCCACCGCAATCACCACTCACTCTCACACGCAGCCGTCACTCTCGCGACCGGAAACGGAAGTTTTTTCCGGAAACAGTGTTTCTTTTACACTGTACTCTATTTCTCATTTTGTATAAATATTTATTTAAATCAGTTCGTTTAATTTCTTCATATTTTTTTCAAAATTATGTACACATATATCGATAAAAGTAATGGGACTTACAAGAACGTAGTCAGATACATACATTGAGTGGGATAATTGTCAAATACATTCTGACAAAACACTGAATGGAAAGACGTGTTATTACTTATACGAGGTTGATTAAAAGCGTACGTAATTATAGTGTTGTGGTTTTCCATAAACGGATACTTATAACTAACAATACTTAGCTAATAAATATTTTCGGGAACTGTCATCCGTATTTTATTCATTCAATTTTATTCATTTATGTGCATGAGTATCTCTGAATACTAACTACCTCCTAGGCGAGTCCGAGTTTTTTCCACATTTCAATAGCAATTGCCATATCATAAACCCAGGCAACGGGATCCATTGTACACCGTCCACTGGAGGGTCGCTGGGCCCCCCAAGAATCACAGTCAGTCAAGCCTATCGTACGGGCATGAGGTTGCACCGCACATTACTACAGTTTTCCCTATCCGTGGCGCGCCTACGTTACGATTGGCTTTCGAGCTCCCCTTCCGCGCGGCTATGGAAAACATCATGGAGACCGTGCTCTCAAATGGCTCGATGTGGCCAACGCTGGGTTAGCCCACTCCACAGTCGCAAAGATGGTGTGATAGTCAGCTAAATAAACATACAGCTCAACCCTCTGAGTCATCCTGTTTACCAATAGAGGGTGTTTCTGCAGCGACGTCTGTCAAAGAAGTGCCGAATTTTATGGGTTTCGACCCTCGGACCGGTTGGAATACCATTAAAAAGTCAGTAATGTCCAGGAGTTCCACATTTCTCATCAGATTTTTGCGAAAACGACGTGAATTGATTCCTTATGTTTCGCCGATGAAACTAACACTAAGAACGACGTAATTCGGACCACTGTGAAGTCCCGGCCCCATCACGGGAGCGCGACTTAATGTTCGCCAGCGCCACCAGAGGTCTAATCTTTCTAATTCTTTCTCACAAATCCTAACTTCCAATCTCATTCGTATATATACAAGTTCCGTGTGTGTGCGTGCGTGTGTGTGTGTGTGTGGGTGGTATGTTAGTACGTTACGATGAACCCCAGAGTTCGTAGGAAACGCGCGTTGCGATGCGTCAACGGTTTGTCGCTTTTTCTTCGTTTTCCTCTTGTTCCCGTGCCGCTCTCTGTCTTCATTAGTGTTGTCGTTGGTGTTTCGTCTTGACAATAATGCGTTGAAGAGGCCACAGAAGCGGTGAACGATGATGTGTCGTACGTGTGATCGAACACCAACATGCTATGCACTCACGCTATCTTATCGCGCGAACGCCGTGGCACATGCAGGCGAATCGTTATTTCCTCTCCGCGAAAATCTATAGGACGATTGTACTGATGGATGATGCGTACCGTTAGATCGTGTATCGCTCGTGCAACGATCGGCAGGTAAATGACGTGTAGCGAAGATTGCGATATCTTATATCCCGAGGGTACGCTAGGTGAAAATTCGTGAATCGTGTGTACCGGTTTGTTGTTGCTGTACGCACCGGTAGTGACGTTGCACGTTACTCTGATCACGTTAATGGTTACAATGTTCACGGGTTCGTTGGACTCGTGCCAGAAGAATCTGAGAACGGCACTAGCATAGGCGTCGGGGAAAGCCCTAGCAATGAGCCCACGTTGTTCGGTTTCGTAAAGTCTACGAAAAACGAGCAGTACAGTTCGCTTTCCATGGTATTGTTGTTAGCTCGTAACACTAGTGGATACTTGGCGTCGTCGTCGTCGTCGTCGTTCTCGTTGGTACCGCATCGTCGAGGATATAGCTCGAGCAATCAGCTTCATGTACTTGGCGATAGCGTCTAATTCGTAGGAGTCGTGGGGGATCGTAATGGATTCGCGGGCGATGTCGACGCTTGATTCCTGGCCGGTGTCATAGTTCACGACGTAGTAGAATTTATCTTTGCTCGAGCCGATGTTTGGTATCGTGTGAAATGTCTACAAGTCGGCGAGTCCTAGTTCGTACTGCACGTCGCTCAAATCTATCGGTGGAAAATAATTGACCGTGAGCCCGCTGCTTCGACCCGTTAACGTGAGCGTGAGCGACATTGTACCACTGCTACCACCGCTGCGGGTTACCCTAGCGAGGCTGAGAGAGAGAAAGTGACTCAAAGGTACGGTTGCGCATCAATTTATCTTGGGTAGCGTCGAGGCCAAAATTCCAGAGCTTTTGTTGCAGAAAGTGTGCGCGCAAGTGACCGCAATTGGTCTGGTCGAAACGTTGAAAGCGATCGTGATTGTACTTGATCGTGATCGTAGATGGCGTTCCCCGTCCGAAATAATCGATCAGTTCAGGGACGGTCGCAACTTCCCAAAACTGTCGAAATACTGCACGCGCGATCCGCGTTTCGCGTACGCCATCCAGTGCGTGCCTTCGCCGCGATTCTCATCAAGATTCGCGATACCGCATTCGTTTGGTCGTACGCGCGCGGGGAGCGTGTCTCACATAAACACCCCTCGAAAGAATGGTACGTCGGTGCACTCGCGCTCTAATTGCAGGTTCGTCATACCGTTGACCGGCGTTTTTTTCCTCTCGACCACTGTCGTCTCAGGTTCATGCCGGCGCCGCGCTTGTACAGTGCCAGATACAATCCTCGTTCTTCCATCGCCCGATTATGACGCACCGTTTCTTCCAGCTGTTTTCGCGCAGCCTTCGCGTCGTTGACTGCTTTGGCGATACCCGCAGCTCCATCGGCTAATGCGCCGATAGCCGACAGAATGGACAGAAGAAGCGGAAGAAAGCCTCCGCGTTTCGCTATCGGTAGGATACGGTGCTGTCGCGACCGTCGTAGTCCTCTGGACTTGCGTTTCCGTCTCGTAGTTCTTCTTCTTCCTCCTCCTCCTCCTCTTCTACTCATATCCATACCAAGTTTAGTCTTAGCTTTCATCGCGGCCCACACTCCGATCGCCGCTGCATTTTCACCGAAAGTCGCGTCGTTCGCGAACGCTCGTTCTCGCGCTCGTTCGGCTAACGCGCGATCCGCCTCGTGTCGTCCCTCCAAATCCTTTCGACGAGAGTACGCGATATCGTGCTCCCGATACGCGGCGTCCAGCGGATTTATACCTTTGTCGCCGCGAGCCAATCGCTTCAGCAGACGCGTCCCCGGTCCGCAGAACTGATATTCCGGAATGTGTAGCTCTATCGGTAAACGGTTTATGATACCGTTCACGAGTCCCGATCCTGTCTTCTTCTTCTTCGTTGTTGGTCTACGCGTTACCGCAACCATATACGTGAAAATGCAGATACACGGGAATGCAAGGGCAGTCGTAAGTCGACGGTTCTTCGATAGCGATCGGTTCAAGGAGCGCTACGATTCTGATTCGCTCGACAGGTGTCGCGGGTATAAATAGCATTGGCGTTACGGTTTCGGCGGGTGAGAGAGAGAGAGAGGGAGAGCATGCGATTCGCGAAACAACCGAACGCTATTCGCGTGACCGCGAACAGGAAGGTGGGGGATTCGGCGTGGGATGAGAGTCGATCTCGCAGGCACGGTTCGTTGCTGCCGAACAGCGTGCGAGCCGTGATCTGCGGTCCGTCCGGGTGCCGAAAAACGAACGTGCTTCTCAGCCTGCTGGAGAGTCCGAACGGTTTGCGCTTCGAGAACGTGTACGTGTACTCGAAATCGTTGCGACAGCCAAAGTATCGGTATCTGGAGCGAGTGTTGTCGCGCGTCGGCGGACTTGGGTACTCGTCTTACGGATCATGGGACGTGATTACCTATTGACCTTGACTACCTACAAACGCATCGCAATTGGAATTCGCATCGGTCGGGATTCGTGCTACGTTGAAATCGCCATAGTCGGCAACAAATTCAACGAACTGTGTTTCCCCATGTTTACGTGGAAACTTCTGCTGCAGCAAGAACCGGAAATACTTCAACGTTTCCGTAACGACACAACTCCGTCGCATCAAAACTCTATCATCGTTGATCAGTTACGCATCGACTTCACGCGAATCAACAATTACCGAATTTTCAAAATATCGGATGGCAGTTCCACCATATACATGACCGAAGCTACGATACGCCAAATGTTCAAATACGATTGCTGCATCGATCATATGTTCTCGTGGTTGTCGGAAATTCTAAACTCCGTAAGCAGCAAATACGCTTCCTTTGGCGATATTATACGCGCCGCTACGACACATTTCCGAAAGCGAATACTTCGAACCACATTCTTTGTTAGATTGTGAATTATTAGCGTTAGGCTTGGATTCGATGGTAGACGATGCTCGCAACGTACGATACTGAGTGTATATATACTTTCCCAATATATACAATACTTTTTCATACGAATACCTGTATTGTCTGATACCTTACACGATCCTTTCCTTTCCGCACAGAATATCACTTCTCCCAAAAACTATGTAATGTTCTTTCGATTTTCATTTCTTACACTAGGTATGTACGATCTCGAAACATCTATACCTCTTATTACGCATTTCGAATAGTGTCACATCTCTCGCACCGAATATGTTCTTGATACTCATCTCTAGCCCAATGGACTGCTGACAACAGTATCCGATTACATCGCTTTATTCTTATACACATCATATTCTGCTGCTACGTGATCGCTTTTAAGCATATGCGTATTCCTCTCGAAAGTTTACCTGCACTCATTATCGCAAACAGAAGCGCACCGATGCTGCGTAGTATTCTCGGGAGTCAACCTTCCATCGTTACAGTGAAATGTTTTTGGCGCGATTATCGCGCGCGCCGTAACAAAATGTAGGTTTCGAATTGCATCTTCTACGCGTCGTACCGTCGTATGTTTTTTCTGACCTCCGACCGAGAGAGGAATAGCGACAAAGAGATATACGAAAATATCGTACCACTCTCTTTCGCGCTCCTTGTTCGAACGTCACCGCTGTCCGCTCTGAATTTTCGCGGTTCCGAGATAGCGCGCACCGATGCTGCTGCGCATTATTCTCAAATTACGCGATACGAAAATGCAGGTTTCGACTTGCAAATTCTGCGCGTCGTACCTCATTATTCTCGGAAGTTGACTTTTAATCGTTATGTGTTTATGGTACTGTTGCGGGCACCCTATGGATAGAATCCATGGCCCCCTGGTACCCGCGACAAAATCAAGAGGACAGCGAGAAGAAGGCGATCGGACCGATCGCCTGTCAAGCTGTCATTCGAGAGTCAGCCGCGATCATAAGCAGACGTATCGATACCTACATTTCCCTGCACTAGAGATTACTGTTTATTATTATTATTCTTTCATGTTGTGTTACTGCTGTTGTATAATAAACTTCCGTTATGTCGAACACAAAACGTAACAGTACGATATTCGCGCCGTAATAACATGCAGGTTTCGACTTGCATCTTCTACGCGTGGTACCGCATTATTCTCGGAAGTTGACCTTCGCTATCCGTCTGTTTTGCCTATAGCCCTAGAGAGGAATAGAGAGAGGGAGAGCGGTGTAAATATCATACCTCTCGCTCTCTCTCGTACACCTGGTTCGAACGTCGCGCCATAAGAGCATGCATGTTTCGACTTGCATCTTCTACGCGTCGTAGCTCATGTTGCACGAGATGTCAATAGTTGACTTGCGATGTCCGTATGTTTTAACTATGGTCCTAGAGAGAGGGAGTGAGAGAGCGGTGTAAATATCATACCTCTCTCTCTCATACACCCGATTCGAACGTCGCAGATATCGGGGCGCGATCTGGCCCATGGGGTGATCCGAAAGTTGTGGATCGCTTCCTACGACGCGTGATGAGTCATCGGCGGTACCTTCTCTACCTGCTCCCAGGTCCCGTTCCCCCTCCAGACGCTCGTCCCCACCTGCTCCAGGGTTGCGGTCCCCACGTCTGACTCGTCCCCACCTCCACGGGTCGCGTTCCCCCACCCGCTTCCCCCTCGCCGCCGGTGCGGTACCCCTCACCCCGCTTCACCTCCTCGCCACCCATTGGTCCAGAATTCCCTTAGTATACCTACTTGTAGTATCAAATATTTCTGTAAGTCGCAAATGTATGTACAGGAAAGTTACGTTTGGAACCATCGAAATTTCATCGATGATTACTAAAGCAAAATTTTTTAGTTGATCTCGTACAATTTGAAGGGCTGCATCACTAAGTTGCCTATACTGGGCTGTATGTCCATGTTCTACAGGTAATTGAAATAACCGGTGGATGGTAAGACCATCAATATTAAAAGCTGAGATTCCAGTAGGAGCAGTTACTGCTGTGTCTTTTCCGATACTGTGCTTGATCCAGTGTCTGATAGTTTTTATTAAAAAACTTTTCCCAGTGCCAACTTCTCCACTCACATAAAGCCTGAGAATGTTATCATTAGACGTCAAGGATTTAGTAACTTTATCAAATATCCGCTTCTGATCATGCTTCAATTCCGAAATCATTTCTTGAAGACACCACAGTCAAATTTGTTTTCCGTGTCTTTAAAATCTTTCATGGCACCAACAGTTTCAACGGGAACACACTCTAATGGGTAATCGCCTTTATCATTTCCTTCTTGTTCTACAGTATTCAACACGTTCTTTTCAATTTCTTCCTTTATATGATCACGCGCTTCTTGAATATCTGTTATTCGTTCGTGATATTGAACTGCTTCTGTCAATTGTGATTCTAGCGATAAAAAAGCTTCCGCATATCTGTTAAATCCATTTTTCAATACATCGGTGTTTCTGCAAGGTTGGAATAATAATAATAATGAGAAATAATAATTCTCAGGTTGAGTTTGCACACTGTACTTATAATGATTGATAAGATACCCCCTTTTCCTTTTTTTTTCAAAAACAAGGATGCACGGATTTCATAATATTCAGTTTTTTCCGACGGTCTAATTTTAGTAACGTCATACCACATAGAAAATTCGTACAGATGCATAGATTCTAATTCCTTAGGTCTGTTAGGATAGTGATCATTTATGAGGGATGGACAAAATATGTCTGTGGATTCACCCTCCAGCTCCTCAATCTCTTTGCCAGTTTTCAATTTCCTACTTCTCAGTATATTTACATTTAACCATCTAATAGTAGTACTGGAGTCAGTGCCATTCAATGATAATCCTAAAAGAGTATCAGCGCATTCAGGCGCTCCACATTCTCTATGATATAGCATGCACATTTCAAGGTTGTACAGTAGACTAGCCAATGACTTAGTAGAATTCATTGCTGCCATAGTGTCTGTAGCGTAACTTTTTTCCGGCTTTGACACATACTTAGTACAATAACATGTTACCAACCCTGTCTTTTCCCCAATATATTGTATATCCATGCTACCTCTCCAAACCGTGAGAACGGCAGCATTATAATCATTGATACGGACTTCCTTTATTGAACGTGGAAGATCATAGAATCTACCTTTTGCTTTCAATTGTTTTCTAGCACCTATAGAAATAGCCACATCCCTTATTATCAAAGTATCTGTAACTGGACGTGGAAATGAAAATCTACATACCTTACAGAAGAAATTTTTAGTTTTTTTGTTGCGTAGACAGTAGCTATTGCATTTATGCATTTGATATGCAATTGCACGACTATATAAGGATATTCTTCCGAATGGCCCCAGTGGCCGATCGAGATGAGGTTTGGAGGGAGGAGTGGGAAGGGGGTATGGACCCTAAATCAAACATGGTAGCTTCGGGTATTTATTAATTTCCAAAATATTAATAAAAAATTATTGTTTTTTTAAAATTTTTTTTTCGATGTAGGTGCAGGCACCCCTGCCCGGCGACCCTCCCGTCCCCCCAAACTGTTTTACGAACTGCTGGACGCGTTCCCCTTACCTCCGCGTACTCCTCAGGCGCCGGAAAGGCACGCGTATTTAGCTGAAATTCATAGTCAATTTTCTTGAAAACGAAGTGTGATATTAAAAAATTGTCGATCTGTCAAATCACCCTCCAGAATATTGACTATCGGTAGAATAACACCCTATATAGTAGGATGGGTCGCATTCGGAAGTTGCTGGTTCAAATCTCCACTCTGGAAACAGGATCAGAAGCAATGAGTACGTTCGGGGACATTTTAAGCACCGATGGACCGTTTAATTCACGAAGATATTCTATTAAATTTGTCCGTAGCCACTCACTTGGACTGAGCGAGAGGAACCATGCAGCTGGTTCATAATGGTGTATCATACAGATCAAATCGTTCCTCGGTTTTCGCCAATACTGCGCTGTCTTATGTAATCTGGAAAAATATAGTGTTCAAGTTTGTTTGTAGCTGATCTTTAGAGAGTGGCTCTAGAAAACCAGCAGCTGTGTGTTTTTCACGTGGATTTACGACGTTCATTTTGTGATAAATTCCAGCGTTCAATTGCCGCATATTGTGTAATTTATTAATCGTGTAATAAATGAAAAATATATTGCATGTTTATTCGAAATTGCGAATGCTTGGACATCAGTTTGGACTTAATGAATTCATGATCACTGAAATGAAACAATCTTTCTTCATGCTGTCCGTTCACCCCATAAGGATATAAATCTGGGAAACATTTCACATCACACATTCTCATTTCGAAAATGTACTTTTGCCTAATATGAAAACACCATTTTATTATACGCTCAGCTTCCAATCTACTTGCTCCTCCAGGCGGCATGCTAATAATTTTTTAAAGTTTTCTAATATAAGTTTCTTTGTTATTTTTGGTTGCTATATTGTTATTTGTTACAGCAATATAACGATATTTTTTAATTATTTGTGGAACAGCACGACGTTTTGCTACTTTACTATAATCATCTCCTTTACGTATTTCATGATAATGTACCTTCCGCTTTTTGAAGATAACCTTCTTTATTTAGCTAGTCATAATTTTTTTGCTTTCCGCATTTCACTTCTTTATTTACGTCATAATGCACTTTTTTCTTTTTTAATATACCTTCTTTGCGAGCGTTATAATATTCATAATTATAAAGTTTTATGCTTTCCTCGATTATTTTGTAATCTTTGCCTTTTTTATATTACACTCCCCTTTCTTTTCTTTATAAACAGCTTTTCTTTTTAAACTAATTTCCTCTTTATGTCTTTTATAATAATTAGATTTGTATTCTGTCCTATTACATGGTACGTATACATTGCTGATATTTTACTTCGAAATGAATAGTGGATCTGTCTGAAGTGTTAATTGTTGAGTCTGATTGCTTGGAAAATGTTCTATACGTTGAGATTGAAACATTTGGATCAAATGTTGGCGCATCAACCCGTGATTGTACGTTACTTTGTCTGGTAATATTTTGAATAATAACGAGACAGCAAATGCAATCGCAAAAACTCCGCAATTCCGACCATTAGGTTGAGTTTGTACATGTGGAAATTCAATAAATTCTTCGTCAATTGCACCGTCTTGTTTATTTAAAAAAGGGTATAACTTCTCAAGATCATAAGGGTATAACTTCTCAACTTCGAGGAATTAAAAGAATCATAAATATAAACACTTCTTTCATCATGTTTATAGAAGCTACAAACCCAATGCCCCCCTGTATTGGTTCTAAAATTATCGCTTTGGTACGAAATCTATATGTGATTCTGATTTTCAGAAACTGGTTGAATGTTATCAGGCAATTGAACTCTCTACATCTCGCGTGGTTTATAATTAGAGTTAGCTTCTAATAATTTGTGAAAATATTCAATATGACCATCTGTTAACCATTCGCCTCCGTTGATAATTTGCATACTATTTAAACTGAGTGGTAAGAATCTATTAACTACAGACATGATGAATTATAATTTCATATTTATATTTATAATAATATAAGATTGAAAAGTTTAATAATTATGTACGTAATTTAACAATTCAACAACGCTTTATAACCGAGAATATTATTTTTATTGAATATCACGCTACAGCACTTTGTGATAACTAGTGTATTATTATGGAATTAAGTATGCTTCCCATTAATTCAGTGCCTAAGCAGCTGAGAATTTCGTCGCATAAGCAGCCGATAGTTGCGGCACATAAGCAGCCGAGACTACTTGAAAATATCGAAAGAAAAAGAAAGAAACGCAGAAAAAGTGAAAGAGAAAGAAAAAGAGAGGTTATAAAGTATAAGACTCCCACGATCTTTTATCAAATAAATATCCACGATCTGAAAATAATAATTTATGAATATATTAGCTTTATTAATTATTAGAAAATTTCAGATAGGGTGATCCAATCTTACTTAATAAAACTTATCTGTTGAATATTTTTTATATTTTTTTTATTTAATAATGACAGGGGTCACAGATCATAGTCAAAATATGAGTGAATACATTAGCTTATATCTCAACACGCTTGCCAATTGACCGTACGGTCACACCATGGACCACGGTGTAATAGGAAGGTGTTCCAACAACATATTTCTATATATGGATTTGAACTATGGAGCATAGGAAAACTGAGCTCCGGTTCATCCATACAGTATTGTCTCCGTATGTGCTCGGTTTGGTGCACACGATACGGGCTTGTCGCTATCCCCACCACTTCAGTCTCACTCTTGTCCGACGAAGGCGAGAGCGAGATGGAACGAGAGCGAGCGAGAGCCACTGAAAGCGAGCGAGGACGGTACGAGACAGACGACGCGTTGATGTTTTGTCTCGCTCCGTCTTTCGGGCACCGTGACACTCCGTCCTTTGCGTGCGCGACGGACGTGCGCGATGGTCGCAAGCACTTACGGTAGCACGGGAACCGCTTCGCAAAATCTTGGCCCGACTCAAGCCTTTTTTGCGCCCTAGGCGAACTTGTCAAATTGCGCCCTTTATTATAATACATTTATTTGAGATTATTTATGACTGATTATTTATTACTTTGCAAAATTAGGCAATTGCTAGGGCACAAGGTTGACAAGAGGCGCAAAATGGTATTGTCATTGCTGGTATTGTTGAAAATAAACTTTAAAATAAAATATTACAAATTGTACTATAATTGGTTTAAACTACGAATAAAAATTCAGCTTAAGGTCATCAATAATCTCAAATAAATGTATTATAATAAAGGGCTCAATTGGACAAGTTCGCCTAGGACGCAAAAAAGACTCGTGCCGTGCTTGACTATCTGACCGTCGCGCGCATGCGTCGAGCAGTCACGATTTCATCTGAGTGCTCGCACCCGTCGCGCACGCCCGCCGCACACGTCCGCTGCGCACGCAAAGCGTTCCATCTCGCTGCCCCCTTCGGTCAGAAAGAAGCAAGAAACGAACACTCGGAATTAGGAATCTGTTCACGATAGAAGCTCAACGCCGGTCCCGACCAGCGAGCACATACGGAGACAATACTGTGTTTACTAAAAAGTGCGCTTTGATCGCCGAATGTTTACCTTGCATCTGGGAAAGCAACAGCTTCTTGTGGTTCTTGTTCGTCCGACACGATACCGCGACGGACTAAAAAAAATCGGCTCCGGAAAGGGAAATGTAAGTAATAAAAAAAACTATTCGTATACTCACAGCAGAGTTATCATTATTCATATACCCTAGCCCGGTTATCCTTATTCGTTATTTTTTTTTATATATATTCGTTAGCTTCATTCGTGATGATTCTTGAGATTTATTCGTCACAGGATCCTTTGTCATGGAACATTGTTACGTCCTGAAGAGACTTTTGTAAATAACCCCGAAAGGTCGTAATGATCTATGGGGTTCTTTCTCTTATCTAAGGGCTAGGGCCCATCTTGACTATACTTACCAGGGATTAGGAAGGTAATAAGGGGTTGAATAAGCAAGTACACGGGAATTAAGGAATAACAATGTAGAGTAAAATATATTCTTAAAGGAAGCAAAGAAATAATAATTAAAATATTCCCTGGAAACGGCGATCCATCTCGGTTATCGCTGGGCGCTCGCGTGTCGCTGGACTTCGCGTAGGTCATGGTCGCTCGAGGTGTCTTAAGATAACGCAGGGGAGTCGCTGAAATTGGCGTCTATCTGTTCCACTCGCTCTTGCTGCTATACGGTTTCACGGTCGCGGTGGTCAGTGACGGCGCGTAAGTGCACTCCCGGCGAGGCCATTTCTTGGTATATCGGATGGAGGTACCCTTCGCTTAAGCTGTCGAACTCTTAAAACGAACTCTCAAACACGACTGACTCTGCTACGTCTCACGGTTGCGGGCCGAGCCTCGAACAATCCCTACGAATGGGGGAATCTGCTCGTCGACAGTTGTCGATCGCCTCCTTCTGGAAACTTCCGGGGCTGGGGCCGGCAATGGTCACGTTGTCCCTACGGCTGCCGCTTCACGTTTTGGCACAACGTGACTGCCACGTGCGAGGCGATTACGCTGCATCGCTGGAGGAAAGCAACGCAGGGACAGCTAGCACGGAATGGACCAGAAGGGCCTATGTAACAGCATCTAATTCGGGAGAAATCAGAATTTAATCATTGTCACGAATAAAACTAACGAATGTGCACGTAAGCTACAACATTTTAAAAGTCTTTTCTTTGGTAGGCATTTCGCCTATGTTATTTAGCTTTTTTGTTAATTAATTATTTGTTAATTTTTGTAGAAAACAGAGGAGGACGCTCTTCTATATGGTAAGGTAGTAGTGAGGCTAGGGGGATTCTAACTCAAATTTGAGTTTCAAGGTCGTGATAAGAATTTCCTCCGACCTTGAAACTCAAATTTGAGTTTTAAAAGTCGGCGGAAAATTCCTGCGGGCGGGCGGCGGATGACGTCATACAGATGGCGAAGTGGTGGGGGGTATAGCGCGAGAGCAGAAGATATCGAATCAATCGATACCGAATCAATACCGAACCGCATCGAGGAGGAACCACGGGTGAATTGCTGCTATTCTGAAGCGTGGTACCAACCACAGTCGGTAAGGAAGGAACTATTAATTTAAGATATTAATAATAATCGAAAAACTGAATCTCGGGCGACGGGGCTCGAACCCAAGACCTCCGCAGTACGAGTCAGCCGCCTATCCAACTCCCCCAACGCCCACTCTCTGACATTTGTCTTTTCCGAATGGTACATATACCCAGCGTCACATGTCATAAGCAGTTGCCAAACGCCAAAGCATAATAATTATCGGATGATGTCGGGCAATGTCGGGAAAGATCGGCGTTTTTACACACCGCGTCTTCGGAGGAGGGAAAAGAGAGAGCAATACTTAGTTATTTTAAAGCTAAATTCGAGGGGAGGGAAAGAGACAGCACTACTTGGTGGTACAAAGCTAACAATTTTTTTAAAATGTTTTCCAACGTCGCAGCGTATCGCGCGATCTCGAGTAATTTGAATCCTCTGGAGCAGCCGTGCGGGATGACGTCATTTGGCGGCGCGAAGAAGGCGGGAATCATAGAATTATGCAGGGTCAGCAGAAATTTTTTTTCCATACCAACAGACATACTTTTTTCCGAACCATTATGTAGCAAGCATTCTGAAGCTAACAAGTTTTAAACCGTTCCGATTTAACGTTGCAGCGTATCGCGCGATCTCGCGTAATTTGAATCATCTGGAGCAGCCGTGCGGGATGACGTCATTTGGCGGCGCGAAGAAGCCGCGAATCATAGAAAGAATTATGTAGGGTCAGCAGAAAATTTTTTTCCATATCAACAGACTTTTTTTCCCAACGCAGAGAAATAATAATTTTAATCCCCTCCCACACCGATCTGTTGGACCAATATGTAGCAAACAGACAGACACTCTAAAGCTAAAAATTTTTCAATATGTTTTTTCAATCTTAACATCGCAGCGTGTCGCGCGATCACGTGTAATTTGAATCCCCCGTGATGGGACCGCCGTGCAAGATGACATTTGGTGGCGTGAAGAACGTACGAATCATAGAAAGAATTATGAAGTGTCAGCAGAAATTGGTGAGGAGAGAAGGAGGAAGACGGGTAAATAAATAGATTGTAACATATGTAAAAGGATTATATATTGTTGTATTAATTAAAAAATAGAAATATAAAAAAGAAAAAATATAAAAATAGAATATAAATAGTGTCTCGGCAGAACCCCCCCCCCTCTCTCTCTCTCTCTCTATTTGTCTCTCTTTCTTTCTCCTTCTCTCTTTCTCTTTTTTGCATCAATCGCAAGACAATTTGAACATTCTCGAACAGGTAATGGGCTTCCAATTTACTTTTCGCGACATTATACGTACATACATACTCTTCCACACAACACCTCACATACACTCATATACACTCACGCTCTCGTGACCACCCCGAGTGCTCAGTTATACAGAATAGTAGTATCTCGTCATTATTCGCCGAAACTGTGACGTATCTATTGTATCGCCTCAATTCTCTATCTCTAATTAAACCGCTCTATTCTCAACAGTTTTGAGTTCTCTCTGTACAAATAGAATATAAAAATATAAAAATACAATATAAAAAGAAAAAATATAAAAATATAAAATAAAAAAGAAAAAAATATAAAAATACAATATAAAAAGGAAAAATATAATAATAATAATAATTTCATTTATTGCCCACTTCCGTGTTATAATTTAACGATCATATACTCTTTCCATTTCAGACTCGTGATTGTGTCAGTATAAGTCCTACCCCTTCTAATGTTTCCTGCTGTGTCTTAACAATTTTTTTCTATTTTACAAGTGTTTCGTAATCTATTCTATGTTACATAAGCTTCTTTTATCACTTTCCTGTTCTTCCCATCTTTTCCTTCTCCCTATTATCTCCTGTAGAGTAGCCAAGTTTTTTCCCTTCTCCTCTAATTACCTCTGCCCAATTCCTACTACTCTCTCCACTTACTTCACATGCTTCAATCGCGTGTTTCACTGTTTCTTCCTCTATCTTACATACCCTTTCTTCTTTCATTAGCCAATATTTGCATGCCCTTGTTTCACTACCCTATATGAATCTTCCTATCCTTTCTAATTCTCCTGTTCATTTTTCATTTTTCCCCCATAAGCATTTCGGCTTATCTCCTGGTTTCCTTGCCACCTCTCTTAATTCTCTTAGGAACGTTGACTTTTTTTTACTTTCACCTCTCTTTCTTGTTCTTGAATGCCATTTACTTATCTGCTCTATTTTTGATCCACACTTCTTCCCCATTTAATCTTCTTCTTTTCCATCCTTCATTTGACCATCCTCTCGGTCCCAAGAATTTGATTCTCATTCTTTCCCTTTTCATTACTTCATTTCCGCTCATTAGTCTTCTCACACATTTATATCTTATCGATCATTCTTCCGAGTTTATTAGTCTCACTTCAAGCTTCATTGCTCTTACTCCCATTTTAATTGCTATGCCACCTCTTCCTGTTTCTTTTAACAGCCAATATGTTGATGTTGATCTCTCCAATTTCATTATCCACCGTATGTATTTCGCCTGCAATTTTTCTAATATCCTCATACCTTCTCCATCCCCATATCTCAGCTCCATACGCCACGGTACTTCTAACTGGCGCATCAAACAGTTTCATTCTTCTTTCAAAGTCATCTCTGAATAATCTTTCTCACTGTATAACCTAAATATTCCAGTTCTCTTACTCTTTCTTCTTCATTCCAACGGAGTCTTTCCTCTTTTCTTCTTCCCCCTGCTTCCTTGCATACCATTATCTTAGACTTTTACACATTTACCTCCAAGCCTTTCTTCTTTATGTATCTTTCGAATCTCTTTATCATATTCTTCAATCCCTGTGCATTATTTACCATTAACGCAACATCATCCGCATATGAAATTGTCCAAATTTACCTTCTACCTATTACGACTCCTCCTTCCTGTTCTTTGCTCATTTCTTTTTCCAGGTCTGCAAATGCGACATTGAAAAGTGTCGAGCTTAACGGGCACCCTTGTCTAACACCCTTTCCTGTTAAAAAAACTTTTCTATCAGTTCCTTCGTCACTCCTAAAGTGCATATAGTTCTGTTGTACATTTCCTGTATCCTTATTCTTAGTTGTTCGCCTACTCCTTCTTTTTAAAGTCTTTTCCAAATTTCCATTTGTTCTTCTAATCTCCTCCTTAGAATGTCCGCGTATATCTTACAATTCGTGTCCATTTAAGTTATGCTCCTATAGTTCTTAACCATTTCCCTTTCTTTTTTTTTTTTTTTTTGAACACAGGACTTACGATTCCTCCTTTCCATTCTTCCGGAAAGTCCCCTTTCTTCCATGTTCTGTTTATCACCTTTGTTTGATTACCTATATTTATGAAGATGATTGCGACCTCGATGTTGAATTAGGATATAATTTAAATGCAGGAGTTTAAATTTTAAGTCGGTTCGACTTTCAATATCTTACATGAGTTGAGTTCAGATCGATGTGAGCCAGACCGGTTTGTATCTATATTTATCTAATACATTTTTGTACGAAAGGACTTAATTTATAAATTTTTTGTTTTTGCTATATTCAATAAAAATTTGGTATTTTATATTTATTAGGAATAGGTGTTTACCCTGTGATTATTGTTGGTTGGGCTTAAAAGTCGAATTATTCAATATTAGGAACGATTGGGTCAATTTCACAGTCAGTTTCTTATGAAGTAAGTTTATTTTTAACAATATATTCTGTAATTTTATTATATTGGATTTATATAAATTTCAATATTATATTAAATTTATTTTAATTTTAATTCCAATTCTACGACAGGAAAATCGCGGATAGGTCTTTTAAATTCGGAGAGCAACTGCTACTGCACGATGAGACGCTAAGACGTGGGCGGTCAAAAACTAACACCTGCGAGGATAGGCTCTTACACGATTCCAAACACGCGCGACAATAATAATTACAGTGTAAAGGGCGACGAACAATCCGCGGTCACACAAACACATTATAGAATAGGGCAGTAATAGGGGAATGGTCGCAGTGTTGAAGGGAAGTAACGATACACTAACAATTATATAAGGATAAGACTAAGAAAAGTAATTTATTGAAAAAAGATTGTAAATAAGCGCACAACTAGGCGTCGTCGTCCCAGCCACGTAGGGCACGGTCGACCTCCAATAGCGACCACAGTCGAGGCCGTGGAGCAGACCCAACGAAGATGTCCCCATGACGTTCTACACAAAAAAACCAATTGCAAGACTATTACCACACGCACGGAAATAGAAACAATAACCAGACCTACAATCCCCGGTGTAATAAGACACTCACCAAATAGGACCCTCAGACCCCATGAGTCTTCGTCATCCTCCCAGAATTCTACATGCTGGAAGAACCGACGCCAATGCGCCCGATACTCCCTAATTGCCTCCATATAGACAATGCTGATACAACCCGGCGCGGCGGGGCACTGGAAACGCTAGAGGAATAAACGGATAAATAGAACAATAAATTTACACAACATGACGCACAAACAAACCCCACTCGCACGTACAACTAAACCAAACATGATTTCCCGCGGCACGTTCAAAATAACTGACAACATATTCGTTCTGCAGATCACAACGAAATAAGAAGTGCTCAAGAAAATCGAGTCTCATATGCCCTCACTTCTCACTTCTACTCAAGTCCAGACAAAGAAGATGAACTGTCCTACGTTAGCAAAAAAATTTATCTCGCGCACGCACAAGGAAAGACTTCGCGACTAACACCGATTACACCTCGATATTATAATTTTGCAGGATTTTCGTCCTATAGAACGATGATACTACCCGCAGGAGGAACAACCGCCGACACAGATTTCACTATAAAAGAATTCCAACACCACACCGGCATTTACTTCGAAAACCTAGGCAATCTACAGATTTATTGAGATACCTGGAAGTTAGTATTACACGTAGATATATCTTACATCTACCAACGCGAAGCGAACCTCCAAACTGCACAATATGATATATTTGCGCAATGTAAAAAACCTTCTACCGACAACTTACAAAAATTATATAAAACATTCGCCACGAAAATCCAAGACGAGGTAGACCGCGTCGCCAAACTCCTTACCTACGTCCAGCAAACTAAAAGCTCAGCACAAAAACAGCGTCTTGGATAAATAGATGGATTAGGTTACATAGGAAAATCACTCTTTGGGCTAATGGATTCCGAATATAGAAAAAATTCAATGATTAAATAAACCTTTTAAAAAGACAGAATAACAGGTTAAAAAATGCAATCAAGGGACAAATGCAAATTGTAAGAGCCAACACCCGAACTTCTCAACGAGACTATACACGACATATGAGACAGCGAAAACGCAAGGTCTGTGAAGTTAGCACCCCCAAATGTGATTTTTTAAAAAAACTCGATGGCATTCGTTTGTCCATCGTTTGTCCACGTTTGTCCAACAAAAATTTTCGTTTGTCCACCCTTCAGAATCAAATTATTAATAAAAATTGCGAAAAGAAGGGTACGGCCGAAACGATCACGTTTAAGTCCGATTTTTTTCGAATAAATTATCAAAATCGGTGGTTCAGCGATATATTTCGTTAGCGTAGATGTAGAAGGCGTTTGTCCACCCAATGATTTCGTTTGTCCACCCTGCAGAATCGAATTATTAATAAAAATTGCGAAAAGAAGGACACCGCCGAAACGATCACGTTTAAGTTCGATTTTTTTCGAATAAATTATCAAAATCGGTGGTTCGGCGATATATTTCGTTAGCTTAGATGTAGAAGACGTTTGTCCATCCAGTGATTTCGTTTGTACACCCTCGAGAATCGAATTAAAGGGTGAATTAAATTTATTATTTCCTTCGTCACTTTCTTGGAAAGTTACGCCGGCGTCGATCGTATGATCCGCGAGTACAAGTGCCATGGCTGGCACTTGTGACCCCTGACGGAGTCAGTGGTACCGCACTTTACAGAGCGGTGCGACGCCGGACCGGTCAAATTTATTATTTCTCTCGTCACTTTCTTGGAAAGTTACGTCGGCGTCGATCGACTCGCGTGATCGTATGATCCGCGAGTACAAGTGCCATGGCTGGCACTTGTGAAGGTCTGTGAAGTTAGCACCCCCAAATGTGATTTTTTAAAAAAACTCGATGGCATTCGTTTGTCCATCGTTTGTCCACGTTTGTCAGTAGGTAGGCTATGAGAGTTCTGGCTCAAATGGTGGCGAGGGGGTGAGGCGGGGCGGGGGGGTACCGCCGCGCTCTTCCGCGACATGGGCGAGGGGGTGAGGCGGGGCGGGGGGTACCGCGCTCTTACGCGACATGGGCGAGGGGGTGAGGCGGGGAGGGGGGGTACCAAGTTCGTAGACGAGGGGGATGACGTCACAGGGGAGGGGGATTCAAAATGGCGTCTACCGAGTTCGTAGGTGAGGGGGATGACGTCATAGGGGAGGGGAATTTTCAAAATTTTCAAAATGGCGTCGCGCGCGCAGGTCGAGTTCGTGGACGAGGGGGCTGACGTCAAAGGGGAGGGGGTGGATTTTCAAAATTTAGAAATGGCGTCGCGCGCATTTCGTATTGACGCCACCTATCGGATGTTTAAGGTACTTTGGGCCCGCGTCGGTATTTGGGCCCGCCTTGGTAAATTTTCCAGGTTTTTCATACACTTCGTGTTGGCGCCACCTATCGGATGTTTAAGATACTTTGGGTCTGCGTCGGTATTTGGGCCCGCCTTGGTAAATTTTCCAGGTTTTTCATACACTTCGTGTTGGCGCCACCTAGCGGATGTTTAAGGTACTTTGGGCCCGCGTCGGTATTTGGGCCCGTCTTGGTAAATTTTCCATGTTTTTTTTCATACATTTCGTGTTGGCGTCACCTGTTGGATGTTTAAGGTATATTTGGGCACGCGTCGCCGCCGCGCAATCTCCGTACGCGTGCGGGGATCGGTGCGCAGGCGCGACTGCGACCGATTCGTGGAAATTCAAATCGCGTCTTCGATGATGATGATTTCTGAGAAAGAGGGCGAACCAGGATTTCTGAGAAAAGATAAGGTGATTATGGCGCGCGACAGGATTGAACGCGTTTTTTATGTCTACGTGCACGCGCTTCGTGCCGTGTGTTTATATTTGAATCGTGGGACCGATGCAGCCCACGTGCAATGATGTAAACATATATAGTGATAATTATTGTAAATCAATCATCGCGATAGCCCATGGAATAAACATTGCACCGCGCTATGCCGTGTGTTTATATCTGAGCAGGATTGAACGCGTTTTTGGTGCCTACGTGCACGCGCTTCGTGCCGTGTGTTTATGTTTGAATCGTGGGACCGATGCATCGCAAGTGCAATGATGCATACATATAGCGATAATTATTGTAAATCAATCGGCGCGATAGCCCATGGAATAAACATTGCACCGCGCCATGCCGTGTGTTTATATCTGAGCATTGACTTTTCCCAAGACCATGCCTCTAAGAAGGAAGTACCCTCGAGAAAACGCAATGTCCCTGAAGCAATAAATTAGGCGTTGCGTTCACGCGAGCAACTAAGCGATAATTATTCGGGGTAGAGTTCCGAGTATTTTCACGATCGAGAACAGGGCGACGTCTCAAGCACCCTTCTCGAGGGTCTGCGAGTCAAGCGTCGTGGGAGCGTGTAAGGGCGAAAAGCGAAAAGAATTCGTACATAAACCCACAGACATCTGGTTTACAGCAGACCGGTGTTATGGTCAAGCGTCGTGGGAACGCGATTGACATTCGCTAAGACCGCGCCTCTAAGAATTAATATATGGATATGAATATGTAGGAAAGAATATTATAAATGATACTTTACAGGTATTGATATGAAAGTTGTACATTTATTATTAAACATATATACACGTACTATAGTGACATACTGACATATTAATATTAAGATTTTCAAGATTTAGTAATGTTTTGAACTTAATTATCCCACTCAATAACATTGTCAGCAAATAGATTAGTTAATGACAAATCCTCGGGACTTTGCACAGGGTCAGTTTGAACTGCAACGACGCTAGCCCGAAGCCCCGATATTTTATTCGTGCAAACGGCGTTAAAATCAATCTTTTGCGCTTTAACGTTTCGCCAAACCACACTCTTTGGAGCATACGCACGATTCCGCAGAGGTATATTTCTATCTACATAATCATCATCGTCGTCATTGCCTAAAAACGTGTCTTCCACATATCGATTTATCCAAAATTGCTTATCCTCGTAGCGGTTATTTTCATAGTATTCATCTAGTGGGTCATCGCGTATTTCCTCAGCATGACGAAAAACTTTTAAATAAATGTCGCCATCCGGATTTGCTTCAGCCTCGTGAAGTTCTGCACATCGAATTTCTTCGGTTTGAAACGCAACATTTCGACACGCCACATACACTTTCGGGCTGCACGAATGGATAAGTGTCGCAGCAGCGGTGATCGTAGCGGTAGCTGGACGTTTCACATTCACGGGCAATGACATAATCTGAAACCATTTTTCTTATAATTCTCAAAGTTGCTAACACAACGATTCACTAAAATATGGTGATGGAAACTTACGGTATTAATCGATTGTACTTCCGTGCGTTGAACGGTGGACGATATCCTTCAAAGCAATCTCGCTTGCAACAACAATAACAACAACACTTTGATGCGATAGTCTTCGATGTAATTGCAATGGACTCAGACACAATAAATTTTTAAAACGTTTCTCGTAGTAACGTAAGACCTGACTGATGCAGTGGTACGAGCGAACTGTTTTTAACGTGGCCGTTTTTAACGTGGCCGTTCCAGTGATTAGACATACGTAAACATATAGCGTTAATTATTCGGGGTAGAGTTCCGAGTATTTTCACGATCGAGAAGGCTGTAAGTCAATCCATGGTGTATACATAACGGTGCACCGCGCGATATCATATGTTTATATCTGAGTCGTGAGAGTAGTACAGTGATCGTGTAAGGGTGAGGAAAATTTGAAGACACGTTCGAACTACAACTAACGTAAACATAGTGCGATGACATCGTAAGGATCTCGGATAGGGTAGGCGACTAGTATATTAAATTCGGCAGTTGCTCGGTAGAGATTGTGAAATACGTTACGCGTGCATAAGTATCACGAGACATGGACTTTTTCGTGAATTCGTACGAATTGTTGCGGGGGATGATCCCACTGCTGCGTACCGACGAACAGTGCTACGAATGGTTCGTATCGTGTGACGAGCTCGTGCGCCTTATCCACGAACATTTTAAGACCCGAAGAGTATCGGAATCGGAACAACAACGTTTGACATTACTTATGAGTAGTGTTGAAATAGTGCGAACGTGTGTCCGAAGTAAAATAGCGTGCATAGTCGCTGAACTGGACGCGCGAGACGCATTGCTCGCGTCATCATCTTCCGATGATGATAACGATGGCGAGGTGAATCATTTGTCGACGTTGCTGCAGTTGGATGACGAATCACTGACGATCGAGAGGCATAAGATCCGCGTCGCGTTAAGCCCACCATCATTATTCGAGAGGTCGTGGATCAGCGTCTTTCAACACGGATTTATGCAATTGTCGCGCGAGCATCGTCAATTGTTACGGTATATCGCGCGAAACAGTACTGGGGGTAAATGCACATTGCATTGCATCGTTGCTGATAAGGACGTACATCATAAGCGTACGAAGTACATTACCGCGATCGTGTGTACGCCGTTGACGCTTCTACACGACATCGAGAACGGAGCGGTCGAAGTACTGGAAGTGCTGAATCCTGATACAAGAACAATTACAATTAATAGGTTTTTGTGTCGGGAATTGGCACGATATTTGGATGACCGTACGAGCCTGCCGCGAAACTCGAATCTCGTCCTTGTACCGCTGAGTTTCCGATTTCCCGATTGTGAGTATGATCGCATCACCTGGAAGAGTCGCATCATGAAATCAGGTGAAATCGAGCGTTTCTGGGAAATTAATTATTTGTGAAGTGAACTCTTTGTGAATAAGCGAACATGGAGGTGTTCATGGACACGTACATGGTTTTATCCCGAATGTCCAAGGTTTTACGCAGTATTGCGGAATTTCGAGACTGGATTGATCATTGCGACGCGTGCCTGCAGCTCATCATCCAGTATCAGAGTAGCGGAGGAGTGCCCGTGGCCGCGAAACAACGCCTGGTGTCGCTGATCGCGCGAATAAAGACATTGCGCGCGAACGTGCGGGAAAAGTTTTCGCGAGTCGGGTGCGGGGTTTCGGGTCCATCGACGGCACCCAAAGTCGTATGGGAAGACGTGGAATCTGCGTTTATAGGTCGTATTTCAACGGGTGCGGTCATCAACGTGGGACACGTCGATCCGCGTCGATTTTTAGAGGGTGCTCGACGAACTGTGATCTCGCGCGTCACGGACGCTATCACGACGCATAAGAGCGTATCCGTGAATACAAACTTGAACGCGGAGTTTATGTTGGGCGAGAATACGGACATGAAGAGTTTCGGTACGCGAAATCGCGTACTGTTAATGACTTCGAATGTGCGCGAGTGGTACTCGAAGCACGTGGTCGCTCCGACACTAGTGATGCTCGAGGAGTTTCAAGATCGCGACAGTGGATGGACCCTAAGGGCTGTGCTAAATATTCTAGTGAATATTAATAAGCACAATCCACTTCGAGGCGGTTGTGACGTACCGCTCCCGCGCGCCGTCGTCCTGAAGAAAGCGGTGGTCAACGTAAAGAACAGAGACAATGCGTGTTTCTTGTGGGCTGTCGTTGCCAGTTTGTACCCCGTTACTGCGAATAGTGATAGGATCGCATCGTACCATCACTACTCGGAGGTGCTTCGCACGGGTGATATGACTCTACCCGTAACGTTGGACCAGCTGACGAAGTTCGAGAGGATGAACGACGTGTCAGTAAATGTGTACGCGTGGTCCGACGGAAGCTGCGTGCCTCTGCGTTTGACCGAGGACAAGCGAGAGAGACACGCGAACCTCCTACTGGTGCAGGACCCCAACGAGCCCCAACGATACCATTTCACATGTATTCGGAGCATGTCGAGACTGATTTCGAAGCAGCTAGGCAAACACAATGGACAAGTATTCGTTTGCGAAAGGTGAGTAAAATATGGTATATTTCGATCGATGTATTATTGATTATTATGTTTATTATTATTAATACTATTATCGTTGCATATGTCTTAGCTTCTTCCATTCGAACGTGCAATTGACCAAGCTAACGTGGACTGCCAGCGTCTGAACGAGTGCGCCGTCGAATTGCCGTCCGTGGAGGATAAATGGTTGCAGTTCAAGAACTTCAAAAATAAGGAACGAGCGCCATTCATCGTTTACGCGGACTTCGAATGCATGCTGGAGGACGTCGAGCCTGCGGAGCGGAGTCGGACGTACACGTACCAACAGCATAGAGCGTACAGCGTGGGATATTACATCCATTGTTCCACCGACGCGTCTCTGTCCCGTTATCGCGCGTATCGTCACGAATCCGAGTGCGTGAAGTGGTTCGTGCAAGAACTTCGAGACTTTGCGAACATTGCGTATTCGTGGTTGCGGAACGCGAATCCAATGAACTCGTTGACGAGTCAACAATGGGATAGGTTTAATAACGCGATCGTGTGTCACGTGTGCGGGCAACCTTTCGTCGAAACGGACAAAAAAGTGCGCGACCATTGCCACTCGACGGGCGAGTACCGAGGCGCGGCCAACGTGTCGTGTAACTTGCAGTACCAAAGATCGTACACGATACCGGTAGTGTTCCACAATTTATCAGGCTACGACGCGCATTTCGTGATCAAGGAGTTGGCGTCCGCGTTCGAGGGACAGATCGACCTGCTGCCGGTGACGAAGGAGCGGTACATATCCTTCACCAAACACGTCAAGGGAATCGACGCCGAGAACAACGATTGGAAGCGGGGATTGAAGTTTCGATTCATCGATTCGCTGAAGTTTTTGGCCGCGAGTCTGGAGAAACTCGCTTCGGACCTTGGCAGAGAACGACTCGCGATTCTACGGCACCAGTTTCAATCCCTGTCGGACGAGCAGTTCGATCTCCTGACCAGGAAGGGTGTCTTCCCGTACGACTACGTGACGTCGTACACCAAACTGAACGATACGTGTTTACCGTCCCGTGAAGCGTTCTATAACCGGCTGAACGATCGCGACGCGTCGGAGCCTGATTACGCGCACGCCGCGAACGTGTGGAATACTTTTCGCGTACAGACATTGGGCGAGTACAGTGATTTGTACTTGAAAAAAGATGTGTTGTTACTCGCCGACGTGTTCGAAAGTTTCCGCACAGACTGTATCGCGAGTTACGATCTAGATCCCGCGCATTATTTTACGCTACCGAGTTTCACGTGGGACGCGATGCTCAAGTACACCGGCGTACGATTAGAGCTTCTGACGGACGTGGACATGTTACTGTTCGTGGAGCGTGGCATACGCGGCGGTCTGAGTCAGTGCTCGCACAGGTACGCGCGTGCCAACAACAAGCACCTACCGACGGGGATGTACGACAAGTCGAAGGCGTCAACGTATCTGATGTACTTCGACGTCAACAACTTGTACGGCTGGGGAATGTCGCAGGCTATGCCGCGAGAAGGGTTTCGATGGCTGGACGATGCGGAGGTGGCCGCCCTTGACGTGTCATCCCTGCCCGACGGCGAGGGAGTCGAAGAATCCGAGGGATACCTGTTGGAGGTGGACATCGAATATCCCAAGGAGATTCACGACGCGCACGCCGACCTTCCATTCTGCCCGGTGCGCGAGCACGCGCCACACGGTAAACAGACCAAGCTGCTTGCCACGCTCGACGATAAGGAGCGATACGTCATCCACTATCGCTACCTGAAACAGTGCGTGCGACACGGTTTACGTGTGACGCGAATTCATCGGGTGTTGCGATTCGATCAGTCGTATTGGTTGCGCGACTACATTCGATTGAACACCGATTTGAGGACGCGAGCCACTAGCGAATTTCAAAAGACTCTATTCAAATTAATGAACAATGCGGTGTACGGTAAAACAATGGAGAATGTGCGGAATCGCGTAGACGTGCGACTGGTGACTAGGTGGGACGGTCGTTACGGTGCGGAAGCGCTGATCGCGAAACCGAACTTTCACAGTCGCACGATCTTCTCCGAGCAGTTAGTGGCCATCGAAATGCGCAAACTCAAAGTGAAGTTCGACAAGCCGATATACGTGGGAATGAGTGTACTGGACGTATCGAAAGAATGCCTGTACGAATTTCATTATACGTATATGCGTGCGAGGTTCGGTGATCGGTGTAAGGTCCTGTACACCGACACCGATAGTTTAATGTATAGCGTGGAATGCGAGGATGCGTACGAATCGATGAAGCGTGACGTAGCCCGATTCGACACGAGTGATTACGCGGTGGACAATCCGTACGGTATGCCGCGCGTAAACAGAAAGGTGCCGGGACTCATGAAAGATGAGAACAACGGTGCCTTGATGACAGAGTTCGTCGGGCTACGATCTAAGATGTACGCGACTAGAACGTTTAACGCTACAGTGGGGTCTACGAGTGAGACGAAAAAGGTGAAGGGTGTGCGGAGACACGTGGTCGCGAATCATGTACAATTCGACGATTACGTTCGTTGTCTTCGCGATCTCACCGAGAAATCGGTTCGACAGAACAATATACGCTCCAAAGAGCACAGTGTATATACCGTGAGTGAGGAAAAGAACGCTCTCAGTCCGTTTGACGACAAGCGGTGTATTTTAGTCGATCGGGTCAGCACCCTTCCGTGGGGTCATTATCGAATCCCCGAGCTCAAGACTCACGAACGTCTCGAGCTTGAGCCCGACGAGTCCCTCGAGAATCCCATTGTATAGTATGTTTGCATGTTTGCATGTTTGTATGTTTGTATGTTTGCATGTCCATATGTATATACGTTTCTTTTGTACATGTTATTTATATATTTATAAATATGTAATATATGTATAGCGTAGAATATAAGCAAAATTGTATTTTATACGTATATATATATATATATATATATATATATATATATATATATATATTTTTTTTTTCCTTCTTTATTAAGATAAATTGTACGTATATATGTGGCGAAGAAGAATGAGGAGGAGGATGCGGAGGAGGATGTAAATAAACGAACAATGTATATATATTTATATGTATTTATTCATTCATTCATTTATTCGTACCAGCAACATCAAGCACGATAACGAATCAGAGAATATCCTTGTCGCGTATCCACGAGTTCCGCGACGAATCGAATCCGAGCCACTTAACGTACACCTGATTCCCCTTGCGACGAATAATCTTCTCGACCAGATAGACGTCCGGATTCGCGATCGAATGCAGTTCGTACTCGTAGAAACCACCCGAGATCGGCTCTCCCGCGGAATCGCGCAGAATGTACGTCACCGGGAACGTTCTTTGTACGGTTACGATTTTGAACACCTCGGTCGACCAGTTCGGAGTGTATCCCTTCTCGAAGAGGGTCTTGAACTTGCTCACGCGTACCTTGTCGCCGACGTTGAATTTCGCGCGTCGTCGAAAGCCTTCCGTTGCGGAGGGGGAGAGGGGTTCATTCGCGGCGAACGACAAACGCGTCGCGGGGGTTACGTCAACGGGTCGGGCGTTGATCGTTCGATGTTTGCGATGATTGTAGGTGCGTACGAGCGTAGGTAACAGGTCGACCCAGCGATAGGACGCGTTCAAGGAGAATTGTTTCCACATGAGGTTTTTCAGCGTGCGATTGAAACGTTCGACGATCGACGCTTTCATCACGCTGTGCGTGGAGTAGTGGTTGATCCCGCGTGTCTTCGCGCATCGTTGAAACTCCGCGTTGTAAAACTATTTACCCATGTCGGTTTGTAAATTTCGCGGGCATCTATCGCTCTGTCGCAACACGGTCGCGAACGCCGCGGTCACGTCGCGTCCGCTTTTCGTTTTCACGGGTACGGTCCACGCGTACTTGCTGAACGCATCGATGATCGTTAGTATGTAGTGATATCCTCGATTTTGCTTCGCGTACGGACGCATCTCAACCAAATCGGCCTGCCACAAGTCATCGTAGCCGCGAATCACGACGCTGCGCCGTGGGAAATTACGTCTCGCGGGAGCGTGTAGTTCGTTCACTAGTTGTACTCGTTCCTTGTTCATGCTTCGCGGTGGGCTGGGGATGGTCGCGACGTTTCAAGGACGTTAGAAGTAGTATGAGTTCCTCGAGTACTCGCAAAACGCAATCGGCGCACGTTCTTCGCAATCGTTCGTTATTACGTTTCGGATTCGTCGTCGTTATCGTCACCATCAGTGATCATCGTCGTTGGCGTCGTCGTAGACCCTCGTCTGCTTTTCGCGGCTCCTTTCGTTTGTACAAATCCGTGTCCGTTATCGCAGTCGACGATGTGGTAAACTCTTCGAGTCTGTCTGTCAAGTGATTCAAGCGTTGCTCCATCGAGTTATTTAAATCATCCTCTAGTTGGGACAATTGCGCGTTAACGATATCCGTCATCGTTCGTTGTACTCGCGTCTCGAGTTGAGATCGTTGATACTCGGCGTCCAGTCGCGCGGTCGCGATAGCCGTTTCGATTTTTCGGTTAAAGCGTTCGTCCATCGAGGACAATAATCTCGTCATTGTCATTCTCGCTTCGTCGCTGTTGTTGCTGTTGTTGTTGTTGTTGTTGTTGCGTAACGCGATGCCAAACTTGTTCACCGACATAACGATGCGTGTGCGCGAACATTACTGACGCGATGATCACCGAATCGTTCAATTTAAGATGCGTCCGTCCTCGCGAAGTTCCTCCACGATGGATGCGATTTCGTTATCATGACCCGTGTGACCTGCCGCGCGCGATGCTATGAGTAATCTAAGTCTATCGACCAATTCGTTCGGGTCATCCCAGTACACGTAATCGATCGCGTTATCGGTGACAGTCATCGATTCGTCAATGGGTAATCCTCGACCTTGTCGCGTGCCCGCGCCGTCCGCGCCGCCTGCGCCGCCCCTAACGCGTCTGACTCCCAATGTCCGCACCCCACCGATTATCGCGGATATGATTTTCTTATACTTATATCCCTTATTTCCCAGCGTGCGCTTGCTCGGCGAATGGTTTCGCTTATGCGCGTTCGTCGATAGCAAGATGCGACGGTACGCGTGAATATCCGCGTCTGTGTACGTGCGAACGTTGGGTACTCGCATGAACAGCAATTCGTACAAACCCCGAGTCCCCACGTATCGCGTTCCGTTCACGCGAATGTCATCACCGTCCTCGTCGATGGTGAATACGGAATCGCCGATCATTAGGTCTTCGTCGGACCCCAAGTATACACCGTACACGTTGTCGATTCGTTTCTTGGTATCGGTGAAGAACAGTCGCAGGTATTCTCGCGACAAGGGTCCCTTGGCGTTCCGTACATACACTTCGACATCATCGATGGGGTTGCGCAGCGAATCCAAATCATGAACCTTTGCTGACGACTCATCATCCTGAATTTTTTCTTCGTCTTTGTGATCGATATCATGAACAACATCACCAACAACATCATCAACAACATTATCGTCAACATCATTGTTGTCATTATTAGTATCGTTGTCATTGTCATTGTCGTTGTCAGCGTCGTCATCATTGTCAGCGTCGTCGTCGTCGTCGTCGTCGTCGTAGTCATTGTCATAGTCGCTAGAATCTGGAAGGTTATTCGGACGTTCCTTGGTTATCGATGGAGTAATGGGTCGAAGTCTCTTCGATGATTGTCGTTGATCGTATTCGTATTTCCTCTTCACTGGTCGCGATCGAGGCGTTGAACGCGTTATCAACGCGGACGAGTTCTCGATCAATCGTTTCAGCGGTTCAACGATGGGCCGCGTACTCACTTCCACAGCCGCTTCCGTAGCCATTTTACCAATTTTCAAGGCTAAGCACTTTTTACGTATAACGTCGCTGACTTTGGCGATTTCCACCTTTGCGTCCACGCTCCGACGTTTCATCCCTTTTCGATGCTTTGTTCCTTTTTGGTGTTTCGTTCCTTTTTGTCGATGACGTCGACGATGTTTTTGCGAATGCTTCGCGTCGACGTTGCTCGAGGTTATAGCAGTCGTCGCCGTCGATTCGTTGGCCATTTCGTGTTGCTCGATGAATGACTCGCGGTTTACTGATGTCAACGAGCTACGACAAACTCGTTAAATCCTCTTCGATACCGACCTTCGTACATGGAACTATCCTTATCGATCACCACGAAATCGTATCGTCGACGCCAACATCTCGCGCACAAGCCGTTGAACGACTCGAACGTCATGTCTGTGTTCACGTGATCGTTGTACACGCGACGCAAGTTTGTACCATCTTGTTTGAACAGCATGAGAAAATTCGCGTTGTTCCTGATCAAATGTTTAGGTATTCTAGCGTACGATTGACATAAATAAAAGCAATCCACGTTCGCGTCGCGACCCATGGAGAAGTATTCGCGTATCGCGTTCTGTTCGTCGCATGCCACGTCGTCGAACACGAAGATCGAATCGGGCCGAGCGTCTCTCGGTGGGACGATCTCAGCGTTGTCCGAGTAGGGAAAGTATTCGATCCCGTCGATGACCGACAACACCTGTTCGAGATACTTTGGCTGATGCAACGATTTCGAGTATACGTACACGTTCTCGAAACGCAAACCGTTCGGACTCTCTAGCATGCTCAGAAGCACGTTCGTTTTTCCACATCCGGACGGCCCGCAAATCACGCCTCGCACGCTGTTCGGCAACAACGGGCCGTGTCTGTTCGATCGACTCGCATCCCTATCATCCTCGAGTATTCTGTTCGCGGTCACGCGAATAACGTCCGACTGTTTCGCGAATCGCATATTCGCAAGCACGTCTATGACGAGGGATGACTATTTATATTCGTGGTGCGCGTCGCGCAGGTCACTATCACAGTGATCGGTGGAGCGTGCGTACGCGTTTATTATTGTAGTAGCTATCGTGACTATTCTAACGTATATGGTTGCATCAACGACTGTGACGTCTCACGGACTAGGGAAGAATTAGAGGAGGAAGAATAATAATCAGAAGAAAAAGACTGGATCGGGTCTCGTGAACGGTATCATAAACCGTCTGCCGTTCGAACTACACGTTCCGGGTTATCAGTTCTGCGGACCGGGAACGCGTTTGCTAAAACGATTGGCTCGTGGCGACGAAGGTGTGAATCCTCTGGACGCAGCGTGCCGCGACCACGATATCGCGTACTCTCGTCGAAAGGATTTAGAGGGGCGACACGAGGCGGATCGTGCGTTAGCCGAACGAGCACGAGAACGAGTATTCGCGAACGACGCGACCTTTGGCGAAAAAGCCGTAGCGACTGGAGTGTGGGCAACGATGAAGGCTAAGACCAAACTCGGCATGGGTATGAGAAGGACGAAACGTAAACAGAGAAAGTCTGGAAGGAAACATCCTCAACGGCGTCGACGACATCGTAATCTACGAGTGGCGAAACGCGGTGGCTTTCTTCCGTTTCTTCCGTTCGTGTTGCCCGCTCTATCAGCTATCGGAGCATTGGCCGGTGGAGCGGCTGGTATAACCAAAGCGGTCAACGATTCGATGGCCTATCGAAAACAGCTGGAAGAGACGTTGCGTCATCATCGAGCGATGGAAGGGCGAGGGATGCACCTGACACCGTACAAGCGAGGCGCGGGCTTGAACCTGAGACGGCGGCGCCAACGACGAGTGCGATCAAAGAAAAAAAAAAACGTCGATCGCGTAGGCGCGTGGCGACGGTGGCGGCGATAACGCAACAACCTATGACGAACCTGCAATTAGAACGCGAATGCGCCAGCATCCCGTTCTTTCGAGGGGTGTTTATGCGCGATACGCTTCCCACGCGTGTACGAAGCAACGAATGCGGTATCGCGAATCTGGACGAGAATCGAGGCGTCGGTACGCACTGGGTCGCTTACGCGAAACGCGGACCACGAGTACAATACTTTGATAGTTTTGGGAATCTGCGACCTCCCGCGGAATTGATCTACTATTTCGGACGCGGTACAACGATCACGTACAATCACGATCGTTTTCAACGTTTCGATCAGATGAATTGCGGTCGCTTGTGCATGCAATTTTTACAGCAAAAGTCTATGGAATTATGGCCTGTATAATAATAATAATAATAATAATAATAACGGTATGTACTAAGATTATGTTACAATGTGTCCATGCGTAATGGCGATTCACATCTTCTATAGTAAAGACTTATAATATCGATAAATTGCCGAGTATTCGTACGCGCGCGTCACTCCCCCTCTCTCCGTCTCGCGAGTGTAATCTATGATATGTCGTTTACGCTCACGTTAACGGGACGCAGCAGCGCGCTCACGGTAAACTATTTTCCACCGATAGATTTGAGCGATGGTCAATACGAATTAGGACTCGCGGACTTGGAGACGTTTCACACGATACCGAACATCGACTCGAACAACGATAAATTCTATTTCGTTGTGAACTGCGACACCGAAAACAACTCAATCGTCGACGTAGCTAATGAATGCATTACGATACTCCACGGCTCCTACGAATTAGACGCTATCGCCGAGTACCTGAAGCAACGATTACTCGATCGATATCCTCGAAGACGTGGTAACAACGAGAACGACGATGACGACAAGTACCCTCTAATGCTACAAGCTAACAACAACACCATGAAAAGCGAGCTGAATTGTTCGTTCTTTGTAGACTTTACGAAACCGAACAATGTGGGCTCGTTGCTAGGATTTTCCCCGAATCGTGTCTTAATACCGAGAATCTGGCACGAGTCCGACGGACCCGTAAATATTATAAACGTTAACGTGATCAGAGTAACGTGCAACGTCACTACCGGCGCGTACAGCAACGATAAACAGGTACATACGATCCATGAATTTTCGCCACGCGTGCCGCCAGGATATAAGATATCGGAAACACCGCGGCACGTCATTTACTTGCCAATCGTCGCACGAGCAATACACGATCTAACGTTGTGCATCGTAGATCAACACGATCGTCCTATAGATTTCCGTGGAGAAGAAATAACGATTCGTTTACACGTTCAACGACGTCCGCGCGATAGGTAGCGTGACCGTACGTGTATGCACGCGTGTGTAGTATGTTAGTGTTAGATCACACGCACGAATCATCAATCGCCGCTGATACTCCTACCGTCTCTGTCACGCGTCTCGACCGACCTTTGTCGACAGGCGAAGGTAGAAGAATAAAGACGGGAGGAGTGATAAGAAGAGGACCGGTAAGAAGCATAAGAAAGCCGTTGACTCGTCGAAACGCGCGTTTCCTACGATCGTTAGGTTTCATCGTCGCCTATTAGATACGCAGTCAAGATGTCGATTATTTTGGACGTGGCGAATACGCCAACCTTCGACAATCGTATCACGAAGATCGAGTTACACACGTATAATCCATACGCCAACACAACGTTCGATAATAGCGATGAGATAAGAATCCCCATACAGCAGCAAGATCTGTACACGCTTCCGTGCGAAAGTTTTCTATACATCGAAGGTCGTGGCACGTTGTCTACGCAAGACGCGAAAGGTCCAGCAACGTCCACGACCGCCGTTCTCGATAATAATTGCGTCGCGTTCATGTTCGATAAGATTCGATACGAATTGAACGGTGTCGAGATCGATCGTTGCCGAAATCTAGGAATCACTACCACCTTGAAAAATTTCGTTTCGTTGTCAGCCGAGAGAAGCATAGCGCTTGCGAATGCCGGTTGGAATTATGACATCGATTACGATAACGACACTTTTCATTCGGGAGCTTTCAATTTCTGCGTACCCCTGAACGTGTTATTAGGATTCTGCGAGGATTACAAACGCATCGTGATGAACGCGCGGCACGAGCTGATCCTTATACGAGCGCGAGACGATTCGAACGCGATGCACTGCACCTCCGCCACTGCGATCCCGAAACTGGAGATACGCAAGGTGCAGTGGCGTATGCTCCACGTCGTTTTGGAGGAAGTGAATAAACTATCGATACTGCGAATCTTGGAAAGCGAACGACCGATCGCGATGAGTTTCCGATCGTGGAGCCTACACGAGTATCCGTTACTGCAAGCGACAACGAAACATACGTGGACCGTGAAAACTACGTCGCAAATCGAGAAACCCCGATACGTGTTATTCGGCATGCAAACCGATCGAAAGAATCGTTCAAATAAACCCGCGTGGATATTCGACCCGAATAATCTCACAAACTTTCGACTCTACCTAAATTCCGAGACGTATCCGTACGATGACATGCAAATAGATTTTTCTAAGTATAAATTCGCGATCATGTACAATATGTATGCGAATTTCATTCGATCGTACTACGGTCAGGGAGAACCGTTGCTGAGCGCGAACGAATTCCTTAAATACGCGCCTATCGTGGTAATAGATTGTTCTAGGCAAAACGAATCGTTGAAAAGCGCTACCGTGGACGTGCGAATAGATTTCGAATGCAAAGAAAATATCCCCGCTAATACTTCCGCCGTCTGTTTGTTCATACACGATCGTATAGTCGAATACGGCCCTTTAACCAACATGGTACGCAAATTAATATAGTGTGCGTACGAGATCGATTACTACTACTACTACTACTACTCCTACTCCTACTGCGGATACTGCTACTGTTTTAAAACGTCGATGTCGAAGACCTCAGTTGCTGTTCTGACACCATCGCCGACGGTGCTACCTAAACGAGTGATAATAATGTTCGCCATTGTCGATCTGCAAGGGTTCAATATCGAACGCGAGTTCGTCGCCAAAGAGATCGCGATTCGCGTAAACAGCAACAACGATAAAACGATGATCAGCCATTGGATCTTCGAACCGCCATACTTCTGGAATCATCTGAATTCCTGTGAGCACCGTCAAGCGTCCTGGCTCGCGAAGCATCATCACGGGCTTCGCTGGTCCGACGGCTACGTTCCATACTCCAAAATTCTGGGGCTCCTCTCCAGCGTGCTCGCGAACATTGACTTCGTCATCGTGAAAGGTGTGGAAAAGAAAACGTGGATGCTACAACTTCTGCCTGACATAATCGTTGAGGATGTATGCGATTTGGATGAACTGACGGCGCAAAAGATCAACAACACCAATAACAACTGCAACAACAACAACAATGCTCGAACTGTCGAAGACGACGGCGGCTACGACGTTGACGATGATTATTGCGGGATCATGCCTGACGTTCCTAATCTGAAGTCTATGTCTTCAACGAATGCCCTTCGATGTGCATTTCATAACAACGACGGTGTTTGCGCGCTGGAGTATATCGGGAAAATATGGGATTATATACGTAGCGTCACCTAATGTAAGTCATACACGCACATTACAATCTACTTTACGCGTCATATGCCGAGAAACGAATATGTAAGAATTATTATCTTTTTTTTTTTCTGTTTTCTATAGCGATGAACACAACAGCGACGGCGGTGATGAGCGTAATGACAGCGGCGACTGATTCCTCTACCCACGAGCAAGAAGATCCCTCCCATACGAACGTTATTTTGCGCAAATACTTATTCTATAATTTAAGTACGCATGCATGCGTGGATGTACATGAATAAATATATACTGTTTTCAAAGAAAAAAATATATACATTTATTTAAAAAAAAAAAAAATTTAAAATTAAAAAAAAAACCTTCGTGATGTTACGTCCTGCAACACACAGAGAAAACACCAAATTATTATTATATATAAAACGTTAGTATTAGCACGCGAAACACCAAACAATTAAAATTCACTTATACTCACTCATTAAATAGTTGTGGGAGGTCCAAAAACTCCTCGTCAATATTACACTCGCGCCACTTGCGGCTAGCATCTTGAATTTTATATTGTAATTCGCGGCAGATCCGTCCGTCTCTCCTCGTCAGGTATTGGCGATGCTGAAACAAACACATGACTCGATTCAAACATCATCGAATGGTGTACGCGCATCAATATATTTTTTTCTTTACTAAACAACACTTACTAGATATCGAATGGTTTCACGTCGCTCTACGCGCCACACTCGCACTAAATTATCAAGTACATACTGAAACAAACGTAGAACTTTGTTAGAAGACTGCTCAATCGAATGAATACATCAATTCAATTTACACAAAAAAAAAAAGTATACTTACGATTTTTTGCGCCAATGCATCTCGCTCCTCGTGCCACGCCCGCTCGATTTCGCCATGTCGTTGCTGTAACAAATGCACAACTTCAATATAATATCGGCGAATGAAATACTTGCACCAATTCAATTTACACAACTATACTTACGATGCATCGCTGCATCATAGCGGCATTCATTCTTTGATCCATTTTTTTTTAAAAAAATATTTCTTTTAAAATGTATTAACTATACTGATCCGTGCGGGTGCGGTCGACGTCCTTATATGCATTTCGGTTCTCTAGGCTGGAGGGTTAGTCCTACACGTTACAGGGTAGGGGTAGTCGTGGAGTAGGTGTGGTGGGGGTGTCCGTTTCACAGTTTCTTCTTCTTCTTCAATGATTTTGATACTAATTATTCCAGCTTATAGTATACTTTTATCACTTACACTTTTTATGTTTTGCCTCACGCATCGTCTCTAACTCTTCTATGACACGCATGCCATTTGAATTTACCGCGTAATCTCTAACCCTTGTGCGGTATACATACATACATACATACATGTCTTAACCATCACCATCACTAATATGATATACTTTCATACATTGACGTGTACGTGTACGTGAATCCGTATAAAATGTCGTTGGGCAGTCTTGCAGACTTCATAACGTCACGTACGCTCGAGTGTTAACAAGTATCGCTCGCGTCATTTTTCCGTCGATGAGAATCATACGCAGTGCATATCAAAATGTACAAACGCAGCTTAAACGATTCATCCTGCGCATCCGAAAACGATGGTGGCATTCCAAATAAACGCCAAAGACAACAACATCATCAACAATCCGATATGAGGTACGTAAGCGTTATTATACACTTTTCACTGTTCACTTTTCACTTACTTCATTCACTTACTTCTTTCACTGTAACCGTATACGACCGAAGTATTAATTTCATGTACACGTTTCTAACAGTTCTGGATTCACCACGGCAAAAGCGTTGAAAACACCAAAACCATCAGTCGTACGGATCCTGGGACGTGATTACCCACTGACCGCAACAGCGTATAAACGTCTAAGTATTGGAATTCGCATTGGAATGGATTCGTGCCATGTTCAGATTACCATAGCCGACAATAAAGGCAGCGAGTTGAGCTTTTCAATGTCTACGTGGAAGCTCCTGCTACAAAACGAGGCGGACATACTTCAACGATTACGTAGCAACGCAACATCGCCCCAAACTCACATCGTAATTGATCATTTACGACTAGACTTCACGCGTATGCATGATGATCAACTTATTAAAATCACTGATAATCGCACTGTCATATATATGACTGAAGCCACGATGCGTAAACTATTCGCGTACAATCATTGCATTGAACATATGTTCACCTGGCTAACTGAAAATATGTACTCTGTAAGCAGTAAATATGCCACCTTCGTAGAAGTTCTACGTACCGCGTCCGTACCAACGAATTATGTAAAATTAATTTCCGAAAGCGAGCACTTCGAAAAGCATTCATTGATCGATTGTGAATTGTTGGCGTTAGGATTACAATCCATGCTGCGTGATGTAAACCACGTACCACTATAGTACGTGCATATATGTTTAATAATAAATGTACAACTTTCATATCAATACCTGTAAAGTATCATTTATAATATCATTTATAATATCCTTTCCTACATATTCATATCCATATATTAATTCTTAGAGGCGCGGTCTTAGCGAATGTCAATCGCGTTCCCACGACGCTTGACCATAACACCGGTCTGCTGTAAACCAGATGTCCGTGGGTTTATGTACGAATTCTTTTCGCTTTTCGCCCTTACACGCTCCCACGACGCTTGTCTCGCAGACCCTCGAGAAGGGTGCTTGAGACGTCGCCCTGTTCTCGATCGTGAAAATACTCGGAACTCTACCCCGAATAATTATCGCTTAGTTGCTCGCGTGAACGCAACGCCAAATTTATTGCTTCAGGGACATTGCGTTTTCTCGAGGGTACTTCCTTCTTAGAGGCATGGTCTTGGGAAAAGTCAATGCTCAGATATAAACACACGGCATGGCGCGGTGCAATGTTTATTCCATGGGCTATCGCGCCGATTGATTTACAATAATTATCGCTATATGTATGCATCATTGCACTTGCGATGCATCGGTCCCACGATTCAAACATAAACACACGGCACGAAGCGCGTGCACGTAGGCACCAAAAACGCGTTCAATCCTGCTCAGATATAAACACACGGCATGGCGCGGTGCAATGTTTATTCCATGGGCTATCGCGATGATTGATTTACAATAATTATCACTATATGTTTACATCATTGCACGTGGGCTGCATCGGTCCCACGATTCAAATATAAACACACGGCACGAAGCGCGTGCACGTAGACATAAAAAACGCGTTCAATCCTGTCGCGCGCCATAATCACCTTATCTTTTCTCAGAAATCCTGGTTCGCCCTCTTTCTCAGAAATCATCATCATCGAAGACGCGATTTGAATTTCCACGAATCGGTCGCAGTCGCGCCTGCGCACCGATCCCCGCACGCGTACGGAGATTGCGCGGCGGCGACGCGTGCCCAAATATACCTTAAACATCCAACAGGTGACGCCAACACGAAATGTATAAAAAAAAACATGGAAAATTTACCAAGACGGGCCCAAATACCGACGCGGGCCCAAAGTACCTTAAACATCCGCTAGGTGGCGCCAACACGAAGTGTATGAAAAACCTGGAAAATTTACCAAGGCGGGCCCAAATACCGACGCAGACCCAAAGTATCTTAAACATCCGATAGGTGGCGCCAACACGAAGTGTATGAAAAACCTGGAAAATTTACCAAGGCGGGCCCAAATACCGACGCGGGCCCAAAGTACCTTAAACATCCGATAGGTGGCGTCAATACGAAATGCGCGCGACGCCATTTTTAAATTTTGAAAATCCACCCCCTCCCCTTTGACGTCAGCCCCCTCGTCCACGAACTCGACCTGCGCGCGCGACGCCATTTTGAAAATTTTGAAAATTCCCCTCCCCTATGACGTCATCCCCCTCACCTACGAACTCGGTAGACGCCATTTTGAATCCCCCTCCCCTGTGACGTCATCCCCCTCGTCGACGAACTCGGTACCCCCCTCCCCGCCTCACCCCCTAGCCCATGTCGCGGAAGAGCGCGGTACCCCCCCCGCCCCGCCTCACCCCCTCGCCTCCAGTTGAGCCAGAACTCTCATAGCCTACCTACTTTTGTCCAACAAAAATTTTCGTTTGTCCACCCTTCAATAAAAAGTTATGGAAAAAAAAATTTTTTCACCAGCACCCCCATGAAAACTTTTTAATGATTTGTCAGTGGGGAATGATTGTCCAACGTCTGTCCACGTTTGTCCACCCAAAATTTTCGTTTGTCCACCCTTCAGAATCAAATTATTAATAAAAATTGCGAAACGAAGGGTACGGCCGAAACGATCAGGTTTAAGTTCGATTTTTTTCGAATAAATTATCAAAATCGTTCGTCCAACGATGGTTTTCGTTAGTTCAGATGTAGAAGACGTTTGTCCACCCAAAGATTTCGTTTGTCCACCCTGCAGAATCGAATTATTAATAAAAATTGCGAAAAGAAGGACACCGCAAAAACGATCACGTTTAAGTTCGATTTTTTTCGAATAAATTATCAAAATCGTTCGTCCAACGATGGTTTTCGTTAGTTCAGATGTAGAAGACGTTTGTCCACCCAAGGATTTCGTTTGTCCACCCTGCAGAATCGAATTATTAATAAAAATTGCGAAAAGAAGGACACCGCCGAAACGATCACGTTTAAGTTCGATTTTTTTCGAATAAATTAACAAAATCGTTCGTCCAACGATGGTTTTCGTTAGTTCAGATGTAGAAGACGTTTGTCCACCCAAGGATTTCGTTTGTCCACCCTGCAGAATCGAATTATTAATAAAAATTGCGAAAAGAAGGACACCGCCGAAACGATCACGTTTAAGTTCGATTTTTTTCGAATAAATTAACAAAATCGTTCGTCCAACGACGGTTTTCGTTAGTTCAGATGTAGAAGACGTTTGTCCACCCAAAGATTTCGTTTGTCCACCCTGCAGAATCGAATTATTAATAAAAATTGCGAAAAGAAGGACACCGCCGAAACGATCACGTTTAAGTTTGATTTTTTTCGAATAAATTATCAAAATCGGTGGTTCGGCGATATATTTCGTTAGCTTAGATGTAGAAGACGTTTGTCCATCCAGTGATTTCGTTTGTACACCCTCGAGAATCGAATTAAAGGGTGAATTAAATTTATTATTACCTTCGTCACTTTCTTGGAAAGTTACGCCGGCGTCGATCGACTCGCGTGATCGTATGATCCGCGAGTACAAGTGCCATGGCTGGCACTTGTGACCACTGACAGAGTCAGTGGTACCGCACTTTACAGAGCGGTGCGGCGCCGGACCGGTCAAATTTATTATTTCTTTCGTCACTTTCTTGGAAAGTTACGTCGGCGTCGATCGACTAGCGTGATCGTATGATCCGCGAGTACAAGTGCCATGGCTGGCACTTGTGACCACTGACAGAGTCAGTGGTACCGCACTTTACAGAGCGGTACGACGCCGGACCGATTCAATAGTTTTACTATTGTAAAGTACCATTATCATATATTCTGTTGAATTAAACTTTTAACAGAATTTTTATATTTTTATAAATATTATTGTTGACGGATTTATTTTTACCCTTTGTGGATTTGTAATTGTCCGCAACTTTTGACTAACATCATTGTGTAATGTCCATATTCCTGCTGTATTACGGCAGTAAGCTGTAAAATGTTGTGGGCTATGACATACGATGCCACTTAAAATGTATATCGCATCTTCTATTTGAAATTTTTCTGGGATGCTGTTTAAAACTATTCCATTCGGATATTTCATTTTATTTTGTTGCAAAAAGATTTCGGGGTCTATAACCACATATGATTTTGCTTCTCTCTTTAATTGCACTGCTGATTGACATGTTTTACACGTGACTGTTTGTGTACTGAAGAATTGCGCAACAAAATTAAGAAAATTTTGTTTAAAATCTTCAGTTGTGTTTGTACTAATAAAATCTACTACAAAATATTTTCTCAAATGTACTTTACATTTGCCGCAGATTCTATTTTCTTCGACACTGCAAACGTCAGTAATAAGTTTTGAAAATAGCCAATTGGGACTTGTAGTACAATCTACAATATTATTGCGAATTTCAAATATTGTACATAAAATAGCTCCTCGTTCTTCGTACACAGAGTTGTTAATATTCTCCATAGCGTATTTTTTGACAAACATCAGAAATATATTTTCTGAGTTTTCATCGATCCAGTTTTTAAATGTACTATAATTGCAATACGCACTGGTTAATATTTCAATCAATGAGTCGAATGCACACGTATTTTTAATATATATTTTTTTGCCATTAAGAGTAACCAAATTACAGTTATTTCCATTTATTAATATTTAATTTCTTCTTTTCCTTAATGGCCTGTCATATGTGAGGTGAATGTCTGGGCATGGAGTTAAATATTTCCCTCTAGGAGTATTGTTTTTGTTTTCGATTAAGGGCTTCTGCATTATATTTAATTTATTGCTTTTTTGTACATCCGCGTTTGTATTTAAATTATCTTTATTTTCATCGTCGTCTATATAATTCCTATTATTAGCTGAAACTTGTAAATCTTTTAATTTATTTGATTTGGCTGCAACATTTAATCCTTTCCAATTTTCCTGTTCCCTTAAATAATCATAAGTATGCGCAGCGTTCTGTGCATTTTCGCCAAAATCACGCGAATCAATTCTTCTTTCTTTTTCTTGTCTAACCTCAGTTTGCAGCAGTGCAATTTTTTCGTTCGTGCGTTTAATTGCAGCACGTTCTAATTTCGAGAGATTTTCGATAGATTTTATGTGGTGTATGATAAATTTATCCACGCGCATTGGTTTATAATTTGCGCCCAAATCTGAATGCTTCAGATCTTTAAAATATGCTTCACATCTAGAGGATCTCGCTATATTCGATGACAGAGGGAAATATCCACACATCACCTGTGTCCAGAGAGGAAAATGTTTAGCTAATTTAACTAGATATGTGACTAATTCTGGACAATAAAATGTGTTGTACCTATCTGTCTCTACACTGTCTTTTGCAATTTGCTCAGCCGCATCTCTGATACTATTTATAAATGCAATTATATTTTCATTTTCATTTAACGTTTCTAAATCATCGTATTCTTTGTCATTCTCGTCGCTCGTAAAGGTGAATGACTTTATTCTTTCGAATAAATACGATCGCTTCTGCTCACAAATTACATCATTTCCATCGCAATCTTTGCCATCGTACTCACTGTAAGCGACAATAAATATTGAGCTAAGCAGTGTATTAAAATCTTCCATATTATCACACGATGACATTAGCCCCGCGCATCGCACAAAGAAGTCTTTAATTTTAGGATGCTTTCTATGAAATACATCCTTGCTACAAATAATTTTTATCAAATGGGCAATATCAATTCTGATAAAACAGTGAAGTGGATGTTGCAAAATTTCGCCACTAATCCAACGATAGCAATCGGAAATGTAATTTTTTAAACCACGTTCATTGAATGCTAAGCTGGTTGCATTCAAAAGCGCTAGTGAATAATCGCAATCAACTTCTGGAGGCACTGGTGCCCCGTGTCTTATGATCTCCCTCAACCAGTACGTAATTAAATTTGTATCGTGCTTTTCTGAAAGCATTTGAAATACTGGTTGTATACCATTTGCACCTTTTATAATAATTTGGTATAAGAATATATGTTTCTTCTCACCATTTAGTTTTTCTATTGTTTTTACTAATTTTCCAGTCACGTCTATTTCTATTTTCCTGCATGTTTTAATTAATGTTTTGTACAATTCCATTTGCATAGGAGACCAGTAAAAACAATAGAAAAGATCTTTTGAAATCTGCTTAATATACCCTGAGTATTGCCCCTTATATTTCAACTCACATAACGAATTAATAGGATCAAGATTTTTGTTGATTCCTAATTCCCGTACAATAGCTTCTTCTCTGATTTTCCTTAAAGTACATTGTCGCGCAACATAAGGTGGTTCAGGATCGTCATAAGTTAAATCTGATACTTCAGCATTTCTGAATTGTCTGGGTTTAATATTTAAAAGTTGTTTCCCAATTGCTACCCTATTTGTTCCTTTTACCGCCCTTTTCTTTTCATGCGGTATTCCCGAAGCATCGACTGTGTGCACTCTTAATACAATACCAGTGCCAGGAGCCGGTTCATGTAAGCAATGAGCTTTAAATTCGGCACCGCATTCATTACAAGTGCCGTATATTTTTAAATATGTTTCCGCTTCCGGAGAATCGAAAATTTTGCCATATTTAAACGTATAAGCGCACGGAAGTTTCGTTTTTAAAAAACAAGCTTTGCAAATAATATCAGTCCAACCGGGACTAAGTATTTTATAAGATTTTCCACGAGCGCCCTTCTCTTTATAAACTTTGGATACAGGAGCAATAGATTTCCATTGCTCCTCAGACAATGTAATATCAAAATATAATGGCGGCAGTTTATTATTTAATTTATTCGCATGATTGTTAGGCTCGAAATCTTGACTAGTATTACTTACGTTAGAAACATCAATGCTATCCATCATTTCTTCTTCTTCTTCTCCTTCTTCCACTGGAATTTGGAAATGTTTCTTCAAATCTGTCAGCAAATTCCATCGATTGTTCCTCACGTAAAAGTTTAAGGTGTTTGGTGACAACTTATCCGAAATTTTTGCACACACTTCTTCCCACACTTTATCCGAGCGACACTTCAATTTGTGCCTCTCATCGAACACTTCACATTTTTCACACTTCTGCAACGCGTCTAGGATAACACCTGAGTGTATCAGCGCTTTCCTAGGCATTTTTCACAAATGACCACAATGAAATCGCAAAACGGTAAGTAATATAACTCTCACAGATACTTCACAAACCGTAAACGAACGCACGATCTCATCAGAGCGGTCTGTGAACGACTGACTTTCGAGGTGCGTGGTTGGAAAGAATTCGAGAGTATCGCAGGCATTTGTTTCGATTTCAGCCGTGGCACGTGGTGCCGTCCGCGCTACAAAGTAACTACGCGTCTATATAAATTTCTGGTAAGCAGGGCCGGCGCATAAGAGCGCTAGCTGATGGGTGTGCTAAAATACTATATTGGACGCTTAATAATAAAGAAATTCACCTTTCACAGAAACAAAATGTAAATGTAATTCTTTTTCTTGTACTCCGTAAACACAAAACATATTAAATAGGAAATAGGTGCAGAAATTTGAGGCCCCCAAATTGGGGGCGCCAAAAATTTTCTTGCATAAGGGTGCCAAACATCCTCGCGCCTGCCCTGCTGGTTAGGGATTGCAAATTTACCGATTTTTTCAATTAGCGGTAATTCGGTAAAATTTTCAATCAAAACCGGTTACCGGTAATATACCGGTAATTTTTTAAGGTATTGAAAATATAAGAGTAAACATTACAAAAAAAAATGATTTGAACTCTAATCGAGCATTATAATAAATACATGCAAATAAAACTGTTCTGAACATAAAATATAAAATGATATAACACAGAATAGATATATTTGTATAACTATTGACAATACTTATTAATATGGATCTTCATCACGAAAACAATGAAAAGAATCTTAACTTACATAAATAATTAAATATTTTTTATTTAACAATTCTTTTTAACAAATAATCACACAAAAAAACATAATTTGTCCAAACTTTGGTCTCCTGATAAAGCGCTCTCAGTTTCTACACTTGTTGGTCGGGTAGTCATTAAGAAATCATATGCCATTTGTAGATATTTTCTCTTTACTTTTTCTACTTGAAAATACGTCCATTTTTTTTATGGCTTGTATCAGATTTTTAGTTTTCTTTTGAATCAGAGTTGGTTCTTCATGAGATACTTCGGATTTCGTCTCTATTAATAATTGAAGTTTTTTTCACTGATAACAACGTAGTAGATATCGACGGAATTAATGAACGCATATATGCGCTATATTGCTATACATAATTGATCAAATTACCGGTAAAAATTTGGCGAATTACCGGTAAAAATTTGAGGGTATTTCTCGCGATTTACCGGTAAATCGGTAAATTTATTTACCGGTATTGCAATCCCTACTGCTGGTAAGTTACCAAATACACTAAACTTTTACGTTGGAACTAATCGGTGGAATTTGCCGACAAATTTGAAAATATATAAATCTTGCGAGGCACCACCAGCCAACGCAAGTGCTAAAACTGCTAAGTAGCGCTTGGCTTCTTAACTTTTAGTGCGGTGTCACAAGTACCTCACCATGAATGAATTTTGCACAGGCACATAAGAATCTACCATCGACAAGCACAGAGCTCACTTCGACATCAATTTGAAAGCAGCATTAGGTAATACTTTATGACAGATTATTACGCTTCTATTGTTATTAATCGTATCATTACTATTTATTATTTGTATATATTGAATTATTCGCTTTGCAGGTATCGTACACTCTGATTTAGGATGGACACATTTCAAAAAATGATTAGCATGCATGAACGACCCATGTCCAGATTTTAAAACATTCAAAAAGTATGTGCAAAAAGTTGGATATGCTGCGAAGGAAGTAGCAAAGGAAAGTTGCGTAGAAGCCACTGCGCTGAAAAGAGAACTCACTATGGAAGAAGCTGAGAGCATCGAAAAGCCATTATAAACGACCATTCGACTGTCCCATTTCTTTATACACAACAGTGTATTTTACGCTAATATTTATATATTCTTTTTTTGAATTGTAATTGTAAATATAAGTCATTACATTTTTGAATTGTAATTATAAATATGAAAAAATACAGTAATTTGTGTTAAATGTGCCAAATATTTGCTTCTATTTGCGTATTTTTACCTGCTATTTCATATTCATAATCCCGCTATGTTTCTCATTTTCCCTTTCTATATATCTCTCCATGAGTGTAATGGAGACAAAAAGTTAGCTAGAAGGATAGATATACGTGTAGGGACACCTATAAGTTTGCTTCGCTTGGTCAGCTGATTGCGACGTTGCCGCGGTTTCATAAGCCATCGAGATACATATCGTGCCGACAGCACAATTTTCTCAAGTTATAATTTATTTCTTTAGAACGGTGTAGTGAAAACAATTGAAACTCGACAGATATTTTCATCTATCCATATACTGCATGTACAAAAAAATTGAAAACATTGATAGCATTTCTTCAACATTTTTTCAGATGTTTCATCCGTCAAGATCGTCTCTTTCCATAAGAGTACGTGTAAAATCAGTGAAAATTGAAATCGTTATAACTCAGCAACCGTTTAGTTAAATTTTTTACAGCACATCAGGAAGACTACAAAGAACAATCTCGCAGATTTTCATCAACTTGGTAGCATTTTGAAAATTGGTCCGATACATCCTTAAAGAAATATTGACTTTGGACGATGAAACATTTTTTGTTTATAATTTTTAGCTCGAATAGTAATGATTGGATAAACAAACTGTAAATAGGAAAAATGTGTGCCGTGGCGAGCTTTACAACACTATATTTTTTAAAATTCCAATCTTTTTTAGCGTTTGGTAATTTTTCCCATTTTCGAGCGCTAGATATGTAGAGTCCCCTTATTGCATCCAACCCTTCAATTGCAACACGTTTCAATTCCGAGAGACTTTCGATAGATCTTATAAACTTACATATATTGCGAATGACAAAATCGACGCGCATTGGTTTATAATTTGCGCCCAAATCTGAATGCTTCAGATCATTAAAATATGCTTCGCATCTGGAAGATGTTTTAATATTTGATATCAAAGGGAAATATCCGATCATTTTTTATGTCCAAAGAGGAAAGTGCTTTGCTAATTTCACGAGAGAATTCACAAGCTCTGGACAAAAAAGCGCATTGTAACTATCTGTCTCTGGTGCAACGGAGAAACAGATGCATACTTCTCCCACCGGCAGCTAGGAGATCCCGCCTTTAAGGCCAATGCACACGAGCGGTGCGGCGTCGTTGCGATTTCGCACCGGTACATATATGTATATAGAAATATTCATAGTATTCACACGTGTCGCAATTTTTTTCGGCAGTATTGTCATATCGCACGACCGTCGCACGACGCCGCACCGCTCGTGTGCATTGGCCCTTACGGACTTTTCGTCAGCGACGACAAATGGACTTTCCTGACTGAGAAAAATCAGTCCCAGAGTTGCCACTTGCCAGGAATGCCAGATTTCAAAGGATCATTTCTATTGTTTTTACTGGTCTCCTCTGCAAATGGAATTGTATAAAACGTTAATTAAAACGTCCAGGAAAATAGAAATAGACGCGACTGGAAATTAGTGAACACAATAGAAAAACTAAATGGTGAGAAAAACATATTCTTATATAGAATTATTATAAAAGGTGAAAATGATCGAGCCACCAGCATCGGTGGAAATCCACGTTAGCCGATTAATGTAGGAAAGACATACAGGGCGATTCTGGAGCGACGCCTGGCAAAGAGATGCCGCCCGCCTGGTACCCCGTGGCGGGGACAACACCCGGCAGTACCTCTTCGAATTTTATGACTTTCGATCCTCGAAGGGGTTGGAATACATTAAAAAGTGAGAAATGCCCACGATTTCCGCATTTCTCATCAGATCTCTGCGAAAACGGCGTCAATTGATTCCTTATGTTTCGGCGATGAATCTAACAGCAAGAACGACGTAATTCGGAACATAACGAAGGAAATTAGATAAAAATTGATTTATATAATTTCACGCTAGCTTCGTTAAAAATAGTCCAATTTACATAAAATTTGATACGATCTGCATCGGAAAAACATAAGGAATCAATTTGCCTCGTTTTCATAGAGATCTGATGAGAAATGTGGAACTCCAAGATTTTTCACTTCTTAATAGATACTCCAACCCCTTCGGATCAAAAGCCATAAAATTCGGTGATGCTCTGTGGGGGGTTGTCCTCGTCACGGGGTGCCAGACGGCATCTCTTTGAGTTTAGTCGCTCCAGAATCACCCTGTATCCAATTGAAATGAAAAAATTAAACTTATTACATAATTGAAAAATAGAATTTATTGATATATTTTAGAGATATATATTTATATTTTTTGATCCCTCTCCTCCTCCACCACCGCGCCTATGATTTCCTCTGCCGCCTCCCCAGCCTCTATAATTACCCCTTCCTCTGTAAGTTTTTTTGCCGCGGACACGGGAGTGCGTGAGGCGCTTCAGCGCTTTTTTTAACTGAAACAGTAACATAAAAATTAAGACACTTCTTAAAACGGAATAACATTCTGACAATTGCAACGTTTCGCACATAGTAGTTTATTAGTAGGAAGTACGACATAGACCACATTCCACATACTTACTTCCTTTAACTGCGCCTGCACGTTATGCAGTGCCCCTTCACCCCTCTCCTGCCTCCCGTTGTTCGTCTCCTGGGGGGCAGGGGGGGGGAGCTATATCACTCCCTTCCGCCACCTCCGCCACCTCCGCTACCTCCGCCACTACCGCCACAACGTTATCCGCGTTGGGGGCACCTAGGGCGTCATTAAGCGCGCTTTCCATCGGAAAATGAATCAAAATATATAAAAAAAAGTTTCAAGTTAAAGGATTTGATTTAACTTGATCAAAAATGCACTGAAAACTAAAAAATACTTATTTTCTTGTACTACAATTACGATGGTGATATGTCACTTTAAATAAAACCGTGGGGCAGGATATTTCATAAGAGGATATGAATCGATTTATTACAGAATCAAGCGTCGAAATGAGCGATGATAAGCGATGAGATATCCTGCGCCACGATTTTATTTAAAGTGACATATCGCCGTCGTAATTGTAGTGCAAGAAAATAATTATTTTTTAGTTTTCAGTGCGTTTTTCATCAAGTTAAATAAAATCGTTAATATCATTTTTTTTTTGTTAATTGTGCATAAAAAGGTACACGTGTCACCGATTTTTATGAAATTTAAACACGTTATAAAACTCAACATTCTGAACAACTTTTTCCTATACATGTTACAGCCGCTCGGCTTTAGTTTTCGAGATATTTGCAAAAAATGTGATAGATAGTAGGTTGGAGATAGATGGTTAACTTTTGGGAAATTTATAAATTTTTTTATCTTAAATTATGCACAATTATGCACCTTTTATGCACAATGTTGTGATGTCCCACTATTTTTCGCGCGGTATTATTCTAAGGTCTCCCTCATAAATCGCTCCATAACTCCATCAAAATCCATCAAACTCAAATCGTACCCCTTTTCCCCAAATCACTGATCACCTTGGCGATGTACCTTAGCGGTCCCCATCTCAAGATGGTCAACTACGACCTCCAAATCCCCTCTTCGCCTTACGTGGCATGACCACTTCCCTCCTATTTAAATTTAAACAAGTCCCTCGTCCCAAAAACTCTCTTATCTCGAGACCACGTCTCACCCCCTCTTTACGACTCACCGAGTCAAAGCCACTCTCACCCCTTTCCCGCCAAAACGCCTAAAATCCACCTAATGGGTCTTATCAATAGTTTAACAGAATCTTGGAAACCAATTGCGACGCATATTTCACGCATGATTCATAAACGTAGTCTAAATATAGACATTTATAAAAACCCCGGAAGTTCTATTGCGACGCATATTTCGTAAATATGTCAAGGTGCATACCGCGCACACCCTTCATACCTGACATTCTTGTAAACCCTATAAATACAAGGAACCGCGAGACCGGAATTCATTATTATTATTCATTCTTCTAAGGAAATACTTCCTCAGTAAAACCATTAAACCAACAAATCAAGTATTTAAATTCAGTGTTCTACTGCAACTACCGTAAGAAATTATAATTACCTTTATTGTTATACGGCATATCACCATCATATATATTATTTTGTATTGTTAACGCTTATTGCATTTCATATTATTATTCTTGTATTAACGCTTATTGCTTTATATCGTTAACGCTTATTGCATTTCATATTATTATTCTTGTATTAACGCTTATTGCTTTATATTATCATTTTGTATCGTTAACGCTTATTGCATTTCATATTATTATTCTTGTATTAACGCTTATTGCTATATATTATTTTGTATCGTTAACGCTTATTGCATTTCATATTATTTTGATTCATATTATTATTCCGCTAACGCTCATTGTCTCATATTGTTAGCGTAGCAAATTCCTATTACTTTACATACTATTTTCTTTGGGTTATACACATGTATTGCATATTCATACACATATATTGCTGTTGATTACTATTTAATGTCTGACGCATTATTATGTTAACCATGCTAATATATTGATAGTGCACCACTCGTGCTCAAAGTAATAAAGTCCTTGGCTTTAAATCACGGTTCGAATTATTATGAATATCCTTTGGTTACGAAAGCTCCAAATCTAAACAGGCTACTGCAACAGCTGATTTCAGTTCGTGAACGCGAGAGTTCCTACAGTGTTTACAAACATATATTTGCATGGGCCGTGTACACCCATATGTCTAGACATATTTCGCGGAAATATTACGTGTGACTTCCTATATAAATGCAACGGTAAATCCAATTAAAAAGCCAAAACAAACAAAGTGCTCTAACGGGCGTCACCTCCGGAGTGATTACCATTTAAACTTTCCCTGGTCGTTCAGTGCTACGAATCTGGCATTCGCGCCTGAATCCTAACTCTCCGCAGTGCCACGAATCTGGCATTCGCGCCTGCATCCTAACTCTCCGCAGTGCCACGAATCTGGCATTCGCGCCTGCATTCCCTCAAACCGTTCAGTGCTACGAATCTGGCATTCGCGCCTGAATCCTAACTCTCCTCAGTGCCACGAATCTGGCATTCGCGCCTGCATCCTAACTCTCCCCAGTGCCACGAATCTGGCATTCGCGCCTGAATCCTAACTCTCCGCAGTGCCACGAATCTGGCATTCGCGCCTGCATTCCCTCAAACCGTTCAGTGCTACGAATCTGGCATTCGCGCCTGAATCCTAACTCTCCGCAGTGCCACGAATCTGGCATTCGCGCCTGCATCCTAACTCTCCGCAGTGCCACGAATCTGGCATTCGCGCCTGAATCCTAACTCTCCGCAGTGCCACGAATCTGGCATTCGCGCCTGCATTCCCTCAAACTATTCAGTGCCACGAATCTGGCATTCGCGCCTGAATCCAAACTCTCCGCAGTGCCACGAATCTGGCATTCGCGCCCGCGTTCCCTTCAATAATTCCCCGTCTATGCCATCGTCCCCAACGACCTCCACCCGGGACGTGACAATGTATACCATTGTTTGAAATATTTTTTTATATTTTTATTTTATTAACGAAGTTGGCTTTACATTATGCAAATAAATTTTTTATGTGGGCCATTTTCATCGGGACGACATAACAAACGACCTGCGTTACGAAAAACAACACGTTTCAGTTTGCCACGTAAAGTAGCACATTTCATCATTTCTAACGAATATTAGCACGTTTGGTCTTCCGCCGCGAAAACTAGCATCAGGCCCGTTCCTGGCCGGGGTGCAGGCACGAAGGTGCCCCCACACTTGGGCGGCCAAACCCAGGGGCGGCCGCAGGCCATTTCTATGTACAATTTTGACTAATAAGAATAATAACCGAAGCTCTTTTGTATAATAAATGTTTGAAACTATGTATATATAGATATAAAAGTAAACACTGCATATTAAATTCTTAATTGAAGAATATTAAATTAATAAGGACGGCAATATTGTTTTTGCACCTGGGCGGCACAAAACCCAGGAACGGCCCTGACTAGCATATTTCAGTGCTTCGCCACGAAGAATAGCACATCTTGGATTATACGGCAGAAACTATCACGACGAGGCGCCGACGGGCGCACAGGACTTTGAAAAAGGTTACAATGTACGCGCGATACGCGATTCTGTGACGCTGAGCGGCCCACGTGCCATTGACCACCACTGTCGACGGCGCACGTTTTGCCAAACTCTTTCGTTTCTGTATTGAAAACGAGAGGTGTTTTACTATTCTGTTGATAATTTCCGAAACGGCTAATTGAATGTTACAAGTCCGAAAAAAAGTTAAATTTTGTCGAACAGTGATAATCTTACAGTAATAGGATAGCAGTTATTTATCGTCCTGCACAACGAAGACAGACGTGCTGTTTTTCGTAACGCACGTCGTTATGTCGTCCCGATGAAAATGGCCCACTTAAAAAATTTATTTGCATAATGTAAAGCTAACTTCCTTAAAAACAGCCCGATTAAAAGAATCCCTGGTCTCGTGCGTTGAAATACACGAAATTCAGCGAGGCACGACTTATTCGCGGCATCGCTTTTCAGAACTCAAGCGGGAGAATCACCCTATTTAATAGTATACAATTTTAATACTTACATTCTGCATGTTGTCCATTCCTATTAGAATTCCACTTGTTAGATTTCGGCGGACTGTCGACTGTGGAGGACTGACCAGGGATGCCCGAAATGTCTCTGATGCACACATTGTCACTTAGCGCCGATTGGTTTGAAGCCAAAACCTAGCTTGGCGCCGATTGGTTTGGAGCCAACAGCTAGCTTGGCGCCGATTGGTTTGACGTCCCGGCGTCTTCACGCGCACCAGTGACAATCTTGTGTGTAAGGGACATTCCTGGCAAGTGGCAACCCTGGGACTGATTTTTCTCAGTCAGGAAAGTCCATTTGTCGTCGCTGACGAAAAGTCCGTAAGGGCCAATGCACACGAGCGGTGCGGCGTCGTGCGACGGTCATGCGATATGACAATACGGCCGAAAAAAATTGCGACACGTGTGAATACTATGAATATTTCTATATACATATATGTACCGGTGCGAAATAGCAACGACGCCGCACCGCTCGTGTGCATTGGCCTTAAAGGCGGGATCTCCTAGCTGCCGGTGGGAGAAGTATGCATCTGTTTATCCCGCCTTAAGGCCGGTCGCAGCGACCGGCAGCGACCCCACTAGTGCAAGGGAGAAGTATGCATCTGTTTCTCCGTTGCACCAGAGACAGATAGTTACAATGCGCTTTTTTGTCCAGAGCTTGTGAATTCTCTCGTGAAATTAGCAAAGCACTTTCCTCTTTGGACATAAAAAATGATCGGATATTTCCCTTTGATATCAAATATTAAAACATCTTCCAGATGCGAAGCATATTTTAATGATCTGAAGCATTCAGATTTGGGCGCAAATTATAAACCAATGCGCGTCGATTTTGTCATTCGCAATATATGTAAGTTTATAAGATCTATCGAAAGTCTCTCGGAATTGAAACGTGTTGCAATTGAAGGGTTGGATGCAATAAGGGGACTCTACATATCTAGCGCTCGAAAATGGGAAAAATTACCAAACGCTAAAAAAGATTGGAATTTTAAAAAATATAGTGTTGTAAAGCTCGCCACGGCACACATTTTTCCTATTTACAGTTTGTTTATCCAATCATTACTATTCGAGCTAAAAATTATAAACAAAAAATGTTTCATCGTCCAAAGTCAATATTTCTTTAAGGATGTATCGGACCAATTTTCAAAATGCTACCAAGTTGATGAAAATCTGCGAGATTGTTCTTTGTAGTCTTCCTGATGTGCTGTAAAAAATTTAACTAAACGGTTGCTGAGTTATAACGATTTCAATTTTCACTGATTTTACACGTACTCTTATGGAAAGAGACGATCTTGACGGATGAAACATCTGAAAAAATGTTGAAGAAATGCTATCAATGTTTTCAATTTTTTTGTACATGCAGTATATGGATAGATGAAAATATCTGTCGAGTTTCAATTGTTTTCACTACACCGTTCTAAAGAAATAAATTATAACTTGAGAAAATTGTGCTGTCGGCACGATATGTATCTCGATGGCTTATGAAACCGCGGCAACGTCGCAATCAGCTGACCAAGCGAAGCAAACTTATAGGTGTCCCTACACGTATATCTAACCTTCTAGCTAACTTTTTGTCTCCATTACACTCATGGAGAGATATATAGAAAGGGAAAATGAGAAACATAGCGGGATTATGAATATGAAATAGCAGGTAAAAATACGCAAATAGAAGCAAATATTTGGCACATTTAACACAAATTACTGTATTTTTTCATATTTACAATTACAATTCAAAAAAAGAATATATAAATATTAGCGTAAAATACACTGTTGTGTATAAAGAAATGGGACAGTCGAATGGTCGTTTATAATGGCTTTTCGATGCTCTCAGCTTCTTCCATAGTGAGTTCTCTTTTCAGCGCAGTGGCTTCTACGCAACTTTCCTTTGCTACTTCCTTCGCAGCATATCCAACTTTTTGCACATACTTTTTGAATGTTTTAAAATCTGGACATGGGTCGTTCATGCATGCTAATCATTTTTTGAAATGTGTCCATCCTAAATCAGAGTGTACGATACCTGCAAAGCGAATAATTCAATATATACAAATAATAAATAGTAATGATACGATTAATAACAATAGAAGCGTAATAATCTGTCATAAAGTATTACCTAATGCTGCTTTCAAATTGATGTCGAAGTGAGCTCTGTGCTTGTCGATGGTAGATTCTTATGTGCCTGTGCAAAATTCATTCATGGTGAGGTACTTGTGACACCGCACTAAAAGTTAAGAAGCCAAGCGCTACTTAGCAGTTTTAGCACTTGCGTTGGCTGGTGGTGCCTCGCAAGATTTATATATTTTCAAATTTGTCGGCAAATTCCACCGATTAGTTCCAACGTAAAAGTTTAGTGTATTTGGTAACTTACCAGCAGTAGGGATTGCAATACCGGTAAATAAATTTACCGATTTACCGGTAAATCGCGAGAAATACCCTCAAATTTTTACCGGTAATTCGCCAAATTTTTACCGGTAATTTGATCAATTATGTATAGCAATATAGCGCATATATGCGTTCATTAATTCCGTCGATATCTACTACGTTGTTATCAGTGAAAAAAACTTCAATTATTAATAGAGACGAAATCCGAAGTATCTCATGAACAACCAACTCTGATTCAAAAGAAAACTAAAAATCTGAATCAAGCCATAAAAAAAATGGACGTATTTTCAAGTAGAAAAAGTAAAGAGAAAATATCTACACATGGCATATGATTTCTTAATGACTACCCGACCAACAAGTGTAGAAACTGAGAGCGCTTTATCAGGAGACCAAAGTTTGGACAAATTATGTTTTTTGTGTGATTATTTGTTAAAAAGAATTGTTAAATAAAAAATATTTAATTATTTATGTAAGTTAAGATTCTTTTCATTGTTTTCGTGATGAAGATCCATATTAATAAGTATTGTCAATAGTTATACAAATATATCTATTCTGTGTTATATCATTTTATATTTTATGTTCAGAACAGTTTTATTTGCATGTATTTATTATAATGCTCGATTAGAGTTCAAATCATTTTTTTTTGTAATGTTTACTCTTATATTTTCAATACCTTAAAAAATTACCGGTATATTACCGGTAACCGGTTTTGATTGAAAATTTTACCGAATTACCGCTAATTGAAAAAATCGGTAAATTTGCAATCCCTAACCAGCAGGGCAGGCGCGAGGATGTTTGGCACCCTTATGCAAGAAAATTTTTGGCGCCCCCAATTTGGGGGCCTCAAATTTCTGCACCTATTTCCTATTTAATATGTTTTGTGTTTACGGAGTACAAGAAAAAGAATTACATTTACATTTTGTTTCTGTGAAAGGTGAATTTCTTTATTATTAAGCGTCCAATATAGTATTTTAGCACACCCATCAGCTAGCGCTCTTATGCGCCGGCCCTGCTTACCAGAAATTTATATAGACGCGTAGTTACTTTGTAGCGCGGACGGCACCACGTGCCACGGCTGAAATCGAAACAAATGCCTGCGATACTCTCGAATTCTTTCCAACCACGCACCTCGAAAGTCAGTCGTTCACAGACCGCTCTGATGAGATCGTGCGTTCGTTTACGGTTTGTGAAGTATCTGTGAGAGTTATATTACTTACCGTTTTGCGATTTCATTGTGGTCATTTGTGAAAAATGCCTAGGAAAGCGCTGATACACTCAGGTGTTATCCTAGACGCGTTGCAGAAGTGTGAAAAATGTGAAGTGTTCGATGAGAGGCACAAATTGAAGTGTCGCTCGGATAAAGTGTGGGAAGAAGTGTGTGCAAAAATTTCGGATAAGTTGTCACCAAACACCTTAAACTTTTACGTGAGGAACAATCGATGGAATTTGCTGACAGATTTGAAGAAACATTTCCAAATTCCAGTGGAAGAAGGAGACGAAGAAGAAGAAATGATGGATAGCATTGATGTTTCTAACGTAAGTAATACTAGTCAAGATTTCGAGCCTAACAATCATGCGAATAAATTAAATAATAAACTGCCGCCATTATATTTTGATATTACATTGTCTGAGGAGCAATGGAAATCTATTGCTCCTGTATCCAAAGTTTATAAAGAGAAGGGCGCTCGTGGAAAATCTTATAAAATACTTAGTCCCGGTTGGACTGATATTATTTGCAAAGCTTGTTTTTTTAAAAACGAAACTTCCGTGCGCTTATACGTTTAAATATGGCAAAATTTTCGATTCTCCGGAAGCGGAAACATATTTAAAAATATACGGCACTTGTAATGAATGCGGTGCCGAATTTAAAGCTCATTGCTTACATGAACCGGCTCCTGGCACTGGTATTGTATTAAGAGTGCACACAGTCGATGCTTCGGGAATACCGCATGAAAAGAAAAGGGCGGTAAAAGGAACAAATAGGGTAGCAATTGGGAAACAACTTTTAAATATTAAACCCAGACAATTCAGAAATGCTGAAGTATCAGATTTAACTTATGACGATCCTGAACCACCTTATGTTGCGCGACAATGTACTTTAAGGAAAATCAGAGAAGAAGCTATTGTACGGGAATTAGGAATCAACAAAAATCTTGATCCTATTAATTCGTTATGTGAGTTGAAATATAAGGGGCAATACTCAGGGTATATTAAGCAGATTTCAAAAGATCTTTTCTATTGTTTTTACTGGTCTCCTATGCAAATGGAATTGTACAAAACATTAATTAAAACATGCAGGAAAATAGAAATAGACGCGACTGGAAAATTAGTAAAAACAATAGAAAAACTAAATGGTGAGAAGAAACATATATTCTTATACCAAATTATTATAAAAGGTGCAAATGGTATACAACCAGTATTTCAAATGCTTTCAGAAAAGCACGATACAAATTTAATTACGTACTGGTTGAGGGAGATCATAAGACACGGGGCACCAGTGCCTCCAGAAGTTGATTGCGATTATTCACTAGCGCTTTTGAATGCAACCAGCTTAGCATTCAATGAACGTGGTTTAAAAAATTACATTTCCGATTGCTATCGTTGGATTAGTGGCGAAATTTTGCAACATCCACTTCACTGTTTTATCAGAATTGATATTGCCCATTTGATAAAAATTATTTGTAGCAAGGATGTATTTCATAGAAAGCATCCTAAAATTAAAGACTTCTTTGTGCGATGCGCGGGGCTAATGTCATCGTGTGATAATATGGAAGATTTTAATACACTGCTTAGCTCAATATTTATTGTCGCTTACAGTGAGTACGATGGCAAAGATTGCGATGGAAATGATGTAATTTGTGAGCAGAAGCGATCGTATTTATTCGAAAGAATAAAGTCATTCACCTTTACGAGCGACGAGAATGACAAAGAATACGATGATTTAGAAACGTTAAATGAAAATGAAAATATAATTGCATTTATAAATAGTATCAGAGATGCGGCTGAGCAAATTGCAAAAGACAGTGTAGAGACAGATAGGTACAACACATTTTATTGTCCAGAATTAGTCACATATCTAGTTAAATTAGCTAAACATTTTCCTCTCTGGACACAGGTGATGTGTGGATATTTCCCTCTGTCATCGAATATAGCGAGATCCTCTAGATGTGAAGCATATTTTAAAGATCTGAAGCATTCAGATTTGGGCGCAAATTATAAACCAATGCGCGTGGATAAATTTATCATACACCACATAAAATCTATCGAAAATCTCTCGAAATTAGAACGTGCTGCAATTAAACGCACGAACGAAAAAATTGCACTGCTGCAAACTGAGGTTAGACAAGAAAAAGAAAGAAGAATTGATTCGCGTGATTTTGGCGAAAATGCACAGAACGCTGCGCATACTTATGATTATTTAAGGGAACAGGAAAATTGGAAAGGATTAAATGTTGCAGCCAAATCAAATAAATTAAAAGATTTACAAGTTTCAGCTAATAATAGGAATTATATAGACGACGATGAAAATAAAGATAATTTAAATACAAACGCGGATGTACAAAAAAGCAATAAATTAAATATAATGCAGAAGCCCTTAATCGAAAACAAAAACAATACTCCTAGAGGGAAATATTTAACTCCATGCCCAGACATCCACCTCACATATGACAGGCCATTAAGGAAAAGAAGAAATTAAATATTAATAAATGGAAATAACTGTAATTTGGTTACTCTTAATGGCAAAAAAATATATATTAAAAATACGTGTGCATTCGACTCATTGATTGAAATATTAACCAGTGCGTATTGCAATTATAGTACATTTAAAAACTGGATCGATGAAAACTCAGAAAATATATTTCTGATGTTTGTCAAAAAATACGCTATGGAGAATATTAACAACTCTGTGTACGAAGAACGAGGAGCTATTTTATGTACAATATTTGAAATTCGCAATAATATTGTAGATTGTACTACAAGTCCCAATTGGCTATTTTCAAAACTTATTACTGACGTTTGCAGTGTCGAAGAAAATAGAATCTGCGGCAAATGTAAAGTACATTTGAGAAAATATTTTGTAGTAGATTTTATTAGTACAAACACAACTGAAGATTTTAAACAAAATTTTCTTAATTTTGTTGCGCAATTCTTCAGTACACAAACAGTCACGTGTAAAACATGTCAATCAGCAGTGCAATTAAAGAGAGAAGCAAAATCATATGTGGTTATAGACCCCGAAATCTTTTTGCAACAAAATAAAATGAAATATCCGAATGGAATAGTTTTAAACAGCATCCCAGAAAAATTTCAAATAGAAGATGCGATATACATTTTAAGTGGCATCGTATGTCATAGCCCACAACATTTTACAGCTTACTGCCGTAATACAGCAGGAATATGGACATTACACAATGATGTTAGTCAAAAGTTGCGGACAATTACAAATCCACAAAGGGTAAAAATAAATCCGTCAACAATAATATTTATAAAAATATAAAAATTCTGTTAAAAGTTTAATTCAACAGAATATATGATAATGGTACCTTACAATAGTAAAACTATTGAATCGGTCCGGCGTCGTACCGCTCTGTAAAGTGCGGTACCACTGACTCTGTCAGTGGTCACAAGTGCCAGCCATGGCACTTGTACTCGCGGATCATACGATCACGCGAGTCGATCGACGCCGACGTAACTTTCCAAGAAAGTGACGAAAGAAATAATAAATTTGACCGGTCCGGCGCCGCACCGCTCTGTAAAGTGCGGTACCACTGACTCTGTCAGTGGTCACAAGTGCCAGCCATGGCACTTGTACTCGCGGATCATACGATCACGCGAGTCGATCGACGCCGGCGTAACTTTCCAAGAAAGTGACGAAAGAAATAATAAATTTGACCGGTCCGGCGCCGCACCGCTCTGTAAAGTGCGGTACCACTGACTCTGTCAGTGGTCACAAGTGCCAGCCATGGCACTTGTACTCGCGGATCATACGATCACGCGAGTCGATCGACGCCGGCGTAACTTTCCAAGAAAGTGACGAAGGTAATAATAAATTTAATTCACCCTTTAATTCGATTCTCGAGGGTGTACAAACGAAATCACTGGATGGACAAACGTCTTCTACATCTAAGCTAACGAAATATATCGCCGAACCACCGATTTTGATAATTTATTCGAAAAAAATCAAACTTAAACGTGATCGTTTCGGCGGTGTCCTTCTTTTCGCAATTTTTATTAATAATTCGATTCTGCAGGGTGGACAAACGAAATCTTTGGGTGGACAAACGTCTCCTACATCTGAACTAACGAAAACCGTCGTTGGACGAACGATTTTGTTAATTTATTCGAAAAAAATCGAACTTAAACGTGATCGTTTCGGCGGTGACCTTCTTTTCGCAATTTTGATAAATAATTCGATTCTGCAGGGTGGACAAACGAAATCTTTGCGTGGACAAACGTCTTCTACATCTGAACTAACGAAAACCATCGTTGGACGAACGATTTTGATGATTTATTCGAAAAAAATCGTACTTAAACGTGATCGTTTTTGCGGTGTCCTTCTTTTCGCAATTTTTATTAATAATTCGATTCTGCAGGGTGGACAAACGAAATCTTTGGGTGGACAAACGTCTTCTACATCTGAACTAACGAAAACCATCGTTGGACGAACGATTTTGATAATTTATTCGAAAAAAATCGAACTTAAACTTGACCGTTTCGGCGGTGTCCTTCTTTTCGCAATTTTTATTAATAATTCGATTCTGCAGGGTGGACAAACGAAATCTTTGGGTGGACAAACGTCTTCTGCATCTAAGCTAACGAAATATATCGCCGAACCACCGATTTTGATAATTTATTCGAAAAAAATCGGACTTAAACGTGATCGTTTCGGCGGTGTCCTTCTTTTCGCAATTTTTATTAATAATTCGATTCTGCAGGGTGGACAAACGAAATCATTGGGTGGACAAACGCCTTCTACATCTAAGCTAACGAAATATATCGCTGAACCACCGATTTTGATAATTTATTCGAAAAAAATCGGACTTAAACGTGATCGTTTCGGCCGTACCCTTCTTTTCGCAATTTTTATTAATAATTTGATTCTGAAGGGTGGACAAACGAAAATTTTTGTTGGACAAACGTGGACAAACGATGGACAAACGAACGCCATCGAGTTTTTTTTAAAAAATCACATTTGGGGGTGCTAACTTCACAGACCTTGCGTTTTCGCTGTCTCATATGTCGTGTATAGTCTCGTTGAGAAGTTCGGGTGTTGGCTCTTACAATTTGCATTTGTCCCTTGATTGCATTTTTTAACCTGTTATTCTGTCTTTTTAAAAGGTTTATTTAATCATTGAATTTTTTCTATATTCGGAATCCATTAGCCCAAAGAGTAATTTTCCTATGTAACCTAATCCATCTATTTATCCAAGACGCTGTTTTTGTGCTGAGCTTTTAGTTTGCTGGACGTAGGTAAGGAGTTTGGCGACGCGGTCTACCTCGTCTTGGATTTTCGTGGCGAATGTTTTATATAATTTTTGTAAGTTGTCGGTAGAAGGTTTTTTACATTGCGCAAATATATCATATTGTGCAGTTTGGAGGTTCGCTTCGCGTTGGTAGATGTAAGATATATCTACGTGTAATACTAACTTCCAGGTATGTCAATAAATCTGTAGATTGCCTAGGTTTTCGAAGTAAATGCCGGTGTGGTGTTGGAATTCTTTTATAGTGAAATCTGTGTCGGCGGTTGTTCCTCCTGCGGGTAGTATCATCGTTCTATAGGACGAAAATCCTGTAAAATTATAATATCGAGGTGTAATCGGTGTTAGTCGCGAAGTCTTTCCTTGTGCGTGCGCGAGATAAATTTTTTTGCTAACGTAGGACAGTTCATCTTCTTTGTCTGGACTTGAGTAGAAGTGAGAAGTGAGGGCATATGAGACTCGATTTTCTTGAGCACTTCTTATTTCGTTGTGATCTGCAGAACGAATATGTTGTCAGTTATTTTGAACGTGCCGCGGGAAATCATGTTTGGTTTAGTTGTACGTGCGAGTGGGGTTTGTTTGTGCATCATGTTGTGTAAATTTATTGTTCTATTTATCCGTTTATTCCTCTAGCGTTTCCATTGTCTATATGGGGGCAATTAGGGAGTATCGGGCGCATTGGCGTCGGTTCTTCCAGCATGTAGAATTCTGGGAGGATGACGAAGACTCATGGGGTCTGAGGGTCCTCTTTGGTGAGTGTCTTATTACACCGGGGATTGTAGGTCTGGTTATTGTTTCTATTTCCGTGCGTGTGGTAATAGTCTTGCAATTGGTTTTTTTGTGTAGAACGTCATGGGGACATCTTCGTTGGGTCTGCTCCACGGCCTCGACTGTGGTCGCTATTGGAGGTCGACCGTGCCCTACGTGGCTGGGACGACGACGCCTAGTTGTGCGCTTATTTACAATCTTTTTTCAATAAATTACTTTTCTTAGTCTTATCCTTATATAATTGTTAGTGTATCGTTACTTCCCTTCAACACTGCGACCATTCCCCTATTACTGCCCTATTCTATAATGTGTTTGTGTGACCGCGGATTGTTCGTCGCCCTTTACACTGTAATTATTATTGTCGCGCGTGTTTGGAATCGTGTAAGAGCCTATCCTCGCAGGTGTTAGTTTTTGACCGCCCACGTCTTAGCGTCTCATCGTGCAGTAGCAGTTGCTCTCCGAATTTAAAAGACCTATCCGCGATTTTCCTGTCGTAGTATTGGAATTAAAATTAAAATAAATTTAATATAATATTGAAATTTATATAAATCCAATATAATAAAATTACAGAATATATTATTAAAAATAAACTTACTTCATAAGAAACTGACTGTGAAATTGACCCAATCGTTCCTAATATTGAATAATTCTACTTTTAAGCCCAACCAACAATAATCACAGGGTAAACACCTATTCCTAATAAATATAAAATACCAAATTTTTATTGAATATAGCAAAAACAAAAAATTTATAAATTAAGTCCTTTCGTACAAAAATGTATTAGATAAATATAGATACAAACCGGTCTGGCTCACATCGATCTGAACTCAACTCATGTAAGATATTAAAAGTCGAACCGACTTAAAATTTAAACTCCTGCATTTAAATTATATCCTAATTCAACATCGAGGTCGCAATCATCTTCATAAATATAGGTAATCAAACAAAGGTGATAAACAGAACATGGAAGAAAGGGGACTTTCCGGAAGAATGGAAAGGAGGAATCGTAAGTCCTGTGTTCAAAAAAAAAAAAAAAAGAAAGGGAAATGGTTAAGAACTATAGGAGCATAACTTAAATGGACACGAATTATAAGATATACGCGGACATTCTAAGGCGGAGATTAGAAGAACAAATGGAAATTTGGAAAAGACTTTAAAAAGAAGGAGTAGGCGAACAACTAAGAATAAGGATACAGGAAATGTACAACAGAACTATATGCACTTTAGGAGTGACGAAGGAACTGATAGAAAAGTTTTTTTAACAGGAAAGGGTGTTAGACAAGGGTGCCCGTTAAGCTCGACACTTTTCAATGTCGCATTTGCAGACCTGGAAAAAGAAATGAGCAAAGAACAGGAAGAAGGAGTCGTAATAGGTAGAAGGTAAATTTGGACAATTTCATATGCGGATGATGTTGCGTTAATGGTAAATAATGCACAGGGATTGAAGAATATGATAAAGAGATTCGAAAGATACATAAAGAAGAAAGGCTTGGAGGTAAATGTGTAAAAGTCTAAGATAATGGTATGCAGGGAAGCAGGGGGAAGAAGAAAAGAGGAAAGACTCCGTTGGAATGAAGAAGAAAGAGTAAGAGAACTGGAATATTTAGGTTATACAGTGAGAAAGATTATTCAGAGATGACTTTGAAAGAAGAATGAAACTGTTTGATGCGCTAGTTAGAAGTACCGTGGCGTATGGAGCAGAGATATGGAGATGGAGAAGGTATGAGGATATTAGAAAAATTGCAGGCGAAATACATACGGTGGATAATGAAATTGGAGAGATCAACACCAACATATTGGCTGTTAAAAGAAACAGGAAGAGGTGGCATAGCAATTAAAATGGGAGTAAGAGCAATGAAGCTTGCAGTGAGACTAATAAACTCGGAAGAATGATCGATAAGATATAAATGTGTGAGAAGACTAATGAGAGGAAATGAAGTAAGGAAAAGGGAAAGAATGAGAATCAAATTCTTGGAACCGAGAGGATGGTCAAATGAAGGATGGAAAAGAAGAAGATTAAATGGGGAAGAAGTGTGGATCAAAAATAGAGCAGATAAGTAAAAGGCATTCAAGAACAAGAAAGAGAGATGAAAGTTAAAACAGTCAACGTTCCTAAGAGAATTAAGAGAGGTGGCAAGGAAACCAGGAGATAAGCCGAAATGCTTATGGGGGAAAAATGAAAAAAGAACAGGAGAATTAGAAAGGATAGGAAGATTCATATAGGGTAGTGAAACAAGGGCATGCAAATATTGGCTAATGAAAGAAGAAAGGGTATGTAAGATAGAGGAAGAAACAGTGAAACACGCGATTGAAGCATGTGAAGTAAGTGGAGAGAGTAGTAGGAATTGGGCAGAGGTAATTAGAGGAGAAGGGAAAAACTTGGCTACTCTACAGGAGATAATAGTGTGGAGATCAGGAACCCCCACCACCACGTTAAGAGGGGACACGGGAATGACTAAGATAGGGGAGTCGGCGGTAGCCGAGGTGGCTAAGGCGGCTGGCCAGCGCGCAACCAACGTGAAGATCGCGGGTTCGAGTCCCGCGTCCGAGGCTCCCTTTTTTCCGTGATCCTACAATAGGGAGAAGGAAAAGATGGGAAGAACAGGAAAGTGATAAAAGAAGATTATGTAACATAGAATAGATTACGAAACACTTGTAAAATAGAAAAAAATTGTTAAGACACAGCAGGAAACATTAGAAGGGGTAGGACTTATACTGACACAATCACGAGTCTGAAATGGAAAGAGTATATGATCGTTAAATTGTAACACGGAAGTGGGCAATAAATGAAATTATTATTATTATTATATTTTTCCTTTTTATATTGTATTTTTATATTTTTTTCTTTTTTATTTTATATTTTTTCTTTTTATATTGTATTTTTATATTTTTATATTCTATTTGTACAGTGAGAACTCAAAACTGTTGAGAATAGAGCGGTTTAATTAGAGATAGAGAATTGAGGCGATACAATAGATACGTCACAGTTTCGGCGAATAATGACGAGATACTACTGTTCTGTATAACTGAGCACTCGGGGTGGTCACGAGAGCGTGAGTGTATATGAGTGTATGTGAGGTGTTGTGTGGAAGAGTATGTATGTACGTATAATGTCGCGAAAAGTAAGTAGGAAGTCCATTACCTGTTCGAGAATGTTCAAACTGTCTTGCGATTGATGCAAAAAAGAGAAAGAGAGAAGGAGAAAGAAAGAGAGACTAATAGAGAGAGAGAGGGGGGGGTTCTGCCGAGACACTATTTATATTCTATTTTTATATTTTTTCTTTTTTATATTTCTATTTTTTAATTAATACAACAATATATAATCCTTTTACATATATTACAATCTATTTATTTACCCGTCTTCCTCCTTCTCTCCTCACCAATTTCTGCTGACACTTCATAATTCTTTCTATGATTCGTGCGTTCTTCACGCCACCAAATGTCATCTTGCACGGCGGTCCCATCACGGGGGATTCAAATTACACGTGATCGCGCGACACGCTGCGATGTTAAGATTGAAAAAACATATTGAAAAATTTTTAGCTTTAGAGTGTCTGTCTGTTTGCTACATATTGGTCCAACAGATCGGTGTGGGAGGGGATTAAAATTATTATTTCTCTGCGTTGGGAAAAAAAGTCTGTTGATATGGAAAAAAATTTTCTGCTGACGCTACATAATTCTTTCTATGATTCGCGGCTTCTTCGCGCCGCCAAATGACGTCATCCCGCACGGCTGCTCCAGATGATTCAAATTACGCGAGATCGCGCGATACGCTGCAACGTTAAATCGGAACGGTTTAAAACTTGTTAGCTTCAGAATGCTTGCTACATAATGGTTCGGAAAAAAGTATGTCTGTTGGTATGGAAAAAAAATTTCTGCTGACCCTGCATAATTCTATGATCCCCGCCTTCTTCGCGCCGCCAAATGACGTCATCCCGCACGGCTGCTCCAGAGGATTCAAATTACTCGAGATCGCCCGATACGCTGCGACGTTGGAAAACATTTTAAAAAAATTGTTAGCTTTGTACTACCAAGTAGTGCTGTCTCTTTCCCTCCCCTCGAATTTAGCTTTAAAATAACTAAGTATTGCTCTCTCTTTTCCCTCCTCCGAAGACGCGGTGTGTAAAAACGCCGATCTTTCCCGACATTGCCCGACACCATCCGATAATTATTATGCTTTGGCGTTTGGCAACTGCTCATGACATGTGACGCTGGGTATATGTACCATTCGGAAAAGACTAATGTCAGAGAGTGAGCATTGGGGGAGTTGGATAGGCGGCTGACTCGTACCGCGGAGGTCTTGGGTTCGAGCCCTGTCGCCCGAGATTCAGTTGTTCGATTATTATTAATATCTTAAATTAATAGTTCCTTCCTTACCGACTGTGGTTGGTACCACGCTCCAGAATAGCAGCAATTCACCCGTGGTTCCTCCTCGATGCGGTTCGGTATCGGTTCGATAATGATTCAGTATCGATTGATTCTCGATATCTTCTGCTCTCGCGCTATACCCCCACCACTTCGCCATCTCGATGATGTCATCCGCCGCCGACATTGAAACTCAAATTTGCGTTTCGAGGTCGGGGGGAAATTCTTATCATGACCTTGAAACTCAAATTTGCGTTAGAACTGTCATACACACACACACACTACTGGCCATTGTGAATTTTGAAAAGCTAAGTTTAAATTTGTTGTTAGCAGTCAGCAAAACCCGTGGAAATAATTGTTTAAATTATCGGACTGACATAGAAGTCCGTACATCGAAGCGTATGGACTGACGCGTTACCGAGTTTTCACTTCTTTCACCTCCCATATCTTAGAAACTAATTGTCACCTCAACTTGAAAATTTCGTGTGATTGATGTCTCATCATAAGGTATCGTTTCGCATAAAATTCAGTTGCAAAATCGTGGGACCAAAAACAGGGTATTTCTTGGGTCACTCTTTAATGTTTCGTCAACGATGGCGCTTTATTGTAACACATCAACAAAATTTGAAAATTTCGTATTGACCTGAGGTGTAGTTTCATAAAGCTGTGAATACACGTGGCTCTGATAAAGTGCTCCAAATTAAATAAAAAGGTCACTGTGTCCGGTTTGAAATACAGCGACTTATTATATATCATCTTTATAATTCGGGTTCAATACATCATACAGAATTCCACCGCCAATTCACCAATCCATACCGGCGGAGGGAAAGATCCTGCTAATCGCATGTGTTGCTCGATGTCTGCACGTTTTTCAATTAATGTATTCCATGTTGAAATAAGCAACACTAGATAATTGCCGCGATTATCGCCGGGAACAATTTCTACCAGCGCTATAGGTCGTACGCTGATTCTGATTTCTAAATATTTATACGCAGTAGATGTTAATGCGTATCTTCTAACCCAGATACTGACTGCTTGACGCGGTCTAAAAGAATAATCAAAGCTAGGAAAATGGCCATAGCAGGAAAAATACATAAATAAAAATCGTTAATGGATGTGAAAAAATGATATCGTACTTGTTACTTCCGTTTCCGGTCGCGTGCGTGACAGGTGTGTGTGGAAGCGATCGGTTGAGTACGCTGAAGGAAAGGCGAGTGAGGTGGTGAAGGAGGGCCGGAGAGTGTGAGTGAAAGATAGTGGAGTAGTGAGGAAGGGGCGAGGGATAAAGGGAAAGGGCAGGCGGTAGGGTGTGATAGGGAAACATGGGGGGGGGGTAAGGGAGATGAGAGGTTAGGTGGTGGTGGTAGACGGAAGAAGGCGGGAAGGAGCGTGGAGAGTGGAAAGTGGTGCCACCGTGTGGGAGAAGGAGAGAAGTAGGGAAGACGAAGCGAGAAGGCGGGAAATTCGAAAGAGTGATAAGGCGAAAGGTAGAAGGAAAAAGGTGGAGGGTGCGAGTAGAGTGGAGTGGGGATAGAGGATAAAGGGGTAATAGCACAGGGAAGGGACGAGGAGAGGGGAGAAGGGCAAAGTGCGGAAAGGAGGGGAGAGGAGGAGATGGAGGAGGGAAAGGGAGGGGAAAAAGGAAAGGGAAGGTTTGCGAATGAGGAAAGGAAAAGAAAAGACAGTACAAGTAGTGTGGGGAGCAGCGTGGGGAGTTTGGACAATTATTGGGGAAAAAAGCGGGAGAGGGAGGAGGAGGCAGGGGATATGGAGGGGGAAGGGGCGGGAGGGTTTAAGAGGAGCGGGAAGACAAGGAGGTCGCCGGAGAAAGGGGGGAAGGGGGTGGGAAAGAGATAGAGGAGTGGGGGGAAGGACTGGGGAGGATGATAAGGGAAATGATGTTCCAGATGAGGAAGATGAGGGAGGATATGAAGAGGGATAGGGAGGAGAGAAAAGTGCTGAAGGAGGAAATAAGGAAAGAGAGGGAAGAAATGAAGAAGGAGAGGGAGGATAGAAGAAGATTGGAGGAAGAGTAGAGAGGGGAGAGAAGGAGGTGGGAAAAGTTGGGCAAGTTGGAAGAAAGGGAGAGAAGGATGGAGGAGGCGATGGAGAAGGTAGGGAGATGGGAAAAAGAAAGGATGGGGAATGAGGGGAAGGGGATGGTGGTGGATGGTAAAGAGGAGGAATGGAGACTGAGAGTGAGAAGGATAGAGGTGATGCAAGATAAGAAGGAGAGAGAGAAGAGAAGAAGTAATGTTGTGGCAAGGGGGATGGGGGGGAGGAAATGATGCGATGGGGGAAGTGGGGAGGCTATGGAAAAGGATGTGTCTGGGGGTGGGGGGAATAAAGGAGGTGGTGAGATTGGGAAGAACAGGGAACGAAGGGGGTGGAATGGTCCTGGTGAGGTTGGAGGGGTGAGAGGAAAAGAGGAAGGTAATGGAAGCAAAGAACAAGCTGAGAGGAAGAAGGGGGAGGGTGGAGGATGACCTCACGGAGGAGGAAAGGTGGGTAAAATGGAAGTTAGAAAGAGAGGCGCAAGTGGAGAGGGAGAGAGGACGGAAGGTGCAGGTGGGATATATGAAAATGTGGGTGGATGGAACGATAAGAAGGTGGGAGGAGATAAGGGAGAAATGGTGTGAGGAGCAGGGAAACGAATGAAGGGGGAAGGGGGAAAGGAAGTGGGAAAGAAGAGAGCGGAAGGAAAGGAAGGGGGAGGAGTTGGAGGGTGGCGTTTTGGAACGTGGCAGGAGTGAGGAGGAAGGTTGATGATTTCTGAAAGGGTCTAAGGGAGTGGGATGTTATGATGCTGTGCGAGACATGGTTGGAGGAGAAAGAGTGGGAATACGTGGAAAGGAGGCTGCCTAGAGGCTTCGAGCGGGAAAAGCAATGGGCCAGAAGGGAAAGCAAGAAGGGGAGAGCGATAGGGGGAATGTTAATGGGGGTGAGAAAGGGATTGGAAATGGGAGAGGGGGGAGGAGGAGGGAGGGAAGGGATTATGGCGAAGAAAGTGAAGATTGGGGGGGGGGGGTGGAAGATAGTTGGAGTCTATGTGAACGGGGACTTGAAAGAGAAGCTAGAGGAGCTAGGAGAGTGGATGGAGGAGAGGGAGGGGGGTAAGAGTGATAATAGGTGGAGATTTTAACGCGCGTACCGGGGAGGAAGGGGGAGAGGTATGGGAGGGGGAAGGGAGGGTGGAGGGGAGTACGAAATCCAAAGATAAGGAGGTGAATGGGGAAGGGAGGAGGCTATGCAGGTGTTTAGAGGAAAGGGGGTGGGGCATAATGAATGGAAATACAGAGGGGGACGAGGAAGGGGAGTGGACTTTTACAGGGGGTGGGGGAATACAGTGATAGATTATGTGTTAAGGAACGAGGATACAAGAGAGAAGGTGGAAAGGGTGGAAATATGGGAAAGAATAGAATCTGATCACCACCCTGCGGTGGTGTGGCTGAGAGGGGAGGGGAGGGAGGAGGGGGGTGGGGGGAAAAGGAGGAGAAAGGGGGGGGCAGAGGTGACTGGACGGAGGAAGGAAGGATGGAGTTTATGAGGAAGTTTGGAAAAAGGGGTGGGGAGGATACTCCCATACTTGAGTTGAGGAGGAATCGAGTGAGCTGCGGGAAAGGATAAAGGGCGCGATGAAGAAGACGGGGAAAGGGGGGAGAAGGAAAAGAAGGGAGGGTGGTGGGATTTTGAGTGTATGGAGGAAAAGAGGAAGGTGAGGAGGGAGCTGAGGAAGTGGAGGAGGGAAGGGGGAGATGGGAGAAGATATAAGGAGAGGAAGAGGGAGTATGGGAGGTTATGTGAGGAAAAAAGGGAGAAAGAGGTGGAGAGGAAGGAGGTGGAAAGTGTAAGAACGGAGGGGCAAGTTTGGAAGGTGGTAAATAGGGGGAGGAAAAGGAGGGGGAGGGTTAACGAAGGGATAGCAATGGGAGAATGGGACGGATATTTCAGAAGGCTATTAGGGGGAGTGGAATGGAGAGTGAGAAAGGGCGGAGAGACGAGGAGAAGGGAGGGCGGAGAGGCAGAGATAGGGAGGGAAGAGATAGGAAGGGGCATAAAGAATTTAAAGGATGGGAAGGCGGGAGGGGGGATGGGATTCCAAACGAGGTGTGGAAATATGGAGGCGCAGAAGTGGAAGAATGGCTACGGGGGATCTGTAACAGGGTGTGGAGGGGAGAAGGGTGACCGGAAGGATGGAGGGAGGGGGTTGGTCCCGGTAATGAAGAAGGGAAGGGGGGAAAAGGTGGACGATTACAGGGGGATAACGCTAACGCAGACGGCGTACAAGGTGTACGCGTCGGTGTTGGCGGAAAGGCTGAGGGCGAAGGTGGAGGAGAGAAAACTGTTACCGCCGAGTCAAACGGGATTTAGGAGGGGGGTGGGATGTATGGATAATATTTATGTTTTGAATTATTTGATAAATAGGCAGGTGGGTAGAAAGGGGAAAAATATGGTGGTGGTATTTGTAGATATGAAGGCGGCGTTTGACTCGGTGGACAGAGAGGTGTTAGTGAGGGCAATGAGGGGGAGAGGGGTGCGGGAACAGCTGGTAGTGAGATGCGATGAGATGTTGAAGGAAACGATATGTAGGGTGCGGGTGGGGGAGGAGGAGGGGGAGACGTTCTGGACAGCGAGAGGGGTGAGGCAGGGATGCCCGCTGATCCCGAGCCTCTTCACCCTCTTGATAGCAGATATGGATGATGAGTTAGAAATGGGAGGTTGGGGGGGTGAAGCTGGGGGGGGGGGAAGAGTTTATACGTTGGCGTACGCTGACGATGTGGCGGTACTGGCCGAAGACGAAGAAGGGATGAAGGGAATGTTGGGGAAGTTGGAGAGATACGTGGATAGGAAGGGGTTGCAGGTGAACATAGGGAAAACAAAGGTCATGAGGTGTAGGAAATGGGGAGGGAGATGGAAGAGTGTGAAGTGGAGATGGAAGGGCAAGGAGTTTGAGGAAGTTAGGAGCTTTAAGTATTTGGGGTATACGGAGATGGGGAGGGGTGGGGCAAGAGGGGCACGTGGGGGAGAGAGTGAGGAAGGGAGCAACGGTGATGGGTAAGGTTTGGGGGTTTGGGAAAAGGTTATTTGGAAAGGCCTGGGGAAAAAAGAATTTAGTTATTTGATAGACTGGTTTGGCCGGTGGTGGGATACGGGGCGGAGGTGTGGGGGTGGAGGGAAAGGGAGAATGTGGAAAGGCTTCAGGAAAGGTTTTTGAAATGGGTTCTGGGGGTGGATAGATGCACGCCGGGGTACATGGTGAGGGAGGAGATGCAAAGGGGGATGCCGAAGGGAAGGGCAGGAATGAGGGCCTGGGCGTATGAAAGGAAGCTGGAGGAGGGGCAGGGGGGAGCTAACGAGGAAGTGCTGGGAGGAGGTGAAGGGGAGGCTAAGGAGGGGAAAGGGGTTGGAGGGGTGGGAAGAGGAAAGGAAGGAGTTTTTTGAGAAGAGGGGGTGGATGCTGGAGGAGATAGGAGGGTTGAGGGAAGCGGGGGGACTAAGAGGAGAGGAGCTGGAAAGAAAAGGTGTAGGGAAAGGAAAATGCAGGAGGAGAGGTGGGAAAGGATAGGGGAATCATCTTACAACAGGTGGTACGGTAGTGTGAAGGGGGAAGGGGTGCCTGGGTACCTGAAGAAGGGGTGGGGAGAAAGTAGGTGGAGAAGGGTGGCCAGGTTTAGATTGGGTAACGAGATGAGGGGGGGTAGGTACTGGGAGGAAGGAGAGAAAAGGAGGTGTAGGGTGTGTGGAAGGGGGGAGAGACGTGGGAGCATGTGTGGGAGGAGTGCATGGGGTGGGGGGAAGAGAGGGGGTGGCATGAGATGGCGGGAGAAGTGCTGGGTGATGACGGGGAGGGGGAAGACTGGATGAGGAGGTTAGAGGAAAGGAGACAGGTGTGTGGGGGAACGGAGGTGTGAGAAAAGGAATGGAGTGGAAGGGGAGACGAGCGGAAGCAGAGGTCCGGGAGGCGGGTGTGAGTGCGGGCGGAAGCGGAGGGGGAGAGAGAGCGAGCGTGCGAGCGGAGCGAAGGGGGAAGGGTATATTGTATATATTGTATATAGTTATATTATATTATATTATATATTATTTTAATAAAGAATAGGTGTAAGATAGGTCTAAGTTATGTTAAGTTAAAATTAATTTAAAATTTAGTAAGTTAAGATAGGTTAAGGTAGAGTAGGGGAAGAAGGTTTAAAGAGTGGAGGGAGCGAGGACAAAGATTTTATTGGGCCCCTAGGGGCCCAATAAAAGGATATATATCGTACTTGCCAGCTGTATTCTCCCAGTGTGGAGGTACATTATCTCCTCCAATTGTTGGAACGTAATAATCCATACGTTTAGCGTTCCCTTTAACACCTTCTCCAATCGTCGGAATGTAATAATCCATACGTTTAGAGTTTCCTTCAACACCTCCAATCGTCGGAACGTAATAATCCATACGTTTAGCGTTCCCTTCAGCATCGGTATTGTACATTTTCGGACCACTGCTTGTCTATCGAAAGTTGCCGTGGCTATTAAGCATTTGATATTATACCGTGTGAGAACTGGTTTAAATAGGGATTCTTGCAAATCTCCCACCACCTCTCTTATTCTTCATCTATATCTGGCATGCATGTATTGAGATATTCTATTAAATCATGTAACAAATCTCTAATACAGCGCTATAGCCAGCCAATCACGCATTCGTATTCTGTTTGGGCAGCCATTGCAAAGAAACGATGCGGATATGCGACATTGGCACTTTCACAGCCGCATTTATCCCAAGGCTAAAATGTTTTTAAAAATCTTGTGTAATTTGAACCCTCAAGGATAGGATAGCTGCGCGAGATGATGTTATTTTGGTGGCGTGCATGTAATATGATACTTTGGGAACATCATATATGAGAAATCATAGAATGAAATATGCAGTATCAATCGAAATTGTTTCGGATGATGTCAGATGATGCCGGGGAGCATTGGAGTTTTGCATGCATTTTCACAACGTATTTATCCCAAGGCAATTATCTGGCCCCGAGGGTGAGGGGGTGAGGCGGGGCGGGGGGGTACCGCGCTCTTGGGCGAGGTGGGCGGGGGGGGGGTGAGGCGGGGACGGGGTATCGCACCGAGGGCAGACGTCACAGGGGAGGGAGATTTCCAAATGGTGTCGCGTGCAAGCGTTGACAGGGGTAATTGACGCGGTGCGCAGGCGCGAAAGATAAGACGCGAAATAATGTAACGTGGATGCTGTAATTCGACACCCTTTCACGCAATAACTAGTTGAGATCAATTAACCTAAATAGCGCGATCGCCACGAAAGTATGCAACGTCGCCTTCGTATAAACATCCGCCGACGAAAACATAGAGTGATAATTATTCGGGTATTGTTTCAATATTTCAAAGATTGGGACCACTGCGACGGGTGTATATTTTAATGATCGAGGAGGCTGGAAGTCAATCATCGTGGCTTGGCGTATGCGTGCACGCTCTTAATGTGTGTTTATATTTTAATCATGGAGCCGATACAGCGTACGTGCAATGATGTAAACATAGAGCGATAAGGAATCATGACGCGCGACAGGATTGAACACATCGAGCGCGGATGCTGTAATTCGACATGCTGCAATTGGACGACCAAACGCTTACGATCGAGAAGCATAAGATCCGCGACGCGTTAAGCCCGCCCTCATTATCCGAGACGTCGTCGATCAGCATCTTACGACACGGATTTATGCAATTGTCGCATCAGCATCGTCAATTGCTATGTCATACCACGCGATATAGTACTGCGGGTAAATGTATTGCATCGTTGGTGATATGGATGTGCATCGCAAGCAAGTGGAGTACTTTACCGCGGTCGTGTGTGCACTGTTAACGCTTCTACAGGACATTGAGAACGACACGGTCGAAGTGTACAAAGTGTTGTGCCCTCGAACATGAACTATTACCGTGGACTCGTTTTTGTGTCGTGAATTAGCAAGACTTTTGGATGAGCACCCAACTCCGATTGTGCGACGACATTCGAAGCGCGTCATTTTGCCGTTAGGTTTCCGATATCCGGACACGAACCGTATCACCTGCATGAGCCGTATCACCCAATCGCGTCTAATCGTGCGTGTCTGGTAGACAAAAGTATTTATGAATAAGTGAACATGGAGGTGTTCATGGACACATACAGGGTTTTGTCCCGGATGTCCGAGCTTTTACGCACTATTGCGGAATTCAGGGATCGATCGGTGCGACGCGTGCTTGCGACTCATCGTCGAGTATCAGTGCGGCGAAGGAGTGTCGGTGGCATCAAAACAACGCGTGGTGTCGCTGATCGCGCGTACGAAGACATTACGTACGATCGTGCCGGTACGGTTTTCGCGAGTAGGGCTCGGGGTTTCGGGTCGATCGACGGCACCTAAGGTTGTATGGGAAGATGTGGAATCGAAATCGCGTACTGTTCAGGACATCGAGCGTGCACGAGTAGTATTCGAATTGCGTGGTCGCTCCCACATTAGTGGCGATCGAGGAGTTCCAAGATGGCGATAGTGGATGGGCCCTGAGGGCTGTGTTAAACCTCCTAGCAAACATTAAGAAGTATAACCCTCTTCGCGCCGGTTGCGACGTACCACTTCCGCGCGAGGTCGTTCGTAAAAGGGCAGTGGTCAATGTAACGAGCGAGGACAACGCGTGCCTTCTATGGTCTGTCGTCGCCAGTTTGTATCCTGCTGCTACGCATGGGGAGAAGTACACGTACCCTCATTACTCGACGGTACTTCGTACGGATGCTGTGAGTCTCCCCGTAACGTTAAATCAGCTGACGAAGTTCGAAACGTTGAATGACGTGTCGGTGATCGTGTACACCTGGACCGACAAAAGTTGCATGTCTCTGAGTTTGACTGAGGATAAGCAGGAGAAACACGCGAACGTGTTACTGGTACAGGTCTCCAAGGACCATCAACGATACCATTTCGCGTGCATTCGGAGCAGGTCGAGACTCATCTCGAAGCAACTCGGCAACCACAATGGCCAAGTATTCGTTTGCGATAGGTGAGTAAAACATGGAATATTTCGATCGATATATTATTTATTCTTATGTTTATTATTGATGCTATTATCGTTGCAGGTGTCTTCTTCCATTCGTTCGAGCGATTGACAATATCGTTCACCAATCATGTAAATGGAATCGACACCGGGAGCAACGATTGGCATAGGGGATTGAAATTTCGTTTCATAGATTCGTTGAAGTTCTTAGCCGCTAGTCTGGAGAAACTCGCTTTGGATCTTGGTAAAGAACGACTCGCGATTCTAAGACGCGAGTTTCAATCCCTGTCGGACGATCAGTACAATCTCCTAACCAGGAAGGGCGTATTCCCATACGACTATGTATCGTCGTACGCCAAGCTGAACGATACGCGTTTACCGTGCCGCGAAACATTCTTCAATCGGTTGAACGATAGCGTCGTGTTGGAGCCCGATTACGAGCACGCCGTGAACGTGTGGAACACTTTCCGCGTACAGCTATTGGGCGAGTACAGCGATTTGTATTTAAAAACGGATGTATTGTCACTCGCCGACGTATTCGAGAGTTTCTGCACTGACTGTATCGCGAGTTACGATCTGGATCCCGCGTATTATTTTACTCTTTTAAGTTTCACGTCGGATGCGATGCTCAAGTACACCGGCGTACGGTTAGAGCTTCTGACGGATATGGACATGTGACTGTTCGTGGAGTACGGCATACGAGGGGGTCTGAGCCCGTGCTCGCACAGGTACGCGCATGCCAACAACAAGCACCTGCCTGCAGGGATGTACAACAAGTCGAAGGCATCGACGTATCTGTTGCACTTCGACGTCAACAACTTGTACGGATGGGCGATGTCTCAGGCTATGCCGCAAGGAGGGTTTCGATGGATGGACGATGCGACAGTGGCCGCGCTCGACTTGTCATCCCTGCCCGACGACGAAGGACACGAGAGATACCTGTTGGAGGTGGACATCGAAAACCCCAAAGAGATTCATGACGCACACGCACGACCTTCCATTCTGCCCGGCGCGCGAGCACGCGCCCCACGGTAAGCAGACCAAGCTGCTTGCCACGCTCGACGGTAAGGAGCGATACGTAACCCACTATCGCTACCTGAAACAGTGCGTGCAACACGGTTTGCGCGTGACGCGAATTCGTCGAGTGTTGCTATTCGATCAATCGCATTGGTTGCGCGACTATATCCAATTAAATACCTGTTTGAGAATGCGAGCCACGAGTGATTTTCAGAAGACTCTTTACAAATTAACGAATAACGCTGTGTACAGTAAAACAATGGAGAATGTGCAGAATCGCGTCGACGTGTGACTGGTGACTCACAATCCGACATATTATCGTGTCAGCGGGACGGTCGGTACGGCGCGGAAGCGCTGATCGCGAAGCCGAACTTACACAGTCGTACCATCTTCTCGGAACAGTTGGTGGCTATCGAAATGCGAAAACTGAAAGTGAAGTTTGACAAGCTGATATATGTGGGGATGAGTGTGCTCGATGTATCGAAAGAATGTTCGGTGAAAGTTCGGTGATCAGTGTAATGTCCTGTACACCGATACCGACAGTTTAATGTATAGTCTGGAATGGGAGGATGCGTATGAAACGATGAAGTGCGACATCGTCCGATTCGACACGAGTGATTACGCGGTGCACAATCCGTACGGTATGCCGCGCGTAAACAGAAAGGTGCCGGGACTCATGAAAGACGAGAACAACGACGCCTTAATGACCGAGTTCGTTGGTTTGAGGTCTAAGATGTACGAGACTAGAACGTTTAACCCTACAGTGGAGGCAACGAGTGAGACTAAAAAGTGAGGGCTGTGTGGAGACACGTGGTTGCGAACGATATATAATTCGATGATTACGTTAGTTGTCTTCGCGATCTTACCGAGAAAGCGGTTCGGCAGAACAATATTCGCTTCAACGGGCACGGGGTGTTTTGCGTGAGTGGGGAAAAGAGCGCTGTGAGTCCGACCGACGACAAGCGATGCGTTGTAACCATGAAGCGGGGGGGGGGGGGGGGGGTTTACCGGTGGGGCGGTGGAGGTACTGTATCGCCAGCTCAGGACGGTGGTCCAGGGTGCCGATCGAATGATCGTACACAGAGGTAAGTTAGAGTACGACAATTTATTCGGTATGAACGCTATGTACAGAGTATCCCGGCCAGGTCTAAGTTGGCATACAGTGTGTGAGCGGCTTAACGTAGACCTTTAGCTATTGTGGCGAGTCTCGTTGTGTACGACGGTGCGTATCCCGGCGTGTACTGCGGTCGTCGTTAACGGTTCGGCGGAGTGGGAGGGGATAGACGATTTGACCGTTCGGTGTCCTGGCGGGCTAAACCTGCCAGTGAACCCTAGTCGGAGAGTCTGTATTCCGGTCACTCCGTGGGCACAACCCGCGTTTCTCGGCGCGTAGTTCGGTGCGTTCGCGGCGCGTATCTCGATCGTCGTCAACGGTTCGGCGGAGAGGGAGGGAATAGACGATTTGACCGTTCGGGAGATCGATAGCGGATGACGGCCTGCGTCCAGTGGATAGCCGGCTTTAGACGAAAAGTTTTTCTCACAGTTTTGGAGCTTACATTCCAGGCGTGCGCTCCAAAACTCTACGTGTAAAGTCTCCAACGTGATAAAGGACGATCGCGCGTTTACGGCACGCGCGTCTGGAGTGCAGGTCTGAACTTGTCCTTTACACTTTCAGAAGTGATTGGCGTGCCACGCCCCAGATCGTGGACGAATTAGGTTCAAAATATATTCAAATGTTAAATTGTGCATTCGCAGATAATTTTTAAAATCTTCTGGATCGTTCTGTCGAAGGTCTTTCAATAAGAGCATGTGACCGTGGCGGTCTCTATCTTCACGCCATCTCTTGACCCATATTCTTGTTTTGTGTTCTTGCTCTTCCGCTTTAAAATAAGCATGCAATACGATGCAAGCGATCGCGCGAGTCCATCGCTTTTTTATCAAAGACATTTTATTTGCACGATGTCTGCGATGCAGTTGGCGTAGCGTGGTGCGTCTCACTGAACTGTCCGCCCGGCGGACATACCACGCTCCACGCGATATCTTGCAAATTTGGAGCGGACGCTTCAAACCTGCGGATCTGGCGCGCGCGCTTGGAGTGTTCACGCTCCAGGAGCGCGTTCCAACGCGGCACGCTAGAGCGACGCGCCAAACCCGAAGGTTTCGAGTGGCCGTGTAAAAGCGGCTGATGGCTCACGCTGTCCTTCTGGGAACCGTGGAGGGCAGCTTACACGAGCGCTTGATATTACACAAGAACTAATGTCGGCACAAGAACGTGGAATCGCACAGGAGGTCGCTGGGAGAGCGTACGGTCTATACAAATGCTCTAGGCGGTCTGTGTCAAATAGGCCTATGCCTCCGGCATTTTCGGCAGCGAGAGAGTCATTCGGCACGCGACCCTTTCGCGCCAGTATTCGGAAATCGCGGACGAGTGTGGGGGGGGGGCAACAACCGTTGGCAGAGCGCGGCACCCGATGCCCCGGTCGGACGCATGGTGGGGGGCAACATCGTCGTCCCCCCGACGTAACTCGTTACAGCGTCTTAGTCGATCGGGTCAGCAGCCTTCCGTGGGACATTATCGAATCCCCCAGCTCGGTCGCCACCAACTCCTCGAGCTTGAGCCCGACGAGTTCCTCGAACCCCATGAACCCCTCATTGTATAGTGTGTTTGTGTGCTTGCATGTAGATATGTATATATATGTATATATATGTATATATATATGTATATATATGTATATATATGTATATATATGTATATATATGTATATATACATATACATATGTATATGGTGGGTGACTACAATACCTCCCATATTCTATGGAGCTTGGAGTCCTCGAATTGTACTATCCCCACCCTATCAGTTCGTGCTTCGAATGTTGACAAGTTAGTATTGGATCAGATTTTAGAGACTTGCCATCTTCACAACCTTCATCAGTTTAATCTGAACCCAAATTACCATGGCTCCATCCTTGACCTTGTCCTTTCCAATATTCATGGTATCCTTGTTGGGCTTTCTCCTGATGTGCTCCTTCCTGTTGACCACTACCATTCTTGTCTTCTTGTTCACTGTAAACTGCAATACATGCTGTCCCCGAGGAGTCTGAAACCGTCAAGGTATGACTTTGTGCGTGGTGACTTTGAGCAGATTCTGTGTCACTTAAACTCTGTTGACTGGGATGTATCCTTGAAAGATCTGTCGCTGGATAAAGCTGTAGAGTTTTTGTATGATCAGATCTCTAATGTGACAGTTTCATTTGTTCCACTTCGTCGGGCCCGGTCAGATAATTATCCATGCTGGTTTTCTGCGGAACTCATATCTCTAATCATCGCGAAAAAGGCTGCTCACCGGGATTTCAAGAGACACAATAACCATCATGACTATTTGACTTTCAGTCACCTTAGATCTGCTTGTAAGATGATCTCCACTGCATGTTATAAAAATTATATTGCTCATACGGAGGATTGTATACCACGGAATATAAAAGCTTTCTGGAAGTTCGTGAACACTAAACGGGCAGCTGGTGGTACACCTAATTCGATGCACTTCGGTGGAATAGACACGTCGTGTAGATTTCGAATGGCGAATATGTTTGCGGATTACTTTGAGTCGGTTTATTCCGCACCTAATGTGGATTATTCACTAAATTCCTGCCCTCGGGCTATGATGGACTTGGACTGTCTATCTATTGGTATTGGGGAGATTCTCTCTGAGATAGATGACCTGGACTCAAATAAAAGCCCGGGTGAGGATGGGATCCCTCCATTGTTTTTCAAGCAATGTAAGTTTATTATAGTTAGGCCTCTATGGCTAATTTTTAATCAATCCTTGTCTATCGGACGCTTCCCAACTAAATGGAAGGGAAGCATCATTTCTCCGGTATCCAAAGCTGGTGACAAATCCGATGTCACTAACTATAGGCCTATACCTCTACTCAACATTATGGGCAAGATTTTTGAGGGTCTTGTTACAAAAAAGATCTACGCTCTGGCGTCTCAGTCTCTAATTTGTGAGCAGCACGGCTTTCTAGCGGGCAGATCCACGTGCAGTAATTTAGCTGTTTTTTGTAATTCTGTGTCCAGAGCAATGCAAAAGAGACTGCAGGTGGATGCTGTCTATACTGATTTCTCCAAGGCTTTCGATAGAGTTAACGTTCACCTATTAATTGATAAACTTGCTAACATGGGTATCAGAGGCGTGCTGCTGAGCTGGCTGTACTCATATGTTACAGGCCGGTCCCAAAGGGTCAGGGTTGGTGATAGTATATCTAGGAAGGTGTATGTCACATCAGGTGTTCCGCAGGGATCCCATCTTGGCCCGTTGTTCTTTTTGTTCTTTATCAACGACATTGGTGATTCCTTTTGTAATAGCGGTTTCTTGCTTTACGCGGACGATCTCAAGATCTTTAAATTGATTGAAAACTACTCTGACTCTCTCGATCTCCAGTCTGACCTGGATAGATTGGGTGAATGGTGCGTGGCAAACCATATGGACTTTAACATTGATAAATGTTATGTCATGAGATTTTCCCGTGGTAAGAACCCGGTTACCTATCCCTATGCGATATCGGATAGTATTCTGTCTAGGGTTTCCTCGGCTCGGGATTTAGGAGTCGTTATTGACTCTGCCTTGTAATTTGATGAGCACACGTGTGTTATATCGGCCAGAGCTAACAAAATTCTGGGCTTTATACGGAGATCTTGTTCTGGCTTTACGAATCCGAAAACTTTCCTCCATTTGTACAATGTGCTGGTTCTACCTCATCTGGAATATGCCTCTGTCATTTGGTCTCCGAAAACAGCCAAGAATAGAGATGTTCTGGAAAGGGTGCAGCATCGTTTTCTGCGTTTTCTGGCTTATAAGATGGGAGAACCCTTACCCCGGTGTGACCATGATTACGGACCCATTTTGCGTAAAATTGGCATCCGAACGCTGAAGTGTAGGAGGATAGTGACGGACCTATCCTACTTGTTTAAAATCATCAATGGCTTGGTGTGCAATCAACACGTAATTGGGTTAATTGATTTTAATGTCCCTAGTTGGCCCACCAGACATGCCGAACTATTTAGACCGCCTCTCTACACTTCCAGGTTTGGTCATGCTGACCCTTTTCACAGGATCTCTAACCTGGCCAACCAGTATAGGACCGAGATCGATATGTTCCATGGGTCACTTCCTGCGTTTAAAGCTGGTGTTTACAGAGCAACGTCGATGAAACGCTTATACTCGTTATACACGCTTATAATCGTGATTCATAGAATATCCTTGTCGCTTATCCACGAGTTCCGCGACGAATCGAATCCACGCCACTTAACGTGCACCTGATTTCCCTTGCGACGAATAATCTTCTCGACTAGATAGATATCCGGATTCGCGTCCGAATGTAGTTCGTACTCGTAAACCACCCGAGATCGGCTCTCCTGCGGAATCACGTAGAATGTATGTCACCGGGCACGTTCGTTGTATGGTTGTGATTTCGAACACCTCTGTCGAACAGTTCGAAGTGTACCCCTTCTCGAAGAGGGACTGGAACTTGCTCACGCGTACCTTGTCACCGACATTGAATTTCGCGCGTTGTCGAACACCTTTCGATGCGGAAGGGGAGAGGGGTTCATTCGCGGCGAATGACAAACGCGTCGCGGGGGTCACGTCAACGGATCGGGGGTTGATCGTTCGATGCTTGCAATGATTGTAGGTGCTTACGAGCGCAGGTAACAGGTTGACCCAGCGATAGGACGCGTTCATGGAGAATTGTTTCTACGTGAGGTTTTTCAGTGTGCGAATGAAACGTTCGACGATCGACGATCGATGCTTTCATCACGCTGTACCTGGAGTAGCGGTTGATCCCGCGTGTTTTCGCGCATCGTTGAAACTCTGCGTTGTAAAACTCTTTCCCCATGCCGGTTTGTAAATTTCGCGGGTATCTATCCCTTTGCCGCAAAACGGTCGCAAATGCCGCGGTCACGTCACGCCCGCTTTTCGTTTTCACGGGCACGGCTCACGCATACTTGCTGAACGCGTCGATGATCGTTAGTATGTAGTGATATTCTCGATTTTGCTTCGCATACGGACGCATCTCCACCTAATCAACCTGCCACAAATCATCGTAGCCGCGAATCACGACGCCTTGCCGCGCGAAATTTCGTGTCACGGGAGCGTGTAATTCATTCACTAATTATACTCGTTCCTTGCTCATGCTTCGCAGGTGGGCGGGGGATGGTCGCGACGTTCCAAGGACGTTAGAAGTAGTATGAGTTCCTCGAGTGTTCGCAAAACGCAATTGGTGCACGTCTTTCGCTATTGTTCGGTATTATTAAGGTCGATTTATATTATCCGCACAGACCCGGAGCGTATCCGTTCAGCACCGATCAGAAAAGTATTCTATAATGCAATTTGTATATAGGTGTTTATACATATCGTATCGTATCAGCACAGACACCTACCGACCGGTCCGGCCATCCGGCATTCTTGCGAAGAATACTTTGTCGGATACGGAACGAGTCCGAACGTGTCGAGCCGTGTCGGCGCTGACAATATGCATATGTTTCGGTTCCGTTCAGACTTTAGACACAACCGTGACAGCAAAAAGTTAATAAAAACGATGAATTGCAAAAAAATAATAGAAATTGTCCACGATTATTCTCTTTTGTATAATCAAAAAGATAAAAAGTATATTGATACTGAGAACAAAGAAGCAGCATGGGTTGAAATTAGAAAAAAACTGGGGCAATCTGGTAGATATAATATATATTAATATATATTTATTGTATATATGCAAAAACTGGAATACATTTTATTTTATTGATCCTGTTGATTGATTAAACAAACATTAGCATACTTTCTGCATTTTTTTGCATTTTAAGATTTCTGTAACCATTCGAGACTTCCATTTTGATTATTTAAATATGACCTAAAAGTGTCTCTGACGTGAAATGCGGAAGTACTGCCAGTCCTGCCTTGTCTTGGAAGAATCTGTAAATTTGTATGTAATGGTTTTGGAGTTTGATAAGATCTATGAAACGAGATAATGTAGTTATGTAAAATACATGTTGTTAAAATAACTTTGTTGCCATTCTGTGGTTGTAGCTGTAATCTTCTGTTATAAATTCGAAATTTGTATGCCAATATTCCGAAAGCATTTTCCGATACACTTCTTGCACGCGAGAGCCGATAGTTGTAACATCATGAAGTTGTGGTTTAGGGTATAATCTAAACAAATAATTTTTTAATGGGAAAGCCTCATCGCCGACAATAACATGTAGCATTACGTGGCATTATGTGTTTGGTAATGGCCTTCTGGTAAATTTAATTTTGCAAGTGCAAGATATTTGTCTAGTTTGGAATTAGCAAAAATTCCTCCATCGCTATTTTTGCCATAAGCTCCGATATATACAGGTATATTCTAACTCAAATTTGAGTTTCAAGGTCGTGATAAGAATTTCCTCTGACCTTGAAACTCAAATTTGAGTTTCAAAAATCGGCGGATGACGTCATACAGATGGTGGCGAAGTGGTGGGGGTATAGCGCGAGAGCAGAAGATATCGAATCAATCGATACCGAATCAATATCGAACCGATACCGAACCGCATCGAGGAGGAACCGCGGGTATGAATTGCTGCTACTCTGGTGCGCGGTACCAACCACAGTCGGTAAGGAAGGAAATATTAATTTAAGATATTAAGAATAATCGAAAAACTGAATCTCGGGCGACGGGGCTCGAACCCAAGACCTCCGCGTTACGAGTCAGCCGCCTAACCAACTCCCCCAACGCCCACTCTCTGACATTAATCTTTAATGAATGGTACATATACCGAGCGTCACCAAGCATAATCCATTATTTTTTATCCGAAATTGTTTCGGACGATGTCGGGAAAGATCGGGAAAGATCGACGTTCTTTTCTTTACGAACCACGTCTTCGGGACGGAAAGAGAGAGCAATACTTCGTTATAAATCTAAATTCGGAGGAGGCAGAGAGACAGCACTACATAGCGGTACGATCGCAGATATTCTAAAATTTTTAACCAGCGATCTACCAAACCATTATGTAGCATGCATTCTATAGATAACAAGTTTTTAAAGCGCCGGATACGGTCGTATCCGATGGTGAGGAAATTGTCGCTGCCGCACCACCCCATACGTGGGCGACGGCGCCTAGAACACATACAAACATCGATATAATATTCGCACATCAAACGCACAAAGCGATGCAAAGTATTACGTACCTGTGGAGGCGGCGACGACGACGACGATAACGACGACGACGTCGACGACGACGATGGCGATGGCGATGGCGACGGTGGTGGTGATGGCTGCGCCGGCGGTGATGGCGGCGGCGACCAATGTGGTGGTGGTGAAGGGGGTGACGGTGGCGGTGACCCCCAATCGTCCGACCACACAGGCGATAGTGGTGGCGAGCCCTACAACATAATTAGCAATATAATATTTACACAAACGTCTGATTTTAATCTCACTCGATATCAATGGTTAAACGCGATAAATGTTAAAATATTTAAAAGTACATACCTCGGGGTCACACTCCGGGGCGATGCGTGATAATCCCATTATTTCACGTAAAAAAAGTGTCACTCAAAAAAAAAACTCCGACTGATCGTCTTCAACGTGTGATGAGCAACTGGTCTCGCTGCATCTCCAAGCTCCCACATGTGGGCCCATGCCTAAAGTTGCATCCGTTGCAAAGTAAGATATCTTTGTTCTTCACCTTCTTCTTCACTGACCACCCACCCCTTCTATGTACTCCACCTACATTTTCGCTGACCATCAGCACCTTCTATGCATCTTCGAATTACTCACTGGCCATCCTCTCCTTTATCTTCTTCGCGTGTATCATTTGACTGAATCGTTTCTCCTTCTTTGACACATCCTTCGACTAGATCACACCACTTTCAACGTGAATCGAACGAGTATTGAACGGTATTGAATGGTTTTGAACGTGAATCGAACGGGTATCGAACGGGTATCGAACAGGTATCAAACGGGTATCGAACGGGTATTGATCGGGTATTGAACGGCTTTGATCGAGTATCGAACGGGTATTGAACGGCTTTGATCGGGTTCCGAACGTGCATTGAACGGCTTTGATCAGGTGTCGAACGGGTATTAAACGGTTTTGATCGCGTACCGAACGAGTATCGAACGGCTTTGAACGGGTATCCAACGGGTATTTAACGGTTTTGAACGCGTATCGAACGGCTTTGATCGTGTATTGAACGGGTATCGAACGGCTTTGAACGCGTATCGAACGTGCATCGAACGGCTTTGAACGGGTATTGAACGGGTATTGAACGGGTATCGAACGGCTTTGATCGGGTATGGAACGGGTATTGAACGGCTTTGATCGGGTATCGAACCACTTTGATCGTGTGTCGAACGGGTATTGAACGGCTTTGATCGGGTATCGAACCACTTTGATCGTGTGTCGAACCGGTATTGAACGACTTCGATCGGGTATCGAACGTGCTTCGAACGGTTTTGAACGTGTATCGAACGGGTATCGAACGGCTTTGAACGCATATCGAACGGGTATTGAACGGATATTGAACGGATATTGAACGGGTATTGAACGGGTATCGAACGGCTTTGATCGGGTATCGGACGGGTATTGAACGGCTTTGATCGGGTATCGAACGTGCATCGAACGGCTTTGAACGCGTATCGAACGGGTATTGAACGACTTTGATCGGGTATCGAACGTGCATCGAACGGCTTTGAACGTGTATCGAACGTGCATCGAACGGTTTTGAACGCATATCGAACGGGTATTGAACGGATATTGAACGGATATTGAACGGGCATTGAACGGGTATCGAACGGCTTTGATCGGGTATCGGACGGGTATTGAACGACTTTGATCGGGTATCGAACATGAATCGAACGGCTTTGAACGTGAATCGAACGAGTATTGAACGGCTTTGAACGCGTATCGAATGGGTATTGAACGGCTTTGATCGGGTATCGAACGTGCATCGAACGGCTTTGAACGTGTATCGAGCGGGTATTGAACGACTTTGAACGTGTAGCGAACGGGTATCGAACGGGTATCGAACGGCTTTGAACAGGTATTGAATGTGAATCATACCACTCTGAACGTGAATCGAACATGAATCATACCGCTTCTGCATAACTATCGTCTTAATCTAGCGTACATTACATGCAGGAGGTTGGGGAGGGTGAAGAAAAAACATTTATACATTAAAAATTGATTTCTTTATTTATGAATTTCTCTCTGGCGTTTAGACCACCAGTTGAATATTTTAAATACATTTTGCATGGCACAATGCTTTGCTTGTCTGCCGCATCGTAGAGTATTAACTACATTTAGCTTATTTAGAGATTTTATATCCTCGTAGTCAATGTCCAGCGTCTCGATGATCACGTCCATTCTCATGTCTTCATCGAGGAAATTTGCAAGCCAGTCGCGTTTCTGCAGCCCTTTAACGTATACGATATAGGATGCGTCATCTTCTTCATCGATCGCATCACCAACAGCTTTCGTAATTAGCCGTTTAGCCATACTGTATGGAACGTCTCCATCGTCCCACCGTAGCCCGTGATGTTTTGCCACCAACCACCGGATGCTCGATTTGTCGGATTTCGTAAGAAGAAATTGTGGCATCGAACTCCCAAAAATATAGTGCGAGAGAATTGTTCCCTTTCGCAGGATAGCCACTTCCTTGACGAAAAATCTTCCATCGACGATGAACCCTTGCTGGTCAACAAATGTTGGTACGACCATTATCGGTACGATTTAGAGGTCCGCTCACTTCCAAGACAGACGAGAGAATGGGGTCTTTCTCATAAGACATCTCGATTTTCACGATGAAATATTTGTATGAATTTGGCACAGGAGAGGGTGGGGCAAGTAGTATGGTAATTTAATTTATTTTGCGCACCACGTTTATCAGCGGATTGTATTCAACCACACGATCGTGCAGAATCAGACAGTAGGTCGTAGTATTTGCAGGCACATTCTCTTTACACTCGAATTCTATGCGCACGTCCACGGCGCCATTCTTGATCGAATCATTTTGTCGCGAGCAATCAATCACAACGAGGGGACCAAATTGTACAAATTCGGCCACGGTGAATAATGCCTCGTTGCAACTATGTCCATAATACGATTTACGGAATTGCGTATACATGTGGTACAAGATGGCATGCTTATTTTTGTCAAAGTCCAAATTCAGATCATCATATGGGTAAAATTCCGAGTTGAGTAAAAGTTTTACATTGGCCAATTTGCAGTTGTTAAACTTAGTAACATCTTCGCTCATCACATTCTTTCGATCAGTCTGTAGAACAAGGATAATAACTCGCGGCTTCTGCAGCTGTGCGGGTGCCTTCACGGCCCACGAATGCTTGGTCGTGCTCTGCAAGAGAGGATACTCGTACAGATCCCACGAGTGAAAACAAATGCTCAGGTATTGTCCACTTTCCAAAGTATGTAGCAACGATAGCTTACTAACGTCATTTAACGTCACATGAGGCATCCGCCATTGCACTTTAAGTAATTCAATTTCTGGTTCCAACATCGGCGATCCTATTAGAGCATTATTGTCGTTGCGCGATCGTATTAAAATCAATTCATGACGCGCATTAATAATCATGCGCTTGTAGTCCTCGCAAAATCCCAGCAAATATTTGAGTGGGATGCAAAAATTGAAATGATTTTTCACTATTAGTCCATTACGTCGTTTCAAGCCCCATCCGGCATTCTCCATATTTTTATCTTCGCCAGATGTCAGCGATACATAGTTTTTAAGCGTGCTAGTTATTCCAACGTTTCTGTTGCGATCAATCTCCACGCCATTCAGCTCGTATCGAATCTCATCAAATAAGAACGCCATGCAATTATTTCCCAACAGCACCCTTAATGTATCGCTTGGCTTATTTATCTTCAATTTCCCCTCCAAGTAGAGGAAACTTTCACACGGCAATGTGTATAAATCCTGCTGCTGTATGGGTATTCTTATCTCATCGCTGTATCCAAACGTCGTGTTGACATATGGGTTGTATGTGTGAGTCTCGAGCTTGACGATGCGATCATCAAACGTCGGCTTCCCTCCAATGCTTAGAATGTCCACCATTTCTTTTTTTTTCAAATGCGCACAAGTAATCCCAATGATTTCAAAAATGTAATGTTCGCAGGACTAAGCCTTTTCTTTTTAGTGTAATCAGAGCTGTTGCAGTTGTTGCAGTTGTTGTTGTTGTTGTTTTTGTTGTTGTTATTGCAAACAATTTCACTTGGAAGAAACGAGTTTCTGGAGTCGTTCAACACAAGCAGCTCTTTCGATCACGCCACACATATTATCGTCGTCGCCGTCGTACGTGCAATCTGATGGTAATCTCTTCACCTCGAAAATCGACCAACCGTCCGTCTTGATCCACAACGCGTATCGTTAGATCCGTAATGACCCATGCGGTGATTGGAAAGTAAATGATCTGCGCGGGCGTTTCCGATATCTTATTTCCTGGTGGGACTCTCGGAGAAAATTCATGTATCGTATGTACGCGCTTCCCATTGTCGTACGCGCCAGCGGTCACGCTGCATTCTATGCGAATAATGTTCACGTTCATGATTCACCGTCCAGGTTCTAATACCCGATTCGTCGAGAATCCCTGTAGCGATTCAATGTTATTGGGTTTCGTAAAGTCTACGGCGAACGAGCAGTACAGCTCGCTTTTCATGGTGTTGTTGTTAGGGTGCAAAACTATTGGATACACATCCTCGTCATCGCCATCGTTGGCATCGATGCCACCGAGATTTTGAGGATACCGCTCGAGTAATCGCTGCTTCAAATACTTGGCAATGGCGTCTAGTTCGTAGGAGCCGTGTGGAATCATAATGTATTCAGCAGTGGTGTCGACGCTGCTGTTGATGTCATAGTTCGCGGTGAAGTAGAATTTATCGTTGCTCGAGTCGATGTTCGGTATTGTATGATAAGTTTCAAAGGTTGTTAGACCAAGTTCATAATTATCGTCGCTCGAATCTATGGGTGGAAAGTAGCTCACTGCGAGGGTGCTACTCTTGCCGATTAGAGTGAATGTTAACGACATATTCCGAGCTGTACGACTCGACTAGTACTGAATCAGAGTGGTGGGAAGTCAATCCTTAAATTTGGTGCCAATCGTTTGTAGAAAGCGTAGACATAGTTGTCCACAATTGCTCTGATTGTGCTTCTGATAAGCCATTCGATTATATTCGATTTTCACAGCATCTTTATCCAGATATTGTACCAATTCCTTAGGCGGTCGAAGATTCCCAAAGCTGTCGATATATATAGCTCGACACCCTCTGTTCGCATACGCCACCCAATGAGTCCCCGGCCCCGCGACATTGTCCAAATTTACGATACCGCTCTCGTTTCGACGTACTCCTCCGGCAGGTAGTGCATTGCGCATGAAAACACTTCTAAAGAATGGAATACGCATACGTTTTGCCAACTCCTCCTATTGCGCGTCAGTCGTTACGCCGACAGGCATTTTTATTTTCTTTTCGGTGCTTTTTTTTCGTTTCGATATTCCCTGTCCGCGCTTGTATGGTGTGAGATAAAGTCCACGACCTGCCATGGAGCGCTTATGGCGTTGCATTTCCTGCGGCTGATGTTGCGCCGCTTTATTATCGTTTACCGCCTTAGCGATCCCCGTCGTTCCACCAACTAACGATCCGAGAACACCTAGCAGCGGGAGAAGTGGTAATATACCACCAGGTTTTGCCACCGGGAGAATCCGCTTTTTCGATGCTCTCTTTGTAGTACTTTTGCGAATTTTTGTTTTCATCCCCATTCCGATTTTCGTCTTGGCCTTCATAGCTGCCCAAACAGCCGTAGCAGCACCTCTTTCACCTAGAGTCGAGTCTCGCGCAACGATGCGTTTTCGCGCTTTGTCAGCGAGTACGTTATCTGCAATGTGCTTTTCGCCGAGGTTGTTACTGCGCGAATACGCAATATCGTGTTCGCGACACGCTGCGTCCAACGGATTTATGCCTTGATCACCTCTAGCCAATCGTTTTACTAGATGTGTTCCTGGGCCGCAAAACTGGTATCCCGGGATATGTAATTCGATAGGTAGCGCGTTTATCGCCCGATTTAACAAACCACAACCTTTCTTTACTCTCGTTGGCGACATTCACCACAGTTTTTAATCAATGGTGCCGGACCGTCGATATGCGTTCGCTGCCAAGGGCGATTATAATGTTCCAGACACCGACGATACTGCTGAACCTCGGAATCGGCTTTTATATGCTCGGGGAGTCTGTCCCACAACTGATCAATGTATCTCTCGAACTCTCGCAGTAGAATAATCTTTGGTATATATTTCAACTGCCCAGAGGTTAAGTCTCGAATATTACAATTATCCGACAGGACCAGAAGCATTTTGAATACTGAGCTGTTTTGCTTCAGCGTGGACATATAAATAGGGCGCGTCGCCGCTTCGACGTATCAAAATCATTTTTTCACAGTTCGCGGAGAGGATGCGATTCGTGCGACAGCCTGTGACGATACGTGTAACAAATTTTGACGATAAATCACGAGTGATGTCCTCGAAAACAAGACGCAAACATGGTAGCATGCTACCAAACACTATACGCTGTCTGATTTGTGGCCCATCAAATTGCGGAAAGACCAACGTGTTGATGAGCTTGTTGGAAAGTCCTCGCGGTGTTCGCTTCGAGAACGTGTACGTGTATTCCAAGTCGTTGCAACAGCCCAATTATCAGTATTTGGAGAATTTATTGGCCCCGATAGATTATATTGGCTACTTTACGTTTTCAAATAACAGCGACGTCATCCCACCGAGCGAATCGCTCCCGAATTCAATTTTTATCTTTGATGACGTGGCATGCGACAAGCAAGCTACGATACGAGAATACTTTGCAATGGGGCGCCACTCGAACGTTGATTGCTTCTATCTCTGTCAGACGTAGGCAAAAATTCCCAAACATCTTATACGCGACAATGCGAATCTGCTGATTCTGTTTAAGCAGGATGGTACCAACTTGAAACATGTGTACAACGATCACGTAAACACTGACATGTCTTACGAGAATTTCTGCGCTTTGTGTCGTAATTGTTGGCAACGGGAGTATGGTTTCGCGGTAATAGACAAGGATAGCGCGATGTCCAATGGACGTTATAGAAAGGGAGTTTGCCATACCGTGAGACGGTCAATTGTCATCAACCTGTCGGTGAGAAAGCAACGTCTGCGGTACAACGATGATTGATATCGATTGTCTGGAGATTAAGTATCGTGAGAGAATAGCGAAGGAAATTGCAAAAACCAGCGAATCCATTCGCAAGAAACATCAGGCTTTGAAGACTGGCAAGATGGAGGAAGATATCGCGTTGGAGAGATACTTCAAACCTGTCGTCGAACCCTTAAAACATATCGTGAAAAATACCACAGCAGCAGAAGCTGACGCATCACCGTCGATGAGCACAGACGTTGGAGGGAATGAAACATTAACGCCTAAAACAAAAATTCAGTCGAAAGGGAACACATCGCGCAAGACAAAGAAGAAACCACACATGTCATCGGAATATTCACCCATAACCTCCACACCAGTTCAATCGAAGCGGAAACGACAGAATGCCACGTCAAACGATTCCCCCGTTCCTCCCACACCAATAAATACATTTCCCAGTGTACAATTGCTTGCAACTGAGGATGATGATGACGACGTTTTCGAAACTAGTCCCGATGAGTCGTTTGCAACATCTATTAGACATCAAATCCAAACATCCGAGGGACAAGAAACGTTTCGCAGCCATTTCGGCCCGCTGGGGCAAAAATACATGGGCGCAATCCTAAGTGGTGATAGGGATACAACAATGGACTATGTGTATGGTGTATACTTTGGTAATAGTGGAACGATGCTTGGAGATAAGGCTTTCGATATAGACAAGGATGATAATATAATCATTGATGGTGTAAGATATAGAGGAACGTCCGCTCTTTACGAACTGATTTTCAAGAGAATTCCCGACGATGCCCTGTACACCGATGCCGACAAACAAAAATACAAAAGTATACTGCTGACGACGAATGCCCACAGACGCCGTCATAACGCTAAATATCCCATATCAAGCAATAAGGGATACAAGTACAAACATGTATTTGCACCTCTACTCCCCCGTGTATCGGCTAGTAGGGCAAGGAAAGGTCTAAGAACACCGCTAGCTATGATGGTAAACGACAACAAGATTGATTACGTGCATTGGGATGATCCCAACGAGCTGGTGGATCGATTGCGTTTGCTGGAAGCGTCGCGTCAGGCTGGTAACAACTCCCACGATCCCGAAATTCTATCGATTATAGAGGAACTCCGCGAGGTAGGCCTCATTATAAATTAAACCACACGTCGATGATTTGCACTGTATGCATCGAGATGTCGATCAACAAATTTGGAGTATCGCTCGAGAAGAGTGGAGCAGCTAGAATGAACTATTACAAATGGAGCGGCATGCTTCGAAATTATATGCGAGATAACGCTCTTTGTGTGGATGGTGCCGACTTTGATGCAAAATCACGCAAGATACGACGCGTAGCTCAGCCGGTGGCTGACAGCGATGCCGTCAATAAACTATACATGGAAAAGAGCATTAAACTTTTGGGAGAGCAGCAGGAAGAATTAGAGAGGAAGCTGGTCGTGTTTCAGAGAGATATGCTGACGCTGCAAAACAGCATTAAAAAGATATCGCAGGCGTCAAATTCAATCCCACAGCAGCGCTGCGAAGGAGAATCATGCGAGACGGTTGAACTTGTCCAGAATTTCCTCGGACCGATGAGGAGCACATAATGCACGTACATGATAATTATCACATCATTCGTGTCAAAGACACCTCTGCGATCAAACATGCAACCATTATCGAAATCCAAAAGTAAAGAAAACCATGGCCCCAAGAAGCGGCAACTTGTTGAGGAATTGCATGCTCCAGCTCGAAGACATTTCCCACGGAGGCGCGTCATAGTGCACGGATACGACGATCTGTGGCAAGCTGACGTTGTAGAAATACGTCCATACTCGCGATTCAACCAAGGTCACCACTACATACTCACCGTCATCGATGTGTTGAGCAAGTATGCATGGGCGGTGCCGCTCGAGACTAAAAGTGGTGCTGAGGTGACCAAAGCGTTTGCAAAGATATTTAGAGATCGATATCCGAAATATTTGCAAACCGATCAAGGAAAAGAATTTTACAACGCCGATGTGCAGAAACTCTTGACAAAGCATGACATCAATCATTATTCGACGTATTCGGTGATGAAGGCCTCCGTCGTAGAACGTTTGAATCGAACTTTGAAGAACAATATGTGGAAAATGTTTACGCTCAATGGAACCTACAGATGGATCGATTCGCTATCGCGTCTTCTCGCAAAGTATAACGCGCGAAAACATAGAACTATCAGAATGCGTCCTTGCGATGTTACCCCTGTGATCGCCGACAAGCTGCTAGCCACTGTATACAGCAATAAAAAGATCGCTGCTCCGGCGAGATTCAAGTTGGGCGAGTTTGTGCGCGTGAGCAAATTTAAAACCATCTTCGATAAAGGCTATACGCCGAATTGGACAACGGAGGTGTTCAAGATAGCCAAAGTACAGGCAACTAATCCCGCGATGTATCTGCTTCTAGATCCCTGTGGAAAACCTGTTGCCGGAGGATTCTATGAATACGAGCTGCAACGCGTCACCGATCTCGTTGTGTATCTAGTGTAAAAAGTGTTGCGTAGGAAGGGGGATAAGGTATACGTCAAGTGGTTGGGGTTTGATAAATCACACAATTCTTGGATAAATAAAAATAATGTATTGTAACATAATAATATATGATTCAATAAAAATACAATGATATATACATGTGTGAACAATTTTTTTATACAATAATTCAACCATTTATATGAAGGAGTTAATAAATACAATAATTTCTATTTTACATCGATTTTTTTTTTACAACGGAATTTTATAATGATATTTTATAATGTCCCCAGGGCAGAGTGTCCATCGAATCAGGTACGATATGCCGCTTGTCGTCGTACAGACTTAGAGCGATTTTGGATTCCGAAATGGTGTACACTTTGTGCAATTTAGACCGTATGCACGATTGTCTGCGAACCATTTCGATCTCCCTGTGCAAACACTGCGCGTAGTCGTCGAAAGTTATCGTTCTGGCTATGACGTTGGTCTTAACGCCTTTCGCCTTTTTAGTATCTTTTTTGCCGTCTACGCGGAGTGCATACATTTTCGCTCTAAGACCTACGAACTCGGTCATTATCGCACCGTTATTTTCATCCTTCATCAGCCCTGGAACCTTCTTATTTAAGTGGGGCATATTATATGGATTGTTGATAGGATAATCGCTTGTGTCGAATCTATCGATATCGCGTTTCATGGTCTCGTAGATATCGTCGCATCGAATGTGGTAAATGAGACTGTCCGTGTCTGTGTATAGAATTTTACAACTTGGTCCGTGCAGGGGAGACATGTACTCGTGATGAAATTCATACAAACAAATTTTTTATATGTCCAGAATGCACATACCCACGTATATCGGTTTGTTGAATTTCACCTCGAGTTTTCGCAATTCAACAGCTATTAAATTTTCCGAAAAAACACTTCTGCTATGGAAATTCGGTTTCACGATCATTGCCTCCGCGCCATATCGCCCTTCCCAATGTGTCAAAAGTTTTACGTCCACGTGATTTCGAACATTTTCCATAGTTTTACCAAATACCGCGTTGTTCATCAATTTGTACAAATTTTTTTCAAAGTCGTTTGTCGCGACTGTTCTAAACCGTGTATTGAGTTCGATGTAATCGCGGAGCCAGGGAGATTGAGTGAATTGAAGCACGCGGTGTATCTTTGTAATACGAAGACCGTGACGCGTGCACTGCTGCAGGTTGCGGTAATGGATGACGTAACGCTGCTTATCGTATACCGTCGCGAGTAACTTGTCCTGTCTGCTGCCAGGTGGTTTGGCACGCGTCGGGCAGAACGGTAGATCGGCATGAGCGTCGTGCAGACGTTGTGGATATTCCAGATCTACCTCGAGAATGTATCCCGTGGGCGAATCGACCGCGATCGAAGACACGTCAAATTTTTCAACATCTTCGACCCATTGAAATTTAGCATATGGCAGAGGCTGACACATTGCCCATCCATACAAATTGTTCACGTCAAAGTACATCAAGTACGATGACTCTTCCGATGCGTCGTAAGATGGCATGTACTTGTTATTGGCATGTGCGTATCTTCCGGAACATTTACTTAAACCCCCGCGTATACCGCGTTCGATAAACATAACCATATCGACGTCGGTGAGCAATTCGAACATAATTTTGGTATGTTTTAGCATGGCATCCCATGTGAAACCGGGTAGAGTATAATAATGTGCTGAATCTAATCCGTAACTCTTGATGCAACTTTCGCGAAAATTTTCAAAAATATCTGCCAATAACAAGACATCAGTTTTCAGATAAAAGTCGCTGTATTCGTCCAAGGTTCTAATGTTGAAACGCTGCCAGACAGTCTCGGCGTGCGCGTAATCGCTCTCGGATACAGTCTCCCCCGTTAACGAACTATAGAATGAGTCGCGCGGCGGTAAGCATGGGTCCTGCAGCTTGTTCGCGCAATCAAGATATTCATACGGAAAGACACCCTTTCGCGTCAATAAATTGAAATCCTCGGCGGATAATGTTTCAAATTTGGATCGTAAAATTTTTAATTGATCTATACCCAGAAAATATGCTAATTTGTCGAGACTGGTATTTAGAAATTTGTATGAATCGATGAATCGCAATTTAATATAATTTCGCGAGTCTGGTTCAGCCGTATCTTCGACATTTTTTGTGAATGAAATATACTTTTCTTTAGTTATGGGTAATATGTCAACGTGACCTTCGAAAGCGGTAGCTATTTCCTCGATAATGAAATGTGAATCGTAGCCGGATAAATTACGGGAAACTATGGGGATGTAAAACGCATTTTTATAATTTATATTGCACTCTGAATGTGTGGAGCCTCTAAATCGCTCGGATAGATGGCAATGATCGTGAACTCGTACATCGTCAGCCTTGAATGGCTCTTCGCAAATATGACAGTGTGTTGCATCGCGAAATGCCGTCAACTGTTCGGTGGTTAAATCAAGCATGGGAACATTACTGGCCAGGGTGGGTTTGGCGAAGTTTGCAAAATTTTTTAGTTCATCGACGAACCATGAAAAACAATCCGCGTCGCGGCGACATCGATACGCCGATAGCGATAATATGCTATGCTATGCACATTGTGGTGCTGATACATATGTAATTTATTATCACCCACTCGGTTGTCCTCTGTTTTTTCGATGATGCACTCCAGATCTGCATATACCACGAATGGGAGTCGCTCCTTCCTATGGCGGTTGTTGAAACTGAGCCTATTGTTGCTTTCGCTGGGCAGCAGAATGGCAGAGTTGTTCATCTTCCCACAGTCCAGCGAATGAAGCTCCAACTTCTCAGCAGATCTGAAGTAGTGCATGCATCTATAAACCCCAAAATTTTTTTTATTTAATTTGTTTCGCGAGACATTTCAAGATTTCATATGTTTTCTATACGTACCGATCACAGATGAATTTCTTTCCATTGCGCCTGCTCAGCTGCGTGCACACAAGCCGGAACAATTCCTTGATCAGCACAAAGTGCCCTACATCACCGTGCTCCTGTTCCAGCATATACAGCAGGTTCACGTGCCGATCCCTCTTTTGGCTGGTGAGACGCAGCGGAAAGACTTTTGGTCCCTTCGTCTTCTCCGCCTCGAAGCTGTACACGTTGACGGAGATTTCGTTCTGCCGCTCGAACTTCCCAATTTGCTCCAGGGACATTGGGAACTCAATGCCCTGGAGATTTAGCACGGAAGTATAGGCGGGGTATGAACTTGGGCGCACGGTGTCTCGTTGGGCAGGATGAAGAGCGGCGACCACTGCCCACGCGAAACACGCATTGTCCGGGGATTGCACGCTAATCGTTGCTTTCTTCAGCGATATTTCCCGCGGCAACTTGCAGTGGTACCCTGCGCGCAGCGGATTATATTTGTTGACATTGGCGGTTAGGTTGAGAATTCTCGTCAATGCCCATCCGCTGTCGCGTTCCTGGAACTCGTCCAACGATGCCAGGGTGGGTTCGATGACGTATCGCTGATACCACTCCTGCAGATCGGATGTGCGGAAGAGTTCACAGTTTCGGGTGTTGATGCTTTTACTCGCATGTTTATCGCCCGCCACAAATTCACCATTGATCACCGTGTTCACTTTGAGGTTTCGCTGTTTCCTCAAAGCGCCCTGCACATGCTCCAACACAATGGTCGCCGCATCTTGGAGAAAGTTGCGCGGCTCGATGTAATTCGAATTTAGCACAGCACCAGTTAATACGCGGCTATCGAACGCAGTGTCTATTTCACGCCACAAAAGTCTTGCGCTCGAATGTCCTGCACCTTCATGCACGAAACGTCCACGCAACGAATGTTTCAATCCCTCGAGCCGCGCGATTCGAGCAACCAACGATTGTCGAACACCGATCGATAATCGAGGACGTTTCACTCGGCTGTGTTCTTCCAAGGATTCGATACACTCGTTGCACCGTTCTTCCCACGCGAGGAATTCTTCCCGCGAAATCAATCGTTCAGATTGATCCAACAATCGGCGTTCTCCTTGCGCGAATTTTTCCATGGTCGTAAATGGATTGTATATGTAGTGTCTTTTCCATGCAACACGTTGTAACGATTTGAGGCTTTGTGCAGTTCGGAACGCGCTTTTAAAACTGATACCGCAATTTGGTATCTCTGTCTAACTCTTTCGGTGTTCTCCCTCTCTCGAATGCATTGCATGCAAAGAAAAAACGACGGTCCGTCCCAACATGGTTCTATACAGTTTCTGCTGATACAGCATAATTCTTTCTATGATTCATGTATATGACGAATTAGCGCGCAAAATCATCCGACACAGTTTCTGATGACACCGCATAATTCTAAGATTCGGCGCTTCCCAAGGTATTATATTACATTCAACACGTATCGAGACTTTTATCCTTGAGGATGGGGATTAAATTACATGCAATCTCGCGATACGCTGCGGCGTTAAGATTGAAACACATTATGGAAAAATTGGTAGCTTTGGAATAAAATGCTGTGGTGGGGGAAGCAATTGCACCGCTATTTAAGCCGGTTCCAGGACGCTATTCCATCAATCGTTCAGTAGCTTCAATCTCTTTCGGCGGAACAAATAGTGCTCTGAAAAAAAATTGTGCAGTACCAGTGCCGAAGGAAACGTTGAACGTATGAATTATTACGTTCCGATCGTACAAGATGATGGCGTAGCTCAATGCAGGGAGATTACAATTGCTTGGTAAAACTTATTTTTACATATTCTCAAAATTTTTTTATGTTTATTCCTAATGTGAGCGGACAATTTCATAGCTTTGTTTGTTCTCTTAGCCCGCGCCGAGGATCGCGTATCATGGTTAGAAGATACGCATTAACATCCGTGGGTAGCATATATTTGGAAATTGGAATCAACGTAGGACCGATGGTTGATGTAGAAGTTCTTCTCGGCGACAATCATGGGAATCATCTCATATTACCATGGCATACATGGAATGTGCTATTCGAAAGCCGTACAACAATCGAAGAACGTGCAAAATTGCCTGGATCACCTTCACCTGGATCACTAAAGATGACAATGGATATTAAGTCGCTGTATTTCAAACTGAATACAGTATCATTTTTATTTAATCTTGAGCCATGCATAAACTATGTGTATCCGCGGCTGTATCAAACTGCAGAAGATGTGAGGACAAAATTTGAATCTTTTGTTAACGTGCTACAGCAGAGCGATGTTGCCTGCGAAACATTAGATATGCGTCATGCTGCTAAAATCATACGTGATAGCGAATATTACGACGAGGATTATCTTGTAGATTGCGAACTGTTAGCATGCGCCATCAATGATATTCTAGCTGATGCTGGTAGAAAAAAAAAATGTTAAATTATATTTTACATTCTTCTAATTTTAAATAAATTTCTTAAACGCATATTATTTATTCGATTCATTCACCCACCTTCTCTCCTCATCACCTAATTTTAAGATTCAGCGCTTCATCATATTTCGTTTGCGCCTCCTTCGCGTCATGACGTTAAGTCGGAACGTTTTAAAACTTGTTAGCTTTAGAATGAATGCTGCATAATGGTTCGGTAGATCGCTCATTCAAAATTATTATTTATCTGCGTGGTGAGGAAAATTTCCATCACATATTGGTATGGAAAAAAAATTTCGGGGGCCGTTCCCTCCCTGGGTTAGGTCTGAAAAAGTTTTCGGGGTGGGCCAGTGAATAATTCGAAGAAGATGCATAGGAGGTGAGGATGGTCAGCGAAAATGCAGGTGGAGTACATAGAAGGAGAGGGTGGTCAGTGAAGAAGAAGGTGAAGAACAAAGACATCTTACTTTGCAACGGATGCAACTTTAGGCATGGGCCCACATGTGGGAGCTTGGGGATGCAGCGAGACCAGTTGTCTACAAATCGTGACAGATAGCAGACGGAGTTTGTACAAGTTTTTTCATTTCATACAATGGGAACAACGCGGATAGCGCCGGAGTGTGATCCTGAGGTATGTACTTTTAAATATTTCGACATTTATCGCGTTTAACTTTTGTTAACCAGTGAGATTAAATCAGGCGGACATCTCAATATCGTGGTGTTCTATTTTTCCAGAACTCGCCACCACTATTGCCCGCCTGGGGTTCGCCACCTTCGCCACCGTCGACATCACCGCCGCCGTCGCCATCGTCGTCGTCGTCGTCGTCGTCTTCGTTGTCATCGTCGTCGTCGCCTCCAATGGTATGTAATACTTTGCATTGTTATGTGTGTTTCATGTTTTATATGTTTAATGTGTCAATATTACATCGACGTTTGTGTATTGGTTCTAGAACCGTCAATCGATGATGGCGCATCTGAATAATTTAATGCGGTTGCTGGCGGAGGCCGCGCCCCCGGCGGTACCACTCCAGGAGCCGCGGATGCAGCGGCATTCGGACCCGGTGGTTGGTCCGATGATGGCAGCTCGGCTTAGGCAGCATTGGGTGCCGTACCGGCGATTGGAGCCCCTGAGGCTGCAGCGACCGTGGCCCCCATCGCCACCGTCACCGCCGTGGATCGATGTGCGGCGATTACGACAGCGAATATCATCGCCGGCGTCGCAGCCCTCGACATCGCGCGAGTGGCTGATGACGTCATCGCCGGCGTCGTCACAGTCCTCGTCACCACACGAGTGGCTGATGACACCATCGCCGGCGTCGTCGCAGTCGGTGTCGCGGTCGCCAACACCTTCGCCACCGTCGCCACCCCCTGAGTGGCCTCAGGGGGTTATGACGCCGCCGCCGTCATCATCACCAGTATCGCCGCCGCCGCCCCTCGAGTGGTTCGAGGGGTTGGTGCCACCGCCGTCACCACCGCCAGTATCGCCGCCGCCGCCCCTCGAGTGGCTCGAGGGGTTGGTGCCACCGCCGTCACCACCGCCGTCGCTTTAGCTTTTTAATTTTTTTTTAATTCTATATATATCTTATTATTTTTTGTATTTATTTTCTTTTCTTTCATTTTATTTTTTATATATAATATTCTATTTTTATATTTATATCTATATTTAAATCACATTTTTTATATTGCATTTTTATATTCCATTTCATATATTCTATTTTTATATTTCTATTTTTATATTTCTATTTTTTTAATTGTATTTTTATCTTTTATTTTATTATTATTATATTTTTTCTTTTTTGTAACAATATATAATCTCTTAAACGCATATTATTTCTACATTTTATTTACCCATCCTCCTCATTCTCTCCTCGCCACCGCCTAATTTTAAGATTCGATGTTTCAAAAATTATTATTTCTCTGCGTTGGGGAAAGAAATTTCAGCTGACGCCGCATAATCATATTCCGTTCGAGCCTTCTTCGCGCCACCACATGATGTCATCCCGTACGGCTGCTCCAAAGGATTCGAATTACGCGAGATCGCGCGATACGCTGCGACGTTAAATCGGAACGCTTTAGAATACTGTTAGCTTTAGAATGAATGCTGCATATCTGTTTGAAAAAAATATTTCCACATAATGGTTCGGTAGATCGCTGATTCAAAAATTAATTATTATGCATTGGGGGAAAATTTCTGCTGCATATTGGTTTGGAAAAAAATCCTGGGGGCCGTTCCCTCCCTGGGTTAGGTCTGAAAATTTTTTCGGGGTGGGCCAAGGTCTGAAAAAGACTTTTCGGGGTCATTCCCTCCCTCTGAAAAACTTCCGACGGTGGGCCAGGTCTGGAGAGGTCTCCGCGGCGGCTCGGCCCGGACTGATCCCCTCCACGGTTGCGGCTTCCCCCACTCCGCGGCTCGTGCGCGCGCAGCCGATCTTCCACTCCCCGTAGGCCCCGCGCCCATGTTTCTCTCCGCCGCGCTCCCCAGCGCGCCCTCAGTTCCCCCCACCCCCGCGCTCCCCTCAGAGGACCTGGTCTAGAGCCGGCATAGCCTTACTACTTAAGTCAATCGTCGCGATAACCCATGAAGTAAACACGACATTGCATTGCGCTATGCCGTGTGTTTATATTTGGTCAGGATTGAACGCGTTTTGATATTTGAACCGTGGGACCGATACAGCGCACGTGTGATGAAGAAATGAATTATTGCGTTGCGTTCTCGCAAGCAACCATCGTAAACATAGAGCGATAATTATTCGGGGTAGAGTTCGGAGTATTTTCACGATCGAGAACAGAGCGACGTCTCAAGCATCCTTCTCGAGGGTCTGCGAGTCAAGCGTCGTGGGAGCGTGTAAGGGTGAAAAGAATTTAGCATACACATAAATATGAACATTTAACATAAATGATCAATTACGATGTGAGTTTGGGACGATGTTGCATTGCTGCGTAATCGTTGGAGTATGTCCGCCTCGTTTTGTAGGAGGAGCTTCCACGTCGACATTGAAAAGCTCAACTCGCTGCCTTTATTGTCGGCTATGGCAATCTCGACGTGGCACGAATCCATGCCAATGCGAATTTCGAAGTCGTTTATAAGCTGTTGCGGTCAGTGGGTGATCACGCCCCTGGATCCGTACGACTGATGGTTTTGGTGTTGTCAACGTTTTTGGAGCTGCGGATCCAGAACTGTAAGATACATGTACACGAAATTAATGCTTCGTTCGTTTGAGTATACAGTGAAAGAAGTAAGTGAATGAAGTAAGTGTAAAGTGTATATTAACGTATACATATCTCATATTGAACTGTTGATGATGATGCTGTTGTTGTTGGCGTTTATTTGGAAAACCACCATCGTTGTCGGGTGCGCAAGATGAATCGTTTAAGCCGTGTTTGTACATTTTGGTATGTACTACGTATGATTTTCATCGACGGAAAAAATGACGCGAACGATACTTAACACTTGAGCGTACGTGGTGTAATGGAGTCCGCAGAACTGACCAACGTCGCTTTATATTGATTCACGCACACGTACACGTCAATGTGTGAAAGTATATCACATCAGTGATGGTCAAAGTGTGTTTGTACTTGTATACCGCACAAGGGTTAGAGAATACGTGGCAAATTTAAATGGCGTGCATGACAAATTCAAGGAGCACGCATGTCACAGAAGTGTCAGAGACGATTCGCGGGCCGAACCATAAAAGTGTGAGTCGTAAAGGAACACTATAAGCTGGAATAATTAGTTTCATATTATAAAATCATCGAGGAATAAGAAGGATGCGAAGAGACTGTGACATGGATATCCCCACCATGCCTCAAGACTACCCTACTTGAAAACTATCCCTACCCTGCAACACGCTGAAACATCGTTCTACGTTAGGGAAACGAAATGTATATAAGGGTGTCGACCACCGCCGCACGGGCCAGTACAGTGACCACAAGTATTTTTACAACAAAAGAACAACCATGGACGCGTTTGAAGCAGATTTATATGCAGCGGAGCAGAGCATGAATGCATTTGAGATGCGACGATGCATTGTAAGTATAGTTTTGTGAACATTGAATTGGTGCGCGTATTCCATTCGACTACATTCTAATGAGGTTGTGCATTTATTTCAGCGCATAGATGGGGAAATCGAACGTGCGTGGCACGACGAGCGGGATGAGTTAACGCGAAAAATCGTAAGTATGGTTTTTGTGTAAATTTAATTGGTGTGTTCATTCAATTAGGCAATCTTCTAACAAAGTTATGCGTTTGTTTCAGTATGAGCTCGATTATTTGATGAGGGCGTGGCGCGTGGAGCGGTGGGAGGCTATTCGATATCTCGTAAGTGATGTTTCAAAAAGGACAAAATTATATTGGTGCGCGTATACCATTCAACAGTGTTTTAATCGAATCGCGTGTTTGTTTGAGCACGAACGAGATATCGAAATGTCGGAATGGAGTGACGAATATCTAGGGACGGTCGGGCGCCTCGTAAGTGATGTTTCGGAAAAAATGATTCTGATACGTGTACATCAATCGACGATGTTTTAATCTATTCGCACGTTTGTTTCAGCGTCGAGCTGACGTCGAGGCCAATGCGCATGTTGGGGATCGCAACGTTATCATCCAGCTACTCATAAGTGATGTTTCGTAAAAATTATAATGGTGCGCGTCGCCAATACCCGACGCGGGAGGACGGGCGAATCTGCCGCGAATTCAGAGATATAATACAATCAGCCCGGCGTACGTGGCGCGAAGACACCCTAGAAGTGGAGTTCTTATCGTTTGAAGGCGAGTTTTGGGGCCTCCCGCAATTATGTAAGGAGTGAGTACAAGTGAATTTTTATTGTTTGGTGTTTCGCATGCTACTACCAACGTTTTATATAATGAGAATAATTTGGTGTTTTCTCTGTGTGGTGCAGGACGTAACATCACGACGAAGGTTTTTTTAAATAAATTATTTTATAAATTTAAAATTTGTTTAAGTAGTAAGGCTATGGGGATTCCAACCCAGGTCCTCTGAGGGGAGCGCGGGGGCGGGGGGAAGTGAGGGCGCGCGGGGGAGCGCGGCGGAGAGAAACATGGGCGCGGGGCCTGCGGGGAGTGGAAGAGCGGTTGCGCGCGCACGAGCCGCGGAGTGGGGGAAGCCGCAACCGCGGAGGGGATCAGTCCGGGCCGAGCAGCCGCGGAGACCTGGCCCACCGTCCTCGAAATTTTTCAAAGGGAGAGGCCCACCCCCGAAAAATCTTTTTTCAGACCTTGACCCACCCCGACAATTTTTCAGACCTAACCCAGGGAGGGGACGGCCCCCGAAATGTTTTTTCCAAACCAACATGCGTCGGAAATTGTTTAATAATTTATTTTTTATCCGAAATTGTTTCGGACGATGTCGGGAAAGATCGATGTTCTTTTCTTTTACGCACCGCGTCTTCGGACGAGGGAAAGAGAGAGAGAGCAATACTTCGTTATAAATCTAAATTCGGAGGGTGGGAAAGAGAGAACATCACTTTTAAAGCTAAATTCGAGAGAGAGACAGCACTACATAGCGGTACAATCGCTTTCGTTCTAAAAATTTTCAAAATGATTTTAAATCTTAGCGTCGCAGCGTATCGCGCGATCATGTGTAACTTGACTCCTCTGGAGCAGCCGCGTGCGATGACATCATTTTGGCGGCGCGAAGAATGAAATAGAATTATGCGACGTCAGCAAATCTTAAAATTATGTGGCGAGGAGAAAGACGGGTAAATAAATGGAGAAATAAATGGAGAAATAATATATGTTTTAATATATTTATTATAAAATTAAAAGAATATAAAATAGAATATAAAATAGAATATATAAAAAAGAATATAATAAAAAATATAAATATAAATATAAATGAATATAAAAATATAAAAGAATATAATAATAAAAGAAAAGAAAATAAAAGAATATAATAAAAAAATATATATAAAAGAATATAATAAAAAAGAATGTAATATAAAAAAAGAAAAATATAAAAATAGAATATAAATAGAATATAAATAGAATATAAATAGAATATAAAAAATAGAAAATAAAAATAGATAATAAAATATGAAATATAAAATATGAAAAATAGAAAAAGAGTATAAAAATACAATATAAATAGAAAATAAAAATATAAAGAATATAAAAAAAAGAACATAATAAAAAATAATATATAAAAAATAAAAAATAAAAGAAATAGTAAAAATATAAAAATAAACTATTCTAAGAAGGGGGAGAAGGTGGCGAGGGGGGTGATGGTGGCGTTGGGGGGCGCGGCACCCAATATGGTGCCCATCTAAATTCAGCCGGCAGCCGTACCATTGGCCGCCGCGGCACTGCATATGGCCGCAGCCGCGCGGCCCCATATGCCGGCCCCGACCGCCGCATCTGCACCCCTAGGGGTGCAACCTGGAGCGCACGGGCCTCCAGGCCCGCCAGCCAGACCCTTAAATCATGTAGTGGAATATCCTAGAACATAGACACAAACGTCGATATAATTTTGACACATCAAACATAATAAATATCAAACACACATAACAATGCAAAGTATTATTACATACATGTGGAGGAGGAGGCGGCGACTGCGGCGGCGGCGGTGGCGAAGACGACGACGACGACGACGACGACGACGTCAGCGACGGTGGCGGCGACGGCTGCGGCGACGGCTGCGGTGACGGTGGCGGCGGAGACGGTTGCGGCGACGGCTGCGGCGACCCCCAGTCGCTCAACCACACAGGCGATGGTGGTGGCGAACGCTAGAACATAGAAGCCCCACGATTCAATATTGATATGAACGTCTGATTTGATCTCGCTCGATTTCAACGATTAAACGCGATAAATATAAAAATATTTAAAAGTACATACCTCGGGGTCACACTCCGGGGCGATCCTCTCCAATCCCATTTTTCGCGTCAAAAAAAAAAGTGTCACAAAACTTTCAACTGTTGTCGTCAAAGATTTGAAGACAACTGGTCTCGCTGCATCTCCAAGCTCTCGCGTATAAACTCCTATCATGAAATCGAGAAGTGCGTAGCTTTGCAAAAGTAAGATGCTGTTGTTCTCTACCTTCATATTCGCTGAACATCAATCGAACATCAAGCGAACCACTTTCAACATCAATCGAACATGAATCGAACCACTTTCAACATGAATCGAACCACTTTCAACATGAATCGAATATCAATCGAACATGAATCGAACCACTTTCAACATGAATCGAACCACTTTGATCGTGTATGGTACCACTTTGATCATGTATTGTACGTGTATGGTAACTTTCAACGTCTATCATACCACTCTGAACGTGTATCAAACCACTTCTACGTAATTATAACTACCGTCTTAATCTAGCATACATCATGTGCAGGAGATTAGGTTGGAGAGGGTTAAGAAAAACATTTTATACGTTAAAATTGATTATACTTTATTTAAGCATTTCTCTCTGGGGTTTAGACCACCAGTTGAATATTTTAAATACATTTTGCATGGCACAGTGCTTTGCGTGTCTGCCACATCGCAGAGTATTCATTACATTTAGCTTATTTAGAGGTTTGATATCCTCGTAGTCAATGTCCAGCGTCTCGATGACCACGTCCATTCTCGTATCTTCATCGAGGAAATCCACAAGCCAGTCGCGTTTCTGCAACCCTTTTACGTATACGATATGGGATGCGCCATCTTCTTCATCGATCGCATCAGCTACAGCTTTCGTAATTAGCCGTTTGGCCATACAGTATGGAACGTCTCCATCGTCCCACCGTAGTCCATGATGTTTTACCACCAACCACCGAATGCTCGATTTGTCGGATTTCGTAAGAAGATATTGCGGCATCGAACTCCCAAAAATATAGTGCGAGAGAATTGTTCCCATTCGTAGGACAGCCACTTCCTTGACAACAAATCTTCCATCGACGATGAACCCTTGCAGGTCAACAAATGTTGGCACGGTCATTATCGATACGATTTAGAGGTCCGCTCGCTTCCAAGACAGATGGGAGAATGCACTTTTTCTCGTAAAGCATCTCGATTTTCACGATGAAATTTTCTTTTGGTAGGAATTTGACACAGGAGAGGGCGTGGCAATTTAATTGATTTTGCGCACCACGTTTGTCAGCGGATTGTATTCAACCACCCGATCGTGTAGAATCAGACAGTAGGCCGTAGTATTTATCGGCACATTACCTTTACACTCGAATTCTATGCGCACGTCCACGGTGCCATTCTTGATCGACTCATTTTGTCGCGAGCAATCAATCACCACGAGGGGACCAAATTGTAAAAATTCGGCCACGGTGAATAATGCCTCGTTGCAACTATGTCCATAATACGATTTACGGAATTGCGTATACATGTGATACAAGATGGCATGCTTATTCTTGTCAAAGTCCAAGTTCAGGTCATCGTATGGATAAAATTCCGAGTTGAGAAAAAGTTTTACATTGGCCAATTTGCAGACGTCGAACTTAGTAGCATCTTTGCTCATCATATTCCTTTGATCAGTCTGTAGAGCAACGATAACGACTCGTGGCTTCTCCAGCCGTGCAGATGCCTTCACAGCCCAGGAGTGCTTGGTCGTGCTCTGTAAGAGAGGATACTGGTACAGATCCCACGAGTGAAAAGAAATGCTCAGGTTTTTTCCACTTTCCAAAGCATGTAGCAACGATAGCTTATTAACGTCCTTTAACGTCACGTGAGGCATCCGCCATTGCACTTTAAGTAATTCAATTTCTGGTTCCAACATCGGCGATCCTATTAGAGAATTGTTGTCGTTGCGCGATCGTATTAAAATCAATTCGTGACGCGCATTAATAATCATGCGTTTGTAGTCCTCGCAAAATCCCAGCGAATATTTAAGCGAGATGCAAAAATTGAAATGATTTTTCACTATTAGCCCATCGCGTCGTTTCAAGCCCCATCCGGTATTCTCCATACTTTTGTCTTCGCCAGATGTCAGCGATACATAATTTTTAAGCGTGCTAGTTATTCCAACGTTTCTGTTGCGATCAATCTCCACGCCATTCAGCTCGTATCGAATCTCATCGAATAAGAACGCCACGCAATTATTTCCCAACGTCATCGTTAATGTATCGCCTGGCTTGTTTATCTTCAATTTCCCCTCCAAGTAGAGGAAACTTTCACACGGCAATGTGTATAAATCCTGCTGCTGTATGGGTATTCTTATCTCATCGCTGTATCCAAACGTCGTGTTGACGTATGGGTTGTATGTGTGAGTCTCGAGCTTGACGATGCGATCGTCGAACGTCTGCTTCCCTCCAATGCTTAGAATGTCCACCATTTTTTTCAACTTAAATGCGCACAAGGAATCCCAATGATTTCAAAAATGCAATGTTCGCAGAACTGAGCCTTTTCTTTTTAGTGTAATCAGAGCTGTTGCAGTTGTTGTAGTTGTTGCAGTTGTTGTTGTTGTTGTTGTTATTGTTGCAAACAATTTCACTTGGAAGAAACGAGTTTCTGGAGTCGTTCAACACAAGCATCTCTTTCGGTCACGCCACACGTATTATCGTCGTCGCCGTCGGACGTGCAATCTGATGGTAATCTCTTCACCTCGAAAACCGAGCAACCGTCCGTCTTGATGCACAACGCGTATCGTTAGATCCGTAATGACCTGTGCGGTGATTGGAAGGTAAATGATCTGCGCGGGCGTTTCCGATATCTTATATCCTGGTGGGACTCTCGGAGAAAATTCATGTATCGTATGTACGCGCTTCCCATTGTTGTACGCGCCAGCGGTCACGCTGCATTCTATGCGAATAATGTTCACGTTCATGATATTAATTGGATCGTCCGATTCATACCACCGTCCAGGTTCTAATACCCGATTCGTCGAGAATCCCAGTAGCGATCCAATGTTATTGGGTTTCGTAAAGTCTATGGCGAACGAGCAGTACAGCTCGCTTTTCATGGTGTTGTTGGGACGCAACACTATTGGATACACATCGTTGTCACCGTCATTGATGCCGCCGAGATTTTGAGGATACCGCTCGAGTAATCGCTGCTTCAAATACTTGGCAATGGCGTCTAGTTCGTAGGAGCCGTGGGGAATCGTAATGTATTCATGAGTGGTGTCGATGCTATTGTTGATGTCATAGTTTACGACAAAGTAGAATTTATTGTTTCTCGAGTCGATGTTTGGTATTGTATGATAAGTTTCAAAGGTTGTTAGACCAAGCTCGTAATCATCGTCGCTCAAATCTATGGGTGGAAAGTAGCTTACCGCGAGGGTGCTACTCTTGCCGGTTAGAGTGAATGTTAACGACATATTCCGAGCTGTACGACTGGACTGGTACTGAATCAGAGTGGTGGGAAGTCAATCCTTAAATTTGATGCCAATCGTTTGTAGAAAGCCTAGACATAGTTGTCCACAATTGCTCTGATCGTACTTCTGATAAGCCGTTCGATTGTATTCGATTTTCACGACATTTTTGTCCAGATATTGTACCAATTCCTTAGGCGGTTGAAGATTTCCAAAGCTGTCGAAATATATAGCTCGACACCCTCTCTTCGCATACGCCACCCAATGAGTCCCCGGCCCCTCGACATTGTCCAAATTTACGATACCGCTCTCGTTTTGACGTACTCCTCCGGTTGGTAGCGCGTTACGCATAAAAACACCTCTAAAGAATGGAACACGCAGGCGTTTTGCAAACTCCTCCAATTGAGCATCGGTAGTTACGCCCGCGGGCATTTTTAGTTTCTTTTCGACGTTTTTTTTTCGTTTCGATATTCCCTGTCCGCGCTTGTATGGTGCGAGATAAAGTCCACGACCTTCTATGGAGCGATTATGACGTTGCATTTCCTGCAGCTGATGTTGGGCCGCCTTATTATCGTTTACCACCTTAGCGATCCCCGCCGCTCCACCAGCTAACGATCCGAGAACACCTAGCAGCGGGAGAAGTGGTAATATACCACCCCGTTTTGCCACTGGGAGAATCCGCTTTTTCGATGCTCTCTTTGGAATCCGCTTTTTCGATGCTCTTTTTGGAATCCTTTTGCGCAATTTTGCTTTCATCCCCATTCCGATTTTCGTCTTGGCCTTCATAGCTGCCCAAATAGCCGTAGCAGCACCTCTTTCGCCCAGAGTCGAGTCTCGGGCAACGATGCGTTTTCGCGCTTTGTCAGCGAGTACGTTATCTGCCGCGTGCATTTCGCCGAGGTCGTTGCTACGCGAATATGCAATACCGTGTTCGCGACACGCTGCGTCCAACGGATTGATGCCTTGATAACCTCTAGCCAATCGTTTTGCCAGATGAGTTCCTGGGCCGCAAAACTGGTACCCTGGGATATGTAATTCGATATGTAGCGCGATTATCGCCCGATTTAACAAACCACAACCTTTCTTCACTCGCATCGGCGACATTCGCTACAGTTTTTAATCAATGGTGCTGGACCGTCGATATGCGTTCGCTGCCAAGGGCGATTATAATGTTCCAGACACCGACGATACTGCTGAACCTCGGAATCGGCTTTTATATGCTCGGGGAGTCTGTCCCACAACTGATCAATGTATCTCTCGAACTCTCGCAGTAGAATAATCTTTGGTATATATTTCAACTGTTCAGAGGTTAAGTCTCGAATATCACAATTATCCGACAGGACCAGAAGCATTTTGATCACTGAGCTGTTTTGCTTCTGCGCGGACCTATAAATAGGGTGCGTCACCGCTTCGATGTATCAAAATCATTTTTTCACAGTTCGCAGCGAGGATGCGATTCGTGCGACAGCCTGTGACGATACGCGTGACAAATTTTGACGATAAATCACGAGTGATACCCTCGAAAACAAAACGCAAACATGGCAGCATGCTACCAAACACTATACGGTGCCTCATTTGTGGCCCATCAAATTGTGGAAAGACCAACGTGTTGGTGAGCTTGTTGGAAAGTCCTCACGGTGTCCGCTTCGAGAACGTGTATGTGTATTCCAAGTCGTTGCAACAGCCGAAATACCAGTATTTGGAGAATTTATTCACTCCGATAGATGAAATTGGCTACTTTACGTTTTCGAATAGCAGTGATGTCATCCCACCGAGCGAATCGCTTCCGAATTCCATTTTTATACGATAAGAGAATACTTTGCAATGGGGCGCCACTCGAACGTTGACTGCTTCTATCTCTGTCAGACGTATGCAAAGATTCCCAAACATCTTATACGCAACAATGCCAATCTGTTGATTCTGTTTAAGCAGGATGGTACCAACTTGAAACATGTGTACGACGATCATGTAAATACTGATATGTCTTACGAGGATTTCTGCGCTTTGTGTCGTAATTGTTGGCAACGAGAGTATGGTTTCGTGGTAATAGACAAGGATAGCGCGATGCCCAATGGACGTTATAGAAAGGGATTTAACGAGTTTGCCGTACCGTGAGATGGTCAATTGTCGTCAACACGTCGGTGGGAAAGCAACGTCTGCTGCACAATGTTGATTGATATCGATAGTCTGGAGATTAAGGATCGCGAGAGAATAGCGATGGAAATTGCAAAAACCAGCGAAGCCATTCGCAAGAAACATCAGGCTTTGAAGTCTGGTAAGATGGAGGAAGATATCGCGTTGGAGAGATACTTTAAACCTATCGTCGAACCCTTGAAACATATCGTGGAAAATACCACAGCGGCAGAAGCTGACACATCACCGCTGACGAGCATAGACGTTGAAGAGAATGAAACATTAACGCCTAAAACAAAAATCCAGTCGAAATGGAGCACATCGCGCAAAACAAAGAAGGAACGACACACATCATCGGAATATTCACTCATAACCTCCACACCAGTTCAATCGAAGCGAAAACGACAAAACGATTCCTCGGTTCCTCCCACACCAATAAATACATTTCCCAGTGTACAATTGCTTGCAACCGAGGATGATGATGACGACGTTTTCGAAACTAGTCCAGATGAGTCGTTTGTAACATCTATTAGACAGCAACTTCAAACATCCGAGGGACAAGAAACGTTTCGCAACCATTTCGGTCCGCTGGGGCAAGAATACATGAGCGCCATCCTAAGTATGGATAAGGATACAGCAATTGACTATGTGTACGGCGTATACTTTGGCAATAGTGGAACGATGCTTGGAGATAAGGCTTTCGATATGGACAAGGATGATAATATAATCATCGGTGGTGTAAAATACAAAGGAACGCCCGGCCTTTACGAACTGATTTTCAAGAGAATTCCCGACGATGCCCTGTACACCGATGCCGATAAACAAAAATACAAAAGTATACTGCTGGCGACGAATGCCTACAGACGCAGTCATTGTGCTCAAAAACCCATATTGGGCAACAAGGGATACAAGTACAAACATGTAATTGCACCACTAGTCCCCCGCGCATCAACGAGTAAAGCAGGAAAAGGTCTAAGGACAACACGAACTATATACTACCATAGTAAACGATAACAAGATCGATTACGTGCACTGGGACCATCCCAACGAGTTCGTGGATCGATTGCGTTTGCTTGAAGCGTCGCGTCAGGCGGGTAACAACTCCCACGATCCCGAAATTCTATCTATTTACGAGGAACTCCGGAAGGTAGGCCTCATTATATAAAACCACACGCTGATGATGTGCGCAGTATGCATCGAGATGCCGATCAACAAATTTGGGGTGTCGCTCGAGAAGAGTGGAGCAGCTAGAATGGACTATTACAAATGGAGCGGTTTGCTTCGAAATTATATGCGAGATAACGCTCTTTGCATGACCGGTGTCGACTTTGATGCAAAATCACGCAAGACACAACGCGTAGCTCAACCGGTGGCCGATACCGATGCCGTCAATAAACTATACATGGAAAAGAGCATTAAACTTTTGAGAGAGCAGCAAGAAGAATTAGAGAGGAAGCTGGTCGTGTTTCAAAGAGATATGCTGACGTTGCAAAACAGCGTTCAAAAGTTATCGCAGGCGTTGAATTCTATCCCGCAACAGCACTGCAAAGGAGAATCATGCGAGACGGTTGAACTTGTCCCCGGGCCGATTGGGAGCACTTAATGCATGTACACGATAATTATCGCATCATTCGTGTCAAAGACACCTCTGCGATCAAACATGCAGCCAGTATCGAAATCCAAGAGTAAAGAAAACCATGGTCCCAAGAAGCGACAACTTGTTGAGGAATTGCATGCTCCAGCTCGAAGATATTTCCCGCGGAGGCGCGTCATAGTGCACAGATACGACGATCTGTGGCAAGCTGACGTTGTAGAAATGCGTCCATACTCGCGATTCAACCAAGGCCACCACTACATACTCACCGTTATCGATGTGCTCAGCAAGTATGCATGGGCGGTGCCGCTCAAGACTAAAAGTGGTGCTGAGGTGACTAAAGCGTTTGCAAAGATATTTACAGATCGATATCCGAAAAATTTGCAAACCGATCAAGGAAAAGAATTTTACAACGTCGATGTGCAGAAACTCTTGACAAAACATGACATTAATCATTATTCGACGTATTCGGTGATGAAGGCCTCCGTAGTGGAACGTTTCAATCGAACTTTGAAGAACAATATGTGGAAAATGTTTACGCTCAATGGAACCTACAAATGGACAGATGCACTACCAAGTCTACTTACAGAGTATAACGCACGAAAACATAGAACCATCGGAATGCGTCCTCGCGATGTTACCCCTGCGATCGCCGACAAGCTGCTATCCACCGTATACAGCAACATAAAGATCGCTGCTCCGGCGAGATTCAAGTTGGGCGAGTTTGTGCGCGTGAGCAAATTTAAAACCATCTTCGATAAAGGCTATACGCCGAATTGGACAACGGAGGTGTTCAAGATAGCCAAAGTACAGGCAACTAATCCCGCGACGTATCTGCTCGTCGATTCCTGTGGAAAACCTGTTGCCGGAGGATTCTATGAACACGAGCTGCAACGCGTCACCGATCCTGATGTATATCTAGTGGAAAAAGTGTTGCGTAGAAAGGGGGATAAGGTATACGTCAAGTGGCTGGGGTTTGATAAATCACACAATTCTTGGATAAATAAAAATAATGTATTGTAACATAATAATACATGATTCAATAAATACAATGATATACAGGGTGTCCGCGGGAAGAGTGGACATCTGGATATCTCCTAAACTATTGGAGACAAAAATATTTAAAAAATAGGGAATTGCATGGTTCGAGGGGGCCAACTTATTAACGCGGACGAATTTTTTTTTCGATTATTATTTTAAATGATACGATGGTCAAGTTCGGTTTTTTAAATGGAACTATTTTTTCTGAAGTCCTGAGTTGATAGTGCGTTCTAAGACAAATTCAATAAGCTTTAATGTATACACTTGATTTCCACTGGTTTTTGAGATATTGCGCTTGCAAATTTACTGATTTTCCCTGGAAGAAAACTCGCTGGAATAGCAAGGACCGGGGACGGTCTTGCTGGCGCCACGGGTGGCCTTGCCTGTTGAAACAGATACCTACCTGCCAAAGGTCTACGCCAGGAATGGCAGGCCCAAAAGCTGGACAATTCTTTTCCGTCAGAAATGCTACTTAGGTAGGTACATCTGCGGTATCGAGAAGCGCACCGTTACTTTTATTTCGCACTTGCTTCTACGCTCGGATGGCCGGTTCTTTTGGGAGGGATGTAAGTTCAATTGGTTAGGTTAGGAGGTGTGAAAGTTGCTAGACTAAATTTCAACCATAGGGAGCAGATTATATTAGAACCAATCGAATTTGCATCCCTCACAAACGGCTGCTCTCTTGAAGAGGCCCTCTTCACAGCAATACCTCCTCCCCAGTGCCCATCTTCTCTCGCACAGAATACGATGACGCATGCTTTTGTTTTGATATTAAGAAAAGTCTGGAGAGTCCTTAGCTCGCCTTGGTCACTTTGCAAAGCAACCTCGTGCTGCTGCCGTGGCGAGGACAACACCCCGCAGTGCCTCACCGAATTTTATGGCTTTCGACCCTCGAAGGGTTTGGAATATCATTAAGAAGTGAGAACTGTTCAGGATTTCAAATGTTTGTATCTTTTCTTCATCGTATCGAAGGGGAAGTGGCGGCAATGGATTCCTGGCGTTCCGTCTATTAAAATCATACCAAATATCATGCAAATCGGACTACCTTGACACAAGCTATTTGTATTCCTTATGTAAAAGTTGTCCGATTTACACGACATTTGTAATGATTTTCATCAGAAAACCACAAGGAATCCATCGGCGACACTTCCATATCCATACGATAAGGAATAAAGAATTATTTTATTTCTTAAACAGATACAGGGTAATTCTGGTGGTACGCCCGTCACCCCGTGGCGAGGACAACATCCCGCAGTGCCCCTCGAATTTTATGGCTTTCGACCCTCGAAGTATGTTGTGACCCTCGTATGGTGACCCTCGTATGTTTTAGCATGGCATCCCACGTGAAACCGGGTAAAGTATAATAATGTGCTGAATCTAATCCGTAACTCTTGATACAACTTTCGCGAAAATTTTCAAAAATATCTGCCAATAACAAGACATCTGTTTTCAAATACAAGTCGTTGTATTCGCCCAAGGTTCTAATGCCGAAACGCTGCCAGACAGTCTCGGCGTGCGCGTAATCGCTCTCGAATACAGTTTCACCCGTTAACGAACTATAGAATGACTCGCGCGGTGGTAAGCATGAGTCCTGCAGCTTGTTCGCGCAATCAAGATATTCATACGAAAAGATACCCTTTCGCGTCAATAAATTGAAATCCTCGACGGATAATGTTTGAAATTGGTATCGTAAAATTTTTAATTGATCTGTGCTAAGAAAAGGTGCTAATTTGTCGAGACTGGTGTTGAGAAATTTGTACGAATCGATGAATCGCAATTTAATATAATTTCGCGAGTCTGAGTCAGCCGTATCTAGGACATTTTTTGTGAATGAAATATATTTTTCTTTAGTTATGGGTAATACGTCGACGTGACCTTCGAAAGCGGTAGCTATTTCCTCGATAATAAAATGTGAATCGTAGCCTGATAAATTATGAAAAACTATGGGGATGTAAAACGCATTTTTATAATTTCAATTGCACTCCGAATGTGCTGGACCTCTAATCCGCCCGGATAGATGACAATGATCACGGACTCGTACATCGATAGCCTCGAATGGTTCTTCGCAAATATGACAGTGTGTTGCATCGCGAAATGCCGTCAACTGTTCGGCGGTTAAATCAAGCATGGGAACATTGCTGGTCAGGATGGGTTTGGCGAAATTTGCAAAATTTTTTAGTTCATCGACGAACCATGAAACGCAATCCGCGTCGCGGCGACATCGATACACCGATAGCGATGTATCGTACGAGCAATGCATGTAATAGGCTATACTATGAACTTCGTGGTGTTGATACGTGTGTAATTTATTATCATCACCCATTCGGTGGCTGTCCTCTGTTTTCTCGATGATGCACTCGAGATCGGCGTACACCACGAAGGGGAGCCGCTCCTTCATGTTGTGGTTGTTGATGCTTAGGAGATTGTTTCCTTCGCTGGGCAGCAGGATAGCGCAATCATTCATCTTGCCACAGTCCAGCGAATAAAGCTCCAACTTCTCGGCAGATCCGAAGTGGTGCATGCATCTGTAATAAAACAAAAATTTTTTATTTAATTTGTTTCGCGAGACATTTTAACTTTTCATATGTTTCTATACGTACCGATCACAGATGAATTTCTTTTTCCTATGTCTGCTCACCTGCATGCTCACCAGCCGGGACAAGTCCTTGATCCATACAAAGTGTCCTACATCTCCATCATTCGGTATGTAGAGCAGGTTGATGTGCCGATCCCTCTTTTGGCTGGTGAGACGCAGCGGAAAGACCGTCTTCGCCTTCTCCGCCTCGAAGGTGTACACGTTGATGGAGATTTCGCTCAACCTCTCAAACTTCCCAATTTGCTCCAGAGACATTGGGAACTCAATGCCCTGGAGATTTAATATGGTAAGCATATGGCGGATATGAACTTGGGCGCGCGGTGTCTCGTTCAGCAGGATGAAGAGCGGCGACCACTGCCCACGCGAAACACGCATTGTCCGGGGATTGTACACTTATCATTGCCTTCTTCAGTGATATTTCCCGCGGCAACTTGTGGTGGCACCCTGCGCGCAGCGGATTGTACTTATTGACATTGACGGTCAGGTTGAGGATTCGCGTCAATGCCCATCCGCTGTTGCGTTCCTGGAACTCTTCCAGCGATACTAGGGTGGGTTCGACGACGCAACGCTGGTACCACTCCTGCAGATCAGATGTGCCGAAGAGTTCGCAGTTCCGGGTGTTGATGCTTTTGCAAGCATGTTTATCACCCGCCACAAATTCGCCATTAAACACCGTGTTCACTTTGAGGTTTCGACGTTTCCTCAAAGCGCCCCGCACGTGCTCCAACACAATGATCGCCGCATCTTGGAGGAAGTTGCGCGGCTCGATATAGTTCGAATTTAGCACGGCACCAGTTAACACGCGACTATCGAACGCAGTGTCTATTTCGCGCCACAAAAGTCTTCCGCTCGAATGTCCGGCACCTTCACGCACGAAACGGCCGCGTAACGAATGTTTCAGTCCTTCGAGTCGCGCGATTCGAGCAATCAGCGATTGTTGAACACCGATCGATAATCGCGGACGTTTCACTCGGCTGTGTTCTTCCAACGATTCGATACACTCGTTGCATCGTTCTTCCCACGCGAGGTACTCTTCCCCTGAAATCAATCGTGCAGATTGATCCAATAATTGACGGGTTACGTGCGCGAATTCCATGATTGTAAATGGAGTGGTTGTAAATGCACTGTATATGTAACGTCCTTTCCACGCAACACGTTGCAACGATTTGAGGATTTGTGCAGTTCGGAGCGTGCTTTTATGACTGATACCACGATTTGGTATCTCTGTCTAACTCTTTTGGCGTACCCCCTCCCTCGAATGCACCGCATACAAAAAAAAAACGACGATCCGTCCTAACATGGTTCTGTACAGTTTCTGCTGATACAGCATAATTCTTTCTATGATTCACGCGTATGACGAATTAGCGCGCAAAATCATCTGACACAGTTTCTGCTGACACCGCATAATTCTAAGATTCTGCGCTTCCACAGCTATTATATTACATTCATCCTTGAGGATGAGGCTCACGTTACATGCGATCGTGCGATATGCTGCGACGTTAAGATTGAAACACATTATGGGAAAATTGGTAGCTTTAGAATAAAATGCGGTGGTGGGGGGAAGCAATTGCACCTCTATTTAAGCCAGTCTCCCGATCGCTATCCCATCAATCGCACAGTAGCTTCAGTGACTTTGATAGACGAGATACGACTACAAAAATTGTGCAGTGTCGAAGCAAACGTTGAACGTATGAATTATTACTTTCCGATCGTGCGAGATGATGGCGTAGCTCAATGTGGGGAGGATACAGTTTATTGGTAAGGCTTAATTTTCACATATTCTCAAAATTGTATTCCTAATACGAGCGGACAATTTCATAGCTTTGATTGTTCTCTTAGCCCGCGCCGAACATCGCGTATCATGGTCAGAAGATATGCATTAACATCCGTGGGTAGCAAATATTTGGAAATTGGAATCAACGTAGGACCGATGGCTGATGTAGAAGTTCTTCTAGGCGACATTCGTGGGAATCATCTGATATTACCATGGCATACATGGCATGTGCTATGTAACAGTCGTACAGCCATAGAAGAACGTTCACGATTACCTGGATCATCTTCGATGCAGATGGATAAATTAACAATGGATTTTTGTGAGATCTATAATTCTCCGATTGTAAAGATGATGCTACATGATAAGCCACTGTATTTCAAACCGGATACAGTAACATTTTTATTAAATCTTGAACCATGTATAGACTATGTGTATACGCGGGTGCATCAAAATGTAAGAGATGTGCAGACGAAATTTGAAACTTTTGTCAACGTGCTACAGCAGGACGATGTTGCCTGCGAAACATTAGATACGCGTCGTGCTGCTAAAATCATACGTGATAGCGAACATTACTGTGAAGATTATCATATAGATTGCGAACTGGTAGCATGCGCCATGAATGATATTCTAGCTGATGCTCGTAGGAAAAAATGTTAAATTATATTCTTTTAATTTTAAATAAAATTTCTTAAACGTATATTATTTCTCCATTTCATTTACCCGTCTTCCTTCTCCTTTCGCCACCTTACTCTAAGATTTGCTGACTTCGCATAATTCTATTTCATTCTTCGCGCCGCCAAATGGTAGGTATCATCGCACGCGGCTGCTCCAGAGGAGTCAAGTTACGCACGATCGCGCGATACGCTGCGGCGTTAAATCGGAACGCTTTAGAATACTGTTAGCTTCAGAATGCATGCTACATAATGGTTTGGTAGATCGCTGGTTAAAAATTTTAGAATATCTGCGATTGTACAGCTATTTAGTGCTGTCTCTCTCCCTCCTCCGAATTTAGATTTATAACGAATTATTGCTCTCTCTTTCCGTCCCGAAGACGTGGTTCGTAAAAGAAAAGAACGTCGATCTTTCCCGACATCGTCCGAAACAATTTCGGATAAAAAATAAATGATTAAACAATTTCCGACGCATGTTGGTTTGAAAAAAAATCCTGGGGTCCGTCCCCTCCCTGGGTTAGGTCTGAAAAAATTTTCGGGGTGGGTCAAGGTCTGAAAAAGACTTTTCGGGGGTCATTCCCTCCCTCCGAAAAATTTCGAGGACGGTCAGGTCTCCGCGGCGGCTCGGCCCGGACTGATCTCCTCCACGGTTGCGGCTTCCCCCACTCCGCGGCTCGTGCGCGCGCAACCGCTCTTCCACTCCCCGCAGGCCCCGCGCCAAGGTTTCCCTCTGCCGCGCTCCCCCGCGCGCCCCCACTTCCCCCCGCCCCCGCGCTCCCCTCAGAGGACCTGCGTTAGATTCAGCATAGCCTTACTACTGATTCATTCATATTCGAGAGTTCAAGATAGGGAGTCACGACGAGCCGGAGGGCCGTCTAGATACCGCGACCACGTCTCCGCGTTGATTCCACGAAGCGCTTTCGGCCGATAGTAATTCGTAAAAGGGTAACTCCATCCGACACACCGAGAAACGGCCTCGCCGGGAGTGCCCTTGTGCGTCAATCAGGACCGACGTACGACCGCGAAGATAAGCGACGATCCGAGACTAAGAGGCGCGACAGACCCCAGGTCACCGACTTCCGTGTGCTACCCGAGACCAGAACGAGCGACCACGACCTGCGGTAGGTACAGCGATACAGCGAGCGAGCGAAAGGCTAGGCGGCAAGCGTGCCGTGCGATAACTGCAAGCGACAGCTGAGACGAAGCGCCGTCTCGAGGTATGAAATTCTGATTAATTTCTGTAACAATATATTTTCTTGATTGATTTTTCCTTTATATCCCTTGTATTCTTTTATTCGACCCCTTTATTACCTCCCCGATCCACAGTAAGTATAGTCAAGGCGTGCTTTAGCACCTTAACAGAGCAAGGACCCGATAATTCATCCCAACCACTCGGGGTGATTCACAAAAGTCCCTTCAGGACGTAACATCATCAATCGTGCGAATCCTGGGGCGGGTTTACCCGTTGACCTCAATAGCGTATAAACGGCTCACGATAGGAATTCGCATTGGCATGGATTCGTGCCGCGTCGAGATCACCATAGTCGACAATAAAGGTGGCGAGTTGAGCTTCTCAATGTCTACGTGGAATCTCCTACTGCAAAATATGTTTGACATTCTTAAAAAATTACGCGACAACGTAACAGCACCCCAGACCCACATTGAAATTGATCATTTGCGAATCGAATTCACGCGCATGCACAATGATCAACTCGTCAAATTCACCGATAATCGCGTTACCTTATACATGACGGAAGTCACAATGCGAAAACTGTTCGCGTATGAACATTGCATCGATCATATGTTCACTTGGTTGACCGAAAATATGTACGCTGTAGCTAGTCAATATACCGCGTTCGTAAACGTTCTACGTAGCGCTACCGCACCAACAGATTATGTAAAATTAATTTCCGAAAGCGATCGCTTTGAACAACATTCTTTGATTGATTGCGAATTGTTAGCGTTAGGAATGCAATCCATGTTGCGCGATGTAAATCATGTACCACTATAGTACGCGTATATGCTTTAATAAATGGATGATTTTCACGTTAATACCTGTAACGATTCATTTAAACGTTGCTTTTATACAGATTCACGTACGCGTGCACGTCAATGTATGAATATATATATATATATATATATATATATATATATATATATTGCAGCATTGATGGCGATGATCATCGAATTCTCTCTATCGCTCTTTCTCTCATGCACCTCAATCGAGTAACGTAAAGTCGCACTAACTCGTTGCGTTACCACGTGTATCGGATTCCCCCGTTCGCGATAAGGGCATTCGCATCCGTCACGGCGGTCCCAATCTTTGAAATATTCGAAACGAAACTCGAATAATTATCGCTCTATGTTTTCGTAGGCGGATGTTTACGCGAACGCAATGCCCCATTCTTACATGATGATCATGGGGCAGCTGTACTGTTCAGATTAATAAATCTCGCATAGTTATCGCTTCGCGCTGTGTCAGAGGGTGTCGAATTACAGCATCTGCGGAGCACGCACGTACGCGCCTCGACGCGTTACATCCTGTCGCGCGTCATGATTCCTTATCTTTCGGAAGACTTCTTGCCGTATTATGAATTGATCTCGAATAGTTATTTCATTCAAAATACGTTGGGCGATACCGGAATAATTATCGCTCTGAGGGTGTCGAATTACATTTCGTCGGCGGATGTTTATACTAGGGCGACGTTGCATTCTTTCGTGAGATGGTTGGGCTATTTAGATTAATTAATCTCGAATAGGTATCGGTGTCGAATTACAGCATCCGCGTTACATCCTTTCGCGCCTTATCTTTCGCGCATGCGCACCGATCCCCACACGTGTACGGAGATTGCGTGGCGGCGGACGCCATTTTGAAAATTTTGAAATCCCCCCTCCCCTGCGACGTCAGCCCCCTCGCCCGCGAACTCAACCTGCGCGCGCGACGCCATTTTGAAATTTTGAAATCCCCCTCCCCTGTGACGTCATCCCCCTCACCAACGAACGCGTTACCCCCTCCCCACCTCACCCCCGCACCCATCTCACCCAAGAGCGCGGTACCCCCGCCCCGCCTCACCCCCTCGCCCATCTCGCCCAAGAGCGCGGTACCCCCCTCCCCACCTCACCCCCGCACCCATCTCGCTCAAGAGCGCGGTACCCCCGCCCCGCCTCAGCCCCTCGCCTATCTCGCCCAAGAGCGCGGTACCCCCCCGCCCCGCCTCACCCCCTCGCCCTCGGTCCGGTATGCCCTTCCCACCTCACCCCCGCACCCATCTCGCCCAAGAGCGCGGTACCCCTCGCCCTGCCTCACCCCCTCGCCCATCTCGCCCAAGAGCGCGGTAACCCCCGCCCCGCCTCACCCCCTCGCCATCGGTCCGTTACCTCCTCCCCACCTCACCCCCACACCGATCTCGCCCAAGAGCGCGGTACCCCCCGCCCCGCCTCACCCCCTCGCCTACTGTATCCAGAATCGGCATAGCTTACCTACTTTCCCTCGACCTTGAAACTCAAATTTGAGTTCCAACGCGGCGGCGGCGGAAGACGTCATCGAGATGACGGAGTGGTGGGGGGTATAGCGCGAGAGCAGAAGATATCGAATCAATAGATACAGAATCAATATCGAACCGATACCGAACCGCATCGAGAAGGAACCGCGGGTGAATTGCTGCTGCTGCTACTCTGGAGCGTGGTACCAACCACAGTCGGTAAGGAAGGAAATATTAATTTAAGATATTAATAATAATCGAAAAACTGAATCTCGGGCGACGGGGCTCGAACCCAAGACCTCCGCGTTACGAGTCAGCCGCCTAACCAACTCCCCCAACGGCAACTCTCTGACATTAGTCTTTTCCGAATGGTACATATACCGAGCGTCACATGCCATGAGCAGTTGCCTAACGCCAAAGCATAATAATTATCGGATGATGTCGGGAGAGATCGGCGTTTTTACACACCGCGTCTTCGGAGGAGGAAAAAGAGAGAGCAATACTTTAAAAGCTAAATTCGAGGGGAGGAAAAGAGACAGCACTACGTGGTGGTACAAAGCTAACAATTTTTTCAAAACGTTTTCCAACGTCGCAGCGTATCGCGCGATCTCGCGTAATTTGAATCCTATGAAGCAGCCGTGCGGGATGACGTCATTTGGCGGCGCGAAGAAGGCGCGAATCATAGAAAGAATTATGTAGCGTCAGCAGAAAATTTTTTTCCATATCAACAGACATTTTTTCCCAACGCAGAGAAATAATAATTTTAATCCCCTCCCACACCAATCTGTCGAACCAATATCTAGCAAACAGACAGACACTCTAAAGCTAAAAATTTTTCAATATGTTTTTCTCAATCTTAACACCGCAGCGTATCGCGCGACTACATGTAATTTGAATCCCCCGTGATGGGACCGCCGTGCAAGATGACATTTGGTGGCGTGAAGAACGTACGAATCATAGAAAGAATTATGTGGTTTCAGCAGAAATTGGTGAGGAGAGAAGGAGAAAGACGGGTAAATAAATAGATTGTAATATATGTAAAATGATTATATATTGTTACATTAATTAAAAAATAGAAATATAAAAAAGAAATATATAAAAATAGAATATAAATAGTGTCTCGGCAGAACCCCCCCCCCTCTCTCTCTCTCTCTCTCTCTCTCTCTCTCTCTCTCTCTCTCTCTCTCTCTCTCTATCAGTCTCTCTTTCTTTCTCATTCTCTTTTTTTCTTTTTTTACATCAATCGCAAGCCAATTTGAACATTCTTGAACAGCTGATGGTCTTCCTATTTAGTTTTCGCGACGTCATACATACATACATACATACTCTTCCTCACAACACCTCACATACACTCATATATACTCACTCTCCCGTGACCACCCCGAGTGCTCAGTTACACAGAACTGTAGTATCTCGTCATTATTCGCCGAAACTGTTACGTATCTATTGTATCGCCTTAATTCTCTATCTCTAAATAAACCGCTCTATTCTCAACATTTTTGAGTTTTCTCTGTACAAATAGAATATAAAAATATAAAAATACAATATAAAAAGAAAAAATATAAAAATATAAAATAAAAAAGAAGAAATATAAAATACAATATAAAAGAAAAAATATAATAATAATAATAATTTAATGTATTGCCCACTTTCGTGTTACAATTTAACGATCATATACTTTTTCCATTTCAGTCCCGTGATTGTGTCAGTGTAAGCCCTACCCTTCTAATGTTTCCTGCTGTGTCTTAACAATTTTTTTCTATTTTACGAGTGTTTCGCAATCTATTCTATGTTACATAATCTTCTTTTATCACTTTCCTGTTCTTCCCATCTTTTCCTTCTCTCTATTATCTCCTGTAGAGTAGCCAAGTTTTTCCCTTCTCCTCTAATTACTTCTGCCCAATTTCTACCACTCTCTCCACTTACTTCACATGCTTCAATCGCATGTTTCACTGTTTCTTCCTCTTTCTTACATACCGTTTCTTCTTTCATTAGCCAATATTTGCATGCCCTTGTTTCACTACCCTATATGAATCTTCCTATCTTTTCTAATTCTCCTCTCCTTTTTTCATTTTTCCCCCATAAGCATTTCGGGCTATCTCCTGGTTTCCTTGCCACCTCTCTTAATTCTCTTAGGAACGTTGACTCTTTTACTTTCATCTCTCTTTCTTGTTCTTGAGTGCCTTTTACTTATCTGCTCTATTTTTGATCCACGCTTCTTCCCCATTTAATCTTTTTCTTTTCCATCCTTCATTTGACCATCCTCTCCCTTCCAAGAATTTGATTCTCATTCATTCCCTTTTCATTACTTCATTTCCTCTCATTAGTCTTCTCACACATTTATATCTTATCGATCCTTCCGAGTTTATTAGTCTCACTTCAAACTTCATTGCCCTTACTCCCATTTTAATTGCTATGCCACCTCTTCCTGTTTCTTTTAACAACGAGTATCTTGGTGTTGATCTCTCCAATTTCATTATCCACCGTGTATATTTCGCCTGCAATTTTTCTAATATCCTCATTCCTTCTCATTCATCCCCATATCTCTGTTCCATACGCCACGGTACTTCTAACTAGGGCATCAAACAGTTTCATTCTTCTTTCAAAGTCATCTCTGAATAATCTTTCTCCTATCCCCTCATACTTTTCCTAGTATCATATTCGCTTTCCTAACTACCTTCTTAAGGGGGTAGACACGGGTAATGCAGCGCTCTGTATACCGACATAATCTAGCCCGAAACATGGGTTTGCGCGTTGACGTTGTTTGTCCTTATATGAGCAAATTTTAGGCTGGGCGAGGTCTCATTCGAAAGATGAAGGTTCAATGCAGCCTGCTCTGGTCATGGTTCTAAGAGATTGTGTTCATATGTAATAATACGAGTGTCCAAAGTATAGAAAAAATCGACAAAATGCACTCGCAGATTCCATGTATTTGTAGGTCACTAAAAGAGTTTTCTGACTCAAACGATGAGCAGAGCGGGCTGCATCGAACCTTCCTCTTTCGAATGAGACCTCACCCAGTCAAAAATCTGCTCATATAAGGACAAACAACGTCAGCCCGTGATTGCATTCCCAAATACGAGTTCCGCCATATTGGCGATAATACAGAGCAAGTCACTTGACAAATTTAGTTGAGCTAGTGGATACGAGATGGCGCCTACTCGGGAGGACTGCCAACGTGGAATCATAGCAAAACTGAAGCGTTAGCTGGATACATGTGCCACAGTAAAAGCGTGATGCAGTTAATGCATGCATTTTCGTACGATTGTAGGTTAGGTTATATGCATTTTAGGCATACATTGACTAGGAACTGTTACGAACTGTACACATTTACTAAATTAGCGTTTTTACCGTAACATATACATCACTTGAAATCGCTGTCGAATTTATATTATAGTCAATAGGGCCCTTTTCACGGACGTTCCGGCGCGCCACACGCCACGCGGCACGCAAAAGTACGTGAAGCCGAATCGCGGCGGTCCTGCGCGCAGGCCAGAAGGTCGTACCCGTCACTACTTAGAGACAGCGAGTTCGGGCTCCCATTTCTACGTCGACTCCACATGCTTTATGCACGATCCACCGCAGTGGTGTATTGTGTACTACCTGTTCGATGTATATAATCGATCTGCGAAACGATCGGCAAGACACGATCGCGATATATGTTCGCGAAAAGTATACAAATTCCTCGATATACCTGGCTTATAGAGGATATCATAGATGCTGTTACTGTAGGGCACACTGTAACGAAGGTATACTGAACTGTTTTTACGAAGCTACATTTGGTTGACCTGAAGGTGCTACAAATTATGGAAATGGTTTATGACTCAGTTATAACGAGTGTAAAATTTTACAAGGGTACATTAAAAAATGTCCAAATGTTTCCCCGGCAATGCGATGGCAAATGAAATTGCAGTTAACACATTCACTGTTGTGACGATCATAATTATTACTATTGACGGCAATAATTACCATGTCATTGTTTGTTTTAATATAAAAACTAATATTGATAAACAATAAATACACATAGGTATGCAAGTGATGTTATATGTAAGATATGTAAGATGAAGAGATGTAATATGCAAGATGTTTTGAAGAAAGGGGGTAGTCTTCTGATTGCACGTGATGCAGGTCAAATTTTTCACCCACGCTCTTGCGTGGCGCGTTCGGAAAAGTGTGGTGCGCAAGAAAGCACCACAGTCCTGTCCGCGTGCCAGAAGGCACCACGATCCTGCCCGCGCGCAAACCTCGACTCCAGAAGAGTTTACATAAGAGACAGAAAAGGTAGTTAGAAAAGGAAAACGGCACTTGAAACCAAGGGTGCGACGTGCCGCGTGGATTTCTGACAGTGCGGAAATCCTGAAGCGCGCGACGATCCTGGCAGCCAAGCCTCTGCGAGCTGCTACAAGCGGCAGGAAGTGAACGCAAATTTTTTAAAACCAAACAATTTTATTTACTTCCAGCTTTGTGGCTTCATTTGTCAATCTTTAGGGAATATGTAAAATAAATTATAACGTCCGCACAAAGAGGAATGTTATATAACTATTAGTAAATAAGTGCGAACCATTTACATGACATGAAATTATGCCTATAAATTTGTTTAATTTTTAATACAAAATAGAAAATATTCAAAAATAGCGAGAAATGCCGATGCTATGATTTTCTGCGAAATCACATGCACAGCACACTCCTGTGATTATGTATGAATAACAGGTAAAGTAGCAAAAAATAGTAGCCTATCTTTAGAGGGCTGTTAGTAGATGCTATCTGCTTTGAAATAGTACTACGTATCTACAGCTTGAAGGAACGTGGAGCTTTCTTTATTATTCTTAAACAGTGACGTGTTTTTCAAAAGTCATAAATAAGTTTAGACTATACACATTCGAAATATACGAGATACAAAATTATACACATCTGCAGAAATTCTGAAAAAGATCGACATTGTGGTTTGAAAATTGGCACGATTCCCGTTCGAATATGAAAGGTCAACTTCAGATCAATTTTTTTGTAATTAACACGAATATGACATATTTGTTTGCATGGTTACATACTTTGTCCATTAGCTATCAGAATAGAGTGATGGATACACAAAAATACAACTTTCATACTAATGTGATATCCCACTATTTTTCGCGCGGTATTATTCTCAGAACTCTGTCATAAATCTCAAAACCACTCCACCAAAGTCCCTCAAACTCAACTCTTACCCCCTTTTCCCCAATCGCTGATCACCTTGACGATGTACCTTAGCGGTCCCCATCTCAAGATGGTCGGTACGAAACCTCCTTCGCTTATTCGCCCTACGAGGCACCAATCCCTCCTTCATACTTGAATTTAAACAAGTCCTTCGTCCCAAAAACCTCTTAAATCGAGACCACGTCTCACTCCCCTCTTTACGACTCACCGAGTCCAAGCCATTCTACCCCTTTTCCTATTAAAACTCCCAAAATCCATTCGATGGGTTGAGCATATTATTCCACAGTCATAAAAACCCCGGAAGTATAATTACGACGAATATTTGGTGTACGTGACAGAAAATGCGTCTAATAATAGACGCACCTTTGTAAAAACCCCGGAAGTCCTACTGCGACTTATTCATTAAATAGGTCAAGGCCTGTACCGCGCTTACCCCCGCGACAAACATATAAATACGAGGGGACCGAGGCAAAAGTCCTTTTTCGACAGAAATCTTTCGACAGCTCTTTCGACAGAAATCTTTCGACAGCTCTTTCGATAGAAATCTTTCGACAGCTCTTACATTAAGAAGTTTATTTTTATCAGTGTTCATCACCATCGTAGATCCTCGTAAGCAATTACAATTACCATTTTTATATATCACTGCATATCACCATCATCCATATCATCTTGTCTTATTACTATTCTTTCTAATCATCATATTATTTGTATTACCAACGCTTATTGCATTTCATGATAGTTTGTATTATTTCGCTTATTGCTTTATTATAATATTTTGTATTATTTCGCTTATTGCTTTATATCATTTCATTGGCTTATTTCCATGTGTTTCATGTTCATATTCTTATATTCACACATTTATATATATGTTATGTGCAAATGCTTAATGTCTAACGCATTCTCATGTTAATATTGCTATAAACATAACCAGTGCATATATTCGGGTTTCAAGCTAATAAACCTCTTTGCTTAAATCACGCTTCGAACTATTGTGTATATTCTTCGGGTACAAAGACCCCAAAACCAAAACAAATTGCAGCAACAGCTGATCTCGGTTCGCGAACGCGAAAGTGCTTGCAGTGTTTACCAACGTTCTTTTGCACGGGCCGTGTACAGCCGTATGCCTAGACGGATATCGCGGAAACATTGCGTGTAACTTCTTATGTGAATGCAACGTTAAATCCAATTACCGGGCCAAACCAAAACAAGTGCTCTAACGGGTGTTCCCCGGATACCATTCGCCTTTAAACTTCCCTGGTCGATCAGTGTGCTGGATGCAAGATTCGCGCCTGACCTCCTTCCACCCTTAGTGTGAAGGATTAAAGATTCGCGCCTGACTCCTTTCTACCCTCAGTGTGAAGGATTAAAGATTCGCGCCTGACTCCTTCTACCCTCAGTGTGCTGGATTAAAGATTCGCGCCTGACTCCTTTCTACCCTCAGTGTGAAGGATTAAAGATTCGCGCCTGACTCCTTCTTCCCTTAGTGTGACGGATGCAAGATTCGCGCCTGACCTCCTTCTACCCTCAGTGTGACGGATTTAAGATTCGCGCCTAAAAGCTACCAACCCCAGTGTGTAGGATTTCACATTCTCGCCTGACTTTCTCCCCACATAGTCATCGTTCCCTAAAGACCTCCACCCGGGACGTGACACTAAGCTACGTCTTTGCCATATTTCTTTTTTCTGCTTCTGCAGCTATTTCTAACTTTCACTTTTACTCCTTTATATGTTCTTACCTCTTCCTGCCGTTTCTACTTAATTTCAAGGGTTCGCACAAGCCTGGTCAGCGTCAAGAACATTTGGCGACCAGGCCTTTGCGAACCGGGGGATAGCTTTCTTATCCCACGCTTTCTTTTCACCCTCTCTATGTTTTTTCTCTGTTTTTTTCTTTTATTCGTTATCTCTAACTCTGTCTAGTATTTCCTTTTTAACCGGCGAAAATTCACGGAGCGGACACTTGGTCTCGAACCGGCTCTCAGACATCACGTACCGTGCACGCATTTTTACGGTTTTCCCATTTTTACTGTTAATTTATTGCTGTTAATTGTTACTTTGAATTATTTCTGTTAATTGTTACTTTTAGTTGTTACCGTTAATTATTACCGTTACTTGGTAGTGTTAATTGTGACTGTTAATTGTTATTTTTAATTGATATTGTTAATTGTTATTGCTAACTGTTATTTCTGGATTATCTACATTGAGTTGTGGGTATTATCCTTGTACCACTTCAAGTGTAAGAAGCAGTAAAGTTCGGCAAAGGTGAAATTTTTCGGTCCGAAAATTTCTGATCGGCGTGTTGACAGCTAAGCCTGTGTGAAGAACGCGGTTTAAAAAAGAGGGTGAAAAGTTTTGTCATGTTTGCGGTGAACAATAATCGTGACCGGAACATAGCTGTTGTTGTTGTTGCTGCTACTGCTGTGCATTTAACAGTAGCAGACCGAAGAAGAAGCAGAAGAAGAAACCGCCAGGTTTGGGTGAAAGAATACCGCGGAAATTGCAATGATCAGCCCCTTCTTCGAGAGCTAAGGGAAAATTATCCAAATGACTACCGGAATTATTTGAGGATGGATTGTCAATCGTTTGATGATCTACTCAGTTTAGTTCAAAACAGAATTATGAAAATGGACACCATTATGAGACAGAGCATCACCGCAGAGCAACGTCTTATCGCCACATTGAGATTTTTGGCAACTGGGCGTTGCTATGAAGATTTGAAATTTACGACAGGAATATCAGCACCTTCGTTATGCAAAATAATTCCTGAGACGTGCAAAGCATTGTACCATGCCCTACGGACAGAGTTCTTAAAGGTAAGGATTACAAATTAATAATACGTGTAGACTAACAATAATACTTTATTAATGAAATAATATATGTAGGTGTCGTTATTAAGGCTGCCGTCTCATTTTTGTTATTGTCCGAATCGATCGAAGCGTCCCCAGTAAACAGACGGATCCTAATGAAACTACTGCGGTCGATAAAAAGAACTTCTACAGAGGTGACATCTCTAGTTACTCTATGTAGACGAATTTTTTACGCATAGTTGCCAAATTTTCTGTTCTCTCTGTCTCTATCGCGCTGTTGCCACAGCTCTTTCTATCGAGAAGTCTTGAAGGAATACGGCACGAGAGCTGCGTCTAGCGTCAGAGCCTCGCTGAACGTAAAGGAGGATAGCAGTAATGAAAGATAGAGAGGTTAGGTCTGGGTTAGGAAACATATCAATGAAACAATAATAATTTACGTATCAATAGTTTTTATTTATACGAAGAAGGATGTAATATTTTGTATAATCAATGTGCAATTTCAAAGCATACAATTTGAATAAGGTACATCACCGAAGTGTAACACGCCGATCGTAATGAAATCTATAAATGCTATAATTCTTCTAAAAGCATATGACGCTTTCTTTTTTATCTAACTATACATCAAATTTTCCTTTTTATCAACAAGAATTGTCTGTTGTTTAAATACAAATTGAATAACACAATCATTTTTTAAAACTTCAATTTGGACAAAAGTATATTTAAATTCAATACCTTTGTACATGCTTTTCTTCGGAACTGTTATTCCACGATTGTAAAAATTTATCAATATAAAGTAGAGATCAGTACTAACAATACGTATATTTTGGAATGTCTCTTTAAACGATTTTATTCAGCTACGATCCCCTGCTTGTTTGTATGTTTGATTCAAATCTGGAAACTCAATTTTAATCCACTTCCAATCATCCAATTGTCTGGAAACTTTGCAGGGGTGCGTAGTTTGAATGACAATACAAAATTATGAAAAAAACTCCAAGGGGGTGAAAAAATTAAACAGTCACCAATAAATAATAACCCATAACCACAAATCCAATCGACTTAAAATCAACCACTCGCGTTCTTTACGAACTTTTAGCACTATAGGGTTCAAGCAAACTGTTAAACTGCATACAGCAATAAAAGATATTTGTAAAGAAGTTTGAGCTGTGAAATGTAAATCCACGAACACTAAAAACTAGAAAATAAAACAATTTATAATAAACGATTTTATTAAAAATGCATTAAAAACTAAAAAATAATTATTTTCTTATACTACAATTTCGATGATGTATTTTCACTTTAAATACAATCGTGGAACAGGATATCTCGCAACAAATTCATTTCGACACTTGATGCTGTAAGTACTAAATTGATTCATATTCTGTTATGAAATATGCTGCTCCACGTTTTTAATTAAAGTTAAAAAAACACCATCGAAATTGTAGTACAAGAATAGAATTATTTTTTAGTTGTTAGTGCCTTTTTGATAAAATCGTTTAACAGAACAGTTTTTTATATATTTTTTTGTCTCTAATCAAGTTACAGTCATCACAATAAATCAATCCAACTTCATTGGAGAATTGAAATACAACATTGAAGCTTTCGCCCCCTTGAAATGGACAATTACAGATAAAAAAGTGTAGAATAATAATATATAATATATATAATATATAATATATAATGTTCGAAGAATAATATTATCTTCTCTCATTCTGAGTAATTCCTCTTCTCCAGTGACGGTCTTCCTACAATTTTGCCAGGTCGCTCATAACGAAAGATGAGGTAGGCAGTGTGGATCTGTAACACATTATGAAATACATTAGGAAATACTTAATACTTGTTTTATAAGCGTACAAAATTTTACTGTAGATTTATAAGCTGTTAAAACTTTACCTGAAATATAGTACTTATTATTCCATTTGTCCTGGCATTACTGTCTCATACACCATGTTTGCAGTAATTTGGTAAAAAGTCCGCCTGTAACAAATGATCGCAGACATTTCGGTAAGTTTGGTATAAAAGTAAAAGTTTGTTTCAATAATTCGTCGAACATCATGCATACCTGCGACGCCCGTATGTATCAGCCTGGCGCACTTTGACCGAACCGGATTCCGTCTGTCTGCTCCTGTGAACTTAGAAATGTGTCTGAAAAAATTAAAGGGTGAACTAAATTTATTATTTCCTTCGTCACTTTCTTGGGAAAGTGACGGCGGCGTCGATCGACTCGCGTGATCGTATGATCCGCGAGTAAAAGTGCCATTGCTGACACTTGTAACCACTGACAAGAGTCAGCGGTGCGACGCCGGACCGATCAAATTTATTATTTCCTTCGTCACTTTCTTGGCAAAGTGACGGCGGCGTCGATCGACTCGCGTGATGGTATGATCCGCGAGTAAAAGTGCCATTGCTGGCACTTGTGACCACTGACAGAGTCAGTGATACCGCGCTTTACACCGCGGTGCGACGCCGGACCGTTACAATAGAGTCACTATTTTTGGAGGGAGACCTTTCTCGCTTTTTCAAGCTTTTCGGTTTTTCTTTCGCTCTCTCTGCTAGTATAAATTGTGGCTCCCGAATAGGCATGCACCTATTGTACCGACTATCTATTATTTCAGGTAGCATGCATTCTAAATAAAATTGAACCAGTTTTGGCTCCATTTCTCTTTTCCAAAACGCATCATCTCTCTCTACTTTTATAGATTTCAGCCCCTTCGGGGTCCAAACGCAAAATATACAGTACTTTCTGTCAGTAATATGTAACTGACCTTGTACTTGATAATAATAGTGATGCGTTTTGCTCATTGAAATACCTGCTTTACATGTGAACATGCGCTGGACAACGCGTACTTTTTCCAGAGCTTCTTCCGGCGTAAAGTTCTCCGCTGATTTGGGGCATTTAATTTCGAAAATACCCTCTTGACCGATGGTTCCATCCGGTGAAGCTCCTAAGAAGGGGATGCAGCTGTCGATGAAAATTCCACATTCCGCAATATCTGCGTATTGCTTCTTCAATTCTTCGCGAGCACTTTTCTCGCATTCTTTCCCGTATTCCACCGCGGGTGCACTAATTATCCTCGGATACAGAAATGACTTCACTGCCTTTGCGCAAAGCGTGTCAGGTCGGCGACGGCACACTTCTCCAAAATTGGATGCTGTCAACAATTTAGACCTGTACTGCAACCATTTGCGGTTCTTTGCTTGTCCGATGGTTTCCCCTTCAATAACATGTCTTTGCTTTTGCCAATCACTGAGCATTTGCATATGCTTTTCCCGCTCCAGTTCATACATTTCGGATGGCATGTCTGGCTTCTGTGCATTTGGTCCATAATCGGAATCTTTCTGCGAGGGCAATTGTTTGCGTACATATCGTGCAGCCTTCGTTTCCTTCTGTTTTGCAGCTCTCTTTTCCTTTTCTTTCTTTTTCTTTTCTTCCATTTGGCGCACAACCTCGGGCGTTTTCTTCTTTATTATCGCATTCAATCGCGAGTGCACTTGGTTACTGTTGTACTCCACGACAGCAGCAGCACATCTTCCTGTATACGATCCTCTCTCGGCAAAATTTAATCTTTTTCCGCCGATGTACTTAGCAATTATTGCGTTCAAACTTTCCACAGCGTTATTATTGGTGTTATAGAGTAAGCTCTCCGCATGAGCTAACAGTGGACGTAGTATTTCTTTTACGTCCTGGTACACTCCAATTTTCATCAATTCTGGAACGATGTTTCTTTCATTCTCTTTGTTCTTTCCATCGCAGAAATATTTTAGTTGTGCACACTCTTTGTGTTCACCAAACACGTGGCTCGGAACATTCTCTATGTCGCCATGCAAATTCTTCGCTTTTTCGTCGATTGATACATTCTGCTCGTATCTAAACTTTGCGGCTTTTACGATGTCCGTGCGTATCCGGCGAATGCTACTTTCTACAGCTTGCCTCAATGGTCCAGGTGTAGTCTTCTTCACAATCGCTTTCATTTTTGTGCAGAAGTTTCGCAACAAATGATTCGTGCATTCAATTTTTTTTTACGCGAATCTGTCTCTTATATGGGTCAGCATCAATAATCTTCTTATACACGCTGCTGTCCCCATCAGCAATCAGAGTAGAATAAACGAGCCCACGTTTTTCTACGCTAGTATTGAATCCTTCTACTATAGCATCGCTTTCCATAGCAGTCGATGCTCGAGATGTGTTCCAGTTTTTGAAGCATGTGTGCTTTTCGGGTTCTTTCTTGTTTTTCGCAGCAATCCGACAAATTCTGCAAACTTTATTTCGAACGCCGTAAAATAAAACTTTTTTCGTGTGATAGCCAACTATCACGCCGACTCCAGACGCAGAATCGTAACATCCACTGCGGTAGGATCTCTTCATCCAGCTTCCGTCGGCCACAACGGGGATGTGAGGGATTCCTGATCCGGGAAGAACGTCGCCTCTTTCGATCGCCAAACGTTTTTCTTCTTCAGCCGCTGCTAGCATCTCTTCTTCTGCAGCGGCAATTGCGGACTTGACGAATTCATCTTGATTCTTCACGAAGTCTCTCTTCGACATGCAACGTATGTTGACTCCTGCAAAAGTATGTTCCAATTGGGCATAGCTGCCTCCACTTAAAATTGTTGCATTAACGGCGCCCTGATTTCTATCCACTTCTTCAGCTTCGTCCGATTGATTGTGGATTTCAGCTTTGTAATGGCATAAAGTGCACATTACGCTGAAGATGCTCTTGAAGCCACGCCGTTTCACACCAGTTATTCGTAGGTGTTCAATGCCACAGTCTTCCCTATTTTTTGCATGCTTACCTATTTTTTGCAATTGAGCAAGCACATTTGGAAAATTCATTATGTCGTTGCTATTTAGGAGACGCGATTGCTCTTGCGGCTCGTTTTTCGCAACTTTTTCTATAACGAAGTTTTCTTCTTCGTTGCTTTCTATATCAAAGTCTTCAAGCGCCTCTTCCGTTTCTTCCGAACTGGCCGTATCAGTATCTTCATCACATGGCAAGCACATTATCTCTTGATGCGTATGGTTTCGTCCATCGGATGTTGATGGTTCCTCTACTATACGCTCCTCGGCCACTTCTTCTGGACGTTGTCCTACGGCAGTGTCGTCTGCCGTTTTTACGTTTTCTTGTTTCTTCTGAAGGGCTGAAGACCTTCTCTTTTGGCGATGTACTTTCCGCTTCGATAATCTCTTTGCGTACGGACGTAATTTTCGCGGACGATACGGAGAATTATTGTTCATATCTTCTTGCACGTCCTGCATGTTCACATTTCCAATGATACTCATTTTACACTACCCCAGAAAACACAACACAAACACAAACACAATACAACGCACCACAACTCAAAATCCTTCTACCCGTTACAAAACACGTAAACGCGAACCGTGAACGTGAAACGTGAATCCGAAGATTCGTCTGTGGTGCGTTCTGGAACAAATGACGCTTTACAAACCAAGCAACGGCCAGGGATCGACGGGCTGCAGCTACCGCTGATGGAGGGGGAAGCACCCACAGTGGTTATGTGTGCGTGACTGATGCACGCAGGCACAGTTCACGTACACACCACCACTTCTGTAGGTGTTTCTCCCTCCATCAGCGGTAGCTGGAGCTCGTCGATCCCTGACAGTCAATCCGTTGCAAGCGACCGAAACTGATCGTTGCAGAATCAGGAAAATGTAAGTAATATATTGTATACTATTATACAGAGTGATTCTCTGGCTAGAGTATTCAAAGCCGATGCCGCCAATAAGCAGCGCCTCGCTGAGTTTCGTGAATTTCGACGCTCGCGTAAATACGTCACTGCGACGTATTAAAAAATTCTTCATCGAATCGATATGGCAATTCCTGGTCTTCTCCTGATTAAAATCATGTCATCTAAATCGGACTATTTTTAACGAAGTTAGCGTGGGGTCATTTTCATCGGCACGACATCGATTGACGTCATTTTCGCAAAGATCTGTTGAGAAATGCAGAACGTGGAATTCGTCACTTCCACGAAACTCAGCGAGGCTCGGTTTATTGGCGGCATTGTAGACCGAGCGCTGGCTACATAGGGGTCAAGGTGATTCAATGCAGTTACAATTCTTATTTAAAAATGTTGGATTAGTGTTGCCGAATACGAAATCGCCGGTCTGCCGCGTTAGTTCCCCGGATTGACGCGGCAGACCGGCAATTTTGTATTCGGCAACACTAATCCAACAATAAGAACTGTGACTGCATCGAATCACGTTAACCCCTAGGTATCCAGCTCTTAGACTATTGTCTTTGAGGACTCTAGCGAGAGAATCACGCTGTACAATCTTACTATTTGCCACAAAATAATACATTCATCATTTCATTTCCAGATGAAAGATACTGTTTTGCCTGAGGGAGAGGAGGTGAAAGAAAGAGAGAAGGAGGAGGAAAAGGAGGAGAAGAAGGAGGAGAAGGGGGAGAAGGAGGCAGAAAATCTAAGAAAAGAAATAGCCAAAGTAAGTTATGTTGAATGTGTGTGTGTTTCTCTGAAGTTTGTTTGGTATGAACGGCGAATATTTTTTTGGTCCGAATTTTTTTTTAATTCACTATATGAGCCGTTGTTTTTGAAAGTGGTATAAGTCGATTTGTAGCTAAAAAATCGTTTATTTTCTTCAACATTTTTATTGATTGTTATTCCATATAAAATGTAACAAGTTTATAGTTTTAAAAACATTACCCAATTTGATTAACGAATGCGAATATTTTTAAGTTGATTCAAATGCAAACCCTTAAATATCTCAATGTATGAATAAATGGACTTATACCACTTTCAAAAATAACGGTCCATATGTACTAGTCTAAAAGCTGGCTACATAGAGGTCAACGTGACTCAATGCAGTCACAGTTCTTATTTAAAAATGTTGGATTAGTATTGCCGAATACGAAATCGCCGGTCTGCCGCGTCAGTCCGGGGAACTAACCGGGGGTGGACGTCAAACAGGTAATATTTCTAGCTCAATAACGTCATTCTTGCAGTTCTGAAATTTCATATATTTATTATTTACGCATTTAATGAACGATATGCAAAATGGCAGACCACTAAGTGGGGGATAAGACCCTGGCAGACGTCGTTGAAAAGCGCGATATGTGGCTCGCGCGCTAGTGCAAGGGAGAAGTATACATCTGTTTCTCCCTTGCACTAGCGCGCGAGCCACGTATCGCGCTTTTCAACGACGTCTGCCAGGGTCTTATCCCCCACTTAGTGGTCTGCCATTTTGCATATCGTTCATTAAATGCGTAAACAATAAGTATATGAAATTTCAGAACTGCAAGAATGACGTTATTGAGCTAGAAGTTTTACCTGTTTGACCGTCCACCCCCGCGTTAGTTCCCCGGACGTATAGTATTCGGTAACACTAATCCAACATTTTTAAATAAGAATTGTGACTGCATTGAGTCATGTTGACCCCTATATAGCCAGCTCTCGGTCTATACGGATAGAACTAGAAAATGTAATTTTTATGCTACTGTTTCAGATGAAAAAGGAGCTGAAGCGGCTGAAATATGCCGAATGGCGCCGAGGAGGGCGCCGAGGGGGGCGTCGAGGGGGGCGCCGTGGCGGAAGCCGCCAAATTATAATTAATAATTATTAATTTTTAATTTTACATTAATAAATATAATTAATAAAAACATAATATGATTGTTCAATGATTGTCCCTTTTGTTTGTTTTAATGGAATGTAAAACTTTCACATTTTCTATCGTATCGGCATGAACGTTTCAGTAACATATTGCTGAGATTTTCCAGATAAAAATGAATTTAAATACGTTATAAATCGGATTATTTTGAGCATTTTTAGATTAGAAATGTTACATTTATATTTAATTATCAAATGCAGTTCTAGCAATAATCCGATTTATACCGTGTTTGAACTCATTTTAATCTGGAATATCTCAGCAGTATGTTACTGAATACTGAAAACGGCATGTTTTACATTTTATCAACACTGTATGCCTCTCCAACTGAGATTACAAGCCGCCGCCGAATAGCTCAACTCCAGGTCTGTGAAGTTAGCACCCCCAAATGTGATTTTTTAAAAAAACTCGATGGCATTCGTTTGTCCATCGTTTGTCCACGTTTGTCCAACAAAAATTTTCGTTTGTCCACCCTTCAAAAAAAAGTTATGGAAAAAAAAAATTTTTTCACCAGCACCCCCATGAAAACTTTTTGATGATTTGTCAGTGGGGAATGATTGTCCAGCGTTTGTCCACGTTTGTCCACCCCAAATTTTCGTTTGTCCACCCTTCAGAATCAAATTATTAATAAAAATTGCGAAGAGAAGGGTACGGCCGAAACGATCACGTTTAAGTTCGATTTTTTTCGAATAAATTATCAAAATCGTTCGTCCAACGATGGTTTTCGTTAGTTCAGATGTAGAAGACGTTTGTCCACCCAAAGATTTCGTTTGTCCACCCTGCAGAATCGAATTATTAATAAAAATTGCGAAAAGAAGGACACCGCCGAAACGATCAGGTTTAAGTTCGATTTTTTTCGAATAAATTATCAAAATCGTTCGTCCAACGATGGTTTTCGTTAGTTCAGATGTAGAAGACGTTTGTCCACCCAAAGATTTCGTTTGTCCACCCTGCAGAATCGAATTATTAATAAAAATTGCGAAAAGAAGGACACCGCCGAAACGATCACGTTTAAGTTCGATTTTTTTCGAATAAATTATCAAAATCGTTCGTCCAACGATGGTTTTCGTTAGTTCAGATGTAGAAGACGTTTGTCCACCCAAAGATTTCGTTTGTCCACCCTGCAGAATCGAATTATTAATAAAAATAGCCAAGATGTACGATACGGTTGTACCGACCAAGTTAAAGTTCGAGTTTTTTCGAATAAATAATCAAATTCGGTGGTTCGGCGATATATTTCGTTATCTTAGATGTAGAAGACGTTTTTCCACCCAAAGATTTCGTTTGTCCACCCTGCAGAATCGAATTATTAATAAAAATTGCGAAAAGAAGGACACCGGAGAAACGATCACGTTTAAGTTCGATTTTTTTCGAATAAATTATCAAAATCGTTCGTCCAACGATGGTTTTTGTTAGTTCAGATGTAGAAGATGTTTGTCCACCCAAAGATTTCGTTTGTCCACCCTGCAGAATCGAATTATTAATAAAAATAGCCAAGATGTACGATACGGTTGTACCGACCAAGTTAAAGTTCGAGTTTTTTCGAATAAATAATTAAAATCGGTGGTTCGGCGATATATTTCGTTATCTTAGATGTAGAAGACGTTTGTCCACCCAAAGATTTCGTTTGTCCACCCTGCAGAATCGAATTATTAATAAAAATAGCCAAGATGTACGATACGGTTGTACCGACCAAGTTATAGTTCGAGTTTTTTCGAATAAATAATCAAAATCGGTGGTTCGGCGATATATTTCGTTAGCTTAGATGTAGAAGACGTTTGTCCACCCAAAGATTTCGTTTGTCCACCCTGCAGAATCGAATTATTAATAAAAATTGCGAAAAGAAGGACACCGGAGAAACGATCACGTTTAAGTTCGATTTTTTTCGAATAAATTATCAAAATCGTTCGTCCAACGATGGTTTTCGTTAGTTCAGATGTAGAAGACGTTTGTCCACCCAAAGATTTCGTTTGTCCACCCTGCAGAATCGAATTATTAATAAAAATAGCCAAGATGTACGATACGGTTGTACCGACCAAGTTAAAGTTCGAGTTTTTTCGAATAAATAATCAAAATCGGTGGTTCGGCGATATATTTCGTTAGCTTAGATGTAGAAGACGTTTGTCCACCCAAAGATTTCGTTTGTCCACACTGCAGAATCGAATTATTAATAAAAATTGCGAAAAGAAGGACACCGCCGAAACGATCACGTTTAAGTTCGATTTTTTTCGAATAAATTATCAAAATCGTTCGTCCAACGATGGTTTTCGTTAGTTCAGATGTAGAAGACGTTTGTCCACCCAAAGATTTCGTTTGTCCACCCTGCAGAATCGAATTATTAATAAAAATAGCCAAGATGTACGATACGGTTGTACCGACCAAGTTAAAGTTCGATTTTTTTCGAATAAATAATTAAAATCGGTGGTTCGGCGATATATTTCGTTATCTTAGATGTAGAAGACGTTTGTCCACCCAAAGATTTCGTTTGTCCACCCTGCAGAATCGAATTATTAATAAAAATAGCCAAGATGTACGATACGGTTGTACCGACCAAGTTAAAGTTCGAGTTTTTTCGAATAAATAATCAAAATCGGTGGTTCGGCGATATATTTCGTTAGCTTAGATGTAGAAGACGTTTGTCCACCCAAAGATTTCGTTTGTCCACCCCGCAGAATCGAATTATTAATAAAAATTGCGAAAAGAAGGACACCGCCGAAACGATCACGTTTAAGTTCGATTTTTTTCGAATAAATTATCAAAATCGTTCGTCCAACGATGGTTTTCGTTAGTTCAGATGTAGAAGACGTTTGTCCACCCAAAGATTTCGTTTGTCCACCCTGCAGAATCGAATTATTAATAAAAATAGCCAAGATGTACGATACGGTTGTACCGACCAAGTTAAAGTTCGAGTTTTTTCGAATAAATAATCAAATTCGGTGGTTCGGCGATATATTTTGTTATCTTAGATGTAGAAGACGTTTGTCCACCCAAAGACTTCGTTTGTCCACCCTGCAGAATCGAATTATTAATCAAAATTGCGAGAAGAAGGACACCGCCGAAACGATCACGTTTAGGTTCGATTTTTTTCGAATAAATTATCAAAATCGTTCGTCCAACGATGGTTTTCGTTAGTTCAGATGTAGAAGACGTTTGTCCACCCAAAGATTTCGTTTGTCCACCCTGCAGAATCGAATTATTAATAAAAATAGCCAAGATGTACGATACGGTTGTACCGACCAAGTTAAAGTTGGTTTTTTTTCGAATAAATAATCAAAATCGGTGGTTCGGCGATATATTTCGTTAGCTTAGATGTAGAAGACGTTTGTCCATCCAGTGATTTCGTTTGTACACCCTCGAGAATCGAATTAAAGGGTGAATTAAATTTATTATTTCCTTCGTCACTTTCTTGGAAAGTTACGCCGGCGTCGATCGACTCGCGTGATCGTATGATCCGCGAGTACAAGTGCCATGGCTGGCACTTGTGACCACTGACAGAGTCAGTGGTACCGCACTTTACAGAGCGGTACGACGCCGGACCGATTCAATAGTTTTACTATTGTAAGGTACCATTATCATATATTCTGTTGAATTAAACTTTTAACAGAATTTTTATATTTTTATAAATATTATTGTTGACGGATTTATTTTTACCCTTTGTGGATTTGTAATTGTCCGCAACTTTTGACTAACATCATTGTGTAATGTCCATATTCCTGCTGTATTACGGCAGTAAGCTGTAAAATGTTGTGGGCTATGACATACGATGCCACTTAAAATGTATATCGCATCTTCTATTTGAAATTTTTCTGGGATGCTGTTTAAAACTATTCCATTCGGATATTTCATTTTATTTTGTTGCAAAAAGATTTCGGGGTCTATAACCACATATGATTTTGCTTCTCTCTTTAATTGCACTGCTGATTGACATGTTTTACACGTGACTGTTTGTGTACTGAAGAATTGCGCAACAAAATTAAGAAAATTTTGTTTAAAATCTTCAGTTGTGTTTGTACTAATAAAATCTATTACAAAATATTTTCTCAAATGTACTTTACATTTGCCGCAGATTCTATTTTCTTCGACACTGCAAACGTCAGTAATAAGTTTTGAAAATAGCCAATTGGGACTTGTAGTGCAATCTACAATATTATTGCGAATTTCAAATATTGTACATAAAATAGCTCCTCGTTCTTCGTACACAGAGTTGTTAATATTCTCCATAGCGTATTTTTTGACAAACATCAGAAATATATTTTCTGAGTTTTCATCGATCCAGTTTTTAAATGTACTATAATTGCAATACGCACTGGTTAATATTTCAACCAATGAGTCGAATGCACACGTATTTTTAATATATATTTTTTTGCCATTAAGAGTAACCAAATTACAGTTATTTCCATTTATTAATATTTCATTTCTTCTTTTCCTTAATGGCCTGTCATATGTGAGGTGAATGTCTGGGCATGGAGTTAAATATTTCCCTCTAGGAGTATTATTTTTGTTTTCGATTAAGGGCTTCTGCATTATATTTAATTTATTGCTTTTTTGTACATCCGCGTTTGTATTTAAATTATCTTTATTTTCATCGTCGTCTATATAATTCCTATTATTAGCTGAAACTTGTAAATCTTTTAATTTATTTGATTTGGCTGCAACATTTAATCCTTTCCAATTTTCCTGTTCCCTTAAATAATCATAAGTATGCGCAGCGTTCTGCGCATTTTCGCCAAAATCACGCGAATCAATTTTTCTTTCTTTTTCTTGTCTAACCTCAGTTTGCAGCAGTGCAATTTTTTCGTTCGTGCGTTTAATTGCAGCACGTTCTAATTTCGAGAGACTTTCGATAGATTTTATGTGGTGTATGATAAATTTATCCACGCGCATTGGTTTATAATTTGCGCCCAAATCTGAATGCTTCAGATCTTTAAAATATGCTTCACATCTAGAGGATGTCGCTATATTCGATGACAGAGGGAAATATCCCCTCATCACCTGTGTCCAGAGAGGAAAATGTTTAGCTAATTTAACTAGATATGTGACTAATTCTGGACAATAAAATGCGTTGTACCTATCTGTCTCTACACTGTCTTTTGCAATTTGCTCAGCCGCATCTCTGATACTATTTATAAGTGCAACTATATTTTCATTTTCATTTAACGTTTCTAAATCATCGTATTCTTTGTCATTCTCGTCGCTCGTAAAGGTGAATGACTTTATTCTTTCGAATAAATACGATCGCTTCTGCTCACAAATTACATCATTTCCATCGCAATCTTTGCCATCGTACTCACTGTAAGCGACAATAAATATTGAGCTAAGCAGTGTATTAAAATCTTCCATATTATCACACGATGACATTAGCCCCGCGCATCGCACAAAGAAGTCTTTAATTTTAGGATGCTTTCTATGAAATACATCCTTGCTACAAATAATTTTTATCAAATGGGCAATATCAATTCTGATAAAACAGTGAAGTGGATGTTGCAAAATTTCGCCACTAATCCAACGATAGCAATCGGAAATGTAATTTTTTAAACAACGTTCATTGAATGCTAAGCTGGTTGCATTCAAAAGCGCCAGTGAATAATCGCAATCAACTTCTGGAGGCACTGGTGCCCCGTGTCTTATGATCTCCCTCAACCAGTACGTAATTAAATTTGTATCGTGCTTTTCTGAAAGCATTTGAAATACTGGTTGTATACCATTTGCACCTTTTATAATAATTTGGTATAAGAATATATGTTTCTTCTCACCATTTAGTTTTTCTATTGTTTTTACTAATTTTCCAGTCGCGTCTATTTCTATTTTCCTGCATGTTTTAATTAATGTTTTGTACAATTCCATTTGCATAGGAGACCAGTAAAAACAATAGAAAAGATCTTTTGAAATCTGCTTAATATACCCTGAGTATTGCCCCTTATATTTCAACTCACATAACGAATTAATAGGATCAAGATTTTTGTTGATTCCTAATTCCCGTACAATAGCTTCTTCTCTGATTTTCCTTAAAGTACATTGTCGCGCAACATAAGGTGGTTCAGGATCGTCATAAGTTAAATCTGATACTTCAGCATTTCTGAATTGTCTGGGTTTAATATTTAAAAGTTGTTTCCCAATTGCTACCCTATTTGTTCCTTTTACCGCCCTTTTCTTTTCATGCGGTATTCCCGAAGCATCGACTGTGTGCACTCTTAATACAATACCAGTGCCAGGAGCCGGTTCATGTAAGCAATGAGCTTTAAATTCGGCACCGCATTCATTACAAGTGCCGTATATTTTTAAATATGTTTCCGCTTCCGGAGAATCGAAAATTTTGCCATATTTAAACGTATAAGCGCACGGAAGTTTCGTTTTTAAAAAAACAAGCTTTGCAAATAATATCAGTCCAACCGGGACTAAGTATTTTATAAGATTTTCCACGAGCGCCCTTCTCTTTATAAACTTTGGATACAGGAGCAATAGATTTCCATTGCTCCTCAGACAATGTAATATCAAAATATAATGGCGGCAGTTTATTATTTAATTTATTCGCATGATTGTTAGGCTCGAAATCTTGACTAGTATTACTTACGTTAGAAACATCAATGCTATCCATCATTTCTTCTTCTTCGTCTCCTTCTTCCACTGGAATTTGGAAATGTTTCTTCAAATCTGTCAGCAAATTCCATCGATTGTTCCTCACGTAAAAGTTTAAGGTGTTTGGTGACAACTTATCCGAAATTTTTGCACACACTTCTTCCCACACTTTATCCGAGCGACACTTCAATTTGTGCCTCTCATCGAACACTTCACATTTTTCACACTTCTGCAACGCGTCTAGGATAACACCTGAGTGTATCAACGCTTTCCTAGGCATTTTTCACAAATGACCACAATGAAATCTCACAGATACTTCACAAACCGTAAACGAACGCACGATCTCATCAGAGCGGTCTGTGAACGACTGACTTTCGAGGTGCGTGGTTGGAAAGAATTCGAGAGTATCGCAGGCATTTGTTTCGATTTCAGCCGTGGCACGTGGTGCCGTCCGCGCTACAAAGTAACTACGCGTCTATACAAATTTCTGGTAAGCAGGGCCGGCGCATAAGGGCGCTAGCCGATGGGTGTGCTAAAATACTATATTGGACGCTTAATAATAAAGAAATTCATCTTTCACAGAAACAAAATGTAAATGTAATTCTTTTTCTTGTACTCCGTAAACACAAAACATATTAAATAGGAAATAGGTGCAGAAATTTGAGGCCCCCAAATTGCATAAGGGTGCCAAACATCCTCGCGCCTGCCCTGCTGGTTAGGGATTGCAAATTTACCGATTTTTTCAATTAGCGGTAATTCGGTAAAATTTTCAATCAAAACCGGTTACCGGTAATATACCGGTCATTTTTTAAGGTATTGAAAATATAAGAGTAAACATTACAAAAAAAAATGATTTGAACTCTAATCGAGCATTATAATAAATACATGCAAATAAAACTGTTCTGAACATAAAATATAAAATGATATAACACAGAATAGATATATTTGTATAACTATTGACAATACTTATTAATATGGATCTTCATCACGAAAACAATGAAAAGAATCTTAACTTACATAAATAATTAAATATTTTTTATTTAACAATTCTTTTTAACAAATAATCACACAAAAAAAAACATAATTTGTCCAAACTTTGGCCTCCTGATAAAGCGCTCTCAGTTTCTACACTTGTTGGTCGGGTAGTCATTAAGAAATCATATGCCATTTGTAGATATTTTCTCTTTACTTTTTCTACTTGAAAATACGTCCATTTTTTTTTATGGCTTGATTCAGATTTTTAGTTTTCTTTTGAATCAGAGTTGGTTCTTCATGAGATACTTCGGATTTCGTCTCTATTAATAATTGAAGTTTTTTTCACTGATAACAACGTAGTAGATATCGACGGAATTAATGAACGCATATATGCGCTATATTGCTATACATAATTGATCAAATTACCGGTAAAAATTTGGCGAATTACCGGTAAAAATTTGAGGGTATTTCTCGCCATTCACCGGTAAATCGGTAAATTTATTTACCGGTATTGCAATCCCTACTGCTGGTAAGTTACCAAATACACTAAACTTTTACGTTGGAACTAATCGGTGGAATTTGCCGACAAATTTGAAAATATATAAATCTTGCGAGGCACCACCAGCCAACGCAAGTGCTAAAACTGCTAAGTAGCGCTTGGCTTCATAATTTTTAGTGCGGTGTCACAAGTACCTCACCATGAATGAATTTTGCACAGGCACATAAGAATCTACCATCGACAAGCACAGAGCTCACTTCGACATCAATTTGAAAGCAGCATTAGGTAATACTTTATGACAGATTATTACGCTTCTATTGTTATTAATCGTATCATTACTATTTATTATTTGTATATATTGAATTATTCGCTTTGCAGGTATCGTACACTCTGATTTAGGATGGACACATTTCAAAAAATGATTAGCATGCATGAACGACCCATGTCCAGATTTTAAAACATTCAAAAAGTATGTGCAAAAAGTTGGATATGCTGCGAAGGAAGTAGCAAAGGAAAGTTGCGTAGAAGCCACTGCGCTGAAAAGAGAACTCACTATGGAAGAAGCTGAGAGCATCGAAAAGCCATTATAAACGACCATTCGACTGTCCCATTTCTTTATACACAACAGTGTATTTTACGCTAATATTTATATATTCTTTTTTTGAATTGTAATTGTAAATATAAGTCATTACATTTTTGAATTGTAATTATAAATATGAAAAAATACAGTAATTTGTGTTAAATGTGCCAAATATTTGCTTCTATTTGCGTATTTTTACCTGCTATTTCATATTCATAATCCCGCTATGTTTCTCATTTTCCCTTTCTATATATCTCTCCATGAGTGTAATGGAGACAAAAAGTTAGCTAGAAGGTTAGATATACGTGTAGGGACACCTATAAGTTTGCTTCGCTTGGTCAGCTGATTGCGACGTTGCCGCGGTTTCATAAGCCATCGAGATACATATCGTGCCGACAGCACAATTTTCTCAAGTTATAATTTATTTCTTTAGAACGGTGTAGTGAAAACAATTGAAACTCGGCAGATATTTTCATCTATCCATATACTGCATGTACAAAAAAATTGAAAACATTGATAGCATTTCTTCAACATTTTTTCAGATGTTTTATCCGTCAAGATCGTCTCTTTCCATAAGAGTACGTGTAAAATCAGTGAAAATTGAAATCGTTATAACTCAGCAACCGTTTAGTTAAATTTTTTACAGCACATCAGGAAGACTACAAAGAACAATCTCGCAGATTTTCATCAACTTGGTAGCATTTTGAAAATTGGTCCGATACATCCTTAAAGAAATATTGACTTTGGACGATGAAACATTTTTTGTTTATAATTTTTAGCTCGAATAGTAATGATTGGATAAACAAACTGTAAATAGGAAAAATGTGTGCCGTGGCGAGCTTTACAACACTATATTTTTTAAAATTCCAATCTTTTTTAGCGTTTGGTAATTTTTCCCATTTTCGAGCGCTAGATATGTAGAGTCCCCTTATTGCATCCAACCCTTCAATTGCAACACGTTTCAATTCCGAGAGACTTTCGATAGATCTTATAAACTTACATATATTGCGAATGACAAAATCGACGCGCATTGGTTTATAATTTGCGCCCAAATCTGAATGCTTCAGATCATTAAAATATGCTTCGCATCTGGAAGATGTTTTAATATTTGATACCAAAGGGAAATATCCGATCATTTTTTATGTCCAAAGAGGAAAGTGCTTTGCTAATTTCACGAGAGAATTCACAAGCTCTGGACAAAAAAGCGCATTGTAACTATCTGTCTCTGGTGCAACGGAGAAACAGATGCATACTTCTCCCTTGCACTAGTGGGGTCGCTGCCGGTCGCTGCGACCGGCCTTAAGGCGGGATCTCCTACCTGCCGGTCGCTGCGACCTGTTGCAGCGATCCCACTAGTGCTAGAGATAAACAGATGCATACTTCTCCCACCGGCAGCTAGGAGATCCCGCCTTTAAGGCCAATGCACACGAGCGGTGCGGCGTCGTTGCGATTTCGCACCGGTACATATATGTATATAGAAATATTCATAGTATTCACACGTGTCGCAATTTTTTTCGGCAGTATTGTCATATCGCACGACCGTCGCACGACGCTGCACCGCTCGTGTGCATTGGCCCTTACGGACTTTTCGTCAGCGACGACAAATGGACTTTCCTGACTGAGAAAAATCAGTCCCAGGGTTGCCACTTGATAGGAATGCCAGATTTCAAAGGATCATTTCTATTGTTTTTACTGGTCTCCTCTGCAAATGGAATTGTATAAAACGTTAATTAAAACGTCCAGGAAAATAGAAATAGACGCGACTGGAAATTAGTGAACACAATAGAAAAACTAAATGGTGAGAAAAACATATTCTTATATAGAATTATTATAAAAGGTGAAAATGATCGAGCCACCAGCATCGGTGGAAATCCACGTTAGCCGATAAATGTAGGAAAGACATACAGGGCGATTCTGGAGCGACGCCTGCCAAAGAGATGCCGCCCGCCTGGTACCCCGTGGCGGGGACAACACCCGGCAGTGCCTCTTCGAATTTTATGACTTTCGATCCTCGAAGGGGTTGGAATACATTAAAAAGTGAGAAATGCCCACGATTTCCGCATTTCTCATCAGATCTCTGCGAAAACGACGTCAATTGATTCCTTATGTTCCGTCGATGAATCTAACAGCAAGAACGACGTAATTCGGGACATAACGAAGGAAATTAGATAAAAATTGATTTATATAATTTCACGTTAGCTTCGTTAAAAATAGTCCAATTTACATAAAATTTGATACGATCTTCATCGGAAAAACATAAGGAATCAATTTGCGTCGTTTTCGCAGAGATCTGATGAGAAATGCGGAACTCCAAGATTTTTCACTTCTTAATAGATACTCCAACCCCTTCGGATCAAAAGCCATATAATTCGATGATGCTCTGCGGGGGGTTGTCCTCGCCACGGGGTGCCAGGCGGCATCTCTTTGAGTTTAGTCGCTCCAGAATCACCCTGTATCCAATTGAAATGAAAAAATTAAACTTATTACATAATTGAAAAATAGAATTTATTGATATTTTAGAGATATATATTTATATTTTTTGATCCCTCTCCTCCTCCACCACCGCGCCTATGATTTCCCCTGCCGCCTCCCCAGCCTCTATAATTATTCCTGCCTCTGTAAGGCTTTTTGGCACGGCCACGGGAGTGCGTGAGGCGCTTCAGCGCTTTTTTTAACTGAAACAGTAACATAAAAATTAAGACACTTCTTAAAACGGAATAACATTCTGACAATTGCAACGTTTCGCACATAGTAGTTTATTAGTAGGAAGTAAGACATAGACCACATTCCACATACTTACTTCCTTTAACTGCGCCTGCACGTTATGCAGTGCCCCTTCACCCCTCTCCTGCCTCCCGTTGTTCATCTCCTGGGGGGCAGGGGGGGGGGGAGCTATACCACTCCCTTCCGCCACCTCCGCCCCCTCCGCCACCTCCGCTACCTCCGCCACCACCGCCACAACGTTATCCGCGTTGGGGGCACCTAGGGCGTCATTAAGCGCGCTTTCCATCTGAAAATGAAACAAAATATATAAAAAAAAGTTTCAAGTTAAAGGATTTGATTTAACTTGATCAAAAATGCCCTAAAAACTAAAAAATACTTATTTTCTTGTACTACAATTACGATGGTGATATGTCACTTTAAATAAAACCGTGGGGCAGGATATTTCATAAGAGGATATGAATCGATTTATTACAGAATCAAGCGTCGAAATGAGCGATGATAAGCGATGAGATATCCTGCGCCACGATTTTATTTGAAGTGACATATCACCGTCGTAATTGTAGTGCAAGAAAATAATTATTTTTTAGTTTTCAGTGTGTTTTTCATCAAGTTAAATAAAATCGTTAATATAATTTTTTTTTGTTAATTGTGCATAAAAAGGTACACGTGTCACCGATTTTTATGAAATTTAAACACGTTATAAAACTCAACATTCTGAACAGCTTTTTCCTATACATGTTACAGCCGCTCGGCTTTAGTTTTCGAGATATTTGCAAAAAATGTGATAGATAGTAGGTTGGGGATAGATGGTTAACTTTTGGGAAATTTATAAATTTTTTTATCTTAAATTATGCACAATTATGCACCTTTTATGCACAATGTATACCATTGTTTGAAATATTTTTTTATATTTTTTTTATTAACGAAGTTGGCTTTACATTATGCAAATAAATTTTTTATGTGGGCCATTTTCATCGGGACGACATAACAAACGACCTGCGTTACGAAAAACAACACGTTTCAGTTTGCCACGTAAAGTAGCACATTTCATCATTTCTAACGAATATTAGCACGTTTGGTCTTCCGCCGCGAAAACTAGCATCAGGCCCGTTCCTGGCCGGGGTGCAGGCACGAAGGTGCCCCCGCACTTGGGCGGCCAAATCCAGGGCGGCCGCAGGCCATTTATATGTACAATTTTGACTAATAAGAATAATAATCGAAGCTCTTTTGTATAATAAATGTTTGAAACTATGTATATATAGATATAAAAGTAAACACTGCATATTAAATTCTTAATTGAAGAATATTAAATTAATAAGGACGGCAATATTGTTTTTGCACCTGGGCGGCACAAAACCCAGGAACGGTCCTGACTAGAATATTTCAGGGCTTCGCCACGAAGAATAGCATATCTTGGATTATACGGCAGAAACTGTCACGACGAAGCGCCGACGGGCGCACAGGACTTTGAAAAAGGTTACAATGTACGCGCGTTACGCGATTCTGTGACGCTGAGCGGCCCACGTGCCATTAACCACCACTGTCGACGGCGCACGTTTTGCCAAACTCTTTCGTTTCTGTATTGAAAACGAGAGGTGTTTTACTATTCTGTTGATGATTTCCGAAACGGCTAATTGAATGTTACAAGTCCGAAGAAAAGTTCAATTTTGTCGAACAGTGATAATCTTACAGTAATAGGATAGCAGTTATTTATCGTCCTGCACAACGAAGACAGACGTGCTGTTTTTCGTAACGCACGTCGTTATGTCGACCCGATGAAAATGGCCCACTTGAAAAATTTATTTGCATAATGTAAAGCTAACTTCCTTAAAAACAGCCCGATTAAAAGAATCCCTGGTCTCGTGCGACGAAATCCACGAAATTCAGCGAGGCACGACTTATTCGCGGCATCGCCTTTCAGAACTCAAGCGGGAGAATCACCCTATTTAATAGTATACAATTTTAATACTTACATTCTGCATGTTGTCCATTCCTATTAAACTTCCACTTTTTCGATTTCAGCGGACTGTCGACTGTGGACGACTCACCAGGGATGCCCGAAATGTCTCTGATGCACACATTGTCACTTAGCGCCGATTGGTTTGAAGCCAAAACCTAGCTTGGCGCCGATTGGTTTGGAGCCAACAGCTAGCTTGGCGCCGATTGGTTTGACGTCCCGGCGTCTTCACGCGCACCAGTGACAATCTTGTGTGTAAGGGACATTTCTGGCAAGTGGCAACCCTGGGACTGATTTTTCTCAGTCAGGAAAGTCCATTTGTCGTCGCTGACGAAAAGTCCGTAAGGGCCAATGCACACGAGCGGTGCGGCGTCGTGCGACGGTCGTGCGATATGACAATACTGCCGAAAAAAATTGCGACACGTGTGAATACTATGAATATTTCTATATACATATATGTACCGGTGCGAAATCGCAACGACGCCGCACCGCTCGTGTGCATTGGCCTTAAAGGCGGGATCTCCTAGCTGCCGGTGGGAGAAGTATGCATCTGTTTATCTCTAGCACTAGTGGGATCGCTGCAACAGGTCGCAGCGACCGGCAGGTAGGAGATCCCGCCTTAAGGCCGGTCGCAGCGACCGGCAGCGACCCCACTAGTGCAAGGGAGAAGTATGCATCTGTTTCTCCGTTGCACCAGAGACAGATAGTTACAATGCGCTTTTTTGTCCAGAGCTTGTGAATTCTCTCGTGAAATTAGCAAAGCACTTTCCTCTTTGGACATAAAAAATGATCGGATATTTCCCTTTGGTATCAAATATTAAAACATCTTCCAGATGCGAAGCATATTTTAATGATCTGAAGCATTCAGATTTGGGCGCAAATTATAAACCAATGCGCGTCGATTTTGTCATTCGCAATATATGTAAGTTTATAAGATCTATCGAAAGTCTCTCGGAATTGAAACGTGTTGCAATTGAAGGGTTGGATGCAATAAGGGGACTCTACATATCTAGCGCTCGAAAATGGGAAAAATTACCAAACGCTAAAAAAGATTGGAATTTTAAAAAATATAGTGTTGTAAAGCTCGCCACGGCACACATTTTTCCTATTTACAGTTTGTTTATCCAATCATTACTATTCGAGCTAAAAATTATAAACAAAAAATGTTTCATCGTCCAAAGTCAATATTTCTTTAAGGATGTATCGGACCAATTTTCAAAATGCTACCAAGTTGATGAAAATCTGCGAGATTGTTCTTTGTAGTCTTCCTGATGTGCTGTAAAAAATTTAACTAAACGGTTGCTGAGTTATAACGATTTCAATTTTCACTGATTTTACACGTACTCTTATGGAAAGAGACGATCTTGACGGATAAAACATCTGAAAAAATGTTGAAGAAATGCTATCAATGTTTTCAATTTTTTTGTACATGCAGTATATGGATAGATGAAAATATCTGCCGAGTTTCAATTGTTTTCACTACACCGTTCTAAAGAAATAAATTATAACTTGAGAAAATTGTGCTGTCGGCACGATATGTATCTCGATGGCTTATGAAACCGCGGCAACGTCGCAATCAGCTGACCAAGCGAAGCAAACTTATAGGTGTCCCTACACGTATATCTAACCTTCTAGCTAACTTTTTGTCTCCATTACACTCATGGAGAGATATATAGAAAGGGAAAATGAGAAACATAGCGGGATTATGAATATGAAATAGCAGGTAAAAATACGCAAATAGAAGCAAATATTTGGCACATTTAACACAAATTACTGTATTTTTTCATATTTATAATTACAATTCAAAAATGTAATGACTTATATTTACAATTACAATTCAAAAAAAGAATATATAAATATTAGCGTAAAATACACTGTTGTGTATAAAGAAATGGGACAGTCGAATGGTCGTTTATAATGGCTTTTCGATGCTCTCAGCTTCTTCCATAGTGAGTTCTCTTTTCAGCGCAGTGGCTTCTACGCAACTTTCCTTTGCTACTTCCTTCGCAGCATATCCAACTTTTTGCACATACTTTTTGAATGTTTTAAAATCTGGACATGGGTCGTTCATGCATGCTAATCATTTTTTGAAATGTGTCCATCCTAAATCAGAGTGTACGATACCTGCAAAGCGAATAATTCAATATATACAAATAATAAATAGTAATGATACGATTAATAACAATAGAAGCGTAATAATCTGTCATAAAGTATTACCTAATGCTGCTTTCAAATTGATGTCGAAGTGAGCTCTGTGCTTGTCGATGGTAGATTCTTATGTGCCTGTGCAAAATTCATTCATGGTGAGGTACTTGTGACACCGCACTAAAAATTATGAAGCCAAGCGCTACTTAGCAGTTTTAGCACTTGCGTTGGCTGGTGGTGCCTCGCAAGATTTATATATTTTCAAATTTGTCGGCAAATTCCACCGATTAGTTCCAACGTAAAAGTTTAGTGTATTTGGTAACTTACCAGCAGTAGGGATTGCAATACCGGTAAATAAATTTACCGATTTACCGGTGAATGGCGAGAAATACCCTCAAATTTTTACCGGTAATTCGCCAAATTTTTACCGGTAATTTGATCAATTATGTATAGCAATATAGCGCATATATGCGTTCATTAATTCCGTCGATATCTACTACGTTGTTATCAGTGAAAAAAACTTCAATTATTAATAGAGACGAAATCCGAAGTATCTCATGAAGAACCAACTCTGATTCAAAAGAAAACTAAAAATCTGAATCAAGCCATAAAAAAAAATGGACGTATTTTCAAGTAGAAAAAGTAAAGAGAAAATATCTACAAATGGCATATGATTTCTTAATGACTACCCGACCAACAAGTGTAGAAACTGAGAGCGCTTTATCAGGAGGCCAAAGTTTGGACAAATTATGTTTTTTTTTGTGTGATTATTTGTTAAAAAGAATTGTTAAATAAAAAATATTTAATTATTTATGTAAGTTAAGATTCTTTTCATTGTTTTCGTGATGAAGATCCATATTAATAAGTATTGTCAATAGTTATACAAATATATCTATTCTGTGTTATATCATTTTATATTTTATGTTCAGAACAGTTTTATTTGCATGTATTTATTATAATGCTCGATTAGAGTTCAAATCATTTTTTTTTGTAATGTTTACTCTTATATTTTCAATACCTTAAAAAATGACCGGTATATTACCGGTAACCGGTTTTGATTGAAAATTTTACCGAATTACCGCTAATTGAAAAAATCGGTAAATTTGCAATCCCTAACCAGCAGGGCAGGCGCGAGGATGTTTGGCACCCTTATGCAATTTGGGGGCCTCAAATTTCTGCACCTATTTCCTATTTAATATGTTTTGTGTTTACGGAGTACAAGAAAAAGAATTACATTTACATTTTGTTTCTGTGAAAGATGAATTTCTTTATTATTAAGCGTCCAATATAGTATTTTAGCACACCCATCGGCTAGCGCCCTTATGCGCCGGCCCTGCTTACCAGAAATTTGTATAGACGCGTAGTTACTTTGTAGCGCGGACGGCACCACGTGCCACGGCTGAAATCGAAACAAATGCCTGCGATACTCTCGAATTCTTTCCAACCACGCACCTCGAAAGTCAGTCGTTCACAGACCGCTCTGATGAGATCGTGCGTTCGTTTACGGTTTGTGAAGTATCTGTGAGATTTCATTGTGGTCATTTGTGAAAAATGCCTAGGAAAGCGTTGATACACTCAGGTGTTATCCTAGACGCGTTGCAGAAGTGTGAGAAATGTGAAGTGTTCGATGAGAGGCACAAATTGAAGTGTCGCTCGGATAAAGTGTGGGAAGAAGTGTGTGCAAAAATTTCGGATAAGTTGTCACCAAACACCTTAAACTTTTACGTGGGGAACAATCGATGGAATTTGCTGACAGATTTGAAGAAACATTTCCAAATTCCAGTGGAAGAAGGAGAAGAAGAAGAAGAAATGATGGATAGCATTGATGTTTCTAATGTAAGTAATACTAGTCAAGATTTCGAGCCTAACAATCATGCGAATAAAATAAATAATAAACTGCCGCCATTATATTTTGATATTACATTGTCTGAGGAGCAATGGAAATCTATTGCTCCTGTATCCAAAGTTTATAAAGAGAAGGGCGCTCGTGGAAAATCTTATAAAATACTTAGTCCCGGTTGGACTGATATTATTTGCAAAGCTTGTTTTTTAAAAACGAAACTTCCGTGCGCTTATACGTTTAAATATGGCAAAATTTTCGATTCTCCGGAAGCGGAAACATATTTAAAAATATACGGCACTTGTAATGAATGCGGTGCCGAATTTAAAGCTCATTGCTTACATGAACCGGCTCCTGGCACTGGTATTGTATTAAGAGTGCACACAGTCGATGCTTCGGGAATACCGCATGAAAAGAAAAGGGCGGTAAAAGGAACATATAGGGTAGCAATTGGGAAACAACTTTTAAATATTAAACCCAGACAATTCAGAAATGCTGAAGTATCAGATTTAACTTATGGCGATCCTGAACCACCTTATGTTGCGCGACAATGTACTTTAAGGAAAATCAGAGAAGAAGCTATTGTACGGGAATTAGGAATCAACAAAAATCTTGATCCTATTAATTCGTTATGTGAGTTGAAATATAAGGGGCAATACTCAGGGTATATTAAGCAGATTTCAAAAGATCTTTTCTATTGTTTTTACTGGTCTCCTATGCAAATGGAATTGTACAAAACATTAATTAAAACATGCAGGAAAATAGAAATAGACGCGACTGGAAAATTAGTAAAAACAATAGAAAAACTAAATGGTGAGAAGAAACATATATTCTTATACCAAATTATTATAAAAGGTGCAAATGGTATACAACCAGTATTTCAAATGCTTTCAGAAAAGCACGATACAAATTTAATTACGTACTGGTTGAGGGAGATCATAAGACACGGGGCACCAGTGCCTCCAGAAGTTGATTGCGATTATTCACTGGCGCTTTTGAATGCAACCAGCTTAGCATTCAATGAACGTTGTTTAAAAAATTACATTTCCGATTGCTATCGTTGGATTAGTGGCGAAATTTTGCAACATCCACTTCACTGTTTTATCAGAATTGATATTGCCCATTTGATAAAAATTATTTGTAGCAAGGATGTATTTCATAGAAAGCATCCTAAAATTAAAGACTTCTTTGTGCGATGCGCGGGGCTAATGTCATCGTGTGATAATATGGAAGATTTTAATACACTGCTTAGCTCAATATTTATTGTCGCTTACAGTGAGTACGATGGCAAAGATTGCGATGGAAATGATGTAATTTGTGAGCAGAAGCGATCGTATTTATTCGAAAGAATAAAGTCATTCACCTTTACGAGCGACGAGAATGACAAAGAATACGATGATTTAGAAACGTTAAATGAAAATGAAAATATAGTTGCATTTATAAATAGTATCAGAGATGCGGCTGAGCAAATTGCAAAAGACAGTGTAGAGACAGATAGGTACAACGCATTTTATTGTCCAGAATTAGTCACATATCTAGTTAAATTAGCTAAACATTTTCCTCTCTGGACACAGGTGATGAGGGGATATTTCCCTCTGTCATCGAATATAGCGACATCCTCTAGATGTGAAGCATATTTTAAAGATCTGAAGCATTCAGATTTGGGCGCAAATTATAAACCAATGCGCGTGGATAAATTTATCATACACCACATAAAATCTATCGAAAGTCTCTCGAAATTAGAACGTGCTGCAATTAAACGCACGAACGAAAAAATTGCACTGCTGCAAACTGAGGTTAGACAAGAAAAAGAAAGAAAAATTGATTCGCGTGATTTTGGCGAAAATGCGCAGAACGCTGCGCATACTTATGATTATTTAAGGGAACAGGAAAATTGGAAAGGATTAAATGTTGCAGCCAAATCAAATAAATTAAAAGATTTACAAGTTTCAGCTAATAATAGGAATTATATAGACGACGATGAAAATAAAGATAATTTAAATACAAACGCGGATGTACAAAAAAGCAATAAATTAAATATAATGCAGAAGCCCTTAATCGAAAACAAAAATAATACTCCTAGAGGGAAATATTTAACTCCATGCCCAGACATTCACCTCACATATGACAGGCCATTAAGGAAAAGAAGAAATGAAATATTAATAAATGGAAATAACTGTAATTTGGTTACTCTTAATGGCAAAAAAATATATATTAAAAATACGTGTGCATTCGACTCATTGGTTGAAATATTAACCAGTGCGTATTGCAATTATAGTACATTTAAAAACTGGATCGATGAAAACTCAGAAAATATATTTCTGATGTTTGTCAAAAAATACGCTATGGAGAATATTAACAACTCTGTGTACGAAGAACGAGGAGCTATTTTATGTACAATATTTGAAATTCGCAATAATATTGTAGATTGTACTACAAGTCCCAATTGGCTATTTTCAAAACTTATTACTGACGTTTGCAGTGTCGAAGAAAATAGAATCTGCGGCAAATGTAAAGTACATTTGAGAAAATATTTTGTAATAGATTTTATTAGTACAAACACAACTGAAGATTTTAAACAAAATTTTCTTAATTTTGTTGCGCAATTCTTCAGTACACAAACAGTCACGTGTAAAACATGTCAATCAGCAGTGCAATTAAAGAGAGAAGCAAAATCATATGTGGTTATAGACCCCGAAATCTTTTTGCAACAAAATAAAATGAAATATCCGAATGGAATAGTTTTAAACAGCATCCCAGAAAAATTTCAAATAGAAGATGCGATATACATTTTAAGTGGCATCGTATGTCATAGCCCACAACATTTTACAGCTTACTGCCGTAATACAGCAGGAATATGGACATTACACAATGATGTTAGTCAAAAGTTGCGGACAATTACAAATCCACAAAGGGTAAAAATAAATCCGTCAACAATAATATTTATAAAAATATAAAAATTCTGTTAAAAGTTTAATTCAACAGAATATATGATAATGGTACCTTACAATAGTAAAACTATTGAATCGGTCCGGCGTCGTACCGCTCTGTAAAGTGCGGTACCACTGACTCTGTCAGTGGTCACAAGTGCCAGCCATGGCACTTGTACTCGCGGATCATACGATCACGCGAGTCGATCGACGCCGACGTAACTTTCCAAGAAAGTGACGAAAGAAATAATAAATTTGACCGGTCCGGCGTCGCACCGCTCTGTAAAGTGCGGTACCACTGACTCTGTCAGTGGTCACAAGTGCCAGCCATGGCACTTGTACTCGCGGATCATACGATCACGCTAGTCGATCGACGCCGACGTAACTTTCCAAGAAAGTGACGAAAGAAATAATAAATTTGACCGGTCCGGCGTCGCACCGCTCTGTAAAGTGCGGTACCACTGACTCTGTCAGTGGTCACAAGTGCCAGCCATGGCACTTGTACTCGCGGATCATACGATCACGCGAGTCGATCGACGCCGGCGTAACTTTCCAAGAAAGTGACGAAGGAAATAATAAATTTAATTCACCCTTTAATTCGATTCTCGAGGGTGTACAAACGAAATCACTGGATGGACAAACGTCTTCTACATCTAAGCTAACGAAATATATCGCCGAACCACCGATTTTGATTATTTATTCGAAAAAAAACCAACTTTAACTTGGTCGGTACAACCGTATCGTACATCTTGGCTATTTTTATTAATAATTCGATTCTGCAGGGTGGACAAACGAAATCTTTGGGTGGACAAACGTCTTCTACATCTGAACTAACGAAAACCATCGTTGGACGAACGATTTTGATAATTTATTCGAAAAAAATCGAACCTAAACGTGATCGTTTCGGCGGTGTCCTTCTTCTCGCAATTTTGATTAATAATTCGATTCTGCAGGGTGGACAAACGAAGTCTTTGGGTGGACAAACGTCTTCTACATCTAAGCTAACGAAATATATCGCCGAACCACCGATTTTGATTATTTATTCGAAAAAACTCGAACTTTAACTTGGTCGGTACAACCGTATCGTACATCTTGGATATTTTTATTAATAATTCGATTCTGCAGGGTGGACAAACGAAATCTTTGGGTGGACAAACGTCTTCTACATCTGAACTAACGAAAACCATCGTTGGACGAACGATTTTGATAATTTATTCGAAAAAAATCGAACTTAAACGTGATCGTTTCGGCGGTGTCCTTCTTTTCGCAATTTTTATTAATAATTCGATTCTGCAGTGTGGACAAACGAAATCTTTGGGTGGACAAACGTCTTCTACATCTACGCTAACGAAATATATCGCCGAACCACCGATTTTGATTATTTATTCGAAAAAACTCGAACTTTAACTTGGTCGGTACAACCGTATCGTACATCTTGGCTATTTTTATTAATAATTCGATTCTGCAGGGTGGACAAACGAAATCTTTGGGTGGACAAACGTCTTCTACATCTAAGATAACGAAATATATCGCCGAACCACCGATTTTAATTATTTATTCGAAAAAACTCGAACTTCAACTTGGTCGGTACAACCGTATCGTACATCTTGGCTATTTTTATTAATAATTCGATTCTGCAGGGTGGACAAACGAAATCTTTGGGTGGACAAACGTCTTCTACATCTGAACTAACGAAAACCATCGTTGGACGAACGATTTTGATAATTTATTCGAAAAAAATCGAACTTAAACGTGATCGTTTCTCCGGTGTCCTTCTTTTCGCAATTTTTATTAATAATTCGATTCTGCAGGGTGGACAAACGAAATCTTTGGGTGGAAAAACGTCTTCTACATCTAAGATAATGAAATATATCGCCGAACCACCGAATTTGATTATTTCTTCGAAAAAACTCGAACTTTAACTTGGTCGGTACAACCGTATCGTACATCTTGGCTATTTTTATTAATAATTCGATTCTGCAGGGTGGACAAACGAAATCTTTGGGTGGACAAACGTCTTCTACATCTGAACTAACGAAAACCATCGTTGGACGAACGATTTTGATAATTTATTCGAAAAAAATCGAACTTAAACGTGATCGTTTCGGCGGTGTCCTTCTTTTCGCAATTTTTATTAATAATTCGATTCTGCAGTGTGGACAAACGAAATCTTTGGGTGGACAAACGTCTTCTACATCTAAGCTAACGAAATATATCGCCGAACCACCGAATTTGATTATTTATTCGAAAAAACTCGAACTTTAACTTGGTCGGTACAACCGTATCGTACATCTTGGATATTTTTATTAATAATTCGATTCTGCAGGGTGGACAAACGAAATCTTTGGGTGGACAAACGTCTTCTACATCTGAACTAACGAAAACCATCGTTGGACGAACGATTTTGATAATTTATTCGAAAAAAATCGAACTTAAACGTGATCGTTTCGGCGATGTCCTTCTTTTCGCAATTTTTATTAATAATTCGATTCTGCAGTGTGGACAAACGAAATCTTTGGGTGGACAAACGTCTTCTACATCTACGCTAACGAAATATATCGCCGAACCACCGATTTTGATTATTTATTCGAAAAAACTCGAACTTTAACTTGGTCGGTACAACCGTATCGTACATCTTGGCTATTTTTATTAATAATTCGATTCTGCAGGGTGGACAAACGAAATCTTTGGGTGGACAAACGTCTTCTACATCTGAACTAACGAAAACCATCGTTGGACGAACGATTTTGATAATTTATTCGAAAAAAATCGAACTTAAACGTGATCGTTTCGGCGATGTCCTTCTTTTCGCAATTTTTATTAATAATTCGATTCTGCAGTGTGGACAAACGAAATCTTTGGGTGGACAAACGTCTTCTACATCTAAGCTAACGAAATATATCGCCGAACCACCGATTTTGATTATTTATTCGAAAAAACTCGAACTTTAACTTGGTCGGTACAACCGTATCGTACATCTTGGCTATTTTTATTAATAATTCGATTCTGCAGGGTGGACAAACGAAATCTTTGGATGGACAAACGTCTTCTACATCTGAACTAACGAAAACCATCGTTGGACGAACGATTTTGATAATTTATTCGAAAAAAATCGAACTTAAACGTGATCGTTTCGGCGATGTCCTTCTTTTCGCAATTTTTATTAATAATTCGATTCTGCAGTGTGGACAAACGAAATCTTTGGGTGGACAAACGTCTTCTACATCTAAGCTAACGAAATATATCGCCGAACCACCGATTTTGATTATTTATTCGAAAAAAATCGAACTTTAACTTGGTCGGTACAACCGTATCGTACATCTTGGCTATTTTTAATAATAATTCGATTCTGCAGGGTGGACAAACGAAATCTTTGGGTGGACAAACGTCTTCTACATCTGAACTAACGAAAACCATCGTTGGACGAACGATTTTGATAATTTATTCGAAAAAAATCGAACTTAAACGTGATCGTTTCGGCGGTGTCCTTCTTTTCGCAATTTTTATTAATAATTCGATTCTGCAGTGTGGACAAACGAAATCTTTGGGTGGACAAACGTCTTCTACATCTACGCTAACGAAATATATCGCCGAACCACCGATTTTGATTATTTATTCGAAAAAACTCGAACTTTAACTTGGTCGGTACAACCGTATCGTACATCTTGGCTATTTTTATTAATAATTCGATTCTGCAGGGTGGACAAACGAAATCTTTGGGTGGACAAACGTCTTCTACATCTGAACTAACGAAAACCATCGTTGGACGAACGATTTTGATAATTTATTCGAAAAAAATCGAACTTAAACGTGATCGTTTCTCCGGTGTCCTTCTTTTCGCAATTTTTATTAATAATTCGATTCTGCAGGGTGGACAAACGAAATCTTTGGGTGGACAAACGTCTTCTACATCTAAGCTAACGAAATATATCGCCGAACCACCGATTTTGATTATTTATTCGAAAAAACTCGAACTTTAACTTGGTCGGTACAACCGTATCGTACATCTTGGCTATTTTTATTAATAATTCGATTCTGCAGGGTGGACAAACGAAATCTTTGCGTGGACAAACGTCTTCTACATCTAAGATAACGAAATATATCGCCGAACCACCGATTTTAATTATTTATTCGAAAAAAATCGAACTTTAACTTGGTCGGTACAACCGTATCGTACATCTTGGCTATTTTTATTAATAATTCGATTCTGCAGGGTGGACAAACGAAATCTTTGGGTGGACAAACGTCTTCTACATCTGAACTAACGAAAACCATCGTTGGACGAACGATTTTGATAATTTATTCGAAAAAAATCGAACTTAAACGTGATCGTTTCGGCGGTGTCCTTCTTTTCGCAATTTTTATTAATAATTCGATTCTGCAGTGTGGACAAACGAAATCTTTGGGTGGACAAACGTCTTCTACATCTACGCTAACGAAATATATCGCTGAACCACCGATTTTGATTATTTATTCGAAAAAACTCGAACTTTAACTTGGTCGGTACAACCGTATCGTACATCTTGGCTATTTTTATTAATAATTCGATTCTGCAGGGTGGACAAACGAAATCTTTGGGTGGACAAACGTCTTCTACATCTGAACTAACGAAAACCATCGTTGGACGAACGATTTTGATAATTTATTCGAAAAAAATCGAACTTAAACGTGATCGTTTCTCCGGTGTCCTTCTTTTCGCAATTTTTATTAATAATTCGATTCTGCAGGGTGGACAAACGAAATCTTTGGGTGGAAAAACGTCTTCTACATCTAAGATAACGAAATATATCGCCGAACCACCGAATTTGATTATTTATTCGAAAAAACTCGAACTTTAACTTGGTCGGTACAACCGTATCGTACATCTTGGCTATTTTTATTAATAATTCGATTCTGCAGGGTGGACAAACGAAATCTTTGGGTGGACAAACGTCTTCTACATCTGCACTAACGAAAACCATCGTTGGACGAACGATTTTGATAATTTATTCGAAAAAAATCGAACTTAAACGTGATCGTTTCGGCGGTGTCCTTCTTTTCGCAATTTTTATTAATAATTCGATTCTGCAGGGTGGACAAACGAAATCTTTGGGTGGACAAACGTCTTCTACATCTGAACTAACGAAAACCATCGTTGGACGAACGATATTGATAATTTATTCGAAAAAAATCGAACTTAAACGTGATCGTTTCGGCGGTGTCCTTCTTTTCGCAATTTTTATTAATAATTCGATTCTGCAGTGTGGACAAACGAAATCTTTGGGTGGACAAACGTCTTATACATCTAAGCTAACGAAATATATCGCCGAACCACCGATTTTGATTATTTATTCGAAAAAACTCGAACTTTAACTTGGTCGGTACAACCGTATCGTACATCTTGGCTATTTTTATTAATAATTCGATTCTGCAGGGTGGACAAACGAAATCTTTGGGTGGACAAACGTCTTCTACATCTGAACTAACGAAAACCATCGTTGGACGAACGATTTTGATAATTTATTCGAAAAAAATCGAACTTAAACGTGATCGTTTCTCCGGTGTCCTTCTTTTCGCAATTTTTATTAATAATTCGATTCTGCAGGGTGGACAAACGAAATCTTTGGGTGGAAAAACGTCTTCTACATCTAAGATAACGAAATATATCGCCGAACCACCGAATTTGATTATTTATTCGAAAAAACTCGAACTTTAACTTGGTCGGTACAACCGTATCGTACATCTTGGCTATTTTTATTAATAATTCGATTCTGCAGGGTGGACAAACGAAATCTTTGGGTGGACAAACGTCTTCTACATCTGAACTAACGAAAACCATCGTTGGACGAACGATTTTGATAATTTATTCGAAAAAAATCGAACTTAAATGTGATCGTTTCGGCGGTGTCCTTCTTTTCGCAATTTTTATTAATAATTCGATTCTGCAGGGTGGACAAACGAAATCTTTGGGTGGACAAACGTCTTCTACATCTGAACTAACGAAAACCATCGTTGGACGAACGATTTTGATAATTTATTCGAAAAAAATCGAACTTAAACCTGATCGTTTCGGCGGTGTCCTTCTTTTCGCAATTTTTATTAATAATTCGATTCTGCAGGGTGGACAAACGAAATCTTTGGGTGGACAAACGTCTTCTACATCTGAACTAACGAAAACCATCGTTGGACGAACGATTTTGATAATTTATTCGAAAGAAATCGAACTTAAACGTGATCGTTTCGGCCGTACCCTTCTCTTCGCAATTTTTATTAATAATTTGATTCTGAAGGGTGGACAAACGAAAATTTGGGGTGGACAAACGTGGACAAACGCTGGACAATCATTCCCCACTGACAAATCATCAAAAAGTTTTCATGGGGGTGCTGGTGAAAAAATTTTTTTTTTCCATAACTTTTTTTTGAAGGGTGGACAAACGAAAATTTTTGTTGGACAAACGTGGACAAACGATGGACAAACGAATGCCATCGAGTTTTTTAAAAAAAATCACATTTGGGGGTGCTAACTTCACAGACCTCTCAACTCCTCCCTGGTCGGGACCTAATCCCCAGTGTTCGTTTCTCGCTTCTTTCTGGCCGAAGGGGGGAGCGAGATGGGACGCTTTGCCTGCGCGACGGGCGCGAACGCAAAGGACGGAATGTCATGCGTCCGAAAGACGGAGCGACACAAAACATCATTCCGTCGTGTGTCTCGTACCGCCCTCGCTCGCTTTCAGTGCCTCTCGCTCGCTCTCGCCTTCGCCGGACAAGAGTGAGACAGAAGTGGTAGGAATAGCGAAAATTCCACATCGTGTACACCAAACCGAGCCCGTAACGAGATAATACTGTAGTATCTTTTATTTGAGTTTATCCAGATATCGACGTGCGTTACGAAAAGTAGCATATTTCATTTTTTGTTTACAAAGAGCAGCATATTTCAATCTATCACGAGAACAAGCACGATTCACATTTCGCCACGAGCAGTAACACATTTCAAACACTGCTGCGAAAAGTAGCACGTTTTATTTGTTTTCTGAAGAGTAAAATATTTCAGTTTCCAAACAGTTCACAGTCGATGTTGATCTTCTATGAAACGTGATATTTTTCGCGGCTAAAGGCAAACCGTGCTATTTTTCGCGGCAAAGTATCGAAATGTACTACCTTTCGTCGCGAAACAGCATAAAATGCTATTCTTCGTGGCAATGAATGAAAACATCCTACTTTTCGAGAACAAAATCGAAACATTCTGTTTTTCGTGGACAGAATGAGCAGCGTGCTAGTCTTCAAAACACAAATGAAATGTGCTACTTTTTGTAACGCACGTCGATATTATATTTGCCCATCTCTGTTCTCCAGCCGCTTCGCTGTGATTCATTCAAGCCTCCCTGACGATAAAATAGTAATAGGGAAAATGCGGCAACAGCGCGATTCGACTCTCGATACGTCTCGGCAACTATGTCTTTCCTACATTTATCGGCTAGTTTGGTCTTCCACCGATTCTGATGGTACATGGCGCGAATATACCATCAACGCCGGTGACGGAGAATCCTGGAAGCTTCATTCTGTCATTCCTCGAGTCTGTCTCAGTACACGAGTCAGAAATTCATTATTATTTCAACGTGCGGTGGTTATTAGCGTTCAAACGCACCAGACCACCCTGCACTGATGTCTACTGGAGGCAACTATACCCGCAAAAACTTTCTTCGTGCCGATTCCAGGACGAAAGACGGTTGAAACGGTTTGTTTACTACATCGCGTATAGGCAGGATTGGCGGAACCATTATGCAAGTTATGCGCTACATAAGGGCGCCAGCCGAATGGGACGCTAAAAAACTATATCACACGCTTAATAATGAAGGAATCCAACCCCCACGTGAACGGAATGTACACCCCATAAAGACAAAACGTATTAAATAGAAAACAGGTGCAAAAATTTGGATGCACCAAAAATTTTCTTGCATATGGGCGCCAGCTAACCTCGCGTCGGCCCTGCGTATACGTCACGGTGGTTCTACATGGCTGCAGTATACCATTAGCGCCACCAACGGAGAAGCCTCATTCTGTCAGTTTTCGAGTCATAAATTCATTATTATTTCAACGTACGGTACTTATTAGCGTTCAAACGCACCAGACCACCCTGCACTGATGTCTACTGGAGGCAACTATACCCGCAAAAACTTTCTTTTTACCGATTCCAGGACGAAAGACGGTTGAAACGGTTTGTTTACTACATCGCGTATACGTACACGCTTTTTCTAGCTTGTGTGAGCGTACGCACACATTAAAGGCCCGCCGAGACGGCAGCCTTAAGGGTGAAAGCAATCCACGATCGCGAATTCATATGAAAATTTGTGTATTGTATTTATTTAAACTATTTTCAGACGCTCCGTTTGAATAATTGCTGTGCGGCGTGCAAGATAGCGGCTGTTCTGTTTATCTGATACAAAACACCAAAAATAGTTTTGTTCTTCAAGAAATTGCGCAGATAATGAAGGTCGATTGGGAGGATAAAAACTGCAAAATTCACAAAATAACGGCAACTTTTACTGCGTTCCGAGGTTCATTACTTGCGCAATTTCCTAAAAAAAACAAAATTCCTTTTGGTATTTTATTTCAGATGAAGAGAACAGTCGCTATGCTGCACACCGCACAGCAACTTTTCAACCAGAGCGCCTGACAATTGTTTAAATACAAAAAAATACACAGATTTTCATATGAATTCGCGATCGTATCTATAAAACTCTAATAACTCCTACTATAATTTTCTTCAACATTTGACGAATGTTCATTGCTATTATTATAATTATTGTTGCTGAAGATGGTTTGTTCCCGGATCGGCACAGCATAGAGCCTACATTCGTTATCACACAAACCTGTGTGAGGCTTTAAAGTTTTTAGCAACCCTCTTCTCAACACGGCTGTTATTATGGTGTCCGCATAAATAGCCTGCTCCGGATCCATCCTTTCTAATTGCTTGGCAACTTTTATGCCTGAGGCTTCGTACTCCGATATTTCGATTCGGCTGGTAGTGGGGTTGTTCAACGCGACAGCGCAAGTTTTTAAAACTTCAATGACGCCGTCATCATTTCTTTTCTTCTTGGCGCAGCGATTGATTTCGCCAGCCGGCCGTTTATTTCTGCTTCCACACGGTTGCACTTCTTCGTCCTTCATACAAAAAAAAACACAAATAATTTAATAAAATAAGAAATAACAGAGAAATTAAATTTTGTTTATTTTTGTATTGTATTTTGTTTTGTCATAGTTCCCGAATACCAAGGACGAGTGGAAAAAAATAGCGGAAGGGTTTCATAACAAATGGGATTTCGTCAACTGCGGAGGTGCTATGGATGGAAAACACATCCGAATTGTTCCACCACCGAATTCCGGGGCTTTTTATTATAATTACAAAAATTACTATAGTATCGTACTAATGGCGTTAGTCGATTCGAATTGCGAGTTTATTTTTGTCGACGTCGGCAAAAATGGAAGGATATCGGATGGTGGTATTCTCGAACACACGGAATTTATGAGGCGTTTAAATAACGGGCAGTTGAATTTGCCGGAAAATAATGAAACAATAAAAAATTTAAACTTCGCCTTTGGCTAGGCGATGAAGCGTTTGCTTTAACTAATAATTTTTTAAAGCCGTATGCTCAAAGGGAACTGGACCACGATAAAAGAATATATAATTATAGATTATCGCGAGCTAGGAACGTAGTCGAAAATACATTCGGTATATTATCCTCGCGATTTCGAGTATTACATACAGCAATTAATATGAAGGTGGAAAATATATCATATGTTATATTGACTACTTGCGTTCTTCATAATTTCTTACGGAGACGGAGTGCAGCATATATGACGAACAACAGGAGTATGCAGGAGGGGAATTGTCAAAACGATGCAGTAGAGATGGATAATTTGCAACCTCTTAATCATAGGAATATAAATAACTCTGCCAAACAAAATAGGGACCGTTATAAAGAGTATTTTGTAGGAGAAGAAAGTGTTCCGTGGCAGGAAGATATGTTGAATGCGTATAGAGCGTAAGTGTTTGATGTATTAAGGGGTCATGCCTACCTGTGAGGTTTGAACACACAATTATTTTGTGTTTGTTTTTATTAAAAAACTTGAAGACTTTTTTAAATAAACAGGTTGTGTATTCGAAAGTATATATTTTACAATTCTTGTAGTTTTTTGCAATGCAATATATAAATAAATAATGGAATTATAGACAATCTCCCGGCAGTTTTTTTTTACGGTCATCATAAAGTGCTTAAATAAAAAAAAAGCTGCCGGGAGATCGTCTATAATTCTATTATTTATTTATATATTACATTGCAAAAAACTACAAGAATTGTAAAATATATACTTTCGAATACACAACCGTTTATTTAAAAAAGTCTTCAAGTTTTTTAAAAAAACAAACACAAAATAATTGTGTGACTGTGCCATATAGTGTATTATGTGTACCGTGTGTCTTAAGGTCGAGTTTTCTAGCCACGATCGGCGGCTGCGGCCGGCGGCGGTTCTACTAGCGCAATGGAGACAGATGCATACTTCTCCATTACACTAGGAAACTCGATCTTAACAAGAAGACGTTTCTAGGTTCTACGGCTCCGATTGCTTTGGTTTTTGGATGTGTTTTAGAGGAGCCAAAAATAAGAAATATGTACGTGTTTTTCTTATATCGGCTCGTTTGCATATTTAGAGGGTCAAAACCACCACTCATCGTTCATTAGAAGAGGTACAAAAGATCCTATTGTTAGTTTAAAGAATATTATAACATTGTGTTGAATAAAACCTGATATATATACAGTCGGTGTAGAAAGTATTTGTACAGCGACGAATTTAAAATAAAACTTGATATAATTGCGTTATTAATAAATTTTAATGAAAAATAATGATTTATAAATATTCTTTGATGTTTTTAGAATAGACCTTGTATAAACAAAATTTTATTACTCTTGATCTTTACGAAAATATAAATAAACACATCTAAGTGTACAGAAATGGACGCAACCGTTACCGGATGCAACGAGTAATAACCAAGCCGGTCAGTCGCAAGTCAGCGTTTGTAGATGCAGTACACAAATTAGAATTATTTCTCAAAATGGTCGTAAAGGTCCCGAAACAACGGAAGCTGAACGAAAAATTATTATTAGCTTACATAATCAGTGCAAATCGCTTGCAGAAATTGCTCGCATTGTAAATAGAGCAAGGTCTACTATTCAGAGCATTATTGATAGGTTCGGAGTACGAAAAACAGTACAAAATAAACGAAGATCTGGACGTCCAAAAGAGTTCAATGAATACGTTGGACGAATAATTACTCGCAAAGTGAAACAAAATCCGCGTATAAGTGCAGAAAAAATTGTTGCAGAGCTTAGGAACAACAATGGCATGAGTGTTAGTGCCAGTACAGTGCGTAGTTTTTTACGAAGTAACGAGTATCACGGTAGAGTAGCCCGTAAGAAATGCTTCGTGAGTGAAACTAATCGGAAGAAAAGGTTGGAATTTGCAAAACAGCACATTAACACACCAATGCAATACTGGAACAGAGTCATTGTCTCTGATGAGAGTAAGTTTGAAATATTTGGGTCCAATAAACACTTTACGGTATGGAGGAAGAAGAATACGGAGTACCGAAAAGAAAACTTGCGACCTACGGTGAAACACGGCGGAGGTTCGGTATTAGTCTGGGGTTGTATGAGTGCAGCTGGAATAGGGTCTCTACATTTTATCGACGGAATGATGAACCACAGGGTTTATATTGACATTCTAAAGAATCACCTCCACTCTAGTGCAACTAAAATGGGAATTGAAGATAATTTTATCTTCATGCAGGACAACGATCCAAAGCATACTGCTTATAATACCAAACTGTGGATCTTATATAACACCCCAAAGTACTTGAAGACGCCTCCACAATCTCCGGACATCAATCCCATTGAACACCTATGGGACTATCTTGAAAGAAAAATTCGCAATCATCACATAACATCGAAGGCAGGTCTGAAAGCCGCACTCCTGGAAGAGTGGAATAAAATACCGCCCAATGTAACGTCTCATTTAGTTAATTCTATGCCGAGAAGACTTGAAGCAATTGCAAAATCAAAAGGACATCCCACTAAATATTAAAATATCAAACAACTAGTTTCTTTGTTTAATTTACTAATTGTTTTTCGTGTAAAATGGATAGTGTACGAATAATTATTACGAGCCATTTTCTGCCAATTTTTCAATTTTTTATTATATTTAGACAACAATTGTGAGTAAATTTGTTTTGTTTACGCAAAGATAATTCAGGAAACTTCAATGAATATAACGTCTTTGTCAATGTATTAAAAACTTGTAAATAAAAGTATTTAAATAAAGCTATTTCTAGAAAAGTATCACTGTATGAATACTTTCTACACCGACTGTATATTTCATTTGCGTCATAAGTACCTCTTCTTATGAACTTTGAAGGGTTCTTTCACCCCATACGTATGTCTACGCACCAATACAAAAAAAACACGTATTCCTTGTTTTTTGCTCCTCTAAAGCATATCCAAAAACGAATGTAATCGGAGGCGGATATCCAAAAAACATCTCTTTCTGAGTGAGTGCTGGGGAACGATAGTATTAATATATATGTTAATAATAATCATTTGCGTACATTGTACAACAGGGATGCACAGACTTATTAAGACCAAGGGCCACATAGATTCACTCTGACTTGTAGGAGGGCCGCCAAAAAACATGAACGTTAGCTATCATATATTATTTGTTTCATTTCTATGTATCATATATTATGACTTGTTAAAATTAAAATAACACATGGTGAGCGGCCCGCCAGAAAATCACCGGAGGGCCGCGATCTGTGCATCACTGCTGTACAGAGTGTTCAAAAAGTAATGGTCACTGGTTTGGAGGGTGAATGTGCACCTCTGGACCAGTGAAGATTTGTTAAAAAAAATTTCTACAAAATTTTTTATGACAGTGAAAATGATGTTTCAACAATTCGATTGTATAGAATTGCACGTATAGGCATGGACCTACCACTACTCTGACGCTTTGGTAGCATCTACCCAAATGGTGGGGCCGGCCCAGTACGCACCCCTAAACGTAAACAAACACAATCCGACGTTTAAAGGGACAGAAGGTAGTGCAAGGTGCATTGACCTAGTTTGAGCCACTGTGCCAGACCCCCACCATTCGGGTACATACTACCAAAACGGCAGAGTAGTGGGTACGCCCATGCCTATACGTGCAACTCTATACAATCGAATCGTTGTAACATCATTTTCAATGTTATAAACAATTTTGTAACAATTTTTTTTAACAAATTCACCTCCCAAACCAGGGACATTACTTTTTGAACTCCTTGTATATTAAGTCGATCTGCGCATGCGTTAACATTATTGTTTGAATACGATTTAATTGAATTATTTTGTAATCATAATTCATGAAGTAATTCAATTGTAATTCTGCACATCTCTGTGCAATTGTAACACCTACATACTTAGTCACCCTAATAAACTATAATTTCATCAAAAGACAACCATATGTTTCCTTTTTATTGTCTGTGTCCATTGTAAAATTATATTCCGTTTCTTGTTTACCTTCAGTACTACATTGAAATGATATTTCCACGTAGTTGGAGCCACAGAGGCACCGACTATATGTATATAGATACATAGGTATATATACATAGGTATATATGCGATAAGAAAGCTCAACAAATTCTGAGTATTACTTCAAACAGACATTAATATACAGGCAAAATGCCAGATAGTATAAACTTATAGTTTTTGTGAAATAAATTCCCGAAAATGGCGTTGATAAATAGGCAGTTACAGATCCGCGCAATACAACTTTGCCTCCGTGTGGTCACCGAGTAGGCCATGAGTCAGCCGTACGTGCGAGAGAATCCGGCCGTCGGCGTTCTTTTAATTTCAATTCGAAAAACATCTAACTGCACACCGACGAGTATCATACAAAGTAACCACCAATGAATACTGATTTTACACAGGAAAGTCGTCGCTTATTTTTTTTTTAGGAGTGTAGTAATAAAATAAATGAGGTCATAAATAAACTTACTTGATTGTGAGGCTGCGTATCAGTGTCGTCCATGTCATGAACGACTGGATCTTCACTCTCAATTTGTTCGGCGTGTTCGTCCCGCATCGCTTCCGCCGAGTCCAGGAGTGATGTCTCTTCGATATTTGACACGCTGTCACTTGGGATGTCTTGATCTTTCGTAAATAGCAATAAATCATAGTACCACAGTGTTGGTACATAAATGTCATCAACACCCTTCCCAGACCGTGTGGATGCCACTACTTTTCTAAATTCTTTCCGAAATGACCCACGCAGACGTTGAATTTTTTTACTAACAAAATCTCTGTCTGCATTCGGAAATATTGTTTATGTAAATTACGATTTTGATAATCATTTGTTTTGACTTTCCACAGAGAAGGCATAGTTCTGTATAATGTATGTAATGAGCCCTGTAACAGCTTTATTACTCCACTTTACTTCTTCTGTCATAATTTTTAGTAATCACACAGCAAGTCACTAACGTAGCCGAACTATAAGAACGTATTGACACTTCGACTTTTCGTTGGATTCTGCCTTTTCTCCGTGTTTTCACTTAAAACGTAAGCATTGGTTCCTCCCTCCATAGGTAAATTCCTAGTGGAGGTGGTTATGGCAAAATATAATTGGTTAAGGAGTGACAAAAGGGGCTGATTTGAGCCCAGGAGAAAATGCAAAACGCTTTCGTCCTTCCCGAACGGCGGTCGGGTAATAAAAATCAGGGGTTGTAAATACAGTATTGTCTCCGTATATGCTCGGTTTGGTGTACATGATAGGTGTTCGTCGCTACCCCCACCACTTCTGTCTCACTCTTGTCCGGCGAAGGCAAGAGCGAGATGGAACGAGAGCGAGCGAGAACCACTGAAAGCGAGCGAGGACGGTACGAGACAGACGACGCGTTGATCTTTTGTCTCCCTCCGTCTTTCGGGCACCGTGACACTCCGTCCTTTGCGTGCGCGACGAGCGTGCGTGATGGTCGCAAGCACTTAGGTGAGCACGGGAACCGCATCGCAAAATCGTGACGCAGGCCCGGCTCAAGCCTTTTTTGCGCCCTAAGCGAACTTGTCAAATTGCGCCCTTTATTATAATACATTTATTTGAGATTATTTATGACTTTACTCTGCAAAATTAGGCGACTGCCTAGGGCGGAAAGTCGACAAGAGGTGCAAAATGATATTTTCATTACTGGTATTGTGGAAAATAAACTTTAAAATTAAATATTACAAGTTGTACTATAAGTGGATTAAACTACGAATACAAATTCAGAATAAGCTTATCAATAATCTCAAATAAATGTATTATAATAAAAGGCGTAACTTGGCAAGCTCGCCTAGGGCGCAAAAAAGACTCGTGCCGTGCCTGGCTATCTGACCGTGGCGCGCATGCGTCGAGCAGTCACGATTCCATCTGAGTGCTCGCACCCGTCGCCGCGCACGCAAAGCGTTCCATCTCACTCCCCCCTTCGGCCAGAAAGGAGCGAGAAACGAACACTCGGAATTAGGGATCTGTTCACGATAGGAGTTCAACGCCGGTCCCGACCAGCGAGCACATACGGAGACAATACTGTACATCTTTAGTTTACGTTTCGTGGCCAGATGTGCAAGCTCCGCGAGGTATTTCCTTATTTGACCACTGTCCTGGGATTCTCAACGTTTAGTCCAGCAATAAAGACGTCGTGGGCTGAAGCCCATCAGTGACGGCATTGCGGAAAGTCCCAGGAGTATGGCAATTAGAATTACCAAGGGTTCGCCAGGCGCAAGATATAAACTTAAATATACCGAGTCTTAAGAGTCATGCTTAAAAAAGATGAATATGTATGCGTAGGGGCGGGGTAATTAGAATATCTTGTTTTCTGACATTGATAAACTAAATTCTGTTTTATTATAAGTATGTAGAAATACACGTGGTTCCACTGAATACCTTGCAATCAATCCGCCGCGTTCATCAGTAAGTCGCTGCTAGTATATTTTCATAAACACCTGATGTAAAACAAACTCTTAATCTATACAATCTCATCAATGCGTTTATGTACTAAAAAATTACACGCGATTACTCGGGACGAGGGCCAATACACTTCGCGGAGGGACCCGGGAACAGGAAGTTCGCGCGGGGTCCAGCCTGCGCCGTGCACCCTTCCAATTACAGACAGAACCCTTATCGCTCGAATATATACACGCGCCCGAATATAAAAACAGAAGGACGCGCGACGATTGGATGCAAGAAAAGGTTCGCCATAGGGAGGAGATATTACTATGAAATGGTGGAAACTTCGCGTTTGCATGCTTGCAGGTACGATTGGTCATAAAATAATCTCCCTCCTACGGTTTACCTTCTCTCGCAGCGCGTACGTGGAGCTAGTTTTTGTTTTGATATTCCAACGCGTGTTTATACTCGAGCGATAAGAGATCCGTCTTTAATTTGAAGGCAGGACGGCGCAGGCGGAACCATGCGCGGTCAGCTGACTACCTCTTTTCTTCCTGTGTCTTCTCTGCGAGGCGTATTGATTAGTGATGGGCGTGATACCAGTCTTTTCTCATCAGTTTTAAGCAGTTCGATACCCAAAGTACTCGCTAACTTCGTTAAAAATAGTCAGATTTACATGAAATTTTGTATAATTTTCACTTGAAACCCGTATAGAATCCATCGGTATCACTTCCATAATAATACGATAAAGAATAAAGAATACAGCTTTTCTGAAACAGGTATGAATCCTCGGCCGACCACAGCGAATCGACGCCGGGGACCCACAGTGGAGGGTGAAATATTCCTTACAGCGTATTAAGAAATTCTTTATTCTTTATCGTATCGATATGAAAGTAACACCAATGGATTCCTGGCGTTCTCACAATTAAAATTATCCAAAATGTCGTGCAAATCGGAGTACTTTTACACAAGCAATACAAATCATAAAAGGAGTAGGCATTCCGTGGTCCGAGCGATGACCAGAACGAGCAAACAACCTTGCTGATTGGCCAAATTTTCCTTGGAGAGGAGGGACCTTCTCTCTGTGAGTTTGACGGTGTAGGAGGAACCCCCCTCTCCCTCTTCGCAACGTAGAGGGTGAAAATTAGACATCTGCTTACCAAAACTAGCCAGATGGATCGCCCAGAGTCTCGACATGGTCGCGGTTTATAACCGTATTGTCCCGCGAGTCAGCGGTGGAACCCGCCGATGGAGCAATATACTCATTAACTCAGACCGAAAAAAATTGAAATCCCTGAAAAACGGCAAAATGTCGATTGCCCCTTTTCGACATCTGACAGACAAATGCTTCCCGACGAAACCTTCGGAAACAAGCAATTGCCTAGTTGTAAACGAATGAATGAATTTGGCTTCGTAAATTATTTAATCGCCCGCTGTAAACGAGAAATGAATTTTCGCTTCGCTCTGAGCCCGCTTTTGTCCCGCAACACGGAATACTAAGTATATAGTTTTTTCATATAATTTTTAAATAGGTGCAAAAATTAGTCCATTAGTACGTTTATTACGGTTACTTTCCTTATATTTATTCTCTTTTCTTGTCGAACTATTCGAGAGTCACCCGAAAAGATTTCAAATAAGTAACACAAGTTTGTAGTTTCCCTTTCCCTGCTCGCTAAAATAAGAGAGAGTGGTAAAAAATACCTCCTCCTTTTATGATTTGTATTACTTGTGTAAAAGTAGACCGATTTGCATCGCATTTGATATGATTTTAATTGGGAGCCACGCTCATACAGATTACACAAATTTGGTAATTTTCTATTTCAGACAACTACAACGGCTGATTTTATGCTATCAGTGCGCATGGGGGTTTTGTAAGGCGCTCCATTTTAAGCTTTATAACTCCGGATATAACCACTATTTTTGCATACAATTTATTTTACATATTCCCTAAAGATTGACAAATGAAGCCACAAAGCTGGAAGTAAATAAAATTGTTTGGTTTTAAAAAATTTGCGTTCACTTCCTGCCGCTTGTAGCAGCTCGCAGAGGCTTGGCTGCCAGGATCGTCGCGCGCTTCAGGATTTCCGCACTGTCAGAAATCCACGCGGCACGTCGAACCCTTGGTTTCAAGTGCCGTTTTCCTTTTCTAACTACCTTTTCTGTCTCTTATGTAAACTCTTCTGGAGTCGAGGTTTGCACGCGGGCAGGATCGTGGTGCCTTCTGGCACGCGGACAGGACTGTGGTACTTTCTTGCGCACCACACTTTTCCGAACGCGCCACGCAAGAGCGTGGGTGAAAAATTTGACCTGCACCACGTGCAATCAGAAGACTACCCCCTTTCTTCAAAATATCTTGCATATTACATCTCTTCATCTTACATATCTTACATATAACATCACTTGCATACCTATGTGTATTTATTGTTTATCAATATTAGTTTTTATATTAAAACAAACAATGACATGGTAATTATTGCCGTCAATAGTAATAATTATGATCGTCACAACAGTGAATGTGTTAACTGCAATTTCATTTGCCATCGCATTGCCGGGGAAACATTTGGACATTTTTTAATGTACCCTTGTAAAATTTTACACTCGTTATAACTGCGTCATAAACCATTTCCATAATTTGTAGCACCTTCAGGTCAACCAAATGTAGCTTCGTAAAAACAGTTCAGTATACCTTCGTTACAGTGTGCCCTACAGTAACAGCATCTATGATATCCTCTATAAGCCAGGTATATCGAGGAATTTGTATACTTTTCGCGAACATATATCGCGATCGTGTCTTGCCGATCGTTTCGCAGATCGATTATATACATCGAACAGGTAGTACACAATACACCACTGCGGTGGATCGTGCATAAAGCATGTGGAGTCGACGTAGAAATGGGAGCCCGAACTCGCTGTCTCTAAGTAGTGACGGGTACGACCTTCTGGCCTGCGCGCAGGACCGCCGCGATCCGGCTTCACGTACTTTTGCGTGCCGCGTGGCGTGTGGCGCGCCGAACCGCGCGCCGAATCGCGTGCCGGAACGTCCGTGTAAAGGGCTCTATTATATGGCCACATTATTTAAAATAAAAAAAGAGAGTGTGATGTCCCACTATTTTTCGCGCGGTATTATTCTAAAGTCTCCCTCATAAATCGCTCCATAACTCCATCAAAATCCATCAAACTTAAATCTTAGCCCTTTACCCCAAATCACTGATCACCTTGGCGATGTACTTTAGCGGTCCCCATCTCAAGATAGTCAACTACAACCTCCAAATCCCCTCTTCGCCTTACGTGGCATGACCACTTCCCTCCTATTTAAATTTAAACAAGTCCCTCGTCCCAAAAGCTCTCTTATCTCGAGACCACGTCTCACCCCCTCTTTACGACTCACCGAGTCAAAGCCACTCTCACCCCTTTCCCGTCAAAACGCCTAAAATCCACCTAATGGGTCTTATCAATAGCTTAACAGAATCTTGGAAACCAATTGCGACGCATATTTCACGCATGATTCATTAACGTAGTCTAAATATAGACATTTATAAAAACCCCGGAAGTCCTATTGCGACGCATATTTCGTAAATAGGTCAAGGTGCATACCGCGCACACCCTTCATACCTGACATTCTTGTAAACCCTATAAATACGAGGACCCGCGAGACCGGAACTCACTCTTCTAAGGAAATACTTCCGCAGAACAACTATAAAAACGTCGAATCAAGTGCACAAAAGCATTATATTTAAATTCAGTGTTCTACTGCAACTACCGTAAGAAATTATAATTACCATCATTGTTATACGGCAAATCACCTTCATATATATTATTTTGTATTGTTAACGCTTATTGCATTTCATATTATTATTCTTGTATTAACGCTTATTGCTTTATATTATCATTTTGTATCGTTAACGCTTATTGCATTTCATATTATTATTCTTGTATTAACGCTTATTGCTTTATATTATCATTTTGTATCGTTAACGCTTATTGCATTTCATATTATTTTGATTCATATTATTATTTCGCTAACGCTCATTGTCTCATATTGTTAGCGTAGCAAATTCCTATTACTTTACATACTATTTTCTTTGGGTTATACACATGTATTGCATATTCATACACATATATTGCTGTTGATTACCTTTTATATAAATGTTATGTGCTAATGCTTAATGTCTGACGCATTATTATGTTAACCACGCTAATACATTGATATTGCATATATTCGTGCTTAAAGTAATAAACCTCTTTGCTTTAAATCACGCTTCGAATTATTATGAATATCCTTTGGTTACGAAGGCTCCAAATCTAAACAGGCTACTGCAACAGCTGATTTCAGTTCGTGAACGCGAGACTTCTTACAGTGTTTACTAACGTACTTTTGCATAGGCCGTATACAGCCATATGTCTAGACAAATTTCGCGGAAATATTACGTGTAGTTTCTTATGCGAATGCAACGGTAAATCCGATTACTAAGCCAAAACAAAGTGTTCTAACGGGTGTCACCACCAAAGTGATTACTATTTAAACCTTCCCTGGTCGCTCAGTGTTACGAATCTGGCATTTGAGCCTGGCTTCCTCCAACCCTCAGTGTTACGAATCTGGCATTCGAGCCTGGCTTCCTCCAACCCTCAGTGTTACGAATCTGGCATTCGAGCCTGGCATCCATTAACCCCACATTGTCATCGTCCTAAAGACCTCCACCCGGGACGTGACAAGAGATTAGAACTTTTTTTTACTAATACTGAAAGTATTGATTTACTGATATCGTATTTTCAGAATGTGTAAGTTACAACAATTATTTGAAATTATTGCTCTTATTATTATTTTTTTTATTCTTCCGACTATTGTATAAAACATATAACAAGAAAAAGTCTCCAAATCGAACAACACAACAGTTGACTCCCTGATTTTTGTAATTATTTTTGTTAATATTTAAAATGCGGACAGGGTTAAAAAATAAATAAATAATTAAACAACTTAAAATAACAGATATGGCGTATTCTAATTTCACTCAGCAAATATATTGTAAAATAGGAAAACGTTTTTGTTTAGGGCGTAAAGTTTAAATTACAACATGATCGACTGGTCAAATCCAGGGTTCAATGTAACGGGATTTCGGCAGAATGAAAAGAAAATTTAATTAAAAAATTGAAAGCAATTATGCCAACCAATCGCCTTGCCTTTTGGGAATCGTGACCAAGTTTCTGACAATGATAATTATAATAGTGACGACTGATAAACGACGATGATAAAGATTAAATTTACAACAGCCTATTCTTCGTAAATTTGTTAATATTAAAATAAATTTATTAAATTGTTTACAAATTAATTAGTGGTAAAATAAACAAAATTGTTTGTTCCGCGGCCCGCCCCGTCTCTTCCTCCTCTTCCTCCTCTTCCACTTCTTCCTCCGTGTCTCCACTGTCTCAGCTCTTTTTTGAGGTCGCTGTTCTGTAATATGAAAAATAAACATAAATCTTATGTTAATTACTGCAATAATCTTTAGGCGTTTTCACACTTTCATGAGAATGTAAGAAATGTGTAAATCCAGAATGATCGTTTTGCGTGAGATCTTCTACGTATATACATACCTCCTTTATGTACTTTAACGCCAGTTCTCGGTAGAGAATGGTTCGAGAATTCCGTCCCGACGACGGACTTCGACCGCTGCTTGAAGACCGACTTCAGGACGGAGTCCGGGTGCGTCTTGGCATCCGTCTTGGGGACGGAGTCCGGGTGCGCCTTGGTATCCGTCTTGGGGACGGAGTCCGGGTGCGCCTTGGCATCCGTCTTGGGGACGGAGTCCGAGTGCGCCTTGGCATCTGTCTTAGGGACGGAGTCCGCGTCTGCCTTGATATCCGTCTTGGGGACGGAGTCCGTCCTTGAAACGGACTCGGCTCCGGAGCCCGTTGCCTCTGTGCATTTTCTTTGCCAAACATCTAAAAACGAGTCGAAGAAACAGTTAAACTATTGAACGTAATTAAAATGGATATAAAAGTGCAGTAGAAGAGTACACGTTTATCAAGTTGGTACATTCGGGTCCAATATAGGCTTGCTTTAGCTAAGATTTAGTGCAGGAGCGCAATCTTCAGATTTCTAAATCCTGGAATTTCCAAGTTCGAAAGCGTTGAAATTCAAAGATTTCCAAAATTTGTAATTATGAGGTTATCAATTTTCAAAATATCTGTATTTTCAAATGTCCAACATTTGAGATTTTAAAATTTTCGATTTTTCCACTTCAGATGTTTAGAAACTGTTTAATTTTTATCACTTGTCTTCAGTTTCAACTAAAGGAAGCCTATATTGCACCCCAATGTATATATCTATTCTAGACATTTCGCGGGTAAATTATAACATGACTTTCTTATTTTACGTAAGAATGAAAAGACGAATCTCTGAGCGTGAAACTGGGTATCGACATTGCGGGGATGCCGGGCGAGGCACGCTTCGTAGAGTGGAGACTCTGGAGACTACCTCGATCATGATCACTTTGCGAGGCAGGCTCGTGCGACAGTCTCGCGCTACATCCAGTATGATATTTGCCTCGCCCAAGCCATGCGATTTTTGATCTTGGGGCCGCGAGGCACCTTTGAGCACGTCGAAAACTCGATGGCTGATGCCTCGTAAAGTAATCATGGTCGAGGTAGTCTCCAGACTCTCCAGTCCGCGAGTTGTGTGCCACGCGAGGCAGCCTCGCAATGGCGATACGCAGCTTGAGAAACACGCGGACACTCAAACAATCACAGTTCACACGATAGATTTTGCACAAAAAATTACAACAATACTATGACGGTAATCGAAAACTTTACCCGGAATATGTCTAAATACAGTGTTGGTTTGGAAGTACTAAAATATAGAAGTATGTCAGTTGTTATGAAAGTGGCGTCGGTCAAAATATAAAAAAAAAGAAATTTAACTTTACGTTTATCATGTATCACGTTGATATAATATGTAAAAAATAAGTGAAATGTAATAAACGAAAAAATTGGACTTAGACCGCTTTCATAATAACCGGCACATATAGTGAAAAAGACAGGAATAGTAAGCGCGAAGGTACTTACGATCTTTACTGCTCGACAGTCGCTTTTTTTCTGACGATCGAGCCTTTGCTACCCTCAAGGGTGGACAGGGCCCAAACTGCCTTTCTCACTCCCTCAAGATTTTGTATTTCACTCGCACCAAGGACCGAGCGGGGCGTGATCGGCCCGCGTAAAAGTTCGAATGCGCAAAGGTTTGAAAACGCGGTGCGTGCTCGCGCGTACTTGCGGGGTGGTCCTTCACCGTCAGGCAAATAGGAAAGGATAATGGTACAACGAAATATGAATTCTTCGCTAATAAAGTCGATAATACGTCCAAAGTATATGCACAGGATAATCAAAAATTCTTTCCTGTGCACATTTCTGTGCACCAAACAGTATTCCCGGAAGTACATATTCTACGTAAATGTATCAGCATACCACCAATCCTAATGAGAAAGAGAGGAACAGGGCGCGTATATCCGTTCCTTTCCCACTATCTTCTGTTTAGCCTCTCAGCATCCGTAAACATTGCAGCGACAACGCTAGTTGATCAGTTTCTTGTCGTTTGCACTACGGTGAAGACGCAGAAAGCAATCGGGCTTTTATTTGATGCGCGGATATTGATACATGAAATATTCATAATTTGTGAATTGTTCCATTTCCGCGTGGTTCGTTACTGTAGTGCTGATAACTGTGTGTGATCATTCACATTCATCATTGTCATGGAATCAAAGAAGGGAGCCGCAGATGCAAGAAATAGACGCTATTCTAAGGGTGATGCAAAAGTGAAGCAGCCTACGTTATCTGCAAAGCGTTTGTCCAAAAATACAAAGCGTCGAGAAAGGTAAGTTATGTGTCATGGTACAGATTTATATAAAGTCACAGTTTGACATGTAGTAGTAGTAGTAGCACGGTATTTTATTGTATATAATATAGTATTATTCATATTCTTCAAATATGTATATCAACACAGCTATCTTTGACGCTTTACGTACACATATTCTATGCTATGCGCACCGCAACGCATGTCATTACTTTATCCCTCTTGCCCCATTCATTCTTTTCCCATTCGTATGTTCGTCATTATTTAATTAATTAATAATCCGATTTATATCGTGTTTGGACTCATTTTCATGTGAAAAATGTCATCAGCACGTTTCTGCAATTTTCATACCGATGAGACGAAATGTAGAAATTTTAAATTTCGTCATATATATTATACAAACTATATGCGTTTTGTTAGTATAAAACGTTCAAACTACATATACCCGTTTCGTTAGATATGCTTCCTTTATAATGCAGTTGTGATTATTTCAATCGTTGTACGTAGCTTCGAATGGATAAAACATGCACTTTAGATTTTATTTATGTGATGTAGAAGATAATGTTTAAAATTAGCAACAGTCATCGATGATTTGTGATTCGATGTTCAGCATATGTAGTTACGTGTTGAATACGAAATACATAGTGCTTTTTCTTCTGTGGAATTTTGTCCGCAATATATACGTCCATGTACCTTCAGCGAAATTTTTTCATTGAAAAGCGCAGTCTTCGAAACATTCTCCAGGCCTCGCTGGCAACCTTTGTCCCAGCCCAGGCAATGTTTACGACATCTCAAGTACCCTGCAGTTGTGGATACTACTACGCGGAAAGCGAATTCTATTCCGTAGCAAGATATTTTCACACAGATTTTCTCGTACACGTTACACGATGTAATTGTCGACATTGTATCATGTTTGCTCTCACCATAATCAGGAAAATGATATGAATATTTGGAAAAAATATTTATGCAGAAAAAATTAAAAGTAAAAAAGTTGAGCAGTTATTGTTATTGAAAAATTGTTGTGTATCTGCAGGGTTGCCAGCAACATTATGCAGGACCGATTATTTAGCGGAGAGGAACACCTACAGGAGTGGTGGTAACGTGTACGTGATGAAGATCGCTGACGCACACATTATTACCACTCCTGTAGGTGTTCCCCCTCCGCTAAATAACGCTGTGTCTCTGTATTAGCAGACCGAGGCGCGGGCTTGATTTCTCGGCTGCTACGACCCCCGTTCTATCCTTCTCTTTTACGACCCATTAATAGCGACAAAGTAACCGCGAGAATCGGAGAATTCTGTTCGCTGAATACCTATACCTATATCGTACAAATTCAATTTCGAACCGAGGGACGCCGTTTATTACTTATCAACTACTCCAATAATAAGTGAAAATTGTTTAATATACATATTCCTGTTTGGTATCAGTTCCATCGGACATAATGGTACACTTTTTTTTTATGAATGAGGTACTGGAAGCGATGTCAAGGTCCAGTTAGTTTTTTGCAATAGAACGGTATATTTTGTTTATTGAGGTGTCACGGGATGGTATTTCGATTTCTCGGTATGTATCTATTTGGGGATTTCGCCCGGGTAATATGTAATCGGTATCCCCATCGATGTGTAGGGTTGACTTTATCTAAAATAAACAAACGTAACCGAGATGTTGATCACATTGAATGATTAATGAAAAATAACGTCTACGTTCTCGTAGAACGTTCGGTCCCGTTTCCTGGCAATATCGATCGTGAAATTTTCCATGCATTTCTGAGTACCACAACATCTATCCGGACGTAAGAAAATAATTATATATTTTTTTTTACTCAAGCCAAAATCCAACTGACCCCAAGGGCCTTACAGGCAACAATTTTGCCCATCTGGGCTACAGCCAGGCAGCCCTTGCTGAAAAACCGAAAACAACGCTTCGCGCCCCCATCGATTCGGCTTGTGTGAGGGTAACGAAAGTCGAGGTCAGTCCCAAAGTCATATTACGTATTATATAGTATGTTACATATAACTCTACGCAAATTTTAAGGTTGAAAATGCATTTATAACAACATTATTTTAATCATCTCTTTCGACCTATCTTTTGCGCAGGTATAAGACCACCCTTTCAGTCAGAAGTAACGGCTATCCCACTTTACCTGCTCGACAATCGCAGGCGTCGAAAGTTTCGGAATGAAATATTTTCGCAGTACAAGAATATGATAGCACCGGTGAAAGAGATGATTAGAATAATATGTTATGTTATAAATGCATTTTCAACCTTAAAATTTGCGTAGAGTAATATGTAACGTACTATATAATACGTAATATCCACAAAATACATTTCCACGGAAAAAATTGTTAAAAAAAAAATAAAAGAAGAGTTACGGGGAGTACCAAGGGGGCTTGAACCCCACCCCGGTCGCCAGCATGACAATCTGACGCGCTATCGTTGTGGTTACAGAACCTCGTTGCGTATGGGTGCTATGTATCTGGATTACTACATACGTTAAAAACTTTAAATCAAAATATTTCGAAAACGAAGGCCCATTCTACGGAAAGCCGAAATGGTATTTTCATATTACATGAGTACTACGACCCCCATATACTGTCATTCCAAAAGCGATGTCCACTATCGCGTGGTCCCCTTGTGAGCCGTGCGTGCTACAACATTGAACTATTTATTTCTTTCATTCCTAATCCAATCCTAATAGTATGCCATATGGTTGAATTTGTCTTGATAGTCACTTTCATATCGGGTAATCAAATATGTAGCATTCCATTTAAAACACCGAAGGTCACCTTCGGTTCACGGAAAATATCGCGAACACCAAAAGTTGACATACCGTACAGTTCAACAGTTATAATTTAATGAAAAAAAGTCAATTTTCACCATTTTGAAAAATCCTTTGAAATACTACACATATCCAAGTTTCACAAAAATCTCAAATATTACTCCGAATTCGCGTGGAATGACGTAAGATTGAAATGCGAAAAGTATTCTTTTCACACGCGGCCAAGTGCACGCGTGCCTGTATACTCACACAGCCGCGTCTCGCAAAGCAGCATGCTGCTCCTGGCTGCCTTCGCTTGCGAGTAGCGGAGACGGTTGTGCAGATGTGTGCGTGTGAAAAGAAAACGGACCAAATCTGCATTTCCTTCGGTTTGCGTAGCGAGGGAATCACGTTGTCTAAGAGGAACATTTGTATCACGTTACGTCCCTCTTCGTATCATCAAGATATATCAGAATGATGTTCACAGTAATGCAATAATAATAATAACATTTTCATAAATAAAGCATCGTAACATTTGTGATGTTTCCGTAATGATTAATTACACCAAAACACATTTGTGATGTTTCCGTAATGATTAATTACACCAAGATAGCGAATGAAAAAAATGGAGACAATCGGCAGTCCTTTTTTCCACTCGCTCTCTTCTCCTACGTTGGAGACTGTCGACAAACTTCTAAAAATGTAAGATTTACAGTAAAATCTCGATTAGGGTTCAAAATTGTGACTATGTAACATTAGTGTTAATTTCTATCACTACCAGTGGGGGTAGTCCCCCTTGGGACCAGTGAAGCGTGTAACCCGATCCGAAATCGAAATTCGGTGAGAGACAACACCGATGCAAATGGGGTTCACAACTAAAAGTATTTTATTTTTGGTTTATTTTTATAAATTTTTTACCAACATATTTGTGAGTATTTTATAATTAAAATGACACCAAACATGATATGGTTTGGACAATTATATAAATATAAACAATTCGTATCCACGATAAGTAAAAGTTGTCTGATTTACGTCGTGTTTGGTATCATTTTTTAATCAGAACATTCTAACAAACATGTTGGTAAAAGTTTCATGAAAATGGAACCAAAAATAAAAAAGTTTGTTGTGTCTTTTTGCGAACAAATATATAACTTTATTAGACTGCACATTACCACGCCTTATCATTCTCTTTCTCTCTCTCTCTCTCTCTCTCTGTCTTTCTCTATTTTTGCGGCATTCATACAAACACACTCTACAAGTTTTAATTTTAAATTTTGATTGCGTTAGTATTATCTCACACGCACACGGGTATTTAAACTTACTTCGTTCCGAGGCTTTCGCTTACATCGAGACTTTACTGTACTATATCTTCTTTTACTATGCCTGTTTTTCTTTTCTAATGTATGTTTTTCTTATTTCTATGTATGTACCACGTGTTACTGATTATTGACCCTTTACGTACAGGCAACGATTGAAAACAGCAGCGTGCCTCACGGTAGGTCAGGGCACCGTGGCGGAAGTAGGTACGCGTGCAGGAACCTCGTACGACGAAACACTTCCAAGCACATCTGCTGCGTATGATTTTCTTACGGACAGAATACACGAAGAAGACGTAGGAAATTTTCAAGACTTCCCAATTATCGAAGGAATTGTGGAATAAGTACATTTCGATACGGACGCGGAAGATATATTAGAAGAAATACATTTCAACGCGGCCGAAGAGGAAATTGTGGAACAAGTGCATTTCGAGTCGAACGAAGAAGAAATTGTACAAGAAATAGATTTGGACACAGACAGGGATGAGATACATTCCGTAAGAGACATCAACGAAGAAACGACTCAAGATGTTGGAAGTGATGCCGATTACTGGGTGGTAGAAAATGCAGAACCAGAACAGCCGGAAAATCCAATTTCAGAAGGAATAGACTTCGTTGATTTTCCGTATGTTTTCGAACAAGTAAAAGATCTTGGAAAACATTCGACTATTGGCTGTGGCATCGAACATTTTGAAATAATTAGATGTCAACGGAATGGACTAGAAAATGTGTATTATGTAGAGGGCAAAATGTGCAAATACACAGAGCACATATCCTGTCTTCGGAAGAGTGATGCCACTATGGATATCAACCGCGCCGTTGTTTCCGCAACAATGATGACGGGCGGCGGATATAATCAACTGGAGGACATACTGACTGCCGTTAACGTGTCCTGTATGACGAAAAGGATCTACGAGAAATGTCAGAATGACCTAATCGATGCCCTCGAAGTGGCCGCACAACGCGAAATGGAAGATGCTGGAAAAGAGGAAAAAGCATTAGCTATATCAAGAGGCGACGTACATGCGGAATCCAATCTACCGTTTATCCCAGTTGTCGCGGATGGCAGCTGGATGAAAAGGTTCTACCGCGGAGGAGATTAAAATTCTCTCTCTGGCGTAGGAGCCATCGTGGGATACCACACGAAGAAAGTGCTGTACATCAGCGTGAAGAATAAATTCTGCATGACTTGCCAAATAGCAGGTACGAAGAAGGAAGAACCGCGCGAGCATCGTTGCTTCAAGAACTGGGGTCGTAATCAGAGTTCAACTGGCATGGAGAGTGTTGCTATTGTCGAAGGCTTCAATTGCAGCATAGATATGCACGGCCTAATATACTCTATATTAGTTGCCGATGGCGATAGCAGTGTGTACAAGAAGATATTGGACAGTGATCCATATAAAAACTACCTGGTGCAGGTACGAAAAATAGAATGCACCAATCACTTGCTACGCAATTTCAGTAAAAAAATAAACGAAATCGGAACAAAAGACCGCGATAAAGACCTAAGAGCTGTCGTAAAGAATAATTCTCTCCGCCTGCGTACTGGTATAAAGAAAGCTGCAGAATACCGGTTACAAGAAGAAATAATACTCGAGGAACGAATAAGAAATTTGAAGGAAGACTTGAGGAATGTACCGAGTCACGTTTTCGGTGAACACAAGGAGTGTCAGAAGTTAGCATACTTCTGTAAGAAATACTCTGATCCAAACCGAGAGGACTACGTACCAAGGTTGAGAGAAGCTATGCATGATTATATTTTAATAAGTTTCTTGTTGATAATGTATTTTCTCTTATATAAATAATTTATATATATATATATATATATATATATATATATATTCTGTCAATATATATTTATTTGTATATACATTATTTCATACACATATAAGCAAATATAATCGTATTAAATAAATTATTTATAGTATAATAAGTTCCTTATAGAATCCTGATCTATATGTATATAAATTATTTATTTATATATAGATGCTAATATAACCTATTATATATATAAATAATTTATATATATATACATGTATATATAATTAATTATATAATTATTTATATATATATAAATTATTTATATATAAATATATATAATCTATGGAATATATTGAACTATATTATTTATTAATTCGATGAACCCATAAATAATCTGTATATTATCAAGTTCGAAAGATTTATTTATAGATAATGATATTCATGAAAATAAATTTTGATCTATTTATAAATTGATTATATTTTAATAAGTTTCTTGTTGATAATGTATTTTCTTTTATATAAATAATTTATATATACAGGGTGTCCCACCTAAGACTGGACAGCGCGATATCTCTTAAAGTATTGTCGATAAAAATATAAAAAAAATAGTGCATTGCATGGTTCGAGGGGGCCAACTTATCAGCCCGAACGAATTTTGTTTTCGATTATTATTTTAAAAGATACGATGGTCAAGTTCGGTTTTTCAAATGGAACTATTTTTTTTTAAGTCCTGAGTTGATAGTGCGTTCCAAGACAAATTCAATAAGCTTTAATGTATACACTTGATTTCCACTGGTTTTTAAGATATTGCGCTTGCAAATTTACTGATTTTCAATGGAAGAAAACCCTCTGGAATAGCAAGGACTGGGGACGGTCTTACAGGCGCCACGGGTGGCCTTGCCTGTTGTAATAGATACCTACCTGCCAAAGGTCTACGCAGGCCCAAAGGCTGGACAATTCTTTTCCGTCAGAAATGGTACTTAGGTAGGTACATCTGCGGTCTCGAGAAGCACACCGTTACTTTTATTTCGCACTTGCTTCTACGCTCGGATGGCCGGTTCTTTTGGGAGCGATGCAAGTTGGATTGGTTAGATTAGGAGGTGTGAAAGTTGCTAGACTAAATTTCAACCATAGGGAGCAAATTGTATTAGAACCAATCGGATTTGCATCCCTCACAAACGGCTGCTCTCTTGAAGAGACCCTCTTCACAGCAATACCTCCTCCCCAATGCCCACCTTCTCTCGCACGGAATACGTCAACGCATGCTTTTGTTTTGATATCGAAGCTCGTATTTATACTCGAGAGGACCACGCGACGACAGCGGGCTACCCCTTTTCTTCCTGTGTCTCTCCACGAGGAGTATTGATGGTGGATTGTAGGAGCGTAGATGTCGGGATACCAAGTTATTGAATTCAGGAGACGATAGAAACACTTAATTACAAAACACACATGTACTATAATTAAAGTAAATCGTATTCCTCTCGGGCGGGAGTCGCCCGACGCTCGTAAAGGAGATGCGGCCTGGTACACCGTGGCGAGGGCTGCCCTTCGCAGTGCCTCGCCCGATTTTTATGGCTTTTTCCGGAAAAAGGTACGAATCCTGAGCCGAACGTAACGAATTGGGGTCGAGCCCCCGCAGTCGAGGGTGAAATATCCATTACAGCGTATTAAGAAATTCTTTTCTTCGTCGTGTCGAAAGAGAAGTGACGCCAATGGATTCCTTATGTTTTTCTGATGAAAATCATACCAAATATCACGCAAATCGGACTACTTTGACACAAGCTATTTGTACTCCCTATGTAAAAGTTATCCGATTTACACGACATTTGGCATGATTTTCATCGGAAAACCACAAGGAATCCATCGGCGGCACTTCCATATCCATACGATAAAGAATAAAGAATTATTTTATTTCCTAAACAGATCAGATACAGGGTAATTTTGGAGGTACGCCCGTCAAAGAGATGCGGCCTGGTACCCCCGTGGCGAGGACAGCCCTTCGCAGTGCCTCGCCCGATTTTTATGGCTTTTTCCGGAAAAAGGTACGAATCCTGGGCCGAACGTAACGAATTGGGGTCGAGCCCCCGCAGTCGAGGGTGAAATATCCATTACAGCGTATTAAGAAATTCTTTTCTTCGTCGTGTCGAAAGAGAAGTGACGCCAATGGATTCCTTATGTTTTTCTGATGAAAATCATACCAAATATCACGCAAATCGGACTACTTTGACACAAGCTATTTGTATTCCGTATGTAAAAGTCGTCCGATTTACACGACATTTAGTATGATTTTCATCAGAACACCCCAAGGATTCCATCGGCGACACTTCCATATCCATACGATAATGAATAAAGAATTATTTTATTTCGTAAACACATCATATACAGGGTAATTCTGGAGGTACGCCCGTCACCCCGTGGCGAGGACAACACCCCGGCAGTGCCCATCGAATTTTATGGCTTTCGACTCTCGAAGGGGTTCGAGTGCCTATTAAGAAGTGAGAAATCTTCGACTCGCGCATTTCTCATCAGATCTTTGCGAAAACGACACACATCGATTCCTTATGTTTCGCCGATGAAACTGACACCAAGAACGACGTAATTTGCAATTTGTATTCCTTGGGTAAACGTAGTCCGATTTACATGACATTTGGTATGATCCCAATCGGGAGAACGCCAGGAATGTTTTGGTGCCAGTTTCATATCGATACGATAAAGAATGAAGAATTTCTTACTACGTTGTAATGGATATTTCACATTTTCACCCCATGACTGTGGGACGCCGACCTCAATTCGCTACGGTCGGCCGAGGGTTGACATCTGTTTCAGAAATAAAATAATTCTTTATTCTTTATCGCATCGATATGAAAGTGGCATCAATGGATTCCTTATGTTTGTCCGATAACGATCATACCAAATTTCATGTAAATCGGACTGTTTTTAACCAAGTCAAGGCAGCTTGAAATGATATAAATCGAGTTTCCATGGAATTTCCTTCATTATGGCCTGAACTACGTCGTTCTTGGTGTCAGTTTCATCGGCGAAACATAAGGAATCGATGTGGTTCGTTTTTGCAAAGATCTGATGAGAAATGCGGGAGTCGAAGATTGCTCAGTTCTTAATAGGCACTCGAACCCCTTCGACGGTCGAAAGCCATAAAATTCGATGGGCACTGCGAAGTGTTGTCCTCGCCACGGGGTGACGGGCGTACCACCAGAATTACCCTGTATCTGTTTAGGAAATAAAATAATTCTTTATTCTTTATCGTATGGATATGGAAGTGTCGCCGATGGATTCCTTGTGGTTTTCCGATGAAAATCATGCCAAATGTCGTGTAAATCGGATAACTTTTACATAGGGAGTACAAATAGCTTGTGTCAAAGTAGTCCGATTTGCGTGATATTTGGTATGATTTTCATCAGAAAAACATAAGGAATCCATTGGCGTCACTTCTCTTTCGACACGACGAAGAAAAGAATTTCTTAATACGCTGTAATGGATATTTCACCCTCGACTGCGGGGGCTCGACCCCAATTCGTTACGTTCGGCTCAGGATTCGTACCTTTTTCCGGAAAAAGCCATAAAAATCGGGCGAGGCACTGCGAAGGGCAGCCCTCGCCACGGTGTACCAGGCCGCATCTCCTTTACGAGCGTCGGGCGACTCCCGCCCGAGAGGAATACGATTTACTTTAATTATAGTACATGTGTGTTTTGTAATTAAGTGTTTCTATCGTCTCCTGAATTCAATAACTTGGTATCCCGACATCTACGCTCCTACAATCCACCATCAATACTCCTCGTGGAGAGACACAGGAAGAAAAGGGGTAGCCCGCTGTCGTCGCGTGGTCCTCTCGAGTATAAATACGAGCTTCGATATCAAAACAAAAGCATGCGTTGACGTATTCCGTGCGAGAGAAGGTGGGCATTGGGGAGGAGGTATTGCTGTGAAGAGGGTCTCTTCAAGAGAGCAGCCGTTTGTGAGGGATGCAAATCCGATTGGTTCTAATACAATTTGCTCCCTATGGTTGAAATTTAGTCTAGCAACTTTCACACCTCCTAACCTAACCAATCCAACTTGCATCGCTCCCAAAAGAACCGGCCATCCGAGCGTAGAAGCAAGTGCGAAATAAAAGTAACGGTGCGCTTCTCGATACCGCAAATGTACCTACCTAAGTAGCATTTCTGACGGAAAAGAATTGTCCAGCCTTTGGGCCTGCGTAGACCTTTGGCAGGTAGGTATCTATTACAACAGGCAAGGCCACCCGTGGCGCCTGTAAGACCGTCCCCAGTCCTTGCTATTCCAGAGGGTTTTCTTCCAGTGAAAATCAGTAAATTTGCAAGCGTAATGTCTTGAAAACCAGTGGAAATCAAGTGTATACATTAAAGCTTATTGAATTTGTCTTGGAACGCACTATCAACTCAGGACTTCAAAAAAAATAGTTCCATTTGAAAAACCGAACTTGACCATCGTATCTTTTAAAATAATAATCGAAAACAAAATTCGTTCGGGCTGATAAGTTGGCCCCCTCGAACCATGCAATGCACTATTTTTTTTATATTTTTATCGACAATATTTTAAGAGATATCGCGCTGTCCAGTCTAAGGTGGGACACCCTGTATATATATATATATATATATATATATATATATATATTGTTACGTTTTACGTTCGACATAATACAAATTTACCGAACAGCAACGATAACAGAACATTAAATACAGGGTAATAAGAATAATATCAGAACAGGTAACGAATATAATCAGTTAGGAATACAATATCGATACGTCTGCTTGTAATGGCGGCTGACTCTCGAATGACAGCTTGACAGGCGATCGATCCGATCGCCTTCTTCTCGCTGTCTCTTGTCTTCGTCGCGAGCACCAGCGGGCCATGAATCTTCTACATAGGGTGCTCGCAACACTGCTCCCCCCTCTCGAGGAGCGGTCGTCCCGACCGCTGCAGTTTCTTCGTCGTCTGCAGTCGTACCCTGGTCCAGAAGAGTGGAGAATGCTGGGTGGCCTCTTCAGGCCGTCACCTCGACATTCGTCTTCACGCCCGAGGGGAAAACCACCCAAAAACCCTGGGCAAGGCGTGGGTACGTGGATCCGTATCTCCATGTCTCTGCCCTCCACTTGCGTCTTCGTACTTGTATATTTCTTTCTTGCACGGCTTTCCTCTTCTTCGATGGCGCATCTTGTTCTTGGGCAGAGACAGGCGGAGAGGTCCGGTTCTTCTGACGGTCGGGACTCTTCGACTTTTCAGCCGTCGGGGTTCAAGTCAAGAATCCTGCGACAGCTCCGCCGTTCGTCGTCCTGATCTCCAACGTGCTTCCGGAACATCCCTCGTCGATTCGCTGCATTCTTCGTTCCCTCGAACGTCCTCCGACGGTCGCGGCAGGTTGCGGTGTTGTATCCTCCTTCGGCCCTGCCCGAAGTTCTCATCCTCTGGTGGCTCTGGACACGTGAAACCCTCCGCTGCTTCGATGATTTCCCGTTCCGGGTTCCCTGGTAAACAATGGACGGACATTACTTTCTCTCTTTCTCCACGAGAATCTGGTGGAGCCGGACAGAATCGGGAAGACGGAAAGACGAGACGGGGACCGAAAGCAGGGGGTCACAATTCATGAGCATGCTATCGGCCCGTTCCTCGATCAATCGCCCAGAACTGTCAGCTCGTCTTCACTTTTCTTCTTGTCGCCTCCAGTTCTCCAATCCTTGGCTTCTTGTTGGCCCCATTCCTCTTCGTGGCATCTGGTGCTGCTCCAGGGGACCGTCTCGGTGCAGCTCGTCAGCGGTCCCGTCTCCGCGATGCCCCCTCCGACCGATCCGTGCGACTGCGTCGCACGTCCGTCCGGTGATTGGGGACACCATTTCCCGTTTGCTGTCCACCTCGTAGGAAGGGACCCCTTGGTATACACTGTACCGGGGACGCGGCCAGGATCCCAGCCAGGAGGGTAGCGGGGTGGTTCCACGTATGTCCGCACCCCGCTGCGGACCGCCACGCTGTTGTGGCACATTCGGGGAATTCGGGACCGCATCCAAGCCGCGGTAGCAGTCCCCCGACACCTTGTCCCTCGTCGTGGGGTATTGTGCACCTGTAACAAACTCAAGAGCGGGGCCGGACTACGAAGGCAACCTCCGCAGCCCAGTCCACCGGATTAGTTTAAACTAATCTTCTTTCTTGAGTCTTCTCTGCATGTTGCATCCCTTCTCTCGGAAGTCTTCATTCCTCTTGCAATTGTCCCTCATATTTCGCAAGGCGTCGTACGTGGACCACCTTGTACTTCCTCCTTGGCGAGCGTTGAATTCTGTAGACGACGTCGTTGATCTTGTTTACCACCGTGTAGGGTCCTTCCCAGCCGCTTGTAGCTTCGGGTACTCTTCGTGGTAGCAACCACACTCGTTCTCCAGGCTGAAACTCCTGAACTCAGCATCCTCGACTCTCTCTCTCTCTCTCTCTCTCTCTCTCTCTCCGCGACGGTATTCGCTCTCGAACTCCCTCCGTCGCGGCTTCCAATTCGGCTATCCTGCGACGATGTTCGCTACCGAACTCCCTTCGTCGCAGCTTCGCGACGGTATTCGCCCTCGAACTCCCTCCGTCGCGACTTCCTATTCAGCTATCCCGCGACGATGTTCGCTATCGAACTCCCTTCGTCGCGGCGTCGCGACGGTATTCGCCCTCGAACTCCCTCCGTCACGACTTTCTGCACGGCTATCCCGCGACGATGTTCGCCATCGAATTCCCTTCGTCGCGGCGTCGCGACGGTATTCGCCCTCGAACTCCCTCCGTCACGACTTCCTATGCAGCCATCCCGCGACGATGTTCGCCCTCGAACTCCCTTCGTCACGGCGTCGCGACGGTATTCGCCCTCGAACTCCCTCCGTCACGACTTTCTGCACGGCTATCCCGCGACGATGTTCGCCATCGAACTCCCTTCGTCGCGGCTCAGCAATCGCAGCGACGGTATTCGCCCTCGAACTCCCTCCGTCGCGCCTTCAGTAACCCCTGTCGTATTCCTCAATCCCTCAACTGGTAGCAGTTCTTGCGAAGATGACCGGCCCCTCCACATTGCCAGCAAGTTTTCTTCGTGTTGTCGTCTGAGCGATCGTCCGACCCCTCGAACCTCCCCTTCTTCTTCGGGCTCTCAAAAGTGTGGGAAGATTTAGTTCTCCGTTTTTCCGCGTCGCGATCACGGGACTTTGTCGCGAGATCGCAAGACATCGTCTCGATGGCCTCCATCTCCAGAGCTCTGGTTACGGCGGCTCTTAGGGAGGTGAACCCGCCAAGTCGCAGTTCCCGCTGTATGACAGAGCTCGACAATGCTGTTACAAACTGAGACGCGGCAAGTTTGTCACGGGTTTCTGCCGGGCAATCGGCGAAAGCGGACTGCGCCAAACGTTCAATTTTGGTGGCCAGCGAGGAGATGCTCTCATCTCTCCGTTGCCTATGGCTCTGGAAGAGTACATAGTTCAAATTTGACAGATTCTTCGCCCCGTAGCGGAATTCGAGCGCGGAAACCAATTCCACGAAGTTCTCGCATTGGGCAGCGGAGAGCGTCGTGAGGACGCTCCTCGCCGACCCCCCGAGGGAAGCGATCAAGGCTGTAGCCTTTTTTTCGTCATTCCACCCATTAGAGCGCGCGATAATCTGGAACTGTACCTTGTACTCCTCCCACGACGTTTTTCCATCGAAAATTGCCGGTTTCACCGCGTACCCCAAGCTGAGTACGTGCGGTCCCGAAAAGGGAGCAGCGGCGGGTATACCGACGGAGGTAGAGACATGCGCCGAGGGGACATTATTTACACCACTATTTACATCACTATGTACATCACTGTTTACATTATTATTTACATTGGCGACTGTCTCTCTACCCCGAGGACTCGCGCCGCTGTCAACCGATCCGCGAATATTTTGTAATAAGGAGACTACGACCTGGATGCGATTTTCCATTTCTGACAACCGGGCCTCGAGAGCCGCCTGTGTTTTTCGGTCGGTGGCTTCCTTTTCCTCCCTGCGACGGTCCTCCCTCTGCCAGCGGGCCTCGTTATCCCTTCGCAGCTCCCTCATCTGTCCCGCGATACTTAATTGAAGAGAGGTGAACATCTCCTGTAGAGAGGCACCACCCGTCGCTGCAGGAGAAGGGTTCGCGGAGGCCGCGGACGCACGAGTGGGCATCCCACTTCTAGTGGGCATCCCACTTCTGACACCAGTGTTACGTTTTACGTTCGACATAATACAAATTTACCGAACAGCAACGATAACAGAACATTAAATACAGGGTAATAAGAATAATATCAGAACAGGTAACGAATATAATCAGTTAGGAATACAATATCGATACGTCTGCTTGTAATGGCGGCTGACTCTCGAATGACAGCTTGACAGGCGATCGATCCGATCGCCTTCTTCTCGCTGTCTCTTGTCTTCGTCGCGAGCACCAGCGGGCCATGACTCTTCTACATAGGGTGCTCGCAACAATATATATATATATATATATATATGCAAAGAAGCGATGCAGCCACTTTTCCCTAAAGCTGACAGTTTGCTGCACAGTCTAAATAACAATGCTGTTGAAAGTTTTAATAATATCATTGCCAAATTCATCGGAGGCGAAAGGATAAACTTTGGACGAGGGGGCTCGTATCAGGGCAGAGTCACCGCTGCAGTCGTCCAATATAATACAAAAGAGGCGTTTAGCAGATTGAGTACGGCAATGGATAAAGAGCCACCAACCATGGTAAGAAAGCTGGAAGGACGTCGGAAGCGTGCAGCAGAAAAAGCAAGGGAATATAAAAAAGAAGCGAAAGCATTCTCCTTCCGAAATAAAAAACAATCGTGCGACCAGGATTACGGCCCTAACGCAGACAAACCAGATATGGAAGAGACATTATACTCTTCCGAGTGTAAAAGGCACGCGGCTATACTCCATGACTGGCAAAGGATGCGATGCGAGATCGAAGAGGAAACTCGCAATCAGGCGAATAGCGAAAAGTGGATTAGTTATAGAAAAAAATTATTAACTGCATCCAATTTCGGCAAGGTATGCCGATTTCGAAACACTACACCACGGGCAAATACTGTGAAGAGTACAATGTACCCGCAACTTCCAAATTTGTCTGCTCTCCAATACGGAAGGGAATATGAGGCAAACGCCTTGAGACAAATGGAAGAAGAATTAGAAATCCATATTCTACCATGTGGCCTCTTCATCGATGAAACTGTGCCTCACTTAGGTGCAACTCCTGACGGCCTCGTGGACCATGATAAAATCGTCGAAGTAAAGTGTCCTGAATCGGCCAAGGATTCATCACCTGCTGAAGCAATAAAGCAACTTGGTAATATACGGCGTATTTTCAAGGGTAATGAAATGAATAAAAATCATCATTACTATTATCAAGTGCAAGGACAATTGCACATAACGAAAAGGCAACGGGCCTATTTTTGTTTATGGACGCCGAAAGGAATAAAGGTTACAAAAGTAACGAGAGATGATCGATTCTGGGCAACAGAGATGGAAGACAAACTGAACAAGTTCTATGAGGACTGCATGTTGCCAGAAATTATAGATAGCAGATACAATCGACAACAGCCGATTAGAGAACCTCCGTATATACAAAAAGGAGGAGCAGGTACGAGTACATAAGAAAGTACATAAAACAATGGATGAAAACATCGCGATAGCACCGGCGAGTGGATCCAGCGCATGTGAAGAGCTGTCGAATAAACAATTGCAATCCAAAGTCACTAATGCACCGGCGAGTGCATCCAGCGCATATGAAGAGCTGTCGAATAAACAATTGCAATCCAAAGTCACTAATGCACTGGCGTGTGCATCCAGCGCATATGAAGAGCTGTCAAATAAGCAGTTTACAAAGCGCAGGCACCACCTGAGCAACGTGGAGACGCCTGGAGTGCGCAGAGTTTCTGAGCTGCGACGATGGGAGTTCGAGGGCGAACATCGTCGCAGAATGGCCGAATTCCCTATGAGAGAGAGCCCCGAAGAGTGGAGTTGTTTAGACAGGATGGGTCGTTCGCCGACCAAAGATCCAGGAAGTCTCTCGCTCGAGGAGAGAGTTTGAAGTTCTGAATGAAAAGTCTGAAGATTAGTCTAAGCTAATCTACTGGACTGGGCTGCGGAGGCTACCTTCGTAGCCCAGCTCTCTGTTTCTTTAAAGTGTTTCAGAGAGCACGAAACCCCACGACGAGGGACAAGGTGTCGGGGGACTGCCGCCGCGGCCTGGATACGCGTTCCCGAATTCCCCGTCTGTGCTACGACAGAGTAGCAGTCCGCAGTGGAGCGCGGACATACGTGGAACCGCTTCTCTAGCCCTGTTGGCGTGGATCTTGGCTTCTCCCCGGTTTGTACAAACCAAGAGGTTCGCCTCAACAGGGTGGACAGCAGCCGGGAAATGGCATCTCCAACCACCAGGCGGACAAGCGGTGCGACTGCTTGGATCGGCTGGAGGAGATGTCGCGGAGACGGGAGCGTTAACAGGACGCACAGGACGGTCCCCTGGGTCAGCACCAGAAGCCACGAAGAGGAATGGGGCCATCTGAAAGCCAAGGCCTGAAAGAGGGAGAAGAGGACAAGAAATCCAGAAGAAAGACAATGCAGACGAGCTGGGGTACTGGGCAGATTGATCGGCGAACGGGCCGATAACATGCTCATGAGCTGTAATCCCCTGTTATCGGTTCCGTCCCGCCTTTCCGTCTTCCCGGTTCTTTCAGCTCCAACGGATACTCTCAAATCAAAGTAAATGTTAATGCTTCTCCGCCTCTTTTGCATGGAATCCGGAGCCGTGAAGGGATTGAAGTGTCAAGCTCGTACGGCTACCGGAAGGACATCGAGGATGACTCCCTGGAGGAGAGGGTCGACCGCGACCAAGGATTCGACGAGGAGGAGGGAACGTTGCCGAAGCAGTGGAGACGTCGTCGGACGTCCTTCTGGAGGAGGCTGCCAGCAAACGAGGCAGCGCTGGAGTCTGCACAGGGATCCAGAGGCTGCAGGAAGGAGGATGCAGCGTTGGAGCGTTGAAGTCGACGTGGGACGTTCCAGAGTGGAGTTCCAGGGACGTCGCGGGACAAGGACCAGGGGCGTTTCGTCGAAGGAGAATTAGAAGCCCCGCGGTACCCGTGCCTGGCTGCTGAACCCGGAGCTCTCCGTGGATTTCGTCGTGGGACACACAGAAGAGGAACGCGCCCGGAGCTCCCGGGTGGATTTCGTCGTGGGACCAAGAGTCGCAGGGTTCCAGCGACGTCGTGTGACAAGGAGCTGCGGAGTTCCAGAGACGTCGTGGGACAGGAAGCTGCAGAGTTCCAGAGACGTCGTGAGACCAGAAGTTGGAGCGTTTCGTCGTGGCAGATCGAGAAGTCCGGTTGTACCCACGCCTTGCTCAGGATTTTACCGTGGTTTTCCCCTGAGCGAGAAGGCAAATGCCGAGGCGGATGTCTGAAGAAGCCACGGGGCTGCACGACCACTTCTTCAGCCAAGGGTTAGAAGATTCCGAAGAGGATTCAATGCGGCCGAGACATCCGCTCTTCCAGAGGAGAGAGCAGTGTTGCGACCACCGGGTATAGGCCCGTGCATAGCCTGCTGGTGCTCGTAGCTGAAGATAGAAGAAGGTCGGCCACCTTCGAGAGGACGATCGGGACGACGACCAGAAGACTGTCTTGTACCGACCGCCACAGCGTTCGGACGTGTGGGACGTGCTTTTGTAACCTATATTGCTCTATGTAACAATATAGTTCAGTTGTGTGTACGCCCGTGTAATCATTATTCTATCCTTTGCGTCGGGGTGGCCTGCGATGGTAACGCCCGACAGTGGGGCACGTAACATAGGATTCGCGGAAAAAATCTCATAACTTCGGTATTTCCCAATACTTTTTAGTACTTTGTTTTATATTATTTATTAATAGCCCACGGTTATATGGGCAGGAAGATTAAAAGAATTGCAGCATCTTTAACAAATAAAATCGTAATAAACCCCGTAAACATTGTGTTTCATAATTATTTAAACATCCAGTTCAGAATCCGTTCATGAAATCGGCTACTGAAAATGTGCAGAGTGGATGCGCGTGATTATTATGTGGTCGGCTCTTCGAAGTGACAGAAAATATAACCTAAGTATATGCTATATGACAACAAATGTTTAGTGGCTATTTCGTTCTTTCACGAAACATTTGTGAACTTTTTATCACCGTTTCAAAACATTAATATTACGCCACAACAGTATCTTTAGGAAATCGGGTATAGCATACAGGGTGTCCCAAAAATGTCGGAGTTCCTTGGAAGGGGTAACTCAGGGGGTGAGTTGAAACAACTTTTTCCTTAGCGCAAAATATTGTCCGAAACTTCGTTAAGGAGATATTAACAAAAAACCCCGACCAATCATAGCGCGCGCCTTCCGTCCGAGCTCCCGCGGTAGCGTTGGCTACGCGGTAGGCGACTGCGCTTGTACTACGAACGTACGAACAAGCAAGTCGGCATGCATCGAAGGAAACTGCGTTACACATTTGTTTTTTAAAGCAGAATTTTAAATAAGAATTATTTGAAGTGTAGCAATGTGTAAAGTAATGTAGCAGAAAATGTACGACATGTGATCGTAATTCGTTATTGAGGTAAAAATCCGTAGTTTAATAACGGCCAGCACAACTAAATTTAAACAATAATATTAGGTGTATGAATAAATTCTTTTCCGACTGGATTTACATAATCAGTACAAAGCTACTGAATTTCTATCGCGGTGGTATTCATAAGCTGCCAGAAAAATGGCAAAAGGTAATTAACAATAATGGAAATTATTTCGATGATTGAGTTGTTTTCATATTTTTTAAATCGAACTGTTATTGTACCCTAAAATCGGAAAAGAATTTATTTCTACACCTAATAATCACCAATAAATTAAATAAAACTCACCCATTCGGACATTCCTTTCCTTCCTATTCGGAAACCTGTGTCACTGGGTCACTGTACCGATCCTGGTCATCGGTGGACGAAAAGATTTATGGTAGGGTAGCGCCCAGTGCTCAGCTGATCTCAGGTATTCGCAGGACACCACCCGAAGGTAAGGGTCGCAACGTCAAGTGCGTCCGGGTTAATGTACCGAATATTCACTTCGCTGCACTGATACTAACACTGATCACTTCATTTATTTTTCACGGAACGTGTTGTTCCTACGTTATAAAAATTGGTGGCACTGAAAGAGGCCGATTACTGTTAATTGAGCAGTTGCTCGATGTGGCCACCCTCAGCGTCTATGCACGCCTCCGCACGTACAATCAGCTGCCTTCGGACGGCTCGCAATGTTTGTGGCGTTATGTTTGCGACCGCAGCATGAATGCGCACGACTATGTCTTCCAGTGAATCCACTGGCTGACGGTACACCTCATCCTGAAATGATTGTTGTACAACAAATACAAAACGTAAGTAAAAAAAGAATACCTATAAAAAATTAAGAGCACTAATGAAATTACCTTCAGGTAGACCCAGAAGAAAAAATCCAGCGGGGTCATATCCGGTGACCGTGGGGGCCACGCAACAGGACCGTCGCGGCCGATCCACCTATCCTGGAAGGTTTCATCAAGGTAGTCGCGGGCAATTGTGGCGTAGTGAGGTCCAGCCCCGTCTTGCTGATAGACCATGTACTGTCGGACCTCATTTGGATTATGGGCCATAAGACCCGGCAGAACATGCTCTAAAAAGACTTTATACGCTGGACCGCCCATCCTGCCTGGCAGCATGTACGGCCCAACGATAAATTCGCCGCAAATGCCCGCCCATACATTAATTGACCAACGGACTTGTGCTGCGCGTGTCCGAAGCGCTAGCAGATTCTCGTCGCTCCACACATGCCAATTGCGGGAATTGAAGCAGCCTTCCCTCTTGAAGATTGCTTCGACCGTCCACAATATGTATTTGCAGAACGACGGATTCCGCTGCACTTCTCCCAACAGCCACACTGAATACTCAACCCGCTGGTCGGCATCCCCGGGGTGCAAATGTTGCACCCGTACATAGTGGTACGGGTGCAACATGTTTTTCCTCAGAGTTCGGTGGACCGTCATTCTGCTGGCACTAGAAGAAAATGCAGAAACATCCATTATTAGATAACATTTGTTTCCCTTTGTGACCCGCTTTGGGGCGGGTCCGGGGGGAACCAGAGGAGAGTTATTTAGCCGGCTCAGTCGAGATATCGCGGGTTCGTCAAATGAAGTGTACACTGCTTACTGGGTATTTCACTGTTTATTCGGTCTCGTAACGCGAGTTAAAACTCGCGTCGCAAGGCGGCTTATTTCTAAACGGCTTAAGGCTAGTGCTTATTGCTAGGTACTCTACTTGCTAGGCGATTTACTGCTAGGCGGCTTAACATTTTGCGGCTTAATGCTATCGCGGCGGTTCGGCGGTGAGCGATGGCTCGTGGTGGCGGCCGCTGAATAATCTTTCTCCAATCCCCCCATACTTCTCCTAGTATCATATTCGCTTCCCTCACTACCTTCTTAATATGGTGTTTATCCTCGTTGTTCTCTCCCTCTCACTGTGTAACCTAAATATTCCAGTTCTCTTACTCCTTCTTCTTCATTCCAACGGAGTCTTTCCTCTTTTCTTCTTCCTCCTGCTTTCCTGCATATCATTATCTTAGACTTTTACACATTTAACTACAAGCCTTTCTTCCTTATGTATCTCTCGAATCTCTTTATCATATTCTTCAGTCCCTGTGCATTATTTGCCAATAACACAACATCATTCGCATATGAAATTGTCCAAATTTTCTTTCTACCTATTACGACTCCTCCTTCCTGTTCTTTGCTCATTTCTTTTTCCAGGTCTGCAAATGCGACATTGAAAAGTGTCGAGCTTAACGGGCACCATTATCTAATACGCTTTCCTGTTAAATAAAACTTTTCTATCAGTTCCTTCGTCACTCCTAAATTGCATATAGTTCTGTTGTACATTTCCTGTATCTTTATTCTTAGTTGTTCGCCTACTCCTTCTTCTTAAAGTCTTCTCAAATTTCCATTTGTTCTTCTAATCTCCTCCTTAGAATGTCCACGTATATCTTACAATCCGTGTCCATCTAGGTTATGCCCCTATAGTTCTTAACCATTTCCCTTTCTCCTTTTTTTTTTAACACAGGACTTACTATTCCTCCTTTCCATTCTTCCGGAAAACCCCCTTTCTTCCATGTTCTGTTTATCACCTTTGTTTGATTACCTATATTTATGAAGATGATTGTGACCTCGATGTTGAATTAAGATATAATGTAAATGCAGGAGTTTAAATTTTAAGTCTGTTTGACTTTTAATATCTTACATGATTTGAGTTCAGATCGATGTGAGCCAGATCGGTTTGTATCTATATTTATCTAATAAATTTTTGTATGAAAGGTCTTAATTTATACATTTTTTGTTTTTGCTATATTCAATCAAAATTGGAATTTTATATTTATTAGGAATAGGTGTTTACCCAGTGATAATTGTTGGTTGGGCTACAAATTCTAATTATTCAATATTAGAAACGATTGGGTCAATTTCACAGTCAGTTTCCTATGAAGTACGTTTATTTTTAACAATATATTCTGCAATTTTTTTAATTGAAAATTAATCATTATTGGATTTATATAAATTTCAATATTATATTCAATTTGTTTTAATTTTAATTCCAATACTACGACAGGAAAATCGCGGATAGGTCTTTTAAAATCGGAGACCAAGTGCTACTGCACGACAAGACGCGGGCGGTCAAAAACTAACACCTGCGAGGATAGGCTCTTACACGATTCCAAACACGCACGATAATAATAATTACAGTATAAAGGGCGACGAACAATCCGCGTTCACACAAACACATTATAGAATAGGGCAGTAATAGGGGAATGGTCGCAGTTTTGAAGGAAAGTAAGGATACACTAACAATTATATAAGGATAAGACTAAGAAAAGTAATTTATTGAAAAAAGATGGTAAATAAGCGCACAACTAGGCATCGTCGTCCCAGCCACGTAGGGCACGGTCGGTCTCCAATAGCGACCACAGTCGAGGCCGTGGAGCAGACCCAACGAAGATGTCCCCATGACGTTCTGCACAAAAAAACCAATTGCAAGACTATTACCACACCCACGGAAATAGAAACAATAACCAGACCTACAATCCCCGGTGTAATAAGACACTCACCAAATAGGACCCTCAGACCCCATGAGTCTTCGTCATCCTCCCAGAATACTACATGCTGGAAGAACCGACGCCAATGCGCCCGATACTCCCTAATTGCCTCCATATAGACAATGCTGATACAACCCTGCGGGGCGGGGCACTGGAAACGCTAGAGGAATAAACGGATAAATAGAACAATAAATTTACACAACATGATGCGCAAACAAACCCCACTCGCACGTACTAAACCAAACATGATTTCCCGCGGCACGTTCAAAATAACTGACAACATATTCGTTCTGCAGATCACAACGAAATAAGAAGTGCTCAAGAAAATCGAGTCCCATATGCCCTCACTTCTCACTTCTACTCAAGTCCAGACAAAGAAGATGAACTCTCCTACGTTAGCAGAAAAGAATTTATCTCGCGCACGCACAAGGAAAGACTTCGCGACTAACAAAAAAAAAAACGAATCACCAATTACACCCCGACATTATAATTTTACAGGATTTTCGTCCTATAAAACGATGATACTACGCGCAGGAGGAACAACCCCCGACACAGATTTCACTATAAAAGAATTCCAACACCACACCGGCATTTACTTCGAAAACCTAGGCGATCTACAGATTTAGTGAGATACCTGGAAGTTAGTATTACACGTAGACATATCTTACATCTACCAACGCGAAGCGAACCTCTAAACTGCACAATATGATATATTTGCGCAATGTAAAAAACCTTCTACCGACAACTTACAAAAATTATATAAAACATTTGCCACGAAAATCCAAGACGAGTTAGACCGCGTCGCCAAACTCCTTACCTACGTCCAGCATACTAAAAGCTCAGCACAAAAACAGCGTCGTGGATAAATAGATGGATTAGGTTACATAGGAAAATCACTCTTCGGGCTAATGGATTCCGAAGATAGAAAAAAATCAATGATTAAATAGACCTTTTAAAAAGACAGGATAACAGATTAAAAAATGAAATCAAGGGACAAATGCAAATTGTAAGAGCCAACACCCGAACTTCTCAACGAGACTATACACGACATATGAGACAGCGAAAACGCACTCTTAAATGCGACTTGGCAAATTGAATACTTACTCCAACAGACAACTGACATTAATAAATTTCGAGAGACAGTAGACGAACACCTCATACTAATAAACAGCGTCGCGGAAACACTATTGCATGACACGCAAGACTTGTTAGAATTCATTATGGATATAAAGAAAGGAGTCCTAAACCCATGATTAATAACACCAGCACAAATCATAACGTACCTCACTTCCGCACTCGTACATGTTCCGAAAGGACTAGACTTCCCAATCGAAATAAAATTAAAAAACATGCACGCCCTGTACGAAATCCTTACGTTCACCGCATTTTCGGATATCAAGTTAATTACTGTAGTACTAGATATTCCATTGTTAAACGCGATAAAAAAATTCAAATTGAGCAAGATGCGCCTGGTATCCACCAAGATAAACGAATCGTTCTACGCGTATAGAACCCCACGACTCATACGTGGTACTTGACACTTCGGTGCAAGATTATATACATACGGTATACGATATATACATGCGATACCATACGGACCGTGCGAAGTACAGTTGTACACAAAATTAACAAAAACCTCAAACTATTGTAAAATGCGAATTATGACACTGAATCACACGTTCCAGATAGAATTACAACAACCAGGCAAGTGGATTTATATCGCGCCGAAACCGATACAACTAGCAGTAACTTGCGACGACAAGAGCACAAATATGTATAGCATTAAGGATTCTGGTATAATAAAAATAAGAAACAAATATACAATCCCTACAGCCAAATTCACAATAGAAACTGGAACTAGGTACTACTTACCTGGCTACAATTTTATCATTAGATGAAATTACACATCCACAGACCACTGCAAATTCGTACGGAAACACAAATTTCGAGTTTAAAAGGATAATCAAACACCCGGAAGAATTAAATAAAGTTAGCAAACAAATTAGAAGACTTACAAAAACGATTTAGAAAAACCGGCAATTATACCAACCGAGTATCACTATAGCTTCTTTTCACTATCCACAATAACGGGATTTATCACATGAGTACCTATACCTAAAGTTGCAAAGTAGGATGCCTTTGAGTAATAAGACTATGCCGGTTCTAGATCAGGTCCTCTGAGGGGAGCGCGGGGGCGGGGGGAAGTGAGGGCGCGCGGGGGAGCGCGGCGTAGAGAAACATGGGCGCGGGGCCTGCGGGGAGTGGAAGACCGGTTGCGCGCGCAACAGCCGCGGAGTGGGGGAAGCCGCAACCGTGGGAGGGATCAGTCCGGGCCGAGCAGCCGCGGAGACCACTCCAGACCTGGCCCACCGTCGGACATTTTTCAGAGGGAGGGAATGACCCCCCGAAAAGTCTTTTTCAGACCTTGGCCCACCTCCAAAAATTTTTTCAGACCTAACCCTGGGAGGGGACGGCCCCCGAAATTTTTTTCCAAACCGATATGCAGCAAAAATTTTCCCCCAAAGCATAATAATATATTTTTATCAGAAATTGTTTCGGATGATGTCGGGAGAGATCGACGTTTTACAAACCGCATATTCGGGGGACGGGAAAGAGAGAAAGCATTACTTAGTAGCACAATCACAGTTATTTGAAAGCTAACTTCGGGGAGGGAAAGAGACAGCACTACATAGTGGTACAATCGCATGCATTCTAAAGCTAACACTATTTCGAACGTCGCAGTGTATTGCGCGATCTCGCGTAATTTGAATCCTCCGTAGCAGCCGTGCGGGATGACGTCATTTGGCAGCGCGAAGAAGCCGCGAACGAAATATGTACGTGGAAACGTCGAATCTTAAAATTCGGTGGTGGCGAGAGAAGGTGGAAGGTCGGTAAATAAAATTGGAAACTAATGTATGGTTTAAAATGATAATATATTGTTACATAGGAAAGAATATAAAATAGAATATAAATATAATTTAACATTTTTTTTTCCTACGAGCATCAGCTAGAATATCATTGATGGCGCATGCTAACAGTTCACAATCTACAAGATAATCCTCAACGTAATATTCGCTATCACGTATTATTTTGGCAGCACGACGCGTATCTAATGTTTCGCAGGCAACATCGCTCTGCTGTAGCACGTTAACAAAAGATTCAAATTTTGTCCTCACATCTTCTGTAGTTTGATACAGCCGCGGATACACATAGTTTATGCATGGTTCAAGATTAAATAAAAATGATACTGTATTCAGTTTGAAATACAGCGACTTAATATCCATTGTCATCTTTACAATCGGTGAATCAAAGATCCGACAAAATTCCACCGTTAATTCATCAATCCGCATCGAAGGTGATCCAGATAATTGTGCACGTTCTTCGATTGTTGTACGGCTGTCGAATAGTACATTCCATGTATGCCATGGTAATATGAGATGATTCCCATGATTGCCACCGAGAAGAACTTCTACATCAGCCATAGGTCCTACGTTGATTCCAATTTCCAAATATTTGCTACCCATGGATGTTAATGCGTATCTTCTAACCATGATACACGATGCTCGGCGCGGGCTAAGAGAACAATCAAAGCTATGAAATTGTCCGCTCGTATTAGGAATAAACATAAAAATTTTGAGAATATGTGAAAATAAGCCTTACCTGTCATAATATATATTCTCCCCGCATTGAGCTACGCCATCATCCCGCATGATTGGAACGTAATAATTCATACGCTCAACGTTTCCTTCGGCACTGGTACTGCACATTTTTTTCAGAGCACTATTTGTTCCGTCGAAATTAACTGAGGCTACTGAGCGATTGATAGAATAGCGTCCTGGAGCCGGCTTAAATAGAGGTGCAATTGCTTCCCCCACCACCGCATTTATCCTAAAGCTACCAATTTTTCCATAATGTGTTTCAATCTTAACGTCGCAGCATATCGCACGATTGCATGTAATTTAATCCCCATCCTCAAGGATAAAAGTCTCGACACGTGTTGAATGTAATATAATACCTTGGGAAGCGCCGAATCTTAGAATTATGCGTTGTCAGCAGAAACTGTGTCGTATGATCTTGCGCGCTAATTCGTCATATACGTGAATCATGGAAAGAATTATGCAGTATCAGCAGAAACTGCATGGAACCATGTTGGGACGGATCACCGTTTTTTTGCATGCAATGCATTCGAGAGAGGGAGAACACCGAATGAGTTAGACGGAGATAGCGAATCGCGGTATCAGTCTTAAAAGCGCGCTCCGAACTGCACAAAACCTCAAATCGTTGCAACGTGTTGCATGGAAAAGGCACTACATATACAATCCATTTACGACCATGGAAAAATTCGCGCAAGGAGAACGCCAATTGTTGGATCAATCTGAACGATTGATTTCGCGGGAAGAATTCCTCGCGTGGAAAGAACGGTGCAACGAGTGTATCGAATCGATGGAAGAACACCCGAAACTGCGAACTCTTCCGCACATCCGATCTGCAGGAGTGGTACCAGCGATACGTCATCGAACCCACCCTAGCATCGCTGAAAGAGTTCCAGGAACGCGACAGCGGATGGGCATTGACGAGAATTCTCAACCTAACCGTCAATGTCAACAAATATAATCCGCTGCGCGCAGGGTGTCACTGCAAGTTGCCGCGGGAAATATCGCTGAAGAAAGCAACGATTAGCGTGCAATCCCCGGACAATGCGTGCTTCGCATGGGCAATGGTCACCGCTCTTCATCCTGCCGAACGACACGTTGACCGCTCAAGTTCGTACCCCGCCTATACATCCACATTAAATCTCCAGGGCATTGAGTTCCCAATGTCCCTGGCGCAAATTGGGAAGTTCGAGCGGCAGAACGAAATCTCCGTCAACGTGTACAGCTTCGAGGAGCAGAAGACGAAGGGACCAACAGTCTTTCCACTGCGTCTAACCAGCCACAAGAGGGATCGGCACGTGAACCTACTGTATATGCTGGAACAGGAGGATAACAATGTAGTCCTTTGTGCTGATCAAGGACTTGTGCTGATCAAGGACTTGTCCCGGCTGGTGAGCCCACAGCTGAGCAGGCACCAAAAAAAGAAATTCATCTATGATAGGTATGTATAGAAAACATATGAAATGTTGAAATGTCTCGCGAAAGAAATTAAACAATACATATTTGGTGTTTACAGATGAATGCACTACTTCGGATCTGCCGAGAAGTTGGAGCTTCATTCGCTGGATTGCGGCAAGATGAACGACTGTGCCATCCTGCTGCCCAGCGAAAGCAACAATTTGCTCAGTTTCGACAACCGCGATAGGAAGGAGCGACTCCCCTTCGTGGTATATGCAGATCTGGAGTGCATCATCGAAAAAACAGAGGACAACCGTGTTGGTGATAATAAATTACATATGTATCAGCACCATAAAGTTCATAGCATACTCTATTATATGCATTGCTCGTACGATACATCACTATCGACGTATCGATTGTGACCTCGCTCCGTGGAGGTTCGCTATCGAACGGATGTTCGGAGTGGCCGAGTGAGGGAGGCAAAGTGAGCTGTGTAACGGTTCTTTATTCTTAACGCCGAGGTACAAGGTTGCCCGGCCAGGTCTGTGCTGGCTAACAGAGTCTTTGCGGCTTATCCTATGAACTATACTAGCGCGGTGGAGTGCGGGCGGCGCGTCGCGATCGCGGGGCGCGGATCGGTGCGTTTCGGCGGCAGAGGTAGGAGTGGGGGGTGGTCGTTCTGGTGCCTTGGCTGTGTTCTCCACCAATGGCCCTGACCGGGAAGTCTTGAGTCCGCTCGTCCAGGGGGTAAAACCCGCGGGAGAAACGGAGACTGTAGGATGTCCTCCGGGACAGACTAAGTCTGACCCTAAGATTGACGGTGGATATCGACCTGCGTCTAGAGGTCGGCGGACTCACGTTCCTCTAGGAGCCGTGGAGGTGGGGGAATTCAAAAGAACGCAACGATACAGCTTGTGCATACAAGAGATCGCTGGGAGAGCTCTGACCGTTCGCCTGCAACGCTCGTGGTAGACTCTGCCTGACGGGCCCGCCGCGCTTGCCTATAAGCAGCGCCGTGACGATTTCGCGAGCGAGAGCGCCGCTCGGCACGCGGCCCTCTCGCGCCCGCGTTCGGCAGCGGCGGGCCGCGCCAGGCGCGCGTGGTGGGGGGAAGATTCGCGTCCCACCGATATAACTCGTTACACGATGTCGCCGCGACGCGGATTGTGTTTCATGGTTCGTCGACGAACTAAAAAATTTTGCAAACTTCGCCAAACCCATCCTGGTCAGTAATGTTCCCATGCTTGATTTAACCACCGAACAGTTGATGGCATTTCGCGATGCAACATACTGTCATATTTGCGAAGAGCCATTCAAGGCTGATGATGTACGTGTCCACGATCATTGCCATCTATCCGGACGGTTTAGAGGCCCAGCACATTCGGAGTGCAATTTAAATTATAAAAATGCGTTTTACATCCCCATAGTTTTCCATAATTTATCCGGCTACGATTCACATTTCATTATCGAGAAAATAGCTACCGCTTTCGAAAGTCACGTTGACGTATTACCTATAACTAAAGAAAAGTATATCTCTTTCACAAAAAATGTCGAAGATTATATTAAATTGCGATTCATCGATTCGTACAAATTTCTAAATACCAGTCTCGACAAATTAGAATCTCTTCTTAGTATAGATCAATTAAAAATTTTACGATCCAAATTTGAAACATTATCCGCCAAGGATTTCAATTTATTGACGCGAAAGGGTGTCTTTCCGTATGAATACCTTGATTGCGCGAACAAGCTGCAGGACCCATGCTTACCGCCGCACGAGTCATTCTACAGTTCGTTAATGGGGGAGACTGTATCCGAGAGCGATTACGCGCACGCCGAGACTGTCTGGCAGCGTTTCGACATTAGAACCTTGGGCGAATACAGCGACTTGTATTCGAAAACAGATGTCTTGTTATTGGCAGATATTTTTGAAAATTTTCGCGAAAGTTGTATCAAGAATTACGGACTAGATTCAGCACATTATTATACTCTACCCGGTTTCACATGGGTTGACATGCTAAAACATACCAAAATTACGTTCGAATTGCTCACCGACGTCGATATGGTTATGTTTACCGAACGCGGTATACGCGGGGGTTTAAGTCAATGTTCCGGAAGATACGCACATGCCAATAACAAGTACATGCCATCTTACGACGCATCGTAACAGTCATCGTACTTGATGTACATTGATGTAAATAATTTGTATGGATGAGCCATGTGCCAACCCCTGCCATACACCAAATTTCAATGGGTCGAAGATGTCGTAAATTTTGACGTGTCTTCAATCGCTGACGATTCGCCCACGGGATACATTACAATGCGCTTTTTTGTCCAGAGCTTGTGAATTCTCTCGTGAAATTAGCAAAGCACTTTCCTCTTTGGACATAAAAAATGATCGGATATTTCCCTTTGGTATCAAATATTAAAACATCTTCCAGATGCGAAGCATATTTTAATGATCTGAAGCATTCAGATTTGGGCGCAAATTATAAACCAATGCGCGTCGATTTTGTCATTCGCAATATATGTAAGTTTATAAGATCTATCGAAAGTCTCTCGGAATTGAAACGTGTTGCAATTGAAGGGTTGGATGCAATAAGGGGACTCTACATATCTAGCGCTCGAAAATGGGAAAAATTACCAAACGCTAAAAAAGATTGGAATTTTAAAAAATATAGTGTTGTAAAGCTCGCCACGGCACACATTTTTCCTATTTACAGTTTGTTTATCCAATCATTACTATTCGAGCTAAAAATTATAAACAAAAAATGTTTCATCGTCCAAAGTCAATATTTCTTTAAGGATGTATCGGACCAATTTTCAAAATGCTACCAAGTTGATGAAAATCTGCGAGATTGTTCTTTGTAGTCTTCCTGATGTGCTGTAAAAAATTTAACTAAACGGTTGCTGAGTTATAACGATTTCAATTTTCACTGATTTTACACGTACTCTTATGGAAAGAGACGATGTTGACGGATAAAACATCTGAAAAAATGTTGAAGAAATGCTATCAATGTTTTCAATTTTTTTGTACATGCAGTATATGGATAGATGAAAATATCTGCCGAGTTTCAATTGTTTTCACTACACCGTTCTAAAGAAATAAATTATAACTTGAGAAAATTGTGCTGTCGGCACGATATGTATCTCGATGGCTTATGAAACCGCGGCAACGTCGCAATCAGCTGACCAAGCGAAGCAAACTTATAGGTGTCCCTACACGTATATCTAACCTTCTAGCTAACTTTCTGTCTCCATTACACTCATGGAGAGATATATAGAAAGGGAAAATGAGAAACATAGCGGGATTATGAATATGAAATAGCAGGTAAAAATACGCAAATAGAAGCAAATATTTGGCACATTTAACACAAATTACTGTATTTTTTCATATTTATAATTACAATTCAAAAATGTAATGACTTATATTTACAATTACAATTCAAAAAAAGAATATATAAATATTAGCGTAAAATACACTGTTGTGTATAAAGAAATGGGACAGTCGAATGGTCGTTTATAATGGCTTTTCGATGCTCTCAGCTTCTTCCATAGTGAGTTCTCTTTTCAGCGCAGTGGCTTCTACGCAACTTTCCTTTGCTACTTCCTTCGCAGCATATCCAACTTTTTGCACATACTTTTTGAATGTTTTAAAATCTGGACATGGGTCGTTCATGCATGCTAATCATTTTTTGAAATGTGTCCATCCTAAATCAGAGTGTACGATACCTGCAAAGCGAATAATTCAATATATACAAATAATAAATAGTAATGATACGATTAATAACAATAGAAGCGTAATAATCTGTCATAAAGTATTACCTAATGCTGCTTTCAAATTGATGTCGAAGTGAGCTCTGTGCTTGTCGATGGTAGATTCTTATGTGCCTGTGCAAAATTCATTCATGGTGAGGTACTTGTGACACCGCACTAAAAATTATGAAGCCAAGCGCTACTTAGCAGTTTTAGCACTTGCGTTGGCTGGTGGTGCCTCGCAAGATTTATATATTTTCAAATTTGTCGGCAAATTCCACCGATTAGTTCCAACGTAAAAGTTTAGTGTATTTGGTAACTTACCAGCAGTAGGGATTGCAATACCGGTAAATAAATTTACCGATTTACCGGTGAATGGCGAGAAATACCCTCAAATTTTTACCGGTAATTCGCCAAATTTTTACCGGTAATTTGATCAATTATGTATAGCAATATAGCGCATATATGCGTTCATTAATTCCGTCGATATCTACTACGTTGTTATCAGTGAAAAAAACTTCAATTATTAATAGAGACGAAATCCGAAGTATCTCATGAAGAACCAACTCTGATTCAAAAGAAAACTAAAAATCTGAATCAAGCCATAAAAAAAATGGACGTATTTTCAAATAGAAAAAGTAAAGAGAAAATATCTACAAATGGCATATGATTTCTTAATGACTACCCGACCAACAAGTGTAGAAACTGAGAGCGCTTTATCAGGAGACCAAAGTTTGGACAAATTATGTTTTTTTTGTGTGATTATTTGTTAAAAAGAATTGTTAAATAAAAAATATTTAATTATTTATGTAAGTTAAGATTCTTTTCATTGTTTTCGTGATGAAGATCCATATTAATAAGTATTGTCAATAGTTATACAAATATATCTATTCTGTGTTATATCATTTTATATTTTATGTTCAGAACAGTTTTATTTGCATGTATTTATTATAATGCTCGATTAGAGTTCAAATCATTTTTTTTTGTAATGTTTACTCTTATATTTTCAATACCTTAAAAAATTACCGGTATATTACCGGTAACCGGTTTTGATTGAAAATTTTACCGAATTACCGCTAATTGAAAAAATCGGTAAATTTGCAATCCCTAACCAGCAGGGCAGGCGCGAGGATGTTTGGCACCCTTATGCAAGAAAATTTTTGGCGCCCCCAATTTGGGGGCCTCAAATTTCTGCACCTATTTCCTATTTAATATGTTTTGTGTTTACGGAGTACAAGAAAAAGAATTACATTTACATTTTGTTTCTGTGAAAGGTGAATTTCTTTATTATTAAGCGTCCAATATAGTATTTTGGCACACCCATCAGCTAGCGCCCTTATGCGCCGGCCCTGCTTACCAGAAATTTATATAGACGCGTAGTTACTTTGTAGCGCGGACGGCACCACGTGCCACGGCTGAAATCGAAACAAATGCCTGCGATACTCTCGAATTCTTTCCAACCACGCACCTCGAAAGTCAGTCGTTCACAGACCACTCTGATGAGATCGTGCGTTCGTTTACGGTTTGTGAAGTATCTGTGAGAGTTATATTACTTACCGTTTTGCGATTTCATTGTGGTCATTTGTGAAAAATGCCTAGGAAAGCGTTGATACACTCAGGTGTTATCCTAGACGCGTTGCAGAAGTGTGAAAAATGTGAAGTGTTCGATGAGAGGCACAAATTGAAGTGTCGCTCGGAGAAAGTGTGGGAAGAAGTGTGTGCAAAAATTTCGGATAAGTTGTCACCAAACACCTTAAACTTTTACGTGAGGAACAATCGATGGAATTTGCTGACAGATTTGAAGAAACATTTCCAAATTCCAGTGGAAGAAGGAAAAGAAGAAGAAGAAATGATGGATGGCATTGATGTTTCTAACGTAAGTAATACTAGTCAAGATTTCGAGCCTAACAATCATGCGAATAAAATAAATAATAAACTGCCGCCATTATATTTTGATATTACATTGTCTGAGGAGCAATGGAAATCTATTGCTCCTGTATCCAAAGTTTATAAAGAGAAGGGCGCTCGTGGAAAATCTTATAAAATACTTAGTCCCGGTTGGACTGATATTATTTGCAAAGCTTGTTTTTTAAAAACGAAACTTCCGTGCGCTTATACGTTTAAATATGGCAAAATTTTCGATTCTCCGGAAGCGGAAACATATTTAAAAATATACGGCACTTGTAATGAATGCGGTGCCGAATTTAAAGCTCATTGCTTACATGAACCGGCTCCTGGCACTGGTATTGTATTAAGAGTGCACACAGTCGATGCTTCGGGAATACCGCATGAAAAGAAAAGGGCGGTAAAAGGAACAAATAGGGTAGCAATTGGGAAACAACTTTTAAATATTAAACCCAGACAATTCAGAAATGCTGAAGTATCAGATTTAACTTATGACGATCCTGAACCACCTTATGTTGCGCGACAATGTACTTTAAGGAAAATCAGAGAAGAAGCTATTGTACGGGAATTAGGAATCAACAAAAATCTTGATCCTATTAATTCGTTATGTGAGTTGAAATATAAGGGGCAATACTCAGGGTATATTAAGCAGATTTCAAAAGATCTTTTCTATTGTTTTTACTGGTCTCCTATGCAAATGGAATTGTACAAAACATTAATTAAAACATGCAGGAAAATAGAAATAGACGCGACTGGAAAATTAGTAAAAACAATAGAAAAACTAAATGGTGAGAAGGAACATATATTCTTATACCAAATTATTATAAAAGGTGCAAATGGTATACAACCAGTATTTCAAATGCTTTCAGAAAAGCACGATACAAATTTAATTACGTACTGGTTGAGGGAGATCATAAGACACGGGGCACCAGTGCCTCCAGAAGTTGATTGCGATTATTCACTGGCGCTTTTGAATGCAACCAGCTTAGCATTCAATGAACGTTGTTTAAAAAATTACATTTCCGATTGCTATCGTTGGATTAGTGGAGAAATTTTGCAACATCCACTTCACTGTTTTATCAGAATTGATATTGCCCATTTGATAAAAATTATTTGTAGCAAGGATGTATTTCATAGAAAGCATCCTAAAATTAAAGACTTCTTTGTGCGATGCGCGGGGCTAATGTCATCGTGTGATAATATGGAAGATTTTAATACACTGCTCAGCTCAATATTTATTGTCGCTTACAGTGAGTACGACGGCAAAGATTGCGATGGAAATGATGTAATTTGTGAGCAGAAGCGATCGTATTTATTCGAAAGAATAAAGTCATTCACCTTTACGAGCGACGAGAATGACAAAGAATACGATGATTTAGAAACGTTAAATGAAAATGAAAATATAATTGCATTTATAAATAGTATCAGAGATGCGGCTGAGCAAATTGCAAAAGACAGTGTAGAGACAGATAGGTACAACGCATTTTATTGTCCAGAATTAGTCACATATCTAGTTAAATTAGCTAAACATTTTCCTCTCTGGACACAGGTGATGAGGGGATATTTCCCTCTGTCATCGAATATAGCGACATCCTCTAGATGTGAAGCATATTTTAAAGATCTGAAGCATTCAGATTTGGGCGCAAATTATAAACCAATCCGCGTGGATAAATTTATCATACACCACATAAAATCTATCGAAAATCTCTCGAAATTAGAACGTGCTGCAATTAAACGCACGAACGAAAAAATTGCACTGCTGCAAACTGAGGTTAGACAAGAAAAAGAAAGAAGAATTGATTCGCGTGATTTTAGCAAAAATGCACAGAACGCTGCGCATACTTATGATTATTTAAGGGAACAGGAAAATTGGAAAGGATTAAATGTTGCAGCCAAATCAAATAAATTAAAAGATTTACAAGTTTCAGCTAATAATAGGAATTATATAGACGACGATGAAAATAAAGATAATTTAAATACAAACACGGATGTACAAAAAAGCAATAAATTAAATATAATGCAGAAGCCCTTAATCGAAAACAAAAACAATACTCCTAGAGGGAAATATTTAACTCCATGCCCAGACATTCACCTCACATATGACAGGCCATTAAGGAAAAGAAGAAATTAAATATTAATAAATGGAAATAACTGTAATTTGGTTACTCTTAATGGCAAAAAAATATATATTAAAAATACGTGTGCATTCGACTCATTGGTTGAAATATTAACCAGTGCGTATTGCAATTATAGTACATTTAAAAACTGGATCGATGAAAACTCAGAAAATATATTTCTGATGTTTGTCAAAAACTACGCTGTGGAGAATATTAACAACTCTGTGTACGAAGAACGAGGAGCTATTTTATGTACAATATTTGAAATTCGCAATAATATTGTAGATTGTACTACAAGTCCCAATTGGCTATTTTCAAAACTTATTACTGACGTTTGCAGTGTCGAAGAAAATAGAATCTGCGGCAAATGTAAAGTACATTTGAGAAAATATTTTGTAGTAGATTTTATTAGTACAAACACAACTGAAGATTTTAAACAAAATTTTCTTAATTTTGTTGCGCAATTCTTCAGTACACAAACAGTCACGTGTAAAACATGTCAATCAGCAGTGCAATTAAAGAGAGAAGCAAAATCATATGTGGTTATAGACCCCGAAATCTTTTTGCAACAAAATAAAATGAAATATCCGAATGGAATAGTTTTAAACAGCATCCCAGAAAAATTTCAAATAGAAGATGCGATATACATTTTAAGTGGCATCGTATGTCATAGCCCACAACATTTTACAGCTTACTGCCGTAATACAGCAGGAATATGGACATTACACAATGATGTTAGTCAAAAGTTGCGGACAATTACAAATCCACAAAGGGTAAAAATAAATCCGTCAACAATAATATTTATAAAAATATAAAAATTCTGTTAAAAGTTTAATTCAACAGAATATATGATAATGGTACCTTACAATAGTAAAACTATTGAATCGGTCCGGCGTCGTACCGCTCTGTAAAGTGCGGTACCACTGACTCTGTCAGTGGTCACAAGTGCCAGCCATGGCACTTGTACTCGCGGATCATACGATCACGCGAGTCGATCGACGCCGACGTAACTTTCCAAGAAAGTGACGAAAGAAATAATAAATTTGACCGGTCCGGCGTCGCACCGCTCTGTAAAGTGCGGTACCACTGACTCTGTCAGTGGTCACAAGTGCCAGCCATGGCACTTGTACTCGCGGATCATACGATCACGCGAGTCGATCGACGCCGGCGTAACTTTCCAAGAAAGTGACGAAGGTAATAATAAATTTAATTCACCCTTTAATTCGATTCTCGAGGGTGTACAAACGAAATCACTGGATGGACAAACGTCTTCTACATCTAAGCTAACGAAATATATCGCCGAACCACCGATTTTGATAATTTATTCGAAAAAAATCAAACTTAAACGTGATCGTTTCGGCGGTGTCCTTCTTTTCGCAATTTTTATTAATAATTCGATTCTGCAGGGTGGACAAACGAAATCTTTGGGTGGACAAACGTCTTCTACATCTGAACTAACGAAACCCATCGTTGGACGAACGATTTTGATAATTTATTCCAAAAAAATCGAACTTAAACGTGATTGTTTCGGCGGTGTCCTTCTTTTCGCAATTTTTATTAATAATTCGATTCTGCAGGGTGGACAAACGAAATCTTTGCGTGGACAAACGTCTTCTACATCTGAACTAACGAAAACCATCGTTGGACGAACGATTTTGATAATTAATTCGAAAAAAATCGAACTTAAACTTGATCGTTTCGGCGGTATCCTTCTTTTCGCAATTTTTATTAATAATTCGATTCTGCAGGGTGGACAAACGAAATCTTTGGGTGGACAAACGTCTTCTACATCTAAGCTAACGAAATATATCGCCGAACCACCGATTTTGATAATTTATTCGAAAAAAATCGGACTTAAACCTGATCGTTTCGGCGGTGTCCTTCTTTTCGCAATTTTTATTAATAATTCGATTCTGCAGGGTGGACAAACGAAGTCTTTGGGTGGACAAACGTCTTCTACATCTGAACTAACGAAAATCATCGTTGGACGAACGATTTTGATAATTTATTCGAAAAAAATCGAACTTAAACGTGATCGTTTCGGTGGTGTCCGCCTTTTCGCAATTTTTATTAATAATTTGATTCTGCAGGGTGGACAAACGAAATCCTTGGGTGGACAAACGTCTTCTACATCTAAGCTAACGAAACCCATCGTTGGACGAACGATTTTGACAATTTATTCGAAAAAAATCGAACTTAAACTTGATCGTTTCGGCGGTGTCCTTCTTTTCGCAATTTTTATTAATAATTCGATTCTGCAGGGTGGACAAACGAAATCTTTGGGTGGACAAACGTCTTCTGCATCTAAGCTAACGAAATATATCGTCAAACCACCGATTTTGATAATTTATTCGAAAAAAATCGGACTTAAACGTGATCGTTTCGGCGGTGTCCTTCTTTTCGCAATTTTTATTAATAATTCGGTTCTGCAGGGTGGACAAACGAAATCTTTGGGTGGACAAACGTCTTCTACATCTGAACTAACGAAAACCATCGTTGGACGAACGATTTTGATAATTTATTCGAAAAAAATCGAACTTAAACTTAATCGTTCCGGCGGTGTCCTTCATTTCGCAATTTTTATTAATAATTCGATTCTGCAGGGTGGACAAACAAAATCATTGGGTGGACAAACGCCTCCTACATCTAAGCTAACGAAATATATCGCTGTACCACCGATTTTGATAATTTATTCGAAAAAAATCGGACTTAAACGTGATCGTTTCGGCCGTACCCTTCTTTTCGCAATTTTTATTAATAATTTGATTCTGAAGGGTGGACAAACGAAAATTTTTGTTGGACAAACGTGGACAAACGATGGACAAACGAATGCCATCGAGTTTTTTTAAAAAATCACATTTGGGGGTGCTAACTTCACAGACCTTGCGTTTTCGCTGTCTCATATGTCGTGTATAGTCTCGTTGAGAAGTTCGGGTGTTGGCTCTTACAATTTGCATTTGTCCCTTGATTGCATTTTTTAACCTGTTATTCTGTCTTTTTAAAAGGTTTATTTAATCATTGAATTTTTTCTATATTCGGAATCCATTAGCCCAAAGAGTGATTTTCCTATGTAACCTAATCCATCTATTTATGCAAGACGCTGTTTTTGTGCTGAGCTTTTAGTTTGCTGGACGTAGGTAAGGAGTTTGGCGACGCGATCTACCTCGTCTTGGATTTTCGTGGCGAATGTTTTATATAATTTTTGTAAGTTGTCGGTAGAAGGTTTTTTACATTGCGCAAATATATCATATTGTGCAGTTTGGAGGTTCGCTTCGCGTTGGTAGATGTAAGATATATCTACGTGTAATACTAACTTCCAGGTATCTCAATAAATCTGTAGATTGCCTAGGTTTTCGAAGTAAATGCCGGTGTGGTGTTGGAATTCTTTTATAGTGAAATCTGTGTCGGCGGTTGTTCCTCCTGCGGGTAGTATCATCGTTCTATAGGACGAAAATCCTGTAAAATTATAATATCGAGGTGTAATCGGTGTTTCATTTTTTTTTTGTTAGTTGCGAAGTCTTTCCTTGTGCGTGCGCGAGATAAATTTTTTTGCTAACGTAGGACAGTTCATCTTCTTTGTCTGGACTTGAGTAGAAGTGAGAAGTGAGGGCATATGAGACTCGATTTTCTTGAGCACTTCTTATTTCGTTGTGATCTGCAGAACGAATATGTTGTCAGTTATTTTGAACGTGCCGCGGGAAATCATGTTTGGTTTAGTTGTACGTGCGAGTGGGGTTTGTTTGTGCATCATGTTGTGTAAATTTATTGTTCTATTTATCCGTTTATTCCTCTAGCGTTTCCAGTGCCCCGCCCCGCAGGGTTGTATCAGCATTGTCTATATGGAGGCAATTAGGGAGTATCGGGCGCATTGGCGTCGGTTCTTCCAGCATGTAGAATTCTGGGAGGATGACGAAGACTCATGGGGTCTGAGGGTCCTATTTGGTGAGTGTCTTATTACACCGGGGATTGTAGGTCTGGTTATTGCTTCTATTTCCGTGCGTGTGGTAATAGTCTTGCAATTGGTTTTTTTGTGTAGAACGTCATGGGGACATCTTCGTTGGGTCTGCTCCACGGCCTCGACTGTGGTCGCTATTGGAGGTCGACCGTGCCCTACGTGGCTGGGACGACGGCTAGTTGTGCGCTTATTTACAATCTTTTTTCAATAAATTACTTTTCTTAGTCTTATCCTTATATAATTGTTAGTGTATCGTTACTTCCCTGCAACACTGCGATCATTCCCCTATTACTGCCCTATTCTATAATGTGTTTGTGTGACCGCGGATTGTTCGTCGCCCTTTACACTGTAATTATTATTGTCGCGCGTGTTTGGAATCGTGTAAGAGCCTATCCTCGCAGGTGTTAGTTTTTGACCGACTACGTCTTAGCGTCTCATCATGCAGTAGCAGTTGCTCTCCGAATTTAAAAGACCTATCCGCGATTTTCCTGTCGTAGTATTGGAATTAAAATTAAAATAAATTTAATATAATATTGAAATTTATATAAATCCAATATAATAAAATTACAGAATATATTGTTAAAAATAAACTTATTTCATAAGAAACTGACTGTGAAATTGACCCAATCGTTCCTAATATTAAATAATTCGACTTTAAAGCCCAACCAACAATAATCACAGGGTAAACACCTATTCCTAATAAATATAAAATACCAAATATTTATTGAATATAGCAAAAACAAAAAATTTATAAATTAAGTCCTTTCGTACAAAAATGTATTAGATAAATATAGATACAAACCGGTCTGGCTCACATCGATCTGAACTCAACTCATGTAAGATATTAAAAGTCGAACCGACTTAAAATTTAAACTCCTGCATTTAAATTATATCCTAATTCAACATCGAGGTCGCAATCATCTTCATAAATATAGGTAATCAAACAAAGGTGATAAACAGAACATGGAAGAAAGGGGACTTTCTGGAAGAATGGAAAGGAGGAATCGTAAGGCCTGTGTTCAAAAAAAAAAAAAAAAAGAAAGGGAAATGGTTAGGAACTATAGGAGCATAACTTAAATGGACACGAATTGTAAGATATACGCGGACATTCTAAGGAGGAGATTAGAAGAACAAATGGAAATTTGGAAAAGACTTTAAAAAGAAGGAGTAGGCGAACAACTAAGAATAAGGATACAGGAAATGTACAACAGAACTATATGCACTTTAGGAGTGACGAAGGAACTGATAGAAAAGTTTTTTTAACAGGAAAGGGTGTTAGACACTTTTCAATGTCGCATTTGCAGACCTGGAAAAAGAAATGAGCAAAGAACAGGAAGGAGGAGTCGTAATAGGTAGAAGGTAAATTTGGACAATTTCATTTGCGGATGATGTTGCGTTAATGGTAAATAATGCACAGGGATTGAAGAATATGATAAAGAGATTCGAAAGATACATAAAGAAGAAAGGCTTGGAGGTAAATGTGTAAAAGTCTAAGATAATGGTATGCAGGGAAGCAGGAGAAGAAGAAAAGAGGAAAGACTCCGTTGGAATGAAGAAGAAAGAGTAAGAGAACTGGAATATTTAGGTTATACAGTGAGAAAGATTATTCAGAGATGACTTTGAAAGAAGAATGAAACTGTTTGATGCGCTAGTTAGAAGTACCGTGGCGTATGGAGCTGAGATATGGGGATGGAGAAGGTATGAGGATATTAGAAAAATTGCAGGCGAAATACATACGGTGGATAATGAAATTGGAGTGATCAACATCAACATATTGGCTGTTAAAAGAAACAGGAAGAGGTGGCATAGCAATTAAAATGGGAGTAAGAGCAATGAAGCTTGAAGTGAGACTAATAAACTCGGAAGAATGATCGATAAGATATAAATGTGTGAGAAGACTAATGAGAGGAAATGAAGTAATGAAAAGGGAAAGAATGAGAATCAAATTCTTGGAACCGAGAGGATGGTCAAATGAAGGATGGAAAAGAAGAAGATTAAATGGGGAAGAAGTGTGGATCAAAAATAGAGCAGATAAGTAAATGGCATTCAAGAACAAGAAAGAGAGGTGAAAGTAAAAAAAAGTCAACGTTCCTAAGAGAATTAAGAGAGGTGGCAAGGAAACCAGGAGATATGCCGAAATGCTTATGGGGGAAAAATGAAAAAAGAACAGGAGAATTAGAAAGGATAGGAAGATTCATATAGGGTAGTGAAACAAGGGCATGCAAATATTGGCTAATGAAAGAAGAAAGGGTATGTAAGATAGAGGAAGAAACAGTGAAACACGCGATTGAAGCATGTGAAGTAAGTGGAGAGAGTAGTAGGAATTGGGCAGAGGTAATTAGAGGAGAAGGGAAAAACTTGGCTACTCTACAGGAGATAATAGGGAGAAGGAAAAGATGGGAAGAACAGGAAAGTGATAAAAGAAGCTTATGTAACATAGAATAGATTACGAAACACTTGTAAAATAGAAAAAAATTGTTAAGACACAGCAGGAAACATTAGAAGGGGTAGGACTTATACTGACACAATCACGAGTCTGAAATGGAAAGAGTATATGATCGTTAAATTGTAACACGGAAGTGGGCAATAAATGAAATTATTATTATTATTATATTTTTCCTTTTTATATTGTATTTTTATATTTTTTTCTTTTTTATTTTATATTTTTATATTTTTTCTTTTTATATTGTATTTTTATATTTTTATATTCTATTTGTACAGAGAGAACTCAAAACTGTTGAGAATAGAGCGGTTTAATTAGAGATAGAGTATTGAGGCGATACAATAGATACGTCACAGTTTCGGCGAATAATGACGAGATACTACTATTCTGTATAACTGAGCACTCGGGGTGGTCACGAGAGCGTGAGTGTATATGAGTGTATGTGAGGTGTTGTGTGGAAGAGTATGTATGTACGTATAATGTCGCGAAAAGTAAATAGGAAGTCCATTACCTGTTCGAGAATGTTCAAATTGTCTTGCGATTGATGCAAAAAAGAGAAAGAGAGAAGGAGAAAGAAAGAGAGACAAATAGAGAGAGAGAGAGAGAGGGGGGGGTTCTGCCGAGACACTATTTATATTCTATTTTTATATTTTTTCTTTTTTATATTTCTATTTTTTAATTAATACAACAATATATAATCCTTTTACATATGTTACAATCTATTTATTTACCCGTCTTCCTCCTTCTCTCCTCACCAATTTCTGCTGACACTTCATAATTCTTTCTATGATTCGTACGTTCTTCACGCCACCAAATGTCATCTTGCACGGCGGTCCCATCACGGGGGATTCAAATTACACGTGATCGCGCGACACGCTGCGATGTTAAGATTGAAAAAACATATTGAAAAATTTTTAGCTTTAGAGTGTCTGTCTGTTTGCTACATATTGGTCCAACAGATCGGTGTGGGAGGGGATTAAAATTATTATTTCTCTGCGTTGGGGAAAAAAGTCTGTTGATATGGAAAAAATTTTCTGCTGACCCTACATAATTCCTTCTATGATTCGCGGCTTCTTCGCGCCGCCAAATGACGTCATCCCGCACGGCTGCTCCAGATGATTCAAATTACGCGAGATCGCGCGATACGCTGCATCGTTAAATCGGAACGGTTTAAAACTTGTTAGCTTCAGAATGCTTGCTACATAATGGTTCGGAAAAAAGTATGTCTGTTGGTATGGAAAAAAAATTTCTGCTGACCCTGCATAATTCTATGTTTCCCGCCTTCTTCGCGCCGCCAAATGACGTCATCCCGCACGGCTGCTCCAGAGGATTCAAATTACTCGAGATCGCGCGATACGCTGCGACGTTGGAAAACATTTTAAAAAAATTGTTAGCTTTGTACCACCAAGTAGTGCTGTCTCTTTCCCTCCCCTCGAATTTAGCTTTAAAATAACTAAGTATTGCTCTCTCTTTTCCCTCCTCCGAAGATGCGGTATGTAAAAACGCCGATCTTTCCCGACATTGCCCGACATCATCCGATAATTATTATGCTTTGGCGTTTGGCAACTGCTTATGACATGTGACGCTGGGTATATGTACCATTCGGAAAAGACTAATGTCAGAGAGTGGGCGTTGGGGGAGTTGGATAGGCGGCTGACTCGTACTGCGGAGGTCTTGGGTTCGAGCCCCGTCGCCCGAGATTCAGTTTTTCGATTATTATTAATATCTTAAATTAATAGTTCCTTCCTTACCGACTGTGGTTGGTACCACGCTCCAGAATAGCAGCAATTCACCCGTGGTTCCTCCTCGATGCGGTTCGGTATCGGTTCGATATTGATTCGGTATCGATTGATTATCGATATCTTCTGCTCTCGCGCTATACCCCCACCACTTCGCCATCTCGATGATGTCATCCGCCGCCGCCGCCCGGCTGCGCGCCGCCCGCCCGCCTCCGACATTGAAACTCAAATTTGCGTTTCAAGGTCGGGGGGAAATTCTTATCATGACCTTGAAACTCAAATTTGCGTTAGAACTGTCATACACACACTACTATGGCCGATGATTCAACATGGTGGCCGATGTATTAAAAAAGCACCCCCTACACAGACATTTGTATTTCTTGATTTTGATTTTGATTTATGAATTTTCAAAATTTAAGTTCAAATTCGTTATTAGCAGTCAGCAAAACTCACAATGACCGATTCAATATAGTGGACGGTATATTAAAGAAAGCATGATTCGCCCACGCCGCCGCCGTTACCACCGGCCCTGCACCGCCAACGGCCGCGGGCATGTTCGCCGCCATCGTCTGAGTAAGTATATGAAGTTTAATTTTTTCGCGATTCTATGTTGAATGCTTCATATACATATTATGCTCTTTCATGTGTTGCAGGGTGTCTCCACTGATCACACCATTGAGATTACAACCAATTGCATATCGGGTGATGGCCCGGCTGCGAATACCATGGCTGCCAAGGGTGTCACCGCCACCGCTGCGGCGACTACATTCACTGCCGTCATTGGTGCAGCCACCCCGGTCCTCGCCACTTCGCTAGTGGTGATTTTTATATTTTTATATATTTATATTTTTTATTTATTCATATTTTTAGTGTGACTTGTTTATTTTTTAGTATTTGTATTGTATTTTTATATTTCATATGTAGACATTTTTTCTGCATGACACATGATAAATATTAAAATCAATTACCATAAAAAATTATTATTTTCCTATTTATCCATCTTCCTCCTTCTCTCCTCACCAATTTTTATAGACGCCGCTTAATTCCTTCGCTGATACTCGCAAGCAACGCGTTTGACTTCCACAGGTATCATATTTCATTCGTACATACATCATGTCACCAAATGTTATATCGCACACTGATACTCGCAAGCAACGCGTTTGACTTCCATAAGTACCATATTTCATTCGTGCATTCTTCATGTCACCAAATGTTATCTTGCACACCTGTCCCATCCTAGAGGATTCAAATTATACGCGCTCGCGCGATACACTGTTAAACTCGAAATGCTTAAAACATTTTTAGTATAGGATTCAAATTACATGTGACCGCGAAATACGCTGATCGGCGCGGCATTTGTATACTATATTGGATCGATAGATCGGTGCGGGGAGAGGAAATATTTTGGCTGTGGGCCAGACCTGAAAAAATTTTCATGGATGGATCATGTCTGAAGGTTATTCCCTCGCTCGGTTATGCCTGAAAATTTTCCGTCGGTCAGGAAGGTCTGGAAAGTTTCTCGCGACGACTGTGTCAGGACTGATCGCTCTCTACGCTTGCGATTCCCCCACTTCGCGGCGTCTGCGCACGCAGCCAGATTCCCACGCCCGCTTACCCCGCGCCTAACGTTCCCCCTACCCCACTATCCGCGCGCCGTCACTTTCCCCCATCCCCGCGCCCCCCTTCAACGCTCCTGGGTTAGAACCCGCCTAGATAAACTATGGATAGCTATTTCCTCGATAATAAAATGCAAATCGTAACCGGATATATTATAGAAAACTATGGGGATGTAAAACGAATTTTGATAATTTAAATTGCACTCCGAATGTGTGTCTCCGACCTCTGAAACGTCCGGATAAGTGGCAATGATCGCGCACTCGTATATCATCAGCCTCGAATGGCTTTTCGCAAATGTGGCAATGCGTCGTGCTGTGAAATGCCTTCCTCTGGTCTTTCGTCAACTTTTTCATAGAAGCATTATTGGATAGAAAGGGTTTGGTAAAATCTGTAAAATCTTTTAGTTCTTTGACGAACCATAAAACGCAGTAGTATAGCTATGCCGATTCCAACGCAGGTCCTCTGAGGGGAGCGCGGGGGCGGGGGGGAAGTGAGGGCGCGCGGGGGAGCGCGGCGGAGAGAAACAGGGGCGCAGGGCCTGCGGGGAGTGGAAGAGTGGTTCCGCGCGCACGTGCCGCGGAGTGGGGGAAGCCGCGATGATGGAGGGGATCACTCCGAGCCGAGCCACCGCGGAGACCTGGCCCACCTTCCCCGAAATTTTTCAGAGGGAGGGAATGACCCCCGAAAAGTCTTTTTCAGACGTTGGCCCACACAAAAAAAATTTTCAGACCTATCCCAGGGAGGGGACGGCCCCCAGGATTTTTTTCCAAACCAATATGCAGCTGAAATTGTTTAATAATTTATTTTTTATCTGAAATTGTTTCGGACAATGTCGGGAAAGATCGGGATAGATCGAAGTTCTTTTCTTTTACACACCACGTCTTCGGGACGGAAAGAGACAGAGCATTATTTTAAATCTAAATTCGGAGGAGGGAGAGAGACAGCACTACATAGCGGTACACTCGCAGATATTCTAAAATTTTTAACCAGCGATCTACCAAACCATTATGTAGCAAGCATTCTCAAGCTAAACAGTATTCTAAAGCGTTCCGATTTAACGTCGCAGCGTATCGCGCGATCGTGTGTAACTTGACTCCTCTGGAGCAGCCGCGTGCTAGATAACGTTAATTATCTGTATACATTTTCTTTCCTTCCGTGTATACTATTAGTATTAGTTTTAAGTAGCTTTAAATGGTTAGGTTAACAACAGCTGACAGCTGTACCTCGCCTTTGCACTCCTCTTCTGTTATACTTATATGTTTTCTTTTGTAAGTGCGTTGTGCAATAAAGAATTATTATTATTATTATTATTATTATTATTATTTGGCGGCGCGAAGAATGAAATAGAATTATGCGAAGTCAGCAAATCTTAGAGTAAGGTGGCGAAAGGAGAAGGAAGACGGGTAAATGAAATGGAGAAATAATATAGGTTTGAGAATATATATTGTTACAAACGAAAAGACTTTAAAATTAGAAGAATGTAAAATATAATTTAACATTTTTTTTTCCTACGAGCATGGGGTAGAATATCATTGATGGTGTATGCTAACAGTTCGCAATCTACAAGATAATCCTCGTCGTAATATTCGCTATCACGTATTATTTTAGCAGCGCTGCGCGCAACCAATGTTTCACACGCAACATCGCTCTGCTGTTGCACGTTAACAAAAGTTTCAAATTTTACTCTCACATCCTCTGCAGTTTGATGCAGTCGCGGATACACATAGCTTATGCATGGCTCAAGATTACATAAAAATGATACTGTATTCAGTTTGAAATACAGCGAATTATCAGCTCGCGTCTTCTTTACAATCAATGAATCAAAGATCCGAAGAAATTCCACCATTAAATCATCAATCCGCGTCGAGTCTGGTTCAGGTAATTGCGCACGTTCTTCGATGGTTTCGCGGCTGTCGAATAGCACATTCCATGTATGCCATGGTAATATAAGATGATTCCCATGATTATCGCCGAGAAGAACTTCAACATCGGCCATAGGTCCTACGTTGATTCCAATTTCCAAATATTTGCTGCCCATGGATGTTAACGCGTATCTTCTGACCATGATACGCGATCCTCGGCGCGGACTAGGAGAACAATCAAAGCTATGAAATTGTCCACTCGGATCAGGAATAAACATAAAAAAATTTTCGAGAATATGTAGAAAACAAGCCTTACCTGTCATAATATATATTCTCTCCACATGGAGCTACGCCATCATCTCGCATGATTTGAACGTAATAATTCATGCGTTCAACGTTTGCTTCGGCACTGCACAATTTTTGTAATCGTATCTCGTCTATCAAAGTCACCGAGGCTACTGTGCGATTGATGGAATAGCGACCGGGAGACTGGCTTAAGTAGAGGTGCAATTGCTTCCCCCACCACCGCATTTTATTCTAAAGCTACCAATTTTTCCATAATTCTATTTCAATCTTAACGTCGCAGCCTGTCGCACGATCGCATGTAATTTGAACCAACCCCCCAAGGATGAATGTAATATAATACCTGTGGAAGCGCAGAATCTTAGAATTATGCGGTGTCAGCAGAAACTGTGTCGGATGATTTTGCGCGCTAATTCGTCATACGCGTGAATCACGGAAAGAATTATGCTGTATCGGCAGAAACTGCACAGAACCTGCCACCACAAGTTGCCACAGGATTTATTGTTGAAGAATGCAACGATCAGTGTACAATCCCCGGACAATGCGTGTTTCGCAGGCGGAGAAGACGAAGACGGTCTTTCCGCTGCGTCTCACCAGCCAAAAGAGGGATCAGCACGTCAACCTGCTCTACATACCGAATGATGGAGATGTAGGACACTTTGTATGGATCAAGAACTTGTCCCGGCTGGTGAGCATGCAGCTGAGCAGACACGGGAAAAAGAAATTCATCTGTGATCGGCACGTATAGAAGCATATGAAATGTTAAAATGTCTCGCGAAACAAATTAAATAAAAAATTTTTTGTTTTATTACAGATGCATGCACTACTTCGGATCTGCCGAGAAGTTGGAGCTTCATTCGCTGGATTGCGGCAAGATGACTGACTGCGCCATCCTGCTGCCCAGCGAAGGCAACAACTTGCTCAGCTTCGAGAACCACTGTAGGAAGGAGCGGCTCCCCTTCGTGGTGTACGCCGCTCTGGAGTGCATCATCGAGAAAACAGAGGACAGTCGAACGTGTGATATAGACAATAATAAATTGCGCGCGTACCAACACCATAATGTACACAGCATAGCCTATTATATGCATTGTTCAAATGATACATCGCTATCCACGTATCGATGTCGCCGCGACGCGGATAGCGTTTCATGGTTCGTAGACGAACTAAAAAATTTTGCGAATTTTGCTAAGCCCATCCTGACCAGTAATGTTCCCATGATTGATTTAACTACCGAACAGTGGACGGCATTTCGCGATGCAACACACTGTCATATTTGCGAAGAACCATTCGAGGCTGGCGATGTACGAGTTCGCGATCATTGTCATCTATCCGGACGGATTAGAGGCCCAGCACATTCGGAGTGCAATTTAGATTATAAAAATGCGTTTTACATCCCCATAGTTTTCCATAATTTATCCGGTTACGATTCACATTTCATTATCCAGGAAATAGCTAACGCTTTCGAAGGTCACGTCGACGTATTACCCATAACTAAAGAAAAGTATATTTCTTTCACAAAAGATGTCGACGATACGGCTGATTCAGACTCGCGAAATTGTATTAAATTGCGATTCATCGATTCGTACAAATTTCTCAACACCAGTCTCGACAAATTAGCATCTTTTCTTAGCATAGATCAATTAAAAATTTTACGATCCCAATTTCAAACATTATCCCTCGAGGATTTCAATTTATTGACGCGAAAGGGTATCTTTCCGTATGAATATCTTGATTGCGCGAAAAAGCTGCAGGACTCATGCTTACCACCGCGCGAGTCATTCTACAGTTCGTTAACGGGTGAAACTGTATCCGAGAGCGATTACGCGCACGCCGAGACTGTCTGGCAGCGTTTCGGCATTAGAACCTTGGGCGAATACAGCGACTTGTATTTGAAAACTGATGTCTTGTTATTGGCAGATATTTTTGAAAATTTTCGTGAAAGTTGCATCAAGAGTTACGGACTAGATTCGGCGCATTATTATACTTTACCCGGTTTCACGTGGGATGCCATGCTAAAACATACCAAAATTATATTCGAATTGCTCACTGACGTCGATATGGTCATGTTTATCAAACGCGGTATACGTGGGGGTTTAAGTCAATGTTCCGGAAGATACGCACATGCCAATAACAAGTACATGCCATCTTACGACGCATCGGAAGAGTCATCGTACTTGATGTACTTTGACGTGAACAATTTGTATGGATGGGCAATGTGTCAGCCTCTGCCATATGCTAAATTTCAATGGGTCGAAGATGTTGAAAAATTTGACGTGTCTTCGATCGCGGTCGATTCGCCCACGGGATACATTCTCGAGGTAGATCTGGAATATCAACAACGTCTGCACGACGCTCATGCCGATCTACCGTTCTGCCCGACGCGTGCCAAACCACCTGGCAGCAGACAGGACAAGTTACTCGCGACGGTATACGATAAGCAGCGTTACGTCATCCATTACCGCAACCTGCAGCAGTGCACGCGTCACGGTCTTCGTATTACAAAGATACACCGCGTGCTTCAATTCGCTCAATCTCCCTGGCTCCACGATTACATCGAACTCAATACGCGGTTTAGAACAGGCGCGACAAACGACTTTGAAAAAAATTTGTACAAATTGATGAACAACGCGGTATTTGGTAAAACTATGGAAAATGTTCGAAATCACGTGGACGTAAAACTTTTGACACATTGGGAAGGGCGATATGGCGCGGAGGCAATGATCGCGAAACCGAATTTCCATAGCAGAAGTGTTTTTTCGGAAAATTTAATAGCTGTTGAATTGCGAAAACTCGAGGTGAAATTCAACAAACCGATATACGTGGGTATGTGCATTCTGGACATATAAAAAATTTGTTTGTATGAATTTCATCACGAGTACATGTCTCCCCTGCACGGACCAAGTTGTAAAATTCTATACACGGATGTTCGCGCAAGCACGTGGAGCACCAACGTTTACTTGTTTTAACGCGCAAGAAATTAGTCCTTGCACGTCGCGATGTATTAGAGATTTAAGTGTACTTTTGTGAGCGTAATGTAGATACAATAAACGAGCACGTTTATTTAAAACACACCGGCCTTATTCACAAAACGAATACCGCGCAAGTACACGATATTAAAGCGGGAGAGTGTAGCTCTTTTAGAAGTACCGTACACCGAGATGTTTCCCGATACACGTTTCACAAGTGAGAGATTTCAATAAGTAACTTTTATCGGAGCACCGATTAGACCGATTGATAAGCGAAACCACAGTGTTGACCGTTGCGCGTATCAAACGGAAGAGAGAATAAGCGATCGCGGAAGCGGCACGGGCCAAGCCACCGACACGGAAGAGCCGACACCTGGCCAATCAGCGCGGTCCCCGTATGTCACGCGAGACAGCACCAACTAGTCCAGGTGTCAATCCAGAGATGGCCCGACCAGGCCGTCCCGCGATCGCCTAATCGCGACACAAGTAGCGGTAACGTGTTTTTTAAAAAGCGCGCGTCTTTGCGACAGCGCGCAGCCTCAGGATTGGCCGTATCGTATCGACCAATCCCAAACATTCCCGCCCGTCTCGTCACATTTCGACGAAACAGACAGTTCAACGTTCAGTACAGTTTCAAGTGGTTACCAGTGAACGCGTGATTAGGAATGAAGACAGTTAAAAAGAAAAAAAAACTTAAAAGTGAAACGAACAAGGTAAAAGTGCTAAGAATAAGTAGTAATAAGAGTAACGTGCATCGCGCCATACTTAATCCTAGATCGCGGACTTGGATGAAGTGGCCAGGTTGTGTTGATCAACGTCATCCAAGCGGTCATTGTCAGAGCTTCCAGCATCGGCCCCAGCGGCGGCAGGAACTGGCAAGAGAATGAGTTTGTTCAATGGTCGTGTGAACTCTGACGTCGCCGTCTTAAGCGTAAGAACACGCGTGAGGCCATCGGGGCCAGGGTGAGTTTGAAGTACTCGAGCCAGAGGCCATCGTGAAGGAGGCTGCAGTTCGCTTTTGATTAAGCACATGTCGCCCTCCCGAATGGCCGTCTGGACGCGATTCCACTTTCCCCGAGTTTGTAAAGTGTTTAAATAATCTCTAGACCACAGTCGCCATGTTGCTGCATTCTCTGTACCAGCTGCCACCGTGAGAGCCGATTGTCTGGGAGCTCTTCCAGGTTCGGTTCCGGTACGGCGGTGATCGCCTCACCGATTAAGAAATGACCCGGCGTCAACGCGTTCAGATCATCAGGATCATCGGAGAAAGGTATTAGTGGTCTAGAGTTCAAACACGCCTCGATCTCAGCGAGGAGCGTAGCCAGCTCCTTATACGTTAAGCGATGTTCGCCGAGTACTCTCCGGAGGTGGTGCTTAACGGACTTCACCGCGGCCTCCCAGATCCCGCCGAAGTGGGGGGCAGATGGTGGATTAAATTTCCACTCGATGCCTTCAGATGCCAGGCGATCCAAAAGTTGTCTGTTTTGGGGGCTGACTGCTCGTAGAAGAACGCGCAGCTCCTTGTCCGCACCCACGAACACCGTACCGCAGTCGCTGTGGATCTGGGAGCAGAGGCCACGGCGAGAGATCAACCGCTTCAGTGCAGCCAAGAAGGCTTCCGTTGTCCCATCCGACACCACCTCCAGATGCACGGCTTTGGTGGCTAAACATACAAACAGAGAGATATAGCCCTTTTGAGCGTGCTGGCTACGCCCTCGGCTGGATCTAATAAATATATACATAATCTACGCCCACACGCAGGAATGGACGACAAGGGGTTACTCGCGGAGTGGGTAACACCCCCATCAGCTGGTCCGTGGTATGACCCCTCCATCGCACGCAAGTGAGGCATCGATGGATGCAAGATTTTACAAGGTGACGACCTCGTAGGATCCAGCAATGCTGGCGAAGAGTTGAGAGGGTCAGTTGTACACCCCCATGCAGACAGCGCCGATGTGCCTCAGCAATCCACAGCGTAGCCAGTGGTGATTCATCGGGAAGAATCACTGGGTGTCGTTGATTATAGCTGATCCTCGAATAGTACAGCCGCCCGCCAACACGTAACGTGCCGTCTCCCTCGTCCTTGAAAGGGTTAAGTCGTAGCAGACGACTTTGTCGAGGCAGAGGTTGACGGTTTTGTAGAGCCTCTGATTCAGTGACGAAAGCAACAGCTTGTACGCACCGGACCAACTTGGTTTGGGCAGCTCGTAACTCGCTGGCGGTTAGGTAAGGTAGACCCTTGCCCTTCATAGTAGGGAGCCATCGACAGCACCACGCTGTAACTCGGATCAGTCGACGGAAGTTCGAAAATTGTTTTAAATATAGGCTCACCCTATCATCCGAAGAACGCTGGATGTGAAGGATTTGCCTTTGTTCGAGTAGCGCGATCTCGACAGGCTCATGACAGGTCCTGGAGCGTCCCTCGTTCGAGACCAACCAAGGAGGCCCAGACCACCACAGTGGGTGCTCGGGAAGTTCCTCCGGTGACAACCCTCTTGAGGCACAGTCCGCCGGGTTATCCTGACCTTGAACGTGGTGCCAATGGGCCTGTGGTAAGGTGCGTTGAATATCCGCTACCCGGTTGGCCACGTATGTTTGCCAGCGGCTGGACGGAGCCTGGAGCCAACCCAAGACCACCAAGGCGTCAGTCCATAAATGTACTCCGTCGATCCTCAGGTCCAAAGTAGACAGCAAGTGCGCCGTCAGTCGCGTGAGTAAATGGGCGCCACTCAATTCAAGTCGAGGGAGCGACAGCTGCTTGAGCGGGGCCACCTTTGTCTTGGCTGAAATGAGGTGTATGACAACATCACCTGATGCGTTCTGGACGCGGAGATATACCACAGCAGAATACGCTCGTTCTGATGCGTCGGAGAAGCCGTGGACTTCTACAGTTGGACTGGAGGACGTCAGACCCAGGCTTCGCGGGATCTGAATTTGACGAAGAGCTGGAAGCGCCTTCAGAAACTGGCACCATTCGTTCTCAGATTTAGCAGGTAACGGCTCATCCCAATCCGGAATAATTCTCCAGAGTGTCTGTATAAATATCTTGGCCCATACGGTTACAGGAGAGAGCCAACCTAATGGGTCAAAGATTTGAGCGGCCTGGCTTAGGACGATCCGTTTCGTCGGTTTTGAAGACAAAACTCCATCCAAAAGCCGGATTTGGAAGTTATCCGTGTCTGGAAACCACTGGATACCGAGGACAGAATGCTGAGTGTCAGTGTCCCAGTGCCGGGCAATTCCATACTTGTGGACCGCCCCCAAGAATTCGGGTGAGTTCGACGCCCACTTGTGGAGTCGAAAACCGCCCGCCATGACAAGCTGTTCTAAGTCGCCCTGCAATGTCAAGGCCTCCTCGACAGAAGCCGCGCCAGTTAGGATGTCGTCCATGTAGACATCCGTGAGCAGGGTTCTGGAGGCCAAGGGAAATTGCTCGACTTCCTCTGTGGCCAGTTGTCGCAAGCATCGAAGAGCCAGGTAAGGAGCGCAGGCTAAACCGTAAGTGACGGTGCACAGCTTATACTCCTTCAACTTTAACCCCTTCCCCTTTTGCCAGAGTATACGCTGATAGTCTCGGTCTGCTGGATGTATCACGATTTGCCGATACATCTTTTCGACGTCAGCGACGAAGGCGATGGGATGACGCCGCCATCTTAGCAGCAAGTCGGCTAAGGCTGGTAACAGGTTGGGTCCGGTGTGTAGAACGTCATTGAGGGACTTCCCGTTGCTGGTTGTCATCGAACCATTGAACACTACGCGCAACTTCGTCGTGGAACTTGAAGCTTTCAGGACACCATGATGTGGTAAATAGAAATGTCGACCGTCAGGAGGGGCACGCACCGCCACCATATGGCCGAGGTTTTCATATTCTTGTAGAAAGTCTTGATAAGCTTGTTTGTATTCCGGATTTTTAAGAAAGCGCTGCTGCATAGAATTTAATGTGCGAAGAGCAGCGGGTCTGGAAGATCCCAGCTCCGGAATACTTTTAAATGGAAGTCTTACCACAAAGCGTCCCTCGGTCGTGCGTCGATGCGTGGCCTGGAAGTGATCTTCCGCCTCTTGGTCACCGCGTGAAAGTGTGGGTGGTACCTGTATTTCTTCCTGTTCCCAGAACCTCTCCAGTAGGCCAGGAAGTTCCTGATCCATTGAGCAGCACTGAACGGTAGAGACGCTCTTACGACTGAGTGAGCAGCCATTCCGCAAACCACCGGTAAGAATCCAGCCAAAGGTAGTCTCTTGAGCTAGAGGTGTACCTGGCTTGCCCTTACGAACACCTTCTAACATGACGTCATTGTAGATGTCAGCGCCCAGCAGCAGCTCGATGGGGTCCTGGCTATAGAGTCTAGGTTCGGCCCACTGAAGGCCCTGTAGATGAGGCCACACAGTGCCGTCGGGTACGACGGGTGGCTTGTAACTGGATAAATCGGTCAGCACAAATGCAGACAGAGCTAGTGAGCTCTCACCTTCACGATCGGCAGTGATGTTCAAATGAACAGCTCCTCGCGTGCATAGCGACGGAGCACCGCCGGCGAACAACAAAGGTATGCGCGCACGCTGTCTTTTTAAACAAAGTCGTTGTACGAGCTGTTCAGAGATTAAAGACACTTCACTACCGGGATCGATTAGGGCCCGCACTGAAACGTACTGACCGACCGGAGTATAAACGCGAATTCGAGCAAGGCCGAGCATCACTGGTGGAGTGTTTACTACGTGAGGAATGACGTGTTGCACTACTGCACCAGGACTCGGTTGAAAGGCATCATGGAGGCAAGTATGGTGTGGTTCAGCACATTTTTGGCATCGTTTAGTTGACTGACAACTGTCACTTTGGTGTTTGCCCAAACAGTTCAAGCAGCGTTGCAACCTTTCGGCAGTAGCTTTCTTCAAGGTAGCATCCTGGCTTTTGAACTTCGAACAGAACAGTAAGTAATGCGAGCCCTTACACAAGCCACAGTCCTTGGATGAGGATTGTGTAGCGACGACCTGGTGCACCGCGGCGCCTTTGACACCGGAGTTCCTTGAAGCGTTGCCTTTACTTGTTGTTTGTTTAGCCTTGTCAATAGGATCACGCTTACGCTGGTTTTCAAGCACTTCAACCGTATGTATGCGTGTCTCAATAAACACCCTTAGAGCATCCAAGGAGGGCGGTTCTGTGCACAAACCGAGAGAAGCCTCCCACTCGCGGCGCGATTGTTCGTCCAGACGATTGACCGTCATGTTAACCAACCAGTCTGTGGTAGTTACGGGGCGTTTTAGAGCAGCTAAAGCGCCGACCACGTCCCACGTGCCGTAGAACAATCTTTTCAATTCGGCAGACGATTCGCTTTTCACCGAGGGCACTTCGTTTAACAGCGTAAGCTGGGCGTTCACTAAGTGGCGCTTATTTTGAAAACGTTCCTTTAACGCATCCCAAGCAGGTTGAAAATTATCGTCCGTTGTAGTAAGATTGCGTATCACAGTGCTGGCCTCGCCCTTGACACATCCCTTTAAATAATGTAAACGATCTACATCCATTAGGTAAGGATCCTTGATCACTAAAGAGACGAAGGAATCGTGGAACGCCTGCCATTCGCTGTAACTCCCGTCGAAGCTAGGGAGGGGGATGCGAGGCAGAGTGGCACGTGATCGCCTTTCTTCCGCAGAAAAAGCACCGGCGGAAGTCGACGCCATGGCGGCGGACTCTGGCTTCCGGTTAAATCCACGTAAGAGATCCAAAATGTACCCCTTTTGCTCGAGGAACGATTCTTCGCCAAGCTCGAAACCACCCGTGGTAAAATAGTCGTGATTTGCCCATTCTTCAGTACGGTGCTTCATTAAAACACCATGTTGCTTCGAGAACTGCTCCCAGAGCGACGTTAATAATTCTAATCTAGCTTGCACCGCACCTTCAGTCATTTTAGCGACACCTTTCTTTTTTAGATTGTCGTACACACGAGAGAGGCGATGATACAGAGCGATCTGATCTGTTAGCAAGTCCTTCATAATGGCGTAATGGAAGGCACTCTCGAACCACGCGGTCACGACACAGCACTTGAAACGCACACGAAATCGCCGGAGATCCGGCTCGAAGGACCAACTTTATGTTCGCGCAAGCACGTGGAGCACCAACGTTTACTTGTTTTAACGCGCAAGAAATTAGTCCTTGCACGTCGCGATGTATTAGAGATTTAAGTGTACTTTTGTGAGCGTAATGTAGATACAATAAACGAGCACGTTTATTTAAAACACACCGGCCTTATTCACAAAACGAATACCGCGCAAGTACGCGATATTAAAGCGGGAGAGTGTAGCTCTTTTAGAAGTACCGTACACCGAGATGTTTCCCGATACACGTTTCACAAGTGAGAGATTTCAATAAGTAACTTTTATCGGAGCACCGATTAGACCGATTGATAAGCGAAACCACAGTGTTGACCGTTGCGCGTATCAAACGGAAGAGAGAATAAGCGATCGCGGAAGCGGCACGGGCCAAGCCACCGACACGGAAGAGCCGACACCTGGCCAATCAGCGCGGTCCCCGTATGTCACGCGAGACAGCACCAACTAGTCCAGGTGTCAATCCAGAGATGGCCCGACCAGGCCGTCCCGCGATCGCCTAATCGCGACACAAGTAGCGGTAACGTGTTTTTTAAAAAGCGCACGTCTTTGCGACAGCGCGCAGCCTCAGGATTGGCCGTATCGTATCAACCAATCCCAAACACGGACACGGACAGCCTCATTTACCACATTCGATGCGACGATATCTACGAGACCATGAAACGCGATATCGATAGATTCGACACAAGCGATTATCCTATCAACAATCCATATAATATGCCCCACTTAAATAAGAAGGTTCCAGGGCTGATGAAGGATGAAAATAACGGTGCGATAATGACCGAATTCGTAGGTCTTAGAGCGAAAATGTATGCACTCCGCGTAGACGGCAAAAAAGATACGAAAAAGGCGAAAGGCGTCAAGACCAACGTTATAGCCAGAGCGATAACTTTCGACGACTACGCGCAGTGTTTGCAAAGGGAGATCGAAATGGTTTGCAGACAATCGTGCATACGGTCTAAATTGCACAAAGTGTACACCATTTCGGAATCTAAAATCGCTCTAAGTCCGTACGACGACAAGCGGAATATCGTACCCGATTCGACCGACACTCTGCCCTGGGGACATTATAAAATACCATTGTAAAAAAAACTATTGTATTTATTATAAATAGTGGAATTGTGTAATATAAAATTGTTCACTCATGCATAGAAATTATAAATGGTGGAATTAATGTGTAAAAATAAAATTGTTCACTCATTTACATATATGTATCATTGTATTTATTGAATCATGTATTATTATATTACAATACATTATTTTTATTTATCCATGAATTGTGTGATTTATCAAATCCCAACCACTTGACGTACACCTTATCCCCCTTTCTACGCAACACTTTTTCCACTAGATATACATTAGGATCGGTGACGCGTTGCAGCTCGTGTTCATAGAATCCTCCGGCAACAGGTTTTCCACAGGAATCGACCAGCAGATACGACGCGGGATTAGTTGTCTGTACTTTGGCTATCTTGAACACCTCCGTTGTCCAATTCGGATCTCTTAACGCGATATCTTCCTCCATCTTGCCAGACGTCAAAGCCTGATGTTTCTTGCGATGTGGCTTCGCTGGTTTTTGCAATTTCCATCGCTATTCTCTCGCGATCCTTAATCTCCAGACTATCGATATCAATCATCATTGTGTAGCAGACGTTGCTTTCTCACTGACGTGTTGACGACAATTGACCATCTCACGGTACGGCAAACTCGTTAAATCCCTTTCTATAACGTCCATTGGACATCGCGTTATCCTTGTCTATTACCGCGAAACCATACTCCCGTTGCCAACAATTACGACACAGCGCGCAGAAATCCTCGTAAGACATATCAGTGTTTACGTGATCGTTGTACACATGTTTCAAGTTGGTACCATCCTGCTTAAACAGAATCAACAGATTCGCATTGTCGCGTATAAGATGTTTGGGAATCTTTGCATACGTCTGACAGAGATAGAAGCAGTCAACGTTCGAGTGGCGCCCCATTGCAAAGTATTCTCGTATCGTATCTTGCTTGTCGCATGCCACGTCATCAAAGATAAAAATGGAATTCGGAAGCGATTCGCTCGGTGGGAGGACGTCACTGTTATTCGAAAACGTAAAGTAGCCAATTTCATGTATCGGAGCCAATAAATTCTCCAAATACTGATATTTCGGCTGTGGCAGCGACTTGGAATACACGTACACGTTCTCGAAGCGAACACCGTGAGGACTTTCCAACAAGCTCACCAGCACGTTGGTCTATCCACAATTTGATGGGCCACAAATGAGGCACCGTATAGTGTTTGGTAGCATGCTGTCATGTTTGCGCTTTGTTTTCGAGGGCATCATTTGCGATTTATCGTCAAAATTTGTCACGCGTATCGTCACAGGCTGTCGCACGAATCGCATCCTCGCTGCGAACTGTGAAAAATGATTTTGATACATCGAAGCGGTGACGCACCCTATTTATAGGTCCGCGCCGAAGCAAAACAACTCAGTGTTCAAAATGCTTCTAGTCCAGTAGTAAGGCTATGGGGATTCAAACGCAGGTCCTCTGAGGGGAGCGCGGGGGCGGGGGGAAGTGAGGGCGCGCGGGGGAGCGCGGCGGAGAGAAACATTGGCGCGGGGCCTGCGGGGAGTGGAAGAGCGGTTGCGCGCGCACGAGCCGCGGAGTGGGGGAAGCCGCAACCGCGGAGGGGATCAGTCCGGGCCGAGCAGCCGCGGAGACCTGGCCCACCGTCCTCGAAATTTTTCAAAGGGAGAGGCCCACCCCCGAAAAATCTTTTTCATACCTTGACCCACCCCGAAAATTTTTCAGACCTAACCCAGGGAGGGGACGGCCCGGCGGAGGTTTACTCCGCCGTCCGAGATCTCCGCGAAGCGGGGGACGCGGCGGCCGACGGGCACCTGGTGGCGCGGGGCCAGGCCCGGCAGCGCATGGAGGCCAAATGGCTCCAGTGGCTGTCCCTCCCAGAACATCGGGAGAGACGCATTGTCGGGGCCCTGCTGCCCATTCTCGACGAATGGGCGGCGCGCGGGCATGGCAGGTTGACCTTCCGCCTGACGCAGGTGATCTCCGGCCATGGGTGCTTCGGGGATTACCTGTGTCGCATAGGGGGGAGGCCACGTCGCGGTGCTACAGCTGCGACTCGGGCGACGAGGACTCGGCCGACCACACCCTGGCTAGATGCCGGGAGTGGATCGATGATCGCCGGGTCCTCGAGTCGCGGCTGGGCCCCGACCTCGACCTTCCGACAGTCGTGCGTCGGATGGCGAGAGATCGGGGCTGCTGGGAGGCAATGTCCCTCTTCGCCGAGCAAATCATGCTCGAGAAGGAAGAGGCGGAGAGGGACAGAGTGCGGGAAGGACACCCGTCCCGCATCGGGCCTCCCGGCCGCCGACGCGCGCGGCATAGATGACCCGGAGCCGGGGGGGGCCGAGTGGCGACTTAGCGAGTCGCCCCGCTCCCCCCGTCTAGCGGCTCCGGCCGCCGCGTCGGCGCACCTCCCCCGAAGAAGTCGGGGGAGGGGATGGAGGGCCGAGGGATCGCTAACCTCGGCCCTGGCCTCCCTCTGTGAGGGGGGAGATTGGTGGGAGGAGGGTGGCCCCGAAGTCAATTGTTGGGCCACCCTATCGTCCGCGTGAGCCTCCGCGGCGGCGCGGTGGCAGCGCGCTGTTGCCGCGGCGGCTGTGTGAAGGGGCGGACAGGGGAGGGCCCCGCTCAACATCCAGAGGGCCCTCCCCCCCTCGGGAGCGGCGCTAAAGGCCGCTCCCCGTGCGATCGAGCGGCTCCGGGGTGAGCGACGGCGGCCGATAGTTGGGCCGCCCTCCGTTGTTGGTGTGTGTGTCAACATCACACACGAGGCGGGCGGCCCCTACGGCCATTTATGCCGTCGCCCCGCCCGCCCGGCCCCGCGCTACATCAGTGGGCCGGGCGGAAAGCAGCTCGATCGCGGGGCCGTGGGGTGGCGGTGTCGGGGGACACCGCTCGCCCTAGCAGCAGCGGCCCCAGTGGCGACGCGGACGTGTGGTCCGTCGCGCGTCGTCGGTGCGGAATCTGGGGGAGGTATAACTCCCCCAGGGATGACCCCGGCACGTCTGCCGGGGCTGTAAGGGTGGCGCTGCAGCATGCGCAGGAGGGGGGGGGCAAGCGAAAGTATCGCTAGTTTGATCTCGCCAAAGTCCCTCCCCTCAGGCGCGCAGCGCTGCCCCCGAGGACGACCACCGTGGTGGTTTTAGTGGGTGCAAGCCCCACATAACCCCTGGCCCTCCCCCGAGGGCTGGGGGTATCCGTAAGGGATTTCCACCACGTCAACAAAAAAAAAAAAAAAGGGAGGGGACGGCCCCCGAAATTTTTTTCCAAACCAACATGCGTCGGAAATTGTTTAATAATTTATTTTTTTATCCGAAATTGTTTCGGACGATGTCGGGAAAGATCGACGTTCTTTTCTTTTACGCACCGCGTCTTCGGAGGAGGGAAAGAGAGAGAGCAATACTTCGTTATAAATCTAAATTCGGAGGGTGGGAAAGAGAGAACATCACTTTTAAAGCTAAATTCGAGAGAGAGACAGCACTACATAGCGGTACAATCGCTTTCGTTCTAAAAATTTTCAAAATGATTTTAAATCTTAGCGTCGCAGCGTATCGCGCGATCATGTGTAACTTGACTCCTCTGGAGCAGCCGCGTGCGATGACATCATTTTGGCGGCGCGAAGAATGAAATAGAATTATGCGACATCAGCAAATCTTAAAATTATGTGGCAAGGAGAAAGACGGGTAAATAAATGGAGAAATAATATAGGTTTTAGAAATTTATTATAAAATTAAAAGAATATAAAATATAAAATATAAAATAGAATATAAAATAGAATATATATAAAAAAGAATATAATAAAAAATATAAATATAAATGAATATAAAAATATAAAAGAATATAATAATAAAAGAAAAGAAAATAAAAGAATATGATAAAAAAATATATAAAAAAGAATATAATAAAAAAGAATGTAATATAAAAAAAGAAAAATATAAAAATAGAATATAAATAGAATATAAATAGAATATAAAAAATAAAAAATAGAAAAAAAAAATAAAATAAATAAAATAAAAAAAAAATAAAAAATAGAAAAAATAGAAAAAGAATATAAAAATACAATATAAATAGAAAATAAAAATATGAAGAATATAAAAAAAAGAATATAATAAAAAATAATATATAAAAAATAAAAAATAAAAGAAATAGTAAAAATATAAAATAAACTATTCTAAGAAGGGGGGGAAGGTGGCGAGGGGGGTGATGGTGGCGTGGGGGGTGATGGGGGTGATGGTGGCGTTGGGGGGCGCGGCACCCAATACGGTGCCCATCTAAACACAGCCGGCAGCCGTACCATTGGCCGCCGCGGCACTGCATATGGCCGCGGCCGCGCGGCCCCATATGCCGGCCCCGACCGCCGCATCTGCACCCCTCGGGGTGCAACCTGGAGCGCACGGGCCTCCAGGCCCGCCAGCCAGACCCTTAAATCATGTAGTGGAATATCCTAGAACATAGACACAAACGTCGATATAATTTTGACACATCAAACATAATAAATATCAAACACACATAACAATGCAAAGTATTATTACATACATGTGGAGGAGGAGGCGGCGACTGCGGCGGCGGCGGTGGCGACGACGACAACGACGACGACGACGACGACGGCGACGACGACGACGACGGCGACGACGACGACGACGACGACGGCGACGGCTGCGGCGACGGCTGCGGTGACGGTGGCGGCGGCGACGGTTGCGGCGACGGCTGCGGCGATCCCCAGTCGCTCGACCATACAGGCGATGGTGGTGGCGAACGCTAGAACATAGAAGCCCCACGATTCAATATTGATATGAACGTCTGATTTGATCTCGCTCGATTTCAACGATTAAACGCGATAAATGTAAAAATATTTAAAAGTACATACCTCGGGGTCACACTCAGGAGCGATTCATAGTAATCCCATTGCACACAAAATTGTACAAAAAAATGTCACTTGTAAAAAGAACCAGCTACTAGTGTCGCGATTGAAAGGCAACTGGTCTCGCTGCATCTCCAAGCTCTCGCGTACAAACTCCTATCATGAAATCGAGAAGTGCATAGCTTTGCAAAAGTAAGATGCTGTTGTTCTTCGCCATCTTCATCACAAGCCACCTGCATTTTCGCTGACCATCCTCTCCTTATTCACACGTATCTTCTTTCCCCCTTTTTTTCTTTGGACACATTATTCGACTAGATCGAACCACTTTGAATGTGTATTGAGCCACTTTTATCATATATCGAACGTGAATCGAACGTGAATCGAACGTGAATCGAACGGGTATTGAACGACTCTGAACGTGAATCGAACATGAATCGAACCACTTTCAACATGAATCGAACCACCTTGATCGTGTGTCGAACGTGTATGGTACCACTTTCAACATCAATCGAACCACTTTCAACATGAATCGAACATGAATCGAACCACTTTGAACATCAAACGTACCACTTTCAACATCAATCGAACATGAATCGAACCACTTTGAACATGAATCGAACATGAATCGAACCACTTTCAACATGAATCGAACCACTTTCAACATGAATCGAACATCAATCGAACATGAATCGAACCACTTTGAACATCAAACGTACCACTTTCAACATCAATCGAACATGAATCGAACCACTTTGAACATGAATCGAACATGAATCGAACCACTTTGAACATCAAACGTACCACTTTCAACATCAATCGAACATGAATCGAACCACTTTCAACATGAATCGAACAACTTTCAACATGAATCGAACCACTTTAAACATGAATCGAACATCAATCGAACATGAATCGAACCACTTTCAACATGAATCGAACCACTTTCAACATGAATCGAACCACTTTCAACATGAATCGAACATCAATCGAACATGAATCGAACCACTTTCAACATGAATCGAACCACTTTGATCGTGTATGGTACCACTTTGATCATGTATTGTACGTGTATGGTAACTTTCAACGTCTATCATACCACTCTGAACGTGTATCAAACCACTTCTACGTAATTATAACTATCGTCTTAATCTAGCATACATCATGTGCAGGAGATTAGGTTGGAGAGGGTTAAGAAAAACATTTTATACATTAAAATTGATTATATTTTATTTAAGCATTTCTCTCTGGCGTTTAGACCACCAGTTGAATATTTTAAATACATTTTGCATGGCACAGTGCTTTGCGTGTCTGCCACATCGCAGAGTATTAATTACATTTAGCTTATTTAGAGATTTGATATCCTCGTAGTCAATGTCCAGCGTCTCGATGACCACGTCCATTCTCGTATCTTCATCGAGGAAATCCACAAGCCAGTCGCGTTTCTGCAACCCTTTTACGTATACGATATGGGATGCGCCATCTTCTTCGTCGATCGCATCAGCTACAGCTTTCGTAATTAGCCGTTTGGCCATACAGTATGGAACGTCTCCATCGTCCCACCGTAGTCCATGATGTTTTGCCACCAACCACCGAATGCTCGATTTGTCGGATTTCGTAAGAAGATATTGCGGCATTGAACTCCCAAAAATATAGTGCGAGAGAATCGTTCCCATTCGTAGGACAGCCACTTCCTTGACAACAAATCTTCCATCGACGATGAACACTTGCAGGTCAACAAATGTTGGCACGGTCATTATCGATACGATTGAGAGGTCCGCTCGCTTCCAAGACAGATGGAAGAATGCACTTTTTCTCGTAAAGCATCTCGATTTTCACGATGAAATTTTCTTTTGGTAGGAATTTGACACAGGAGAGGGCGTGGCAATTTAATTGATTTTGCGCACCACGTTTGTCAGCGGATTGTATTCAACCACCCGATCGTGTAGAATCAGACAGTAGGCCGTAGTATTTATCGGCACATTCCCTTTACACTCGAATTCTATGCGCACGTCCACCGTGCCATTCTTGATCGACTCATTTTGTCGCGAGCAAACAATCACCACGAGGGGACCAAATTGTAAAAATTCAGCCACGGTGAATAATGCCTCGTTGCAACTATGTCCATAATACGATTTATGGAATTGCGTATACATATGATACAAGATGGCATGCTTATTCTTGTCAAAGTCCAAGTTCATGTCATCGTATGGGTAAAATTCCGAGTTGAGAAAAAGTTTTACATTGGTCAATTTGCAGTTGTTGAACCTAGTAACATCTTCGCTCATCACATTCCTTCGACCAGTCTGTAGAGCAAGGATAATAACTCGCGGCTTCTCCAGCTGTGCAGATGCCTTCACGGCCCACGAATGCTTGGTCGTACTCTGTAAGAGAGGATACTCGTACAGATCCCTCGATTGAAAACAAATGCTCAGGTTTTGCCCACGTTCCAAAGCATGTAGCAACGATAGCTTATTAACGTCATTTAACGTCACATGAGGCATCCGCCATTGCACTTTAAGTAATTCAATTTCTGGTTCCAGCATCGGCGATCCTATTAGAGCATTATTGTCGTTGCGCGATCGTATTAAAATCAATTCGTGACGCGCATTAATAATAATGCGTTTGTAGTTCTCACAAAATCCCAGCAAATATTTTAGCGGGATGCAAAAATTGAAATGATTTTTCAATATTGACCCATCGCGTCGTTTCAAGCCCCATCCAGCGTTCTCCATATTTTTGTCTTCGCCAGATGTCAACGATACATAGTTTTTAAGCGTGCTAGTTATTCCAACGTTTCTGTTGCGATCAATCTCCACGCCATTCAGCTCGTATCGAATCTCATCAAATAAGAACGCCATGCAATTATTTCCCAACGCCACCGTTAATGTATCGTTTGGCTTGTTTATCTTCAATTTTCCCTCCACGTAGAGGAAACTTTCACACGGCAATGTGTATAAATCCTGCTGCTGTATGGGTATTCTTATTTCATCGCTTTATCCAAACGTTGAGTTGACATATGGGTTGTATGTGTGAGTCTCAAGCTTGATGATGCGATCGTCAAACGTCGGCTTCCCTCCAATGCTTAGAATGTCAACCATTTTTTTTTTCAACTTAACCGTGCACAATGAATCCCAATGATTTCAAAAATGCAATATTCGCAGCACTGAGCCTCTTCTTTTTAGTATAATCAGAGCTGTTGCAGTTGTTGTTGTTGTTGTTGTTGTTGTTGTATACAATTTCGTTTGGAAGAAACGGGTTTCTGGAGTCGTTCAGCACAAGCATCTCTTTCGATCACGTCACACGTATTATCGTCGTCGCCGTCGTACGTGCAATCTGATGGTAATCTCTTCACCTCGAAAATCGAGCAACCGTCCGTCTTGATCCACAACGCGTATCGTTAGATCCGTAATGACCCGTGCGGTGATTGGAAGGTAAATGATCTGCGTGGGCGTTTCCGGTATCTTATATCCTGGTGGGACTCTCGGAGAAAATTCATGTATCGTATGTACGCGCTTCCCATTGTTGTACGCGCCAGCAGTCACGCTGTATTCTATGCGAATAATGTTCACGTTCATGATATTAATTGGATCGTCCGATTCATGCCACCGTCCAGGTTCTAATACCCGATTCGTCGAGAATCCCAGTAGCGATCCAATGTTATTGGACTTTGTAAAGTCTATGACGAACGAGCAGTACAGCTCGCTTTTCATGGTGTTGTTGTTGGGGCGCAACACTATAGGATACACATCGTTGTCACCGACATCGGTGCCACCGAGATTTTGAGGATACCGCTCGAGTAATCGCTGCTTCAAATACTTGGCAATAGCGTCTAGTTCGTAGGAGCCGTGTGGAATCGTAATGTATTCATGAGTGGTGTCGATGCTATTGTTGATGTCATAGTTTACGACAAAGTAGAATTTATCGTTGCTCGAGTCGATGTTTGGTATGGTGTGATAAGTTTCAAATGTTGCTAGACCAAGCTCGTAATCATCGTCGCTCAAATCTATGGGTGGAAAGTAGCTTACCGCGAGGGTGCTACTCTTGCCGGTTAGAGTGAATGTTAACGACATATTCCGAGCTGTACGACTGGACTGGTACTGAATCAGAGTGGTGGGAAGTCAATCCTTAAATTTGATGCCAATCGTTTGTAGAAAGCGTAGACATAGTTGTCCACAATTGCTCTGATCGTACTTCTGATAAGCCGTTCGATTGTATTCGATTTTCACGACATCTTTGTCCAGATATTGTACCAATTCCTTAGGCGGTTGAAGATTTCCAAAGCTGTCGAAATATATAGCTCGACACCCTCTCTTCGCATACGCCACCCAATGAGTCCCCGGCCCCTCGACATTGTCCAAATTTACGATACCGCTCTCGTTTCGCCGTACTCCCCCGGCTGGTAGCGCGTTACGCATAAAAACACCTCTAAAGAATGGAATACGCATACGTTTTGCAAACTCCTCCAATTGAGCATCGGTAGTTACGCCCGCGGGTATTTTTAGTTTCTTTTCGACGTTTTTTTTTTTCGTTTCGATATTCCCTGTCCGCGCTTGTATGGTGCGAGATAAAGTCCACGACCTTCCATGGAGCGATTATGACGTTGCATTTCCTGCAGCTGATGTTGCGCCACCTTATTATCGTTTACCGCCTTGGCTATCCCCGCCGCTCCACCAGCTAACGATCCGAGAACACCTAGCAGCGGGAGAAGTGGTAATATACCACCCCGTTTTGCTATCGGAAAAATCCGCTTTTTCGGTGCTCTCTTTGGAATCCTTTTGCGCAATTTTGCTTTCATCCCCATTCCGATTTTCGTCTTGGCCTTCATAGCTGCCCAAATAGCTGTAGCAGCACCTCTTTCGCCCAGAGTCGAGTCTCGCGCAACGATGCGTTTTCGCGCTTTGTCAGCGAGTACGTTATCTGCCGCGTGCCTTTCGCCGAGGTCGTTGCTACGTCAATATGCAATATCGTGTTCGCGACACGCTGCGTCCAACGGATTGATGCCTTGATCACCTCTAGCCAATCGTTTTGCCAGATGAGTTCCTGGGCCGCAAAACTGGTACCCTGGGATATGTAATTCGATAGGTAGCGCGTTTATCGCCCGATTTAACAAACCACAACCTTTCTTCACTCGCATCGGCGACATTCGCTACAGTTTTTAATCAATGGTGCTGGACCATCGATATGCGTTCGCTGCCAAGGGCGATTATAATGTTCCAGACACCGACGATACTGCTGAACCTCGGAATCGGCTTTTATATGCTCGGGGAGTCTGTCCCACAACTGATCAATGTATCTCTCGAACTCTCGCAGTAGAATAATCTTTGGTATATATTTCAACTGTTCAGAGGTTAAGTCTCGAATATCACAATTATCCGACAGGACCAGAAGCATTTTGAACACTGAGCTGTTTTGCTTCGGCGCGGACCTATAAATAGGACGCGTCACCGCTTCGATGTATAAAAATCATTTTTTCACATTTCGCAGCGAGGATGCGATTCGTGCGACAGCCTGTGACGATACGCGTGACAAATTTTGACGATAAATCACGAGTGATACCCTCGAAAACAAAGCGCAAACATAGCAGCATGCTACCAAACACTATACGGTGCCTCATTTGTGGCCCATCAAATTGTGGATAGACCAACGTGCTGGTGAGCTTGTTGGAAAGTCCTCACGGCGTTCGCTTCGAGAACGTGTACGTGTATTCCAAGTCGTTGCAACAGTCGAAATACCAGTATTTGGAGAATTTATTGACCCCGATAGATGAAATTGGCTACTTTACGTTTTCGAATAACAGTGATGTCATCCCACCGAATCGCTTCCGAATTCCATTTTTATCTTTGATGACGTGGCATGCGACAAGCAAGATACGATAAGGGAATACTTTGCAATGGGGCGCCACTCGAACGTTGACTGCTTCTATCTCTGTCAGACGTATGCAAAGATTCCCAAACATCTTATACGCGACAATGCCAATCTGTTGATTCTGTTTAAGCAGGATGGTACCAACTTGAAACATGTGTACAACGATCATGTAAATACTGATATGTCTTACGAGGATTTCTGCGCTTTGTGCCGTAATTGTTGGCAACGAGAGTATGGTTTCGTGGTAATAGACAAGGATAGCGCGATGCCTAATGGACGTTATAGAAAGGGATTTAACGAGTTTGCCGTACCGTGAGATGGTCAATTATCGTCAACACGTCGGTGGGAAAGCAACGTCTGCTGCACAACGATGATTGATATCGATAGTCTGGAGATTAAGGATCGCGAGAGAATAGCGAAGGAAATTGCAAAAACCAGCGAAGCCATTCGCAAGAAACATCAGGCTTTGAAGTCTGGTAAGATGGAGGAAGATATCGCGTTGGAGAGATACTTTAAACCTATCGTCGAACCCATGAAACATATCGTGGAAAATACCACAGCGGCAGAAGCTGACACATCACCGCTGACGAGCATAGACGTTGAAGAGATTGAAACATTAACGCCTAAAACAAAAATCCAGTCGAAATGGAGCACATCGCGCAAGACAAAGAAGAAACGACACACATCATCGGAATATTCACTCATAACCTCCACACCAGTTCAATCGAAGCGAAAACGACAAAACGATTCCTCGGTTCCTCCCACACCAATAAATACATTTCCCAGTGTACAATTGCTTGCAACCGAGGATGATGATGACGACGTTTTCGAAACTAGTCCAGATGACTCGTTTGTAACATCTATTAGACAGCAACTTCAAACATCCGAGGGACAAGAAACGTTTCGCAACCATTTCGGTCCGCTGGGGCAAGAATACATGAGCGCCATCCTAAGTGTGGATAAGGATACAACAATTGACTATGTGTACGGCGTATACTTTGGCAATAGTGGAACGATGCTTGGAGATAAGGCTTTCGATATGGACAAGGATGATAATATAATCATCGGTGGTGTAAAATACAAAGGAACGCCCGGCCTTTACGAACTGATTTTCAAGAGAATTCCCGACGATGCCCTGTACACCGATGCTGATAAACAAAAATACAAAAGTATACTGCTGGCGACGAATGCCTACAGACGCAGTCATTGTGCTCAAAAACCCATATTGGGCAACAAGGGATACAAGTACAAACATGTAATTGCACCACTAGTCCCCCGCGCATCAACGAGTAAAGCAGGAAAAGGTCTAAGGACACCGCTAGCGATGATGGTAAACGACAACAAGATCGATTACGTGCACTGGGACGATCCCAACGAGTTGGTGGATCGATTGCGTTTGCTTGAAGCGTCGCGTCAGGCGGGTAACAACTCCCACGATCCCGAAATTCTATCGATTATCGAGGAACTCCGCGAGGTAGGCCTCATTATAAATTAAACCACACGTCGATGATTTGCACTGTATGCATCGAGATGCCGATCAACAAATTTGGAGTATCGCTCGAGAAGAGTGGAGCAGCTAGAATGGACTATTACAAATGGAGCGGCATGCTTCGAAATTATATGCGAGATAACGCTTTTTGTGTGGACGGTGCCGACTTTGATGCAAAATCACGCAAGATACGACGCGTAGCTCAGCCGGTGGCCGATACCGATGCCGTCAATAAACTATACATGGAAAAGAGCATTAAACTTTTGAGAGAGCAGCAGGAAGAATTAGAGAGGAAGCTGGTCGTGTTTCAAAGAGATATGCTAACGTTGCAAAACAGCGTTAAAAAGATATCGCAGGCGTCAAATTCAATCCCACAGCAGCGCTGCGAAGGAGAATCATGCGAGGCGGCTGAACTTGTCCCCGGGCCGATGGGGAGCACATAATGCATGTACATGATAATTATCGCATCATTCGTGTCAAAGACACCTCTGCGATCAAACATGCAGCCAGTATCGAAATCCAAGAGTAAAGAAAACCATGGTCCCAAGAAGCGACAACTTGTTGAGGAATTGCATGCTCCAGCTCGAAGACATTTCCCGCGGAGGCGCGTCATAGTGCACGGATACGACGATCTGTGGCAAGCTGACGTTGTAGAAATGCGTCCATACTCGCGATTCAACCAAGGCCACCACTACATACTCACTGTTATCGATGTGTTGAGCAAGTATGCATGGGCGGTGCCGCTCAAGACTAAAAGTGGTGCTGAGGTGACTAAAGCGTTTGCAAAGATATTTAGAGATCGATATCCGAAAAATTTGCAAACCGATCAAGGAAAAGAATTTTACAACGGCGATGTGCAGAAACTCTTGTCAAAGCATGACATTAATCATTATTCGACGTATTCGGTGATGAAGGCCTCCGTCGTAGAACGTTTCAATCGAACTTTGAAGAACAATATGTGGAAAATGTTTACGCTCAATGGAACCTACAGATGGACAGATGCACTACCAAGTCTACTTACAGAGTATAACGCACGAAAACATAGAACCATCGGAATGCGTCCTCGCGATGTTACCGCTGCGATCGCTGACAAGCTGCTATGCACCGTATACAGCAACATAAAGATCGCTGCTCCGGCGAGATTCAAGTTGGGCGAGTTTGTGCGCGTGAGCAAATTTAAAACCATCTTCGATAAAGGCTATACGCCGAATTGGACAACGGGGGTGTTCAAGATAGCCAAAGTACAGGCAACTAATCCCGCGACGTATCTTCTCGTCGATTCCTGTGCAAAACCTGTTGCCGGAGGATTCTATGAACACGAGCTGCAACGCGTCATCGATCCTGATGTATATCTAGTGGAAAAAGTGTTGCGTAGAAAGGGGGATAAGGTATACGTCAAGTGGCTGGGGTTTGATAAATCACACAATTCTTGGATAAATAAAAATAATGTATTGTAACATAATAATACATGATTCAATAAATACAATTATATATATATATGTAAATGAGTGAACAATTTTTTTATTTTTACACATTAATTCCACCATTTATAATTTCTATGCATGAGTGAACAATTTTATATTACACAATTCCACTATTTATAATAAATACAATAGTTTTTTTACAATGGTATTTTATAATGTCCCCAGGGCAGAGTGTCGGTCGAATCGGGTACGATATGCCGCTTGTCGTCGTACGGACTTAGAGCGATTTTAGATTCCGAAATGGTGTACACTTTGTGCAATTTAGACCGTATGCACGATTGTCTGCGAACCATTTCGATCTCCCTTTGCAAACACTGCGCGTAGTCGTCGAAAGTTATTTCGCCTTTTTCGTATCTTTTTTGCCGTCTACGCGGAGTGCATACATTTTCGCTCTAAGACCTACGAACTCGGTCATTATCGCACCGTTATTTTCATCCTTCATCAGCCCTGGAACCTTCTTATTTAAGTGGGGCATATTATATGGATTGTTGATAGGATAATCGCTTGTGTCGAATCTATCGATATCGCGTTTCATGGTCTCGTAGATATCGTCGCATCGAATGTGGTAAATGAGACTGTCCGTGTCTGTGTATAGAATTTTACAACTTGGTCCGTGCAGGGGAGACATGTACTCGTGATGAAATTCATACAAACAAATTTTTTATATGTCCAGAATGCACATACCCACGTATATCGGTTTGTTGAATTTCACCTCGAGTTTTCGCAATTCAACAGCTATTAAATTTTCCGAAAAAACACTTCTGCTATGGAAATTCGGTTTCGCGATCATTGCCTCCGCGCCATATCGCCCTTCCCAATGTGTCAAAAGTTTTACGTCCACGTGATTTCGAACATTTTCCATAGTTTTACCAAATACCGCGTTGTTCATCAATTTGTACAAATTTTTTTCAAAGTCGTTTGTCGCGCCTGTTCTAAACCGTGTATTGAGTTCGATGTAATCGCGGAGCCAGGGAGATTGAGTGAATTGAAGCACGCGGTGTATTTTTGTAATACGAAGACCGTGACGCGTGCACTGCTGCAGGTTGCGGTAATGGATGACGTAACGCTGCTTATCGTATACCGTCGCGAGTAACTTGTCCTGTCTGCTGCCAGGTGGTTTGGCACGCGTCGGGCAGAACGGTAGATCGGCATGAGCGTCGTGCAGACGTTGCGGATATTCCAGATCTACCTCGAGAATGTATCCCGTGGGCGAATCGACCGCGATCGAAGACACGTCAAATTTTTCAACATCTTCGACCCATTGAAATTTAGCATATGGCAGAGGCTGACACATTGCCCATCCATACAAATTGTTCACGTCAAAGTACATCAAGTACGATGACTCTTCCGATGCGTCGTAAGATGGCATGTACTTGTTATTGGCATGTGCGTATCTTCTGGAACATTGACTCAAACCCCCACGTATACCGCGTTCGATAAACATGACCATATCGACGTCGGTGAGCAATTCGATTGTAATTTTGGTATGTTTTAGCATGGCATCCCATGTGAAACCGGGTAAAGTATAATAATGCGCCGAATTTAGTCCGTAACTCTTGATGCAACTTTCGCGAAAATTTTCAAAAATATCTACCAATAACAAGACATCTGTTTTCAAATACAAATCGCTGTATTCGCCCAAGGTTCTAATGCCGAAACGCTGCCAGACAGTCTCGGCGTGCGCGTAATCGCTCTCGGATACAGTCTCACCCGTTAACGAACTGTAGAATGATTCGCGCGGTGGTAAGCATGGGTCCTGCAGCTTGTTCGCGCAATCAAGGTATTCGCACGGAAAGACACCCTTTCGCGTCAGTAAATTGAAATCCTCGACAGTAGGTAAGCTATGCCGATTCTGGCTCAAATGGAGGCGAGGGGGTGAGGCGGGGCGGGGGGGGGTACCGGGCGCGGGGGCGAGGTGTGGAGGGGGTACCGCGCTCTTGGACGCGAAGGGTGCGGGGGTGAGGCGGGGAGGGGGTACCGCGTTCGTGGGCGAGGGGGATGACGTCACAGGGGGAAGGGGGATTTCAAAATTTTCAAAATGGCGTCCGCCGCCGCGCAATCTCCGTACACGTGCGGGGATCGGTGCGCAGGCGCGAAAGATAAGGCGCGAAAGGATGTAACGCGGATGCTGTAATTCGACACCGATAACTATTAGAGATTAATTAACCTAAATAGCCCAACCGTCTCACGAAAGAATGCAACGTCACCCTCGTATAAACATCCGCCGACCTTCTCGAGGGTCTGCGAGGCAAGCGTCGTGGGAGCGTGTAAGGGCGAAAAGAATTCGTACATAGACCCGGGGATATCTGGTTTATAGCAGACCGGTGTTATGGTCAAGCGTCGTGGGAACGCGATTGACATTCGCGAAGACCGCGCCTCTAAGAATTAATATATGGATATGAATATGTAGGAAAGGATATTATAAATGATACTTTACAGGTATTGATATGAAAGTTGTACATTTATTATTAAACATATATGCACGTACTACAGTGGCATACTGACATATTAATATTAAGATTTTTAAGATTTAGTAATTTTTTTAACTTAATTATCCCACTCAATAACATTGTCAGCAAATAGATTAGTTAATGACAAATCCTCGGGAACTTGCACAGGGTCAGTTTGAACTGCAACAACGCTAGCCCGAAGCCCCGATATTTTATTCGTGCAAACGGCGTTAAAATCAATCTTTTGCGCTTTAACGTTTCGCCAAACCACACTCTTTGGAGCATACGCACGATTCCGCAGAGGTATATTTCTATGTACATAATCATCATCGTCGTCATTGCCTAAAAACGTGTCTTCCACATATCGATTTATCCAAAATTGCTTATCCTCGTAGCGGTTATTCTCATAGTATTCATCTAGTGGGTCATCGCGTATTTCCTCAGCATGACGAAAAACTTTTAAATAAATGTCGCCATCCGGATTTGCTTCCGCCTCATGAAGTTCTGCACATCGAATTTCTTCGGTTTGAACCGCAACATTTCGACACGCCACATACACTTTCGGGCTGCACGAATGGATAAGTGTCGCAGCAGCGGTGATCGTAGCGGTAGCTGGACGTTTCAAATTCACGGGCAATGACATAATCTGAAACAATTTTTCTTATAATTCTCAAAGTTGCTGACACAACGATTCACTAAAATATGGTAATGGAAACTTACGGTATTATTCGATTGTATTTCTCGTGCGTTGAACGACTGACGATATCCTCCACAAGCAATCTCTTTCAAAAGCAGTTTCCTTCAAAAGCGATCTACTTCAAAGCACTTTCACTTACAACACTTTGATGCAATTACAGTCGACTTAGATATGATAAATAGTTAAAACGTTTCTCGCGGTAACGTACGTCTTGATCGCTGTAGTATCATTTGAGAACTGATTTTAAGGATGCTGATCCATGATCGCACATGCGAAAGTATAGCGCGATAATTATTCGGGCATCACCCAACGTATTTTAAAAACTGAGACCACCGTGATGGGTGTAAACACCATTATCATGAAAGCTGCAATTCAATACGCGTGGCAACGCATCGAGCAAGCGCTACATCACGTCACCTGATTGAGACGTTGATGGTGAGAGAGAGTTCGAAGAAAAGAATTCGAGGCGATAACGACTCATGAATCTCGGCTAGGGTAGGTGATTAGTACATTCAATCAGAGTCGCGCAGTCGTTCAATAAAGATCTCGAATAATCGTTATGTGCAAAAAAGTGTCGCGAGACATGGACATATTCGTAAATTCGTACGAGTTGTTGACGGAGTGGATTCCAGTACTGACTACCGAAGAGCGGTGCAGTGAGTGGCTAATAGCGTGTAGTGACTATTTACATTGCCTCAACGAGTACATGAACACCCAACGAATATCGCAAAACACGCATCAACGTTTATCGTTATTTAAAAATACCATCGAAATAGCTCGAACACACGTTCGGAATATAATAGCGCGGATACTCGACGAATTGGACGCGCGAGACGCATTGCTTGCGTCATCATCTTCCGACGATGAAGGGAACGCGTACCCATTATCCACGATGCCACAGTTGAAGGATCAAACACTTGAAATCGAGAGACATAAAATCCACGGCGAGTTAAGCGTGCCCTCATTATGCGAGTCATCGTGGGGTAGGATCTTTCAAGCTGGATTTATGCGATTCTCACCCGAGCAACGTCAACTACTACGTCATATCGCGCAATATAGTACTATACGTAAATGTACATTATATTGCATCGTCGGTGACAGGGATGTGTCTCGACAACGAATGAGGTATTTTACCGCGATCGCGTGTACACCGTTAACACTGCTACACGACATCGAGAATGGGGCAGTCGTAGTATACGAAGTGTTGTGCCCTCGAACATCAATGATCACCGTGAATACATTCTTGTGTCGCGAATTATCACGATTTTTGGACGAGCATCCGATTCCTATTGTGCGACAACACTTGTCACGCCTTATTCTTCCTCTGAGTTTTCGATATCCGGATCAGAACCGCATCACGTGGAAGAGTCGAATCAACCACTCGTGCCTGATCGTGCGCGCCTTTTAATTGAATATTGAACATTGAATATCGAAGAGGCAGAAGTAAACATGGAGGTATTCATGGATACGTTCAATGTGCTTTATCGAATGTCAACGCTTTTACGCACGATTACGGAATTCAGAGACTGGATGGATCGGTGCGACGCGTGCTTACGACTCATCATCGAGTATCAGTGCGGCGAAGGAGTGTCGGTGACATCGAAGCAGCGTCTGGCATCGCTAATCGCGCGTACGAAAACATTACGTACGATCGTGCGGGCACGGTTTTCGCGAGTAGGGTGTGGGGTTTCGGCTCGATCGACGGCACCTAAAGTCGTATGGGAGGACGTGGAAACCGCGTTTCGCAATCGTATTTCGACTGGTGCGGTCATTAACGTGGGCTACGTCGATCCGCGTCGATTTTTAGAGGGTGCCCGACGAATGGTGCTATCGCGCGTGACAGACGCTATCAGGGAACATTCTGGTGTGGCCGTGAATACAAACTTGAACGCGGAGTTTACGTTGGGTGAGAATACGGACCAGAAAAGTTTCGGTACGCGAAATCGCGTACTGTTAACGACTTCGAATGTGCGCGAGTGGTACTCGAAGCACGTGGTCGCTCCGACACTAGTGATGCTCGAGGAGTTTCAAGATCGTGACAGTGGATGGACCCTAAGGGCTGTGCTAAATATTCTAGTGAATATTAATAAGCACAATCCACTTCGAGGCGGTTGTGACGTACCGCTCCCGCGCGCCGTCGTCCTGAAGAAAGCGGTGGTCAACGTAAAGAACAGAGACAATGCGTGTTTCTTGTGGGCTGTCGTTGCCAGTTTGTACCCCGTTACTGCGAATAGTGATAGGATCGCATCGTACCATCACTACTCGGAGGTGCTTCGCACGGGCGATATGACTCTACCCGTAACGTTGGACCAGCTGACGAAGTTCGAGAGGATGAATGACGTGTCCGTAAACGTGTACGCGTGGTCCGACGGAAGCTGCGCGCCTCTGCGTTTGACCGATGACAAGCGAGAGAGACACGCGAACCTCCTACTGGTGCAGGACCCCAAGGAGCCCCAACGATATCACTTCGCGTGCATTCGAAGCATGTCGAGGCTCATTTCGAAACAGCTCGGCAATCATGGCCATCAAGTATTCGTTTGCGAAAGGTGAGTAAAATATGGTATATTTCGATCGATGTATTATTTATTCTTATGTTTTAATATTACTGATGTTGTTATCGTTTGTAGGTGTCTATGTTACTTCTACTCGTCCGAGCGATTGACGAAGCATGACGTGGACTGCCAGCGTCTGAACGAGTGCGCCGTCGAATTGCCGTCCGCGGAGGACAAATGGTTGCACTTCAAAAATTTCAAACATAAGGAACGAGCGCCATTCATCGTCTACGCGGACTTCGAATGCATGCTGGAGGACGTCGAGCCTGCGGAGCGGAGTCGGACGTACGCGTACCAGCAGCACAGAGCGTACAGCGTGGGATACTACATCCATTGCTCCACCGACGCGTCTCTGTGCCGTTATCGGGCGTATCGTCACGAAACCGAGTGCGTGAAATGGTTCGTGCAAGAACTTCGAGACTTTGCGGACAATGCGTATTCGTGGTTGCGGAACGCGAAACCAATGAACTCGTTGACGGATCAACAGTGGCAAAGTTTTAACGAAGCAATCGCGTGTCACGTGTGCGGACAACCTTTCGTCGAAACGGACAAAAAAGTGCGCGACCATTGCCACTCGACGGGCGAGTACCGAGGCGCGGCCCACGTGTCGTGTAACTTGCAGTTCCAAAGATCGTACACGATACCGGTAGTGTTTCACAATCTATCAGGCTACGATGCGCATTTCGTGATCAAGGAGTTGGCGTCCGCGTTCGAGGGGCAGATCGACCTGCTGCCAGTGACGAAGGAGCGGTACATATCGTTCACCAAACACGTCAAGGGAATCGACTCCGAGAACAATGATTGGAAGAGGGGATTGAAGTTTCGTTTCATAGATTCGTTGAAGTTCTTGGCCGCTAGTCTGGAGAAACTCGCTTCGGACCTCGGCAAAGAACGACTCGCGATTCTACGACGCGAGTTTCAATCCCTGTCGGACGATCAGTTCGATCTCCTGACCAGGAAGGGCGTCTTCCCGTACGACTATGTATCGTCGTACTTCAAACTGAACGATACGCGTTTACCATCCCGCGAAGCGTTTTATAACCAACTGAACGATCGCGCCGCGTCGGAGCCTGATTACGCGCACGCCGTGAACGTGTGGAACTCTTTTCGCGTACAGACATTGGGCGAGTACAGTGATTTGTATTTGAAAACAGACGTGCTGTTACTCGCCGACGTATTTGAAAGTTTCCGCACCGACTGTATCGCGAGTTACGATCTGGATCCCGCGCATTATTGCACGCTACCAAGTTTCACGTGGGACGCGATGCTCAAGTACACCGGCGTACGATTAGAGCTTCTGACGGACGTGGACATGTTACTGTTCGTGGAGCGTGGCATACGCGGCGGTCTGAGCCAGTGCTCGCACAGGTACGCGCGAGCCAACAACAAGCACCTGCCTGCGGGGATGTACGACGAGTCGAAGCCGTCGACGTATCTAATGTACTTCGACGTCAACAACTTGTACGGCTGGGCGATGTCGCAGGCTATGCCGAAAGGAGGGTTTCGATGGCTGGACGATGCGACAGTGGCCGCGCTCGACGTATCATCCCTACCCGACGGCGAGGACTCCGAGCAATCTGAGGGATACCTGCTGGAGGTAGACATCGAATATCCCAAGGAGATCCACGACGCCCACGCCGACCTTCCATTCTGCCCGGTGCGCGAGCACGCGCCAGGAGGAAAACAGATCAAGCTGCTTGCCACGCTCGACGATAAGGAGCGATACGTCATCCATTATCGCTACCTGAAACAGTGCGTCCGACACGGTTTACGCGTGACGCGAATTCATCGAGTGTTACGATTCGATCAGTCGCATTGGTTGCGCGACTACATTCGATTGAACACCGATTTGAGGACGCGAGCCACGAGTGAATTTCAAAAGACTTTATTTAAATTAATGAATAACGCGGTGTACGGGAAGACAATGGAAAATGTGCGAAATCGCGTAGACGTGCGACTGGTGACGCGGTGGGACGGTCGTTACGGCGCGGAAGCGCTGATCGCGAAACCGAACTTTCACAGCCGCACGATCTTCTCGGAGCAGTTAGTGGCAATCGAAATGCGTAAACTGAAAGTTAAGTTCGACAAACCGATATACGTGGGTATGAGTGTGCTCGATGTATCGAAGGAATGTCTGTATGAATTTCAGTATGCATATATGCGCGCCGAGTTCGGTGATCGGTGTAAGGTTTTGTACACCGACACCGACAGTTTAATGTATAGCGTGGAATGCGAGGATGCATATGAAAGGATGAAGCGTGACGTCGCCCGATTCGACACGAGTGATTACGCGGTGGACAATCCGTACGTTATGCCCCGCGTAAACAAAAAGGTTCCGGGACTCATGAAAGATGAGAACAACGGCGCCTTGATGACCGAGTTCGTCGGACTACGGTCTAAGATGTACGCGACTAGAACGTTTAACGCGGTAGTGGGGTCTACGAGTGAGACTAAAAAAGTGAAGGGTGTGCGGTGACACGTGGTCGCGAACGATATACAATTCGACGATTACATTCGTTGTCTCCGCGATCTCACCGAGAAATCGGTTCGACAGAACAATATACGCTCCAAAGAGCACGATGTGTATTCCGTGAGTGGGGAAAAGAACGCTCTCAGTCCGTTCGACGACAAGCGATATATTTTAACCGATCGGGTCAGCACCCTTCCGTGGGGGCATTATCGAATCCCCGAGCTCGAGCTTGAGCCCGACGAGTCCCTCGAGAATCCCATTGTATAGAATGCTTGTATGTTTGTATTTTTTTTTTGCATGTACATATGTATATACGTTTCTTTCGTATATGTTATTTATTTATTTATTTATGGATATGTAATATATGTATAGCGTAGAATATAACCAAAATTGTATTTTATACGTATTAGTATATATATATATACATATTTTCTCTACTTTATTAAGCTTAATTGTACGCATATATATATATGCACGAAGAAGAAGAATGAGAATGTGAATAAACGGACAATGTATATATATATTTATATGTATTTATTCATTCATTTATTTGTTCCAGTAACATCAAGCACGATAACGAATTAGAGAATATCTTTGTCGCGTATCCACGAGTTCCGCGACGAATCGAATCCGAGCCACTTAACGTACACCTGGTTTCCCTTGCGACGAATAATCTTCTCGACCAGATGGACGTCCGGATTCGCGACCGAATGCAGTTCGTACTCGTAGAATCCACCCGAGATCGGCTCTCCCGCGGAATCGCGCAGAATGTACGTCACCGGGAACGTTCTTTGTACGGTTACGATTTCGAACACCTCGGTCGACCAGTTCGGAGTGTATCCCTTCTCGAAGAGGGTCTTGAACTCGCTCACGCGTACCTTGTCGCCGACGTTGAATTTCGCGCGTCGTCGAAAGCCTTCCGTTGCGGAGGGGGAGAGTGGTTCATTCGCGGCGAACGACAAACGCGTCGCGGGGGTCACGTCAACGGGTCGGGCGTTGATCGTTCGATGCTTGCGATGATTGTAGGTGCGTACGAGCATAGGTAACAGGTCGATCCAACGATAGGACGCGTTCAAGGAGAATTGTTTCCACATGAGGTTTTTCATCGTGCGATTGAAACGTTCGACGATCGACGCTTTCATCACGCTGTACGTGGAGTAGTGGTTGATCCCGCGTGTCTTCGCGCATCGTTGAAACTCCGCGTTGTAAAACTCCTTACCCATGTCGGTTTGTAAATTTCGCGGACATCTAGCGCTCTGTCGCAACACGGTCGCGAACCCCGCGGTCACGTCGCGTTCACTTTTCGTTTTCACGGGTACGGCCCACGCGTACTTGCTGAACGCGTCGATGATCGTTAGTATGTAGTGATATCCTCGATTTTGCTTCGCGTACGGACGCATCTCCACCAAATCGGCCTGCCACAAATGATCATCGTCATCGTCGCCGTAGACTCTCGTTCGCTTTTCGCGGCTCCTTTCGTTTGTATATATCCGTGGTTGTTATCGCAGTCGGCGTCGTTGCCGACGTCGTCAACTCGTCGAGTCTTTCTTTCAAGTGATCGAACCGTCGTTCCATCGCGTTATTTAAATCATCCTCTAGTCGAGACAATTGCGCGTTAACGATATCCGTAATCGTTCGTTGTACTCGCGTCTCGAGTTGAGATCGTTGATACTCGGCGTCCAGTCGCGCGCTCGCGATAGCCGTTTCGATTTTTTGGGTAAAGCGTTCGTCCGCCGAGAACAATAATCTCGTCATTGTCATCGTCGCTTCGTTGTTATTGTTGTTGTTGTTGTTGTTGTTATTGTTGTTATTGCGTAACGAGGTGCCAAACTTGTTCACCGACATAACGATGCGTGCGCGCGAACGCTACTGACGCGACGATCATCGGATCGTTCAATTTAAGATGCGCCCGTCCTCGCGAAGTTCCTCCACGATGGATGCGATTTCGTTATCGTGACCCGTGTGACCTGCCGCGCGCGATGCTACGAGCAATCCAAGCCTATCGACCAATTCGTTCGGATCGTCCCAGTACACGTAATCGATCGCGTTATCGGTGACCGTCATCGATTCGTCGATGGGCAATCCTCGACCTTGTCGCGTGCCCGCGCCGCCCGCGTCGCCCGCGCCGCCTACGTTGCCCCTAACGCGTCTGACACTCGATGTTCGCACCCCACCGATCACCTGGGATATGATTTTCTTATACTTGTACCCCCTGTTACCCAGCGTGCGCTTGCTCGGCGAATGGTTTTGCTTATGCGCGCTCGTCGACAACAAGACGCGTCGGTACGAGCGAAAATCAGCGTCCGTGCACGTCTGCTGGTTGGGTTCTCGCATGAACAACAATTCGTACAAACCCCGAGTCCCCGGGTATCGCGTTCCGTTCACGTGAATGTCATCGCCGTCCGCATCGATGGTGAGCACTGAATCGCCGATCATTAGATCTTCGTCGGGTCCCAAGTAAACGCCGTACACATCATCGATTAGTCTCCTGTTGTCGGTGAAGAACAGTCGTAGGTATTGTCGCGACAAGGGTCCTTTGGCGTTCCGTATATACACTTCGATATCATCGACGGGTTTACGCACCATATCCAAATCGTAAGCCTTTACCGACGTCTCATCATCAGGAATTCTTTCATCGTCTTCATCGACGATATCATCAACATCATCATCATCATCATCATCATCATCATCATCATCATCAATAACATCATCGACAACTTCGTCAACATCGTTGTTGTCGTTGTCGTTGTCGTTGTTGTTGTTGATGTTATCGTTGTCGTTGTTGTTATCGTTGTCGGTGTTGTCGTCGTCGTCACTAGAATTTGGAAGGTTATTCGGATGTTCCTTGATTATCGACGGAGTGACGGGTCGAAATCTCTTCGATGATTGCTGTCGATCGTATTCGTGTTTCCTATTCACGGGTCGCGATCGAGGCGTTGAGTGCGTTTTCGACGCGGACGCGTTCTCGATCAATCGTTTCAACGGTTCAACGATGGGACGCGTGCTCGCATCCACAGCCGCTTCCGTATCCATTTTTCCAATTTTCAGGGCCAAGCACTTTTTACGTATAACGTCGCTGACTTTGGCGATTTCCACCATTGCGTCCGCGGCCCGGCGTTTCGTACCATTTTGATGTATCGTTCCTTCTCGTCGAAGACGTTGGCGAAGTTTTCGCGAATGCTTCGCGTCGACGTTGCTCGTGGTTATCGGCGTCGTCGGTTCGTTAGACATTTCGTGTTGCTCGATGAACGATTCGCGGTTTACTGATGTCCTCGAGCTACGACAAACTCGTTAAATCCTCTTCGATACCGACCTTCGTACATGGAACTATCCTTATCGATCACCAAGAAATCGTACCGTCGACGCCAACATCTCGCGCACTAGTCGTTGAACGACTCGAACGTCATGTCTGTGTTCACGTGATCGTTGTACACGCGGCGCAAGTTCGTACCGTCTTGTTTGAAAAGTATGAGAAAATTCGTGTTGTCCCTGATCAAATGTTTAGGTATTCTAGCGTACGACTGACACAAATAAAAGCAATCCACGTTCGAGTGACGACCCATAGAGAAGTATTCGCGTATCGCGTTCTGTTCGTCGCACGCCACGTCGTCGAACACGAAGATCGAATCGGGCCGAGCGTCTCTCGGTGGAACGATCTCAGTGTTGTCCGAGTAAGGAAAGTATTCGATTCCGTCGACCAACGACAACACCTGCTCGAGGTAACGATACTTTGGCTGATGCAACGATTTCGAGTACACGTACACGTTCTCGAAACGCAAACCGTTCGGACTCTCTAGCATACTTAAAAGCACGTTCGTTTTTCCACACCCTGACGGTCCACAAATCACACCTCGCACGCTGTTCGGCAGCAACGGGCCGTGTCTGTACGCTCGACTCGCATCCCTATCGTCTTCGAGCATTCGATTCGCGGTTACGCGAATAACGTTCGACTGTTTCGCGAATCGCATGTTCGCGGTGTTTCTCAGATACTCGCGCGCGTCAGACGAAGCACGACTATTTATATTCGTGGCACGCGTCGCGCAGGTCACTATCGTTGTGATCGGCTAAGCGTGCGTACGCGTTCATTATTATTATTATTATTACAGTAGCTATCGTAATTATTCTAACGTATATGGTAGCGTCAACGACTGCGACGTCTCACGAATTAGGCAAGAATCAGAAGAGGAAGAAGAAGAAGAAGAATCTGAAAAAGAATAAGACTGGATCGGGTCTCGTGAACGGTATCATAAACCGTCTCCCGTTCGAACTACACGTTCCGGGTTATCAGTTCTGCGGACCGGGAACGCGTTTGCTAAAGCGATTGGCTCGTGGCGACGAAGGTGTGAATCCCCTGGACGCAGCGTGTCGGGACCACGATATCGCGTACTCTCGTCGAAAGGATTTAGAGGGGCGACACGAGGCGGATCGTGCGTTAGCCGAACGAGCGCGAGAACGAGTATTCGCGAACGACGCGACCTTTGGTGAAAAAGCCGTAGCGACTGGAGTGTGGGCAACTATGAAGGCTAAGACTAAACTCGGCATGGGTACGAGAAGGATGAAACGTAAACATAGAAAGTCTGGAAGGAAACATCCTCGACGACGACGACGACATCGTAATCTACGAGTGGCGAAACGCGGTGGCTTTCTTCAATTTCTCCCATTCGTGCTGCCCGCTTTATCAGCTATCGGGGCATTGGCCGGTGGAGCACCTGGTATAACCAAAGCGGTGAACGATTCGAAAGCGTCTCGAAAACAGCTGGAAGAGACGTTGCGTCATCATCGGGCGATGGAAGGGCGAGGGATGCATCTGACACCGTACAAGCGTGGCGCGGGCTTGAACCCGAGACGGCGGTGCCAAGGACGAGTGCAAACGAAGAAAAAAAAAACGCCGATCGAGTAGGCGCGTGGCGACGGTGGCGGCGATAATCCAACAACAACCTATGACGAACCTGCAATTAGAGCGCGAGTGCGTCAGCATTCCGTTCTTTCGAGGGGTGTTTATGCGCGACACGCTTCCCACGCGCGTACGAACCAACGAATGCGGTATCGCGAATCTGGACGAGAATCGAGGCGACGGTACGCATTGGGTCGCGTACGCGAAACATGGACCACGAGTACAGTACTTTGATAGTTTTGGGAATCTGCGACCACCAATGGAATTGATCCACTATTTCGGACGCGGTACAACGATCACGTACAATCACAACCGCTTTCAACGTTTCGACGAGATGAATTGCGGTCGCTTATGCATGCAATTTTTACAGCAAAAGTCTATGGAATTATGGCATACGAACTAATAACGGTGTGTGCTGAAATTATGTTACAATGTATCCATGCGTAATGACAATCCATATTTTCTTTAATAAAGACATATAATATCGATAAATTGTCGAGTATTCGTACGCGCGCGTCACTTCCCCTCTCTCCGTCTCGCGAGTGTAATCTATGATATGTCGTTCACGCTCACGTTAACGGGTCGCAGCAGCGCGCTCACGGTAAACTATTTTCCACCGATAGATTTGAGCGATGGTCAATACGAATTAGGACTCGCGGACTTGGAGACGTTTCACACGATACCAAACATCGACTCGAGCAACGATAAATTCTATTTCGTCGTGAACTATGACACCGAAAACAACTCCATCGTCGACGTCGCTCATGAATACATTACGATCCCCCACGGTTCCTACGAATTAGACGCTATCGCCGAGTATCTGAAGCAACGATTACTCGATCGATATCCTCGAAAACGCGGTAACAACGGGAACGACGATGACGACAAGTACCCTCTAATGCTACGAGCTAACAACAACACTATGAAAAGCGAGATGTACTGTTCGTTCTTCGTAGACTTTACGAAACCCAACAATGTAGGCTCGTTGTTAGGATTTTTCCCGAATCGTGTCTTAATACCGAGAATCTGGCACGAGTCCGACGTACCCGTGAATATTATAAACGTTAACGTGATCAGAGTAACGTGCAACGTAACTACCGGCGCGTACAGCAACGATAAACCGGTACACACTATCCACGAATTTTCACCTCGCGTGCCGCCGGGATATAAGATATCGGAAACTCCGCGACACGTCATTTACCTGCCGATCGTCGCACGAGCGATACACGATCTAACGCTGCGCATCGTCGATCAATACGATCGTCCAATAGATTTTCGCGGCGAAGAAATAACGATTCGTTTGCACGTTCAACGACGTCCGCGCGATAGGCTAGCGTGACCGCACGTGTATGCGCGCGTGTGTAGTATGTTAGTGTTAGATCACACGTACGAATCATCATTCGCCGCTGTCGCTGCTACTCCCGACGTCTCTGTCTCGCGTCATCGGCGCGACCCTTTATCGATAGGTGAAAGTAGAAGAATAAAGACGGGTGGAACGATAAGAAGAGGATCCATAAGGAGAAGCAAGCCGTTGACTCGCCGAAACGCACGTTTCCTACGATCGCTAGGATTCATCGTTGCCTATTAAACACGCAACCACGATGTCGATTATTCTGGATGTGGCGAATACGCCAACATTCGACAATCGTATCACGAAGATCGAGTTACACACGAATAATCCGTACGCCAACACGACGTTCGACAATAGCGACGAGATAAGAATCCCCATACAGCAGCAAGATCTGTACACGCTTCCGTGCGAAAGTTTTCTCTACATCGAAGGTCGTGGCACGTTGACGGCGCAGAACGCGGCAGGTCCGACAACGTCCGCGACCGCTGTTCTAGACAATAATTGCGTCGCGTTCATGTTCGATGAGATTCGATACGAATTGAACGGTGTCGAGATCGATCGTTGCCGAAATCCAGGAATCACTACCACGTTGAAAAATTACGTTTCGTTGTCGGCCGATAGAAGCAAAGTGCTCGCGAATGCTGGTTGGAATTATGCCATCGATTACGATAACGACATTTTTCATTCGGGCGCTTTCAATTTCTGTGTACCCCTGAACGTGTTGTTAGGATTCTGCGAGGATTACAAACGCATCGTGATGAACGCGCGGCACGAGCTGATCCTTATACGATCGCGAGTAGATTCGAACGCGATGCACTGCACCTCCGCCACTGCGTGGCCGAAACTTGAGATACGCAAGGTGCAGTGGCGTATGCCCCATGTCGTTTTGGAGGAAGTGAATAAACTGTCGATGCTGCGTATCCTGGAAAGCGGCCGGCCGATCGCGATGAGTTTCCGATCGTGGAGCTTGCACGAGTACCCGTTACTGCAAGCGACAACGAAACACACGTGGACCGTAAAAGCTACGTCGCAAATCGAGAAACCTCGATTCGTGCTATTCGCCACGCAAACCGATCGAAAGAATAACCCGAATAAATGCGGGGGTGAATTCGACCAGAACCATCTCACGAACGTTCGACTGTATCTAAATTCCGAGTCGTATCCGTACGACGACTTAAACTTGGATTTCGATAAGAATAAATACGCGCTCCTGTACGACATGTACGCGAAATTCGGTCGATCGTACTATGGTCACGGAGAACCGTTGCTGAACGCGATCGAATTCCGTAAATACGCGTCTATCGCGGTCATAGATTGTTCTAGGCAAAACGAGTCGTCGAAGAGCGCCACGGTGGACGTGCGAATAGATTTCGAATTCAAAGAAAATGTTCCCGCTAATACTACCGCGTACTGTTTGATGATACACGATCGTATAGTCGAATACAACCCTTTAACCAACGTGGTACGCAAACTAATATAGTGTGCGTGCGTGAACGATTATTATTACTACTACTACTAATACTACTACTACTGTGGATACTGCTACTGTTTTAAAACGATGATGTAGATGTCAAAGTCCGCAGTTACTGATTCGTCACCGACGCTACTACTTATACGAATAACGATGTTCGCCGTTGTCGACATGCAAGGTTTCAAAACCGAACGTGATTTCGTCGTGAAAGAGATCGCGATTCGCACAAGCAGCAGCAGCAGCAATATCGATGAAACGTCGACGATCAGCCACTGGATCTTCGAGCCGCCATACTTCTGGAATCATCTGAACTCGTTCGAGAAATGTCAAGCGTCCTGGCTCGCGAAGCATCATCACTGTCTCCGCTGGTCTGATGGCTGCGTTCCATACTGGAAACTTCCGGAACTGCTCGCCAGCGCACTCGCGAACATCGACTTCGCCATCGTGAAAGGTGCGGAAAAGAAAACCTGGACGCTGCAACTACTGCCGGACATAATCGTCGAGGATATCTGCGATGTGTACAAGCCGAAGGGGAAAAAGATAACCAACGCTCGAACCGTTGAGGACGACGGCGGCTACGGCGTTGACGATGATTATTGCGGTATCACGCCTGACACCGTGGATCCCGACGTTCCTAACCTGAAGTCGATGGCTTCAACGAATACCTCACGATGCGCGTTTCACAACGACGGCGGTGTTTGTGCGCTGGAGAATGTCCATAAAGTATGGAATTATATACGTGGCGGCACCTAATGTGAGTCATACGCACGCATTGCATCTACTTTACGCGTTATATGTAGAGAAACGAATATGTAACATTTTTTTTTTTTTTGTTTTCTATAGCAATGGGAACGGCAGCGGCGATGAGAGCAATGACAACGGTGACCGATTCCTCTACCCGCGAGCAAGAAGATCCCTCCCATACGAACGTTATTTTTACGCAAATACTGATTTTATAATTTAAGTATGCATGGATGGATGTACATTAATAAAACACACAATGTTTTGAATAAAGAAAATATATATATATTTATTTTAAATTATATTCTAAAATAAATTGATAAAAAAATATTTTAAAAAAAAAATTCTTGCGTGATGTTACGTCCTGCAACACACAGAAAAAAAAACACCAAATTATTATTGTATAAAACATTGATAATAGCGCGCGATACACCAAACAATTAAAATTCAGTTATACTCACTCATTAAATAGGCGAGGCAAATACCAAAAATCTCCCTCGAATGCTAAGAATTCTATGTTTATCGTATCTTCACGCCACGTACGCCTAGCATTCTGAATTTTTTGTCGCAACTCGCGACAGACCCGTCCATCTTTCCTCGTCGGGTATTCGCGCCGCTGAAACAAAATACACATGACTCGATTAAAACATCGTCGAATGATGTGCACGCACCAATATAATTTTTACGAAACGTCACTTACGAGTAGCTGGATGATGACGTCGAGGTCTCCATCCCGCGCGTGCGCCTCGATGTCTTCTCGACGCTGAAACAAACGTGTGAATCGATTAAAACAACGTCGATTAATGTATGCGTATCAATACAATTTTTTTTTTTGTGAAACATCACTTACGAGGCGCCGGACCGTCCCTAAATATTCCGTGCTCCAATCCGCCATTTGGTTTTCGCGTTCGTGCTGTAACAAACACATGAATCGACTAAAAACATTGTTTAATGGTGTACGCGAACCAATATAATTTTTCTGAAACATCACTTGCGAGAAGGCTAATCAACTCCCGCCGTTCCACGTGCCACGCCCGCATGGCAGTATCACGCTCGTGCTATAACAAATGTACAACTTCGTTAGAAGACCGCCTAATTGAATGCGCGCACCAATTCAATTTACATAAACAAAAAAAACCATACTTACGATTATTCGGAGCACCTCATTCCGCTCCTCCTGCCACGCACGTTCTATCTCCCCATGCCTTTGCTGTAACAAACGCACAACTTCAATATAATATCGTCGAATGAAATACGCGCACCAATTCAATTTACACAACTATACTTACGATGCATCACTGCATCATAGCGGCATTCATGCCACGCCTCACCGGTGCACGAATATAGTCGTATGCGGACATGTTTGTTTTTTTAAAAAAAAATGCTTCTTTTACAATGATTGTGATGAGGTTATAAAACACACTAGCTCGTGCGGTGGTGGTCGATGTCCTTATATGCATTTCGGTTCTCTAGACTAGAGGGTCAGCCCTGCACGTTGCAGGGTAGGGGTAGTCGCGGAGTAGGTGTGGTGGGAGCGTCCGTATCACAGTTTCTTCTCCTTCGATGATTTGATACTAATTATTCCAACTTATAGTGCACTTTTATGGTTCGCACCGCGAATCGTCTTCGAATCTTCTGCGACACGTGTGCATCTTGAATTTAGCGCGTACGCTATTTGAATCTGTCGCGCACACCATTTGAATTTATCGTGCACTATTCGTATTGATGTTTGTACCGTAACACAACCATGATCATCGCAATCATTGATACAATATTCTCTTGCACATTGGTGTGTGTACGTGTACGTGAATCTGTATAAAAGCAATGTTGGTCAGTCCTGTGAACGTCATTACACCACGTTCGCTCGAGTGCTAACAAGTATCGTTCGCGTCAATTTCTTCGTCGATCGGTATAATCGTACATAGTGCATATCAAGATGTATAAACGTAGCTTCGACGATTCATCCTACGCATCCGCCATCAATGGTGATGACCCCAATAAACGCCAGCAACATGAACATCCTCATCATCATCAACAGTCCAATATGAGGTACGTACGCGTTATTATACACTTTTCACTTTTCACTTAGTTCATTCACTTACTTCTTTCACTGTAAACGCAAGCGAACCGAGTATTAATTCCGTGTATACGTTTCTTACAGTTCTAGAACCGCAACACCAAAAACAACGAAAACGCCAAAACCATCAATCGTGCGAATCCTGGGGCGGGATTACCCGTTGACCTCAACATCGTATAAACGGCTCACGATAGGAATTCGCATTGGCATGGATTCGTGCCGCGTCGAGATCACCATAGTCGACAATAAAGGTGGCGAGTTGAGCTTCTCAATGTCTACGTGGAAGCTCCTACTGCAAAATATGACTGATATTCTTAAAAAATTACGCGACAACGTAACAACACCCCAGACCCACATCGAAATTGATCATTTGCGAATCGAATTCACGCGCATGCACAATGATCAACTCGTCAAAATTACCGATAATCGCGTTACCTTATACATGACGGAAGTCACGATGCGAAAACTGTTCGCGTATGAACATTGCATCGATCATATGTTCACTTGGTTGACCGAAAATATGTACGCTGTAGCTAGTAAATATACCGCGTTCGTAAACGTTCTACGTAGCGCTACCGCACCAACAGATTATGTAAAATTAATTTCCGAAAGCGATCACTTTGAACGACATTCTTTGATCGATTGCGAATTGTTAGCGTTAGGAATGCAATCCATGTTGCGCGATGTAAATCATGTACCACTATAGTACGCGTATATGTTTTAATAAATGGATGATTTTCACGTTAATACCTGTAACGATTCATTTAAACGTTGCTTTTATACAGATTCACGTACGCGTGCACGTCAATGTATGAATATATATATATATTGCAGCATTGATGGCGATGATCATTGAATTCTCTCTCTCTCTCTTCTCTCTCTCTCTCTCTCTCTCTCTATCGCTCTTTCTTTCATGCACCTCGATCGAGTAACGTAAAGTCGCACTAACTCGTTGCGTTACCACGTGTATCGGATTCCCCCGTTCGCGATAAGGGCATTCGCATCCGTCACGGTGGTCCTAATCTTTGGAATATTCGAAACGAAACTCGAATAATTATCGCTCTATGTTTTCGTAGGCGGATGTTTACGCGAACGCAATGCCCCCCCCCCCCCCCATTCTTACATGATGATCATGGGGTAGCTGTACCGTTTAGATTAATAAATCTCGCATAGTTATCGCTTCGCGCTGTGTCAGAGGGTGTCGAATTACAGCATCTGCGGAGCACGCACGTACGTGCCTCGACGCGTTACATCCTGTCGCGCGTCATGATTCCTTATCTTTCGGAAGACTTCTTGCCGTATTATGAATCGATCTCGAATAGTTATTTCATTCAAAATACGTTGGGCGATACCCGAATAATTATCGCTCTGAGGGTGTCGAATTACATTTCGTCGGCGGATGTTTATACGAGGGCGACGTTGCATTCTTTCGTAAGACGGTTGGGCTATTTAGGTTAATTAATCTCTAATAGTTATCGGTGTCGAATTGCAGCATCCGCGTTACATCCTTTCGCGCCTTATCTTTCGCGCCTGCGCACCGATCCCCGCACGTGTACGGAGATTGCGCGGCGGCGGACGCCATTTTGAAAATTTTGAAATCCCCCTTCCCCTGTGACGTCATCCCCCTCGCCCACGAACTCGACCTGCGCGCGCGACGCCATTTTGAAAATTTTGAAATCCCCCTTCCCCCTGTGACGTCACCCCCCCTCGCCCACGAACTCGACCTGCGCGCGCGACGCCATTTTGAAAATTTTGAAATCCCCCTTCCCCCTGTGACGTCATCCCCCTCGCCAACGAACGCGGTACCCCCTCCCCGCCTCACCCCCGCACCCATCGCGTCCAAGAGCGCGGTACACCCTCCACACCTCGCCCCGCGCCCGGTACCCCCCCCCGCCCCGCCTCACCCCCTCGCCTACATTTGAGCCAGAATCGGCATAGCTTACCTACTCTCGACGGATAATGTTTCAAACTTGGATCGTAAAATTTTTAATTGATCTATGCTAAGAAAAGATGCTAATTTGTCGAGACTGGTGTTGAGAAATTTGTACGAATCGATGAATCGCAATTTAATATAATTTCGCGAGTCTGAGTCAGCCGTATCTTCGACATTTTTTGTGAATGAAATATATTTTTCTTTAGTTATGGGTAATACGTCGACGTGACCTTCAAAAGCGGTAGCTATTTCCTCGATAATAAAATGCGAATCGTAGCCTGATAAATTATGAAAAACTATGGGGATGTAAAACGCATTTTTACCATTTAAATTGCACTCCGAATGTGCTGGACCTCTAAACCGCCCGGATAGATGACAATGATCGCGGACTCGTATATCGATAGCCTCGAATGGTTCTTCGCAAATATGACAGTGTGTTGCATCGCGAAATGCCGTCAACTGTTCGGCGGTTAAATCAAGCATGGGAACATTGCTGGTCAGGATGGGTTTGGCGAAATTTGCAAAATTTTTTAGTTCATCGACGAACCATGAAACGCAATCCGCGTCGCGGCGACATCGATACACCGATAGCGATGTATCGTACGAGCAATGCATGTAATAGGCTATACTATGAACTTCGTGGTGTTGATATGTGTGTAATTTATTATCATCACCCATTCGGTGGCTGTCCTCTGTTTTCTCGATGATGCACTCGAGATCGGCGTACACCACGAAGGGGAGCCGCTCCTTCATGTTGTGGTTGTTGAACCTTAGGAGATTGTTTCCTTCGCTGGGCAGCAGGATGGCGCAGTCATTCATCTTGCCACAGTCCAGCGAATGAAGCTCCAACTTCTCGGCGGATCCGAAGTAGTGCATGCATCTGTAATGAAACAAAAAAATTTTTTTATTTAATTTGTTTCGCGAGACATTTTAACATTTCATACGTTAATATACGTACCGATCACAGATGAATTTCTTTGTCCTATGTCTGCTCAGCTGCATGCTCACCAGACGGGACAAGTTCTTAATCAGCACAAAGTGTCCTACATCTCCATCATTCGGTATGTAGAGCAGGTTGATGTGCCGATCCCTCTTTTGGCTGGTGAGGCGCAGCGGAAAGACCGTCTTCGTCTTCTCCGCCTCGAAGCTGTAGACGTTAATCGAGATTTCGTTCAACCGCTCAAACTTCCCAATTTGCTCCAGGGACATTGGAAATTCAATGCCCTGGAGATTTAATACGGAAGCATATGGCGGATATGAACTTGGGCGCGCGGTGTCTCGTTCAGCAGGATGAAGAGCGGCCACCACTGCCCACGCGAAACACGCATTGTCCGGGGATTGCATACTGATCGTTGCATTCGTCAACAATAAATCCTGTGGCAACTTGTGGTGGCACCCCGCGCGCAGCGGATTGTACTTATTGATATTGACGGTCAGGTTGAGGATTCGCGTCAATGCCCATCCGCTGTCGCGTTCCTGGAACTCTTCCAGCGATGCCAGGGTGGGTTCGACGACGCATCGCTGGTACCACTCCTGCAGATCAGATGTGCCGAAGAGTTCGCAGTTCCGGGTGTTGATGCTTTTGCAAGCATGTTTATCACCCGCCACAAATTCGCTGTTGAATACAGTGTTCACTTTGAGGTTTCAACGTTTCCTCAAAGCGCCCCACACGTGCTCCAACACAATGGTCGCCGCATCCTGGAGGAAGTTGCGCGGCTCGATATAGTTCGAATTGAGCACAGCACCAGTTAACACGCGGCTATCGAACGCAGTATCTATTTCGCGCCACAAAAGTCTTGCGCTCGAATGTCCGGCACCTTCACGCACGAAACGGCCGCGCAACGAATGTTTCAGTCCCTCGAGCCATTCGAGCTTCAGTCATTCGAGCAACCAACGATTGTTGAACACCGATCGATAATCGCGGGCGTTTCATTCGGCTGTGTTCTTCCAACGATTCGATACACTCGTTGCACCGTTCTTCCCACGCGAGGTACTCTTCCCGTGAAATCAATCGTGCAGATTGATCCAATAATTGACGTGTTACGTGCGCGAATTCCATGATTGTAAATGGAGTGATTGTAAGTGGACTGTATATGTAACGTCTTTTACGCGCAACAGGTTGCAACGATTTGAGACTTTGTGCAGTTCGGAGCGTGCTTTTATGACTGATACCACGATTTGGTATCTCTGTCTAACTCTTTTAGCGTACCCCCTCCCTCGAATGCACCGCATGCAAAAAAACGACGATCCGTCCCAACATGGTTCTGTACAGTTTCTGCCGGTACAGCATAATTCTTTCTATGATTTTCGCGTATGACGAATTAGCGCGTAAAATCATCCGACACAGTTTCTGCTGACATCGCATAATTCTAAGATTCTGCGCTTCCACAGGTATTATATTACATTCAACACGTGTCGAGACTTTTATCCTTGAGGATGAGGATTAAATTACATGCAATCGTGCGATATGCTGCGAATTGAAGATTGAAAAACATTATGGAAACAGCTTTCGAATAAAATGCGGTGGTGGGGGAACCAATTGCACCGCTATTTAAGCCAATCTCCCGAATGCTATTCCATCAATCGCTCAGTACCCTCAGTGACTTTCGACGGAACAAATAGCGCTCTGAAAAAAAAATGTGCAGTACCAGTGTCGAAGGAAACGTTGAACGTATGAATTATTATGTTCCGATCGTGCGAGATGATGGCGTAGCTCCATGTGGGGATAATACATTTGACAGGTAAGACTTAATTTTCACATATTTTCAAAACTGTATTCCTAATACGAGCGGACAATTTCATAGCTTTGATTGTTCTCTTAGTCCGCGCCGAGGATCGCGTATCATGGTTAGAAGATACGCGTTAACATCCGTGGGTAGCAAATATTTGGAAATTGGAATCAATGTAGGACCTATGGCTGATTTTGAAGTTCTTCTCGGCGATAATCGTGGGAATCATCTTATATTACCATGGCATACATGGAATGTGCTATTCGACAGCTGTGAAACCATCGAAGAACGTGCACAATTATCTGAACCAGACTCGATGTGGATTGATGATTTAATGGTGGAATTTCTTCGGATCTTTGATTCATCGATTGTAAAGATGACGCGAGCTGATAACTCACTGTATTTCAAACTGAATACAGTATCATTTTTATGTAATCTTGAGCCATGCATAAGCTATGTGTATCCGCGCCTGCATCAAACTGCAGAGGATGTGAGAGTAAAATTTGAAACTTTTGTTAACGTGCTACAGCAGAGCGATGTTGCGTGTGAAACATTAGTTGTGCGCAGCGCAGCTAAAATAATACGTGATAGCGAATATTACGACGAGGATTATCTTGTAGATTGCGAACTGTTAGCATACGCCATCAATGATATTCTAGCCCATGCTCGTAGGAAAAAAAAATGTTAGATTGTATTCTTTTTTATATATTCTATTTTATATTCTATTTTATATTCTTTTAATTTTATAATAAATATATTAAAACCTATATTATTTCTCCATTTATTTACCCGTCTTTCTCCTTGCCACCACTCTGATTCAGTACTAGTCCAGTCGTACAGCTCGGAATATGTCGTTAACATTCACTCTAACCAGCAAGAGTAGCACCCTCGCGGTAAGCTACTTTCCGCCCATAGATTTGAGCGACGATGATTACGAGCTTGGTCTAACAACCTTTGAAACTTATCAGACAATACCGAACATCGACTCGAGCAACGATAAATTCTACTTTGTCGTAAACTATGACATCAGCAACAGCGTCGACACCACTCATGAATACATTACGATTCCCCACGGCTCCTACGAACTAGACGCCATTGCCAAGTATTTGAAGCAGCGATTACTCGAGCGGTATCCTCAAAATCTCGGTGGCACCGATGTCAATGATGGTGGTGGTGGTGGTGACAACGATGTGTATCCTATAGTGTTGCGCCCCAACAACAACACCATGAAAAGCGAGCTGTACTGCTCGTTCGCCGTGGACTTTACAAAGTCCAATAACATTGGATCGCTACTGGGATTCTCGACGAATCAGATATTAGAACCAGGACGGTGGCATGAATCGAACGATCCAATTAATATCATGAACGTGAACATTATTCGCATAGAATACAGCGTGACCGCTGGCGCGTACAACAATGGGAAGCGCGTACATACGATACATGAATTTTCTCCGAGAGTCCCACCAGGATATAAGATATCGGAAACGACCGCGCGGATCATTTACCTTCCAATCACCGCACGGGTCATTACGGATCTAACGATACGCGTTGTGGATCAAGACGGACGGTTGCTCGATTTTCGAGGTGAAGAGATTACCATCAGATTGCACGTACGACGGCGACGACGATAATACATGTGGCGTGATCGAAAGAGATGCTTGTGCTGAACGACTCCAGAAACCCGTTTCTTCCAAAGGAAATTCTATACAACAACAACAACAACAACAACAACTGCAACAACTGCAACAGTTCTGATTGTGCTAAAAAGAAGAGGCTCAGTGCTGCGAACTGCAGTGATTGCATTTTTGAAATCATTGGGATTCATTGTGCGCGGTTAAGTTGAAAACAAAAATGGTTGACATTCTAAGCATTGGAGGGAAGCCGACGTTCGATGATCGCATCGTCAAGCTTGAGACTCATACATACAACCCATACGTCAACTCAACGTTTGGATACAGCGATGAAATAAGAATACCCATACAACAGCAGGATTTATACACATTGCCGTGTGAAAGTTTCCTCTACGTGGAGGGAAAATTGAAGATAAATAAGCCAAACGATACATTAACGGTGACGTTGGGAAATAATTGCATGGCGTTCTTATTTGATGAGATTCGATACGAGCTGAATGGCGTGGAGATTGATCGCAACAGAAACGTTGGAATAACTAGCACCCTTAAAAACTATGTATCGATGACATCTAGCGAAGACAAAAATATGGAGAATGCCGGATGGGGCTTGAAACGACGCGATGGGTCAATATTGAAAAATCATTTCAATTTTTGCATTCCGCTAAAATATTTGCTGGGATTTTGTGAGAACTACAAACGCATTATTATTAATGTGCGTCACGAATTGATTTTAATACGATCGCGCAACGATAACAATTCTCTAATAGGATCGCCGATGCTGGAACCAGAAATTGAATTACTTAAAGCGCAGTGGCGGATGCCTCATGTGACGCTGAACGACGTTAATAAGCTATCCTTGCTACGTGCTTTGGAACGTGGGCAAAACCTGGGCATTTGTTTTCAATCGTGGGATCAGTACGAGTATCCTCTCTTACAGAGCACGACCAAGCACTCCTGGGCTGTGAAGGCATCTGCACGGCTGGAGAAGCCACGAGTCGTTATCGTTGCTCTACAGACTGATCAACGGAATATGATGAGCAAAGATGCTACTAAGTTCGACGTCTGCAAATTGACCAATGTAAAACTTTTTCTCAACTCGGAATTTTATCCATATGATGACCTGAACTTGGACTTTGACAAGAATAAGCATGCCATCCTGTATTACATGTATACGCAATTCCATAAATCGTATTATGGGCATAGTTGCAACGAGGCATTATTCACCGTGGCCGAATTTTTACAATTTGGTCCCCTCGTGGTGATTGATTGCTCGCGACAAAATGAGTCGATCCAGAATGGCACCGTGGACGTGCGCATAGAATTCGAGTGTAAAGAGAATGTACCTGCAAATACTACGGCCTACTGTCTGATTCTACACGATCGGGTGGTTGAATACAATCCGCTGACAAACGTGGTGCGCAAAATCAATTAAATTGCCTCTCCTGTGCCAAATTCGTGCTAAAAAAAAAAAATTTCATCGTGAAAATCGAGATGCTTTACGAGAAAAAGTGCATTCTCCCGTATGTCTTGGAAGTGAGCGCACCTCTAAATTGTGTCGATAATGGTCGTACCAACATTTGTTGACCTGCAAGGGTTCATCGTCGATGGAAGATTTGTCGTCAAGGAAGTGGCTGTCCTACGAAATGGAACAATTCTCTCGCACTATATTTTCGGGAGTTCGATGCCAGAATATCTCATTACGAAATCTGACAAATCGAGCATTCGGTGGTTGGTGGTAAAACATCATGGACTACGGTGGGACGATGGAGACGTTCCATACTGTATGGCTAAACGGCTAATTACGAAAGCTGTAGCTGATGCGATCGATGAAGAAGATGACGCATCCCATATCGTATACGTAAAAGGGTTGCAGAAACGCAACTGGCTTGTGGATTTCCTCGATGAAAATGCGAGAGCGGACGTGATCATCGAGACACTGGACATTGACTACGAAGATATTAAATCTCTAAATAAGCTAAATGTAGTTAATACTCTACGATGTGGCAGACACGCAAAGCACTGTGCCATGCAAAATGTATTTAAAATATTCAACTGGTGGTCTAAACGCCAGAGAGAAATGCTTAAATAAAATATAATCAATTTTTTAATGCATATAAAAAATGTTTTTATTCACCCTCTCCAACCTAATCTCCTGCACATGATGTATGCAAGATTAAGACGATAGTTATAATTATGTAGAAGTGGTTTGATACACGTTCAGAGTGGTACGATAGACGTTGAAAGTTACCATACACGTACAATACATGATCAAAGTGGTACCATACACGATCAAAGTGGTACGATTCATGTTGAAAGTGGTTCAATTGATGTTGAAATTGGTACGATTGATGTTGAAAGTGGTTCGATTGATGTTGAAAGTGGTACCATACACGTTCAAAGTGGTTCGATTGATGTAGAAAGTGGTACCATACACGTTCAAAGTGGTTCGATTGATGTTGAAAGTGGTACCATACACGTTCAAAGTGGTTCGATTGATGTTGAAAGTGGTTCGATTGATGTTGAAAGTGGTACGATTCACGTTCGATTCACGTTGAAAGTGGTACGATTCACGTTGAAAGTGGTTCGATTGATGTTGAAAGTGGTACGATTCACGTTCCATTCACGTTCAGAGTACCCGTTCGATTCACGTTCGATTCACGTTCGATTCATGTTCGATATATAATAAAAGTGGCTCAATACACGTTCGATACACATTCGAGTGGTATGGTGCAGTTGAATGGTGTGTCCAAAGAAGAAGGGAAAGAAGATGCGTGCGAAGAAGGAGAGGCTGGTCAGCGAAATTGAAGGTAGAGAACAGCAACATCTCACTTTTGCAAAGCTACGCACTTCTCGATTTCAAGATAGGAGGGTTTTACATTCGAGAGCCTGGAGATGCAGCGAGACCAGTTCTCGTCAAAACGTTATAGACAACAGTCGCTTTGACAGGTACATAACGTTTTTGAAGTGAAAATTTGTGTGATTTTTCTGTGTGAAAATGGGGCTGACAAGAATTGCACCAGAATATCTGTCACCTGCATCGCAAAATAATGATCCTGAGGTATGTACACAACAATATTTTTGACATTTTTATCACGTTTAACCGTTGAAATCGAGCGAGATCAAATCAGACGTTCATATCAATATTGAATCGTGGGGCTTCTATGTTCTAGCGTTCGCCACCGCCATCACCAACGTGGTCCAGCGACTGGGGCTCACCGCTCCCCTCACCACCTTCATCGCCATCGCCGCCTCCAGTGGTATGTAATACTTTGTATTGCTTTGTACATTTGATGTTTATGTTTAATGTATCAATATTATATCAGCGTTTGTGTCTGTGTTCTAGGACATTCCACTGCATATTTTGCAGGAGTTCTTGATGGGTCGGGCGGAGAATGTACCCCAGGTCACACCCCTGGGGGTGCAGATGCGGAGGTCGGGGCCAATAATTGGCCCCATGATGAGCACGTGATCGCTGCCATATCCACCACCGGGGGCCCAGCGAGGACCACGACCCATGTCACCACCGTCACCGCCGCCGCCGTCATCACCCACATCATGACCATCACCCCCACCGTCGCCCCCCGACGACTTTTGACGTTTATATATTTTTATTTTATTTTTTCCCTTTTATTTTACATTTTCTTATTTTTTCTTTTTTTTATTATACATATATATATATATATATATATATATTATTAATTATTTTTTCTTTTTATTATATATATATTTCATTTATTATACTTCTTTTATATATTAATATTATTATTCTATATAACAATATATTATCATTTTAAACGTATATTATTTCTCCATTTTATTTACCCACCTTCTCTCCTCACACGTACAACGTTTCCAAAGTATAATATTTTGTTCATGCGTTCTTAACATGGTATCATCGCACGCAGCTGTCCCAGGGGAGTCAAGTTACACACGATCGTGCGATACGCTGCGACGTTAAATCGGAACGCTTTAGAATACTGTTTAGCTTTAGAATGCTTGCTACATAATGGTTTGGTAGATCGCTGGTTAAAAATTTTAGAATATCTGCGAGTGTACCGCTATGTAGTGCTGTCTCTCTCCCTCCTCCGAATTTAGATTTAAAATAATGCTCTGTCTCTTTCCGTCCCGAAGACGTGGTGTGTAAAAGAAAAGAACGTCGATCTATCCCGATCTTTCCCGACATTGTCCGAAACAATTTCAGATAAAAAATAAATTATTAAACAATTTCAGCTGCATATTGGTTTGGAAAAAAATCCTGGGGGCCGTCCCCTCCCTGGATTAGGTCTGAAAAATTTTTTGGTGTAGGCCAACGTCTGAAAAAGACTTTTCAGTGGTCATTCCCTCCCTCTGAAAAATTTCGGGGACGGTGGGCCAGGTCTCCGCGGCGACTCGGCTCGGAGTGATCCCCTCCATCATCGCGGCTTCCCCCACTCCGCGGCACGTGCGCGCGCAACCACTCTTCCACTCCCCGCAGGCCCCGCGCTCCTGTTTCTCTCCGCCGCGCTCCCCCGCGCGCCCTCACTTCCCCCCCGCCCCCGCGCTCCCCTCAGAGGACCTGCGTTGGAATCGGCATAGCTATACTACTAAACGCAATCCACGTCACGATGATATCGATACGCTGATAACGATGCAGGGTACGAGCAATGCATATAGTAGTCGATACTATGCACCTTACGATGTTGGTATGCACACAATTTATGTTTCTCCGCATCCTTCTGATTGTCTGCTGTTTTCTCCAGGACATACTCAAGATCCGCATACACCACGAATGGAAGTCGCTCCTTCCTGCCGTGGTTGCTGAGCTAATTGTTGTACTGGCTGGGCAGCATGATGACGCAGTTGTCCATTTCTCCGCAGTCAATCGCGTGAGCCTCCAACTTCTCGATGGATCCAAAATAGTAATTTTTTCATGAGATATTTTTAATATTTAATAAGTTTATATACGTACCGATCACAGATGACTTTCTTTTCCTTGTGTCTGCTCAATTGCGCGCCCACGAGCCGAGGCAAATCCTTAATCAACACAAAATGTCCCACATTATTGCTACCACCTTGATCAGGCACGTACAACAAATGGACGTGTTGGTCCTTCTTGTGGCTGGTGAGACCTAGTGGAAAGACTGGAACTATTATTTCCCCCGTCTTCTTCTCCCGCTCCTCAAAACTGTACACGTTCACTGATATATTGTTCAATTGTTCAAACTTTCCAATTTGCCGCACAGACATCGGAAACTCGATATCCCGAAGATTTAGCACCGATGTATAGTCAGGGTATGAACAAGAACGATCGGCGCTTCTTTGAGTTAGTTACAGAGCAGCAACCACTGCCCACGCGAAACACGCATTATCTGTGGATTGCACACTAATCGTCGCTCTCTTCAGCAATAATTCCCGTGGCAACTTGAAATGGCACCCTGCGCGCATTAGATTGTACTTATTCACGTTAATCGTCAGATTGAAGATTTGCGACGATGCTCATCCGCTGAGGCGTTCCTGAAATTCTTCCATCGATGTTAGAGTGGGTTTGACGACGCATCGCTGGTACCACAACTGCCGATCGGATGCGTGAAAGAGTTCACAGTTGCGGGTGCTGATGCTTTCACTCGCACGTTTGTCACCCGCCACAAATTCATCATTCGTGTTTAACCACTTGCGCTGTAAAGACGTGCCATGCACGTCATAATGCTTTTGTCACAGAATCGCCAACGACGTGGTATGTACGTCGTCATGCGATTGTCACAGAAACAAAAACAACGTGCATGGCACGTCGGATGGGATTGTTTGCCAGAGCAGAGGTTATCATTGCACTGCACCTAGGTCGAAAATAAATTAGTTTAGAAAATATAAATCTTTTTCCGATTTCTCTGAGGCATCGAACACTGTGTGACGCCTCCCAGCGAGTTACACTGGACCGTTCTGGTACACGCGTCGGTGAATTTTTTGCCACCGCAAGTGGTTAACTTGAGGTTTTGATATTTCACCAAAGTGATTTACACATGCTCCAGCACAATGCTCTCCGCATCCTGGAGGATCTTGCGCGGTTCAATGTAGTTTGAATTTAGCACAAGCAGTGTCTATTTCGCGCCGCAAAAGTCATGTGTTCGAATGCCCGACATCTTCATGTACGAAACGTCGGCGCAACGAATATTTGTACCCTTCGAAATGCGCGATTCGAGCGACCAATGAATGCCGAACACCGATCGATAATCGAGGACGTTTCACTCGACTGTATTGTTCTAACGATTCGAAACACTCGTTGCACCGTTCCTCCCACGCGAGGTATTCTTCTCGTGAAATCAATCGGGTGGATTTATCCCGTAGTTTACGTTCTACTTGCGCGAATTCTTCTATGGTCGTAATGTCTTTTCCACGCAACACGTTGCAACGATTTGAGACTGCATGCAGCTTAGAGCACACTTTTATGGCTGGTACCACGATTTGCTATCTCCGTCTATCTATGTCTGCGTACCCTCTCCTCGAATGCATTGCGCACAAAACGGCGATCCGTCCCAAAATCGTCCGATGCAGTTTCTATCGCCTCAGCATAATTCTTTCTATGATTCGTGCGGATTACCTTGCGCATCACCAAAAAGATGATGTCATCTCGCGCAGCTGCATTATCCTTGAGGGTGGGTTCAAATTACATATGATCGCGTGATACGCTGCGACGTAGGATCAGAAAGCTTTAAAAAATTTGTATAGCTTTAGAATAAATGCGATTATAAAAGTATAAATATCGCATATCGATATAGTTTCTCAGCAATGGCTGTCCAACAGATGTACGAATGTGTGATTGGCTGGATATGGCGCTGTATTAGAGATTCATTATCCACTTTAATAGAATATCTCAAAACATGCACAGCAGATATAAACGAGGAATAAGAAGAGTGGCGGTGGGGGAAAAGCAATTGCATCGATATTTAAGCCAGTTCTCGAACGTTATTGCATCAATCCCTCAGTAGCCGCAGTGACTTTCGATAGATCAGCAGTACTCCGAAAAATGTGCAGTACCGGTGTTGAGGGTTATTACGTTCCGATCATGCAAGATGATGGTGTATCTCCATGCAAGAAGAATAGGTCTATCAAGTAAGATTTAATTTTTTTCATAACCTATCATCTTTTTTATTTATATTTTTTCGTGAAAAAAGACGGTAAGTTTCATGATTGTTTTCTTAGGCGACGTAAAGCATCATGTATCATGATCAGAAGATACGCGCTAACGTCCACATCACATAAATATCTGAAAATAGGAATCAGCGTACGACCTACAGCGACTGTGGAAATTGTTCTTGGCGACAGCCGTGGCAATCAACTGATATTGCCTTTTCCGACATGGAAAACGCTAATGGAAAAACATGCAGACATCGAAGAACACGCACACTTAACTGGATCAGCACCGCTATGGATTGGCGAATTGATGGTAGAATTTTGCATGATGCGCAATACCCGAATTGTGAAGATGACGTTACATAATAAGTCTTTGTATTTCAAATTAGAAACTGTGAACTTTTTATTTAATGTCGAGCGTTGTATTGTGACGTCCCACTATTTTTCGCGCGGTCCTAATTAACATCGTCCCTACTATCTATAAAATAGTAACTTCTAACCCTTTCCCAATCATCAATCGTCTGGACGATGTACCTTAGCGGTCCCCATCTTTAGACGATTAAATACAAAAACCCCTCCCCTCTTCGCCCTAGAAGGCACGATCTTTTCCCTCACAAGTCCCGCGTCCCAAAGCCCTCTTAAATCAAGACCTCTTCTCCTCCCCTCTTTACCAATCAACATCAAATACAAGCCACTCTCAAACTCCTCAATCAAAACCCACAAAATCCACCCTACGGTTTGAGTACCCCCTTTTCAAAATCCCAAAGAACCGCCAACTAAGCTATAGCGACGTATATTTCGCGCCGGACTCATCGAGACATTCCGATTACATAACATATATTTTAAGCATGAGTCATCGCGCATACCGCAAATTCCCAGCATACCTGACATTCCATCGCTTTGTATAAATACCAGCGCCGCATGGACCACATACAGCTAGTTCGGCAACATCCGCTACGCGAGTCACTTTATCACGACATTCTAAAATCTCTTAAGTATATTGTATAGTATTAAATTTCGCTTCTGTGCAACGTCCCCAAAAGGATTACCAAACCTTCTACATCACTGTAAGCGCATATCATTTTATCTTATTGTCATCACTAACTTTATCGCTTTCTATTATTTTCATTTACTTATGCTTATCTACACTTATATCATTTAATTTTGCTCACGCTTATTGTTTTATATTGTTTCCTTTTGCTTATGTTATTTGCTTTATATTATCTTCTTTGCTTACGCTTATCGCTTTATATCGTTTCGTTGCTTATACTACCGCCTAATTATATTATTCCTTAAGCTTATTGCCTTATGTTAACTTGTTTATAACCAATTCTAACACCTCTTATGGTTATATATATTATTATCATTGATCATCGTTATATAAATGTTTTGGGCTAATGCTTAATGTCCAACGCATTGTTATAATACGTTTACCGCCATTGCTTCAGTAGTGCATGGCTTATTCGCATGCGTTCCAATAAATAATGCTTTTGTTTTACCCGACGTTTGAATTCTTGTAATTATCCTTCGAATACCTAGAATCATTACAAGCCGTAGCAACAGCTGATCTCTCTTCGCGAATACCGGGAGTTCTTATCAGTGTTTACAAGCTAACTTTCGCTTAGGGTCCCTCATGCCCATTACTACACCTATTGTAAAGAACTACGACGGGTGTCTTTTTATTGCAATGCAGTAGTTAAGCCAATTATCGAGCCATAAATAGAAGCCACAAGAGTTCTAACGGGTGTCACTCTGGTGAGCGATAACTCCCTAACCTTCCCTGGTCGATTTATGCTGCGAAGCTGGCCTTCGTGTCTGAACTCCTTCCACCCCTTAGAGCTGCGAAGCAGGCCTTCGTGCTAGAACTCCTTCTATCCCTCAGAGCTGCGAAGCTGGTCTTCGTGCCTGAACTCCTTCCACCCCTCAGAGCTGCGAAGCTGGTCTTCGTGCCTGAACTCCTTCCACCCCTCAGAGCTGCGAAGCTGGCCTTCGTGCCCAACCTCCCAATATTCCCCAACTTTGTCACAGTCCTAACCTCCGCCACCCAGGACGTGACAGTATCCACCACATGTATTCGTGGCCTTACGAAAATACGCATTTTGTCCATACGAAATTTCCAAATTTTGTCACCGTATTACAACGGTGTGATGTTACCGGTGAAAGTTTAGACTCGTGCCGTGTCGCTAAAACTATATGCGACAGCGAATATTTCGACGAGGAATCTCTTGTCAATTACGAACTGCTGGCATAAGCCTTGAACGATATTGTAGATCAGGCATGCACAGGACCCCCAATTCCGGGTGCGAGCTCAGATTCGAGCTCGTTCAGGTAGAAGCGAGTCCGGCAACGGAGTGGGGAGCGGCTGGAGTAGTGGGAGCACAGTGTCACAGGTTACCGCAGGGATTTCCAGAATTTGACGCTCCGAAAATAAGGCACATTTTGGGGAATTTTTAAAAGAATAGTATTGAGTATTATAATTCCAATCTCTGTACTTTTATTAATTGAAATTTGAAAAATGAGTTTAAATTTTCGTATGCAATAATAATACTTTGGTTCAAGTTTATAATGGTAGTAGTAAGAGGGGTTTGAAAAAAAAGTTTATTGCTGGCGACCATGATTTTGGCTGTCGTAATCGTCTGAAACAAAAAACCTACAGTTTTTCTTAATCTACAGGGTGTCCCACCTAAGACTGGACAGCGCGATATCTCTTAAAGTATTGTCGATAAAAATATAAAAAAAATAGTGCATTGCATGGTTCGAGGGGGCCAACTTATTAGCCCGAACGAATTTTGTTTTCGATTATTATTTTAAAAGATACGATGGTCAAGTTCGGTTTTTCAAATGGAACTATTTTTTTTGAAGTCCTGAGTTGATAGTGCGTTCCAAGACAAATTCAATAAGCTTTAATGTATACACTTGATTTCCACTGGTTTTTAAGATATTGCGCTTGCAAATTTACTGATTTTCACTGCAAGAAAACCCTCTGGAATAGCAAGGACTGGGGACGGTCTTACAGGCGCCACGGGTGGCCTTGCCTGTTGTAATAGATACCTACCTGCCAAAGGTCTACGCAGGCCTAAAGGCTGGACAATTCTTTTCCGTCAGAAATGCTACTTAGGTAGGTACATCTGCGGTATCGAGAAGCGCGCCGTTACTTTTATTTCGCACTTGCTTCTACGCTCGGATGGCCGGTTCTTTTGGGAGGGATGCAAGTTGGATTGGTTAGGTTAGGAGGTGTGAAAGTTGCTAGACTAAATTTCAATCATAGGGAGCAGATTGTATTAGAACCAATCGGATTTGCATCCCTCACAAACGGCTGCTCTCTTGAAGAGGCCCTCTTCACAGCAATACCTCCTCCCCAATGCCCATCTTCTCTCGCACGGAATACGTCAACGCATGCTTTTGTTTTGATATCGAAGCTCGTGTTTATACTCGAGAGGACCACGCGACGACAGCGGGCTACCCCTTTTCTTCCTGTGTCTCTCCACGAGGAGTATTGCCGGTGGATTGTAGGAGCGTACATGTCAGGATGCCAAGTTATTGAATTCAGGAGACGATAGAAACACTTAATTACAAAACACACATGTACTATAATTAAAGTAAATCGTATTCCTCTCGGGCGGGAGTCGCCCGACGCTCGTAAAGGAGATGCGGCCTGGTACACCGTGGCGAGGGCTGCCCTTCGCAGTGCCTCACCCGATTTTTGTCTTTTTCCGGAAAAAGGTACGAATCCTGGGCCGAACGTAACGAATTGGGGTCGAGCCCCCGCAGTCGAGGGTGAAATATCCATTACAGCGTATTAAGAAATTCTTTTCTTCGTCGTGTCGAAAGAGAAGTCACGCCAATGGATTCCTTATGTTTTTCTGATGAAAATCATACCAAATATCATGCAAATTGGACTACTTTGACACAAGCTATTTGTATTCCCAATGTAAAAGTTGTCCGATTTACACGACATTTGATATGATTTTCATCAGAAGACCCCAAGGAATCCATCGGCGACACTTCCATATCCATACGATAAGGAATAAAGAATTATTTTATTTCCTAAACAGATCAGATACAGGGTAATTCTGGAGGTACGCCCGTCATCCCGTGGCGAGGACAACACCCCGGCAGTGCCCATCGAATTTTTTGGCTTTCGACCCTCGAAGGGATTGGAATATCATTAAGAAGTGAGAAATGTTCAGGATTTCAAATGTTTGCTTCCTTTCTTCATCGTATCGAAGGGGAAAGTGATGCCAATGGATTCCTGGCGTTCCGTCGATTAAAATCATACCAAATTTCATGTAAATCGGACTATTTTTGACCAAGTCAAGTCAGCTTGAAATGATATAAATCGATTTTCCATGGAAGTTCCTTCATTATGGTCTTAATTACGTCGTTCTTGGTGTCAGTTTCATCGGCGAAACATAAGGAATCGATGTTGTTCGTTTTTGCAAAGATCTGATGAGAAATGCCGGAGTCGAAGATTGCTCAGTTCTTAATAGGCACTCGAACCCCTTCGAGGGTCGAAAGCCATAAAATTCGATGGGCACTGCGAAGTGTTGTCCTCGCCACGGGGTGACAGGCGTACCACCAGAATTACCCTGTATCTATTTAGGAAATAAAAAAATTCTTTATTCTTTATCATATGGATCTGGAAGTGTTGCCGATGGATTCCTTGTGGTTTTCCGATGAAAATCATGCCAAATGTCGTGTAAATCGGATAACTTTTACAAAGGGAGTATAAATAGCTTGTGTCAAAGTAGTCCGATTTGCGTGATATTTGGTATGATTTTCATCAGAAAAACATAAGGAATCCATTGGCGTCACTTCTCTTTCGACACGACGAAGAAAAGAATTTCTTAATACGCTGTAATGGATATTTCACCCTCGACTGCGGGGGCTCGACCCCAATTCGTTACGTTCGGCCCAGGATTCGTACCTTTTTCCGGAAAAAGCCATAAAAATCGGGCGAGGCACTGCGAAGGGCTGTCCTCGCCACGGGGTACCAGGCCGCATCTCTTTGACGGGCGTACCTCCAAAATTACCCTGTATCTGATCTGTTTAGGAAATAAAATAATTCTTTATTCTTTATCGTATGGATATGGAAGTGTCGCCGATGGATTCCTTGTGGTTTTCCGATGAAAATCATGCCAAATGTCGTGTAAATCGGATAACTTTTACATAGGGAGTACAAATAGCTTGTGTCAAAGTAGTCCGATTTGCGTGATATTTGGTATGATTTTCATCAGAAAAACATAAGGAATCCATTGGCGTCACTTCTCTTTCGACACGACGAAGAAAAGAATTTCTTAATACGCTGTAATGGATATTTCACCCTCGACTGCGGGGGCTCGATCCCAATTCGTTACGTTCGGCCCAGGATTCGTACCTTTTTCCGGAAAAAGACATAAAAATCGGGTGAGGCACTGCGAAGGGCAGCCCTCGCCACAGTGTACCAGGCCACATCTCCTTTACGAGCGTCGGGCGACTCCCGCCCGAGAGGAATACGATTTACTTTAATTATAGTACATGTGTGTTTTGTAATTAAGTGTTTCTATCGTCTCCTGAATTCAATAACTTGGCATCCTGACATGTACGCTCCTACAATCCACCGGCAATACTCCTCGTGGAGAGACACAGGAAGAAAAGGGGTAGCCCGCTGTCGTCGCGTGGTCCTCTCGAGTATAAACACGAGCTTCGATATCAAAACAAAAGCATGCGTTGACGTATTCCGTGCGAGAGAAGATGGGCATTGGGGAGGAGGTATTGCTGTGAAGAGGGCCTCTTCAAGAGAGCAGCCGTTTGTGAGGGATGCAAATCCGATTGGTTCTAATACAATCTGCTCCCTATGATTGAAATTTAGTCTAGCAACTTTCACACCTCCTAACCTAACCAATCCAACTTGCATCCCTCCCAAAAGAACCGGCCATCCGAGCGTAGAAGCAAGTGCGAAATAAAAGTAACGGCGCGCTTCTCGATACCGCAGATGTACCTACCTAAGTAGCATTTCTGACGGAAAAGAATTGTCCAGCCTTTAGGCCTGCGTAGACCTTTGGCAGGTAGGTATCTATTACAACAGGCAAGGCCACCCGTGGCGCCTGTAAGACCGTCCCCAGTCCTTGCTATTCCAGAGGGTTTTCTTGCAGTGAAAATCAGTAAATTTGCAAGCGCAATATCTTAAAAACCAGTGGAAATCAAGTGTATACATTAAAGCTTATTGAATTTGTCTTGGAACGCACTATCAACTCAGGACTTCAAAAAAGATAGTTCCATTTGAAAAACCGAACTTGACCATCGTATCTTTTAAAATAATAATCGAAAACAAAATTCGTTCGGGCTAATAAGTTGGCCCCCTCGAACCATGCAATGCACTATTTTTTTTATATTTTTATCGACAATACTTTAAGAGATATCGCGCTGTCCAGTCTTAGGTGGGACACCCTGTATATGAGTGTGGTTATCGTATGAAGTTTAGTTCATGTCGAATGAATAATATTGAAAACCACAAAAATGGTTGTATTTCAAATGGAAACATTAATTTCTTGGAAAAGCATTTCTTAGATTTCTGTGTTGCAAAATTGGATTTTCGTAAATATTTACTTCATTCTAGTTTACACGATAACCACACTCATATAGATTTATAAAAATTTTGCGGTTTTTGTTTTCGATGACTAGGGTGACCTGTCCAGTGAATGAACACCCCCCAGTGAATGAACGTTGCTTATGTAATACGAAAAATTAACGCCTATCGCGCGCGTTTCACGTTGAAACTTACACCGAAATTTAGAGTGGACACCCACAGACGTCTCGCAAAGGCGTTTTTCTTTTTACTTCTAACTTACACGGCATTAATTCCGTTTATTCAACAGTTGACCCCACGGCCGTTCATTCACTGGCAAACGCGGACATTTCTTACTTTACCAATGAATGAACAATTTAACCTGTCTTTTTTTCTGTTGACACTTTCGCCGTCAGTGTGAAGATTAAGTTAACCCACCCCAGAAAATAAATTTCAGCTATGCATGACTATGATCTTATAAGACTAGTAAAGTATCTAATCAATAATATTATTGCAATTAGAGAATAAAAAATTATTTACACAAAAAATCGTCTAAATACATTGGAAACCTAATCTCTGTTATTATCCCGTTCATTCACTGGGGTACCCCTGTTCATTCATTAGAAATTTATGTTCATTCACTGGTCATTGGCCCATTTTTTATATAATCCTCTGCCAGACTTTTAATGAAAGTTATAACTATCAAACATTGCTAGAATTGTGTTCCGGGATGTCTGACTTTCGTAATAAAACAGCTTGCTTGCAGAAATAACATTCAGGGAATTAAATAACTACTTTTGAATACTAATTTTAACAGACATGCAGCTTAAGTGTTCATTCACTGGACAGGTCACCCTACGCCAGCCAGAATCATGTTCGCCAACCACAAACTTTTTTAAACCTTTCTTACTGCTATCATTATAACTTTGAACAAAATTATTATTATTGCATACAAAAATTTAAACATTTCTCAAATCTGAATTAACCCTCCGTATCCAGGTGTCTGAGTCACCCACCCTTTGAGATCGCTAACGCACACAGTGACGGAGCTGTGAATGTCGGTCGCGGCCAAGCGATCATTTAGCTGTCGGGGGTGTCTTAAAAGCATAAACTGGGCCTTTTCGGTGATCGTGTTGGGGCAACAATGGGAAGCTCGAGACAATACCATATTTTCCTTGGCGAAAACAAAATGTGTCCAGAGAGAATGGTCATTAGTAATTAGCCCGCTTTGAAAGGATTCTTCTGCTTAGGACTTTTATGGGTAACGAGATAATTGGTACCTATTGTAAAGCACTAAAGCGATCACGGAAAAAGTAAAATACTTTCCGTACAGAATGAATACCAGTGTATGGTGGCCTAATGGTACGTTCCCGAATGCCAAAAGGTGTTATACAAAACTAAATTTGTGGAACATAAACAGGGTTTAAATTGGAAAATAGTTTTAGGCAGTTACAATTACTGTGGAAGAAGAGTAGATTATTTTACTACAAATCCATTACTTTTCTGACCTACGTCAGGCATATTGATTGAAATAAAATGTGATATAAGTTATTCTACTACTTTCGAATTTGTTTAAAAAATACAGGGCTTTCAATTTTCCCATGCTTGCCTATTTATAAGGAAACGGATTGTACTTATGAATTATTATAAGGGAAACCATTTATACTAATTTATAGGGTAGACCAGAGCGAATCGGATCACAGGACAAATCGGATCAAACTAAGAATTTAGTCTATATTTCTTACATCGCGATAGAAATGAGCATTCCGATCGATCGTAGTAGCTAGTCCCTCCCCACCCGCACCTACTGCAATAGCCCTGTCAATTAGTTTAAGTCATTGTTTAGAGCTGGCATACGGTTTCAGTGAGATGGACGCACGTGAACGTTACAATTTTGGTCCGAATATAACCATCGACGAAGTATAGAATAGACCTATCACCTTATGGGACTTCGTGTCACCACTCAAACTGTATTACCGACCCATAACTCGAGGACTGAATTTAGCGGCCTCTGCTCATGAACAGCGCCCAACTTAGGACCTACTCTGAAATGTGTTGAAATGCTGAAAGGTGTGCGTAATTGTATACGTGTGACTTGTTTAGAGGGAGAGTTTGACAGAGGACAGGCTTTTGTTACGCTACGCTTTGGCTCGGTTTGTCAGCGACTCACGAGGATTCGCGTGGATTTTTCTCCGAAAATCTATTTCGGTGATCTCTTCTTGAAAGCTTATACAAGCTATAAATTGCAAGATGACATTGATCGTTAGTACTTTACGTGTAGTAGAACACTTAACTAACATTTTCGCGAGTCGTATGTCGAAAAATATTAAAAATTGACGCTGTTACTGACATTCCCACAAATCTCTGCACTCCGCGCATGTCTAAATAGACGGTGCCCATCCTACGACACATATAAATCATTGAGAACAAGGAATCCAAACGTTTTTTTTTAAATTTATATTCGTAGTTTTCGGCACCCGAGGACATTTTGCAATAGTTTATTTATTACTTGGGAACGATAGATTAGTAGTTAAAACTCTACGTTTCGTTACAAATTGATTGGCCCTTTCCTTATTAACTATTGTATGGATTTAAAAATTGTAATGAACATCTCCGATGTAAGTACCCGAGCGTATCGCTTGCGTTAAGGTCTGTTTTCATTATTCCTAGATATGTACATATGAGAAAACAGTTATGGTATTTTTTAAAGCACAAGTAAAAAAAAAGGTCCTGTTTTACGGACGTCGCGACTCGCGTGTGAGATAAAATGGGAGGGAAACGGCACGGAGGTCCTTTACGCGACAAACGATCATTCTGGCAGCGGCAACAAAGTATAATACTACATTGTCTTCTTGCATTCTCCGTGCGTCTGATTTTCGCATGTCGATGTCGGTCCACGGACAAGCTAGGCTTCTAGATTTTAATTTCTTCTACAAATTCTAAAAAAGCCGTAATCAGTAGCTAAAAGCGGAAAACATGTACGTACACATGCTAAGCTAATCATAAGGTGAAATTTTTACATTCTCTGTTTCGGCTCGATTCGAGCATTAACGGCATATTAGTGAGATTTTTTTAATAAAAGGAAAATCAAATACGACGTGATTCGGGCAAGTAGGTATGTACATATGTAGAGTTGCTATACGTCCTGTATATACGGGACTGTCCCGTATTTCACTGTTCCCGTGAAATATTTTACAGAGTAAAATAAACCATTACCTACCCACTTTTTTCATGTTTTATTTAATTAGCATTTAAATGTTCAATGACAATTATGGAAACCCTAAAAATAAATCACTACCTACCCACTTTTTTCATATTTTATTTGTTTAGCATTTAAACAAAATAAAAAATGGTAAAGATTCGTTAAGAGCAAACGCCTGATTTAGCGAGCTCTGCTTGCAAGACATTTCAAGTCGCATTGATTTTTGCCTTCAGGTGTATCGCGTTTCTGGGAACGGCGTCTGTTTAAAAAAAAAGACGAACTTTTCGATGGCCTTGACCTCAACAATCGGTGAGAAAAAGGCCGCACATCTACTGAACGTTCGCTATCGTATTATTTTCTGGATTTTAAAAAAATATGTTATTATTTTTCCTCTTTCTGCACCAATTTTTTGCCGTACCTTCCCCATACCAAACTGCGTCGTAATTGGTTTCATTTTAGTAGACAAATCTGACATACAATACAGATGTTTGCATAATGATAAAAATATTGAAAAATTATTTTTCCATTAGAGGATACTGCACATTAATGGCCCTGTATTCCTTCCAAGCGCCTTCTGAACAATTTTAGAAATCTATGTGAACCTGATATCTATGTTTCCATATTTAAAAAAGTGATAGGAACTAGAGGAAATGCTGTATTGCGTTGTCTCAAGCGTAAATGTTGTAAAACGTTTATAAGACCGACTCGAAAAATCCGATCTTACCATATTTTATGGAAGAAAGAAAGTCAGAAAAGCATGTATTTAGCCGCGTAATATAACATTTTTAATAGTTTTTTTAGCAGGTTAGTCAATTGAATGTCAGGGTGGCCTAAAGTAATTATTTAAACATTTAAAGACAGTTCTTCTAAAGAAATATAAAAGAAATAATTACGGCTACAGTCCCTAGTAATAATCCCACTAAATATAAAGAATTTAATGAAATTTAATGAACTTTTTTCCCGCTTGGGACCGCAAGTCAAATTTTCCGCGTACCCAAGCTCAGAAATATCATTCCAACTACCACTAATGTAGGGTGGGGAAAGTTCCCCTTTCATGCGGCCGCCCAGGCTAGGGAAAATGCGCAAGCTGGATGCGCGTGATTATTATGTAGTCCCCTCCTCGAAGTGACAGAAAATATAACCTATATGCTATATGACAATAAATGTTTATTGGCTATTTCGTTCCTTTACGCTACATTTGTGAACTTTTTATAACTTAACATCCTTCCAAAATATCGTTGTTACGCCGCAACGGTATATTTATGAAATTGGGTATAGCATATAGGTTATAATTTCTGTCACTTTGAGGTAGAGGTGTGACTATCGAAATGTTATCGATATTTCGATATATAGATAATATGGTTAAGATATCGTTGACGCGAATAGACCCAGATAGCACACGACTTATAGACGACGTGTGCTACCTGGGAAATCAGCTGAGGTATACACGAAAAAAGGTCAGCCGCTTAGAAAGCGTTGCTGGGCCCATACACGACGCTATCCAGCACCGAAAAGCACCGTTGTGATCGGACGAAAATATCGGTGCTGAGCCCATTCAGTGTTTTTCGGTGCTGGACAGCGCCGTGAATTCAAATACAAACCAATAGATTCTCATTGACTTTATTATACAAATAATGCGTTGCATTCTATGCGAAAAAAGGTCTGCACCGTTGGCAACGGTGCTCGAAAAGTGAGCACCGTAAAAACCGGTGCTGGGCCCATTCTCGGCGCTATCTAGCACCGAAGAACACCGTTGTGAATGGGCGAAAACATCGGTGCTGAGCCGCTGAATATCGAAAGCGATATCTTTAAAAGTATGAATATGTATCGTTGCTTTACAATGTCTTTAAAATTGTTATTTCCATCGTTGCTGCAGCAAAGTGTGTTATATTCTACCTCAGCCTCTTCTAGAAGAGGCGAATAGATCTATTCGTCTTAACGATATCTTAACGATATTGTCGATATATTGTTAAATATCAATAAGATATCGATAATCTATCAATAATCGATAGTCACACCTCTAATCAAGCATAGAAATCTGTAAACATGAAAATTGATGCTAAAATCAAGTAGAGTCAAATTAAGCTAAAACTTATTATTTCGATGAAATGTACTAAAAAAATGACGTTATGAATAGGAAATTTTGATTTCTTAACCACGAATAATTACACTCGTCGACTTCATAAATATATCGTTGAGGCGTAATAATAATATTTTGGAAGGATGTTAAGTCATAAAAAGTTCACAAATGTAGCCCAAAAGAACGAAATATCCAATAAACATTTATTATCCTGTAGCATATAGGTTAAGTATATTTTCTGTCACTTCGAGGACAGAAAATCCACTCTTCGAAGTGACCGAAAATATAACCTAACTAAGAGACTGTACAAATGTTTATTACGTGGTTGTATTTATATAATATTTCTAATCGAAATTTATGGAAATAAGTGCAAATTAGGCTTCTATCAAAATGTATTAGTAAACGGAATTATGCAACATGTTTCTTGAAATTAGTCTTAACGTTCATGCCGTTTTAGATTTTAAACGTTTCCGATAAGATTTAATTTCAATTCCTACCACTCGTAGCATTGTAATCTTATTTTAGACTGAATCGATAACGTTGGGTGTGACACGAAAATGGTAAGGGGGCTCGCGAGCCCCCCGAGCGTGTGACACAAAATTACATTCCGTGATAGGTCTATTCTATACCTGGTCTGTGATATAACCTACGTAATCTGCAATTTCGTATTTAAAATAAAAAGTGAGCTTGAAAATTCAAATATGTTTATTGTTATTAGTTTGCACGGTGTCCAAGTTTAGTATTTGATGTATTTTAAACTATTATATCATAATATATTTAAGTAATGTACAACCTTTGAAATACTTATACTTATATGTGGCGAATCGGATCAGTCATTTGGGGCGAATCGGATCACTCTTTTTTTTCATTTTAGTATTTTTATGATTATAAATATGATAATTGTTTATATACAGATGGTTCGCAGGTACATAAAAAAGAGCAATCAGGGATCATGGTGTGCAAATAAAAAATAAAGGAAGCTGTGATAAAAATTAAATCTAAAGAAATGTATTTACTGTGGTAAGAAATTAATTCGTCCATTTTCCGAAGATTTTCTGAGAAGAGTGATGCCACAAGAATTGTGCTGATAGAGGCGGCAGAAAACGGCAATATCCTTCCGATCTGTGTTCTAAATAGTGTCACTTAACTTCACTTTCATTAAATTAGATTTGTTTATGTTGATTCTAAAGATTTTGTTCTGAAAATTTCAGTTTCTTCAGAGATTTCTGGGTTATCAGATTTGCCCCGAAACTATTTCTCACTTTCTCGTTTTTTGTTTATAAATGAAAGATTTTTCTGTTTAATTTCAATTTTTAAATATTAATGTTCAAGCCAAAGGTGTACTGGTCACGAATATATTATAATAAAAAATTAGATTTTTAATGTTTAACTACTATTTTTTTACCATCAAACACAAAGTGATTCGATTCGCCCTGGTCTACCCTACTAATAGTATTGAATTTTTTCCCTATAATTGAGAAAGATCGCCGCATTTAATTACATTTGGTACCAAAGAAAAGAAGCTGTTGTGGCAGTGAAATATTTTAGCTAAATGTTGTAATTTTAAAAATCCAGGAGAAGGTTATCGTATTTTTCTATGTTCTTCCTACAAAATACATTGCTCTGAATGATGGTAATTTTAATAGAAATATGTGACCGAATCCGAAGAGAGGACGCTTATGGCATGTATATCGGACTATTTTTAACGAAGCTAACTTGAAATTATGTAAATCAATTATTCATGTAATTCCCTTCATTATGGTCAGAAGGAATCGATTGGCGTCGTAATCGGTAAAGATCAAGGTTCTCTTGGGGAAGCTTTTGTAAGGAAACTATATATGCAGTCTTTTTAAAACCTTCAGGCCATATTATTATGTATTTCGAGAAGGGAGTAAACATTTTTTTTATATAAAACCGCGGCAATTGCAAATGGCGCAAGGGTTTCGGAGCGGCAAAGTGGTTCAGCTGCGCGCAGTTTAGGGTCCGTTGTAGTAGCCTGACACCAAAAAACCAAATAGTTTTGTGTTTTTAATAAAATTAAGCTATGGATGTAACTCAATCCGCATTTCAAAATGAACATGACGATGATGGTGTGTGTACTTGTCGAGTATACTTCGCTGCGCTCCAATTTCTTTTAGGTACCATGAAATTAATTGTATTTGACCTGCTAAATGAGCTTGCAGGGATCCAGGGCTAGGGATTTTCCCACCCTACCCCCACGCAGCGGACAAATTAGCAGGTCAACAGTTTCGCGGTGAAACAATTTGAGCAGGCTTGCCAGTTCGTATTCAGTAGTGACCCGAGTAATATCACTTCAAATATTAATCATGGCCGGAAGTTCCAACGCGAAGAAAAGTGTGGGGTGTAGCGTCAGCTTCGACCCATTGTGGAAAGAAGCCTTTTTTCGTGGAACATAAAGGTGCCGCAGTGTGTTTAGTGTGTCACAAAGCAATGAAACAATTGAAAAAATATAATATCCAGCGGCACTATATGGGGTCTCATTCCAAGGACTACATTCATCTGTCACCGGAGGAGAGACTTAAGGAAATTGAAACGCTGAAGGCAGCATTAATAGTAGCAGACGAAGAATCACAGAACGAAGTAAGTTATCTTTCTAAGAATACTGTATGGTTGTCAGTTTTTGAAGAACATGAAGTGGCATACTAAACCATTGTTTAATTTGTTCTTAGGAAGAGGGACCCATCAACCATGCAGCTTTACGTTCAAGTTACATCGTCGCATTGGAGCTTGCGAAGACATGTCAACCATTTACATCAGGCCCGTTTTTCAAGGAACTACTACTGAAGGTGGTGCACGAGATAAACCCAACACAGGTAAATAAATATAAATCTATTAATCTTTCACGTATGACGATACTGCGCCTGACAGAAGAAATAGCAAACAATGTGGCGGACCGATTAAGAAAGCTTTAAGAAAGCTTAAGAAAGCTTCTTTAGCTCTGGATGAGAGCACGGACATCTCTGGTACGCCACAACTTGCCATTTTTATTCGCGGGGTAGATGAAAATTTAGTAGTTTCGGAAAAATTGCTAGATTTCCTTCCATTGAAAGAAAGTACGACAGGCGAGGATATTTTCTCATGCGTATAAGAGGTCTTAGAACGCGGTAATTTGCAGTAGAATAAGCTTGTGTTAGTAACAACCGACGGAGCTCCCGCTATGGCTGGTAGATTCATCGGATTAGTAGGCCGCATTCAATCGAAGGTAAAAAATTTAGTAATTCCTCGGGAAATAATTGCTATACATTGTGTTGCAGCCGAAATCCGGCGCTCAGCTGTTGCGCGGATTTAAATGTGCGTGCGAGAGCGTGTAAACACGGTGACACACCGTTCGGTAAGACGGCTACGTGGGTCACACGTTTTTGCCTGGATTCGAGCGTTGCGCGCTTCCGAGAATCCGGCAGTTAGTTCCACGAACACCAAGTGACAATAACACGCTCTCGCACGCACGAAATTATGACCTTCTCTGTCGCCCACCGACCCACCGTTTTTGAAATAACGGAAAACGGCCCTTCGAGCCATTCGCGCCCAACGCTCACTGTACATAGTTTTGTACAGAGTTTCCGTTCAGTGTTTTCGTCGTGTTTTGTTGAGTCGTGTCTGTTCGTGTGCGATCTCTGTGTGATGTGCGCGTCCGTTATTGTAACGACGCCCACGTTCGACTAAATAAAGTGCTGTTCCATCCACCGGTGGAGTTTTCTTCTGTGGAGTGCATCCTTCCCTGGCTATTACCAGTGGCGATCCACAACGCCTTCCCAGGGCAAACGATTAAATACATTGCTTAATTCACCAGGAGCATTTATGTGCTAAAAGTGTCGAATTAAGCGATGTAATGGCAGTTGTTATCCAAACTACTAATTTTATTAGACATAATGGAAATAAACGTATACAATTCAAAACATTTTTGGAGGAACTGAGTATGGCGAACTGCCGTATCATACAGAAGTTCGTTGGCTCAGCCGTGGAAAAGTTTTGGATAGATTTTTTCATCTTCGTGAGGAAATTGATATATTTATGAATTCGGCGGAACGCCCAGTTCCTCAACTTCGGGACAATGCCTGGATAAGGGACCTTGCTTTCTTATCCGACATTGTCGATCACTTGAGTAAACTCAATGTATCGTTACAAGATAGAGACAGAACAATTATAGAACTTTTTGATAGCATTCAATTATTTAAAGCACAATTGCATTTATTCATGGGCCACCTACGGACCCAAGCCACATTTTATTTTCCAAAATTAGAATCAGTCTCCGTAGGAAATAATTTCAATTTCAATAAGTACGCCGATATATTACAAACTCTGCATGACGAATTTTCTTCGCGTTTTCAAGATGTCATGAAAATAGATAAAGAATTAAGTATCATAATAGCTCAATTTCAATGCGACGCGCATTCGGCTCCAGCGCATTTACAATTAGAAATATTAGATTTGCAAAATAATAGATTACTCAGGTTGAAATATGGACAGTACGAAAATGTTTTAGAATTCTACAAACATCTACCACGGACGAGATTTCCTAAACTCCACCAGCTTGCCGCGACAATAAAATCCATTTTTGCCTCAACGTATGTGTGTGAGCAGCTCTTTTCTGCTATGAAAAAAGTGAAGTCAGCTCACAGAAGTAGATTAACCGATTCAAATCTGAAAAATTGCCTCGTTTTATCCACTTGTCAGAACATAGTTCCTGACATTCCAGCATTAGTACAAACCAAAAAGCGGCGGATATTGAAAGAAACCTCAACCGTGGTATCGATTGACGAGACAACTGAATAGTAATAGTATTATAGTACCATTACTATTTTGTTGTCATATTTTGTATTAGCTATACTGAAAATACTACAAGTACCATTATAACAATAATAGTAATTGTAGTAGTGGTGGTGGTGTTGGTGGTGGTGTAAGTAGCAGTAGTACTGTACATACTAATAATAATGAGAGAGAGAGAGAGAGAGAGAGAGAGAGAGAGAGAGAGAGAGAGAGAGAATGGTGTGTGAAACCAATCAGTTCTTTTCAAAACTACCAAATCTTTTTAACGAGAAACAATAATCATGTTCATAAATCAGTTCTTTTCAGAACTACCAACTCTTATCAACGAGGGATAACAAGAATGTTCACATCAGAAATCAGTTCTTTTCAGAACTAACAAATCTTGTCAACGAGAGATAACAAGAACGTTCAAAAATCAATTATTTTCAGAAATACCTCATTCATGACGGAATACTCAAGGTTTCAAATTGGAGAAAAATGAATCCACGATTAATAAATATTAACAAATTATACATAGAAATATATATATTCACGTATGGATCTAATATTGGACCAATTTTATAAAAGTTATTCTGTTTTAAAGGGCATCCGAATACTTTTGTGGTCCACTGTATATGTATATATATTATTAAATATCTTCAAATGAAAGTACTCAAATTTACGTATGCGAATTTGTTAAAAGTAACTTTCTGAATATAATATAAAATTCTGCACGTTTTCGTTTGGCCTTGTATATCTATCGCCAGTATGCTTGTAGTTGTAACGGGCATACGGTCTTTGCAGTCATAGAGTTCCCCACCACGAGACCTTATACCGAGGAGTGGGGAGTGAGCATACCACGGTCGAGCTGGAGGGCGCACTGACTGCCCTAGGGCAAACTTAGTGTGCACCCCTGTTGTAGATGATGCTCGTAGCAAATGTTAAAAATAAAATTACTTAACACATATTAATTCTCCATTTACTTATCCGTCTTTGTCTTTCCCTCCACACCAATTTCTATCCACACAGCATAATTCTTTCTATCATTCTCGACTACGACGCGTTTTACTTCAGCAGGTATCATATTTCGTTCGCGCGTTCTTCACACCGCTAAATGATGTCACAGGGGATGACCATCACAGGGGATTCAAATTACACGTAATCGTGCAATACGCTGCGACGTTGAGATCGAAAAACATTTTGAAAAATTGTTAGCTTTAAAATATCTGTTTGCTACATATTGGTTCGGTGCGGGAAGGGACTAAAATTATTCTTTCTCTGCGTTGGGGGAAAAATATCTGTTTGCTACATATTCGTTCGGTTCATCGGTGCGAGAGGGGATTAAAATTATTATTTCTCAGGTTTGAAAAATTTTCGGGGGTGGACCATGTCCGAAGGTCATCCCCACTCCCAGGTAGTTCTGAAAAATTTTCATCCGCGTGCCAGGTGAAAAGTTCTCCGCGGGCGCTGAATTAGGTCTGACCGCTCCGCTCGCTTACGGTTTCCCCCACTCCGCGGCTCGTGCGCGCGCATCGAATCCCCTTCCCCGCTTCCCACCCCGAATCCAGTGTTCCCCCACCCCACTCCCCCGTGCGCCCTCACTTCCACTTATTTCCAGCGATAATTCTCCAAATTTCAGTACCTAAATTTTTCGTCGGGGTTATTTAAACAGACTTATTCATTATCAGCCACAGTGTTAGCCGTTATTGAACTACGTATTTTTATCAGAATAACGAACTTCGATCACTTTTCGTTCATTTCCTGTTACATTACATTTTCGTCTGCACGATATTAACAAAAGGAAACTTGCGTATTCCTTATCCTCTCACTTCAAATAATTATTATTTTCGATTCTGCTTTATAAAAAACTGTGTATTCGTCTTTTTTCGTTTGTCGTGATTTTCCTCGATTTATCCTGTGACGAAGTCACCTCACGAGCCGTGCGAACCGAGACAGTCGGGTAGTTAGCGTCGCGGCCGCTAGGAAAAGCCGTACTAGTCAAAGTCGCGGAGCACTACGGAATCTACGCCACTGGCACTCTCGACGAGCTACGACAACGAGTCACGAAGCACTGCCGAGACCATAAGATTATGGGGCCACCAACGATAACAACAGCCGGCGAAACCTCCAATCCGCCGGAAACCCTGCCCAGTGCTGGAATCAGCCTAATAGCTCCGGAGGCTACGCCAATGGAGAGGATCAGAAGGTGGGGGACTCGATACGACGGCGGTCCTGGAGCCGCAGAATTCTTACAACGGCTAGGGGATCTGCAACACAGCTACATGGTCACCCCCACCCAAATCGTACAGTGCCTCTCCGAGATCCTGAAGGGACGAGCTCTCGGCTGGTATCGCCTCCGCCGCACAGAATGGCAGTCATGGGAAGATTTCGTGACCGACTTCCAAGCGTTCTTCCTCTCGGCCGAAGACGAAAATGAGCTGGAAGCAACCATAACCCGGCACATACAGCGAACAGGAGAAACTGCAACCAACTTCATCTTAGATTTACTACCGTTGATGCAGCAGTACGGGAAATACACACCCGAACAACAGGTGAACCGTGCCTACCGGAATCTACGACCGGAATACCGTCGGTACATCAAACCGACGGAGTTCGCAACCTTGCCGGAACTAATACGACTGGCCGCGCACCAAGACAAAGTCGCAGCCGAAGAAAAGGAGGTCGCTGGCATCGGGCGAAAGGAGGCCGCAAAAACCGAAAAGCACCCGGAAAAGAGAGCCACACAAACCAGTAGTAGTGGCCTCGCGGAGGTGCAAGCCGATTACGACCGGGCTACTTGCTGTTGGCGATGTGGCCAGCGCGGCCACCGCCGTCCAGAATGCCGACGAGCTAGCAAGTTATTCTGCTCCTACTGCGGTACCGCCGGACGCACTTCCCGAGCCTGCCCGTGCAATCCATTGTCGGGAAACGAGGCCGGGCGCGGCAACCGAGGCGACCGACAAAACGCCCTCTCAACAACGCCTCAAGCGGACAATTAAGCGAAGACCCTCGATTGTACCTCGCCTTTCAGGTAGGCAATAAACGCTGGTGGGCACTGGTCGACACCGGAGCAACTAGATCGTTCATACGGCCAGATGTCGCCACTGCATGCAAGCGACGAGGATACACCCTCGCCCCCGCCACATTCACGGCTAGTGTCGCCGACGGCGCAGAGGTACCACAACAGGGGGAAATAACGCTACCCGCCGCCATCAACGACCAGAAGATGGAGCACACGTACGCAGTGCTCCCCGGCCTGTCCCACGCCGCCATACTGGGAGTAGACGTCTTGGAAAAATTAGGCCTGGAAATACAGATTGGTAAGCACCGATGGACTCGCCACGCCGAAACCGCGGCAGTGGAAGCCCCAGGCATCCGACGATGCACGCCGGCTCAAGAAGCCGCCCTGCAACAACTCCTGGATGAGGAGTTACCACCGATCCGGAAACTACGAGGGACAACCAGCCTCACCGAACACCGTATACGTCTAAAGACGACCGAGCCGATTAAACAGCGATACATGCCCAGGAACCCGGCCACGCAAGCCCTAATTAACGAGGCAGTGGACCAAATGCTAGCCGACGGAGTAATCGAACCGTCCAGCAGCCCATGGAGTTCACCCGTGGTCATGGTCGCCAAGAAAGGCAAGAAAAAGAAGCGATTTTGTATCGACTGCCGCCGAGTAAATGCCGTCACCGAAAAAGACGCCTACCCCCTGCCACAAGTACAAGCGACACTCGATAAATTGCGCGAAGCGCGCTGTATATCCACACTGGACCTTGCAAATGGCTATTGGCAAGTACCGCTGGCCGAGGAGAGCCGCCCAATAACGGCCTTTACCATTCCCGGACGCGGGCTGTATCAGTTCCGCGTCATGCCGTTCGGCCTCCACTCGGCCCCCGCCACGTTCCAACGACTACTGGACAGTGTCATCGGACCCAGCCTAGAACCCAGGGCCTTTGCATACTTAGACGCCATTATTGTCTTAGGCCGAACATTCGAGGAACACCTGCAGAACTTACGGGAGGTATTGCGCCGATTGCAACAAGCGGGGCTCCGCTTAAATGAAGAAAAATGCCGTTTTTGCCAAATGGAGCTGCAATACCTCGGCCACGTCGTGTCAGATCAAGGGGTCAAGACGGACCCCGAGAAAGTGGAGGCAATACGGAATACGCCTACACCTCAGAACTTACGCGAATTACGACGCTTCTTGGGGATGGTCTCCTGGTACAGGAGATATATTCCCCAATTCTCCGACACGGCCGCACCTCTACACCAGCTCCTCCAGAAACGAACCCGTTGGGCATGGACAGAGGAGGCCCAAGCCGCCTTCGAAACACTCCGCCACCAACTGGCCACCGCACCGGTATTGACTTGTCCCGACTTCGACCGGCCGTTTGTACTGCAGACAGATGCCAGCCAAAGCGGCCTCGGCGCAGTACTAACCCAAGACCACGACGGCGAAGAACGAGTAGTGGCCTATGCAAGCCGAACACTCAACGCAGCAGAACGGAACTACTCGGTCCCCGAGAAAGAATGCTTGGCAGTGGTCTGGGGCATTAGGAAGAGACACCTAGAAGGATATACATTTACCGTCCTAACCGACCACCAAGCATTAAAATGGCTGCAATCAATCGACAGTCCCTCGGGACGCCTGGCGCGCTGGAGCCTGGAGTTCCAACAATACGATTTCAACATCGAGTATCGAAAGGGGGAGAACAATCTCGTAGCAGATGCCCTTTCAGGCCAAGGCGAGATTGCAGACGTGGACACCGACGAATGGTACATTGCAAAGAAACGAGCAGTCGAGGAGACACCGCTCCTCCACACGGAGTATCAAATTAGCGATGGCGAACTATACCGCCACTTCCCAGACACGACCGATGGCCACCCCGAAGACGAGTGGAAACAGTGTGTACCGCGGCCCCGGCGTAACGAAATATTGAGGGCAAACCATGACGCCCCCACGGCCGGACACCTTGGAATTAACAAGACAACTACCCGATTGGCCCGAAAGTACTACTGGCCAGGACTGTTCCGGGACGCCGCCCGATATGTCCGCCAATGTACCAAGTGCCAGGAATACAAAGTATCGCAGCGGGCACCAGCGGGACTTATGCACACCACACCAGCCGCCTACCCGTGGGATGTAGTAGTAGGGCTATGACAGTTCTAACTCAAATTTGAGTTTCAAGGCCATTTCCCCCACCCCTCCTCCGACCTTGAAACTCAAATTTGAGTTTCAAAAGTCGGCGGAAAATTTCTGCAGGCGCGCGGCCGGGCGGCGGATGACGTCATACAGATGGCGAAGTGGTGGGGGTATAGCGCGAGAGCAGAAGATATCAATCGATACCGAACCGCATCGAGGAGGAACCGCGGGTGAATTTTGCTGCTACTCTGGAGCGTGGTACCAACCACAGTCGGTAAGGAAGGAAATATTAATTTAAGATATTAAGAATAATCGAAAAACTGAATCTCGGGCGACGGGGCTCGAACCCAAGACCTCCGCGTCACGAGTCAGCCGCCTAACCAACTCCCCCAACGCCCACTCTCTAACATTAGTCTTTAATGAATGGTACATATACCGAGTGTCACCAAGTATAATCCATTATTTTTTATCGGACGATGTCGGGCAATGTCGGGAAAGATCGGGAAAGATCGACGTTCTTTTCTTTTACGAACCACGTCTTCGGGACGGAAAGAGAGAGCAATACTTCGTTATAAATCTAAATTCGGAGGAGGGAGAGAGACAGCACTACATAGCTGTACAATCGCAGATATTCTAAAATTTTTAACCAGCGATCTACCAAACCATTATGTAGCAAGCATTCTAAAACTAAACAGTATTCTAAAGCGTTCCGATTTAACGTCGCAGCGTATCGCACGATCTCGCGTAATTCGAATCCTCTGGAGCAGCCGTACGGGATGACGTCATGTGGTGGCGCGAAGAAGGCGCGAATCATAGAAAGAATTGTATGGCGTCGGCAGAAATTGGTGAGGTGAGAAGGAGGACGACGGATAAGTAAATAGAGAAATAATATGATTAAGAGATTTTTTTAAAATTAAAAGAATATAAAAATATAAATAGAAATGTAATATAATTTAACATTTTTTTTCCTACGAGCATTAGCTAGAATATCATTGATGGCACATGCTACCAGTTCGCAATCTATAAGATAATCCTCGTCGTAATATTCGCCATCACGTATGATTTTAGCAGCAGGACGCGTATCTAATGTTTAGCAGGCAGCATCGCTCTGTTACAACACGTTAACAAAATGTTTAAAGTTTTTCCTCACATCTTCTGCAGTTTGATGCAGCCGCGGATACACATATGTAGCTTATACATGGCTTAAGATTAAATAAAAATGACACTGTATTCAGTTTGAAATACAAAGACTTCTTATGTAGTGTCGTCTTTACAATTGGAGGCGAGAATCATGAACGTGTATTGAACCACTTTGAACGTGTATGGTACCACTTTCAACATCAATCGAACCACTTTCAACATCAATCGAACCACTTTGAACGTGAATCGTACCACTTTCAACATCAATCGAACATCAATCGAACCACTTTCAACATCAATCGTACCACTTTCAACATCAATGTGCTGAGCTTTTAGTTTACTGGACGTAGGTAAAGAGTTTTGGCGATGCGGTCTACCTTGTCTTGGATTTTCGCGGTGAATGTTTGACAAAATTTTTGTAAGTTGTCGGTACAAGGTTTTTTACATTGCGCAAGTATATCATATAGTGCAGCTTGGAGGTTTGCTTCGCGTCGGTAGATGTAAGATATGTTTACATGTAATACTAACTTCCAGCTATCTCGATAAATTTGTAAATCGCCTAGGTTTTCGAAGTAAATGTCGGGGTGGTGTTGGAATTCTTTTATAGTGAAATCTATGTCGGGGGTTGTTCCTCCTGCGAGTGGTATCGTCGTTTGTAGGACAAAAATCCTGTAAATTATAATGCCGAGGTGTAGTTGGCGTTTCATAGAGTCCTTCCTCGTGCGCGCGCGCGCGTGTGTGTGTGTGTGTAATAAATTTTTTGCGAACGTAGTACAGTTTATCTTCTTCGTCCGGGCTTGAGTAGAAGTGAGAAGTTAGGGCAAATGGGTCTCGATTTTCTTAGTCGCTTCTCATTTCGTTGCGATCTCCTGGACAAAGATGTTGTCGGCCATCTTAGACGTGCCCCGAGACATTATGTTTGCTCTAATTGTACGTGCAAGTGATGTTTGTTTGTTTGTTCTTCGTGTGTGTTATTTTATTATCCTATTTATCCGTTTATCCCTCTAGCGTTTCCAGTGCCCCGCCCGCCGGGTTGTATCAGCATTGCCTACATGGTGGCAATTAGGGAGTATCGGGTGCACTGGCACCGATTCTTCCAGCATGCAGAATTCTGGGAGGATGACGAAAACTCATGAGGTCTGAGGGTCCTATTTGGTGAGTGTCTTATTCCATCGGGGATTGTAGATCTGCTTATTGTTTCTATTTCCGTGCGTGTAGTAATAGTCTTGCAATTGTTTTTTTTGTGTAGAACGTCATGGGGACATCTTCGTTGGGCTTGATCCGCGGCCTCGACTGTGGTCGTTATTGGAGGCCGACTGCGCCCTACGTGGCTGGGACGACGATGCCTAGTTGTGCGCTTATTTACCATCTTTTTTCAATAAATTACTTTTCTTAGTCTTATCCTTATATGTAATTGTTAGTGTATCGTTACTTTCCTTCAAAACTGCGACCATTTCCCTATTACTGCCCTATTCTATGAAGTGTTTGTCTGAACGCGGATTGTTGGTCGTCCTCTATACTGTAATTATTATTATCGTGCGTGTTTTGAATCGTGTAAGAGCCTATCCACGCAGGTGTTAGTTTTTGACCGCCCGCGTCTTGTCGTGCAGTAGCACTTGGTCTCCGATTTTAAAAGATCTATCCGCGATTTTCCTTTCGTAGTATTGGAATTAAAATTAAAATAAATTTAATATAATATTTAAATTTATATAAATCCAATAATGATTAATTTTCATTTAATAAAATTACAGAATATATTGTTAAAAATAAACTTACTTCATAAGACAACTGACTGTGAAATTGACCCAATCGATCCTAATATTGAATAAATAGAATTTGAAGCCCAACCAACAATTATCACAGGGTAAACACCTAGTCCTAATAAATATAAAATTCCAATTTTTATTGAATATAGCAAAAACAAAAAATTTATAAATTAAGTTCTTTCGTACAAAAATTTATTAGCTAAATATAGACACAAACCGATCTGGCTCACATCGATCTGAACTCAAATCATATAAGACATTAAAAGTCGAACAGACTTAAAATTTAAACTCCTGCATTTAAATTATATCTTAATTCAACATCAAGGTCGCAATCATCTTCATAAATATAGGTAATCAAACAAAGGTGATAAACAGAACATGGAAGAAAGGGGACTTTCCGGAAGAATGGAAAGAAGGAATAGTAAGTTCTGTATTCAAAAAAAAAAAAGGAGAAAGGGAAATGGTTAAGAACTATAGGGGCATAACTTAGATGGACACGGATTGTAAGATATACCCAGACATTTTAAGGAGGAGATTAGAAGAACAAATGGAAATTTGGAACTGATAGAAAAGTTTTTTTTAACAGGAAAGGGTGTTAAACAAGGGTGCCCGTTAAGCTCGACACTTTTCAATGTCGCATTTGCTGACCTGGGAAAAGAAATGAGCAAAGAACAGGAAGGAGGAGTCGTAATAGGTAGAAGGTAAATTTGGACAATTTCATATGCGGATGATGTTGTGTTAATGGTAAATAATGCACAGGGACTGAAGAATATGATAAAGAGATTCGAAAGATACATAAAGAAGAAAGACTTGGAGTTGAATATGTAAAAGTCTAAGATAATGATATGCAGGAAAGCAGGGGGAAAAAGAAAAGAGGAAAGACTCCGTTGGAATGATGAAGAAAGAGTAACAGAACTGGAATATTTAGGTTATACAGTAAGAAAGATTATTCAGAGATGACTTTGAAAGAATGAAACTGTTTGATGCGCTAGTTAGAAGTACCGTGGCGTATGGAGCAGAGATATGGGGATGGAGAAGGTATGAGGATATTAGAAAAATTGCAGGCGAAATACATACGGTGGATAATGAAATTGGAGAGATCAACACCAACATACTGGCTGTTAAAAGAAACAGGAAGAGGTGGCATAGCAATTAAAATGGGAGTAAGAGCAATGAAATTTGAAGTGAGATTAGTAAACTCGGAAGAATGATCGATAAGATATAAATGTGAGAAAACCAATGAGAGGAAATGAAGTAATGAAAAAGGAAAGAATGAGAATCAAATTCTTGGAACCGAGAGGATGGTCAAATGAAGGATGGAAAAGAAGAAGATTAAATGGAGAAGAAGTGTGGATCAAAAATAGAGCAGGTAAGTAAAAGGCATTCAAGAACAAGAAAGAGAGATGAAAGTAAAAAAGTCAACGTTCCTAAGAGAATTAAGAGAGGTGGCAAGGAAACCAGGAGATAAGCCGAAATGCTTATGGGGGAAAAATGAAACAAGAAGAGGAGAATTAGAAAGGATAGGAAGATTCATATAGGGTAGTGAAACAAGGGCATGCAAATATTGCCTAATGAAAGAAGAAAGGGTATGTAAGAAAGAGGAAGGAACAGTGAAACACACGATTGAAGCATGTGAAGTAAGTGGAGGGTGTGGTAGGAATTGGGCAGAGATAATTAGAGAGAAGGGAAAAACTTGGTTACTCTACAGGAGATACTAGGGAGAAGGAAAATATGGGGAGAACAGGAAAGTGATAAAAGAAGATTATGTAACATAGAATAGATTACGAAACATTTGTAAAATAGAAAAAAATTGTTAAGACACAGCAGGAAACATTAGAAAGGTAGGGCTTATACTGACACAATCACGGGTCTGAAATGGAAAGAGTATATGATCGTTAAATTGTAACACGAAAGTGGGCAATAAATTAAATTATTATTATTATTATATTTTTTCATTTTATATTGTATTTTTATATTTTTTATTTTATATTTTTATATTTTTCTTTTTATATTGTATTTTTATATTTTCATATTCTATTTGTACAGAGAGAACTCAAATATGTTGAGAATAGAGCGGTTTATTTAGAGATAGAGAATTGAGGCGATACAGTAGATACGTAACAGTTTCGGCGAATAATGACGAGATACTACTGTTCTGTGTAACTGAGCACTCGGGGCGGTCATGAGAGCGTGAGTGTATATGAGTGTATGTGAGGTGTTGTGTGGAAGAGTATGTATGTACGTATGATGTCGTAAAAAGTAAATAGGAAGTCCATCACCTGTTCGAGAATGTTCAAATTGTCTTGCGATTGATGTAAAAAAGAGAAAAAGAGAAGGAGATAGAAAGAGAGACTGATAGAGAGAGAGAGAGAGAGAGGGGGGGGGGATCTGCCGAGACACTATTTATATTCTATTTTTATATTTTTTCTTTTTTATATTTCTATTTTTTAATTAATGTAACAATATATAATCATTTTACATATATTACAATCTATTTATTCACCCGTCTTCCTCCTTCTCTCCTCACCAATTTCTGCTGACACTTCATAATTCTTTCTATGATTCGTACGTTCTTCACGCCACCAAATGTCATCTTGCACGGCGGTCCCATCACGGGGGATTCAAATTACACGTGGTCGCGCGATACGCTGCGATGTTAAGATTGAAAAAACATTTTGAAAAATTTTTACCTTTAGAATGCTTGCTACATATTGGTTTGACAGATCGGTGTGGGAGGGGATTCAAATTATTATTTCTGTGCGTTGGGAAAAAAATGTCTGTTGATATGGAGAAACATTTTCTGCTGACGCTACATAATTCTTTCTATGATTCGCGCCTTCTTCGCGCTGCCAAATGACGTCATCCCGCACGGCTGCTCCAGAGGATTCAAATTACTCGCGATCGCGCGATATGCTGCGATGTTTGAAATATTGTTAGCTTTACAACTAGCTAGCTTTAGAATGCTTGCGATTGTACCACTATGTAGTGCTGTCTCTTTCCCTCCCCGAATTTTAGCCTTAAAAATAATGTTCTCTCTTTCCCATCCCTGAAGACGTGAAAATAAAGTATTATGCTTTGGCGTTTGGCAACGGCTCATGGCATGTGACGCTCGGTATATGTACCATTCGGAAAAGACTAATGTCAGAGAGTGGGCGTTGGGGGAGTTGGATAGGCGGCTGACACGTACCGCGGAGGTCTTGGGTTCCGAGCCCCGTCGCCCGAGATTCTGTTTTTTCATTTATATTAATATCTTAAAATTAATATTTCCCTCCTTACCGACTGTAGTCGGTACCACGCTCCAGAGTTAGCAACTCATCCCGCGGTCCGATATTGATTCGGTATCGATTAGTATTCGCGCAAGCACGTGGAGCACCAACGCACTTGTTTTAACGCGCAAAAAATTAGTTCTTGCACGTCGCGATGTATTAATGATTTAAGTGTACTTTTGTGAGCGCAATGTAGATACAATAATCGAGCACGTTTATTCAAAACACATCGGCCTTATTCACAAAAGAATACCGCGCAAGTACGCGATGTTAAAGCGGGAAAATGTAGCTCTTTTAGAAGTACCGTAGCACCGAGATGTTTCCCGATACACGTTTCACAGGCGAGAGAGAACGATCGCGGAGACGGCACGGGCCAACCCACCGGCACGGAAGAGAAGACACCTGGCCAATCCGCGCGGTCCACGTATGTGGCGCGAGACAATGCTAATTAGGAGGGAGAACAATAGCTAATTAGTCCAGGTGTCAGTCCCGAGATGGCCCGACCAGGCCGTCCCGCGATCGCCCAGTCGCTACCCCGGTAGCAGAAAACCGCGTTCAAAAAACCCGCGCTTCTTAGTGAAGGCGAGCATGCCTATTGGTCGTATCTCGGCGACCAATCCCAACAATTAGTGATGGCGATCTTTTGTTGGATCGATCTAAAATCGATCTAAAATTTCCTTTTAGGGAAAATAAGATCGATCTTTCACCTATCTTTTTTATTTCCGATTTATCAAGGATCGATCCTTTTTTCTTTAGGATCGGTTAAAAAAAAATTAATTTTATGCTTAGTAAGTGCCAGACAGTGATGGCTACGTAAAATACGCATCATATAATACACGTATATACCCAGATAGCACACGATGCATATATATAATATAATATAAACTATAACTCTATACTTATTTCCTAGTCCATCTTATTTTGGTTACCTCATTCCCCAATTGTTTAATTAGTCAGTTATATCTTAATATTCAATATTTGATATTTAATATTTTTGTAATTATGTATAGCTGAATAAATATCTGAAGAATCTAAGGATACAATTTTTTCGATGGACATTATAAAAAGAGACAACTTGTGTATAAAAGTTATCATTAAAAGTACTATATTAGTACTATATAAATGTGACCAATGAGGGCGAGAATAAAGGTAATTTCAGTATCCTTTTTAGGATCGATCTTTGAAGATCGATCTTTTTTTCCACGATTGATCGATCTCATAACTGATCCTTCAAAAAAAGATCGATTCTTAGGATCGATCCGATCTTTGTCCAGGATCACCATCACTAGTATCGATTGATTCGATATCTTCTGCTCTCGCACTATACCACCGCTATACGCCACCAGTCCGTCATCCGCCGCCGCCGCCCGGCTCAACTCAAATTTGAGTTTCAAGGTCGGGGGAAATTCTTATCATGACCTTGAAACTCAAATTTGGGTTGGAATTCCTATAGTACTACTACTTATGTGGGTAAAAAAATTATAAAAAAGGAACCAAAAATATAATACTTTTAATTGTGAACCTCGTTTGCATCGGTGTTGTCTCTCGCCGATTTCGCTTCACTGGTTCCAAGGGGGACCACTCCAACTTGGGGTGATAGAAATTAACTCTAATGTTACATAATCACAATTTTGAACTCTAATCGACATTTTACTATAGATCCTACATTTTTAGAAGTTTGTCGACAGTCTCGAACGTAGGAGAAGAAAGCGAGTGGAAAAAAGGACTGCAGATTGTCTCCATCTTTTTCATTCGCTATTCTTCTCTGCGGCCGAAACTTATTACCACTAAATATGTATTATTCAAATTATACCGTGTTTGGTGTAATTAATCATCACAGAAACATCACAATTGTTACGATGCTTTATTTGTGAAAATATTATTATTATTGCATTACTGCGAACATCATTCTAATATATCTTGGTGGTACGAAGAGAGACGTAACGTGATACAAATGTTCCTCTTAGACAACGTGATTCCCTCGCTACGCAAACCGAAGGAAATGCACATTTGGTCCGTTTTCTTTTCACACGCACACATCTGCACAACCGTCTCCGCTACTCGCAAGCGAAGGCAGCCACAAGCAGATATGTCTGCATTGCGATACGCGGCTGTGTGAGTATACAGGCACCCGTGCACTTGACCGCGTATGAAAAGAATACTTTTCGCATTTCAATCCTGGGTCATTCCACGCGAATTCGGACACTTTTCGGAGTAACATTTGGGATTTTTGTGAAACTTGGGTATGTTCTAGTCTTTAGTGATATATAAACGTATTTCAAAGGTTTTTTTATAAATTTTCAAAATTGTGGAAATTGACTTTCTTTCATTAAATTATAACTGTTGAACTAAGAGACAGAAAAGAATGAGCTTTTGGGTGCTTACACTGGGGAAATAAGATAAGGTACCTAATAAAAATTATGTCACTTAAAACAAAAAACAAATTTTAGACCATTTATGCTGCAATTGTTTTAAACAAATGCAATTTTATATTAGCAGGGCACTATTTACACATTTGAAGAAAAAAATGAGGATATAGCCCTACTTGTGCTCTTTACGGACACGTTTTCAGAAACGCGGACACTTTAAAATTGGTCGCATGAAAATTAATTGAATGTGACTCTGCGTCGCCCAATACCGGCTGGACTGACTAAGCCGTGCGGTACTAGCAACGGCTGTACCTGATATTGTTATATAGGGTTCTTGCAAATGGTAAGTAATTGAAAAAAAAACTGAAACAGGAAAAGTAGACAAGCTACACCGATTCTGGATCAACGCAGGACGTAAGGGTGAAGCGAGGCGGGGAGTACCGCACCGAGGGCGAGGGGGAGGCGGGTGAGGGGGAACGCGACCCGTCGATATGGGGAGGGGATGTTGTGCTAAGGCGCCTGGGGTCGAGATTCTGGTGTCGAATCTCGGGGATGCTCCGGGGTGTCCTTCACAGTCGTCGTCCAACGGGCTCCGTAGGTTCGGGTGAACATACCGGGACGGGAGGATTCGGCTTGAAACCGAATACAGGGGATCGTTGCGGGTGAAAGAGTTGGAACTCACCGTAAGGTTAAACAAGTTTATTCTGGCCCGACCTGAGTGACAGGAGAAACGCGTACTGTATCGCTGGTGTTCTGATTACAAGAGAGCCCAATCGTGGCTTGTACATCGGTTTTATACTCTAATCGGGGTGAATCGGGGACCATCAGGGTCTCCGTCTTTGTCCCGCTTTGGGTGTTTCGTCATATGCTGACGGTTCTCTATGCACTTCCGAGAGTCCTTACGCGTCTGTGCCGGGTTTCGGCCGCTCGATTGCGGCAATCGGAATGTACGCGATGTCGTTGCCCTTATGCGTTGGTTGGCTCACAACAGGGGTACCGTTGATGACTCATCACGCGCTGTCGGATGCGCGAAAGTTCGAGGCGATCCGAAACCCTTTTTTCGCCCCAAGGTCAGATCGCGTACTCGATAGCAGCGACGTTCGTACAAGGAGTGCGAGAGAGAGGTACGATATATACGTTTATCTCTCTCTCTCTCTGTCTCTCTCTCTCTCTGTCTCTCTCTCTCTGTCTCTCTCTCTCTCTCTCTCTCTCTCTCTCTCTCTCTCTCTCTCTCTCTCTCTCTCTCGGTCCGCGTAGACGCGTAGAAGATGCAAGTCGAAACCTGCATAGCTATCGCGCGATAATCGCTCCAAAAATAGATAACTGTAACGATGGAAGGTCCACTTTCGAGAATAAGGCGCAGCATCTTCGCGCGTGATCTCTGAATCGCGAAAATTCGAAATGGACCGGAGAGAGATTATCTATCTCCTTCTTTCTCTCTATTTCGCGGTCCGCGTAGACAAAACATACGGAAGTATGTTGTGTAAAAGATTCAAGTCGAAACCTGCATGGTTATCGCGTAAAAAATATATAACTGTGACATTAAAATATATAACTGTGATATTCATTTCCGAGAAAAATATGCATACGGTACCGAGATACTACACCGGTATAATATATATTGTTTCCGCGAAGAGCGGTGCGGATTCTTCGGCGCTGACCGCAACTCGGAGGAAAGGCGAGCAGAACAAATCACTACACGGGTGTGGAACAGTACTCTTTATTTCTCGTGGTCAAACACTGACCACGGACAGCAGACAACACAGAAACACGGATGCTGTACAAAGATGCGTGGGCGCGTAGCGATAATGGTCGCAGATTTGTCAGATTGCCGGTGGGCGCAATAGGCGCAAAGAAAAACCAGTGTTCGAAGGCTCGACAAACGGTGTGTCACGACGATGTTATTCTCGGAACTAACGGTCGCTGGGCGAGCGCTCCGCGAAGAACGTTGGTATCAAGACATTACAAACGCGCCGCAATCGAGTCGTCAGCTGATGCGATGAATCAGCGGGCATAATTTCAAACCGTGCGGCGCGGCGTGTTGCTCACGACCGCGACAGATATAATAGACAATATGACTTAAGGTGGAATTCTATGTCTTCCATTGCGGTGCAAGTGTAAGGGGGTGGGGTGATTTTAGGTAGGGATATTCGTATATTTAAATCAGCTCACATCTTCGATAGGACAAAATCGTGAATGGTAACCGGTCGGAAGACTTCTTTCCTACAATCGTTGCGAGTGTAGTGTTTTACGAAAAACTATCTAGTTAGTGTTTACATACGTTCACTAGAAGAATAATGGAAACGTTTGAACAGGCGGTTATAGTGTTGACCCAGGCATATATACCGTTCTTACGCACCTATAAACAATGTTATGAGTAGCTTGAGCGGTGCGATACGTTTTTACAACTCGCCGCGGAGTTTCAATTCGAAAACATAGTACGGGGAAATAGTAAAGGACGTCTATGAGTATTGATGTTACATTTGAGAGAAATGTACGTATCCGTGTGTTATGCCCGGAACGGGCTGAAGAAGATGAGAGGAAGCCGTGAGGTGTAGTACATACACATTAAGTGAAAACATGGTTAAAATGGAGGTGTATATTGATACTTTTAAAACATTATCGACAAGCTGCATGCTCTTGCACACTATCGCGGAATGTCGAGACTGGACAGATAGGTGCAATGAATGCATACGAGCCATCATAGAGTTTCGACGTAAAAACCCGCTATTAGGAAATAGCAATCATCGTTGTTTACTATTGATCATCCTACGTCTCAAGGTATTACGGACTGGTATGCGACAGAAAGCGCTAGAGCTAGGTAAGGAGAGAGTGCCGTTACCAGAGTTATTGTTTTCATCGTCATCGTCGGACGAGGAGAGTTTTGGAAATGGTGATACTCCATATGACGATCTAGGGCCTGTGAGCTGAATGCGGAAACAGTAGTGCTAGAAACGCTTAAGATTCGCGATACCGTGGGCATTCAATCATTGTGCGAGGCCGCGTGGACCAGTATTTTTAACTATGAAATTGAATTTTTTACACGCGATCAGCGCAATGTGATGAAACATATAGCACGATACAGCACTGCCCGCGAGTGTACAGTGTTGTGCATTGTGGGGGACAAGGATATTTTGAGGCAGGAAGAGGTATACATTACTGCGATTGCATGTTCGCCATTGATGCTTTTACGTGATATTGAGAACAACTCGACGGAAGTGTACGAGGGATTGTATTCTACAGCGATAATGCATGTAGATGCGTTTCTAGACAACGAACTACGACGTTATGTTTGTGAGTGTCCGAGACGAGTTGCATGGTTCTTCTGCTGGCCGATAATCTTGGCAATACGTGTCCGATATCCTGACGCGAATTTAACTACGTGGCAGAAACGTGTTGTGGAGCGTCATAGAGTCTTTCATTTCAAGTAATTGCGAGGAAGAAAAGGAAAAGAAAAGAACATGGAGACGTTCAAGAACGCGTTTGTGGTGCTATCTCGAATGTCTGAACTTTTGAGGACCACCGTGGAATTTCGCGATTGGGTGGACAGATGCGATGAGACAATACGGCACATCGTTGCGTATCAGCAAGGCGAACGCGTGCCGGTGTGGGAGAAACAGCGGATGCAAATACATTGCGTGCGATAGTGCGAGGACGGTTATTGCGCGTAGGGTGCGAGCTCACTGCTCGAGCGACGGCACCCAAGGTCGTGTGGGAGGAAATTGAAACCACGTTCGAGAAGCGTTTGTTGACCGGGGCGGTGATTCACGTGGGGGTTACTTATCCACACCCATTCTTCCAGAATGCTCGTCGAGTGGTGATTTCACGCGTTACGAATGCCATTACGGAGCATCGTAGCGTATCCGTGAACACCGCTTTCAACGCAGAATTCACGAGAAGGACGTGAAGAGTTTCGCAACGCGTAATCAAGTACTTTTTATGTCGTCGAATGTTCGCGAGTGGTACGCGACGCAAGTGGTCGCTCCGATGTTGGTCGCGATGGAGGAGTTTCAGAAGTGCGAGAGTGGATGGACCTTACGGGCAGTGCAGAATCTGCTGATCAACATAAACAAACATAACCCATTGCGTGCTGTATGCGACGTGCCGCTTCCGCGAGTGGTCCTGTCGAAAAAAGCTGTAGTTAACGTGCAGTGTAAAGAGAATACGTGTTTTTTGTGGTCGGTCGTCGCCAGTCTGTTTCCGGCTGATACGAACGTGAACAGGATTGCGTCGTATCCGCATTATTCCACAGTGCTCCTTACAGGTGGTCTGAAACTTCCGATGCCGATGGACCAGGTGTAGAAGTTCAAGGTGGTGAACGACGTAAGTAGTAGATCCTCAGATCCTCTGAGGGGAGCGCGGGGGCGGGGGGAAGTGAGGGCGCGCGGGGGAGAGCGGCGGAGAGAAACATGGGCGCGGGGCCTGCGGGGAGTGGCAGAGCGGTTGCGCGCGCACGAGCCGCGGAGTAGGGGAAACCATAATCATGGAGGGGATCAATCCGGGCCGAGCCGCCGCGGAGACCTCTCCAGACTTGGCCCACCGTCGGAAATTTTTCAGAGGGAGGTAATGACCTCCGAAAAGTCTTTTTCAGACCTTGGCCGACCCAGAAAAATTTTTCAGACCTAACCCAGGGAGGGGACGGCCCCCGAAATTTTTTTTTCCAAACCAATATGCAGCAGAAATTGTTTCGAACGATGTACGGAAAGATCGACGTTTTACAAACCACATATTCGAGGGAAAGAGAGAGCATTACTTTAAAGCTGAATTCAGGGAGGGAGGGAGGGAGGGAGGGAAAGAGACAGCACTACATAGTGGTACAATCGCATGCATTCTAAAGCTAACAGTATTTCAAAATGTTTTTTTTCAATCTTAACATCGCAGCGTATCGCGCGATCATGTGTAATTTGAATCTTCTGGAGCAGCCCTGGATGATGTCATTTGACAGCGCGAAGAACGCTCGAACGAAATATGATTATGCAGCGTCGACAGAATGTTTTTCCCCAACGCAGAGAAATAATAATTTTTGAAACGTCGAATCATAAAATTATGTGGCGAGAGGAGGAGGAACGCGGGTTTAAGAAATACATCATTCGAGGGACATTCTCTCCCTCTGTGCAAATTTTTTATCTATACCAATATGCCGCATTAGCAGAATTTTTTCCCCCCAAACGTAGAGAAATAATAATTTTTTAATCAGCGATCTAGCGAACCATTATGTAGAAAACAGACATATTTTTTCAAACAAACATGCAGCAAGCATTCTGAAGGTAGCAAGTTTTAAAGCTAACAGTATTTCGAACGCCACAGCGTATCGCGCGATTACGCGTAATTTGACACCTCTGAGAAAGCCGTGTGAAATGGTGTCCTTTGGCGACGCGAAGAAGATGCGAACGAAATATAATACTTTTTAAACGTTGAAATCTTCAAAATGATGTGACGAGGAAAGAAGGAGGAAGATGGGTAAATAAACGGAGATAGAATATATGTTTATGATATTATATATTGTTACAAATGAAAATATAATAATAATAATCGTAATAATAAAATAAAAGATAACAAAGATTAAAAAAGATAAAAAAGAAAGAATATAAAAATAGAATAATAATATAAAATAGAATATAAATAGAATAAAATAAGAAATATAATAAAATATAAAAATAAAAAAATAAAAAATAAAGAAATAGTAAAAATATAAAATAAAAGAAGTGAAAAAATAAAAAAGAAACTATTGCGCCGGGGGCGGCGGTGGTGACGGCGGCGATGGGGACCGCCGGGGTCCCAACCGCTGGTACGGCATCCAAGGGTGCCGTAACCGCCCAGCCATTATTGGACCCATCGCCGGGGGTGCAGCCTCCGCCAGCTGATTCATTAAATTGACTAGATGAATCATCATAGATCGGCGGTTGTGTAACCAATACACAAACGTGGATATAATATTGATAAATTGAACATAATACAAATCAAATGTATAAAACAATGCAAAGTATTACATACCACTGGAGGCGGCGGCGACGGCGACGGCGACGAGGCTGGCGACGCCGGCGACGAGGCTGGCGACGCCGGCGACGAGGCTGGCGACGCCGGCGACCAACGGGGTGATCCCCAATCAGATGACCAGGCGGGTAACGGTGGTGGCGAGTCCTAGAAAATAGAACACCGCGATATAATATTTACGATCGCGGGATCCAACTCAATTTCAATGGTTAAACATGATAAAAAATGTCAAAAATATTGTTGTGTACATACCTCCGGAATGTCCCAACATGGCTCAGGGTCATGCTGCGGCTCAATGCGGTGTATCCCCATTATCGCACAAAAAAAGTTTCACTTCAAAAAGTTTCATAAAAACTGTGACTGTTCACCGTCAAGATTCGAAGACGAATGGTCTCGCTGCATCTCCAGACTCACGCATCTAAACCCTTATCATGAAACCGAGAAGTGCATAGCTATGCAAAGATACCTTTCTTTTGATACCCCTTCCTCCTTGCACTTGTCATGAAACCGAGAAGTGCATAACTTTGCAAAAGAGGATACCTTTCTTTCTTTTTTTTATACCCTTCCACCTTGCACTTATCATCTTCTTCGCTGACCAACCCCTCCTATCATGAAATCGAGAAGTGTGTAGCTTTGCAAAAGTAAGATGCTGTTGTTCTCCACATTCATTTTCACCGACCACTCATTTTTTCTTCTTCTTCGCTGACCATCCTGTCCTTATTCACACGCATTTTCTTTCCCTTCTTCTTTGATACATCATTCGACTAGACCACTCTGAACGCGTATCGAACGTGTATTGAACCACTCTGATCGTGTATCGAACGGGTATTGAACGGCTTTGAACGTGCATCGAACAGCTTTGAACGTGTATTGAACGTGCATCGAACGGCTTTGATCGTGTATTGAACAGGTATTGAACGGCTTTGATCGTGTATCGAACGTGTATCGAACTTGAATCGTACCACTTCTGCATAATAATAACTATCGTCTTAATCTAGCGAACATGCAGGTGGTTGGGGGTTGAGGAGGGTGAAGAAAAACAGTTATGCATTAAAAATTTATTACATTTTATTTATGATTTTTCCCTCTGCCGTTTAGACCACCAGTTGAATATTTTAAATACATTTTGCAATGCACAGTGCTTTGCGTGTTTGCCACAGCGCAGAGTATTACATTTATATATTACATTTTGTCGCGAGTAAGTAATCACCACGAGGGGACCAAATTGCAAAAATACGGCCACGGTGAATAATGCATCATTGCTACCATGTCCATAATGCGATTTATGGAATTGTGTATACATGTGAAACAAGATGGCATGTTTATTCTTGTCAAAGTCCAAGTTCAGATCATCGTATGGGTAAAATTCGGAGTTGAGAAAAAGTTTTAGATTGGTCAAATTGTCGTCGTTGAACTTAGTAACATCTTCGGTTATCTCATTCTTTCGATCAGTCTGTAGAACAAGGATAGCGCATCGCGGCTTCTCCAGCTGCGCAGATGCCTTCACGGCCCACGAATGCTTGGTCGTGCTCGATAAGAGAGGATACTCGTACAGATCCCACGATTGAAAACAATTGCTCAGGTTTTGTCCGCTTTCCAAAGCACGTAACAGCGATAGCTTATTAACATCGTTTAGCGTCACATGAGGCATCCGCCATTGCACTTTAAGTAATCCAATTTCTGGCTCCAACCTCGGCGATCCTATTAGAGAATTGTTATCGTTGCGCGATCGTATTAAAAGCAATTCGTGACGCACATTAATAATTATGCGATTGTAGTTCTCGCAAAATCCCAGGAAATATTTAAGTGGGAGGCAAAAATTGAAATAATTTTTCAATATGGGCCCATCGCGTCGTTTCAAGTCCCATCCGGCATTCTACATATTTTTGTCTTCGCCAGGTGACAGCGATACATAGTTTTTAAGCGTGCTAGTTATTCCAACATTTCTGTTGGTATCAATCTCCACGCCATTCAGTTCGTATCGAATCTCATCGAATAAGAACACCATGCAATTATTTGCCAACGTCACCGTTAATGCATCGTTTGGCTTATTTATCTTCAATTTCCCCTGCAAGTAGAGGAAACTTTCACACGGCAATGTGTATAAATCCTGCTGCTGTATAGGTATTCTTATCTCATCGTTGTACCCAAACGTCGTGTTGACGTAAGGGTTGTATGTGTGAGTCTCGAGCTTGACGATGCGATTATGAAACATCGGCTTCCCTCCAATGCTTAGAATGTCAGCCATTTTTTTCAACTTAAATGCGTACAATAAATCCCAATGATTTCAAAAATGCAATGTTCGCAGCAGTGAGTCTCTTCTTTTTAGCGTGATCAAACCTGTTGCAGTTGTTGTTGTTGTAAACAATTTCACTTGGAAGAAACGGGTTTCTGGAGTCGTTCAATACAAGCATTTCTTTCGTTCGCACCACGCGTATTATTCACCTCGAAAATCAAGCAACCGTCCGTCTTGATCCACAACGCGTATCGTTAGATCCGAAATGACCTGCGCGGTGACTGGAAGGTAAGTGATCTGCGCGGGCGTTTCCGATATTTTATATCCTGGTGGGACTTTCGGAGAAAATTCATGTATCGTATGTACGCGCTTCCCATTGTTGTACGCGCCAGCGGTCACGCTGCATTCTATGCGAATAATGTTCACGTTCATGATATTAATTGGATCGTCCAATTCGTGCCACCGTCCAGGTTCTAATACCCGATTCGTTGAGAATCCCAGTAGCGATCCAATGTTATTGGGTTTCGTAAAGTCTACGGAGAACGAGCAGTACAGCTCGCTTTTCATGGTGTTATTGTTGGGGTGCAACACTATTGGATACACATCGTCGTCATCGCCATCGTTGGCATCGATGCCACCGAGATTTTGAGGATACTGCTCGAGTAATCGCTGCTTCAAATACTTGGCAATGGCGTGTAGTTCGTAGGAGCCGTGTGGAATCATAATGTATTCATGAGTGGTGTCGATGCTGCTGTTGATGTCATAGTTCGCGGTGAAGTAGAATTTATCGTTGCTCGAGTCGATGTTCGGTATTGTATAAGTTTCAAGGGTTGTTAGACCAAGCTCATAACCATCGTCGCTCAAATCTATGGGTGGAAAGTAGCTCACCGCGAGGGTGCTACTCTTGCCGGTTAGAGTGAATGTTAACGACATATTCCGAGCTGTACGACTCGACTAGTACTGAATCAGAGTGGTGAGAAGTCAATCCTTAAATTTGGTGCCAATCGTTTGTAGAAAGCGTAGACATAGTTGTCCACAATTGCACTGATTGTACTTCTGATAAGCCTTTCGATTGTGTTCGATTTTCACGACATCTTTATCCAGACATTGTACCAATTCCTTAGGCGGTCGAAGATTCCCAAAATTGTCGAAATATATAGCTCGACACCCTCTCTTCGCATACGCTACCCAATGAGTTCCCGGCCCCTCGACATTGTCCAAATTTACGATACCGCTCTCGTTTTGACGTACTCCACCGGCTGGTAGCGCGTTGCGCATAAAAACACCTCTAAAGAATGGAATATGCATACGTTTTGCCAACTCCTCCAATTGCACATCGGTAGTTACACCCACGGGCATATTTATTTTCTTTTCGGCGTTTTTTTTTTCGTTTCGATATTCCCTGTCCGTGCTTGTATGGTGCGAGATAAGGTCCATGACGTTCCATGGAGCTATTATGGCGTCGCATTTCCTGCAGCTGATGTTGCGCCGCCTTATTATCGTTACCACCAGCTAACGATCCGAGAACACCTAGAAGCGGGAGAAGTGGTAATGTACCACCTCGTTTGCCACCGGAAGAATCCGCTTCTTCGGTGCTCTCCTTACAGTCCTTTTGCAGGTTTTTGTTTTCATCCCCATTCCGATTTTCGTCTTGGCCTTCATAGCTGCCCAAACAGCCGTAGCAGCACCTCTTTCACCCAGAGTCGAGTCTCGCGCAACGATGCGTTTTCGCGCTTTGTCAGAGAGAACCTTATCTGCCACGTGCCTTTCGCCGAGGTTGTTGCTACGCGAATACGCAATATCGTGTTCGCGACACGCTGCGTCCAACGGATTGATGCCTTGAAAAACTGGCAAGATGGATGAAGATATCGCGTTGGAGAGATACTTTAAACCTATTGTTGAACCCCTAAAACATATTGTGGAAAATACCGCAGCGGCAGATGCTGACACATCACCGCTAATGAGCACAGACGTTGAAGGGAATGAAAATTAACGCCTAAATAAAAAATCCAGTCGAAAGGGAATACATCGCGCAAGACAAAGAGGAAACAACACATGTCATCGGAATATTCACCCATAACCTCCACACCAGTTCAATCGAAGCGGAAACGACAGAATGCCACGTGAAACGATTGCCCCGTTCCTCCCACACCAATAAATACATTTCCCGGTGTACAATTGCTCACAAACATTGATGACGACGTTTTCGCAACTACAACCTGTTAGACATCAACTCCAAACATCCGAGGCACAAGAAACGTTTCGCAGCCATTTCGGCCCGCTGGGGCAAAAATACATGAGCGCAATCCTAAGTGGTGATAGGGATACAACAATGGACTATGCGTATGGTGTATACAGGGTTATCCGTCAAAACTGCAACCTACGCGCGCGCGAACAGACGAAAATGGCAACACCGCCTCGCGGACGCATTCCACTACAACCATGCATCGGCCCAGCGTTCGGAGGGTTGCCAGCCACCGCTGGGCAGCGGTGATGCCCGAGCTTTGAAAATTTTAGGATGGTCTCTTTCAAATTAACGTCACAAGGAGCTATTTGAAATTTCCCGACCGGGGTTGAAGAATTTGGGGCTTTTTTCGTATAACTTTTGAATTATAAAAGATATCAGAATGCAATTTGCGCCGAAAAGTGAGGAAAAATGATTCCCTCTTAATGATGGATAATTCAAAATATTTTACGTTTACTTAATTTTTCTTTTATCAATTTTTTTACCATAATTGTTGTGAAAAGCTTTTGCAAACTGTTTATTTAATACCGTATTTAATGCTCTTTTTAAAAATCATGATGTTGATAAACAATACGCTAGTGTTTCTGTGTTGTTACTTTCATAAATTGAGAAATTAAATTTTTATTCAATTATGTGTTAGTTCTGCAGATCTCAGAATCTATTGTTCTGGTTTTCTTTTTTATAATTTTATCCTTATATGCAGTGCATGCATAGATCGGACGTAAGAAGTAACTAATAAGACGTGTCTTTGATTGTAGCGGTGTTTGAATCTTTTTTCTAGAATTTTTGTGTTTGAACGTTTAACCTTTTAGCTACTCAACGCCACGCATATACCGGCTTTCGTTAATGTCATTTTTTGGAACGATGCGTGATTATTGTGGCTTTTACACGCAGATGGCGAAAAATCTCTACGTACAAGGGTATAGCGCCGCGGTCAATCCTGTCGTAGCTAAAATTTTTGAAATTAAGACGGGTACGAGATCAGTTGACATTGTTTTCCAACCTCATTACAGTAATCCGGGGTGCGAGTGATAAACCGATCATAAAAGCGGAGCGTGCGGCTCGCTTACCTGGGCCGGGAAATTCTGCACAGCTCTTTGCGGCGTTAATTTGAAAGAGACCATCCTAATATTTTCGAAGCTCGGGCATCACTGCTACCCAGCGGTCGTTGTTAACCCTCCGAACGCTGGGCCGGTGCATGGTTGTAGTGGAATGTGTCCATGAGGCGGTGTTGCCATTTTCAACAACAAGGGATACAAGTACAAACATGTAATTGCACCTCTACTCCCCCGTGTATCGGCTAGTAGAGCAGGGAAAGGTCTAAGGACACCGCGAGCGATGATGGTAAACGATAACAAGATCGATTACGTGCATTGGGATGATCCCAACGAGCTGGTGGATCGATTGCGTTTGTTGGAAGCGTCGCGTCAGGCTGGTAACAACTCTCATAATCCTGAAAGTTTATCGATTATCGAGGGACCCCGCGAGGTAGGCCTCATTATAAATTAAACCGCACGTCGATGATTTGTACTGTATGCGTCGAGATGCCGATCAAAAAATTTGGGGCATCGCTCGAGAAGAGTGGAGCAGCTAGAATGGACTATTACAAATGGAGCGGCATGCTTCGAAATTATATGCAAGATAACGCTCTTTGTGTAGACGGTGCCGACTTTGATGCAAAATCACACAAGATACGACGCGTAGCTCAGCCGGTGGCCGACAGTGATGCCGTCAATAAACTATACATGGAAAAGAGCATTAAACTTTTGAGAGAGCAACAGGAAGAATTAGAGAGGAAGCTGGTCATGTTTCACAGAGATATGCTGACGTTGCAAAACAGCGTTCAAAAGATATCGCAGGCGTCAAATTCAATCCCGCAGCAGCGCTGCAAAGGAGAATCATGCGAGACGGTTGAACTTGTCAAGAATTTCCTCGGGCCGATGAAGAGCACATAATGCACGTACATGATAATTACCGCATCTTTCATGTCAAAGACACCTCTGCGATCAAACATGCAACCATTTTCGAAATCCAAGACTAAGGAAAACCATGACCACAAGAAGCGACAACTCGTTGAGGGATTGCATGCTCCAGCTCGAAGACATTTCCCGCGGAGGCGCGTCATAGTGCATGGATACGATGATCTGTGGCAAGCTGACGTTGTAGAAATGCGTCCATACTCGCGATTCAACCAAGGTTACCATTACATACTCACCGTCATCGATGTGCTGAGCAAGTATGCATGGGCGGTGCCGCTCAAGACTAAAAGTGGCGCTGAGGTGACTAAAGCGTTTGCAAAGATATTTAGAGATCGATATCCGAAAAATTTACAAACCGATCAAGGAAAAGAATTTTACAACGCCGATGTGCAGAAACTCTTGACAAAACATGACATTAATCATTATTCGACGTATTCGGTGATGAAAGCCTCTGTCGTAGGACGTTTCAATCGAACTTTGAAGAACAATATGTGGAAACTGTTTACACTCAATGGAACCTATAGATGGATCGATGCGCTAGCAAGTCTACTTGCAGAGTATAACGCACGAAAACATAGAACCATCAAAATCCGTCCTTGCGATGTTACCCCTACGATTGCCGATAAGCTGCTAGCCACCGTATCCAGCAACATAAAGATAGCTGCTCCAGCGAGATTCAAGTTGGGCGAGTTTGTGTGCGTGAGCAAATTTAAAACCATCTTCGATAAAGGCTATACACCGAATTGGACAACGGAGGTGTTCAAGATAGCCAAAGTACAGACAACTAATCCCGCGACGTATCTGCTCGTCGCTTCCTGTGGGAAACCTGTTGCCCGAAGATTCTATGAACACGAGCTGCAGCACGTCACCGATCCTGATGTATACCTAGTGGAAAATGTGTTGCGTAGGAAGGGGGATAAGGTATACGTCAAGTGGCTGGGGTTTACTAAATCACACAATTCTTGGATAAATGAAAATAATGTATTGTAACATAATAATGCATGGCTCAATAAATACAATGATACATATATATATACATGAGTGACCACTTTTATTTTTCATATTAATTCCACCATTTATAATAATTTCTATACATGCATGAACAATTTTATTTAGCATAATTCCGCTATTTATAATTTCTATACACGTGGGAACAATTTTATAGTACACAATAAATACAATAAATACAATTTCTATTTTACAGTGGTATATTATAATGTCCCCAGGGCAGAGTGTCGGCCGAATCGGGTACGATATACCGCTTGTCGTCATGTGGACTTAGGGCGATTTTGGATTCCGAAATGGTGTACACTTTGTGCAATTTAGACCTTATGCATGATTATCTGCGAACCATTTCGATCTCCCTTTGCAAACACTGCGCGTAGTCGTCGAAAGTTATCGTTCTGTCTATGACGTTGGTCTTGACGCCCATCGCCTTTTTCGTATCATTTTTGCCGTCTACGCGAAGTGCATACATTTTCGCTCTAAGACCTATGAATTCGGTCATTATCGCAGCGTTATTTTCGCCTTTCATCAGCCCCGGAACCTTCTTATTTAAGCGCGGCATATTATATGGATTGTCGATAGGATAATCGCTTGTGTGGAATCTACCGATATTATCTTTCATGGACTTGTAGATATCTTCGAATTGAATATGATAAATGAGGCTGTCTGTGTCCGTGTATAGAATTTTACAATTTAGTCCGTGCAGGGGAAACATGTACTCGTGACGAAATTCATACAAACAAATTTTTGATATGTCCAGAATGCACATACCCACGCATATCGGTTTGTTGAATTTCACCTCGAGTTTTCGCAATTCAACAGCTATTAAATTTTACAAAAAAACACTTCTGCTGTGGAAATTCAGTTTCGCGATCATTGTCTCCGCACCATATCGCCCATCCCAATGTGTCAAAAGTTTTACATCCCCATGATTTTGTACATTCTCCATAGTTTTACCGAATACCGCATTGTTCATCAATTTGTGCAATTTTTTTTCAAAATCGTTTGTTGCGCTTGTTCTAAACCGTGTATTGAGTTCGATGTAATCGCGGAGCCAGGGGGGTTGAACGAATTGAAGCACGCGGTGTATCCTTATAATACGAAGACCGTGACGCGTGCACTGCTGCAGGTTGCGATAATGGATAACGTAACGCTGCTTATCGTATACCGTTGCGAGCAACTTGTCCTGTCTGCTGCCAGGTGGTTTGGCACGCGTCGGGCAGAACGGTAGATCGACATGAGCGTCGTGCAGACGTTGCGGATATTCCAGATCTACCTCGAGAATGTATCCCGTGGGCGGATCGACAGCGATTGAAGACACGTTAAAATTTGTAACATCTTCGACCCACTGAAATTTTGCATATGCAAGGGACTGGCACATTGCCCATCCATACAAATTGTTCACATCAAAGTACATCAAGAACGATGACTGTTCCGATGCGTCGTCAAAGGACATGTACTTGTTATTGGCATGTGCATATCTTCCGGAACATTGATTTAAACCACCGCGTATACCGCGTTCGATAAACATGACCATATCGACGTCTGTGAGCAATTCAAATGTAATTTTGGTGTCTTTTAGTATGGCACCCCACGTGAAACCAGGTAAAGTATAATAATGCGCTGAATCTAGTCTATAATTCTTGATACAACTTTCGCGAAAATTTTCAAAAATATCTGCCAATAACAAGACATCTGTTTTCAAATACAAGTCGCTGTATTCGCAAAAGGTTCTAATGCCGAAACGTTGCCAGACAGTATCGGCGTGATCGTAATAGCTCTCGGATACAGTTTCACCCGTTAACGAACTATAGAATGACTCGCGCGGTGGTAAGCATGAGTCCTGCAGCTTGTTCGCGCAATCAAGATATTCATACGAAAAGATACCCTTTCGCGTCAATAAATTGAAATCCTCGACGGATAATGTTTGAAATTGGTATCGTAAAATTTTTAATTGATCTGTGCTAAGAAAAGGTGCTAATTTGTCGAGACTGGTGTTGAGAAATTTGTACGAATCGATGAATCGCAATTTAATATAATTTCGCGAGTCTGAGTCAGCCGTATCTAGGACATTTTTTGTGAATGAAATATATTTTTCTTTAGTTATGGGTAATACGTCGACGTGACCTTCGAAAGCGGTAGCTATTTCCTCGATAATAAAGTGCGAATCGTAGCCGGATAAATTATGGAAAACTATGGGGATGTAAAACGCATTTTTATAATTTATATTGCACTCTGAATGTGCGGAGCCTCTAAACCGTCCGGATAGATGGCAATGATCGCGGACTCGTATATGGTCAGCCTTGCATGGTTCTTCACAAATATGGCAATGTGTTGCATTGCGAAATGCCGTCCACTGTTTAGTAGTTACATCAAGCATGGGAACATTACTGACCAGGATGGGTTTAGCAAAATTCGCAAAATTTTTTAGTTCGTCTACGAACCATGAAACACAATCCGCTCGCGGCGACATCGATACGTCGATAGCAATGCATCGTACGAACAATGCATATAATACGCTATGCTATGCACATTATGGTGCTGATACGCACGCAATTTATTATTGTCTATATCACCCGTTCGACTGTCTTCCGTTTTAACCAAGATGCACTCAAGATCGGCGTACACGAAGGGGAGTCGCTCCTTCCTGCAGTGGTTGCCAAAACTTAGGAGATTGTTGTCCTGGCTGGGCAGCAGAATGGTGCAGTCATTCATTTGCCCACAGTCCACTGCACGCGCCTCCAAATTCGCGGCGGATCCGAAATAGTGCATGCATCTGTAAAAAAAAACCCCAAAAAGTTTTTATATAATTTTTTCACGAGACATTTTAATATTTCATAAGTTTATATATACATGCCGATCACAGATGAATTTCTTTGCCTTGTGCCTGCTCAGCTTCATGCCCACCAGCCGGGACAAGTCCTTGAGTAGCACAAAGTGCCATACATCGCCACGTTCTCGATTCGGCGTGTAAAGCAGATTCACGTGCCGATCCCTCTTGAGACTGGTGGGACGCAGTGGAAAGACTGTCGAGCCCTTCGTCTTCTCCACCTCGAAGCTGTACACGTTGATGAAGATTTCGTTCTGCCGCTCAAACTTCCCAATTTGCTCCAGACACATTGGAAATTCTATGTCCTGGAGATTTAGCGCGGAAGCATAGTCGGGGTACGAACTTGGGCGATCGGGATGTCTTTCCGCAGGTTGTAGCGCGGCGACCACTGCCCACGCGAAACATGCATTGTCCGCAGATTGCACACTAATCGTCGCTCTCTTTAGCGACATATTCCCGCGGCAATTTATAGTGACACCCGGCGCGCAGCGGATTGTACTTGTTGACATTGACGGTCAGATTGAGAATTCTCGTCAATGCCCATTCACTGTCGCGTTCCTGGAACTCTTCCAGCGATGCCAGGGTGGGTTCGATGATACATCGCTGGTACCACTCCGATAGATCGGATGTGTCGAAGAGTTCGCAATTTCGGATATTGATGCTGTTACAAGCATGCTTGTCACCCGCCACAAATTCGCCGTTGAACACATTCACTTTGAGGTTTCGATGTTTCCACAAAGCGTCCCGCACGTGTTCCAGGATAATGGTCGCCGCATCCTGGAGAAAGTTGCGCGGCTCGATATAGTTAGAATTTAGCACGGCACCAGTTAATACACGACTATCGAAAGCAGAGTCTATTGCGCGCCACAAAAGTCCTGTGCTCAAAAGTCCTGTGCTCGAATGTCCGGTACCTTCATGCACGAAACCATGAGCAACCAACGATTGTTGAACACCGATTGATAATCGTGGACGTTTCACGCGGCTGTGTTCTTCCAACGATTCGATACACTCGTTGCACCGTTCTTCCCACGCGAGGTATTCTTCCCGTGAAATCAGTCGTTCAGATTGATCCAACAATTGATGTTCTACTTGCGCGAATTTTTCCATGATCGTAAATGGAATGTAATCTTTTCCACGCAATACGTTGCAACGGTTTGAGGCTTTGTGCAGTTTAGAGCGCGCTTTTATGGCTGGTATCACGATTTGGTATCTCTGTCTAACTTTTTTTATGTACTTCTCTCTCTCGAATGCATTGCATGCAAAAACGACGACCCATCTCAACATGGTTCTATACAATTTGTGTCGATACAGCATAATTCTTTCCATGATTCACGTATATGACGAATTAGCGCGCAAGATCATACGACACAGTTTCTGCTGTCACCGTGTAATTCTAAGATTCGACGCTTCCCAAGGAATTATATTACATTCAACACGTGTCGAGACTTTTATTGTTGATGGTGGGTTCAAATTACATGCGATTGTGCGATATGCTGTGTCGTTAGCATTGAAACACATTATGGAAAATGGTAGTTTTAGAATAAATGTGGTGGTGGGGGAAGCAATTGCACCGCTCTTTAAGTCGGCTCTCGAACGCTATTCCATCTATCGCTCAGTAGCCTCAGTGACTTTTGACGAAACAGATAGTGCTTTGAAAAAATGTGCAATACCAGTGCCGAAGGAAATGTTGGATGCATGAATTATTACGTTCCGATCATGCGAGATGATGGTGTAGCCCCATGCGGGTAGAATACATTTGATTGGTAAAGCTTAACTTTCACATAGTCTCTAAATTTTTTATGTTTATTCCTGATATGAATGGACAATTTCATAGTTTTAATTGTTCTCTTAGCCTGCGTCGAGCATCGCGTATCATGGTCAGAAGATACGCATTATCATCCGTGGGTAGCAAATATTTGAAAATTGGAATCAGCGTACGGCCTACGGTCGATGTAGAAGTTCTTCTCGGTGACAATCATGGGAATCATCTCATATTACCATGGCATACATGGAATGTGCTATTCGACAGCCGTACAACCATCGAAGAACGTGCATGATTACCTGGATCACCTTCGATGCCGATTGATCAATTAACGGTGGATTTTTGTGAGATCTATAATTCTCCGATTGTAAAGATGACACTACATGATAAGCGGCTGTATTTCAAACTGAATACAGTATCATTTTTATTAAATCTTGAACCATGTGTAAACTATGTGTATCCGCGGCTGTATCAAACTGCAGAAGATGTGAGAGTAAAATTTGAAACTTTTGTTAACGTGTTGCAACAGAGCGATGTTGCCTGCGAAACATTGGATACGCATCGTGCTGCTAAAATAATACGTGATAGCGAATATTACGACGAGGAGTATCTTGTAGATTGTGAACTGATAGCATGTGCCATCAATGATATTCTAGCTGATGCTCGTAGGAGAAAAAAATGTTAAATTGTATTTTTTAATTTCATATTCTTTTCGTTTGTAACAATATATAATATCATAAACATATATTCTATCTCCGTTTATTTACCCATCTTCCTCCTTCTTTCCTCGCCACATCATTTTTAAGATTTCAACGTTTAAAAAGTATTATATTTCGTTCGCATCTTCTTCGCGTCGCCAAAGGACATCATCTCACGCGGCTTTATCAGAGGTGTCAAATTACGCGTAATCGCGCGATACGCTGCGACGTTCGAAATACTGATAGCTCTAAAACTGGCTACCTTTAGAATGCTTGCTGCGTGTTTGTTTGAAAAAATATACCTGTTTTCTACATAATGGTTCGCTAGATCGCTGATTAAAAAATTATTATTTCTCTGCGTTTGGGGGGAAAAAATTCTGCTAATGCTGCATATTGGTATAGATAAAAAAAATTGCACAGAGGGAGAGAATGTCCGTCTGAAAAAATTTCTGGGGGCGGGTCTTGTCTGAAACTTCATCAATGATACTGTAGCTGAAGCTCGTAGGAAAAAATGTTAAATTATATTTATATTCTATTTTTCGTTTGTAACAATATATATTTCTTAAACGTATATTATTTCTCTATTTATTTACCCGTCTTCCTCCTCCTCCTCTCGCCACATAATTTTAAGATCCGACGTTTCAAAAATTATTATTCTCTGCGTTGGGGAAAAAACATTCTGTCGACGCTGCATAATCATATTTCGTTCGAGCGTTCTTCGCGCCGTCAAATGACATCATCCCACGCGGCTGCTCCAGAAGATTCAAATTACACATGATCGCGCGATACGCTGCGATGTTAAGATTGAAAAAAAACATTTTGAAATATTGTTAGCTTTAGAATGCATGCGATTGTACCACTATGTAGTGCTGTCTCTTTCCCTCCCTCCCTCCCCGAATTTAGCTTTAAAGTAATGCTCTCTCTTTCCCTCGAATATGTGGATTGTAAAACTTCGATCTTTCCGTACATCGTTCGAAACAATTTCTGCTACATATTGGTTTGGAAAAAAATTTTCGGGGGCCGTCCCCTCACTGGGTTAGGTCTGAAAATTTTTTCGGGGTGGGTCAATGTCTGAAAAAGACTCTTCGGGGGTCACTCCCTCCCTCTGAAAAATTTCCGACGGTGGGCCAGTTCTGGAGAGGTCTCCGCGGCGGCTCGGCCCGGACTGATCCCCTCCATGATTATGGTTTCCCCCACTCCGCGGCTCGTGCGCGCGCAACCGTTCTTCCACTCCCCGCAGGCCCCGCGCCCATGTTTCCCTCCGCCGCGCTATCCCGCGCGCCCTCACTTCCCCCCGCCTCCGTGCTCCCCTAGAGGATCTAGGTTAGAATCCCCCTTGCTATACTACTGACGTATCCGTGAACCGTCTACCTATGGCCCGACGACGAGGGTTGCGTGCCTCTACGCGTGACCGGTAACAAGAGAGATGGGAGACACGCGAACGTGCTGCTGGTGCAGGTTCCCAAGGATCCGCAGCGGTATCATTGCGCGTGTATTCGCAGTCTCTCGCGGCTAATTTCCAGACAACTCAGCAAATACGGACATCTAGTGTTCGTTTGCGATAGGTGAGCAAAGAAGAATAATAATACACCAAAAAATTTTCGAGCGAAACGCGACGGACGAAGAAACGTTTACATTGTTTTTTTCCGTATACCTTTCAGATGCCTAAACTTTTTCTCGTCGACGGAGCGATTGTCGCAGTACACTATACAGGGTGTCCCAAAAATATCGGAGTTCCTTGCCAGGGGTAACTCAGGGGGTGATTTGAAACAACTTTTTCCTTAGCGAAAATATTGTCCGAAGCTTCATTAAGGAGATATTAACAAAAAACCCCGACCAATCAGAGCGCGCGCCTTTCGTCCGAGCTCCCGCGGTAGCGTTGGCTACGCGGTAGGCGACTGCGCTTGTACTACGAACGTACGAACAAGCAAGTCGGCATGCATCGAAGGAAACTGTGTTACACATTTTTTTTTAAAGCAGAATCTTAAATAAGAATTATTTGAAGTGAGAGGACAAGAAGTACGTAAATTTCGTTTTTAAATAAGGCATAAACGAAAAGGTAATGTAGCAGAAAATGTACGACATGTGATCGTAATTCGTTATTGAGGTAAAAATCCGTAGTTTAATAACGGCCAACACAACTAAATTTAAACAATAATATTAGGTGTATGAATAAATTCTTTCCGACTGGATTTACATAATCAGTACAAAGCTACTGAATTTCTATCGCAGTGGTATTCATAAGCTGCCAGAAAAATGGCAAAAGGTAATTAACAATAATGGAAATTATTTCGATGATTGAGTTGTTTTCATATTTTTTAAATCGAACTGTTATTGTACCCTAAAATCGGAAAGAATTTATTTCTACACCTAATAATCACCAATAAATTAAATAAAACTCGCCCATTCGGACATTCCTTTCCTTCCTATTCGGAAACCTGTGTCACTGGGTCACTGTACCGATCCTGGTCATCCGTGGACGAAAACATTTATGGTAGGGTAGCGCCCAGTGCTCAGCTGATCACAGGTATTCGCAGGACACCACCCGAAGGTAAGGGTCGCAACGTCAAGTGCGTCCGGGTTAATGTACCGAATATTCACTTCACTGCACTGATACTAACACTGATCACTTAATTTATTTTTCACGGAACGTGCTGTTTCTACATTATAAAAATTGGTGACCCCGAAAGGGGCCGATTACTGTTAATTGAGCAGTTGCTCAATGTGGCCACCCTCAGCGTCTATGCACGCCTCCGCACGTACAACCAGCTGCCTTTGGACGGCTCGCAATGTTTGTGGCGTTATGTTTGCGACCGCAGCATGAATGCGCACGACTATGTCTTCCAGTGAATCCACTGGCGGACGGTACACCTCATCCTGAAATGATTGTTGTACAACAAATACAAAACGTAAGTAAAAAAAAGAATACCTATAAAAAATTTTTTTTCGGCTGAGTACATTTCTGGGACGAGATTACTAGCTGACCGACAGGATTTTTTCCCAAGCAACTTCCTCTACCCCCAAGTAGTTTCTCTCGTTCCATTATGAGTTTACTCCCACCAGGACAAGAGGCTTTAGGTAAAAAGAAGCCAGCACATTTTCGAAACACACGTGTTTTTCAGAAGTGCAACGAACGAACCATCCTACACTTTCACAAAAGCCCGCGCTCCGTCCTTCTACTGCCAATGTACCCATTGCTTCGAGATAGAAAACAGACACCACGTGTATCGGTTCGAAAGGGTCCGAAGGGAAGAGAAGCAGAAAGTCTTCGAGTTGCTATAAAGAAGAAAATGCACACCATTCCTGTTCCCCCTTTCCGATACCCTGAGTTCACGTCTGCTACGAGGCGGAACCAAGGCGCATTGCGAGCCGTCCAAAGGCAGCTGGTTGTACGTGCGGAGGCGTGCATAGACGCTGAGGGTGGCCACATTGAGCAACTGCTCAATTAACAGTAATCGGCCCCTTTCGGGGTCACCAATTTTTATAACCTAGAAACAACACGTTCCGTGAAAAATAAATTAAGTGATCAGTGTTAGTATCAGTGCAGTGAAGTGAATATTCGGTACATTAATCCGGACGCACTTGACGTTGCGACCCTTACCTTCGGGTGGTGTCCTGCGAATACCTGCGATCAGCTGAGCACTGGGCGCTACCCTACCATAAATCTTTTCGTCCACCGATGACCAGGATCGGTACAGTGACCCAGTGACACAGGTTTCCGAATAGGAACGAAAGGAATGTCCGAATGGGCGAGTTTTATTTAATTTATTGGTGATTATTAGGTGTAGAAATAAATTCTTTCCGATTTTAGGGTACAATAACAGTTCGATTTAAAAAATATGAAAACAACTCAATCATCGAAATAATTTCCATTATTGTTAATTATCCTTTGCCATTTTTCTGGCAGCTCATGAATACCACCGCGATAGAAATTCAATAGCTTTGTACTGATTATGTAAATCCAGTCGGAAAGAATTTATTCATACACCTAATATTATTGTTTAAATTTAGTTGTGTTGGCCGTTATTAAACTACGGATTTTTACCTCAATAACGAATTACGATCACATGTCGTACATTTTCTGCTACATTACCTTTTCGTTTATGCCTTATTTAAAAACGAAATTTACGTACTTCTTGTCCTCTCACTTCAAATAATTCTTATTTAAGATTCTGCTTTTAAAAAAAAATGTGTAACGCAGTTTCCTTCGATGCATGCCGACTTGCTTGTTCGTACGTTCGTAGTACAAGCGCAGTCGCCTACCGCGTAGCCAACGCTACCGCGGGAGCTCGGACGGAAGGAGCGCGCTCTGATTGGTCGGGGTTTTTTGTTAATATCTCCTTAATGAAGCTTCGGACAATATTTTCGCTAAGGAAAAAGTTGTTTCAAATCACCCCCTGAGTTATCCCTTGCAAGGAACTCCGACATTTTTGGGACACCCTGTAGACTGTCTGCGATTGAACGAGCGCGCAGTGCAATTGCCGTCCGAAGAGGAGAAAAGTTTACGGTTCCAGCAACACGAACGCAAGTAACGCGTGCCGTTCGTGATCTACGCGGACTTTGAGTGTTTGCTATAGGACATGGAGCAGCCATCGATGGATCATCGTCGCACGTACGCGAATCAACGGCACAGAACGTATAGCGTAGGATATTACGTGTATTGTTCTGAGGATGAGTCCCTGTGCGGATATCGATCGTATCCCAGCGATACCGATTGCGTGCACTGGTTCGTGCGTGAACTGCGCGAATTTGCGAACGTTTCATACTCGTGGTTGCACACCAAGAAGCCTATGAGACCGTTAACGACGCAATAGTGGCGCAGTTTCCACAGGGCGACCACGTGCCACGTGTGCGAAAGACCCTTTGACCGAGGTGAGGAAGATGTGAAAGTGCGCGATCATTGTCACTCGACGGGCGAGTACAGGGACGCGGCGCATAGGTCGTGCAACTTGCGGTACTAACGTTCGTACACGATACCTGTGGTGTTCCACAACCTGTCCAGCTACGACGCGCACTTCGTGATCAAGGAGTTGACAGACGCGTTCAAGGGGAAGATCCACCTGCTACCGTTAACGAAAGAAAGCTACACCTCGTTTACGAAGGACGTGGAGGTCCACAAAGGTGAACGCAAGGACTGGCGAAGAATGGTGAAGTTTCGATTCGTCGATTCCTTCAAGTTCTTGGCTACGAGTCTGCAGAAACTCCCGTCGGATCTCGGGAAAGAGAGACTGACGATTCTACGACGCGAATTTCAACATCTACCGAACGAGCAATTTGATCTCCTAACCAGAAAGGGAGTCTTCCCGTACGATTACGTGACGTCGTACGACAAGTTGAACGACGCGCGATTACCGCCTCGCGACGCGTTCTATAATCGAATGAACGATAGTGGCGCGTCGGAGGATGATTACGCGCACGCAACGAACATGTGGAACAATTTTCGGACACGGACATTAGGCGAGTACAGCGATTTGAACTTGAAGACGGACGTGCTGTTGCTTGCGGACGTGTTCGAGAACTTTCGCAGTGACTCTATCGCGAGCTACGAACTAGATCCTGCGCATTACTGTACTTTATCGGCGTTCACGTGAGACGCGATGCTGAAATACACGCGCGTCGAATTGGAACTGCTCACTGACGTGGATATGCTGTTGATCGTGGAGCGTGGTATACACGGTGACCTGAGCCAGTGCTCGCACAGGTACGCGCGCGCCAATAACAAGTACTTGCCGACGTCGATGTACGATGCGTCAAAACCGTCAACTAACTTGATGTACTTCGACGTGAACAACCTGTACGGATGGGCTATGTCTCAGGCGATGCCGTACGAAGGATTTCGATGGATGGACGAGACGTCCTGTGCGCGAGCACGCGCCCATCGGTAAACAAACCAAGCTGATGGCCACACTCCGCGATAAGGAACGATACGTCATTCACTATCGCTACCTGAAGGAGTGTATTCGGTACAGACTTCGCGTATCAGGAATTCACCGCGTTCTGCGATTTGATCACTCGCATTGGTGGCGCGACTACATCACCATGAACACGGAGTTGAGGACGCGCGCCACCAGCGATTTTCAGAAAACGCTGTACAAACTCATGAACAATAGGGTGTACGACCAGACAATAGAGAACGTTCGGAATTGCGTGAACGTACAACCGGTGGCGCGGTGGGACGGTCGTTACGATGCGGAAACGTTGGTCGCGAAACCAAATTTCCATAGTCGAGCGATATTTTCGGAACACGTAGTCGCTATTGAGATGCGGAAATTGAAAGTGAAATTCGATAAACCCATATACGTGGGTATGAGTGTGTTGGATGTATCGAAGGTGTGCTTGTATGAATTTCATTATGAGTATATGCGTGCAAAGTTTGGCGATAGATGTAAGGTTTTGTATACGGACACCGACAGCCTCCTATATCAGCTGCATTGCGATGACGGGTACGAAGAGATAAAAAGTGACATCATCGCGCGATTCGACACGAGCGATTACGCGACGGACAATCCGGTATGCCGCGCGTAAACAAGAAGGTGCCGGGACTTATGAAGGACGAGAACAACGACGCCTTAAAGGGGTGTTCTGGTCAGACGAGACATTTTCGTCGCGTTATTTCGGAAGTTTTTTACAAAGAACCCATAAGTTTTATTATTATTTAGTTTATTGCTACATGCTTATTGATATTTGAACTATCTTTACAAATTTTGTCAATAGAAAAAATATTAAAATCAAACGCAGTTGACTGTTTTAAAGTAATGGTGAAAAAACATGGGGTCACGGTGACCATGATTGGGCTCGTTCTAGTGATAAGAAACAAAAAATATAAAGAGATTCTTTATTTGTATGCCTCTGGCTATCGTCCCTACCAGAATGGTAAAAAATATTGAAAATTAAGCAAATGGCGGCGGTTTGAAAATTAAGTTTCGATTTTCGCACATTTTTTCAACTTTAAAGATTTGTGAAAGTTTAAAAACAAAATATTTTATCATAATTCTGGTAAGGACGATAGCCATACATGTGCTGATAATATATACAAAACTTGGACTGAGTTGGTACAGTCGATCTTGAAATATCAGGGTCACCGATTCGAAAAACGTGGTTTCAAAAAAATCGATTTTAAAGTTTACTCAACGTTCGAAGCCAAACTAAGTTGTGACCTAGGAGAGTAACGGTCTCTTTGTAATCAAATGGTCAATTGTTGTGTTCTAAAAGGCCTAAAAATGCACAACCCCCTCCCCTACCCTCCAGAAAGAACAGCCCGCCGAAATTTTGCTGAAATACACTTGCAGAACAAAACTGTTATGCGTCGCCCGTCCCGCCCAGTGAGCGCGCCGTATAGATACCTACCTATTCTGCACCTTGTAGGTCTGCAAATATTACGAATTGGAAAAAATCCTTTTGCACACGTATTATCCATATAATGTACCAGTAGAAAATGCAAAAATATAATTTTTTACCCGTCAGACTAGAATACACCCTTAATGACAGAGTTCGTGGGACTGCGGTCCAAGATGTACGACCGAGAACGACCGAGACGAAGAAAGTGAAGGGTGTGATGAGGAGCGTGGTTGTGAACGAGATGCGATTCGAAGATTACGTTCGGTGTCTTCGTGAGCACGCGGAAACGACGATTCGACAAAACCATATCCGTTCGCGCTCAGCCCGTACGACGATAAGCGATACATACTACCAGACGAGGTCAGCATCGGATTCCCGAGTGCGATAACATCAACAACGATAACAACAGCGCCAGCGATACGTGTATGAATATCTCATAGTGTGTTTATATGCATGAACATATGTATATACGTTTCAGTAATCTCGCATACGATGTTTTTTTCCACGTACAAATTTGCAATGCATGGATGTAGCGTAGGTAATGACAAATTGTATTGTAAGTGCTTGAAGCAGATAAGTTAGGAAATAGCTTAGGCATACCTAAGTATAATATAACCCATAAAAAACTTCAAAAAAGTATATATATACCCCATAAAAAACTTCAAAAAAATAAAAAAATACGTCAAGTACATGAAAAAGTCGAGAACGGAAAAGGGTGTTATCAAATAAATAACAAAAAATAGAAGATAATAATATAATATTAAAAATTATTTGAAGTCATTACCTATACAAATTATCTTTGTAAAAAGAAGTGAGATCCCGATGAAAATAATTACAAAATAAAAAAAGATGTGAAATCAAAATGAGCTGTAAGTACATAAAGGTGCTTTCAGTCAAATACTTGGCGTGGCCAGGCAAGGACAAGGTGTCGATGAATAAGAATTGTTTAAAAACGCAAAATAATGAAATTGTACTCATATTGTTAGAGTTTTAAATTGACAAATTATCTGAAAGCTTGTGAGAGGAAAGGTATCTGTATCGATGAAAGATCTTGGAATTATTTTAAAATGCAATATAATGAAAATGTACTCATATTCTCTGAGCTTTAAATGGACAAATTATCTGAAAGCCTGCGAGAGGGAAGGTATGGGTATCGATAATCAGAGAATACCTTGCCTGGCCACGCCAAATATTTGTCTTCCAGGCCGCGGACATCTAGGCAAATGTCTAGATGTTACATTTTATCGTCACATTATTAAAATGCCGGCGATATGAGTAATGGAATGTATGAACACAGCATTTTAGCTGTGTATATGTAGTTGTGTCATCTTAAGCGCAGGTGGAAAGCACCTTTATGTACTTGCAGCTCATTTTGATTTCACATCTTTTTTTACAATGTATATTTTCTTCTATTTTTTTGTGATTTACTCTTTTCCGTCCTCGATTTCATCATGTACTTGGCGTATTTTTGTACTCTTTTTAAGTTTTTTTATGGGGATATTATATATTCGCTGAATTAGCATGTTTTATTTGTAACACAAGATATATTGAAGTATTTTATAAAAAAAATAATTCAATCATGAGCAAGAATTACGATTACAGTATTCACAGTAAGCAAATTCACTTGAGGTAAAAAAATCTTTAAAAATATTTAACTTAAATCACGCCCGTGATCGTGATTCTGCGATCACGGTGATAAATCACTGTTAGTGATTTTGGACTCCATCCCTAGTCATAATGCGTGCAGCAACTACAGAAAATCAAACCATGGGCAACGAGGAGATATAACAAGAGGCGTCACTCCGGGCGGAACCATTGAAGTCCTTACTTCACCTTGGCATTTAAATTGGTTGTCTATTCGAGCGGGATATTCAAGTCGACTAAATGTACCTTACCGCAGTTGGCTGATTATTGCCGAAGTTTACCGATCATTGCCGAATGGGCATATTACGTGTTGTAGCAGGGATTTTCAGAGTAAGGATGCGGATGGGTTCGCTGCCCGTGGAGCGCTGATCCGCTCTACTCACGTTTGCTCTTGGTGTCTGCTTCCCGCTTCTTCGGGTGACAATTAGCAATGAATTGAATAAATAGATTTAAACTTATTTGTGTTGTAACTTGGTTTTAGTTTATATTTTAAAGTAGGACAAATTAAATAATACGTCTAATTGCTTTGGGCGTTGATCAACGAGTGCAGATGTACAAAGATGTCGTTCAGAATCGAAATGTAACATGTTTTTGTTAATAAAGATATCCAATTATACAAATAGTTTCTTAATTAATTATTTAACGAATTATTTGATTGGTTCTTCGTTCGCTACGAGCGTTTCATGTGGTATCGGTGATTTTATAGCAAAGCAACCGAAACCAATATATAATCAATATTATTTGGCAAGCGTCTCTAAGTAGTATTCACTGGAATATTTTGTTCATAGTTTCAGTTGCTTCGCTTGACAATTTAAATTTGGCGCGTCTAAACTTGGCTACGAAGAGCCATCTAACATTAAGCTCTTTTCACATTTCACCATGCGGTACTGTTGCGACTCCCATCTAGCGGCGTGTAGTATAAACTTTAGAAGCGCGAAGTTCGAATCGGATCACACGAATGTAATAGGAAAGGGAGACAAAGTGAAGTTCGCACAAGACCGAGGGGTTTGAAATAGTTAGATATTCTTTTAATAAGAGGACTTCAAGATTATAAATTAATCAATACCCACTTGGAAACGGTTGTTTAAATAAGTGAACTTCTCCTTCCTCCCTTCTCCTAGGTGTGTAATTCCAGCGTAATGTAGTTAAACGCTTGTTTTTTGCAAAAATCGATAACCGAAAGGAATCGGATCGACGAATAGGAATTTAGCTAGTTAATTAGTAAATTTGCGATTGGCTCTTAGAATCTAAGACATTTTGTAATTAACAAAAAAGGTGTAAAACCGGCGGACCTTTTGGAAGCGTCACTCGAGCCCCGAAAGCAATAGTGAACGGACGTACTCATCAATAAAATTCTCAAAGATTTATTTTGTGTTAAAATCGTTGTTAAAATTGATTAAAGTTATAATTTATTGTGTTCAAATCGTTTATTCAATTATTATTATCGTTTGCATTATATTTATTATACAAAAATCCGCGTCCAAGGAGCAGAGTGCCTTAGCGCTCCACGGGCATCGTCCCGCGCCCGAATTCCCTACGAAGGATCCAGAGGAACCAGCCGGCCACGCAACAGTACACACGGCTCAAACGATTGTGGCCGATCGAGATTCGATTGCATTCGAGCTTACCAGGTTTGGCTTTTTCTCATCGCTAACAGTCTAGAATATTTCATGAACATGGTGAGGGCACTGCCAAGATACAGGTTCCCATTTAGAACACTTCTAATTCATGTTGAAACACCACTGTGGCGGCATCTGCGGCAGATATAGCGTGAAGAAACGGATGATGTTTAATATGAGACATATTCGCGCAGTCCTGTCACAAAGATTAACTTACATTGCTTTGGTTATGTTTATTTTCCCGTTGTTAACATAAAATAACGGATAGTAGATTTTGAAATAAATGCGTATTTCTATGCTCTACATATTTCCACTAATAATGAGCGTGTTAGACGTTAATCTATGAAGACTGCTATGACTAAAATACCACAAGACTTTATTCATCTCAGTATTCTGGTTTCCTAACCCTTGCCATCTCTACGAAATGCATAACATTCGTTTCTGTTGAGATAAGCTAAGTTCAGCGCATTTCCCTTCGTTGTATTGGCTGTACGGGCATCGAAAACTCGATGGACTGAACAGTGAGCGACTCGGGTAGCTTTGGCAGTTTTCGTCTTCCCTCGTTGGTTGCGCAAGAGACGAGCATGTTCGTTTCGTCAGTTATTGTACAATGTGTTCAGCGAAAGCATACATTCCATAACCGTTTAATTAAAATTCCGATAATTGAATTTGTTCTGTACATTCTTCTGTCCCGTTCACATCATAAAACCTGCTTAACAGGTTATGGGCCCAGTTTACTGATTAACTGCGAAAAGTGTGTGAACGCTGTGAGAATCCGGAGAGACGCACGTGGCGCGGTACAAAGGTCGGCCATTGTTCAAGTGACGATTAACAATCGAATTCGCGATGTCGGTCGGAATCTCGGTGAAGAGTGTGAAGCCTTTCGATGGAACGAATTTCCAGGGCTGGAAAGCTCAGGTGAACGTGTTATTTGTCATGAACGATGTTCTTGACATCGTAGATGGCACGAGGGAAGAGCCGGTCACCGGAAACGTGGCTGAGTTGAAGAAACACGTGAAAGATGATGCAACTGCAAAGTTTATAATTCTCTCCAATCTCGACGAAGCTCAACAGGTGTGTGTGCTTTCATGCATTTCTGCGAAAGAAATGTGGAATAAACTGTGCTTAATTCACGAGCAGAAAACGGTGTCCAACAAGTTGGGTCTACTACAAAGGTTTCATGCGTATCGGATGAGCGAAGCGGATACGGCGGTACAGCACGTGGCCAAGATAATGAATATTCATTCGGCGAGTCAGCTCAAGGACGTCGGAGAAGACGTATCGGATGCCACAGTTATGGCAAAAATTCTCGCGAGTCTGACCACGAGGTTCAGCACGTTGCAGGTGGCATGGAACAGTCTCAATCTGCAAGAAAGGCTGATTAGAGAGAACACAAGGCTCATCAGTGACGAAAACGCTTCGGAAGCGTTGGCCGCGACGGCTAAAAATCGACGTCCGCAAGGAGCGAAAAATACCCAGAATAAAAAGGAACTACAGTGTTACAAGTGCCAAAAGATGGGACATTTCGCAAGACAGTGTCGAAGCAAACGGAAGCCACGTGAAGACAGCGAAAAATCTCAAGACAGTGAAAAATTCCGTGACTGCGCATTCGCAGTACAGACAGACAAGGGCTCGGTCGTGATGGGGTCGAAAAGTGTCGAAAACGCTCATGTGCTGTGGATACAAAGTCACGTAATGAGGACCGACCAAAGTGAGATCTGGCTGATCGACAGTGGTGCGTCAAGGCATCTAACGTACCGACGTGACTGGCTTACCGACTACAAGACGGACAACACTAGTAGTATAGCAAGGCGGGTTCTAACCCAGGTCCTCTGACGGGAGCGCGGTGGCGGGGGGAAGTGAGGGCGCGCGGGGGAGCGCGGCGGAGAGAAACATGGGCGCGGGGCCTGCGGGGAGTGGAAGAGCGGTTGCGCGCGCACGAGCCGCGGAGTGGGGGAAACCGCAACTGTGGAGGGGATCACTCCGGGCCGAGCCGCCGCGGAGACCTGACCCACCGTCCCCGAAATTTTTTAGAGGGAGGGAATGACCCCCGAAAAGTCTTTTTCAGACTTTGGCCCACCCCAAAAAAATTTTTCAGACCTAACCCAGGGAGGGGACGGCCCCCAGGATTTTTTTTCAAACCAACATGCGTCGGAAATTGTTTAATAATTTATTTTTTATCCGAAATTGTTTCGGACGATGTCGGGAAAGATCGGGAAAGATCGACGTTCTTTTTTTTTTACGAACCACGTCTTCGGGACGGAAAGAGAGAGCAATACTTCGTTATAAATCTAAATTCGGAGGAGGGAGAGAGACAGCACTACATAACGGTACAATCGCAGATATTCTAAAATTTTTAACCAGCGATCTACCAAACCATTATGTAGCAAGCATTCTAAAGCTAAACAGTATTCTAAAGCGTTCCGATCTAACGTCGCAGCGTATCGCGCGATCGTGTGTAACTTGACTCCTCTGGAGCAGCCGCGTGCGATGACGTCATTTGGCGGCGCGAAGAATGAAATAGAATTATGCGAAGTCAGCAAATCTTAGAGTAAGGTGGCGAAAGGAGAAGGAAGACGGGTAAATGAAATGGAGAAATAATATAGGTTTGAGAATATATATTGTTACAAAATATAAAATATAAAAGAATATAATAAAAGAATATAATAAAAAAGAATATATAAAAAAGAATATAATAAAAAAGAATATAATAAAAAGGATATAAAATATAAAATATAAAATATAAATATAGGAAAAAATAGGAAAATAGGAAAAAAAATAGAAAAATAGAAAATCTAAAAAACTATTAAGATGGGTGGGGGGGAGCTGACGGCGGTGCTGGGGGTGATGGGGGTGATGGGGGCGAATTTGATATGGGGCCCACCTCAGTCCAACATGCAGCTCCTGCCGTAGCCGATCCGCCATGATGGGACCAACCACTGGCCCCGACCGCCGCATCTGCACCCCTTGGGGTGCAATCCGAAGTGCCTGAGCCTCCAAACCCGCCAGCCACGCTCTCAATATATGGAGTGGTATGTCCTAGATCACAAACACAAACGTTGATATAACACTGATACATTAAACATATTAAACATGAAGCATACAAAACAATACAATGTATTACATACCACTGGAGGCGGCGACGGTGGCGATGGCGACGGCGGCGGGGACTGCGGCGGCGGCGACGGCTGCGGCGACGGCTGCGGCGAGCCCCAGCCGCTCGACCAATTTGGGGAATGTGGGGGTGGCGGTTGTAGCGGAGGCGATTGGGGCGGCGATGGTGGTGGCGAGTTCTAAAAGATAATTAGCAATATAATATTCGCACAAACGTCTGATTTAATAGCACTCGGTTTCAAATGTTAAACGCGATAAATGTAAAAATATTTAAATGTACATACCTCGGGGTCACACTCCGGCGCGATCCTCTCCAATCCCATTTTTCACTTTACGCGTTGCACAAGTGTTAAAAAAATTAGACTGCTGTCCGCCAAGATTGGAAGTCAACTGGTCTCGCTGCATCTTCAAGCTCTCGCGTATAAACTCCTATCATGAAATCGAGAAGTGCGTAGCTTTGCAAAAGTCAGATGCTGTTGTTCTCTACCTTCATTTTCGCTGACTATTGTCTCCTTATTCCCACGCATCTTCTTTCCCCTTTTTTCTTTGGACACATTATTCGACTAGATCATACCACTTTGAATGTGTATGGAACATGTATTGAGCCACTTTTATCGTATATCGAACGTGAATCGAACGTGAATCGAACGGGTATTGAACGACTCTGAACGTGAATCGAACGTGAATCGTACCACTCTGAACGTGAATCGAACGTGAATCGTACCACTTTCAACATCAATGGAACCACCTTCAACATCAATCGTACCACTTTCAACATCAAACGTTCCACTTTCAACATCATTCGAACCACTTTCAACATCAATCGGACCACTTTGAACGTGTATGGTACCACTTTCAACATCAATCGAACCACTCCGAACATGTATTGAACCACTTTCAACATGAATCGAACCACCTTGATCGTGTATCGAACGTGTATTGAACCACTTTCAACCACAATCGAACCACTTTCAACATCAAGTGAACCACTTTCAACATGAATCGAAACACTTTGATCGTGTATGGTACCACTTTGATCATGTATTGTACGTGTATGGTAACTTTCAACGTCTATCGTATCACTCTGAACGTGTATCAAACCACTTCTACATAATTATAACTATCGTCTTAATCTATCATACATCATGTGCAGGAGATTAGGTTGGAGAGGGTGAAGAAAAACATTTTATACATTAAAAATTGATTATATTTTATTTAAGCATTTCTCTCTGGCGTTTAGACCACCAGTTGAATATTTTAAATACATTTTGCATGGCACAGTGCTTTGCGTGTCTGCCACATCGCAGAGTATTAATTACATTTAGCTTATTTAGAGATTTGATATCCTCGTAGTCAATGTCCAGCGTCTCAATGACCACGTCCGCTCTGGTATTTTCATCGCGGAAATTCGCAAGCCAGTCGCGTTTCTGCAACCCTTTAACGTATACGATATGGGATGTATCATCTTCTTCGTCGATCGCATCAGCTACAGCTTTCGTAATTAGCTGTTTAGCCATACAGTACGGAACGTCTCCATCGTCCCACCGTAGTCCATGATGTTTTACCACCAACCATCGAATGCTTGATTTGTCAGATTTCGTAAGAAGATATTGTGGCATCGAACTCCCAAAAATATAGTGCGAGAGAATTGTTCCCATTCGTAGGACAGCCACTTCCTTGACGACAAATCTTCCATCGACGATGAATCCTTGCAGGTCAACAAATGTTGGCACGGCCATTATCGATACAATTTATAGGTCCGCTCGCTTCCAAGACAGACGCATCTAAAGACGCTATCCAAGACATAAAGCATCTCGATTTTCACGATGAAATTTTCTTTTGGTATGAATTTGACACAGGAGAGGGCGTGGCAATTTAATGGATTTTGCGCACCACGTTTGTCAGCGGATTATATTCAACCACCCGATGGTGTGGAATCAGACAGTAGGCCGTAGTATTTATCGGCACATTCCCTTTACACTCGAATTCTATGCGCACGTCCACTGTGCCATTCTTGATCGACTCATTTTGTCGCGAGCAATCAATCACCACGAGGGGACCAAATTGTAAAAATTCGGCCACGGTGAATAATGCCTCGTTGCAACTATGTCCATAATACGATTTATGGAATTGCGTATACATATGATACAAGATGGCATGCTTATTCTTGTCAAAGTCCATGTTCATGTCATCGTATGGGTAAAATTCCGAGTTGAGAAAAAGTTTTACATTTGTCAATTTGCAGTTGTTGAACCTAGTAACGTCTTCGCTCATCACATTCCTTCGACCAGTCTGTAGAACAAGGATAATAACTCGGCTTCTCCAGCTGTGCAGATGCCTTCACGGTTCACGAATGCTTGGTTGTACTCTGTAAGAGAGGATACTCGTACAGATCCCACGATTGAAAACAAATGCTCAGGTTTTGCCCACGTCACATGAGGCATCCGCCACTGCACTTTAAGGAATTCAATTTCTGGTTCCAGCATCGGCGATCCTATTAGAGCATTGTTGTCGTTGCGCGATCGTATTAAAATCAATTCGTGACGCACATTAATAATAATGCGTTTGTAGTTCTCACAAAATCCCAGCAAATATTTTAGCGTGATGCAAAAATTGAAATGATTTTTCAATATTGACCCATCGCGTCGTTTCAAGCCCCATCCGGCATTCTCCATATTTTTGTCTTCACTAGATGTCATTGATACATAGTTTTTAAGGGTGCTAGTTATTCCAACGTTTCTGTTGCGATCAATCTCCACGCCATTCAGCTCGTATCGAATCTCATCAAATAAGAACGCCATGCAATTATTTCCCAACGTCACCGTTAATGTATCGTTTGGCTTATTTATCTTCAATTTTCCCTCCACGTAGAGGAAACTTTCACACGGCAATGTGTATAAATCCTGCTGTTGTATGGGTATTCTTATTTCATCGCTGTATCCAAACGTTGAGTTGACGTATGGGTTGTATGTGTGTGTCTCAAGCTTGACGATGCGATCATCAAACGTCGGCTTCCCTCCAATGCTTAGAATGTCAACCATTTTTTTTCAACTTAACCGCGCACAATGAATCCCAATGATTTCAAAAATGCAATGTTCGCAGCACTGAGCCTCTTCTTTTTAGCACAATCAGAGCTGTTGCAGTTGTTGCAGTTGTTGTTGTTGTTGTTGTTGTTGTTGTTGTTGTTGTTGTTGTTGCTGCTGCTGCTGCTGCAAACAATTTCGTTTGGAAGAAACGGGTTTCTGGAGTCGTTCAGCACAAGCATCTCTTTCGGTCACGTCACATGTATTATCGTCGTCGTCGGCGTCGTACGTGCAATCTGATGGTAATCTCTTCACCTCGAAAATCGAGCAGCCGTCCGTCTTGATCCACAACGCGTATTGTTAGATCCGTAATGACCCGTGCGGTGATTGGAAGGTAAATGATCTGCCCGGGCATTTCCGATATCTTATATCCTGGTGGGACTCCCGGAGAAAATTCATGTATCGTATGTACGCGCTTCCCATTGTTGTACGCGCCAGCAGTCACGCTGTATTCTATGCGAATAATGTTCACGTTCATGATATTAATTGGATCGTCCGATTCATGCCACCGTCCAGGTTCTAATACCCGATTCGTCGAGAATCCCAGTAGCGATCCAATGTTATTGGACTTTGTAAAGTCTATGACGAACGAGCAGTACAGCTCGCTTTTCATGGTGTTGTTGTTGGGGCGCAACACTATAGGATACACATCGTTGTCACCGACATCGGTGCCACCGAGATTTTGAGGATACCGCTCGAGTAATCGCTGCTTCAAATACTTGGCAATAGCGTCTAGTTCGTAGGAGCCGTGTGGAATCGTAATGTATTCATGAGTGGTGTCGATGCTATTGTTGATGTCATAGTTTACGACAAAGTAGAATTTATCGTTGCTCGAGGTGATGTTCGGTATTGTATGATAAGTTTCAAAGGTTGTTAGACCAAGCTCGTAATCATCGTCGCTCAAATCTATGGGTGGAAAGTAGCTTACCGCGAGGGTGCTACTCTTGCTGGTTAGAGTGAATGTTAACGACATATTCCGAGCTGTACGACTGGACTGGTACTGAATCAGAGTGGTGGGAAGTCAATCCTTAAATTTGATGCCAATCGTTTGTAGAAAGCGTAGACATAGTTGTCCACAATTGCTCTGATCGTACTTCTGATAAGCCGTTCGATTGTATTCGATTTTCACGACATCTTTGTCCAGATATTGTACCAATTCCTTAGGCGGTTGAAGATTTCCAAAGCTGTCGAAATATATAGCTCAACACCCTCTCTTCGCATACGCCACCCAATGAGTCCCCGGCCCCTCGACATTGTCCAAATTTACGATACCGCTCTCGTTTTGACGTACTCCTCCGACTGGTAGCGCGTTACGCATAAAAACACCTCTAAAGAATGGAATACGCGGACGTTTTGCAAACTCCTCCAATTGAGCATCGGTAGTTACGCCCGCGGGCATTTTTAGTTTCTTTTCGACGTTTTTTTTTTTCGTTTCGATATTCCCTGTCCGTGCTTGTATGGCGCGAGATAAAGTCCACGACCTTCCATGGAGCGATTATGACGTTGCATTTCCTGCAGCTGATGTTGGGCCACCTTATTATCGTTTACCGCCTTGGCTATCCCCGCCGCTCCGCCAGCTAACGATCCGAGAACGCCTAGCAGCGGTAGAAGTGGTAATATACCACCCTGTTTTGCTACTGGAAGAATCCGCTTTTTCGGTGCTCTCTTTGGAATCCTTTTGCGCAATTTTGCTTTCATCCCCATTCCGATTTTCGTCTTGGCCTTCATAGCTGCCCAAACAGCCGTAGCAGCACCTCTTTCACCTAGAGTCGAGTCTCGCGCAACGATGCGTTTTCGCGCTTTGTCAGCGAGTACGTTATCTGCCGCGTGCCTTTCGCCGAGGTGGTTGCTACGCGAATATGCAATATCGTGTTCGCGACACGCTGCGTCCAACGGATTGATGCCTTGATCACCTCTAGCCAATCGTTTTGCCAGATGAGTTCCTGGGCCGCAAAACTGGTACCCTGGGATATGTAATTCGATAGGTAGCGCGTTTATCGCCCGATTTAACAAACCACAACCTTTCTTCACTCGCATCGGCGACATTCGCTACAGTTTTTAATCAATGGTGCTGGACCGTCGATATGCGTTCGCTGCCAAGGGCGATTATAATGTTCCAGACACCGACGATACTGCTGAACCTCAGAATCGGCTTTTATATGCTCGGGCAGTCTGTCCCACAACTGATCAATGTATCTCTCGAAATCTCGCAATAGAATAATCTTTGGTATATATTTCAACTGTTCAGAGGTTAGGTCTCGAATATCACAATTATCCGACAGGACCAGAAGCATTTTGAACACTGAGCTGTTTTGCTTCGGCGCGGATCTATAAATAGGGTGCGTCACCGCTTCGATGTATCAAAATCATTTTTCACAGTTCGCAGCGAGGATGCGATTCGTGCGACAGCCTGTGACGATACGCGTGACAAATTTTCACGATAAATCACGAGTGATGCCCTCGAAAACAAAGCGCAAACATGGCAGCATGCTACCAAACACTATACGGTGCTTCATTTGTGGCCCATCAAATTGTGGAAAGACCAACGTGCTGGTGAGCTTGTTGGAAAGTCCTCACGGTGTCCGCTTCGAGAACGTGTATGTGTACTCCAAGTCGTTGCAACAGCCGAAATACCAGTATTTGGAGAATTTATTCACTCCGATAGATGAAATTGGCTACTTTACGTTTTCGAATAACAGTGATGTCATCCCACCGAGCGAATCGCTTCCGAATTCCATTTTTATCTTTGATGACGTGGCATGCGACAAGCAAGATACGATAAGGGAATACTTTGCAATGGGGCGCCACTCGAACGTTGACTGCTTCTATCTGTGTCAGACGTATGCAAAGATTCCCAAACATCTTATACGCGACAATGCCAATCTGTTGATTCTGTTTAAGCAGGATGGTACCAACTTGAAACATGTGTACAACGATCATGTAAATACTGATATGTCTTACGAGGATTTCTGCGCGCTGTGTCGTAATTGTTGGCAACGAGGGTATGGTTTCGTGGTAATAGACAAGGATAGCGCGATGCCCAATGGACGTTATAGAAAGGGATTTAACGAGTTTGCGCTACCGTGAGATGGTCAATTGTCGTCAACACGTCGGTGGGAAAGCAACGTCTGCTGCACAATGATGATTGATATCGATAGTCTGGAGATTAAGGATCGCGAGAGAATAGCGAAGGAAATTGCAAAAACCAGCGAAGCCATTCGCAAGAAACATCAGGCTTTGAAGTCTGACAAGATAGAGGAAGATATCGCGTTGGAGAGATACTTCAAACCTATCGTCGAACCCTTGAAACATATCGGGGAAAATACCACAGCGGCAGAAGCTGACACATCACCGCTGACAAGCATAGACGTTGAAGAGAATGAAACATTAACGCCTAAAACAAAAATCCAGTCGAAATGGAGCACATCGCGCAAGACAAAGAAGAAACGACACACATCATCGGAATATTCACTCATAACCTCGACACCAGTTCAATCGAAGCGAAAACGACAAAACGATTCCTCGGTTCCTCCCACACCAATAAATACATTTCCCAGTGTACAATTGCTTGCAACCGAGGATGATGATGACGACGTTTTCGAAACTAGTCCAGATGAGTCGTTTGTAACATCAATTAGACAGCAACTTCAAACATCCGAGGGACAAGAAACGTTTCGCAACCATTTCGGTCCGCTGGGGCAAGAATACATGAGCGCCATCCTAAGTATGGATAAGGATACAGCAATTGACTATGTGTACGGCGTATACTTTGTCAATAGTGGAACGATGCTTGGAGATAAGGCTTTCGATATGGACAAGGATGATAATATAATCATCGGTGGTGTAAAATGCAAAGGAACGCCCGGCCTTTACGAACTGATTTTCAAGAGAATTCCCGACGATGCCCTGTACACCGATGCCGATAAACAAAAATACAAAAGTATACTGCTGGCGACGAATGCCTACAGACGCAGTCATTGTGCTCAAAAACCCATATTGGGCAACAAGGGATACAAGTTCAAACATGTAATTGCACCACTAGTCCCCCGCGCATCAACGAGTAAAGCAGGAAAAGGTCTAAGGACACCGCTAGCGATGATAGTAAACGATAGCAAGATCGATTACGTGCATTGGGATGATCCCAACGAGTTGGTGGATCGATTGCGTTTGCTTGAAGCGTCGCGTCAGGCGGGTAACAACTCCCACGATCCCGAAATTCTATCGATTATCGAGGAACTCCGCGAGGTAGGCCTCATTGTATAAAACCACACGCTGATGATGTGCGCAGTATGCATCGAGATGCCGATCAACAAATTTGGGGTGTCGCTCGAGAAGAGTGGAGCAGCAAGAATGGACTATTACAAATGGAGCGGCATGCTTCGAAATTATATGCGAGATAACGCTCTTTGTGTGGACGGTGCCGACTTTGATGCAAAATCACGCAAGATACGACGCATAGCTCAGCCGGTGGCCGATACCGATGCCGTCAATAAACTATACATGGAAAAGAGCATTAAACTTTTGAGAGAGCAGCAAGAAGAATTAGAGAGGAAGCTGGTCGTGTTTCAAAGAGATATGCTGACGTTGCAAAACAGCGTTCAAAAGTTATCGCAGGCGTTGAATTCTATCCCGCAGCAGCACTGCAAAGGAGAATCATGCGAGACGGTTGAACTTGTCCCCGGGCCGATTGGGAGCACTTAATGCATGTACACGATAATTATCGCATCATTCGTGTCAAAGACACCTCTGCGATCAAACATGCAGCCAGTATCGAAATCCAAGAGTAAAGAAAACCATGGTCCCAAGAAGCGACAACTTGTTGAGGAATTGCATGCTCCAGCTCGAAGACATTTCCCGCGGAGGCGCGTCATAGTGCACAGATACGACGATCTGTGGCAAGCTGACGATGTAGAAATGCGTCCATACTCGCGATTCAACCAAGGCCACCACTACATTCTCACCGTTATCGATGTGCTCAGCAAGTATGCATGGGCGGTGCCGCTCAAGACTAAAAGTGGTGCTGAGGAGACCAAAGCGTTTGCAAAGATATTTAGAGATCGATATCCGAAAAATTTGCAAACCGATCAAGGAAAAGAATTTTATAACGCCGATGTGCAGAAACTCTTGACAAAACATGATATTAATCATTATTCGACGTATTCGGTGATGAAGGCCTCCGTCGTAGAACGTTTCAATCGAACTTTGAAGAACAATATGTGGAAAATGTTTACGCTCAATGGAACCTACAGATGGATCGATTCGCTATCGCATCTTCTCGCAGAGTATAACGCGCGAAAACATAGAACCGTCGGAATGCGTCCTCGCGATGTTACCCCTGCGATCGCCGACAAGCTGCTATCCACCGTATACAGCAACATAAAGATCGCTGCTCCGGCGAGATTCAAGTTGGGCGAGTTTGTGCGCGTGAGCAAATTTAAAACCATCTTCGATAAAGGCTATACGCCGAATTGGACAACGGAGGTGTTCAAGATAGCCAAAGTACAGGCAACTAATCCCGCGACGTATTTGCTGGTCGATTCCTGTGGAAAACCTGTTGCCGGAGGATTCTATGAACACGAGCTGCAACGCGTCACCGATCCTGATGTATATCTAATGGAAAAAGTGTTGCGTAGAAAGGGGGATAAGGTATACGTCAAGTGGTTGGGATTTGATAAATCGCACAATTCTTGGATAAATAAAAATAATGTATTGTAACATAATAATACATGATTCAATAAATACAATGATACATATATGTAAATGAGTGAACAATTTTATTTTTACACATTAATTCCAACATTTATAATTTCTATGCATGAGTGAACAATTTTATATTACACAATTCCACTATTTATAATAAATACAATAGTTTTTTTTACAATGGTATTTTATAATGTCCCCAGGGCAGTGTCGGTCGAATCGGGTACGATATGCCGCTTGTCGTCGTACGGACTTAGAGCGATTTTAGATTCCGAAATGGTGTACACTTTGTGCAATTTAGACCGTATGCACGATTGTCTGCAAACCATTTCGATCTCCCTTTGCAAACACTGCGCGTAGTCGTCGAAAGTTATCGTTCTGGCTATGACGTTGGTCTTGACGCCTTTCGCCTTTTTAGTATCTTTTTTGCCGTCTACGCGAAGTGCATACATTTTCGCTCTAAGACCTACGAATTCGGTCATTATCGCGCCATTACTTTCGTCCTTCATCAGCCCTGGAACCTTCTTATTTAAGTGGGGCATATTATATGGATTGTTGATAGGATAATCGCTTGTGTCGAATCTATCGATATCGCGTTTCATGGTCTCGTAGATATCGTCGCATCGAATGTGGTAAATGAGGCTGTCCGTGTCTGTGTATAGAATTTTACAACTTGGTCCGTGCAGGGGAGACATGTACTCGTGATGAAATTCATACAAACAAATTTTTTATATGTCCAGAATGCACATACCCACGCATATCGGTTTGTTGAATTTCACCTCGAGATTTCGCAATTCAACAGCTATTAAATTTTCCGAAAAAACACTTCTGCTATGGAAATTCGGTTTCGCGATCATTGCCTCCGCGCCATATCGCCCTTCCCAATGAGTCAAAAGTTTTACATCCACGTGATTTCGTACATTTTCCATAGTTTTACCGAATACCGCGTTGTTCATCAATTTGTACAAATTTTTTTCGAAGTCGTTTGTCGCACCTGTTCTAAACCGTGTATTGAGTTCGATGTAATCGCGGAGCCAGGGAGATTGAGCGAATTGAAGCACGCGGTGTATTTTTGTAATACGAAGACCGTGACGCGTGCACTGCTGCAGGTTGCGGTAATGGATGACGTAACGCTGCTTATCGTATACCGTCGCGAGTAACTTGTCCTGTCTGCTGCCAGGTGGTTTGGCACGCGTCGGGCAGAACGGTAGATCGGCATGAGCGTCGTGCAGACGTTGCGGATATTCCAGATCTACCTCGAGAATGTATCCCGTGGGCGAATCGACCGCGATCGAAGACACGTCAAATTTTTCAACATCTTCGACCCATTGAAATTTAGCATATGGCAGAGGCTGACACATTGCCCATCCATACAAATTGTTCACGTCAAAGTACATCAAGTACGATGACTCTTCCGATGCGTCGTAAGATGGCATGTACTTGTTATTGGCATGTGCGTATCTTCCGGAACATTGACTTAAACCCCCACGTATACCGCGTTCGATAAACATGACCATATCGACGTCAGTGAGCAATTCGAATGTAATTTTGGTATGTTTTAGCATGGCATCCCACGTGAAACCGGGTAAAGTATAATAATGTGCTGAATCTAATCCGTGACTGTTGATACAACTTTCGCGAAAATTTTCAAAAATATCTACCAATAACAAGACATCTGTTTTCAAATACAAGTCGCTGTATTCGCCCAATGTTCTAATGCCGAAACGCTGCCAGACAGTCTCGGCGTGTGCGTAATCGCTCTCGGATACTGTTTCACCCGTTCACGAACTATAGATTGACTCGCGCGGTGGTAAGCATGAGTCCTGCAGCTTGTTCGCGCAATCAAGATATTCATACGGAAAGATACCCTTTCGCGTCAATAAATTGAAATCCTCGACGGATAATGTTTGAAATTGGGATCGTAAAATTTTTAATTGATCTATGCTAAGAAAAGATGCTAATTTGTCGAGACTGGTGTTGAGAAATTTGTACGAATCGATGAATCGCAATTTAATATAATTTCGCGAGTCTGAATCAGCCGTATTGTCGACATCTTTTGTGAAAGAAATATACTTTTCTTTAGTTATGGGTAATACGTCGACGTGACCTTCGAAAGCGGTAGCTATTTCTTCGAAAATGAAATGTGAATCGTAACCGGATAAATTATGGAAAACTATGGGGATGTAAAACGCATTTTTATAATTTAAATTGCACTCCGAATGTGCTGGGCCTCTAAACCGTCCGGATAGATGACAATGATCGCGAACTCGTACATCGCCAGCCTCGAATGGTTCTTCGCAAATATGACAGTGTGTTGCATGGCGAAATGCCGTCCACCTTTCGGTAGTTAAATCAATCATGGGAACATTACTGGTCAGGATGGGCTTAGCAAAATTCGCAAAATTTTTTAGTTCGTCTACGAACCATGAAACGCAATCCGCGTCGCGGCGACATCGATACACCGATAGCGATGTATCATATGAGCAATGCATATAATAGGCTATGCTGTGTACATTATGGTGTTGGTACGCGCGCAATTTATTATTGTCTATATCACCCGTTCGACTGTCCTCTGTTTTCTCGATGATGCACTCCAGATCGGCGTACACCACGAAGGGGAGCCGCTCCTTCCTACAGTGGTTCTCGAAGCTGAGCAAGTTGTTGCCTTCGCTGGGCAGCAGGATGGCGCAGTCATTCATCTTGCCGCAGTCCAGCCAATGAAGCTCCAACTTCTCAGCAGATCTGAAGTAGTGCATGCATCTGTAAAAAAGAAAACACAAAATTTTTTTTTATTTAATTTGTTTCGCGAGACATTTCAACATTTCATACGTTAATATACGTACCGGTCGCAGATGAATTTCTTTGCCTTCTTCTTGCTCAGCTGTGCGCTCACCAGCCGGGACAAGTCCTTGATCCACACAAAGTGCCCTACATCTCCATCATTCGGTATGTAGAGCAGGTTAATGTGCCGATCCCTCTCTTGGCTGGTGAGCCGCAGCGGAAAGACCGTCGACTCTTTCTCCGCCTCGAAGCTATAGATGTTGATGGAGATTTCGTTCAACCGCTCAAACGTCACAATTTGCTCCAGGGACATTGGGAACTCAATGCCCTGGAGATTTAATACGGAAGCATATGGCGGATATGAACTTGAGCGCTCCGGATGTCTTTCCGCAGGATGAAGAGCGGCGACCACTACCCACGCGAAACACGCATTGTCCGGGGATTGTACACTGATCGTTGCCTTCTTCAAAGATAATATCTGTGGCAACTTGATGTGGCACCCCGCGCGCAGCGGATTGTACTTATTGACATTGACGGTCAGGTTGGGGATTCGCGTCAATACCCATCCGCTGTCGCGTTCCTGGAACTCTTCCAGCGATGCCAGGGTGGGTTCGACGACGCATTACTGGTACCACTCATGCAGATCAGATGTGCCGAAGAGTTCACAGTTTCGGGTATTGATGCTTTTACAAGCACGCTTGTCACCCGCCACAAATTCGCCGTTGAATACAGTGTTCACTTTGAGGTTTCGACGTTTTCTCAAAGCGCCTCGCACGTGCTCCAACACAATGGTCGCCGCATCCTGGAGGAAGTTGCGCGGCTCGATATAGTTCGAATTGAGCACGGCACCAGTTAACACGCGACTATCGAACGCAGTGTCTATTTCGCGCCACAAAAGTCCCGTACTCGAATGTCCAGCACCTTCGCGCACGAAACGTCCGCGCAACGAATGTTTCAGTCCCTCGAGCCGCGCGATTCGAGCAACCAACGATTGTTGAATACCGATCGATAATCGCTGGCGTTTCACTCGGCTGTGTTCTTCTAAAGATTCGATGCACTCGTTGCACCGTTCTTCCCACGCGAGGTATTCTTCCCGCGAACTCAATCGTGCAGATTGATCCCGCAATTGACGTTCTGCTTGCGCGAATTCTTCCATGATCGTAAATGGAATGTAAATGTAACGTCCTCTCCGCGCAACACGTTGCAACGATTTGAGGATTTGTGCAGTTCGGAGCGTGCTTTTATGACTGATACCACGATTTGGTATCTCTGTCTAACTCTTTTGGCGTACCCCGTCCCTCGAATGCACCGCATGCAAAAAAAAAGACGATCCGTCCCAACATGGTTTTGTGCAGTTTCTGCCGATACAGCATAATTCTTTCTATGATTCACGCGTATGACGAATTAGCGCGCAAAAAATCATCCGACACAGTTTCTGCTAACACCGCATAATTCTAAGATTCTGCGCTTCCACAGGTATTATATTATATTCATCCTTGGGGGGTTGGTTCAAATTACATGCGATCGTGCGACAGGCTGCGACGTTAAGATTAAAAAACATTATGGAAAAATTGGTAGCTTTAGAATAAAATGCGGTGGTGGGGGAAACAATTGCACCTCTACTTAAGCCAGTCTCCCGGTCGCTATTCCATCAATCGCACAGTAGCCTCGGTGACTTTGATAGACGAGATACGACTACAAAAATTGTGCAATGCCGAAGCAAACGTTGAACGCATGAATTATTACGTTCCAATAATGCGAGATGATGGCATAGCTCCATGTGGGGATAATACATTTGACAGGTAAGACTTAATTTTCACATATCCTCGAAATTTTTTTATGTTTATTCCTGATACGAGTGGACAATTTCATAGCTTTGATTGTTCTCTTAGTCCGCGCCGAGGATCGCGTATCATGGTCAGAAGATACGCGTTAACATCCATGGGCAGCAAATATTTGGAAATTGGAATCAACGTAGGACCTATGGCCGATGTTGAAGTTCTTCTCGGCGATAATCATGGGAATCATCTTATATTACCATGGCATACATGGAATGTGCTATTCGACAGCCGTGAAACCATCGAAGAACGTGCACAATTACCTGAACCAGACTCGATGCGGATTGATGATTTAATGGTGGAATTTCTTCGGATCTTTGATTCATCGATTGTAAAGATGACGCGAGCTGATAATTCACTGTATTTCAAACTGAATACAGTATCATTTTTATATAATCTTGAGCCATGCATAAGCTATGTGTATCCGCGACTGCATCAAACTGCAGAGGATGTGAGAGTAAAATTTGAAACTTTTGTTAACGTGCTACAGCAGAGCGATGTTGCGTGTGAAACATTAGTTGCGCGCAGCGCTGCTAAAATAATACGTGATAGCGAATATTACGACGAGGATTATCTTGTAGATTGCGAACTGGTAGCATGCGCCATCAATGATATTCTAGCCCATGCTCGTAGGAAAAAATGTTAAATTATATTCTTTTAATTTTAAAGTCTTTTATATTTTATATTTTGTAACAATATATATTCTCAAACCTATATTATTTCTCCATTTCATTTACCCGTCTTCCTTCTCCTTTCGCCACCTTACTCTAAGATTTGCTGACTTCGCATAATTCTATTTCATTCTTCGCGCCGCCAAATAATAATAATAATAATAATAATAATAATAGTAATAATTCCTTATTGCACAACGCACTTACAAAAGAAAACATATAAGTATAACAGAAGAGGAGTGCAAAGGCGAGGTACAGCTGTTGTTAACCTAACCATTTAAAGCTACTTAAAACTAATACTAATAGTATACACGGAAGGAAAGAAAATGTATACAGATAATTAACGTAATCTAGAGTAAGAACAAACGACACATAACAATAGTATACATGTTATTATTGCTGATTAGCAAAAAATAATGTCGCTGCATGCTTGAAAGATGCGAAAGAGGTATCGTCATCGCACGCGGCTGCTCCAGAGGAGTCAAGTTACACACGATCGCGCGATACGCTGCAACGTTAAATCGGAACGCTTTAGAATGCTTGCTACATAATGGTTTGGTAGATCGCTGGTTAAAAATTTTAGAATATCTGCGATTGTACCGCTATGTAGTGCTGTCTCTCTCCCTCCTCCGAATTTAGATTTATAACGAAGTATTGCTCTCTCTTTCCGTCCCGAAGACGTGGTTCGTGAAAGAAAAGAACGTCGATCTTTCCCGATCTTTCCCGACATCGTCCGAAACAATTTCGGATAAAAAATAAATTATTAAACAATTTCCGACGCATGTTGGTTTGAAAAAAAATCCTGGGGGCCGTCCCCTCCCTGGGTTAGGTCTGAAAAATTTTTTTGGGGTGGGCCAAAGTCTGAAAAAGACTTTTCGGGGTCATTCCCTCCCTCTAAAAAATTTCGGGGACGGTGGGTCAGGTATCCGCGGCGGCTCGACCCGGAGTGATCCCCTCCACGGTTGCGGCTTCCCCCACTCCGCGGTTCGTGCGCACGCAACCGCTCTTCCACTCCCCGCAGGCCCCGCGCCCATGTTTCTCTCCGCCGCGCTCCCCCGCGCGCCCTCACTTCCCCCCGCCCCCGCGCTCCCCTCAGAGGACCTGGGTTAGAACCCGCCTTGCTATACTACTAACACTGGAGCTACAATATCACTCGGTGATAATCAGATCTGCAACGTCGCTGGTGAAGTGACGGTGCGAATTAAAAAACTTATCGACGGTATATGGTACGACGCGCGAATCGAAAAAGTGTTGCGCGTTCCGAAATTGCGAAAAATCTTATTCTCCGTCGGAGTATGTACAAAAAGGGGACTCGGAGTGCAATTTGAAAATAATCGGGTCGAAGTGGTGGGCGATGGTGAGATGCTCGCGACGGGCATGAAGCAAGGCAACGATGTATATCGCATGTTCTTCAGTGTCGCGAAAGAAGGAAGCGCCGAAGAAGCGAACATTGCCACGACGAATTTAACCGTGTGGCACGAGAGATTGGGACACGTCAGAAAGCGCGCAAGACGGGAAATTGCCGAAAAAGGACTAGTTAGTGGAGTGTCAATTACGGACAAAAATGACGTTTTCTGCGAACCTTGTCAAATGGGGAAATTACACAGGCTGCCATTTAACAAGAAATTGGTGCGCAACAAGAAAATAAAACCGGGCGAGAAAATGCACTCGGATGTCTGCGGGCCGATGTCAACGAACTCGATTGGAGGATCGACATACTTCTTAACCTTCAAGGGTGAAGCGACCGGCTACAGACACGTGTACTTCATGAAGAAGAAATCCGAAGTGTTCAAGAAATTCAAGATCTTCGAGAAGATGATCGAGAACAAGTTCGGCCGAAAAATGAAAACGCTACGCTCGGACAACGGTCGAGAGTTCGTTAACAAAGAAATGAACGATTATCTCGAAAAATGTGGAATCCAGCAAGAGACGTCGGCACCGTATAACCCGGAACAAAATGGCAAAGCCGAGCGCGATAATCGAACAATAGTTGGAAGTGCGCGCACGATGATAATTGCGAAAAATCTACCTTCAAAGGTAAGGCTCAAGCCTATGGGCAGAAGCAGTGAATTGTGCAATATATGTTCTCAATCGAACTGTATGGACGAGTGGTGCAGTAGCGCCGTACGAGGCGGTGGCTGGGAAATCTCCAAATCTAGAGCATCTACGAATTTTCGGTTCGGATGTGTACGTGCATACTCCCAAACAATTCACGCGTAAATTCGATGCACGAGCGAGCAAGCAAATCTTCGTCGGGTATACAGAGGAATCGACGAATTACCGGGTGTACGATCCAAAAACGAAAAAGGTCAGCATAGCTCGCAATGTCGTATTCAACGAGAAGATCGGAGTGTCGTCTGTGAAAGAAGAAGAAAACGAAGTATTTCTTCCAAGGCCGGAAGACGAGAACGAACACGAGAGCGAGAACGCAATCGACGCCGAAGGAGACGACAGCGACATCGAAGAGCGAAGAGAAGAGGACAACAGCGAAGCCGAGCAGGTATCGGCACAATGCAGATGTTGCCAAATACATCGAACCGATGACGTACGTGGAGGCGATGAATAGCACTAAAGCCGCGCAGTGGGCAAGTGCTATTCAAAACGAGTTCAAAGCTCACGAGGAACGTAAAACTTGGAAACTCGTGAAGAAAATGCCGGAAATGAGACTGATCGACTCAAAATGGGTGTTTCGAGTAAAAAAAGATGCAGACGGAAAGTCGCATCGCTTCAAAGCACGGCTGTGTGCGAGGGACTTCCTGCAACGAGAGGGTATCGACTTTGAAGAAACCTTTTCTCCAGTAGTGAGATATGACTCACTGAGAGTATTGCTGGCTATGGTTGCTGCGAAAAATCTCGAAGTAATGCAGTTCGATGTACAAACTGCATTCCTCTACGGAGAGTTGGAAGAAACGATATTCATGAAAATTCCGGAATGATTAAAGGTGGAAGGAGATCCCAGGAACGTTGTATGCAAGCTTAAGAGGTCTCTCTATGGGTTAAAACAGGCTCCAAGATGTTGGAACCTCAAGTTCACAAAATTTTTGAACCAGTACAACTTCAAAAAATGTGAAGCTGATAAGTGCGTGTACGTGGGGAAATTCAAGAACGACATAGTGTATTTAGCGCTATTTGTCGACGATGGACTGGTCGCTTCGAACAATGTAGGGACAAAGACAGTAATTCAGCGGTTAAGCGAAACGTTCAAAATAACGGTCGAAAACTTAAATGTCTTTGTCGGAATGCAAATTGAACGCGATAGAGAGAGAAAAACGTTAACTATCCATCAGAGCGCGTACACGCGAAAGATAATCGAAAGATTCGGAATGGCAGACGCGAAACCGGTGAGTGTGCCAGCGGATCCGCACGCAGCACTGTCTCCGATCGAGGAGGATGATAGAGATTTGAATAACGTGCCTTATCGTGAAGCAGTCGGGTCGTTAGTTTTCTTAGCAACCGTATCGAGGCCGGATATTGCTTTTGCGGTAAATTCGGTAAGCAAATATTTGAGCAAACACAATGCGACACACTGGCGAGCAGTAAAGCGAATATTGCGTATCTTCAAGGCACGATTGATTACGGTATTAAGTATGTAAGCGGCGGTAGCGAAGCAACATTAATAGGTTTTCCGGGCGCTGACTACGCTGGAGATGTCGAGACGCGAAGATCCACGACGGGATACGTCTTCTGTCTTTCGAATGGAGCTGTCACGTGGTTGTCACAGCGACAACGACTGGTGACGCTACGTACGACGGAAGCCGAGTAGGTGGCTGCATCGACGGGAGCACGAGAAGCAATCTGGTTAAGAAATTTACTTTCAGACATCGAATGTCCCTGTGATGAGGAGACAACTCCATATGTTGATAAACAAAGTGCAATTCAGCTAGTCCGAAATCCAGTATATCATAAGAGAACAAAGCATATAGATGTTCATTTTCACTTTACCCGCGAAAAAGTAAACTTACTTACAATTAGCTATGCAGTTGGATTGATTACGTAAAATTTAATTCGAGACTTTTGGACGGTGGTCGAAGCACGCTTCCTAACTACTTCGGTTACTTCGTCTTAAGGATCGGGGACCGACTCCTAACGAAATTTGATGACTTTATTGGTTCGTGGACTTTCTCAACCCGAGTTTTTTTATTCTTCTTGAACAGCGGCAATTATTGAAAGCGAAGACCATATTTCATGAAAACTTGGTAAGCAGATGTGTAAAGGAAAAATGAAGTTATTTAATATCAGCGCTCGGGGTAAATTGAAGGTTTTGAAGGCTATTGAATACAATCGGAGACTCTCGTACGTCTTCTGGATTAGAGCTATACTCTTATAGCTGTAACGTTAGCCTTTAAGAAATAACAATGCGCGCCACGTATTTGCTTCATTTCTCATTTTCCGTTTCGATCCTGCCTAAAATTTTCTAGATGTGATGTTCGCTTCGAAATTAGGTCCGTTGCGTTGATTGCGTTTCATGCAGCGAGTGCAAAGACGGCATAACTCTCTTCTAGCTCATGATGCGTGCAGCAACTACAGAAAATCAAAGCATGGGCAGCCAATGTGCATATTACAAATGCGCATGCGTATTTGTCGCTTTACGTGTGCTTCTGTATTTCGAATTCGAATACTGTGAACAGGGAAAAGCAGAGTAATTCCGGCTATATAAGCAAGAAACGCTATAAAATTCGAGCAACTTACATATTTGCTAGTTGTTTTATATGAATTGATAGTTTGAAGTGTCCAGTTTTTATTAGTATGACCGAAAAAGCATAAATTTACGTTGTAACAAAGTTGGAAGCAATAACACAAAAATGTCCATTTGACTGGAATTACGGAATTAACGTGGGGTAATTCCGGTCATGATTTTTCTTTATACAAGAACACTGTTAAATTAATAAAAAAAAATATTATTTTTTGTTTTAAAATTAATTACTACATGAATCACAAATGTATTCTTCAGGGGTATTCCATCCTGAACATTCATCATATGCCCATGGACCACATGCTCGATTCAAAATTTACTTTTTTCTTCCTCAGTTTCCTCTTACCTCCATTTTGTGTTTTTATGTGGATGGAAGCGTGTTAAGAAATATTACTGACTTCAGTCTGCCTTATTCGAAATTCTTTTATGTCAGTTGCATTTAAGCCAGAAAAAAGTAATGTTAAAAGCTGGCTACAATTACCCCTCAATTTTGGCCGGTCATACCCCTCAAAGGCAACTTAGAATGTAATAAAACGCACGAATTTGGTAAACATAAACAAATTAAGCTAAAACATACTATTTCGACGAAATGTACTCAGAAAATGACGTTATGAATGGAAATTTTGATTTCTCAACCACGAATAAACTGCACGTTTCATGCGCTAGAAGGGGGAGAATTCTAGAGAATCCTATGTGCCACCAACGCGACCAATGCACTGTATACTGTTGCGTGGCCGGCTGGTTCCTCTGGATCCTTCGTAGGGAATTCGAGCGCGGGACGATGCCCGTGGAGCGGTAAGGCACTCTGCTCCTTGGACGCGGATTTTTGTATAATAAATATAATGAAAACGATAATAATAATTGAATAAAACGATTTGAACACAATAACTTATAACTTTAATCAATTCAAGAAACGATTTTAACACAAAATAAATCTTTGAGATATTTTATTGATAGATACGTCCGTTCACTTTTGCTTTCGGGGCTCGAGTGATGCTTCCAAAAGGTCCGCCGGTTTTACACATTTTTTGTTAATTACAAAATGTCTTAGATTCTAAGAGCCAATCGCAAATTTAGTAATTAACTAGCTAAATTCCTATTCGTCGATCCGATTCCTTTCGGTTATCGATTTTTGCAAAAACAAGAAGTTCACTTATTCAAACAACCGTTTCTTGGCTTGAGTGAATGTTACAAAGGCCAACGCTTTTTCTTCTTTTGTTCATTACAAAATGTCCTTAAAATATAAAAGCCGATCAAATATTTTTAAAATAAATTCTTATTGGTCAATCTATTTTCTTTTCGGATATTGATTTTTAGAAACAAGCGTTTAACAACATTGCTCTGGAATTATACGCTTAGGAGAAGGGATCAAAGTGGAGTTCATTTATTCAAACACCCGTTTCCAAGTGGGTATTGATTAATTATAATTTTGAAGTTTCCTTATTAAAAGAATCTCTAACTATTTTCAAACCCCTCGGGCTTGTGCGAACTTCGCTTTGCTTCCCTTTCCTATTACACTCGTATGATCCGTTTCGAACTTCGCGCTTCTAAAGTTTATTCCACACGCCGCTAGACGGGAGTCGCAACACAATAAACGTGTCTTGAGGCCGGTATTCATAGTCGCTGCTGTTGCGATATCCGCTGGTGTGAATCCGTATATTATATGAAGTTAGCCATAAGACATAGGGATATCAAGGTTTGATGTGAGAGCGAAATTCAAAATACTTTGTAAAGAAAGATTTATTGCAGGCATGCGGGTTCGAAACGAGCAGCAGATGTTTGAACTCAGAAGGCGCACGAGAGGCTTGGATTGCAGTCAGTAATTTTAAAAACTACAGTTACGTGCCACATACATCACTTAAAATCGCTGTCGAATTTATGTTATAATTATATAATCACATTATTTAAAATAAGAAAAGAGAAATTGGAACTTTTTTACTAATACTGGAAATATTGATTTACTGATATCATATTTTCAGAATGTGGAAGTTCTGGCAATTATTTGCATTTATTGCTCTTATTATTATTCTTCCGACTATTGTATGTAACATGTAACAAGGAAAAGTCTCCAAATCGGTCAACAGTTGACTCCCTGATTTTTTTTTGTAATTCTTCACGGTCCTATGCAGAGATGGGCATTATTTAAATAAAAGAATATACTTCCGAATGTCCCCAGTGGCCGATCGACACGAGGTTTCGGAGAGGGTGTGTGTACCCTAAATCTAAAATTCTGTTTAGCTTCGGATATTTAGTTTCCTTTGATTATTCGAAGGCCTTTCATCTTGAGCTTCGAATACTATTTCATCTGTCATCGTATTTTTATCCTAAGATCGTATGCAGATATATTGGCCGGTCGATTCGTTTTCGTGAACAGCGATCGAGGAGAAATCAGTCACCACCATCTGACGATGGTGGATTTGTCAGTTGGAGTTCCGTGGGCACCGAAGGGTATATCTGAATACGATCTTAGAAGCTCGAATAACAGACGAGAACCTTTGTGGTCCGAGCCGCGCGAAATCACCGTTGCTTGGTGATGTGTCATTGATCACAGTAAAGTCTCGTTACGGTCTCGGCAAAGAGGAGATATAATAAGAGGCGTCACTCGACAAGGACAGAAATAAACTGGGGAAATCACTAGACAACCAATTTAAATGTCCACTCGGCATGGATCGGTAAACTTCGACAATAATCAGCCAACTGCGGTAAGGTAGATTTAGTTGATTTGAATATCCCGCTCGAATAGACAACCAATTTAAATGCCAAGGTCAAGTAAGGACTTCAAACGTTCCGCCCGGAGTGACGTCCCTTATTATATCTCCTCTTTGGTCTCGGTTTGGTGTACACGATACGGACTTTTCGCTATCCCCACCACTTCTGTTTCAGTCTTGTCTGGCGAAGGCGAGAGCGAGATGAAACGAGAGCGAGCGAAGGCACTGAAAGCGAGTCAGGACAGTACGAGCAGACGACGCGTTGATATTTTGTCTCGCTCCGTCTTTCGGACACCTGACACTCCGTCCTTTGTGCGCGCGAGAGGCGTGCGCGATGGTCACAAGCGCTTACGGCGGCACGGGAATCGCTTCGCAAATCTTGAGGCAGGCCCGGCTCAAATCTTTTTTGCGCTCTTGGCGAACTGGTCAAATTGCGCCCTTTATTATAATACATTTATTTGAGATTGTTTATGACATTATTCTGAAAAAATAGGTAACTGCTAGGGCGTAAGGTTGAGAATAGGTGCAAAATGGTCTTTTCATTGTTGGCATTGTTCAAAATAAATTTTTAAATGAAATACTGCAAATTGAACTACAACGGTTTTATACTACGAGTAAAAATTAAGACTAAGGACATCAATGTACTCAAATAAATGTATTATAATAAAGGGCGCAATTTGACAAGTTCGTCTAGGGCGTAAAAAAGACTTGAGCCGGGCCTGCGTCAAGTCAACTTGTAAGGGCATGCGACCATCGCGCACGCCCGCCGCGCACGCAAAGCATTCCATCTCGCTCCCCCCTTTGGCCAGAAAGAAGCGAGAAACTCACACTTGGAATTAGGGCTCCGTTCACGATAGGGGCTCACCGCCGGTCCCGACCAGCGAGCGGCTAACTAGATTTTACTAGAAACAGAATTTGATATTTTTCATCGTATCAATATGAAAGTGACACGGATGGATTCCTGGCATTCTCCCGATTAAATTGACAGAAAATAATTTAAATCGGACTATTTTTAACGAAACGGGCTTTCAATCGTGCAAACAATGTTTCACGTAATTTTCTTCAAAATATGGTCCGAATATTATAATTTTTTGGGCCAATTTGATCGAGAAAACATGAGGAATTGATGGACGTCACTTTTGCAAAGATCTGATTAAAAATGCAGAACTGCAGATTTGTCACTGCTTAGTGCGCAACATTGTATGGCCCCGCTAGTTTCGAGCGTCGAAACCCACGAAACTCAGCGAGTCGCATGATTGCCAGCGTGAAGGACAAGAGGAGACTTTCCATGGCGAAGGAAAGTCAGCCTTCTATAGAACTCAAATCAAGAAAGACTTTACTGACAAACTTTATATTCACGTCAAATAAATACTTTAATTGTAAAATTTAGACGACGAACTATTGTTGAATTTCGCCAGTTCTTTCATATGCATTACTTGGTTGGGAATTCGTGATCCCAAAGTTTCATGCATTTCCCTATTAGAAATGTTGCTTCAAGTCTTCATTCAAGTCATCATGGCTTTTTCTCGTACATAGAACATATATATGTTCGCGAGTACGGGTCACGAATGACGCGACTTTGGTTTCCCAAATAAATTCACATTTATCAGGGCCCTCGCCCGAACCGCTTGACAAGGAGACTGAATGACGTAAACCGAGTGCGAGTGAAATAGCGGCGCACCAGCGAGAGACCCTCGGTCGACGGCGACTTGAGTCATCGAGTATTGAATATGAAAATGTTCATATTTCTCATTACACCTTAATAAGAGTGTTACCACCGATGGATTGGTGAGTTTATGTCCACGAAAATGAGTCGAGACGCGAAGCAATTCAGTCTATTTTTTCATATGAATACATGATTAGGACACACACTACGTTCACTAAAAGTGGACCGAATTGCTCCATGTTTGGCATCATTTTCATCGAGAAACCCTAAAAACTCCATTGGTAATACTTTCATCAACAGTTATCAAAAACATAAACATTTTATCTGGTCCGTCGGTTTTATTACTCTCGGCTGTCAACGGGTGGTCTACTCGGGCCCGAAGGTCCTCGCTCGCAGCGAGAAAGCAAAACAGTGGGGTGGGTAGGTCTTTCCCGATAATCCAAGCCTAACCATTTGCGTACTTCACACTATTATTTATTAGCATTTATACGAGGTAATTCGCTAGCTAGAATCGTCAAATGCGATGCTTGCCAACAATCATGTGTCTCGCTGAGTTTTGTGGGCTTCGACGCTCGAAACCAGCGGGGCTATACAATGTTGCACACTAAGCAGTGACGAATCTGAAGTTCTGCAATTTCTAATCAGATCTTTGCGAAAGTGACGTCAATCGATTCCTTATGTTTTCTCGATCAAATTGGCCCCAAGAATGATACAATTCGGACCATAATTAAGGAAATTAATCAACAATAAATTTAGAGCGGCTATTTCATTCTTTCGCTCTACATTTGTGAACTTTTTATCATCTTTCCGAAGCATTATTATTACGCCGTAACAGTATCTTTAGGAAATCGGGTATAGCATAGAGGTTATATTTTCTGTCACTTCGAGGATAGAAAATCCGCTCCTCCAAGTGATAGAAAATCCGCTCCTCCAAGTGACAGAAAATATAACCTATATGCTATATCCAATTTCCTAAAGATACTGTTGTGGCGTAATAATAATGCTTCGGAAGGATGATAAAAAGTTCACAAATGTAGCGCAAAAGAACGAACTAGCCGCCCAACATTTATTGTCATATAGCATATACGTAAGTTTTATTTTCTGTCACTTCGAGGAGGGGACCACATAATAATCACGCGCCTCCAGCCTGCGCATTTTCACTAGCCCAAATCAACATCCAAGACAATTTTATATATAATGTTTGTCCGTAACTGTTTTCTGCATATGACGTAATTATATTGTAATAAGTGTATTTCATGTTCTGTTTCAGTGTTTTGCTAATAAAAAAATGTCTAACCCAACGAACTTCATTTTTTGGGCCACATCCCCTCATCTATTTTTCCTTTTCACTTATAATTCCTTACTGCCAACGTAGAATATTGTAGCATAAGCACATTTCAGTAATTAAAATGTACAATGAATTTTCTACGTTTGCAGTACCAGGAGACTTTCCGTTTAAATTTTTACAAGTACAACGCAACAGCTGAGAATTTCTTTCCACATTCAGAATAGAATATGGAAATAGCAAACAGCTCTAAGGAAATATCAGTGAAAACGGAAAGTAAATGAGGGAATGTCACCAGAAAATGAAGTTTGTTAAGTTATGTTTGTTTGTTAAGTTTGTTAAGTTTGTTAAGTTAAAATTGTCTTGGATGTTGAATTGGGCTAGTGAAAATGCGCAGGCTGGAGGCGCGTGATTATTATGTGGTCCCCTCCTCGAAGTGACAGAAAATAAAACTTACGTATATGCTATATGACAATAAATGTTGGGCGGCTAGTTCGTTCTTTTGCGCTACATTTGTGAACTTTTTATCATCCTTCCGAAGCATTATTATTACGCCACAACAGTATCTTTAGGAAATTGGATATAGCATATAGGTTATATTTTCTGTCACTTGGAGGAGCGGATTTTCTATCACTTGGAGGAGCGGATTTTCTATCCTCGAAGTGACAGAAAATATAACCTCTATGCTATACCCGATTTCCTAAAGATACTGTTACGGCGTAATAATAATGCTTCGGAAAGATGATAAAAAGTTCACAAATGTAGAGCGAAAGAATGAAATAGCCGCTCTAAATTTATTGTTTATTAATTTCCTTAATTATGGTCCGAATTATATCATTCTTGGGGCCAATTTGATCGAGAAAACATAAGGAATCGATTGACGTCACTTTCGCAAAGATCTGATTAGAAATTGCAGAACTTCAGATTCGTCACTGCTTAGTGTGCAACATTGTATAGCCCCGCTGGTTTCGAGCGTCGAAGCCCACAAAACTCAGCGAGACACATGATTGTTGGCAAGCATCGCATTTGACGATTCTAGCTAGCGAATTACCTCGTATAAATGCTAATAAATAATAGTGTGAAGTACGCAAATGGTTAGGCTTGGATTATCGGGAAAGACCTACCCACCCCACTGTTTTGCTTTCTCGCTGCGAGCGAGGACCTTCGGGCCCGAGTAGACCACCCGTTGACAGCCGAGAGTAATAAAACCGACGGACCAGATAAAATGTTTATGTTTTTGATAACTGTTGATGAAAGTATTACCAATGGAGTTTTTAGGGTTTCTCGATGAAAATGATGCCAAACATGGAGCAATTCGGTCCACTTTTAGTGAACGTAGTGTGTGTCCTAATCATGTATTCATATGAAAAAATAGACTGAATTGCTTCGCGTCTCGACTCATTTTCGTGGACATAAACTCACCAATCCATCGGTGGTAACACTCTTATTAAGGTGTAATGAGAAATATGAACATTTTCATATTCAATACTCGATGACTCAAGTCGCCGTCGACCGAGGGTCTCTCGCTGGTGCGCCGCTATTTCACTCGCACTCGGTTTACGTCATTCAGTCTCCTTGTCAAGCGGTTCGGGCGAGGGCCCTGATAAATGTGAATTTATTTGGGAAACCAAAGTCGCGTCATTCGTGACCCGTACTCGCGAACATATATATGTTCTATGTACGAGAAAAAGCCATGATGACTTGAATGAAGACTTGAAGCAACATTTCTAATAGGGAAATGCATGAAACTTTGGGATCACGAATTCCCAACCAAGTAATGCATATGAAAGAACTGGCGAAATTCAACAATAGTTCGTCGTCTAAATTTTACAATTAAAGTATTTATTTGACGTGAATATAAAGTTTGTCAGTAAAGTCTTTCTTGATTTGAGTTCTATAGAAGGCTGACTTTCCTTCGCCATGGAAAGTCTCCTCTTGTCCTTCACGCTGGCAATCATGCGACTCGCTGAGTTTCGTGGGTTTCGACGCTCGAAACTAGCGGGGCCATACAATGTTGCGCACTAAGCAGTGACAAATCTGCAGTTCTGCATTTTTAATCAGATCTTTGCAAAAGTGACGTCCATCAATTCCTCATGTTTTCTCGATCAAATTGGCCCAAAAAATTATAATATTCGGACCATATTTTGAAGAAAACTACGTGAAACATTGTTTGCACGATTGAAAGCTCATTTCGTTAAAAATAGTCCGATTTAAATTATTTTCTGTCAATTTAATCGGGAGAATGCCAGGAATCCATTTGCGTCACTTTCATATTGATACGATGAAAAATAAACAAATTCTGTTTTTAGTAAAGTCTCGTTAGCCGCTCGCTGGTCGGGACCGGCAGTGAGCCCGTATCGTGAACGGAGCCCTAATTCCAAGTGTGAGTTTCTCGCTCTCGTTTCATCTCGCTGTCGCCTTCGCCGGACAAGACTGAAACAGAAGTGGTGAGGATAGCGAAAAGTCCGTATCGTATACACCAAACCGAGACCGTAACGAGACTTTACTGTAATCGATGACACATCAACTCGGACCACAAAGGTTCTCGTCGGTTATTCGAGCTTCTAAGATCGTATTCAGATATACCCTTCGGTGGCCACGGAACTCCAACTGACAAATCCACGATCGTCAGATGGTGGTACTGATTTCTCCTAGATCGCTGTTCACGAAAACGAATCGACCGGCCAATATATCTGCATACGATCTTAGGATAAAAATACGATGAAAGATGAAATAGTATTCGAAGCTCAAGATGAAAGGCCTTCGAATAATCAAAGGAAACTAAATATCCGAAGCTAAACAGAATTTTGAATTTAGGATACACACACCCTCCCCGATACCTCGTGTCGATCGGCCACTGGGGCCATTCAGAAGTATATTCTTTTATTTAAATAATGCCCATCTCTGCACAGGACCGTAAAGAATTACAAAAAAAAAAATCAGGGAGTCAACTGTTGACCGATTTGGAGACTTTTCCTTGTTACATGTTACATACAATAGTCGGAAGAATAATAATAAGAGCAATAATTGCAAATAATTGCCAGAACTTCCACATTCTGAAAATATGATATCAGTAAATCAATATTTCCTGTATTAGTAAAAAAGTTCCAATTTCTCTTTTCTTATTTTAAATAATGTGATCATATAATTATAACATAAATTCGACAGCGATTTCAAGTGATGTATATGTCACGGTAAAAGCATTAATTTAGTAAATGTATACAATTCCCAGTAGTTCCTGGTTAATATATGCCTAAAATGCATATAACCTAACCTACAATCGTACGAAAATGTATACATTGACTGCATCACGCTTTTACTGTGGCACATGTATCCAGCTAACGCTTCAGTTTTGCTATGATTCCACGTTAGCAGTCCTCCCGAGTAGGTGCCATCTCGTATCCACTACCTGAACTAAATTTGTCACGTGACTTGCCCTGTATTATCGCCAACATGGCGGAACTCGTGTTTGGGAACGCAGTCACGAAATTACGTTGTTTGTCCTTATATGAGCAGATTTTGGGCTGGGTGGGGTCTCATTCGAAGGAGGAAGGTTCAGTGCAGCGCGCTCTGGTCATTGTTTGGGTCATAAAATTCTTTTAGTGACTTAAAAATTCTTAGATTCTTACGGGTGTATTTTGTCGAATTTTGCTCTACTTTGAACACTCATATTATTAGATATCAACACAATCTCGTCGAACCATGATCAGAGCGCGCTGCACTGAACCTTCGTCTTTCGAATGAGACCTCACCCAGCCCAAAATCTGCTAATATAAGGAAAAACAACGTAATTTCCCAAACCCATGTTTCGGGCCAGATTGTGTCGGTATACAGCGCGCTGCATTACCCGTGTCTACCCCCTTAAGGTAGGATAAATCCTTTCGTACTGTAACCAATATTTTATTGGATCAGTTTTGCGATCCAACAGTGGTTGATTTAAATAATGTTTTAGATCCGTTGGTATTTCGTCTTTGGGTAGCTCTCTTGCTGTTCTAAAATTCTTGGCTTTAATTAAATTATCGTGAAATGACCACAAGTCGTCATGATCTGTATTCGCACATATTTCCCTACATTAGATGTCGTATCTGATCTGCTTTTGTGATCCATGTCCTTCATCCACCGGGCAATGCGATTAATAGCATTGGAATAAGTTATTGCTTGACTAAAATGAATTTTCTTAAAACGTGGGTCTAGAATAGTTGAAGTGGCCATTATAGAATTACTTTCTATTTGACCAAACCTTGCTGACACAGATTCATTTAAACTGTTCACTAAACTAATTGCTGTAGACGTTTTTACATTTGATCTTAACAATTGTATTTTGTTTTTCAAGTACTTGAGTAAAGGGATAATTTTACTTGCTGTAACATAATGTTCTGCACATAGCTCTTTTTAAATTTTCTGCAACGGCTGTAATATATCAATAATTTCATTTGCCAATTGGATTTCCACTGCTGTTAGCATCAGCGGCGAGCCAGGCATATTTAACAAAACTGAACCAATATCTGTGGACATCTTAACAAATCTTTGGAACATCTCAAATGTCGAATTCCAGCGAGTATCTACTGCCTGTATCAACTTTAAGTCACTGAGTTTTCGCAGCTCAGCGGCAGCTGTAACTGATCATTTAAAAAAAGTTACAATTTTTTTGCATAAGTCCGTTGCCTCTGGGAAGTCCATCGTATCTTGTGCCACTAAATTTATTGCATGAGCAAAACATGATATATGTTTTATAGCTCCAACAGTATCCTTCACCGCTTTTTTCATGTTTGCTCCACTATCGGTTACAAAAACTATAATCTTATTTTCATTAATGTTCCAGTCTTGTAATATAATTTTAATTGCACTGCTTATATTATCAGACGTATGTCGTTTTATTAATTCTGTCAGACCAATTACAGTAGATTTCATTTCATTATCATGAATATAATGGGCAGTCACCCCCAAATAACTGACTGTATTTAAAATATCGGTCCAAATATCGGTAGTGATCGAAAAATTATCGATGGTTTTTAATCTTTCCTTTATGCACGAGGATAAATACTCATAGTTTTCCTCTATTTTCTTGGTCACGCTTTTCCTACCAGGTACCGAATATAACGGGACAACTGTTTTCATGAAATTCCGAAAACCTTCGTTATCTACAGTTTTAAGCGGCATATTATCTTTTGCAATCATGTAAATGAGCGCATTCGTTATCTCGCTTGCCCTTTTGCCTCCTTCTAAAAAGGTATAGATTTTTGTACATGTGTGATAAAATTTAAGTTTTTGTTATTTCAAAAGAAAAACATGTATAATTAGTTATGATATATAATTTACATTACCTTCAAGTAATTTTATTTGCTTGAAAGCATAATCGATTCTCGGTTGAAAATCTGATATGTGGGCGGAATGAGATGGCGAAGCAAGTGAAGTTGTGAAATCAAGATCGGATAAATCCATGACCGTATCTGGTATAACTGTAGATGTAGATGTAGATGGTGTAGACACAAAATTTTGCATTATGTTACTATCAGTTGTAAGAATCTAAAAATAAACAAGAATAAGCAAATCATATGATACAATAATTAATGCATGTAATGTAAAAAATAATCTAAAATATTGATTTGCAGAATTGTCTGTTTCTTCTCTATAAGGAGTCTTATCACCCTCATTTTCTAATAAAGCAGTTTTCACTTCCTTATTATGCAGATGATTCCTCTTCCAATGATTTTTTAAATTTGTCGTACCACCACCTTTACCACCAGACTTCACCTCTCGATTACAAATTTTACAGAGTCCACCATCTGCATTCTTTACAAAAAATCGCCAAACAAGAGATTGCTTTACTTTTGGCACTGAAAAAGTATTGTACATTTTTATATGCAATCCAGAAATACAAGTTGCAAATCTAACAATCCACCAATTTAAAAGATATGCATATATAAAGCCAAATATTTTTATACATTTCGCACTTTTTCACCTTAAAGCTGAGAGATTAGAAAAAAATGTTATGTTTTAAAAAAGCAATTCCAACATTAGTCAAGCATACTTACTTTTTGTACTGTTTTCTGTGTATCACGCAAAGTCGACAAATCAAAACACCAAAATATAAATTATAATTTTGTATAATACAGGAAACATGCTGCGGAAGGACAAAGCAAAACATTGGAAATGGGCGTAAAAATGCATATGGAAACAAGCAAGATATATAAATAAAATTATGAAAAAGCACAATATTAAAATCCACACCAAAAAAGAAATATTTACACAATATTTAATTATAATTCAATACGTACCAACTTCTGTATTAATTTATTGTATTCCGTAAAGCATCTAGTAAAACTTCTAGTAATCACTCAACTCACTCACTGTGCACTGTGCAGTGTGCAGTGCCACAAGGAAGAATGGTAAAGAAAGATCCAGAACTATCCAGAATCATGCAGAACAAAAGAATCGTATATAAATTTGGCGCGAATCCTGTATAAATTTGGCGGGAATCGTGTATAAATGGCGGGAAACGTATAAGACCAGGAAAATCTACGCATCAAGCAGTTTGATTGGTTCTTTCACTAGTGGCAGTTAATTCCCTCTGTTGCGCGATTTACTGAAGAGTTCCAAATGAAACGCAGGTTCGTGCCCGTGGAGCGCTAACGTACTCTGCTCGCGAAAATAGTGCGGGAATTTTAAAAGATTCTACAAGGTAAAATTTGAATTATGCGTATATTGTTACAAAAAAGAAAACACAAGACTGTTTTCTAGTCTGCTGACAAGATTGATCTGTCTTCGTACAAACGAACTCCTCGCTTGTCACCTCCGAGCGCCCTACTCCTCCAATTTCGGCGCGTTCTTCCGATTCCTTCCCTGGATCCTTTCGTCCAATCAAGGTGGTGTTGTCCCTCAAGCTTCGTTAGGGGGTTGTCCTTCAGCCATCTCTCCGTCCTTGGCCCTTCCTTCACGCTTCCCTCCACTCTCGGCTGGTGGTCGAGGCACGCTTTCCGTTTACATACTTTTACATAGGCTGCGTACAGTACATACATTTCTGACAGGTAGCTAAGCGCAACCCTCGGGGTCAAGACGACGTCGCCGGCGCAAAGTTTATGACTTTATGACTTTCAGCCTCTCCCGAGCCGAGTTTTTACCCTAACAGGACATCGGCGATTATAGAAAAAGGGAGGACAGAGTTTTAAGTGATTTTACGAGACGAGCAGCTGCCCGCTCGACGAAATTTGGCACGCAGATGTGGAAGGGAAAGTTAAGCTATTTATTATCCTCGCCTGGCCTAACTGTAGTTTTTTTTTAAAATTACTGAATGCAATCCAAGGCTCTCGTGCGCCTTCTGAGTTCAAACATCCGCTGCTCGTTTCGAACCCGCATGCCTACTATAAATCTTTCTCTACAAAGGATTTTGAATTTCGCTCTCACATCAAACCTTGATATCCCTATGTCTTATGGCTAACTTCATATCATATACGGATACACACCAGCGGATATCGCAACACCTCCCTCCATATACAAAAGGTGTTTCCAATGGAAACAACTTTTAAAAGAAAACAATATATCGATATAAACTTAAGTATGCTAAATTGAATGAATAACTACGCCTCCTCTTCCCGCGCCAGCCCCGCGGTAAACGAGCTACTCGGTCCACCCATTGTCCCGCAGGAAGCGCGAGTTGAAGAATTATAGTTATATCACAAGAATTTACAGTACTAAGATATCATTATTCCATTACTAGGTAATATTAAATCAATTATCATACAATGCATAACTAATATCCAGAAGTAATCAAACGCCCTAACCAAACTTATTTAAGTATTCTTATTCAGTATAATCCATATAAAAAGAAACTGGAATATAGCTAATACATATGATTAAACTATTTACAATGGATCTAATCTTATATACGCTAACTTTAGCTTATTCGCGTGTACTATCTTAGATCTCTGCGCCGTTATTGCTATTTCTATAGTTAGATCGTCATGCATTCGAATAATCTTATAAGGACCAGTCCAGTTAGAGTCAAACTTAGAGGTCTTCGGTTCTCTAAGCAAGTACACATCGTCGTTTACATTAAATTTACGAGGATTAGCATTCTTATCATAATATAATTTACTCTTTTCTTTTGCCTGTTCCAGATTGGCTGCCGCTATAGCTTGAGTAGTAGTGATTATTGTGAAGAGTTGGTCTAAATATTGAGCGAATGTCCGAGGCACTTCCTGCTTAGCGAACTCTGAAGGAATGGTGGCCTTCCTACCAAAGACCAGCTCATGTGGTGTAAAGCCAGTAGCTTCATGCACCGAAGTATTATAAGAAAATATTCCAAATCTAATCCAACCATCCCAGTCAGTCTTAACACAATAGTGCTTCAAATAATCAATGAAGACACGATGAGCCCGCTCCAAGGACCCCAAGACTGTGGGTGGAATGCGGTAGAAGTAATCCTCTGTATTTTGAAGATTTTACAGAAATTCTTCATTATGGCGCTAACAAAATTACTCCCTTGATCTGTGTGGATAACTCGAGGACAACCAAACCGACTGATGAATTGCTCAGCTAAAGCGACTGTGACAGATATGGAATCAATAGTAGGTAATGGAATAGCATCCGAATATTTTGTCAGATTATCCTGGAGTGTTAACAAGTACTTATTTCCCTTTTCTGTTATAGGCAATGGACCAACAATATCCATCTGTACCTTTTCGAAAGCCTTTTCAGGAGTATCAGTAATGTGCATTGGTTGTTTCGTCTTAGCCGAAACCATCTTGTTTCGTTGACAACTTGAACAAGTGCGAATGAAGTTTGAAATTTCTTTTCCCATACCCAACCAATAAAAGTCTTCCCTAAGACGTTTGTAAAGCTTAAAAGCTCCTTGATGACCACCCACCACAGATTCATGGTACTCCTGAATAATGGTAGGTCTTCTTAAAGATGACGGAATTACAATTTCACCGGTACAAGCGGTAATAACGTACTGAGAGCTTTTGAAAATTTCTTTTAGCAACTGCTCTATAGAAATCCATTCAATGGGTGCGAGATTGTTGTGGAATTTCGAAATATTGATAGTCTTCGCATTCAAAGAATCCATAAGGTATTTAAGAGATAACATAGAAGACCTTAAATGTGCTATAGTTTGTTGTTCCGTAGGGACTGTCTTAGAAAATAGATGAAAGATTAGATATTTTTTACCAGGGAAAACCATTGCCTCACCGATGCTAATACGTTGTTGTTTAACTTGTTCCACAGAAAATCTGCCTTGGCTGAACAAATCCCTACTGACTTGTGATACAATTTGACAACTAAGAGTGAAGAAATGGATAAGATTATTTGTTTGAGAATCAGTAGTTCTCAAAATTGCCGCACCCAAGCTCACCGCAGCACCTACTGGACTGCGGAACGCACGGACGATCCACAATCGATCGATCGATCGATACTCTCTGTCACTCTATCGACCAATCAGATTTCCCCACGTCGGTGAATGTTCGAGAAGTTGTCGAGACGCCGTGTACCGGAAGTCCAGTCACTCTTGTTCACATTGTGTAAAAGAAAGGACGCGTTGCTCGCAGAATTCGCTTTAAAACCTTGTGTGCATTCTCTATCATTCTTAAGGGGGTAGACACGTCACGTGGTCTGGCCGATTCGGCAGGTCGGTATTACAGCAGGTTTTTTCTACACTGAAATGGTATTACCCATAGATACGCCGCTGCCTGATGCACGCGAGAGGGAGCTGTTTGCTATTTCCGTATTCTATTCTGAATAAGGAAAGAAATTCTCAGCTGTTGCGTTGTACTTATAAAAATTTAAACGGAAAGTCGGCTGGTACTGCAAACGTAGGAAATTCATTGCACATTTTAATTACTTAAAATGTGCTTATGCTACAATATTCTACGTTAGCAGTAAGGAAATATGAATGAAAACGGAAAATAAATGATGGGATGTCCCCAAAAAATGATGTTTATTAGGTTAGACATTTTTTTATTAGCAAAGCAACGAAACAGAACATGAAATACACTTATTACACGTCCTATGCAGAAAACAGTTATGAACAAACATTATATATAAAATTGTGTTGGATGTTGAATTGGACTAGTGAAAATGCGCAGGCTGGATGCGCGTGATTATTATATGGTCGGCTCTTCGAAGTGACAGAAAATATAACCTAAGTATATGCTATATGACAAGAAATGTTTAGTGGCTATTTCATTCTTTTACGAAACATTTGTGAACATTTTAGCATCCTTCCAAAACATTATTATTACGCCGCAACAGCATCTTTAGGAAATCGAGTATAGCAATTAGGTTATATTTTCTGTCACTTCGAGGACAGAAAAGCCGTTCGTGAAATCCGCTACTGAAAATGCGCAGGCTGGATGCGCGTGATTATTATATGGTCGGCTCCTCGAAGTGACAGAAAATATAACCTAAGTATATGCTATATGACAACAAATGTTTAATAGCTATTTCATTCTTTTACGAAACATTTGTGAACATTTTAGCATCCTTCCAAAACATTATTATTACGCCGCAACAGCATCTTTAGGAAATCGAGTATAGCAATTAGGTTATATTTTCTGTCACTTCGAGGACAGAAAATCCGTTCGTGAAATCCGCTACTGAAAATGCGCAGGCTGGATGCGCGTGATTATTATGTGGTCGGTTTCACGAAGTGACAGAAAATATAACCTAAGTATATGCTATATGACAACAAATGTTTAGTAGCTATTTCATTCTTTTACGAAACATTTGTGAACATTTTAGCATCCTTCCAAAACATTATTATTACGCCGCAACAGCATCTTTAGGAAATCGAGTATAGCAATTAGGTTATATTTTCTGTCACTTCGAGGACAGAAAATCCGTTCGTGAAATCCGCTAGTGAAAATGCGCAGGCTGGATACGCGTGATTATTATGTGGTCGGTTCCACGAAGTGACAGAAAATATAACCTATATGCTATATGACAATAAATGTTTAGTGGCTATTTCATTCTTTTACGAAACATTTGTGAACATTTTAGCATCCTTCCAAAACATTATTATTACGCCGCAACAGCATCTTTAGGAAATCGAGTATAGCAATTAGGTTATATTTTCTGTCACTTCGAGGAGAGAAAATCCGTTCGTGAAATCCACTACTGAAAATGCGCAGGCTGGATGCGCGTGATTATTATGTGGTCGATTCCTCGAAGTGACAGAAAATATAACCTATATGCTATACCCGATTTCCTAAAGATACTGTTGTGGCGTAATAATAATGTTTTGAAACGGTGATAAAAAGTTCACAAATGTTTCGTAAAAGAACGAAATAGCCACTAAACATTTGTTGTCATATAGCATATACTTAGGTTATATTTTCTGTCACTTCGAAGAGCTGACCACATAATAATCACGCGCATCCAGCCTGCGCATTTTCTGTAGCGGATTTCATGAACGGATTCTAAACTGGATGTTTAAATAATTATGAAACACAATGTTTACGGGGTTTATTACGATTTTATTTGTTAAAGATGCTTCAATTCTTTTAATGTTCCTGCCCATATAACCGTTGATTATTAACAAATAATATAAAAAAAAGTACTAAAAAATATTGGGAAACACCGAAGTTATGAGATTTTTTCCGCGAATCCTATGTTACGTGCCCCACTGTCGGGCGATACCATCGCAGGCCGATGTCGATGACGTCGTCCCGATCGTCCTCTCGAAGGTGGCCGACCTTCTTCTATTTTCAGCTACGAGCACCAGCAGGCTATGCACGGGCCTATACCCGGTGGTCGCAACATTGCTCTCCCCTCTGGAAGAGCGGACGTCTCGGCCGCATTGAATCCTCTTCGGAATCTTCGTACCCCTGGCTGAAGAAGTGGTCGTGCAGCCCCGTGGCTTCTTCAGACATCCGCCTCGGCATTTGCCTTCTCGCTCAGGGGAAAACCACGGAAAAACCCTGAGCAAGGCGTGGGTACAACCGGACTTCTCGATCTGCCACGCCGAAACGCTCCAACTTCTGGTCTCACGACGTCTCTAGAACTCTGCAGCTTCCTGTCCCACGACGTCTCTGTAACTCCACAGCTCCTTGTCCCACGACGTTGCTGGAACTCTGCGACTCTTGACCCCACGACGAAATCCACGGGGAGCCCCGGGCGCTTTCCTCTTCCGTGTGTCCCACGACGAAATCCACGGAGAGCTCCGGGTCCAGCAGCCAGGCACGGGTACCGCAGGGCTTCTAATTCTCCCTCGACGAAACACCCCTGGTCCCTTTCCCGCGACGTCCCTGGAACTCCACTCTGGAACGTCCCACGTCGACTTCAATGCTCCAACGCTGCATCCTCCTTCGTGCAGCCTCCGGAACCCCGTGCAGACGCTGCCTCCAGCGCTGCCTCGTTTGCTGGCAGCCTCCTCCAGAAGTACGTCCGACGACGTCTCCACTGCTTCGGCGACGTTCCCTCCTCCTCGTCGAATCCTTGGTCGCGGTCGACCTTCTCCTCCAGGGACTCATCCTCGATGTCCTTCCGGTAGCCGTACGAGCTTGATACTTCAATCCCTTCACGGCTCCAGATTCCATGCAAAAGAGATGGAAAAGCATTAACATTTACTTTCATTTGAGAGAATCCGTTGGAGCTGAAAGAACCGGGAAGACGGAAAGGCGGGACGGAACCGATAACAGGGGATCACAGCTCATGAGCATGTTATCGGCCCGTTCCCCGATCAATCTGCCCAGTACCCCAACTCGTCTGCATTGTCTTTCTTCTGGACTTCTTGTCCTCTTCTCCCTCTTTCAGGCCTTGGCTTTCAGATGGCCCCATTCCTCTTCGTGGCTTCTGGTGCTGACCCAGGGGACCGTCCTGTGCGTCCTGTTAACGCTCCCGTCTCCGCGACATCTCCTCCAGCCGATCCAAGCAGTCGCACCGCTTGTCCGACTGGTGGTTGGAGATGCCATTTCCCGGCTGCTGTCCACCCTGTTGAGGCGGACCTCTTGGTTTGTACAAACCGGGGAGAAGCCAAGATCCACGCCAACAGGGCTAGAGAAGCGGTTCCACGTATGTCCGCGCTCCACTGCGGACTGCTACTCTGTCGTAGCACAGGCGGGGAATTCGGGAACGCGTATCCAGGCCGCGGCGGCAGTCCCCCGACACCTTGTCCCTCGTCGTGGGGTTTCGTGCTCTCTGAAACACTTTAAAGAAACAGAGAGCTGGGCTACGAAGGTAGCCTCCGCAGCCCAGTCCAGTAGATTAGCTTAGACTAATCTTCAGACTTTTCATTCAGAACTTCAAACTCTCTCCTCGAGCGAGAGACTTCCTGGATCTTTGGTCGGCGAACGACCCATCCTGTCTAAACAACTCCACTCTTCGGATCTCTCTCTCATAGGGAATTCGGCCATTCTGCGACGATGTTCGCCCTCGAACTCCCTTCGTCGCAGCTCAGTAACTCTGCGCACTCCAGGCGCCTCCATGTTGCTCAGGTGGTGCCTGCGCTTTGTAAAACTGCTTATTCGACAGCTCTTCATATGCGCTGGATGCACTCGCCGGTGCATTAGTGACTTTGGATTGCAATTGTTTATTCGACAGCTCTTCACATGCGCTGGATGCACTCGCCGATGCAATAGTCACTTTGGATTACAATTGCTTATTCAACAGCTCTTCACATGCGCTGGATGCACTCGCCAGTGCATTAGTCACTTTGGATTGCAATTGTTTATTCCACAGCTCTTCACATGCGCTGGATGCACTCGCCGGTGCTATCGTGATGTTTTCATCCATCGTTTTATGTACTTTCTTGTGTACTCGTACCTGCTCCTCCTTTTTGTATATACGGAGGTTCTCTAATCGGCTGTTGTCGATTGTATCTGCTATCTATAATTTCTGGCAACATGCAGTCTTCATAGAACTTGCTCAGTTTGTCTTCCATCTCTGTTGCCCAGAATCGATCATCTCTCGTTACTGTTGTAACCTTTATTCCTTTCGGCGTCCATAAACAAAAATAGGCCCGTTGCCTTTTCGTTATGTGTAATTGTCCTTGCACTTGATAATAGTAATGATGATTTTTATTCATTTCATTACCCATGAAAATACGCCGTATATTACCAAGTTGCTTTATTGCTTCAGCAGGTGATAAATCCTTGGCCGATTCAGGACACTTTACTTCGACGATTTTATCATGGTCCACGAGGCCGTCAGGAGTTGCACCTAAGTAAGGCACAGTGTCATCGATGAAGAGGCCACATGGTAGAATATGGATTCCTAATTCTTCTTCCATTTGTCTCAAGGCGTTTGCCTCATTTTCCCTTCCGTACTGGAGAGCAGACAAATTTGGAAGTTACGGGTACATTATACACTTCACAGTATTTGCCCGCGGTGTAGTGTTTCGTAATCGGCATACCTTGCCGAAACTGGATGCAGTTAATAATTTTTTTCTATAACTAATCCACTTTTCGCTATTCGCCTGATTGCGAGTTTCCTCTTCGATCTCGCATCGCATCCTTTGCCAGTCATGGAGTATAGCCGCGTGCCTTTTACACTCGGAAGAGTATACTGTCTCTTCCATATCTGGTTTGTCTGCGTTAGGGCCGTAATCCTGGTCGCACGATTGTTTTTTATTTCGGAAGGAGGTTGCTTTCACTTCTTTTTTATATTCCCTTGCTTTTTCTGCTGCACGCTTCCGACGTCCTTCCAGCTTTCTTACCATGGTTGGTGGCTCTTTATCCATTGCCGTACTCAATCTGCTAAACGCCTCTTTTGTATTATATTGGACAACTGCAGCGGTGACTCTGCCCTGATACGAGCCCCCTCGTCCAAAGTTTATCCTTTTGCCTCCGATGAATTTGGCAATGATATTATTAAAACTTTCAACAGCATTGTTATTTAGACCGTGCAGCAAACTGTCAGCTTTAGGGAAAAGTGGCTGCATCGCTTCTTCGATACTCTGATAAATACCAGCTTCTTTCAACCTTGGTACGTAGTCCTCTCTGTTTGGATCAGAGTATTTCTTACAGAAGTATGCTAACTTCTGACACTCCTTGTGTTCACCGAAAACGTGACTCGGTACATTCCTCAAGCCTTCCTTCAAATTTCTTATTCGTTCCTCGAGTGTTATTTCTTCTTGCAACCGGTATTCTGCAGCTTTCTTTATACCAGTACGCAGGCGGAGAGAATTATTCTTTACGACAGCTCTTAGGTCTTTATCGCGGCCTTTTGTTGCGATTTCGTTTATTTTTTTACTGAAATTGCGTAGCAGGTGATTGGTGCATTCTATTTTTCGTACCTGCACCTGGTAGTTTTTATATGGATCACTGTCCAATATCCTCTTGTACACACTGCTATCGCCATCGGCAACTAATATAGAGTATATTAGGCCGTGCATATCTATGCTGCAATTGAAGCCTTCGACAATAGCAACACTCTCCATGCCAGTTGAACTCTGATTACGACCCCAGTTCTTGAAGCAACGATGCTCGCGCGGTTCTTCCTTCTTCGTACCTGCTATTTGGCAAGTCATGCAGAATTTATTCTTCACGCTGATGTACAGCACTTTCTTCGTGTGATATCCCACGATGGCTCCTACGCCAGAGAAAGAATTGTAATCTCCTCCGCGGTAGGACCTTTTCATCCAGCTGCCATCCGCGACAACTGGGATAAACGGTAGATTAGATTCTGCATGTACGTTGCCTCTTGATATAGCTAATGCTTTTTCCTCTTTTCCAGCATCTTCCATTTCGCGTTGTGCGGCCACTTCGAGGGCATCGATTAGGTCATTCTGACATTTCTCGTAGATCCTTTTCGTCATACAGGACACGTTCACGGCAGTCAGTATGTCCTGCAGTTGATTATATCCGCCGCCCGTCATCATTGTTGCGGAAACAATGGCGCGGTTGATATCCATAGTGGCATCACTCTTCCGAAGACAGGATATGTGCTCTGTGTATTTGCACATTTTGCACTCTACATAATACACATTTTCTAGTCCATTCCGTTGACATCTAATTATTTCAAAATGTTCGATGCCACAGCCAATAGTCGAATGTTTTCCAAGATTTTTTATTTGTTCGAAAACATACGGAAAATCAACGAAGTCTATTCCTTCTGAAATTGGATTTTCCGGCTGTTCTGGTTCTACATTTTCTACCACCCAGTAATCGGCATCACTTCCAACATCTTGAGTCATTTCTTCGTTGATGTCTCTTACGGAATGTATCTCATCCCTGTCTGTGTCCAAATCTATTTCTTGTACAATTTCCTCTTCGGCCGCGTTGAAATGTATTTCTTCTAAAATATCTTCCGCGTCCATATCGAAATGTACTTGTTCCACAATTCCTTCGATAATTGGGAAGTCTTGAAAATTTCCTTCGTCTTCTTCGTGTATTCTGTCCGTAAGAAAATCATACGCAGCTGATGTGCTTGGAAATGTTTCGTCGTACGAGGTTCCTGCACGCGTACCTGCTTCCGCCACGGTGCCCTGACCTATCGCGAGGCACGCTGCTGTTTTCAATCGTTGCCTGCATGTAAAGGGTCAATAATCAGTAACACGTGGTACATACATAGAAATAAGAAAAACATACATTAGAAAAGAAAAGCAGGCATAGTAAAAGAAGATATAGTACAGTAAAGTCTCGATGAAAGCGAAAGCCTTGGAACGAAGTAAGTTTAAATACCTGTGTGCGTCTGAGACAATACTAACGCAATCAAAATTTAAAATTAAAACTTGTAGAGTGTGTTTGTATGAATGCGGAGAAAATAGTGAGAGGGGGGGAGAGGGGGGGAATGGAGAGCGAATGATAAGGTATGGTAGAGAAAGAGAGGGAGCAGAAGGATCGTACGAACGAGAGAGACACAGAGCAGTCGAACAATAGAGGTGTACCTGACAATTGATATACTCGTTATGTGCAGTCTAATAAAGTTATATATTTGTTCGCAAAAAGACACAACAAACTTTTTTATTTTTGGTTCCGTTTTCATGAAACTTTTACGAACATGTTTGTTAGAATGTCCTGATTAAAAAATGATACCAAACACGACGTAAATCGGAAAACTTTTACTTATCATGGATACGAATCATTTTTTATACTTATATAATTTTCCAAACCATATCGTGTTTGGTGCCATTCTAATCGGAAAAATTGTCACAAATATGTTGGTAAAAAATTGATTAAAAAAGAACCAAAAATAAAATAATTTTTATCGCGAACCTCGTTTGCATCGGTGTTGTCTCTCACCGATTTTCGATTTCGATTTTTTTATACGCTTCATTGGTTCCAAGGGGGAGCACTCTAACTAGGGGTGATAAAAATTAACATTAACGATACATAGTCACAATTTTTAACCCTAATCGAGATTTTACCGTACTTCCTATATTTGTATAAGTTTGTCGACAGCCTCGAACGTTGGAGAGGAGAGCGAGTGGAAGAAAGGACTGCCGATTGTCCCCATCTTTTTCATTCGCAGTCCTTCTCTGCGGCCGACGCATATTACCACTAAATATGTGTTATCTAAATTATATCGTGTTTAGTGTCATTTATCATTAAGGAAACATCACAAATGTTACGATGCTTTATTTATGAAAATATTATTATTATTGCATTACTGTGAATATCATTCTAATTTATCTTCGCGATACAAAGAGGGACGTAGCGTGATACAAATGTTCCTCTTAGACAACGTGATTCCCTCGCTACGCAAACCGAAGGACATGCACTTTTGGCCCGTTTTCTTTTCACACGCAACATCTACACAGCCGTCCGCTACTCGCAAGCGAAGGCAGCCACAAGCAGACTGCGCTGCGATACGCTGCTGTGTCTGTATGCAGGCACGCATGCACTTGACCGCGTGTGAAAAGGATACTTTTCGCATTTCAATCCTGGGTCATTCAACGCGAAATCGGACATTTTTCGGAGTACCATTTGAGATTTTTGTGAAACTTGCATATGTTGTAGTCTTTAGTGATACATAAACGTATTTCAAAGAATTTTTCAAAATTTTCAAGATCGTGGAAATTGATTTTTTTTCATTAAATTATAACTGTTGAACTAAGAGAAAGGTAAGAATAAGCTTGTGGGTGCTTACACTGGGGAAGTAAGAGTACCTAATAAAAATTATGTCACTTAAAAAAAAGAAATTTTAGACCATTTATTCTGCAATTGCTTTAAAGAAATACAATTTTATACCAGCAGGGCGCTATTTCAAAATTTGAAAAAATGAGGATACAGCCCTAGTTGTGCTCTTTATGATCACGTTTTCAGAAACGCGGACACTTTAAAATTGGTCGCATGATATTGAATTGAATGTAACGCTGCGTCGCCCAATACCGGCTGGACTAGCTAAGCCGCGCGGTATTAGCAGCGGTCAAATGGCTATACCTGATATTGTTATGTAGGGTTCTCACGAATGGTAAGAATTTGACAAAAACTGAAAGAGGAAAACTTTTAATATTCCTTATATCCAACATAATACGGTATGTCATCTTTTGCTGTTCGCGATATTTTCCGTGAACCGAAGGTGACCTTCAGTTTTTTAAATGGAATGCTACATATTTCATTACCCGATATGAAAGTGTATAAATGTCAAAACAAATTCAACCATATGGTGTACTATGACTTTCAAGGCCACTCAAGGTTATGAATGAAAGAAATAGATAGTTGTATATTGTAGCACGCACGGCCCAGTCTGTCGAGCCGTTGCTGGGCAACGCAGCGTCAAATCCAATTAATTTTCATGCGACCAATTTTAAAGTGTCCGCGTTTCTGAAAACGTGATCATAAAGAGCACAAGTAGGGCTGTATCCTCATTTTTTTCCAATTTTTAAATAGTGCCCTGCTAGTATAAAATTGCATTTGTTTAAAACAATGTTCAATGTTCAATTGTTCAAAAGCTCATTCTTACCTGTCTCTTTGTTCAACAGTTATAATTTAATGAAAAAATGTAAATTTCCACAATTTTGAAAATTGGGGAGGGGGAGGGGAGGGGGAGTGGGAGGGGAGAGGGAGAGGGAGAGGGAGAGAGAGAGAGAGAGAGAGAGAGAGAGAGAGAGAGAGAGAGAGAGAGAGTTGGTAATAATATAATTGAAATGGTACAACATTGTGTATGACACACAGGACCATATTTCTAATAAATTATAACCTGAAGGAATGAAAATATTTCCAAACAAACATTTTGCACTCAGACAATACGACGCAGAAGGGATAGACCGGCAATCCAAATCATTATCCTATTTTTAACGTTGTACCTCCTACAATTCAACGAGGGACTGCAGGGTGGTATTTCGTTTTATGGAACGTTGTAAAATAACGAAGAAACGAAGGGTCCGAGAAACACGTGTCGTTTGCCTTTCGCGAAGTAAACCCTACTTGACCGCGCCGGTGTTGGAGATCCGTCTGGTTCTCGTCAACGAGCACGCTTTCCAGCGCATCACCCTGTCTCTTTAGATAGCTTTTCGAAAGCGTGGGACTGACCTCGACTTTCGTTACCCTCACACAAGCCGAATCGATGGGGGCGCGAAGCGTTGTTTTCGGTTTTTCAGCAAGGGCTGCCTGCCTGTAGCCTAGATGGGCAAAATTGTTGCCTGTAAGGCCCTTGGGGTCAGTTGGATTTTGGCTTGAGTAAAAAAAAATATATAATTATTTTCTTACGTCCGGATAGATGTTGTGGTACTCAGAAATGCATGGAAAATTTCACGATCGATATTGCCAGGAAACGGGACCGAACGTTCTACGAGGACGTAGACGTTATTTTTCATTAATCATTCAATGTGATCAACATCTCGGTTACGTTTGTTTATTTTAGATAAAGTCAACCCTACACATCGATGGGGATACCGATTACATATTACCCGGGCGAAATCCCCAAATAGATACATACCGAGAAATCGAAATACCATCCCGTGACACCTCAATAAACAAAATATACCGTTCTATTGCAAAAAACTAACTGGACCTTGACATCGCTTCCAGTACCTCATTCATAAAAAAAAAGTTTGTACCATTATGCCCGATGGAACTGATACCAAACAGGAATATGTATATTAAACAATTTTCACTTATTGGAGTAGTTGATAAGTAATAAAAGGCGTCCCTCGGTTCGAAATTGAATTTGTACGATATAGGTATAGGTATTCAGCGAACTGCATTCTCCGATTCTCGCGGTTACTTTGTCGCTATCAATGGGTCGTAAAAGAGAAGGATAGAACGGGGGTCGTAGCAGCCGAGAAATAAAGCCAGCGCCTCGGCTGCTAATACAGAGACACAGCGTTATTTAGCGGAAGGGGAACACCTACAGGAGTGGTAGTAATGTGTGCGTACCACCACTCCTGTAGGTGTTCCTCTCCACTAAATAATCGGTCCTGCATAATGTTGCTGGCAACCCTGCAGATACACAACAATTTTTCAATAACAATAACGGCTCAACTTTTTTACTTTTAATTTTTTCTGCATAAATATTTTTTTCTAATATTCATAACATTTTCCTGATTATGGTGAGAGCAAACATGATACAATGTCGACAATTACATCGTGTAACGTGTACGAGAAAATCTGTGTGAAAATATGTTGCTACGGAATAGAATTCGCTTTCCGCGTAGTAGTTCCACAACTGCAGGGTACTTGAGATGTCGTAAACATTGCCTGGGCTGGGACAAAGGATGCCAGCGAGGCCTGGAGAATGTTTCGAAGACTGCCCTTTTCAATGAAAAAATTTCGCTGAAGGTACACATGGACGTATATATTGCGGACAAAATTCCACAGAGGAAAAAGCACTATGTATTTCGTATTCAACACGTAACTACATATGCTGAACATCGAATCGCAAATCATCGACGACTGTTGCTAATTTTAAACATTATCTTCTACATCACATAAATAAAATCTCAAGTGCATGTTTTATCCATTCGAAGCTACGTACAACGATTGAAATAATCACAACTGCATTATAAAGGAAGCATATCTAACGAAACGGGTATATGTAGTTTGAACGTTTTATACTAACAAAACGCATATAGTTTGTATAATATATATGACGAAATTTAAAATTTCTACATTTCGTCTCATCGGTATGAAAATTGCAGGAACGTGCTGCTGACATTTTTCACATGAAAATGAGTCCAAACACGATATAAATCGGATTATTAATTAATTAAATAAGACGAACATACGAATGGGAAAAGAATAAATGGGGCAAGAGGGATAAAGTAATGACATGCGTTGCGGTGCGCATAGCATAGAATATGTGTACGTAAAGCGTCAAAGATAGCTGTGTTGATATACATATTTGAAGAATATGAATAATACTATATTATATACAATAAAATACCGTGCTACTACTACTACTAGTACATGTCAAACTGTGACTTCATACAAATCTGTACCATAACACATAACTTACCTTTCTCGACACTTTCTATTTTTGGACAAACGCTTTGCAGATGCGGTAGGCTGCTTCACTTTTGCATCACCCTTCGAATAGCGCCTATTTCTTGCATCTGCGGCTTCCTTCTTTGATTCCATGACAATGATGAATGTGAATGATCACACACAGTTATCAGCACTACAGTAAGAAACCACGCGGAAATGGAACAATTCACAAATTATGAATATTCCATATATCAATATCCGCGCATCAAATAAAAGCCCGATTGCTTTCTGCGTCTTCACCGTAGTGCAAACGACAAGAAACTGATCAGCTAGCGTTGTCGCTGCATTGTTTACAGATGCTGAGAGGCTGAACAGAAGATAGTGGGAAAGGGACGGACATACGCATCCTGTTCCTCTCTTTCTCATTAGGATTGGTGGTATGCTGATACATTTACGTAGATTGTATGTACTTCCGGGAATACTGTTTGGTGCACAGAAATGTGCACGGGAAAGAATTTTTTATTATCCTGTGCATATACTTTTGACGTATCACCGACATTATTAGCAAAGAATTCATATTTCGTTCTACCATTATCCTTTCCCACTTGCCTGACGGTGAAGGACCACCCCGCAAGTATGCGCGGGCATGCCCCGCGTTTTCAAACCTTTGCGCATTCGAACTTTTACGCGGGCCGATGACGCGCCGCTCGGTCCTTGGTGCAAGTGAAATAGAAAATATTGAGGGAGTGAGAAAGATAGTTTGGGCCCTGTCCACCCTTGAGGGTAGCAAAGGCTCGATCGTCAGAAAAAAAGTGACTGTCGAACAGTAAAGATCGTAAGTACCTTCCTGCTTACTATTCCTGTCTTTTCACTATATGTGCCGGTTATTATGAAAGTGGTCTAAGTGCAAATTTTTCGTTTATTACATTTCATTTCTTTTTTACGTATTATATCAACATGATACATAATAAACGTAAAGTTCAATTTCTTTTTTTTTTTAATTTCGACCGACGCCACTTTCGTAATAAATGACATATTTCTATATTTTAGTACTTCCAAACCAAGACTGTATTTAGACATATTCCGGGTAAAGTTTTCGATTACCGTCATAGTATTGTTGTTATTTTTTGTACAAAATCTATCGTGTGAACTGTGATTGTTTGAGTGTCCGCGTGTTTCTCAAGCTGCGTATCGCCATTGCGAGGCTGCCTCGCGTGGCACACAACTCGCGGAGTGGAGAGTCTGGAGACTACCTTGACCATGATTACTTTACGAGGCATCAGCCATCAAGTTTTCGACGTGCTCAAAGGTGCCTCGCGGCCCCAAGATCAAAAATCGCTTGCTCGGGTGACGCAAATATCATGCTGGAGGTAGCGCGAGACCGCCGCATGAACTTGCCTCGCAAAGTGATCATGATCGAAGTAGTCTCCAGACTCTCCACTCCGCGAAGCGTACCTCGCGAAGCTGCGTATCGCAATGTCGATACGCAGCTTCACGCTCAGAGATTCGTGTATTCATTTTCACGTAGAATAAGAAAGTTATGTTATAATTTACCCGTGAAATGTCTAGAAAAGGTATATTAATTCGGGTGCAATGTAGGCTTCCTTTAGTTGAAACTGAAGACAGGTGATGAAAATTTCTAGAATTTCTAAAATTTCAGTTTCTAAACATCAGAAGTGGAAAAATCGAAAATTTTAAAATTACAAATGTTTGATATTTGAAAATACAGATGTTCTGAAACTTAATAAACCTTATAATTACAAATTTTGCAAATGTTTGAATTTCAACGCTTTCAAACTTGGAAATTCCATCATTTAGAAATGTGAAGATTCCCCTCCTGCGCTAAATCTTGGCTAAAGGAAGCCTATACTGTACCCAAATGTACCAATTTGATAAACGTGTACTCTTTTCAGAGTTGGGCAAAATGTAATCTAATTACAAATTAATGTAATTGTGTAATTGATTACACATTTGTTTCTGTAATCGTTAATTTAGGTAGTTGACCACAATTTTGTCAACTATCGAAATTAACGATTGCAGAAAATAATGTGTAATCAATTTGTAATTAGATTACATTTTGCCCAACTCTGACTCTTCTACTGCACTTTCAAATCCATTTTCATTACGTTCAATAGTTTCATCGTTTCTTCGACTCGTTTTTAGATGACCGACAAAGAGCCGACCCAGGCAACAGATGTGGAAGTGCCTCCGTCGGGAGGACGGAGTTTACCTGCTGCGGGTGGCAGCAGGAACAAAACACTGACCCCGTCCTCCCGGAGCCCGCGACGGAGCCCGCGACGGAGCCCGCGACGGAGCCCGCGACGGAGCCCGCGACGGAGCCCGCGACGGAGCCCGCGACGGAGCCCGCGACGGAGCCCGCGACGGAGCCCGCGACGGAGCCCGCGACGGAGCCCGCGACGGAGCCCGCGACGGAGCCCGCGACGGAGCCCGCGACGGAGCCCGCGACGGAGCCCGCGACGGAGCCCGCGACGGAGCCCGCGAATGCATTCGACGAACTGGATGGAGATGGCTTTTCAATATAAAAAGCAGGTATGTAAATACGTAGGCGATCTCACGCAAAAATTTCTTAAATTCTCATAAAAGTGTGAAAACGTCTATACATTATTGCAGTAATTAACATATGATTTATGTTTATTTTTCATATTACAGTACAGCGAGCTCAGGAAGGAGTTTCGTAAATTACAGCATGGAGGAGGAAGAGGAGGAAGAGGAGGAAGAGGAGAAAGGGGAGGAAAGAGAGGAAGAGGAGGAAGGGGGGGAAGGGGAGGCAGAGGAGGAAGAGGGGCTAAATATTTTCTTTCCTTCAAATAATACATATAATAATAAATAAATGTATATCATATATTTAGTCAATCATTTTTTTATTCCAAGGCCTTTCATCCCTCGGCCATGAATAATTTTCTCGTATTTATTCGTACTTTAGTCGAGAATCATATATTTAGTCGAGAATGTACGAATAAATACGAAAAAATTATTCATGGTCAACAATTGAATTCTCCACGCTTCAAATAAAAATTGGTTCGGGTTATTTAGTAATGCTCATCTTTGGTATTTTGTCATATCATTGAGGCAGTGAGAAAAACAACGGACTGACCCACATTTTTTTCGAAATTGAGTTAGTAGCAATAACGTATTCCAATAGGCTCTACTATCATATCGATGGCTTAGTGCACACATATTGTATGTCCACTTTTTATGAAATTTGAGTTTTTATATGCAACAAATAGTGCTTGACTGTTTCTTTATGCTGCATAAAAATGACATTTTTATCTTTTTTATAAATTTATCAAAAATAATATTTTTGTTTATTGTATGTCCCTAAATTTATTATGTTGAGTGCACAAATGTTGTGTGTCCATGCCAGTCTTGAAAAAATGTGACAGTAAATAAAAAATTTAAAAAAAGTCTTCCTATATCTATCGCAAAGAAAAAAGATCTGTATCACAACTGAATTATTCCTGAATACTACAAGGCATTTATCATTAGCATACCATCAGCAAAATCACAACGTGATGTAATTCCAATTCCCATGAACATTGACAAAAATGAAAACGAATAATTACTTTTTTATTCCTGTTACTTTCAAAATAAATATAATATTGAAGTGACATTATTTCCAGTATTATTCCTTTCATTCATTTTTATATAATATCATTCAGTATAGTATGTCCTCCTCTGTACTTGGTTACATATAGCATGTTCATCTTCCATGTATTATTATCGAATCATTATTATTATTTTGCAGATTCTAACTTATACTACTAATTACATATTTTCAGTGATACTTATATTACATATATATGATAATACAATAATGCAAAAAGTATTTATTTAATTAAAATGTACCATTGAATGTTTGAACCTGTTTTTCTCAAAAACGCTAAAAATGGACAGACAATATGTGTGCACTAATTGTAAGCCATCGATGTACAATAGGAAATTTTTTTTAATGTAGGTTAGTCCGTTGTTGCTCTAACTGCCTCAATTACTATGATATAAATACGACAGCGATTTCAAGTGATGTATGTGTGACGGTAAAAGCGTTAATTTAGTAAATGTATACATTTCCTAGCAGTTCCTGGCCTAAAATGCATATAACCTAACCTACAATCGTCCGAAAATGCATACATTGACCGCATCACGCTTTTACTGTGGCTCGTGGATCCAGCTAACGCTTCAGGTTTGCTATGATTCCACATTGGCAGTCCTCCCGAGTAGGCGCCATCTCGTATCCACTATCTCAACTAAATTTGTCACGTGACTTGCTCTGTATTATCGCCAATATGGCGGAATTCGTATTTGGGAATGCAATTACGGGCTGACGTTTTTTGTCCTTATATGAGCAGATTTTTGACTGGGTGAGGTCTCATTCGAAAGAGGAAGGTTCGATGCAGCCCGCTCTGCTCATCGTTTGAGTCAGAAAACTCTTTTAGTGACCTACAAATGCATGGAATCTGCGAGTGCATTTTGTCCATTTTTTTTTCTCTACTTTGGACACTCGTATTATTACATATCAACACAATCTCTTTGAACCATGAGCAGAGCGGGCTGCATTGAACCTTCATCTTTCGAATGAGACCTCGCCCAGCCCAAAATTTGCTCATATAAGGACAAAAAACGTCAGCGCGCAAACCCATGTTTCGGGCCAGATTATGTCGGTATACAGAGCGCTGCATTACCCGTGTCTACCCCCTTAAGTGAATCCGATGATTCTCGAGTGCATCCTGATTATATGTATGCTCAACGAAATTGTGAAAGATGGCTTCAGAACTAAGAAATTCTTTAAGTACCATTGCAGTGAGGTACATTTCTGAATATTTTGGTTTCAGTATCTCCTGACTACTTTCTTTTAAAGCAAATCGGATTGCTTTTTCAGCCTTTTGACAAATCATGAAAACATCATCAGAAGGATAACACAATCCACCCATATTTTTAAACGCAATTAAACTATATACTTCACCAGCGTTCGAGCCTGTTAATGCATCAACACATACTTCGCAGTATTGCAAGCATTCAGCATTCCATTTCAAATAAAGTGCGACGCATGCGTACTACTCCGCCAATCACAAGCCGTCCACCACGACTTCTCTCCTCCCGATCGACTGGCTCGACCCCTTCGTCTATGTTGAGACTTTGAGCTCCGTCCATTTAATTCTTAGGTCCATGGTTTATTGCAGAATAAGTTCATAACCTAAGATGCAAATGTACAAAAATTAATTTGTATGGAAATATGTAACATAGAATAATTATTCGGGGAAAAATGACTGATAGGTAATTTCAGAAATTCGTATAATCATTTGGAAGTTGTGGGGAGTTAGGAAAGAAGTAATGCCGCTTTTCCATGTATGCGAAAGTTATAAATATTCTCTAATCAACCCTAAAAATAGAGTAGGGCTTCTTAAACAGTTATCGTTCATGGGATTAAAAACGCGTTAGCAGTAGTAGTCAGCGGTTACAGTAATAAAATGGCGAGCTAACGTATATTGACGTTTATTTTAACATTGTTTTTAGACTGAGTGTAGGAAGATTTTTTCATTTAATAAGCAACGAACAACGGGTGATACTTTATGCCAAGCATCTTGCCATGAACTCGCTGGATTCAATGATTGAACCTGTTCAAAACATCTCTACATTTGTGGACGTAGATAACAATTGCACTGTTTTTGATAAAACTACCGGGGAACTTTGCGGTGAAACGGAAAGTCTGAAAATTATCGATAAATTCCAAAAGTTATACGAGACCCGTATCGAGAATGTCGATCGAGAGCTCGAGAATGAATTTGATCAAGTTTGTGTAAGTTCTTCCATACCTACCCATAGACTTAAATAAGTTAGCTTACTGCTATCCATTCAATGACTTGAGATTATTTGCGAACTTGTTTCATCGGCTGATTATGTTTAATGATTATATTTCGTGTGTTGTAGAACTGAATGTAATAAATAAAATTATATAGAGTATTAATATGGAATCTGTTGTTACTCCTATATTTCTATTTCTCTTTGCGTAGAATAAATTATTATAAGTATCGTAACATTCGATAATGTTTAAGTTACCCAAAATGTTAATGAGATATCATTAAATAATAAGTATCGAAACTTATAGATGAAATTAGAAATTTCAAGGGAATGGATCAGGAATTTAAGAGAGCAGAATGTTATGTTGGTAAAGACAGTGGAAGATTTGGAACAAGCTGCTAGCGATAGAGTTAAATTGTTAGAACAGAAATTAAAGCAGTCTTCGATGATATTATCTGAAAATATGATTAACTCCAATCACACAGAAAAGGTAAGAGATTTTAATTTAACCCTTGCACACCGAATGCTGGGTCATTTTGATCGGGCCCGTAGCTCGCCTGCTGCAATCGCAGCATTTGACAGCACTCGCCTTGACGATCGTCTTTCTGCTTTTCAGTATGGGTCAAAATGATCCAGCATTCGGACCCCGCGCTCTACTCGAGCATCCAGTGTCCTAGGGTTAAATAAGAAATTAAGAATAAATGGAATGCAATAAGTACATGTTGTTACAGACTATACATACGCTGTCGAATCGTGTCAGCAATCTGGAGAAAGATGATACATGTATGCGGCAAAAACTAGAGTTTCTTCAAAGCGATATTAGAGGACTGATAGAATTGATACGACGTGCTACGCAAGAAAATCATTGGAGTTTAGATGGTATAAAGTTCTTTGAAATCCAGCCTAGTGATATACCTATACCCAATGAGTGAGCTTTTATTATTAACTAAATGAAATTAAATAGGAAATATAATTAAAGATTTAAATACTTGTATACGCTATTATTTATTGACTGGTTATTATCGATACATTTATTTACGTACAGGCTTTCTAAATCTTTTAATTGACCTAAAGATAATGTAAAGTAGTTGTGGTAGCATTGCATAAAATAATTTTCCTTTTATATTCTTACAGTTGTACCTGCCGCCAGGTAAATATAAATACAGATGCTGATAAGAGATTCAAAGTTATAATCAAAATTAGTCGTGGTTTTGTGAACAAATCAGACTATTCTTTAAATGAAACTAAATAGTTTTGCACGATACATCCTTCGCATTCGACATCTCTTTAATTAAGCTTTTGGTTCCAATATGTATGTAATTAATGTACACTGTTTATTTTATATTTTGCTTTCCTACACTCCCTTTTAGTAAATTCTTTGTCAAAAATGCACATATTTTTATGCGAAATAAATGGTGGGTATAGAATATGATCAAATGAAAACTGTTGTTTCTCTTATACTTACATTTTCTCTAATAAGTACAGCGACAATTTTAAAATTAATTCTGCAATTCTGAAATTAGGAAGAGACAAATTACAAAAGGATGCAGTCCTTAGAATCGCAAATTGAACATTTTCAAGAGAACGAAAAAATTATGGTTGCGTAAGTAACGGTACAAGAAAATTGTCGGTACCTATATCATATTTTATGCTAATAATTGATCTTTTTTATCCACCAGCTATCAAAGGGAATTGGAAGACAAATTGGCTAATCTTAATGAGAAACTGGAAAGAAAGGAAGATACTATTAAACAATATGTTGGTCAACTTCAAAACTTTAGTAGTAATCTTAAAAAACGTGCCAAGTTTACGGACCGAATTGCAAGCAATTCGTTTGCGAGCGATCAACAAACTTTTGACGTAAGTTAGTTCATATTTCTTAATGCGTAATGCTATTTAAAGGATCCGCATCTAAATAATTATATTTGTGTAACATTAATTTATAAGTCTTACGTAGAAATATGATTTAAAAGCGTTGCTTCTTACGAAACAAAATAGTAATAGATAATAAGGCAATCATGTTGAAATATTTTAAAAGGACAAATAAATCCCTGTTAATGTTCAGATTGTCTTAATGGCTGATATTGTGGAAAATATGTTCATTGAGAAAGATCTAGAGACAAAATGCTTGCAACAGCGTTTGTGTGTTGCGGAGTCTAATAATCTGGCAACAGTAGCTCGCGATACTAATACAAATTTAAATAATTTAAAAGTGCAGTTAAACGAAAAATGCCAGGCAATACAAGAAATTCAACAACAGATGGTCAATCTCAATAAAGTTTGTGCTATTTACTCGCACCTGTACTATTATATTTTTACAATAATCTAAGCATAATTCTGATTGTATCAACTGCCAGGAGTCGCTAGAGAAGCAAGATGCTTTAACAGCAGAGCTAATTAATAAAAGGGAAATAGTAACAGCTCTGCAAAATCAAATAGCTGTATTGCAAGAACAGTGTCGCTGCGCAAACATGCAAATTGATTTTAAAGAAGACATCATTAAAGAGATGCGAAGAGAATTGAAGCAGGCAATAGCAAAGGTATAAGTAGTAATTTTTCCATCTGTACTGTTAATCTAACAGTAATATCTTTTCTTTCTAGAGCCTATATTTCGATCTCTCTTCTTGCATCCATAATCGTTATAACAGGCTTGCTATTGGCACACAGGAAATGGAATCATTCTGCAAATTATTAGAGGAAATCAGTGAACCAAATGTCTTGTCCGCAAAGCACAAAAATTATATGTCCCTCTTACAAAGTTGTATCGAAAGTACCATAAATCATGAAAAAATAACGGAAAGTCTGCCCGTGATGAGATCAAATAATTTAATGATTAAAGCAAAAAATTCTTCGCAGAATACTCAGCGCAACGAAGTTAACGTGTATAAACATTCGCACGGCATCGATAAGAAGATCTTAAAGTATACTAAAAAATTACCTCTTCCCCACAGAAACAGTAAATCCTTAAGCTGTAAAAATACTTAGGTCTTAAAAAACTCTGACAACTCGAGTGATGTTTAAATTGGACACTTATCGATTGATACATTAATCAGAAAGTGAATAATATTTAATTATATCAATTTGTACAATGCACATGGAACATAATAAATATTACAAACGTTAATGATAATATGTATATTTCAACATGGTTGCCTATCTTTTTATGCGAAGCTAGATAGATACAATTAATAGCTGGCATTAAATTAGTAGTGAAAGTTACGTCGAAATTAATCTAATCACGTTAAAATTCTCAGCTCCAATAACATGTTCGTTATTTAACATTTCAAATTTAGGAAACACATGCCACGGCAAACGTTGATGCAAATGCATGTCAAGAGGTTGGTAAAGACGTTTCACATACAGCATGTTTCACATACTTAGGAACATTCTTAACTTATTAATATACATATATTGTAACTTCTAGACGCCGATAATATCGTACTTGACTAAGGTAAAATCACTGATGGAACAGGAGAAGGACGACCTTTTCAAATTGAAAGCAGAATTGCAGAGGACTGTAGAGAAATTATGTTGCGAGAAAGATCTGGTTGGTAATTTAATATATTAAGCGTATGGAATTCTCATATATCTCAATCAAACTTGTGCGTAAATCATTTACATTTAACCGAATAATTTGCAATTTTCTTGTTAAATAATAGAAAAGAAAGCAATGTTTATATGTACGTTCGAATTCTTTGGTATTTAATTGAAAAATATCTTTAGTTTCGCACATAATGAAGTTGTTACTGCTAAAAGGCTTTATTATTAATAAACATTTTTCAGTTGTCTGTAATATCACAAAGAAATCGCAAGAAGAATAATGGAATTCAATAAGGAATTCCTGCATTTATAAAAGCAGAAAGCTTAATCAGTTCCAACACCATACGTACATGCTAATATATTCTTTTGATTGTAACCGAATGTAGTGAAATAAAAATTTTGCATTGTCAGTGTGCATATTTCTGTGACAGAGAAATGTTTATTTTGCATTTCATTTAACTGATATAATTCTTGAAACGAATCATTCCTTGAATTTGCATTAGAAGAAAAAAGAATCCCATATTTATTGTGGAATAATAATGCTTTTCACAATTTTTGTCATACAGGAATATGTGCTGGTTAAAAATGTCAACTGTACGAACCAAATGTATTCGAAAAAGAGGGAATCAATCGAAATTGTTAAGTCTATTATAGTATGTATAATTTTTTAATGATTTTGTAAACTATATAATTGTAAAATCAAGTAACACTTAAACTTACGCTTTATATATTTATTTAGTTGAAAATGGAAAATAATAATTCTCTCTGCATAGACAGTGCGAATTTATTCGTAAGTGTAATTTATTATAAATTTTATTATAAATTACAGCATGAGACTATGTTATGTTAATAAGGAAAATGTATTTTCTCTTAGCCATCCACAGATTCTAGTCAGCAATTTAAGTTAATGGACATATTTAGAGCATGTGCTATTGAAGCACAAGCCACTACAGAAGACATTAAAGATGAAATGGGCATTATTGCTTCCACCTTCAAGTCTAGACGCGAAAAAGTAAGTTTTTATTCTGCAATGCGCATTGATCTATTACCTATGATTTTTCACATTAATAAAATGGAGTATTTGCAGTATGTGCACTTGAACAAGGAGGTCATGAATGTACAGAATCATTTAATACAAAATCGGGAGAAACTTGCAGAGGCAATCAATAGGTTGCGTTTACAAGTAAGATTTTAACTTTTTATCAAATTTCATGTCTTTACTGTATGTAGCCATTTTAAATTAACATTTTCTGCTTAACATAGGAGGAAGAAAGACTGAGACATAACGAAAGAATCAATTCAAGGAAGATCAATTTGAAGGACATAAAAAATCGACTAAACCATGCTCAGTCTCGATTATCACTTTGCATTAATGACATGCAAAATAATTTAGAAGTAACATTTATTTATTTCCATTGAATTTGATTGGTAAAGTAAATCACTGGCAATTTCATCAGTCGACAATTATTTCATTGGTGCTTAAATTTTAGGAGAATATCGTGTCCAATTATACGGAAATGTGTATTTGTAATGACCTGTTGCGTTCGGCAGTCGAAGAGGTAGAACAAACATCGAGCACTCTACAATTATTTCATACTCAAGTAAATCTTTTTAATTTCTTATCCAGCAATGTCGCGTCGAAAATGCACAACGAATAGTAAATACGCGAATTATTCAAGGGTTGCTGTATCGCATCGGATCTAGAGGACCTTAAGACTCAACTCTGCGACGTAGATTCATCTATAAAATTATTGCAACAGAAAATAGAAGAAGCAGTTAGTACATACATCGATCGTTAAAAATGCTACTTATCTATTATTAGCTAATTGCTACTTTCTTTTTTCTCATCATCCGTAGCTGTTAGAACATGACATAGTAGAAACAACACTACACCAGAAGGAACAGAGATTAGAAAAGTTAGAGGAAGAAGTGGACGCAATTCGTTCGAAAATACAAGACATAGCGGAAACATCTGTTTCCTCAAAGGATCAGGTAATTATCCATTCTTTTACCTTCTATCGTTGTTCAATTAAAATTCCTATTCGCTAACATTCGAATTACATTTACTTCGTATAGATATCTGAGAGTAACATTGCCGAGTCGCATCTATGTAATCAGGTATACATTGATTGTTTGTTATATACTGATTTCATAGTTCTTACACTTGATATGTACTTACTACTTAAATCGATATGCTATTATTTGGTTGTAGATTTTGAATGAAGTACCGCGGATTAAACAAGATTTACACAGATTGAGAAAACAGCAGGATGAACTGAAGCACAAAATATCGCAAGTAAGAAAACTATTATTCATCATTTTTGTTGCTCGTTCTAAGTAAATTTATCTATAATGAATTTTGTTTGTTATAGAAACTACGATATACAGAATGCGATGAGAAAACATGTTTATGGAAGTGCAGAGTGCCTGATCTGCAAGATCAAGTAAAGATATTGCAACACGAGGTATTTGATATTCTACAATTATATTCTTTATCAATTTTAACAATCCTTTCTATTATTGTACGAATCCCATATTTTCAGGCAAAGTGTAATCAAGAAGCAAATCAATTTCTAAGAAATAGCATGATGTGCGTGGAAGAGGAACTTCGTGTGACACAAGCGAAAGCAGAGGATTATAGACGATCGAATTCCATGGACAACATAGAATTGAAAAAAAAGATTATAGAATTCGAAAATACAGTAATAATTAATTAAACCTATAAATAGTTAACAATTGATCCAAACTTCAAATTGTCTGATCCATTCGAATATATTTCAGCTGAAATTGCAGGGAGAAATTGAATGCACACTGCGACAACGATTAAATGATAATGAAGTGGAACTGAAAAAGTCCAAAGAACTGCTGAATTCTTCCGTGAGTTCAACTTGATTACAAAATGATTACGTCCCGCACATGCGTTAAGAACCTTTATAACATTTATTATGTTTAATTTAAAGCATATTGAACATACTGTAGAAGAAACTCTGCTGCGTTGTGGTTGCAATCAATTTAGACACGATACAATGGTAAATACATAGGTAGTACAAAGTATGCGTAATTGGGAAATTAGGTGTAATAAAATAATTTCTGTCCGTAGACTGTAGATCAACTATTCAAAACGCTACGAAACACCATGGTGTCTACGAAGACTGGTCTTCAGGAGCTTAAAGAGGAATTAAAGAAATTAGTATGTATGAATCTTCTGCTTTATTTGTGATTGAAATTAAATGCCCGAAAGGGAATTAAGCGAAATAATAAAAATTGAAGTTTTATGCCCTGTTCGTTACTTTTGAAAGTAATATGTTTACAGATTTGTGAAGATCCGTCTAATGTTTGTCTGTCTGTGAAGTCGCTAATGAGTCTATTGGACAAATTGCAACAATATGAAGACGAATTAGATGGTTGTTCCCCAAAAATTGAGGAACTTCACAATGCTTTCTATTCCAAAGATAAGCTTGTAAGTAGGTAATCATTTGTTTATTCATTTCAATTCTTGAAAAAGGATGTGTAATTAAAAGCAATCATATTCGCAGTTAGAAAATAAAGACGAGATCATTAAAATCCAAAAAGATTCAATTGTAATGGTACAAGCTGAGTTGAAGGAGCTTCATCAGAAATCGCAGGAAAAGGTACGTTAAAAGTCATTCGATATCCTTATGTTATAAAAAAAAAGGTTGCGATCTCAATGTGCACATTCAACTGAAGCTTGTAAGGGCCTGTGAATAGATACATTGCGAAACATTAACCAACCTCCCCTTTGTTTGAGAAAGAAATCATTTTACGTTAAATAATGATAATAGAAATAACGCACCGTTATGCACGACTTATAATATACATTGAAAACTATTATTAAAATAAGTTTCACACGGGAGATCTAAATAAGATATTATATTAAGGTCTTTCATTATTCTTTTTATATTGTAACAAACAAATAGTCGGCTTTGCATATATAGTACACTAAAAATATCGATATTTTAATGACATATGATTTATACGCATTTTTCATCGAAAATGTGGTAATTATAAAGCAAGAATTTAAAAATATTATCAAGATTTAATATCAAGGTATGTGTGATTTAAATATTGAAATCATTTCATCATCAATATGTAAAATGTAAATTTCTAGATCGACGATCAGGATCACATAATCTCTGGATATGAAAAAGAGAAGAAAGATTTGATAAGACAGGTGTGTATTGGTTCCTTTTTTTTATTTTTTTTTTTTTTTTTTATTTTTATATATATATATATTCCCTGTGTCCTGAGATTAAAATTTCTTCCAATGTAATGTGCGCGCGATATGCTCCGTATGGAGATTCCCTTGTATCAGTTAATGGAATGTTTTCTCGTTTGGTAGAATGAACTTCAGATTCAGACTATTGGACATTTACAAAATGCTGTAGTGGAAGCTAAAAAATGTATAGACCAAATGGGACATAGAACAACGAGTGACGTGAGTGAACAGTGGTCCACAATTTCGCCTTCGACATACAGCCCTGGGAATGTGCATGATGTTTAAAGCTTGACTTGTAAATATTAAGCGTATGCAGATATTTCATCCAGTAGAACAAAGCATTCTCTCTCTCTCTCTCTCTCTCTCTCTCTCTCTCTCTCTCTCTCTCTCTCGCTTTTTTTGTATTTTCGAAGAAAAACAGGAGTATGATCTCCAGTAGAATTTTAAAGTCTTAAATGTATAATAGATTTTTAAATATTTAACACAATATCAAGTGGTATAGGGATCTCTATGCTACAGCTTTATAATTCATATACTTACATCACTCTGTGTTATAAATTATTTTACCAAACAACTGTACATCGTAAGCTCCAATTCATTCCTACGATATTTAAACTTGAAAAATCAAACAAAGTAAGTTTTGTATATTACGTATTTATGTAGTATATTTGTGAATATTTGAAATCCTGTTTCTACAAGTGTTATCAATTATTGTTAAAACTGTTGAAATTCTATGTTATTTTCCTAAAATAGAAATAGATGAATACGTTATTCTGTACACAAAGAAGCTGTAATCTTTAATAATAGCAATATGCGATATATGTTGATTTAATAAATGACCAAATGAGTAACATGCATGGATTCTCTTTTAAACTAACATTAAACCAATAAGTTTCCCTTGTGATTTCAACCGCAGCGTGTAATGTAGTTTTAATAATAATAAAGTGAATTGTCAGTGAGAGATGATATACAAAACTGAAGTTTGTGCTCAAAGTGTTAGCGTGGTGTTATTCACTTACAAGAATTCTGTACAAAGAACCAACGGAATGGCTCATAAATTTACAGCTACAAGAAAAGTCTGAAACTATTCGTTTACTGTCAGTATGCGTAGAAGAAACTCAAAGTCAATACAACGAATGCTTCGCAGAGGTATGTTAAACATCTTTTTTATATACTCATGTTTATAAATGCAATTGTTAATAAAGAACATATTCTGCACAGGCTGCTAAACAAGACAAAATGCTGGAGTTACAACGTGATGTGCTTCGCGATCTTCGACAGAAAATATGTCGCATGGAGTGTGATAACAGTTTAACTGTTAGTTTTATCCACGCTACGCATTATTCAATTTTAAAGACAATACAGGTAGAGAAATCTGGAAGACTGTATTAAATGAATGCACGAAATTGTGTTGCGCATTTTATGATAATAAAAGAAATATGTTTCTTTACATCAGTGTTTCCATATACTTTTATATTTTGGGCGTAGTGATTAAGATAAATATAAATTATACTATATTAGTTCAATAAAATACTGAAATACATTGATATCTATTAATTAATGCAAATATTTTTAGGAGCAACTGGAAATTCGTGTAAGCGATATTCAAGCTCTAAAATGCAAGGTACGTTGAAACATGAAAAAAACAGAAGGTCGTTAAATTACTTTTGTTAACAAAGTATTAATCCTATTTTGTATAGATGGATACACTGGTTCAAACAAAGTCCTATTTGGAAAATAGATATTTGAATATGAAGAAGTTGTGGCAAGAAGCGGAAACAAAATTACAGGGACTGAAGTAACATATTAGTGTAAAGTTATAGGAATGCAATACCGCAATAACTTTCTTTTTTAAATAATATTGTCCTATTACTTTTTCTTAGGAAAGTGGCATTGAAATCTGAGCAAAAGATGGGGATTTGTGAGAACAATGGGCGTCAGTGTACAGTGCAAGCCGAGGATAAATACTGTACCATGGAGAATATGTTTGAGTTTAATGATGTAACGTGTAATAACATAAAACAATTTAAAAATTCCTCGTACGAACATGAGTTACAGTCCGAGATTGATATATTGTCCAGAGAGAACGAAGATATGAAAAGACAATTGCAGAAATGCAAATTGGACTTTGATATAATCGACAAAGAACTGAAAATAGAAAGAGAAAATGGCATCAATGTCCAGCAGATTTCATTTGAATTACAAAAAATAAAAGACACTGAATGTTATCTACGTTATGAAAATGACAAACTGAAATCCGACTTGAAGAAGCAAACACAAACGACAGAAACTCTATTAGAGAAGCTGAAATTCGTCAAAGAGAATGGCATGAAATTTGAAAAATTATTCACAAAGTTAGAAGATAAACAGACACAGGTAAGTATAAATAGATACATTAAAGAAATGGTAAATGACAAAGACATTGATGATTCGATCTCAATCTTTTTAGATCAACGGATTGTACAATCAAATTGCGAACAATGAAACAATTATGAAGAGGCACGCTGAAACTATCGAAGAACTTGAGAAAAAAGTAGATATAAGTAATAAACACATTGAAGGGTATTTATCCGAGTTAAACGATGCAGAAGAAGAGATGTCAATTTTGCACGATCGAATACAATCTTTGAAAACTTTGCTATCAGAGAAATCAGATAATATGGCTAAATTGCAAGCAGATTATGAAGTATTAAAGGTATGCAAAAGTATTCTTATATTTTTCTTTAACATTTAATAATTTAATATTATCTATTATCAAAGAAATTGCTTTATTCTGCTGCGATATTACAGAATGACAACTCCATACTGAAGATGGAAAACAATGCATTTGAAAATAAAACGAAAGAAGATGTTTGCGAATTAAAAAATGTGGTATATGTTTTAACATCTTTTAACCAGCAGAAAGTCTGATATTGTGAGTAATCCTAGAGCGATACAAATGTTATTTTTGCTTTGTAGTTGAAGAATGTTCAAATGCAATTATACTTCGCTGAAGATAACTATCGCAAAGTCACAGAAGACTTTCATAAGACGCAAGGTGAACTGATCAACATGACGAAGCACGAAGCTGATCTACAAGAATATTTCACAAATATGGTATCAATTATGGAATAACGTTATTTTATTGAATTGAACAGTACCCTGATAACCAAATCTGAGGAGCAGAATCTGACATCAGATCCGTAGTCGTCTGTGTCCGCACTTGGCTGCGTTCTGAGGTGCAGAGCCTGATGTCAGATCGGCAGCAGATTCGCAGCAGATTCTGCCGTCTGCTACGGTTCTGACGTCAGACTCTGCGCTCTCATGCCAGAGCCAGACCCTGCTACCAATCTGATGTCAGACTGGATACAGATGGTTATCAGGATATATGTATATTGCTTTTCTACTCGTTTATTTTAGGAAAAGGATTACTGTTCAAAGCTGTCTAATGCGGAGAAGGAGAAGGCAAAACTTAGAGACTGTCTAGATAAGCTCAAAGATGAATTAGAAGAGACTCAAAAAGACTATGTGTCGAAAAATGGGGAGCATTGCAAACTGCAAGACATTTGTAAATCCTACGGAGAGAAGTTAAACATTTTGCAGCAACAAGTTAAATAGATTAATTTAAATTGATATTAATATCTTAAAGCAGAAGTATTCGAATGATGTTGTTATGTAATAATTTTTGTATCATTGCCATATCTTCTAGATTGAAAAGGAACGGGAAAAAGTTGCGAAGCTAGAAGAGTCTAATAACTGCATGGTGCAACAGTTGGAGCAATGCATGGAACAAAATTGTGTTCTTATCAAGGAAAAGGCTATGGCAGAACAAAATAATGGTAAAATCCTTTTCGAGGTAAGTAAACTGCTACCTACTTAATCTGTTATAGATTTTGCTACATTACTTCAATAGAAACACTCCGAAAAATCCGAAACTCTTTTTATCAGTTGCAAGAAACACACAAATCTTTGCTCGGGCTAAGAAAAGAATGTCAACTGAAGAATGAGTCTCTGGCTTGTATATCGGCTGAATTAACAGAAACAGCTATGAGCAGATCAGAACTATGCAATCAATCGCAATACGTTGTTTCCTGCATTCGTATTTGGATGGACGAGCAACGAGAATATGTGAATACACTCAGCGCAAAATTCAAGTCCCACCAACAACAATTACTACAGCTTGGATTTGAAAAAAAGTAAGCACCCATACAATCTTCTTACATAAATTCAAATGCAATTTCTTTCAGCATATTAATATACATACCTACGCACTGGCAAGCTTACGTGCTACTTACTGACAAGCAATTAAAAATTATTTACAGAGCATTTTTAGACGAGACGAAAAGGTTGAGGCGCATTAATCATTTACTTACTCAAAGACTGAAAAGAATGCACAGATGTGGTGGCAAAAATGTTAAAAATGTTTGCGTAGGATGCCAAATGGTGCCATCGATTACAGCCGAAAACGCTGAAATACTGATTCCCATCAGCTCTAAACATCCATTCTTACAAAAGGTTACGACTAACATCGAAAAATATTCTAGTTCGTAGTTTCATAGAATATCTCACTGCTTCCGCACAACTTATAAACAATACATACGCCTCCGCCGATTACACACTTAATAGATTTTATTTTTATTTAGAAATCGAATCTTACGAAGACTGCGCGTCGCGTCTCCGCGTGCGGCAACACCTGGTGGTTCCCCAAAATGAAGTACCTGATAAATGAGTTGCGCAAAAACAATTTAAAATACAACAAGAATTTTTATAACAGGGAGGGCTGTGACAGAGCGTTGGAAGAAAACCGTGATTGCGGCTATCAATCATCTACTAGCAAATGAGGAGATATCGGAAAGTGTTCTTACTGATAAAAATTAAATAATCGTTACTGCCGTGTCGGGTGTTTTCCCCTATTACTCTACATTATGCTGCTCTACTTTTGTGCTTGTATCGATGCATCGATCTCAACGTACAAACGTACATTGAATAGGTAATTTATTGGTGCAAGTACTTTTATTCGTTTTCTTCAACTGAGTTATGTAAGTCCAAAGTAAAATGATAATTTGAATGGCACAAAATGTGCAATAATACGAGATTCTCCATATATATTTCATGGAACGCTTTAAAGAGAAGCTTAATCTCATCTACGGTAAATACTTCTAGACTTTCTGGGGGATTCTGAAAATGATATATTAACTTTTACTAACGAAACTTCAATTACTATATCTTAATGTTCTTATAAGAATTAACGCGAGCTATTTCCTATATTCCTTTGTATCGATAAATTATATGTAAAATTGAATATCGCAAGAAACACAGCAACTGAGAATTCCATCTTATTAGACCATGAGCGTAAAGAAGATAATAAGCAGAAAAGTATTAATGTTGTAAAAGTACTATAGGATTCGTTATAATGTTGATAAAAAAAAGTGAAAAGTACATACGAGCACAGCATGCAGCAGAATAGTTTCATGAAAGAACTGGTACACATCCTCGGCTTTCCACCGTGGATAGGAAAGGAAAAATGAGTGCGTTAAATAGACAAGCCCCAAAAGTGCAGAAATGCCTTTCTCGGTGAAAAAATGAAGTCTAAACATATATATCGCTCTATTGATATACGAGTGTTGCGAAGTACGAAATCAGTAAACAAATTAGAAACTAGCTTCTCGGTATGGTGCAAATTTAAACGAGTATATTAACCCTTTGCGGTTCTATGTTGAATCCAACTGGATACCACATGTGCATGTTTTGTAATCTCAGAGGAGTTAAAATTGTATAGGGTACCTACTACCAAATTTTGTTATGTCACAAGCACATGTGGAGCATACGAACGTTAGAATATGTATGTGGTAGAGTGGTACAAGATGAAAACAGCTAGATTTTAAAGCTGACAATGCGTGTAATAGTAAATTCTAATAAAAACATGAGTGGTGTAGATCTAGCCAATAAATGTAGTTTAATGTATCGTTCTCTTTGAAAATCGCTGAAATAGCTGGAAAAACTTTCTCTGGAGATTCGGTAATGAATGGTTATATTTTACAGTAAATAATTACGTCGTGATCACAAAGTGCCAGGTGAAAGAAAAGAGACATGTTATACATACACGAAACATGTAAGAGAAAGCATGGTCCGCGAATTCAAGAATATTATATAAAAGATATCATACGACGACAAATTACTATTTTTAAACATTAACATTATATTTAATACAAATATATTAATATGAAATGAATGCAAACTACGAAATATGTATATACACGTGCGCGCGCGCGCGCGCGCGCGTGTGTGTGTGTGTGTGTGTGTAGCAGTTTAAAGTAAGCGAAACAGCAAAGATAACTCTGACCGCAAAGGGTTATAAAATATTATGTCGTCTCGTATTCTATATTATAACTTTGATATACATTTTGAAGCTAGCAGAACTAATTTCTTATGGATTTATATTAGAATACCTCGCGAACTTGAAAAACTCCCAAAGTATTTTGACAAGATATTCATTGCTCCTGCCTTTATTCTCATTGGAGAATTTACTTTCTGAAAAGGTGAATGTGTTCGTTTCAGAACACTAACAACATTTACCTAATATCAACATATTAAATTAATATCTGTGCAGTGGTCTACCGAAAAAGGATAACACCATTTGCTTCTCCTTCTGGTATGTCTTCAAATAATTTACATCTTCCTCTGTAAAATATATCCAAATACACAGGCTTGGAGTTGGCGGTTCAACGTATCGATGGTAAACAGGATTTTTCGCATAAACCCACGGCCCGCACAATTTGTCGTAATTTACGTTTGATTCGATTTGTATTTCCGAAGTGATTTCCCGAGTAACAACCACATTTCGAATACCAAGCTTTCTACGTTCCGACAGGGTAGATGACTTAATATCTATTAACGATCTCGGCTGATCCTGATTTTTCGTCTCGAAACAATGATTTCTAATCTCAGACTTATCCTGCATCATTCAATAATCCTTTTCTTCTGATAGTAACAGGAACGGTTCGTAGATTATTAAAAGAACGGTATGCTTACAAAGTGCGCGCATCGGTATGTATTGAAATGTTATGTATATGTTAGTCGCTGCGAGGAAATTCAAATTCGAGGAACAAAAAAAGAGGTGGGATCGATGTATCGAACGCAATTGTCTACCGAGTCAAATTAAGCGCGCCAGTTTTAAACTTCATGGACAGTGATTTTACTAAATACTTATTTACATATGCTATATTTCTCGAAGATTTATAATAATTGGCGAGCCCAAAAATTCTAATCTCGTGCCGGCCATTCGAAATTATTTGTACAAATGTAGGCATACTGTTACTTTTATCATAAATCATACTTCAAATTCTGAAGCTTCATTTTGTAAGCCTACCAACTTATATAAAATTTGTACAACGCAATGGTAACGGAGTTATTTTGATAATTTTGAATGAGAGTGAACGGTGATGCGACGAAACCGTTAGTAATATTCACAAGTTTATTTCTTTTTTTCTCGTGTAGTTATTTATAATTTATCATGGATTATCGAATAAAATTAATATACAATATATGTTTCGGAGCAAGAATTTGTTATACATGTTTACAAACTAAGAAAGTAAATACATGGGTAATTAATAGCAGCAGGAATGGCCTACTATCTTACAAGACGTTTCGCGTGCCAAAAATTCATCGTACATTGTATAATTTTAAATGTATGTTGTTATTACTAATATTAATGTTATTATTATTCTTTATCAATGTTACCATTAATATTATCATTATTACTTATTACCATTTAACATTACTTATTATATAAATCATATTTATTACATATGATTTATATCGTAATCGCGCGCGCGCGCGCGCGCGTGTGTGTGTGTGTGTGTGTGTATAACGAACACCGCCCATTACTACTAGAAATACAAATGGGAGTTTCACCATATCTGTCTCTCTTTCTCTCTCGCTCTCTGTCTCTTTTTCTCTATCTCCATTCTTTTTTCGATAGATCTGATACTCAAAATAGATGATATATCGTCGAATTCAACGTGCTGCACACACATTTTATTTTTTAATTAATCACTGAGGCAAAATGTTCGTCCTGTACAGTTCACCTCCCATTCCATTATAGTGGCATTTTCCCATCGTTTTACATTCCACTGAAACTCGATGCGGACACATTCACGGTGTACACATATTTGTTGATTATGGTACATATCTGGAAGCAAAAAGTAGTGTTGTCTCCTACAGTAATCCATGGCGAAAACAGTAATTACTTTTTAATCAATGTATAATAGTACACATCGTGCTCTAAGAATGATTTTGCAAAATGATGATCAACCATAACAGAATACATATTACACACTCCTAAATACGCATTTATTTTTTAATAGTAACAATAGAAAAGAATGTATAGTACATGGTTTTTAGTTGGTTGTGTAGTTACGTAGCTTGAAAATTATATATCCGTAGCATATAATGATTTCTGGCTGAAATAAAATTGACGATTAGTCTAACGACTTAATATCTCTTTTGTAATGTTTCTTTTAATGGAAAGTTCATATATGTACAAACGCATCTGTTTCACACATATCAAATGAACTCTAAGAAAACTTAATAATTACTTGGTTCTGTTTATAATATGCACGATACAATAGTGCGTATTCACTGTCACAAGTTTTAACATCATTAAATTATTAAACAAGTAACAATAATTTAACCGAGTCGTAGGCGATTACAGATTATGTATTAACTTACCTAAAAGAACATACGGAACAAAGTAAAAGACAGATAGAACAAACAAGAGCCAGTTTATGGATTTTAATTCTTAATGATTTGCCTGACCCAATAAATTAACGATAACTAAACAAAACTAGTATAGAAACTGTAACTACTATGAAAAATAGAGATACCTAAAGGAATCTCAATCAAATGTGCACTACACATAGAAGTAAACGTGATATTAATAAACAATTGCATAATAAAAAAAAATGCCAGGCGCACGTGTAAATAAAGAATGGCATTAGTAGAATTTGTATAACACTTGCAAGAATTGTAGTATTAAAATAATGAAAGAAACACTTTTACATTACAGTACTTGGATAAAGGTGTTTCTCGAAGTACTTACAGTTACATTCATTAAATTAATGAACTCAACAATTGAATAAGAAATTAACATTTCGTTTAATGTCATTATAAGATTTACAGTAACAAGATCGTGAATATATTACAAGGATTTTTTACTCTCTTTCATCTAAATATTCCACTGTATAATCATATTATAAAAATAAGTGTTATGTAAGTATTAATCAAATAAAAATTATAAGAAACGAATGTAATAAGGAAAAGTATACAATATTTTTAAACGTACTACAAGCATCGCTACCTTGTGGCAGAATCTTGCAGAATTCAACATATATTAAATATAAAAGAGAGAAGGTATTTCCTTTTAATTGTAGCATGGAATTTTAGTAGTACATACATGATTCTCAATTCAGTGCGAACAGTAAGTATGATTAAAGTTTTTGCAACAACGTCACAATTGATAAGATAAAGTTATAGAATCGTATTGAAGGTCTACAAATGAAAGAAAAATACGAAACGATTAGACTGTGCATTATTATTCACTGCAATAGTTAGTCCAAGTTATGCGAAATAAAATAATTATGCAAGAAAAGCATCTTATGTAAGTAAATTATCCTTCGTTCGAAAAAAGTAGTCAATTATTTAATTTACCAAAATACTCGGAATTGGTACGTAATCCATCTTAAGATTGTGCAAAAACAACTTTTTAATATATAAATTTCGAACAACTTGCTCTACATATATTTTTACAAATAGAAGACACTATCTTTTGATAATATTGCGCATAAAGCTTGCGATATATTCGTTCAGTATACTTTCAGAATTCCGTAAATTCGTGTACAAACACATTCAGATTTGTTTGTACAAAATCAGTTACTTTAATTCCTTATTTCGTTTTACGGTAGCAATTATATAATCTACGAACAGTACAACATAAAAATGAAAAGGAAAAGAAACACTCGTTCAAGATGCTCGTTCGCTTTTTCTATCGTCCTTTTCACTTACTTAATAAATATGAAGATCGAAATAAGTCAGGAATAGGAATACATGCAATAAAAATATTAATCATAACAAGAAATATACTACAGCAGTACGTACTCCATATATCTCATAATGCTAATACAAAATTTTGCATGAAACACATCCGGATTGCAAACTTTTAGTCTAATATTAAATGTTTTATCATTGCAAAACTATTATCAGTTCCTTCTCCTTCTACATTTTTTGCATTATAAAAATATGTTGACATAATATGTTATTATACTGAATGTTGGATTCAGAACATATCCGATACATGTATATAGTTTGCTTTGTGACTCTTCAATGGGTATTATGCTATCCACCATTGTTAACCACGAAACTGACAAGTTTTAACTAATATAAAAATATACCAACATAGTATCTGACACGTACAGATTTGGATAATCACTTGCAACAATTGCCAGTTCCTGCCTTTTGTCCTTCTGTCTCAACTAATCGGCGACCTTGGCCACTCGTACTTGCACTTCCCGATTGTTCGTTCTTTGGAAGCTTTTTAGCTGCAATGAGATAGACAACACTCTAATACACAGTAACTTTCAGATATTTTCGAGAGATTTGTTCGTCAAGCGAATGCAGGTTTGCATATGCATAATTCACGCTTTCTGTACTACGCGTAACACAATAACCGATACTGTTTCAAAACCAGATGCTACAATTTAAATATGTACATGTTTTAGGAGCATTTGATAAAGAATTATCTTACCAATTGCCAGGAATATATCGTTAACATTCATTGCTGTTTTGGCTGAAGTTTCCATGAAAAGAAGGCCATTTTCATCCGCATATGTTTGAGCTTCATCGAATTCTACAACTCTCTTATTCACAAGGTCTGCTTTATTTCCAGCTAATGCTATAACTATACTTGGACTGGCTTGTCGTTGCAATTCCTTCACCCACGTCTGGGCACGTACAAATGTGTCCTGTAGTTTTTCAAGAAAACAATTACGGTCACATTTTCCCCAACAATTTATATGGGAATTGGAAGAAATGTTGAAAAACATTTTATCGATGTATCGGTATTCTCATACATGCGAAACCTAATTATTTAATTATTTACCTTGAACATTGCATATAATCTTTAGCGTGTGTAAAATGTAATGTTTGTAATTATATTAAGTATTAAATCAGGTGAAAGTTTACTTGCCTGGTTTGTTATGTCATATACAACAATGGCTGCCTGTGCACCCCGATAATACATTGGTGCAAGACTGTGATAACGCTCCTGTCCTGCTGTATCCCAAATCTCAAATTTTACAGTTGTGTCATCCAGGCATACAGTTTGTGTTAGAAATGCAGCTAAAAACGAGTAGTACGATAATGCAACAGTTACAAATATAGAATATAAACACTATTTATACGTAGAAAAAAACACTGTTAATATTTATTTTCTTTTACACAGTGTCATAATTAGCATTCACAATGATATTACAGTAGGAGTTCTTACCTCCGATTGTACTTTCTTGGTATTCATGGAACTGTCCTTTAACAAACCTTAAAACGAGACTCGATTTCCCAACCGCAGACTCTCCAAGCAGCACCAGTTTAAATTGACAAATCTTTCCTTGTGTCGAACCATTTGGCCTCTGGGCTGTACCCCGATTAGCCATGATCACCTAGACATAAAAAGGACCAGTTAGCTGGAGCTAAAATAACACTTGTATTATTTTGTTACTGTTAATTCATTTCACTCTATATGTCAAAAGACTTGAATACACACACATATATATTAATTGCAATTAACTAAATTATATATTAGAAAAATGTTTTCTTTCTATTTACACAACCAGAAATACTTATTTAAATGATTACTAATATTTAATAATTAATTCTAATAATAAGTATTTTTTGTACATAGAATAACACTAAGTGGTGGAATCTATATGAAAATATCATTAAAACTACACCTAAACTAAATATTTAGGTGTTATATTTTATCTATGAAAAACAATATTAGAAACTTATGCAAACAATACTTAGTTTTTAATTTCAAACTCTAAATCGGCAGATAAGTGTCTATATTAAAACTCCATGCATAATAGATAAGGTTCTCACGTATGTATAGAGCAATGCACAGTTAACTAAATGCTTTATCTTAAAGATAACTTCATACTTATGAGCGAGCAATCATGAATCCTTCTCGCAAACCTCAAGATATTTCCATTTATGAAACAAAACGACTACAAAAAAAAAGAACAGGTCTCCTCGGAACAAGTATCAAGCTAAGATAACGACTCGTGCAAAAAAGTTGACACTTGTTATTCAATTGAAATTATATATTTGCTTAATTCTTGTATTAATCCGTGCCCTTTCTATCTTTATGTTTTCTTGCATTCCGGACAAAGTAACACAAAGTAACACAAAGTAACACAAAGCGATTTAACAGAAATACTTTGCATCGAACCTATATGTATTCGAATCATAGAATGTTTTATGTCCTACTCAGTCTACGATAGAATCTGTACAATAGAATAATGTGTAAGATGCGACATCCAGCTTGACTTAACCGAACCATAAGAAGTTCGCGTTCCAGTGAAATGCATTGCGTGTGCTGCTCGTTAAAACACAAGTTACAAGAGGAGAATAACATAATTGAAAATTAACAGCGAATCTCCAAGCAACAGAAGCAGATATCAACTGTCCACGAATGTGTATGCGAAATCTCGTTATCCGCCCTGTCGCAATTAGTCTCTGTAAGTCACTTATGAGGGAAAAAGCCACAGCAGGTAAGAACCAATGGAAAAATAATAGCGTATGCTTCTTTTAACCCATTAAACCGGGCCTCCTGTTAATTACATTATCCAATTAGATCGCGTAATAAGTCTCGGATGAATTAAGCAGTCCGGCATTCAGCTTTGTGATAATGTTACCGCTGACAAAACTCGGCCCTCTCTCAACGATAGTGTGCGGCCCAATTTAACTAGGAACGAACGAACGAACGAACGAACGAGCGAGCGAGAAAATCGGCTAAAATGCACAGCAGCGGCTTCGACGGGGATAGGTATCGGGGGACTCGTGTTAACGCACGACTCATAAGCGAGCCAAGAAGATAGAAAGAAACACAAGTCCGTATCGCGCGAGCCCGTCCCGGGTACGGGCTGACAGAAAAAAAAAAAACGTTCCTGAAGAGTGAGAACGAACCGAATGAGGGAGAAAAAAAAAGAAGGCACACTCATACGTATATGCGTGCACGCTCTCTGTAATCTCACGCGCACGCAGCTCTTGCGGCAAAGCGAAGTTGCATCCAATTTCACGCCCGCGAGAGAAACACTCACCCGAAAAGTTACCTACGTACGTAGCAAATATCTCATAACCCTCGGTGACATGTCATTATCGAAAAATCACGAGACACCGTTAAAGCGATGCATAGGGACTGCCAGAGAAAGATACCGATAAGGATGGCTAGAGTTCTGTGTACGCGAATCTCTCTCTCTCTCTCTCTCCCTCTCTCTCTCTCTCTCTCTCTCTCTCCCTTCCCCACCCCCTCACGGTAAAAGTAGCACTATCTCTCTTCCTCCCACTTGCCACTCTCCGATTTAGTTACTCATTCGCAGTGTCTTTCTTTCTATTCACTGGCTCGCACTCATTCGCTCCTTCTCTCTTTCACGCCCGCTCGTTCGCGTTCTCCTCCCACTCCCACCCGAATAGAGGGGAGAGGGAGACGAGGACAGGCGAATAAAGGGAGTAAACGATGCGCCACGACAGTTACAGGTCCGAGTGCTTGTCACCGCCCGTGAAACGTCAGCAAGATCTGAAACGACGAAACGACGAAACGACAAATCCTCCCCGTGTATCCAGAAACGTTTTGCATCGACCCGAACGGAAGCCGCGGCTAGCCTGAAGAAATGTCGCGTGCCGTTACGGCAGACGGTGACCCTCCTTCTATCGACTCGCTCGTACGATACGTGGTATGCGTGGAAGAAAAAAAAAAGCGAACAATGTAGTCACACAACATACGAGAACATTCTTGCCGTTTCCTCTATCGCGAGGCGACCCCACTGCTTCATAAACATAAGAACTATCGCACACGACAGGGCCGTGATAAGTAACGAGACGTTTAAGAATGCGTTCTCGGTGGCCAGTAAGAGTTAGGGGCCAGGGGCCACCTGGCAAGGGCGGAAAACACGAATTTAGCGGTGCTTAACCTGCTGCGTGAGGAAGCTCGCCGTCGGATAGAAATGCGGCACTAGCTGTTTAGACGGTCGATGGGCGCCCAACACCGCGCGACGATGATTAATGTCAATTCACTGCCGCGCGTCAGACACGATCACTTGTCTCCAGTAAATCGACCCACTAACCGAGCATAGATCGTGCAATCTATATAGAATGTGTACATTTATGACAGCTCCGCTTGGTACACACTCGCAGGCACACGACTCCGCGAAGCTCCCTGGACTTCTCGCATTCCCCTTTTTTTCTCCCGTTCGAGGAATAACGTTATCGCCGCTTGTCCGCGAAATAACAGCTGCTCCGAAACGGCACCCCGTCGGCGGATCGTACGATATCGGCGTTTCTATAACTTAACGCGGCCGACGCCTCGGGGCCGACGAATTTGATCGCACTAAAATCAGCCTAGACACTGAGCTCCGTATCACGCACACGGTATGCCTACCGTGCCGCGCGACAGACACTTTCTTCCCGTTTACAGCATCGGTTGTCGAGGTTCACGCGCACGCAAACATTTATCGCTGATCAACGGATCAGTGAATTACCAGCTATCGTTCGTGAAACCGTGAAGAAACGACGAAGCGACTTCAATCTCGGAAGATCCTTCGAGAGTACCTTTCTTCAATGTCGTTTTCTTTTTCCTTCAGTCGGAAATGATGGTGTGTTTCGATGAGCACGACCGGAGAACGGCGCCACTACCGACCAATAACATTATCCGCTCCCCGCGTATACCTTTCTCCCTAACGCAGTTTCAAACGATACTATATAATAACTCCAAGTATGTATGTACCATTAAGGTAATGAATTTTCAGGAAAGGCAAAGCAATTTATGAGGTATCGTTTTGTAGTATACCTACCATAATGTTCCTCTTTCGAAAGTAATGTGTGTCGTAGAAACTTTACAGGTTAATATAGTGACTTTTTAATATCTAGTGTACAGGTAGGGGGTGTTGCGACTCCCGTCTAGCGGCGCGTAATATAAACTTTAGAAGCGCGAAGTTCGAATCGGATTACACGAATGTAATAGGAAAGGGAAACAAAGCAAATTTCGCGGGGTGTGAAAATAGTTAGAGATTCTTTTAATAAGAAGACTTCAAGACTATAAATTAATCAATATCCACTTGATAACTGAAAAGAAATTGATTGACCAATAGGAATTTAGCTAATAAATATTTCATTAGTTTTTAAACTTTAAGGATATTTTGTAAGTAACAAAAGATGTAAAAGCGTTTGCCTTTGAAAGCTCACTCGAGCCCCGAGAGCAGAAGTGAACAGACGTGCAATTAAAAACCTTGTGAATTCCTTATTTATATTGTTTCAAATCGTTTATTGAGTTCATTAAAGTTATCAGTTATTTCTGCTCAAATCGTTTTATTGCATTATTATTATCCTTATAATATTATATTTATCATGAAAAATCCGCGTCCAAAGAGCAGAACGCCTTAGCGTTCCACGGGCATCGTCCCGCGCCTGAATTCCCCAAGAGAAGACTGCATTTCCCAGACAGCCACGCAACAGGGGTGCGTCCATGGACATAGGAATATAGGGACGGAGGAATCATTGCGGGGGATGATCTCCTTGCGGAAGGGGCGACGAGGTAACATACGCCTTCTTTTTATTGGCTGCTGCTTTGCACAAGCGCAGTGAGGTGTAATGATGAACGTTTGTCGCGTCCAGGGATCGGCGGGCTTCAGTTACCGCTTATGGAGGGGGAAACACCTACAGGAGCGGTGGTTATGTGTCATGGACTGTGCCTGCAGTACGGAGCATACGTAGAATGCAACCAATCAAATCCAGGCAGATGAACGTGCTCCCCCCCCCCCCCCTCAAATACATATCACTCCCCACGCCTACAGTCGCAACTATTCCTCCGTCCCTATATTCCTATGTTCATGGGTGCGTCCCGTTTCGTGCATTGAGTGCATAGACTGCAGCAGGGGTGGGCACTCCCCATATCAATCTGTTGGCACAATTTAGTTAGGGGTACAATCCACCGGAGGCGCTGGGATCAATATAGTTTAAAGAATTTGGTTGTTACCATGGACATAGAAATTTAGGCTGCGTTTCAATTCACGCATTATGCGCATAGACCGCAGCGCAGTCGCTGCGCGCATTCATAGCGTTCCGTTTCCAGCAGCGCATGAACCGCAGTCGTTACAGTTCGTTAAACGGAACGGTTTTCGACACGTTTGATGCTCGTGAGGTTGCGCGGGAATGTTCAAACTTACTTAAAATTTAGGTATGCAGTTGGATGGATTACGGTTAATTTAATTCGAGACTTTTGGACGGTGGTCGAAGCACGCTTCCTAACTACATCGGTTACTTCGTCCTAAGGATCGGGGACCGACTCCTACCGAAATTTGAAGGCTTTATTGGTTCCTGGATTTTCTCAACCAGAGTTTTTCTATTCTTCTTGAATAGCGGCAATTATTGAAAGCGAAGACCATATTTTATGAGTTTTACAGGACGAACTGCTGCTTACCCAGCGTAATTTGGTAAGCAGATGTGTAAAGGAAAAATGAAGTTATTTATTATCCGCGCCCGGGGTAAATTGAAGATTTTGAAGGCTATTGAATACAATCGCAGGTTCTCATACATCTTCTGGATTAGAGTACAGCTATAAAGTTAGCATTATAAGAACACATTCGAAAAACTTAAGAGCAAAAGCCTTTAAGAAATAACAATGCGCGCCACGTATTTGCTTCCTTCCTCATCTTCCGTTTCGACCCTGCCTAAAACCTTCTAGGGATGTTCTGTTCGCTTCGACATTGAGTCCGTTGCGTTGGTTGCAATTCATGCAGCGAGTGCAAAGTGTTGCATTGCCGTTACCTTGCTACGATGTGAACAAAGCTTCGGAGGGAAATTCAAACTAAAAGAAACGGGGCGGAACTACACGAAGTTGTTGGGTTTTTTAATCTTTATTCATCATCACTGAAAGTATGTAAACGCTCGTTAGAAAACAAAATATTAATTATTTATGTTAACAACCTAAACAGAAGATCTAATTCACATTCATTCAATTGCGAGAGTCGACCTTGTAAAGACATACTAAAGAGTTGTACAAAATATATTAATTTATTCAATCTGAAATATAAAGTCTCTTTTAAATTCTCCCAATTCACGAGTCCGAAATAAGAGCGCATTCACGGAGCAGAGTGCTTCAGCATTCCATGGGCCTCGATCCCATTCCCGAGAAGTGGACGACGTTTCCTGAAGAGCCACGCAACAAAAGACGGCATTACCTGATTCGTAGAATTCCCTAGAATTCTCCATCTTCTAGCTCATAATGCGTGCAGCAAGTGTGTTGCGACTCCTGTCTAGCGGCGTGTAGTATAAACTTTAGAAGCGCAAAGTTCGAATCGGATCACACGAATGTAATAGGAAAGGGAGACAAAGTGAAGTTCGCCCAAGGCCGATGGGTTTGAAAATAGTTATATATTCTTTTAATAATAGGACTTCAAGATTATAAATTAATTAATACCCACTTGGAAACGGTTGTTTGAATAAGTGAACTTCTCCTTCCTGCCTTCTCCTAGGTGTGTAATTCCAGCGCAATATAGTTAAACGCTTGTTTTTGCAAAAATCGATTACCGAAAGGAATCGGATCGACTTTGGCGGAGTTGGTTAGGCGGATGCCCAGTACGCAGAGGATCGTGAGTTCGAATCCCACCGCTATCACCAATTTTGTTGCGTGGCCGGCTGGTTCCTCTGGATCCTTCGTAGGGAATTCGGGCGCGGGACGATGCCCGTGGAGCGCTAAGGCACTCTGCTCCTTGGATGCGGATTTTTGTATAATAAATATAATGAAAACGATAATAATAATTGAATAAAACGATTTGAACACAATAACTTATAACTTTAATCAATTCAAGAAACGATTTTAACACAAAATAAATCTTTGAGATATTTTATTGATAGATACGTCCGTTCACTTTTGCTTTCGGGGCTCGAGTGACGCTTCCAAAAGGTCCGCCGGTTTTACACCTTTTTGTTAATTACAAAATGTCTTAGATTCTAAGAGCCAATCGCAAATTTTTCGGTTATCGATTTTTGCAAAAACAAGCGTTTAACTACATTGCGCTGGAATTACACACCTAGGAGAAGGGAGGAAGGAGAAGTTCACTTATTCAAACAACCGTTTCCAAGTGGGTATTGATTAATTTATAATCTTGAAGTCCCCTTATTAAAAGAATATCTAACTATTTTCAAACCCCTCGGCCTTGTGCGAACTTCACTTTGTCTCCCTTTCCTATTACATTCGTGTGATCCGATTCGAACTTCGCGCTTCTAAAGTTTATACTACACGCCGCTAGACGGGAGTCGCAACAAGTGCAGTGTTACGTTATCACTTGAACGTAGCCACGGAAATATATATAATTGATAGTTAAATCAGGAGCGAAATTTGAAAACAGATGTATGCGCGTGATTGAGAAAGTATTATTAAGGATGTGCGATGCGGGTGGCATACGTGGGCAGAGCTCGAAAACAGGAAGAGGACACCAATTAACAGACCTCGAAACGAATCGCGAGTTTCTTCTAAGTCGCGTAATCTTTTGAGAAGGCCTTGTCCTTTGTTAGTCTTTAGGAGTGTCGATTGACTCCAGAAGTGTTGGCGACGCTGAGGAAGTCATAAATTTCCTTCAAGGGTTGTTTTCTCGATCCTCGGAGTAGAGCCTACTTTCTCTTCCCACGTGGGCACCCCGCTGTGTAACGGAAAAGCGCGCTTTCATCGAGTTTCCACCACCACCCTAAGACGGAGGGAAAAATGGACGCCGATTCGCGGGGGCGTACGGACATCCGAAGGACGGCCTACCGCTTGGAGCTGATGCATCCTCCATCCTGATTGGACTACGAAGATCTATGGGAGGACTAGGAGGATTTGGCCAACGACTTCAGCGAGGACCTCGGAGGATACTTTGAAACGTTACATTCATTCCGTTTTTAACCAGCTTCCCGAACAGTTCAAATAAAAGTCCAAAGTTTAACTTAGCAATAATTTCTAGTACTATTGTGTTTTATTTGAAACTCCCGCACTCCGACGAGCAGAGCGGTTCAGCGCTCCACGGGCACCAACCCGCGTTCTCATCGCAATTTTCCCATAAAAATACGTAACAGCAGAGATCCATGGGCAGCCACTGCGCATATTACGCGCATGCGTATTTGTCGCATTACGTGTGCTTCTGCACAGCCGACTCTAGTACTAGCCGTGCTGAAGGCAAAATGGCAACACCGCGAGAGTCTGGCTTCGATATATATATATATGTGTATATATATACCTACCGTATTCCTTATTTAATTAATCAAAAAACTGTATATTTGTATAATTTTATATCGCAAAATAACGTTAATTATAATGCTGAATACAAAACTCCACTATTGAAAATAGGACTCCCGATCCGCACATGAGCGGTGTTGCCACGTTGTATAGCACGGCTAGTAGTAGAGTCGGCTGTGGCTTCTATATTCCAGCTGAGTATTCCCTATTTATCCAGAGGATAAATATTTAATATTTTTGTAAATAAAGGACATTTTAAACCTTTTAATAATTTTGTGTATTTGTGTTATCCAAAATATAATTATACATAGACATTTCAATTAGAAGATAAATCGCACGTGAATATGTAAGCAGAAACTGCATTTTCATTTTTGCTGAGCAGAAATAGACATTTTATACTTCATATTAAATCGACTATTATTAGGTAAAAATGTTTTTAAAAATACTTCTTGTTTACTTTATGTGTAAAGGGAAAGTTAAATATTACGTCTAATAAGTTTTTTTGTTGATTGTTGCATAAATAAATAATAAAAATCTATATTTACGATAGCAGAACTCTTACATGATTAGAAATAGGGACATTGACCTTATACCCGATTTCATAAAGATACCGTTGCGGCGTAACAATAATATTTTGGAAGGATGTTAAGTTATAAAAAGTTGACAAATGTAGCGTACAAGAACGAAATATCCAATAAACATTTATTGTCATGTAGCGTATACACTAGATAGAAAAAGTCTGCGTACACTAAGGTATGCAGAATTGTCTGTTTATGAAAATATAGAAATATCCTTCAATTCAGATCAAAATGTATTTTTAACATGTACATGGTACGTTTACGATTCTAGTAATGTCAAATTAACAAATTAAAAATGACCAGAACTTAAATAAAAAAAAGGAAACGAAAAATGTCCCTGAAAATTTACCAGAAAAAGTCTGCGTACAGGTATGACAAAATTAAAAATAATCCGAATTGATGCAAAGTTAGTAGCTTGTAGGATATCCTCTTCTTTTTAGAACCTCCTGCAATCTTTTTGGCATAGAATGTACAAGTCGAGTTGTCTCTTGAGAATTAATTTTTTCCCATTCTTCTTCTAAAATAGTTTTTAACATATCCTTTGATGTTATATTATGTTGACGTATTCTACGTTCTAACAAATCCCATAGATGCTCTATAGGATTTAAATCCGGCGATTGAGGAGGTGTATGTAACTGTTTCGGAACGTTGTAAAGTAGCCATAATTTAATAATCTGAGCCGTATGCTTCGGATCATTATCATGCATGAAATAATATGAAGTGCTTAATCCTAATTTTTCGGCACTTTGGTTGACATTATATTTTAATGTATTTTAAAATGTTTAAATAATCAATTTTATTCATTGTGGATTCTATAAATTCTAACTGCCCTACACCACTACTGGCCATGCACCCCCATATCATTATACCACCGCCACCGTGCTTAATAGTTGGGAATAGGTGTTCTTTGTTTAGTGCAGTACATGGTTTTCTCCATACCAGTTTTCGACCTTTCATGCCAAAAATGCAAAATTTAATTTCGTCAGAAAATATTACTTTTTCCCAGAACTCAATTGGTTTATTGACATGTTCATTCGCAAATTGAATTCGTTTTTTTCGATTGATCTTCGATATAAATGGTTTCTTACGTGCGACGTGACCGTGATATCCAGCCTTTTTTAGTATCTTTCGTGCGGTATCGACACAAATTATATTATTAAACTTTAACGCTATATCCTTAGCAATTTGCATTGCAGTTATTCGCGGATTTTTTTTAACTTCACTTACAATACTACGTTGCTCTCTTTTGGATAATTTTGACGGACGACCAGAACGAGGTTTGGACGTTATAATATCCGTTGATTTAAAATTATTTATAACTCTTTGAACGGATGAATGTCGTCTTCCTATTATTTTTCCTATTTCTCGATAACTTTTTCCTTCTTTCCACAATTTCACGATAATTTTCCTTTCACTGACAGAAATTTCTTTTCCTCCGGATTCCATGCTAGTTTTGTTTTATTCAAACCTACTGTACCGTTATAAATAATACACGCACACGCGTACCAATCTGCACAGAGCTTCGTTAAACCAGAATTAAGGTTAGGAACCGGGGAATCCCCAATCCTGTTTCGGGAAATCACCACTTTACGTAGCTGTACGCAGACTTTTTCTGGTGAATTTTCAGGGACATTTTTCGTTTTCTTGTCTTTATTTAAGTTCTGGTCATTTTTAATTTGTTAATTTGACATTACTACAATCGTAAACGTACCATGTACATGTTAAAAATACATTTTGATCTGAATTGAAGGATATTTCTATATTTTCAGAAACAGACAATTCTGCATACCTTAGTGTACGCAGACTTTTTCTACCTAGTGTATGTAGGTTATATTTTCTGTCACTACGAGGAGGAGACCACATAATTTGGTGTATGCTTTTCAAAGCGTACGTAAAGAGAAAAATACGCATACGCGCATGAACTGCACGCTTTATGCGCTAGAAGTGGGAGAATTCTAGGGAATCCTATGTGCCACCAACGTAACCAATGTACGCATAGATAGAAACGGAACGGTTTTCTCTGCAGTTTATGCGCATAACCCAGATAGCACACCTCGTCTTAGAGACGTCTAGTTTATGTCCATTTTAGGTCTGAACGTCTTGATTTGTAACAAGACGTCTTTAAGACGTGTTTAAGACGCCTTTTGGACGTCTTTAAGACTTTACCAGACGTTGTGCTATCTGGGAATGCGTGAATTGAAACACACCCATAGGGATGTAGCAATGGCTGCGGGGTGAGAAGCAGTTCGGGGGGTGCGGGGAACCATGGTCACGTGGCACTCCGGTGCCCGGTACTCCGTGAGACAGAAGCAGTGTGAAAGGCAGTGAAAGAGTAGACTGAATATTGTGATTAGCAGGAGCGTCAGTGGATTATAGCATATTTGAAAAAAAAGAGATATATATTTGTCTTTACAATGCCACTGTCACAGCCGACTCTAGTACTAGCCGTGCTGAAGGCAAAATGGCAACACCGCGAGAGTCCGGCTTCGATATATATATGTATATATATATACCTACCGTATCAGCCTCTCACCGGCCTCCCGGTTACACAGTCTCCCTCTACCGGCCTTTCGGTTCCCGTTTATCTTTTAAATGTTTGTATTAATGTAGTACTGAAGTCCTCTAAATATCAGAAACGGAGCAATAATCCAGGTGTTTTATTTATTTATATTAACCCTACAGATCTTTATTTTTGTGTGTAGCACATTTATTTAATACAATCTGTAGCATTTTTGGACACTTTGTTTTACATAAATTTTTTTACAAATTTCACGTATTCATTAAGGGAAATTAATAGCAAGTGAAATTAATAATAATTATAATAATAATGTTTATTTGCACTACAGGCTCACAGCCTATTATAAAGGAGATTGTTTGGTTCTCACATCTACATCCTTACTTTTATCTGTGTTACATTATACTTAAGCCTAACATCTATACTTTATATATTATTTATACTCTTATTACATTTCAATTAGTGCTAGTTTACTTATTTTTTTACTGTCTATACAAAATAAAATATATTCTTTGCTTCCTCGATGTTCCTAATATTTAATACTTCAGGGAACTCTTTTTCCCTAACTTTTTGTGCATGCCTTTGTTGATATTGGAGACATACAGACAGAACATGCTTTAGAGTCTCCCTTCTTCCCATGTTGCATAGTTGACATTCCTCTGCGTCGCTTATTTTTACTCTTCCTTCCTTTTCTTCTAGCATACTGAATTCATGTCTTCCTGCCAAAAATTGTAAGGGAAATTATAAGGGTACTTTAAAAGATAATAATTATAATTCTATATTTTTATTCCCCAAAGATGAGGAATTACCGAAAAAATAAATGGTTGCTATACCTTGTAAAAATTGGACACCAACAAAATATTCTTCCGGTTGTAGATGGTTCCATTTAAATTTACATATCCAGTTATGGGTCCCATTCTAAAAAATTAAATTGCAATATATGTCGATTATTAATTGTGGATGATAACGGTAAAACTGTAGGTGATGTATATTTTAATCACTTACAAAGAGGGGTCCTTTCTGTTCCCACTGAAGAAGTCAGAACCTCATTTATTCATGTATATGCAATAATGTAAGCCATAATAGGTGATGGTAATTTGGAATCTCAACATTTGCAATCTGAGAATCATAAACATATTTTATGTAAGTTAACCCATTATAATAAAAAAAAAGGTATAGCACCATGGTAAATACCTGTAGGGTGGTGAGAAAATTTTCCACAATTATAATACTCTCCTCTGACACGATTTTATATTTAACTGCATAATTGTTCCTTTCAATAGCTAATTATGCTAACCTCTTTTCCACGGGCACTTAACCTGTTTGGCTTCGTACCAATAATTTTGTCTACACATATTTCAGGTCTCTATTAAATTATACATACCTTTATCAATTTTTAAATCCTTCAATATGGTCCAAAGATGGTTTCAATTTGTTTCACACTTCTATTTTCTTGAAATCTCTGTAAATAATTCAAATATAATGCATTACAACACCAAACTATTCCGGAGTCCACAAAATATACAGTGACTCACAGCCATAATCGTACACTCTCTAAAATCGCATAACATTTTTAAAATTGGTCCAAACGACTTGAATTTTTTTGAGAAGCTAGAAGGATTAGTTTGCTAAGTCATGTGTTTCGTCGTTTTTAAAAAAACACAATTGGTCGGAATAGTGAAAAAAATAGTAAAGGTTGTTTTTTAAACTTTTTTTTGTGAGCCTGTAATGAACATTCAAAAAACCCGTTTGTAGATTGAAGTAAGTTATATACATGCCTAAAATTTCATCAAAATCGATTAACGTTGCTCTGAGCTACAAACGTTTAAAGATCGCAGAATAAGGTCGAGAATCGCGGAAATTCACGAAATCAGCGATTCTCGACCTTATTCTGCGATCTTTAAGCGTTTGTAGCTCAGAGCAACGTTAATCGATTTTGATGAAATTTTAGGCATGTATATAACTTACTTCAATCTACAAACGGGTTTTTTGAATTTTCATTACAGGCTCACAAAAAAAAGTTTAAAAAACGACCTTTACTATTTTTTTCACTATTCCGACCAATTGTATTTTTTTTAAAAACGACGAAACACATCACTTAGCAAACTAATCCTTCCAGCTTCTCAAAAAACTCAAGTCGTTTGGACCAATTTTAAAAATTTTATGCGATTTTAAAGAGTGTACGATTATGGCTGTGAGTCACTGTATACCACATTTATAAATATTAATATACTTCTGTATTACTGCTACTTACTATAGTTATGATATTTACATATTCCTTATACATAATTAATAAAAAAAACTGTATATTTGTATAATTTTATACCGCAAAATAACGTTAATTATAATGCTGAATACAAAACTCTACTATTGAAAATAGGACTCCCAATCTGCACATGAGCGCTGTTGCCACGTTGTATAGCACGGCTAGTAGTAGAGTCGGCTGTGCCGAAGTTTACCGATCATTCCCGAATGGACATTTAAATTGGTTGTCTAGTGATTTCCCTAGTTTATTTCTGTCCTTGTCGAGTGACGCCTCTTATTATATCTCCTCTTTGGTACGGTAGTACGATCTTAGGCCCATATATGTACGCATACCCGATCGACCTGCCCGGGAATCTCGAACGCTCTCGAGCATCCGAGCACTTTTGAATTTCTCTGACAAATGAGTTTTTTTCTTATGTTTATTGAACTCACTGTTAATCACAAATGTACTCCTTCGCATCAATAAATATCAGGGTGAAAAAATAAAAAAGAAAAGCGGTTGCTTTGTAAACGGAAAATCTTGGTTCGATTCTCGTCACCGTCAAAATTTTTTTCCTAATCCACACCCAGAGTTGAGCATCTCCTATCATTTTATTCAAAAATTTTATTCCAGATCATTTGAATAAAATTTAGTCGAATAAAAATTTATTCGATATTCTCGAATACTTTCATTTTATTCGAAATTTTTATTTGGAAATTATTCGAATAAAAATTTAGTCGAGAAATGCTCAACTCTACCCAGACTTGATAAAGACGTCTGAGAAAAGACATATCAAGGATGTCTGAAACAGACAGGGGAGGCCTGTCCAAAACGGTCAAAGCAACATGCTTCGTTCGGATTTTTTTTTAGAAAAACCGATAAACTTTTATTATTAAGCATTAGTCTATTAGAAAGAGTACATCTTACGGATATTTCAATATTTTTTGTAGTAAAAAGTATTGAAAGTTTTGTGAGTTATAGGCGTTGCTCGAGACGTCCTTTTCTAGGCACTTTGCGGTGACAACCGAAGCTCGGTGCAGGATCATCCAAAATTGAAAATTCGAATTTTTTTTAGATAATGTATGAATTATCTGGGCGCTATTGGGCCCGAGTTTTGAAAAATTGTTTTGAGATAAAATGACGGCTGTGCAAAGTTGAAGCGTTGGTATTTGGCAAAAAATTGCTCGTTTTTCGAGTGTAACAAAATCTAAGCAAAAAAAAAGGAAAAGCTCGGGATAGCGCTTAGATTTTTAACCCTAAAATAAGCATGCAAAACCTCAAGTAAATCGGTTCATTAATTTTTTAGTTATGTGTGTCACCGACTTTGAAACCATGATTTTGGGGAAAACGCGTTTAAAGTTTTGGGTCTGAACGCTACATCGAGGAACACCTACCTACTTATACACGCATAACTTTATCAATTTTGGTCGGATTAACTTAACACTTTCAGATAATATTTTCAAGATGTACTTCAAAAACTATAAAAATCGTGAAATCGATTTTTCGAAAATTTCTGGGCAGGCCTCCCCCTTAACACTTCGTTGACACTCTGGGTCTGAGCCACCCATAACTTGATTTTAACGCTCTGTACCTTCTATATCTAAAATAAATACCGTTTTCCCAAAGCCGACTTACAAACTATTTTTTTTCTCAAAATATTATATCTAAACAAAAACTCTGTAGATTTTTGCTTCAGATGAGAGATGCAAAATGGTGCCGGTTGTAGCGCCTTTGGTAGTTATGTGAAACAGACCAATAAATTTTTGTTTAAATTTATGTGCCAATTGTAAGAATATGAACCACAAATGGTGTAAAAAAATTGCATATTTTAAAAATGGCGGGACTTCAAACAATTATAGATGTGATCACGGTGTAATAAACAGGTGTTCCGACTCCTGTTCAGAATGTGACTTTTTCGTTCTAGTTCTTCTGGTAGGCGCTAGGTTGGCGCTCAAGGAGGAAAGGCTGACTTTTTGCGCATAATACGGCTAAAGGCTCTACTACTACAATCGCATAAATGCATGCGTATGTACATGGATTTCTTATCACGATGCCGGAAAGTCTTATCACCTAGAAATCGGCATACAAAATCGCTGGGGTAAAAGTGCTGAGTCGGAACACCTATCTATGACACCGTGGATGTGATTTTCGCCAAAAATTCCTGTTTTATTAACAAATATAAACATACAAACAGTGGTTGAAATTAATAATTTTGTTAAACATTGTAGTTCCTATTCTGAGGAATATTACAAACTAAAAGTGTGCAAAATTTGAAGTAGATTGGTGAAATAGTTTTTGACTTATCCCCGGCGCCAATTTTGAAAACGTGGTTTCGAGAAAAACGCGTTTAAAATGCGTTTTAGGTATGCTCGGCGCTCGGTGGCGCGCTGACTCACCAGGCTATAGTATCGATACGGAGTTGAATTTCAGCCTATAACTATGAGAATATCTTTTTTAAACGTTTTAGAAGCGGTTCATGGATTTTTTTTAATTTTTCGGTTGATTTATAAAGTGTTCTTCTTTTAAAGTACGATTTAGGTGTGCTCGGCGCTTGGAGGCGCGCTGACTTACCAGGCTATGTTATCAATACGGAGTTGTATTTGGGCCTATAACTTTAAGAATATATTTTTGAAATGTTTTAGAAGCGATTTATGGAAAAAATTTTGTTTTTATTTTGCGTTCGATTTATACGGTCTTCTCCACTTAAGGTAGGTTACCCTCGATAGCCCCGAAACAGGAGTAGTAGGGCTATGACAGTTCTAACGCAAATTTGAGTTTCAATGTCGGCGGTGGGCGGGCGGCGCGTGGCGGGTGACGTCATACAGATGGCGATGTGGTGGGGGTATAGCGCGAGAGCAGAAGATATCGAGAATCAATCGATACCGAATCAATATCGAACCGATACCGAACCGCATCGAGCAGGAACCGCGGGTGAATTGCTGCTACTCTGGAGCGTGGTACCAACCACAGTCGGTAAGGAAGGAAATATTAATTTAAGATATTAATAATAATCGAAAAACTGAATCTCGGGCGACGACGGGGCTCGAACCCAAGACCTCCGCGGTACGAGTCAGCCGCCTATCCAACTCCCCCAACGCCCACTCTCTGACTTTAGTCTTTTCCGAATGGTACATATACCCAGCGTCACATGTCATGAGCAATTGCCAAACGCCAAAGCATAATAATTATCGGATGATGTCGGGCAATATCGGGAAAGATCGGCCTTTTTACATACCGCGTCTTCGGAGGAGGGAAAAGAGAGAGCAATACTTAGTTATTTTAAAGCTAAATTCGAGGGGAGGGAAAGAGACAGCACTACTTGGTGGTACAAAGCTAACAATTTTTTTAAAATGTTTTCCAACGTCGCAGCGTATCGCGCGATCTCGAGTAATTTGAATCCTCTGGAGCAGCCGTGCGGGATGACGTCATTTGGCGGCGCGAAGAAGGCGGGAATCATAGAATTATGCAGGGTCAGCAGAAATTTTTTTTCCATACCAACAGACATACTTTTTTCCGAACCATTATGTAGCAAGCATTCTGAAGCTAACAAGTTTTAAAGCGTTCCGATTTAACGTTGCAGCGTATCGCGCGATCTCGCGTAATTTGAATCATCTGGAGCAGCCGTGCGGGATGACGTCATTTGGCGGCGCGAAGAAGCCGCGAATCATAGAAAGAATTATGTAGCGTCAACAGAAAATTTTTTTCCATATCAACAGACATTTTGTCCCAGCGCAGATAAATGATAATTTTAATCCCCTCCCACACCGATCTGTTGGACCAATATGTAACAAACAGACGGACACTCTAAAGCTAAAAATTTTTCAATATGTTTTTTCAATCTTAACATCGCAGCGTATCGCGCGATCACGTGTAATTTGAATCCCCCGTGATGGGACCGCCGTGCAAGATGACATTTGGTGGCGTGAAGAACGTACGAATCATAGAAAGAATTATGAAGTGTCAGCAGAAATTGGTGAGGAGAGAAGGAGGAAGGCGGGTAAATAAATAGATTGTAATATATGTAAAAGGATTATATATTGTTGCATTAATTAAAAAATAGAAATATAAAAAAGAAAAAATATAAAAATAGAATATAAATAGGGTCTCGGCAGATCCCCCCCCTCTCTCTCTCTCTCTCTCTATCAGTCTCTCTTTCTATCTCCTTCTCTTTTTCTCTTTTTTACATAAATCGCAAGACAATTTGAACATTCTCGAACAGGTGATGGACTTCCTATTTACTTTTCGCGACATCATACGCACATGCATACTCTTCCACACAACACCTCACATACACTCAGATACACTCACGCTCTCGTGACCGCCTCGAGTGCTCAGTTATACAGAACAGTAGTATCTCGTCATTATTCGCCGAAACTGTTACGTATCTATTGTATCGCCTCAATTCTCTATCTCTAAATAAACCGCTCTATTCTTAACATTTTTGAGTTCTCTCTGTACAAATAGAATATAAAAATATAAAAATACAATATAAAAAGGAAAAATATAATAATAATAATAATAATAATTTCATTTATTGCCCACTTCCGGGTTACAATTTAACGATCATTTACTCTTTCCATTTCAGACCCGTGATTGTGTCAGTATAAGTCCTACCCTTCTAATGTTTCCTGCTGTGTCTTAACAATTTTTTTCTATTTTACAAGTGTTTCATAATCTATTCTATGTTACATAATCTTCTTTTATCACTTTCCTGTTCTTCCCATCTTTTCCTTCTCCCTATTATGTCCTGTAGAGTAGCCAAGTTTTTCCCTTCTCCTCTAATTACCTCTGCCCAATTCCTACCACTCTCTTCACTTACTTCACATGCTTCAATCGCGTGTTTCACTGTTTCTTCCTCTTTCTTACATACCCTTTCTTCTTTCGTTAGCCAATATTTGCATGCCCTTGTTTCACTACCCTATATGAATCTTCCTATCCTTTCTAATTCTCCTCTCCTTTTTTCATTTTTCCCCCATAAGCATTTCGGATTATCTCTTGGTTTCCTTGCCACCTCTCTTAATTCTCTTAAGAACGTTGACTCTTTTACTTTCATCTCTCTTTCTTGTTCTCGAATGCCTTTTACTTATCTGCTCTATTTTTGATCCACACTTCTTCCCCATTTAATCTTCTTCTTTTCCATCCTTCATTTGACCATCCTCTCGGTTCCAAGAATTTGATTCTCATTCTTTCCCTTTTCATTACTTCATTTCCTCTCATTAGTCTTCTCACACATTTATATCTTATCGATCCTTCTTCCGAGTTTATTACTCTCACTTCAAACTTCATTGCTCTTACTCCCATTTTAATTGCTATGCCACCTCTTCCTGTTTCTTTTAACAGCCAGTATGTTGGTGTTGATCTCTCCAATATCATTATCAGTAGGTAAGCTATGAGAGTTCTGGGACTGCGTGGTGAGGGGGTGAGGCGGGGCGGGGGGGTACCGGGCGCGGGGGCGAGATGTGGAGTGGGTACCGCGCTCTTGGACGCGATGGGTGCGGGGGTGAGGCGGGGAGGGGGTACCGTGTTCGTAGGTGAGGGGGATGACGTCAAGGGGAAGGGGGATTTCAAAATTTTCAAAATGGCGTCGCGCGCGCAGATCGAGTTCGTGGGCGAGGGGGATGACGTCACAGGGGAAGGGGGATTTCAAAATTTTCAAAATGACGTCCGCCGCCGCGCAATCTTCGTACACGTGCGGGGATCGGTGCGCAGGCGCGAAAGATAAGGCGCGAAAGGGTGTAACGCGGATGCTGTATTTCGACACCGATAACTATTAGAGATTAATTAATCTAAATAGCCCAACCGTCTCACGAAAGAATGCAACGTCGCCCTCGTATAAACATCCGCCGACGAAATGTAATTCGACACCCTCAGAGCGATAATTATTCGGGTATCGCCCAACGTATTTTGAATGAAATAACTATTCGAGATCGATTCATAATACGGCAAGAAGTCTTCCGAAAGATAAGGAATCATGACGCGCGACAGTGTGTAACGCGTCGAGGCGCGTACGTGCGTGCTCCGCAGATGCTGTAATTCGACACCCTCTGACACAGCGCGAAGCGATAACTATGCGAGATTTATTAATATAAACGGTACAGCTGCCCCATGATCATCATGTAAGGATGGGGGGCATTGCGTTCGCGTAAACATCCGCCTACGAAAACATAGAGCGATAATTATTCGAGTTTCGTTTGGAATATTTCAAAGATTAGGACCACCGTGACGGATGCGAATGCCCTTATCGCGAACGGGGGAATCCGATACACGTGGTAACGCAACGAGTTAGTGCGACTTTACGTTACTCGATCGAGGTGCATGAGAGGGAGAGAGAGAGAGAGAGAGAGAGAGAGAGAGAGGGAGAGAGAGAGAGAGAGAGAGAGAGAGAGAGAGAGAGAAAGAGAGAGAGAGAGGGAGAGGGAGAGGGAGAGGGAGAGGGGAGGGAGAGGGAGAGGGAGAGAGAGAGAGTGAGAGAGAGAGAGAGAGAGAATTCGATGATCATCGCCATCAGTGCTGCAATATATATTCATACATTGACGTGCACGCGTACGTGAATCTGTATAAAAGCAACGTTTAAATGAATCGTTACAGGTATTAACGTGAAAATCATCCATTTATTAAAACATATATGCGTACTATAGTGGTACATGATTTACATCGCGCAACATGGATTGCATTCCTAACGCTAACAATTCGCAATCCATCAAAGAATGTCGTTCGAAGTGATCGCTTTCGGAAATTAATTTTACATAATCTGTTGGTGCGGTAGCGCTACGTAGAACGTTTACGAACGCGGTATATTTACTAGCTACAGCGTACATATTTTCGGTCAACCAAGATCAACATATGATCGATGCAATGTTCATACGCGAACAGTTTTCGCATCGTGACTTCCGTCATGTATAAGGTAACGCGATTATCGGTAATTTTGACGAGTTGATTATTGTGCATGCGCGTGAATTCGATTCGCAAATGATCAATTTCGATGTTGGTCTGGGGTGTTGTTACGTTGTCGCGTAATTTTTTAAGAATGTCAGTCATATTTTGCAGTAGGAGCTTCCACGTAGACATTGAGAAGCTCAACTCGCCACCTTTATTGTCGACTATGGTGATCTCGACGCGGCACGTAATCCCGCCCCAGGATTCGCACGATTGATGGTTTTGGCGTTTTCGTTGTTTTTGGTGTTGCGGTTCTAGAACTTGCGTTTACAGTGAAAGAAGTAAGTGAATGAACTAAGTGAAAAGTGAAAAGTGTATAATAACGCGTACGTACCTTATATTGGACTGTTGATGATGAGGATGTTCATGTTGCTGGCGTTTATTGGGGTCATCACCATTGATGGCGGATGCGTAGGATGAATCGTCGAAGCTACGTTTATACATCTTGATATGCACTATGTACGATTATACTGATCGACGAAGAAATTGACGCGAACGATACTTGTTAGCACTCGAGCGAACGTGGTGTAATGACGTTCACAGGACTGACCAACATTGCTTTTATACAGATTCACGTACACGTATACACACAAATGTGCAAGAGAATATTGTATCAATGATTGCGATGATCATGGTTGTGTCACGGTACAAACATCAATACGAATAGTGCGCGATAAATTCAAATGGTGTGCGCGGCAGATTCAAATAGCGTACGTGCTAAATTCAAGATGCACACGTGTTTTTTTTTTTATCAATTTATAGTAAAATATAATTTAAAACAAATATATATATATTTTTTTTATTCAAAACAGTGTGTGTTTTATTAATGTACATCCATCCATGCGTACTTAAATTATAAAATCAGTATTTGCGTATAACAACATTCGTATGGGAGGGATCTTCTTGCTCGCGGGTAGAGGAATCGATCGCCGTTGTCATTGCTCTCATCGCCGCCGCCGTTCCCATTGCTATAGAAAAAAAATAAAAAAAAATTGTTACATATTCGTTTCTCTACATATATAACGCGTAAAGTAGATGCAATGCGTGCGTATGACTCACATTAGGTGCCACCACGTATATAATTCCATACTTTATGGACATTCTCCAGCGCGCAAACACCGCCGTCGTTGTGAAACGCGCATCGTGAGGTATTCGTTGAAGCCATCGACTTCAGGTTAGGAACGTCGGGATCCACGGTGTCAGGCGTGATACCGCAATAATCATCGTCAACGCCGTAGCCGCCGTCGTCCTCAACGGTTCGAGCGTTGGTTATTTTTTTCCCCTTCGGCTTGTACACATCGCAGATATCCTCGACGATTATGTCCGGCAGTAGTTGCAGCATCCAGGTTTTCTTTTCCGCACCTTTCACGATGGCGAAGTCGATGTTCGCGAGTGCGCTGGCGAGCAGTTCCGGAAGTTTCCAGTATGGAACGCAGCCATCAGACCAGCGGAGACCGTGATGATGCTTCGCGAGCTAGGACGCTTGACATTTCTCGAACGAGTTCAGATGATTCCAGAAGTATGGCGGCTCGAAGATCCAGTGGCTGATCGTCGACGTTTCATCGATATTGCTGCTGCTGCTGCTTGTGCGAATCGCGATCTCTTTCACGACGAAATCACGTTCGGTTTTGAAACCTTGCATGTCGACAACGGCGAACATCGTTATTCGTATAAGTAGTAGTAGTAGTAGTAGTAGTAGTGTCGGTGACGAATCAGTAACTGCGAACTTTGACATCTACATCATCGTTTTAAATCAGTAGCTGTATCCACAGTAGTAGTAGTAGTAGTAGTAGTAGTAATAATAATCGTTCACGCACGCACACTATATTAGTTTGCGTACCACGTTGGTTAAAGGGTTGTATTCGACTATACGATCGTGTATCATCAAACAGTACGCGGTAGTATTAGCGGGAACATTTTCTTTGAATTCGAAATCTATTCGCACGTCCACCGTGGCGCTCTTCAACGACTCGTTTTGCCTAGAACAATCTATGACCGCGATAGGCGCGTATTTACGGAATTCGATCGCGTTCAGCAACGGTTCTCCGTGACCATAGTACGATCGACCGAATTTCGCGTACATATCGTACAGGAACGCGTATTATATTCTTATCGAAATCCAAGTTTAAGTCGTCGTACGGATACGACTCGGAATTTAGATGCAGTCGAACGTTCGTGAGATGATTCGGGTCGAATTCACCCGCGCATTTATTCGGGTTATTCTTTCGATCGGTTTGCGTGGCGAATAGCACGAATCGAGGTTTCTCGATTTGCGACGTAGCTTTTACGGTCCACGTGTGTTTCGTTGTCGCTTGCAGTAACGGGTACTCGTGCAAGCTCCACGATCGGAAACTCATCGCGATCGGTCGGCCGCTGTCCAGGATACGTAGCATCGACAGTTTATTCACTTCCTCCAAAACGACATGGGGCATACGCCACTGCACCTTGCGTATCTCAAGTTTCGGCCACGCAGTGGCGGAGGTGCAGTGCATCGCGTTCGTATCGACTCGCGATCGTATAAGGATCAGCTCGTGCCGCGCGTTCATCACGATGTGTTTGTAATCCTCGCAGAATCCTAACAACACGTTCAGGGGTACGCAGAAATTGAAAGCGCCCGAATGAAAAATGTCGTTATCGTAATCGATGGCATAATTCCAACCAGCATTCACGAGCACTTTGCTTCTATCGGCCGACAACGAAACGTAATTTTTCAACGTGGTAGTGATTCGTGGATTTCGGCAACGATCGATCTCGACACCGTTCAATTCGTATCGAATCTCATCGAACATGAACGCAACGCAATTATTGTCTAGAACAGCGGTCGCGGACGTTGCCGGACCTGCCGCGTTCTGCGCCGACAACGTGCCACGACCTTCGATGTAGAGAAAACTTTCGCACGGAAGCGTGTACAGATCTTGCTGCTGTATGGGGATTCTTATCTCGTCGCTATTGTCGAACGTCGTGTTGGCGTACGGATTATATGTGTGTAACTCGATCTTCGTGATACGATTGTCGAAGGTTGGCGTATTCGCCACATCCAGAATAATCGACATCGTGGTTGCGTGTCTAATAGGCAACGATGAATCCTAGCGATCGTAGGAAACGTGCGTTTCGGCGAGTCAACGGCTTGCTTCTCCTTATGGGTCCTCTTCTTATCGCTCCACCCGTCTTTATTCTTCTACTTTCACCTATCGATAAAGGGTCGCGCCGATGACGCGAGACAGAGACGTCAGGAGTAGCAGCGACGACTGATGATTCGTACGTGTGATCTAACACTAACATACTACACACGCGTGCATACACGTGCGGTCACGCTACCTATCGCGCGGACGTCGTTGAACGTGCAAACGAATCGTTATTTCTTCGCCGCGAAAATCTATAGGACGATCGTATTGATAGACGATGCGCAGCGTTAGATCGTGTATTGCTCGTGCGACGATCGGCAGGTAAATGATGTGTCGCGGAGTTTCCGATATCTTATATCCCGGCGGCACGCGAGGTGAATATTCGTGGATAGTGTGTACCGGTTTATCGTTGCTGTACGCGCCGGTAGTTACGTTGCACGTTACTCTGATCACGTTAACGTTTATAATATTCACGGGTACGTCGGACTCGTGCCAGATTCTCGGTATTAAGACACGATTCGGGGAAAATCCTAACAACGAGCCTACATTGTTGGGTTTCGTGAAGTCTACAAAGAACGAACAGTACATCTCGCTTTTCATGGTGTTGTTGTTAGCTCGTAGCATTAGAGGGTACTTGTCGTCATCGTCGTTCCCGTTGTTACCGCGTTTTCGAGGATATCAATCGAGTAATCGTTGCTTCAGATACTCGGCGATAGCGTCTAATTCGTAGGAACCGTGGGGGATCGTAATGTATTCATGAGCGACGTCGACGATGGAGTTGTTTTCGGTGTCATAGTTCACGACGAAATAGAATTTATCGTTGCTCGAGTCGATGTTTGGTATCGTGTGAAACGTCTCCAAGTCTGCGAGTCCTAATTCGTATTGACCATCGCTCAAATCTATCGGTGAAAAATAATTTACCGTGAGCACGCTACTGCAACCCGTTAACGTGAGCGTGAACGACATATCATAGATTACACTCGCGAGGCGGAGAGAGGGGAAGTGACGCGCGCGTACGAATACTCGGCAATTTATCGATATTATATGTCTTTATTAAAGAAAATATGGATTGCCATTACGCATGGATACATTGTAACATAATCTCAGCACACACACACACCGTTATTAGTACGTATGCCATAATTCCATAGACTTTTGCTGTAAAAATTGCATGCATAAGCGACCGCAATTCATCTCGTCGAAACGTTGAAAGCGGTTGTGATTGTACGTGATCGTTGTACCGCGTCCGAAATAGTAGATCAATTCCGTTGGTGGTCGCAGATTCCCAAAACTATCAAAGTACTGTACTCGTGGTCCACGTTTCGCGTACGCGACTCAATGCGTACCGTCGCCTCGATTCTCGTCCAGATTCGCGATACCGCATTCGTTGGTTCGTACGCGCGTGGGAAGCGTGTCGCGCATAAACACCCCTCGAAAGAACGGAATGCTGGCGCACACGCGCTCTAATTGCAGGTTCGTCATAGGTTGTTGGATTATACGCTACGGCTTTTTCACCAAAGATCGCGTCGTTCGCGAATGCTCGTTCTCGCGCTCGTTCGGCTAACGCACGATCCGCATCGTGTCTTCCCTCTAAATCCTTTCGACGAGAGTACGCGATATCGTGGTCCCGACACGCTGCGTCCAGGGTGATTCACACCTTCGTCGCCACGAGCCAATCGCTTTAGCAAACGCGTTCCCGGTCCGCAGAACTGATAACCCGGAACGTGTAGTTCGAACGGGAGACTGTTTATGATACCGTTCACCAGACCCGATCCAGTCTTATTCTTTTTCAGATTCTTCTTCCTCTTCAGATTCTTCTTCCTCTTCTGATTCTTGCCTAATTCGTGAGACGTCGCAGTCGTTGACGCTACCATATACGTTAGAATAATTACGATAGCTACTGTAATAATAATAATAATAATAATAATAATGAACGCGTACGCACGCTTAGCCGATCACAACGATAGTGCTTCGTCTGACGCGCGCGAGTATCTGAGAAACACCGCGAACATGCGATTCGCGAAACAGTCGAACGTTATTCGCGTAACCGCGAATCGAATGCTCGAAGATGATAGTGATGCGAGTCGAGCGAACAGACACGGCCCGTTGCTGCCGAATAGCGTGCTAGGTGTGATTTGTGGACCGTCAGGTTGTGGAAAAACGAACGTGCTTTTAAGTATGCTAGAGAGTCCGAACGGTTTGCGTTTCGAGAACGTGTACGTGTACTCGAAATCGCTGCATCAGCCAAAGTATCGTTATCTCGAGCAGGTGTTGTCGCTGGTCGACGGAATCGAATACTTTCCTTACTCGGACAACACTGAGATCGTTCCACCGAGAGACGCTCGGCCCGATTCGATCTTCGTGTTCGACGACGTGGCGTGCGACGAACAGAACGCGATACGCGAATACTTCTCTATGGGTCGTCACTCGAACGTGGATTGCTTTTATTTGTGTCAGTCGTACGTTAGAATACCTAAACATTTGATCAGGGACAACACGAATTTTCTCATACTTTTCAAACAAGACGGCACGAACTTGCGCCGCGTGTACAACGATCATGTGAACACAGACATGACGTTCGAGTCGTTCAACGACTTGTGCGCGAGATGTTGGCATCGACGATACGATTTCGTGGTGATCGATAAGGATAGTTCCATGTACGAAGGTCGGTATAGAAGAGGATTTAACGAGTTTGTCGTAGCTCGAGGACATCAGTAAACCGCGAATCGTTCATCGAGCAACACGAAATGTCTAACGAACCGACGACGACGACGACGACGCGAAGCATTCGCGAAAACTTCGTCAACGTCATCGACGAGAAGGAACGATACTTCAAAATGGTACGAAACGCCGGGCCGCGGACACAAAGGTGGAAATCGCCAAAGTCAGCGACGTTATACGTAAAAAGTGCTTGGCCCTGAAAATTGGAAAAATGTATACGGAAGCGGCTGTGGATGCGAGCACGCGTCCCATCGTTGAACCGTTGAAACGATTGATCGAGAACGCGTCCGCGTCGAAAACGCACTTAACGCCTCGATCGCGACCCGTGAATAGGAAACACGAATACGATCGACAACAATCATCGAAGAGATTTCGACCCGTCACTCCGTCGATAATCAAGGAACATCCGAATAACCTTCCAGATTCTAGTGACGACAACGACGACGACGACGACGACGACGACGACGACGACGACGACGACGACGACGACGACGCTGACGACGATAACAACAACGACAACGATAACATCAACAACAACAACGACAACGACAACGACAACAACGATGTTGACAAAGTTGTCGATGAAGATAATGTTGTCGATGATGTTATTGATGATGATGATGTTGTTGATGATATCGTCGATGAAGACGATGAAAAAATTCCTGATGATGAGACGTCGGTAAAGGCTTACGATTTGGATATGGTGCGTAAACCCGTCGATGATATCGAAGTGTATATACAGAACGCCAAAGGACCCTTGTCGCGACAATACCTACGACTGTTCTTCACCGACAACAGGAGACTAATCGATGATGTTTACGGCGTATACTTGGGACCCGACGAAGATCTAATGATCGGCGATTCCGTGCTCACCATCGATGCGGACAGCGATGACATTCACGTGAACGGAACGCGATACCCGGGGACTCGGGGTTTGTACGAATTGTTGTTCATACGAGAACCCAACCAGCAGACGTGCACGGACGCTGATTTTCGCTCGTACCGACGCATCTTGTTGTCGACGAGCGCGCATAAGCAAAACCATTCGCCGAGCAAGCGCACGCTGGGTAACAGGGGGTACAAGTATAAGAAAATCATATCCTAGGTGATCGGTGGGGTGCGAACATAGAGTGTCAGACGCGTTAGGGGCAACGTAGGCGGCGCGGGCGACGCGGGCGGCGCGGGCACGCGACAAGGTCGAGGATTGCCCATCGACGAATCGATGACGTGTACTGGGACGATCCGAACGAATTGGTCGATAGACTTAGATTACTCGTAGCATCGCGCGCGGCAGGTCACACGGGTCACGATAACGAAATCGCATCCATCGTGGAGGAACTTTGCGCGCGAGGACGGGCGCATCTTAAATTGAACGATCCGGTGATCGTCGCGTCAGTAGCGTTCGCGCGCACGCATCGTTATGTCGGTGAATAAGTTTGGCACCTCGTTACGCAATAACAACAATAACAACAACAAGAATAACAACGAAGCGGCGATGACAATGACGAGACTATTATTCTCGGTGGACGAACGCTTTACCCAAAAAATCGAAACGGCTATCACGAGCGCGCGACTGGACGCCGAGTATCAACGATCTCAACTCGAGACGCGAGTACAACGAACGATTACGGATATCGTTAACGCGCAATTGTCTCGACTAGAGAATGATTTAAATAACGCGATGGAACGACGGTTCGATCACTTGAAAGACAGACTCGACGAGTTGATGACGTCGGCAACGACGCCGACTGCGATAACAACCACGGATCGATGCAAACGAAAAGCAAACGAGGGTCTACGGCGAAGATGACGATGATCAATGATGCTGACAATATCGACTACGACTTCGAAACGACTAATAACGAACGATCGCGAAATACGTGCACCGATTGCGTTTTACGTACGCTCGAGGAACTGATACTAATTCTAACGTCTTTGGAACGTCGCGATCATTCCCGACCACCCGCGAAGCATGAACAAGGAGCGAGTACAACTAGTGAACGAATTACACGCCCCGGCTAGACGGAATTTCCCACGGCGTAGCGTCGTGATTCGCGGCTACGATGATTTGTGGCAGGCCGATTTTGGTGGAGATGCGTCCGTACGCGAAGCAAAATCGTGGATATCATTACATACTAACGATCATCGACGCATTCAGCAAGTACGCGTGGGCCGTACCCGTGAAAACGAAAAGTGGACGCGACGTGACCGTGGCGTTCGCGACCGTATTGCGGCAGAGCGCTAGATGTCCGCGAAATTTACAAACCGACATGGGTAAGGAGTTTTACAACGCGGAGTTTCAACGATGCGTGAAGATTCGGGGGATCAACCACTACTCCACGTACAGCGTGATGAAAGCGTCGATCGTCGAACGTTTCAATCGCGCGCTGAAAAACCTCATGTGGAAACAATTCTCCTTGAACGCGTCCTATCGTTGGATCGACCTGTTACCTGCGCTCGTACGCACCTACAATCATCGCAAGCATCGAACGATCAACGCCCGACCCGTTGACGTGACCCCCGCGACGCGTTTGTCGTTCGCCGCGAATGAGTCCATCCCCCTATCTGCCTCGAAAGGTGTTCGACGACGCACGAAATTCAAAGTCGGTGACAAGGTACGCGTGAGCATGTTCAAGACCCTCTTCGAGAAGGGGTACACTCCGAACTGGTCGACCGAGCTATTCGAAATCGTAACCGTACAACGAACGATTCTACGAGTACGAACTACATTCGGTCGGGAATCCGGACGTCTATCTGGTCGAGAAGATTATTCGTCGCAAGGGAAACCAGGTGTACGTTAAGTGGCTCGGATTCGATTCGTCGCGGAACTCGTGGATACGCGACAAGGATATTCTCCGATTCGTTATCGTGCTTGATGTTACTGGAACAAATAAATGAATGAATAAATACATACAAATATATACATTGTCCGTTTATTCACATTCTCATTCTTCTTCTTCGTGCAAATATATATGCGTACAATTAAGCTTAATAAAGTAGAGAAAATATGTATATATATATATATATATATATATATATACTAATACGTATAAAATACAATTTTGGTTATATTCTACGCTATACATATATTACATATCCATAAATAAATAAATAAATAAATAACATATACAAAAGAAACGTATATACATATGTACATGCAAAAAAAATACAAACATACAAGCATTCTATACAATGGGATTCTCGAGGGACTCGTCGGGCTCAAGCTCGAGCTCGGGGATTCGATAATGCCCCCACGGAAGGGTGCTGACCCGATCGGTTAAAATATATCGCTTGTCGTCGAACGGGCTGAGAGCGTTCTTTTCTTGACTCACGGTATACACATCGTGCTCTTTGGAGCGTATATTGTTCTGCCGATCTGATTTTTCAGTAAGATCATGAAGACAACGAATGTAATCATCGAATTGTATATCGTTCGCGACTACATGTCTCCGCACACCCTTCACTTTCTTAGTCTAACTCGTAGACCCCACTGCAGCGTTAAACGTTCTAGTCGCGTACATCTTAGATCGTAGTCCGACGAACTCGGTCATCAAGGTGCCGTTGTTCTCATCTTTCATGAGTCCCGGCACCTTTTGGTTTACGCGGGGCATACCGTACGGATTGTCCACCGCGTAATCACTCGTATCGAATCGGACAACGTCACACTTCATCTTTTCGTACATATCATCGCATTTCACACTATACATTAAACTGTCGGTGTCGGTGTACAGGACCTTACACCGATCACCGAACTCCGCACGCATATATGCATAATGGAACTCGTACAGGCATTATTTCGATACGTCCAGTACACTCATCCCCACGTATATCGGCTTGTCGAACTTCACTTTGAGTTTGCGCATTTCGATGGCCACTAACTGCTCGGAGAAAATCGTCCGACTATGAAAGTTTGGTTTCGCGATCAGCGCTTCCGCACCGTAACGACCGTCCCACCGCGTCACCAGTCGCACGTCTACGCGATTCCGCACATTTTCCATTGTCTTCCCGTACATCGCGTTGTTCATTAATTTAAATAAAGTCTTTTGAAATTCACTCGTGGCTCGCGTCCTCAAACCGGCGTTCAATTGGATATAGTCGCGCAACCAATGCGACTGATCGAATCGTAACACTCGATGAACTCGCGTCACGCGTAAACCGTGTCGGACGCACTGTTTCAGGTAGCGATAATGGATGACGTATCGCTCCTTATCGTCGAGCGTGGCAAGCAGCTTGGTCTGTTTTCCTCCTGGCGCGTGCTCGCGCACCGGGCAGAATGGAAGGTCGGCGTGGGCGTCGTGGATCTCCTTGGGATATTCGATGTCTACCTCCAGCAGGTATCCCTCAGATTGCTCGGAGTCCTCGCCGTCGGGTAGGGATGATACGTCGAGCGCGGCCACTGTCGCATCGTCCAACCATCGAAACCCTCCTTTCGGCATAGCCTGCGACATAGCCCAGCCGTACAAGTTGTTGACGTCGAAGTACATTAGATACGTCGACGGCTTCGACTCGTCGTACATCCCCGCAGGCAGGTGCTTGTTGTTGGCTCGCGCGTACCTGTGCGAGCACTGGCTCAGACCGCCGCGTATGCCACGCTCCACGAACAGTAACATGTCCACGTCCGTCAGAAGCTCTAATCGTACGCTGGTGTACTTGAGCATCGCGTCCCACGTGAAACTTGGTAGCGTGCAATAATGCGCGGGACCCAGATCGTAACTCGCGATACAGTCGGTGCGGAAACTTTCGAATACGTCGGCGAGTAACAGCACGTCTGTTTTCAAATACAAATCACTGTACTCGCCCAATGTCTGTACGCGAAAAGAGTTCCACACGTTCACGGCGTGCGCGTAATCAGGCTCCGACGCGGCGCGATCGTTCAGCTGGTTATAAAACGCTTCGCGGGATGGTAAACGCGTATCGTTCAGTTTGGAGTACGACGATACATAGTCGTACGGGAAGACGCCCTTCCTGGTCAGGAGATCGAACTGATCGTCCGACAGGGATTGAAACTCGCGTCGTAGAATCGCGAGTCGTTCTTTGCCGGGGTCCGAAGCGAGTTTCTCCAGACTAGCGGCCAAGAACTTCAACGAATCTATGAAACGAAACTTCAATCCCCGCTTCCAATCGTTGTTCTCGACGTCGATTCCCTTGACGTGTTTGGTGAACGATATGTACCGCTCCTTCGTCACTGGCAGCAGGTCGATCTGCCCCCCGAACGCGGACGCCAACTCCTTGATCACGAAATGCGCGTCGTAGCCTGATAGATTGTGAAACACTACCGGTATCGTGTACGATCTTTGGAACTGCAAGTTACACGACACGTGGGCCGCGCCTCGGTACTCGCCCGTCGAGTGGCAATGGTCGCGCACTTTTTTATTCCCATTGACGAACGGTTGTCCGCACACGTGACAGGCGATTGCTTCGTTAAAACTTTGCCACTGTTGATGCGTCAACGAGTTCATTGGTTTCGCGTTCCGCAACCACGAATACGCATTGTCCGCAAAGTCTCGTAGTTCTTGCACGAACCATTTCACGCACTCGGTTTCGTGACGATACGCCCGATAACGGCACAGGGACGCGTCGGTGGAGCAATGGATGTAGTATCCCACGCTGTACGCTCTGTGCTGCTGGTACGCGTACGTCCGACTCCGCTCCGCAGGCTCGACGTCCTCCAGCATGCATTCGAAGTCCGCGTAGACGATGAATGGCGCTCGTTCCTTATGTTTGAAATTTTTGAAGTGCAACCATTTATCCTCCGCGGACGGCAATTCGACGGCACACTGGTTCGGACGCTGGCAGTCCACGTCGTGCTTCGTCAATCGCTCGGACGAGTAGAAGTAACATAGGCACCTACAAACGATAACAACATCAGTAATAATAAAACATAAGAATAAATAATACATCGATCGAAATATACCATATTTTACTCACCTTTCGCAAACGAATACTTGTCCATTGTGTTTGCCGAGCTGCTTCGAAATCAGTCTCGACATGCTCCGAATGCATGTGAAATGGTATCGTTGGGGTTCGTTGGGGTCCTGCACCAGTAGCAGGTTCGCGTGTCTCTCTCGCTTGTCATCGGTAAAACGCAGAGGCGCGCAGCTACCGTCGGACCACGCGTACACGTTTACGGACACGTCGTTCACCCTTTCGAACTTCGCGAGCGGGTCCAACGTCACGGGAAGAGTCATACCGTCCGTGCGAAGTACCGCCGAGTAGTGTTGGTACGATGAATCCCTACTCACGTTCGTAGCAGCAACAGCAGGGTACAAACTGGCGACGACAGCCCACAAGAAGCACGCATTGTCCCCGCTCTTTACGTTAACCACAGCTTTTTTCAGGACGACGGCGCGCGGAAGCGGTACGTCACAACCGCCTCGAAGTGGATTGTGCTTATTAATATTCACTAGAATATTTAGCACAGCCCTTAGGGTCCATCCACTGTCGCGATCTTGAAACTCCTCGAGCATTACTAGCGTCGGAGCGACCACGTGCTTCGAATACCACTCGCGCACATTCGAAGACATTAACAGTACGCGATTTCGCGTCCCGAAACTTTTCATGTCTGTATTCTCGTTTAACATAAAGTCTGCGTTCAGGACCGTATTCACGGCCACACCAGAATGTTCCCTGATAGCGTCTGTCACGCGCGATAGCACCATTCGTCGGGCACCCTCTAAAAATCGACGCGGATCGATGTAGCCCACGTTAATGACCGCACCAGTCGAAATACGATTGCGAAACGCGGTTTCCACGTCCTCCCATACAACTTTAGGTGCCGTCGATCGAGCCGAAACCCCGAGTCCTACTCGCGAAAACCGTGCCCGCACGATCGTACGTAATGTCTTCGTACGCGCGATTAGCGATGCCAGACGCTGCTTCGATGTCACCGACACTCCTTCGCCGCACTGATACTCGATGATGAGTCGCAAGCACGCGTCACACCGATCCATCCAGTCTCTGAATTCCGTAATCGTGCGTAAAAGCGTTGACATTCGATAAAGAACATTGAACGTATCCATGAATACCTCCATGTTTACTTCTGCCTCTTCGATATTCAATGTTCAATATTCAATTAAAAGGCGCGCACGATCAGGCACGAGTGGTTGATTCGACTCTTCCACGTGATGCGGTTCTGATCCGGATATCGAAAACTCAGAGGAAGAATAAGGCGTGACAAGTGTTGTCGCACAATAGGAATCGGATGCTCGTCCAAAAATCGTGATAATTCGCGACACAAGAATGTATTCACGGTGATCGTTAATGTTCGAAGGCACAACACTTCGTATACTACGACTGCCCCATTCTCGATGTCGTGTAGCAGTGTTAATGGTGTACACGCGATCGTGGTAAAATACCTCATTCGTTGTCGAGACACATCCCTGTCAACGACGATGCAATATAATGTACATTTACGTACAGTACTATATTGCGCGATATGACGTAGTAGTTGACGTTGCTCGGGTGAGAATCGCATAAATCCAGCTTGAAAGATCCTACCCCACGATGACTCGCATAATGAGGGCACGCTTAACTCGCCGTGGATTTTATGTCTCTCGATTTCAAGTGTTTGATCGTTCAACTGTGGCATCGTGGATAATGGGTACGCGTTCCCTTCATCGTCGGAAGATGATGACGCAAGCAATGCGTCTCGCGCGTCCAATTCGTCGAGTATCCGCGCTATTATATTCCGAACGTGTGTTCGAGCTATTTCGATGGTCTTTTTAAATAACGATAAACGTTGATGCGTGTTTTGCGATATTCGTTGGGTGTGCAGGTACTCGTTGAGGCAATGTAAATAGTCACTACACGCTATTAGCCACTCACTGCACCGCTCTTCGGTAGTCAGTACTGGAATCCGCTCCGTCAACAACTCGTACGAATTTACGAATATGTCCATGTCTCGCGACACTTTTTTGCACGTAACGATTATTCGAGATCTTTATTGAACGACTGCGCGACTCTGATTGAATGTACTAATCACCTACCCTAGTCGAGATTCATGAGTCGTTATCGCCTCGAATTCTTTTCTTCGAACTCTCTCACCATCAACGTCTCAATCAGGTGACGTGATGTAGCGCTTGCTCGATGCGTTGCCACGCGTATTGAATTGCAGCTTTCATGATAATGGTGTTTACACCCATCACGGTGGTCTCAGTTTTTAAAATACGTTGGGTGATGCCCGTATAATTATCGCGCTATACTTTCGCATGTGCGATCATGGATCAGCATCCTTAAAATCAGTTCTCAAATGATACTACAGCGATCAAGACGTACGTTACCGCGAGAAACGTTTTAACAATTTATCACATCTAAGTCGACTGTAATTGCATCAAAGTGTTGTAAGTGAAAGTGCTTTGAAGTAGATCGCTTTTGAAGGAAACTGCTTTTGAAAGAGATTGCTTGTGGAGGATATCGTCAGTCGTTCAACGCACGAGAAATACAATCGAATAATACCGTAAGTTTCCATTACCATATTTTAGTGAATCGTTGTGTCAGCAACTTTGAGAATTATAAGAAAAATTGGTTTCAGATTATGTCATTGCCCCTGCAATTGAATCGTCCAGCTGCCGCTGCGATCTCCGACTCCGCTGTGCTGCCTATACATGACTCCAACCCCAAAATATATGTTGCGTGTCGGAATGTTGCGGTTCAAACCGAAGAAATTCGTGGTGAAGAACTTCATGAGGCGAAAGTTGTTCACGATGGCGACATCTTTTTAAAAGTGTTTTACAATGCTAATGGTATATACGGCGAGATGCCGGCTGACATCTATGGCAGCGAGCGATATTGGTTAAATAGGCATGCGTGGCAAAAAACATTCTTTTTAGATGTTAGTGATGATGATGATGATGATGATGATTGTGAGGACAATGATTATAATAATATATATCAACTGAACAGTTTGATGGATCCAAAAAGTGTAGTTTGGCGGAAATGTGTCAATGCGAAACAGATTGACTTCGACGCTGTTTTTGCGAATGCGGTATCGGGGCTTCAGGCTCGCGATATTGCAATTCAGACTGCCCCCGAGCAAGTTTGCGATGCTTCGTTTTATACCGACGAGGATCTATTTAATGAAATCGTCGACAATGCTATTTTTACCGACGACGATAGTGCCCTATTCGCTGACGATGTAGTCGAGTGGGAAAATTAAATCGAATAAATTACTAAATCTTAAAAAATCTTAATATTAATATGTCAGGTTTACTCGCCAATCTTCCACGTTCCCTGTGAAATCTTTCGGCGGCGGCGGATGTTTATACTAGGGCGACGTTGCATTCTTTCGTGAGACGGTTGGGCTATTTAGATAAATCAATCTCGAATAATTATCGCGATAAAGCGTCGAATCGTCGGCGGATGTTTATACGAGGGCGACGTTGCATTCTTTCGTGAGACGGTTGGGCTATTTAGGTTAATTAATCTCGAATAGGTATCGGTGTCGAATTACAGCATCCGCGTTACATCCTTTCGCGCCTTATCTTTCGCGCGTGCGCACCGATCCCCGCACGTGTACGGAGATTGCGCTGCGGCGGACGCCATTTTGAAAATTTTGAAAATTTTGAATTCCCCCTTCTCCTATGACGTCATCCCCCTCGCCCACGAACGCGGTAAACGCCATTTTGAAAATTTTGAAATCCCCTTCCCCTGTGACGTCAATCCCCTCGCCCACGAACTCGACCTGCGCGCGCGACGCCATTTTGAAAATTTTGAAATCCCCCTTCCCCTGTGACGTCATCCCCCTCACCTACGAACACGGTACCCCCTCCCCCGCCTCACCCCCGCACCCATCGCGCCCAAGAGCGCGGTACCCCCCTCCACACCTCGCCCCCGCGCCCGGTATCCCCCGCCCCGCCTCACCCCCTCTCCAAGCAGTCCCAGAACTCTCATAGCTTACCTACTATTATCCACGGTATGTATTTCGCCTGCAATTTTTCTAATATCCTCATACCTTCTCCATCTCCATATCTCTGCTCCATACGCCACGGTACTTCTAACTAGCGCATCAAACAGTTTCATTCTTCTTTCAAAGTCACCTCTGAATAATCTTTCTCACTGTATAACCTAAATATTGCAGTTCTCTTACTCTTTCTTTTTCATTCCAACGGAGTCGTTCCTCTTTTCTTCTTCATGATATGCTTTCCTGCATATCATTATCTTAGACTTTTACACATTTAACTCCAAGCCTTTCTTCTTTATGTATCTTTCGAATCTCTTTATCATATTCTTCAGTCCCTGTGCATTATTTACCATTAACACAACAGTAGGTAAGCTATGCCGATTCTGGATACGGTTGGCGAGGGGGTGAGGCGGGGCGGAGGGTACCGAGCGCGGGAGCGAGGTGTGGAGGGGGTACCGCGCTCTTCCGCGCAATGGGTGCGGGGGTGAGGCGGGGAGGGGGTACCGCGTTCGTAGGTGAGGGGGCTGACGTCACAGGGGAAGGGGGATTTCAAAATTTTCAAAATGGCGTCGCGCGCGCATGTCGAGTTCGTGGGCGAGGGGGCTGACGTCACAGAGGAGGGGGTGAATTTTCAAAATTTTAACACGCGCGGGGATCGGTGCGCAGGCGCGAAAGATAAGACGCGAAAGGATGTAACGTGGATGCTGTAATTCGACACCGATAACTATTCGAGATTAATTAACCTAAATAGCCCAACCGCCTCACGAAAGAATGCAACGTCGCCCTCGTATAAACATCCACCGACGAAATGTAATTCGACGCGCTGTCGCGATAACTATTCGAGAACGATTAACCTAAATAGCGCAACCGTCTCACGAAAGAATGCAACGCCACTCCGTATAAACATGCGTCGACGAAATATAATTCGACGCGCTGTCGCGATAACTATTCGAGAACGATTAATCTAAATAGCGCAACCGCTTTACAGGAAAGGTGGAAGATAGGTAAGTAAACCCGACATATTAATATTAAGATTTTCAAGATTGAATAATTTATTAAACTTAATTCTCCCACTCGACTACATCGTCAGCAAATAGGGCACTATCGTCGTCGTCGTTGATAAAAATGACATCGTCGACGATTTCACAGAATACATCATCGTCATCGTCAATTTGCTCGGGCTCAGTTTGAACTGCAATATCGCAAGCGGAAAGCCCCGATACTGCATTCGTATAAACTGCGTCAAAATTAATCTTTTTGGCATTGACACAGTTACGCCAAACCACGCTCTGTGGAGCACTCGCACGATGCCGCTGATATATATTCCCATATACATCATTATCATCATCATCATCGTCGTCATCTAAAAAGTACGTCAGCTGAGCATGTCGATTCAACCAAAATTGCTCATCCCCGTAATGATCATTCGGTGGTTCATCAATTGCGGTGTCAGCATTATGAAAAACTTTTAAAAAAATATCGCCATCGCGAGCGACTTCAGCCTCGTGGACGATGTCATTCCGAATTTCTTCGGTTTGAACCTCAACATTCTGACACGTAACGTATACTTTCGGGCTAGAGGTATGGATCGGTATGACAGCAGAGGTGATCGTACCGGAAGCTGGACGATTCAAATTCACGGGTAATGACATAATCTGAAACCAATTTTTCTTATAATTCTCAAAGTTACTAACACAACGATTCACGAAAATATGGTAATGGAAACTTACGGTATTATTCGATTGTATTTCTCGTGCGTTGAACGACTGACGATATCCTCAACAAGCAATCTCTTTCAAAAGCAGTTTCCTTCAAAAGCGATCTACTTCAAAGCACTTTCACTTACAACACTTTGATGCAATTACAGTCGACTTAGATGTGATAAATTGTTAAAACGTTTCTCGCGGTAACGTACGTCTTGATCGCTGTAGTATCATTTGAGAACTGATTTTAAGGATGCTGATCCACGTGCGCGAGTGGTATTCAAAGTGCGTGCTCGCTCCCACGTTAGTGGCGATCGAGGAGTTTCAAGATTGCGATAGTGGATGGGCTCTGAGGGCTGTGCTAAACCTCATAATAAACATTAATAAGCATAACCCTCTGCGCGCCGGCTGCGACGTACCACTTCCACGCGAGGTAATTCTTAAAAAGGCAGTGGTCAATGTACAGAGTAGAGACAGTGCGTGTTTCTTATGGTCCATCGTCGCAAGTTTGTATCCAGCTTCTACGAACGTACACAAGGACGCGTCGTATCATCATTACTCGACGGTACTTCGCACGGACGATGTGACGCTTCCCGTGATGTTGGACCAGCTGGCGAAGTTCGAGAGGTTGAACGACGTGTCGGTGAACGTGTACACCTGGACCGACAAAAGCTGCATGCCTCTGCGTTTAACCGAGGACAAGCGGGAGAGGCATGTGAACGTGCTATTGATACAGGACACCAAGGACCCTCAACGATATCATTTCGCGTGCATTCGAAGCATGTCGAGACTCATTTCGAAGCAACTCGGCAATCACGGACACCAAGTATTCGTTTGCGATAGGTGAGTAATAAAAAAAAAAAATATTTCGATCGATATATTATTTATTCTTATGTTTATTATTAATGCTATTATCGTTACAGATGTCTCAGCTTCTTCAATTCGTCAGAGCGATTGACAAAACACACCGTGGTCTGTCAGCGCCTGAACGAGTGTGCCGTCGAATTGCTGTCCGCGGAGGATAAATGGTTGCAGTTCAAGAACTTCAAAAATAAGGAACGAGCGCCATTCATCGTGTACGCGGACTTCGAGTGCATGCTGGAGGACGTCGAGCCTGCGGAGCGGAGTCGCACGTACGCGTACCAGCAGCATAGAGCGTACAGCGTTGGATACTACGTTCATTGTTCCACCGACGCGTCTCTGTGCCGTTATCGCGCGTATCGTCACGACTCCGAGTGCGTGAAATGGTTCGTGCGCGAACTTCGAGACTTTGCGAACATTGCGTATTCGTGGTTGCGGAACGCGAAACCAATGAACTCGTTGAGGGATCAACAGTGGCAAAGTTTTAACGAAGCAATCGCGTGTCACGTGTGCGGACAACATTTCGTCGAAACGGACAAAAAAGTGCGCGACCATTGTCACTCGACGGGCGAGTATCGAGGCGCGGCCCACGTGTCGTGTAACTTGCAGTTCCAAAGATCGTACACGATACCGGTAGTGTTTCACAATCTATCAGGCTACGACGCTCATTTCGTGATCAAGGAGTTGGCGTCCGCGTTCGAGGGGCAGATCGACCTGCTGCCAGTGACGAAGGAGCGGTACATATCGTTCACCAAACACGTCAAGGGAATCGACGCCGAGAAAAATGATTGGAAGAGGGGATTGAAGTTTCGTTTCATAGATTCGTTGAAGTTCTTGGCCGCTAGTCTGGAGAAACTCGCTTCGGACCTCGGCAAAGAACGACTCGCGATTCTACGACGCGAGTTTCAATCCCTGTCGGACGATCAGTTCGATCTCCTGACCAGGAAGGGCGTCTTCCCGTACGACTATGTATCGTCGTACTCCAAACTGAACGATACGCGTTTACCATCTCGCGAAGCGTTTTATAACCAGCTGAACGATCGCGCCGCGTCGGAGCCTGATTACGCGCACGCCGTGAACGTGCGGAACTCTTTTCGCGTACGGACATTGGGCGGGTACAGTGATTTGTATTTGAAAACAGATGTGCTGTTACACGCCGACGTATTCGAAAGTTTCCGCACCGACTGTATCGCGAGTTACGATCTGGGTCCCGCGCATTATTGCACGCTACCAAGTTTCACGTGGGACGCGATGCTCAAGTACACCAGCGTACGATTAGAGCTTCTGACGGACGTGGACATGTTACTGTTCGTGGAGCGTGGCATACGCGGCGGTCTGAGCCAGTGCTCGCACAGGTACGCGCGAGCCAACAACAAGCACCTGCCTGCGGGGATGTACGACGAGTCGAAGCCGTCGACGTATCTAATGTACTTCGACGTCAACAACTTGTACGGCTGGGCTATGTCGCAGACTATGCCGAAAGGAGGGTTTCGATGGCTGGACGATGCGACAGTGGCCGCGCTCGACGTATCATCCCTACCCGACGGCGAGGACTCCGAGGAATCTGAGGGATACCTGCTGGAGGTAGACATCGAATATCCCAAGAAGATCCACGACGCCCACGCCGACCTTCCATTCTGCCCGGTGCGCGAGCACGCGCCAGGAGGAAAACAGACCAAGCTGCTTGCCACGCTCGACGATAAGGAGCGATACGTCATCCATTATTGCTACCTGAAACAGTGCGTCCGACACGGTTTACGCGTGACGCGAAGTGTTACACACATCGAGTGTTACGATTTGATCAGTCGCATTGGTTGCGCGACTATATCCAATTGAACACCGGTTTGAGCACGCGAGCCACGAGTGAATTTCAAAAGACTCTATATAAATTAATGAATAACGCGGTGTACGGGAAGACAATGGAAAATGTGCGGAATCGCGTAGACGTGCGACTGGTGACGCGGTGGAACGGTCGTTACGGCGCGGAAGCGCTGATCGCGAAACCAAACTTTCATAGTCGGACGATTTTCTCCGAGCAGTTAGTGGCCATCGAAATGCGCAAACTCAAAGTGAAGTTCGACAAGCCGATATACGTGGGGATGAGTGTACTGGACGTATCGAAATAATGCCTGTACGAGTTCCATTATGCATATATGCGTGCGGAGTTCGGTGATCGGTGTAAGGTCCTGTACACCGACACCGACAGTTTAATGTATAGCGTGGAATGCGAGGATGCGTATGAAAGGATGAAGCGTGACGTCGCCCGATTCGACACGAGTGATTACTCGGTGGATAATCCGTACGGTATGCCCCGCGTAAACAAAAAGGTTCCGGGACTCATGAAAGATGAGAACAACGGCGCCTTGATGACCGAGTTCGTCGGACTACGGTCTAAGATGTACGCGACTAGAACGTTTAACGCGGCAGTGGGGTCTACGAGTGAGACTAAAAAAGTGAAGGGTGTGCGGAGACACGTGGTCGCGAACGATATACAATTCGACGATTACATTCGTTGTCTCCGCAATCTCACCGAAAAATCGATTCGGCAGAACAATATTCGCTCCAGCCAGCACGAGGTGTATTCCGTGAGTGGGGAAAAGAGCGCTCTCAGTCCGTTCGACGACAAGCGATATATTTTAACCGATCGGGTCAGCACCCTTCCGTGGGGGCATTATCGAATCCCCGAGCTCAAGCTTGAGCCCGACGAGTCCCTCGAGAAGCCCATTGTATAGAATGCTTGTATGTTTGTATTTTTTTTTTTTGCATGTACATATGTATATACGCTTCTTTTGTATATGTTATTTATTTATTTATGAGTATGTAATATATGTATAGCGTAGAATATAACCAAAATTGTATTTTATACGTATTAGTATATATATATTTTTTCCTTCTTTATTAAGATAAATTGTACGTATATGTGTGGCGAAGAAGAATGAGGAGGAGGAGGCGGAGGAGGATGTGAATAAACGGACAATGTATGTATATTTATATGTATTTATTCATTCATTTATTTGTACCAGTAACATCAAGCACGATAACGAATCAGAGAATATCCTTGTCGCGTATCCACGAGTTCCGCGACGAATCGAATCCAAGCCACTTAACGTACACCTGATTCCCCTTGCGACGAATAATCTTCTCGACCAGATAGACGTCCGGATTCGCTACCGAATGTAGTTCGTACTCGTAAATAGTAAGGCTATGCTGATTCTAACCCAGGTCCTCTGAGGGGAGCGCGGGGGCGGGGGGAAGTGTGGGCGCGCGGCGGAGCGCGGCGGAGGGAAACCTGGGCGCGGGGCCTGCGGGGAGTGGAAGAGTGGTTGCGCGCGCACGAGCCGCGGAGTGGGGGAAGCCGCAATGATGGAGGGCATCATTCCGAGCCGAGCCGCCGCGGAGACCTGGCCCACCGTCCCCGAAATTTTTTAGAGGGAGGGAATGACCCCCGAAAAGTCTTTTTCAGACGTTGGCCCACCTCGAAAATTTTTTCAGACTTAACCCAGGGAGGGGACGGGCCCCGAAAATTTTTTCCAAACCAATATGCAGCAGAAATTGTTTAATAATTTATTTTTTATCCGAAATTGTTTCGGACGATGTCGGGAAAGATCGGGAAAGATCGACGTTCTTTTCTTTTACGAACCACGTCTTCGGGACGGAAAGAGAGAGCAATACTTCGTTATAAATTTAAATTCGGAGGAGGGAGAGAGACAGCACTACATAGCGGTACAATCGCAGATATTCTAAAATTTTTGAATCAACGATCTACCAAACCATTATGCAGCAAGCATTCTAAAGCTAAACAGTATTCTAAAGCGTTCCGATTTAACGTCGCAGCGTATCGCGCGATCTCGCGTAATTCGAATCCTCTGGAGCAGTAGCGTGGGATGACGTCATTTGGCGGCGCGAAGAATGAAATAGAATTATGCGAAGTCAGCAAATCTTAAAATTATGTGGCGAGAAGGGAGACGGGTAAATGAAATGGAGAAATAATATAGGTTTGAGAATATATATTGTTACAAACGAAAAGCTTTAAAATTAAAAAATATAATTTAACATTTTTTTTTTCCTACGAGCATTAGCTAGAATATCATTGATGGCACATGCTACCAGTTCGCAATCTATAAGATAATCCTCGTCGTAATATTCGCCATCACGTATGATTTTAGCAGCAGGACGCGTACCTATCTAATGTTTCGCAGGCAGCATCGCTCTGTTACAACACGTTAACAAAAGTTTTAAAGTTTTTCCTCACATCTTCTGCAGTTTGATGCAGCCGCGGATACACATAGCTTATACATGGCTTAAGATTAAATAAAAATGATACTGTATTCAGTTTGAAATACAAAGACTTCTTATGTAGTGTCGTCTTTACAATTGGAGGCGAGAATCATAGAAAGAATTATGCAGAGTCGATAGAAATTGGTGAGGAGTGAAGGAGGCAGACAGACAAGTAAATAGATTGTAATATATGTAAAATGATTATATATTGTTCCATTAATTAAAAAATAGAAATATAAAAAGAAAAAATATAAAAATAGAATATAAATAGTGTCTCGGCAGAACCATCTATCTCTCCCTCTCTCTCTCTCTCTCTCTCTCTCTCTCTCTCTCTCTCTCTCTCTCTCTCTATCTCTCTCTCTCTCTCTCTCTCTCTCTCTCTCTCTCTGTCTATCAATCTCTTTCTTTCTCCTTCTCTTTGCTCCTCTTTTTCTCTTCTTCACATCAATCGCAAGACAACTTGAACATTCTCGAACAGATGATGGACTTCCTATTTACTTTTCGCGACATCATACATACATACTCTTCCCACAGCACCTCGTATAAATTCATACACACTCGCGCTCTCGTGACCAACCCGAGTGTTCAGTTACACAGAACAGTAAATAACTCGACTATATTCGCCAAAACTGTTACGTATCTATTGTATCGCCTCAATTCTTTATCTCTAAATAAATCGCACTATTCTCAACATTTTTTAGTTCTCTCTATACAAATAGGATATCAAAATACAATATAAAAAGAACAAATATAATAATAATAATAATAATTTAATTTAATTTATTGCCACTTTCGTGTTACAATTTAACGATCAAATAATCTTTCCATTTCATTCCCATGATTGTGTCAGTGTAAGTCCCACCCTTCTAATGTATCCTGTTGTCTCTTAACAATTTTTTCTATTTTACAAGTGTTTCCTAATCTATTCTATGTTACATAATCTTCTTTTATCACTTTCCTGTTCTTCCCATCTTTTCCTTCTCCCTATTATCTCCCGTAGAATAGCCAAGTTTTTCCCTTCTCCTCTAATTACCTCTGCACAATTCCTGCCACTCTCTCAACTTACTTCACATGTTTCAATCGCGTGTTTCACTGTTTCTTCCTCTTTCTTACATACCCTTTCTTCTTTCATTAGCCAATATTTGCATGTTCTTGTTTCACTACCCTGTATGAATCTTCCTATCCTTTCTAATTCTCCTCTCCTTTTTTCATTTCCCCCCATAAGCATTTCGGCTTATCTCCTGGTTTCCTTGCCACCTCTTTTAATTCTCTTAGGAACTTTGATTCTTTTACTTTCATCTGTCTTTCTTGTTCTTGGATGTCAATTAGTTATCTGTTCTAATTTTTAATCCACACTTCTTCTCCATTTAATCTTCTTCTTTTCCATTCATCGTTTGACCATCCTCTCCCTTCCAAGAATTTGATTCGCATTCTTTCCTTTTTTCGTTACTTCATTTCCTCTCATTAGTCTTCTCCTACATTCATATCGTATCGATCCTTCTTCCGAGTTTATTAGTGTCTCTTCAAACTTCATTACCCTTACTCCCATTTTAATTGCTATGCCAACTCTTCCTGTTTCTTTTAACAGCCAATATGTTGATGTTGATCTCTCCAATTTCATTATCCATCGTATGTATTTCGCCTGCAATTTTTCTATTTCCTCATACCTTCTCCATCCCCATATCGCTGCTCCATACGCCACGGTGCTTCTAACTAGCGCATCAAACAGTTTCATTCTTCTTTCAGTCATCTCTGAATAATCTTTCTCCAATACATCGCCCCCATACTTCTCCTAGTATCATATTCGCTTCCCTAACTACCTTCTTAATATGGTGTTTATCCTCGTTGTTCTCTCCCTCTCGTTCTATAATCTAAATATTTCAGTTCTCTTACTCTTTCTTCTTCATTCCAACGGAATCTTTCCTATTTTCTTCTTCCTCCTGCTTTCCTGCATATCATCATCTTAGACTTTTACACATTTAACTCCAAGCCTTTCTTCTTTATGTATCTCTCGAATCTCTTTATCGTATTCTTAGGTCCCTGTGCATTATTTACCATTAACACATCACCCGCGTATGAAATTGTTAAAATTTTCCTTCTATCTATTACGACTCCACCTTCCTGTTCTTTGCTCATTTCTTCTTTCCAGGTCTGCAAATGCGACATTGAAAAGTGTCAAGCTTAACGGGCACCCTTGTCTAACACCCTTTCCTGTTAAAAAAACTTTCCTATCAGTTCCTTCTTCATTCCTAAAGCGCATATAGTTCTGTCGTGCATTTCCTGTATCCGTATTCTTAGTTGTTCGCCTACTCCTTCTTCATAAAGTCTTTTCCAAATTTCTTCCCTTTCCAATCAATCAAATGCTCTCTTCATATCCGTGAAAAACAGATATAGTTTCCCTCTTTCTTTTGAGGTTTCTATATCTATAACCATTTTAACTACCGCTATTGCGTCTACTGTTCCTCTCCTTCTCCTGAATCCCATATGCGTATCGTTTAATATCCCATTTTCCATTTGTTCTTCTAATTTTCTCCTTAGAATTTCCATGCATATCTTATAATCCGTGTCCATCTAAGTTATGCCCCTTTAGTTCTTAACCATTTCCCTTTCTCCTTTTTTTTTTTTTTTTTTGAATACAGAACTTACTATTCCTTCTTTCCATTCTTCCGGAAAGTCCCCTTTCTTCCATGTTCTGTTTATGACCTTTGTTTGATTACCTATATTTATGAAGATGATTGCGACCTCGATGTTGAATTAAGATATAATTTAAATGCAGGAGTTTAAATTTTAAGTCTGTTCGACTTTTAATATCTTACATGATTTGAGTTGAAATCGACGTGAGCCAGATCGGTTTCTATCTATATTTACCTAATCAATTTTTATACAAAAGGACTTAATTTGTAAATTATTTTTGCTATATTCAATAAAAATTGGAATTTTATGTTCATTAAGAATAGGTGTTTACCCTGTGATAATTGTTGGTTGGGCTTCAAATTCTAATTATTCAATATTAGGACCGATTGGGTCAATTTCACAGTCAGTTTCTTATGAAGTTTATTTTTAACAATATTTTCTGTAATTTTATTAATTGAAAATTATTCATTATTGGATTTATATAAATTTCAATATTATATTAAATTTATTTTAATTTTAATTCCAATACTACGACAAGAAAATCGCGGATAGTTCTTTTAAAATCGGAGACCAAGTGCTACTGCACGACAAGACGCGAGCGGTCAAAAACTAACACCTGCGTGGATAGGCTCTAACACGTTTCAAAACACGCACGATAATAATAATTACAGTATAGAGGGCGACGAACAATCCGCGTTCAGACAAACACTTCATAAAATAGGGCAGTAATAGGGAAATGGTCACAGTATTGAAGGAAAGTAACGATACACTAACAATTACATATAAGGATAAGACTAAGAAAGGTAATTTATTGAAAAAGATGGTAAATAAGCGCACAACTAGGCGTCGTCGTCCCAGCCACGTAGGGCGCAGTCGGCCTCCAATAACGACCACAGTCGAGGCCGCGGATCAGGCCCAACGAAGATGTCCCCATGACGTTCTACACAAAAAAAAAAACAATTGCAAGACTATTACTACACGCACGGAAATAGAAACAATAAGCAGATCTACAATCCCCGATGCAATAAGACACTCACCAAATAGGACCCTCAGACCCCATGAGTCTTCGTCATCCTCCCAGAATTCTGCATGCTGGAAGAATCGGTGCCAGTGCACCCGAACAACCCATACGTCAACTCAACGTTTGGATACAGCGAAGAAATAAGAATACCCATACAACAGCAGGATTTATACACATTGCCGTGTGAAAGTTTCCTCTACGTGGAGGGAAAATTGAGGATAAATAAGCCAAACGATACATTAACGGTGACGTTGGGAAATAATTGCATGGCGTTCTTATGCAGTGGCGGATGCCTCATGTGACGCTGAACGACGTTAATAAGCTATCCTTGCTACGTGCTTTGGAACGTGGGCAAAACCTGAGCATTTGTTTTCAATCGTGGGATCTGTACGAGTATCCTCTCTTACAGAGTACAACCAAGCATTCGTGGGCCGTGAAGGCATCTGCACAGCTGGAGAAGCCGCGAGTTATTATCCTTGCTCTACAGACTGGTCGATGGAATGTGATGAGCGAAGACGTTACTAGGTTCAACAACTGCAAATTGACCAATGTAAAACTTTTTCTCAACTCGGAATTTTACCCATACGATGACATGAACTTGGACTTTGACAAGAATAAGCATGCCATCTTGTATCATATGTATACGCAATTCCATAAATCGTATTATGGACATAGTTGCAACGAGGCATTATTCACCGTGGCCGAATTTTTACAATTTGGTCCCCTCGTGGTAATTGATTGCTCGCGACAAAATGAGTCGATCAAGAATGGCACAGTGGACGTGCGCATAGAATTCGAGTGTAAAGGGAATGTGCCGATAAATACTACGGCCTACTGTCTGATTCTACACGATCGGGTGGTTGAATACAATCCGCTGACAAACGTAGTGCGCAAAATCAATTAAATTGCCACGCCCTCTCCTGTGTCAAATTCATACAAAATTTCATCGTGAAAATCGAGATGCTTTACGAGAAGGACTGCATTCTCCCGTCTGTCTTGGAAGTGAGCGGACCTCTAAATTGTATCGATAATAGTCGCACCAACATTTGTTGACCTGCAAGGGTTCATCGTCGATGGAAGATTTGTCGTCAAGGAAGTGGCTGTCCTACGAATGGGAACAATTCTCTCGCACTATATTTTTGGGAGTTCGATGCCACAATATCTTCTTACGAAATCCGACAAATCGAGCATTCGGTAGTTGGTGGTAAAACATCATGGACTACGGTGGGACGATGGAGACGTTCCATACTGTATGGCTAAACGGCTAATTACGAAAGCTGTAGCTGATGCGATCGACGAAGAAGATGACGCATCCCATATCGTATACGTAAAAGGGTTGCAGAAACGCGACTGGCTTGTGGATTTCCTCGATGATAATACCAGAGCGGACGTGGTCATTGAGACGCTGGACATTGACTACGAGGATATCAAATCTCTAAATAAGCTAAATGTAATTAATACTCTGCGGTGTGGCAGACACGCAAAGCACTGTGCCATGCAAAATGTATTTAAAATATTCAACTGGTGGTCTAAACGCCAGAGAGAAATGCTTAAATAAAATATAATCAATTTTAATGTATAAAATGTTTTCCTTCAGACTCTCCAACCTAATCTCCTGCACATGATATATGCTAGATTAAGACGATAGTTATAATTACGTAGAAGTGGTTTGATACACGTTCAGAGTGATACGATAGACGTTGAAAGTTACCATACACGTACAATACATGATCAAAGTGGTACCATACACGATCAAAGTGGTTCGATTCATGTTGAAAGTGGTTCGATTGTGGTTGAAAGTGGTTCAATACACGTTCGATACACGATCAAGGTGGTTCGAATCATGTTGAAAGTGGTTCGATTCATGTTCGATTGATGTTGAAAGTGGTTCGATTGTGGTTGAAAGTGGTTCTATTGATGTTCGATTGATGTTGAAAGTGGTACGTTTGATGTTGAAAGTGGTACGATTGATGTTGAAAGTGGTTCGATTGTGGTTGAAAGTGGTTCGATTGATGTTCGATTGATGTTGAAAGTGGTACGTTTGATGTTGAAAGTGGTACGATTGATGGTGAAAGTGGTTCGATTGTGGTTGAAAGTGGTACCATACACGTTCAAAGTGGTTCGATTGATGTTGAAAGTTGTACGATTCACGTTCGATTCACGTTCAGAGTGGTACGATTCACGTTCGATTCACGTTCAGAGTCGTTCCATACCCGTTCGATTCACGTTCGATTCACGTTCGATATACGATAAAAGTGGCTCAATACATGTTCCATACACATTCAAAGTGGTATGATCTAGTCGAATAATGTGTTCAAAGAAAAAGGGGGAAAGGTTCCCCTTTTGATTCAAAGAAAAAAGGGGAAAGGTTCCCCTTTTGAACACATTATTCGACTAGATCATACCACTTTGAATGTGTATGGAACATGTATTGAGCCACTTTTATCGTATATCGAACGTGAATCGAACGTGAATCGAACGTGAATCGAACGGGTATTGAACGACTCTGAACGTGAATCGAACGTGAATCGTACCACTCTGAACGTGAATCGAACGTGAATCGTACCACTTTCAACATCAATCGAACCACTTTCAACATCAATCGAACCACTTTCAACATCAATCGAACCACTTTGAACGTGTATGGTACCACTTTCAACCACAATCGAACCACTTTCAACATCAATCGTACCACTTTCAACATCAAACGTACCACTTTCAACATCAATCGAACATAAATCGAACCACTTTCAACATCAATCGAACATGAATCGAACCACCTTGATCGTGTATCGAACGTGTATTGAACCACTTTCAACCACAATCGAACCACTTTCAACATCAATTGAACCACTTTCAACATGAATCGAACCACTTTGATCGTGTATGGTACCACTTTGATCATGTATTGTACGTGTATGGTAACTTTCAACGACTATCGTATCACTCTGAACGTGTATCAAACCACTTCTACGTAATTATAACTATCGTCTTAATCTAGCATATATCATGTGCAGGAGATTAGGTTGGAGAGTCTGAAGGAAAACATTTTATACATTAAAATTGATTATATTTTATTTAAGCATTTCTCTCTGGCGTTTAAACCACCAGTTGAATATTTTAAATACATTTTGCATGGCACAGTGCTTTGCGTGTCTGCCACATCGCAGAGTATTAATTACATTTAGCTTATTTAGAGATTTGATATCCTCGTAGTCAATGTCCAGCGTCTCAATGACCACGTCCGCTCTGGTATTTTCATCGAGGAAATCCACAAGCCAGTCGCGTTTCTGCAACCCTTTTACGTATACGATATGGGATGCGTCATCTTCTTCGTCGATCTCATCAGCTACAGCTTTCGTAATTAGCCGTTTAGCCATACAGTATGGAACGTCTCCATCGTCCCACCGTAGTCCATGATGTTTTACCACCAACCACCGAATGCTCGATTTGTCGGATTTCGTAAGAAGATATTGTGGCATCGAACTCCCAAAAATATAGTGCGAGAGAATTGTTCCCATTCGTAGGACAGCCACTTTCTTGACGACAAATCTTCCATCGATCGATGAACACTTGCAGGTCAACAAATGTTGGTGCGACTATTATCGATACAATTTAGAGGTCAGCTAACTTCCAAGACAGACGGGAGAATGCAGTCCTTCTCGTAAAGCATCTCGATTTTCAGGATGAAATTTTGTATGAATTTGACACAGGAGAGGGCGTGGCAATTTAATTGATTTTGCGCACCACGTTTGTCAGCGGATTGTATTCAACCACCCGATCGTGTAGAATCAGACAGTAGGCCGTAGTATTTATCGGCACATTCCCTTTACACTCGAATTCTATGCGCACGTCCACTGTGCCATTCTTGATCGACTCATTTTGTCGCGAGCAATCAATTACCACGAGGGGACCAAATTGTAAAAATTCGGCCACGGTGAATAATGCCTCGTTGCAACTATGTCCATAATATGATTTATGGAATTGCGTATACATATGATACAAGATGGCATGCTTATTCTTGTCAAAGTCCAAGTTCATGTCATCGTATGGGTAAAATTCCGAGTTGAGAAAAAGTTTTACATTGGTCAATTTGCAGTTGTTGAACCTAGTAACGTCTTCGCTCATCACATTCCTTCGACCAGTCTGTAGAGCAAGGATAATAACTCGCGGCTTCTCCAGCTGTGCAGATGCCTTCACGGCCCACGAATGCTTGGTTGTACTCTGTAAGAGAGGATACTCGTACAGATCCCACGATTGAAAACAAATGCTCAGGTTTTGCCCACGTTCCAAAGCACGTAGCAAGGATAGCTTATTAACGTCGTTCAGCGTCACATGAGGCATCCGCCACTGCACTTTAACTAATTCAATTTCTGGTTCCAGCATCGGCGATCCTATTAGAGCATTATTGTCGTTGCGCGATCGTATTAAAATCAATTCGTGACGCACATTAATAATAATGCGTTTGTAGTTCTCACAAAATCCCAGCAAATATTTGAGTGGGATGCAAAAATTGAAATGATTTTTCAATATTGACCCATCGCGTCGTTTCAAGCCCCATCCGGCATTCTCCATATTTTTGTCTTCGCTAGATGTCAACGATACATAGTTTTTAAGGGTGCTAGTTATTCCAACGTTTCTGTTGCGATCAATCTCCACGCCATTCAGCTCGTATCGAATCTCATCAAATAAGAACGCCATGCAATTATTTCCCAACGTCACCGTTAATGTATCGTTTGGCTTATTTATCCTCAATTTTCCCTCCACGTAGAGGAAACTTTCACACGGCAATGCGTATAAATCCTGCTGTTGTATGGGTATTCTTATTTCTTCGCTGTATCCAAACGTTGAGTTGACGTATGGGTTGTTCGGGTGCACTGGCACCGATTCTTCCAGCATGCAGAATTCTGGGAGGATGACGAAGACTCATGGGGTCTGAGGGTCCTATTTGGTGAGTGTCTTATTGCATCGGGGATTGTAGATCTGCTTATTGTTTCTATTTCCGTGCGTGTAGTAATAGTCTTGCAATTGTTTTTTTTTTGTGTAGAACGTCATGGGGACATCTTCGTTGGGCCTGATCCGCGGCCTCGACTGTGGTCGTTATTGGAGGCCTACGGCGCCCTACGTGGCTGGGACGACGACGCCTAGTTGTGCGCTTATTTACCATCTTTTTCAATAAATTACCTTTCTTAGTCTTATCCTTATATGTAATTGTTAGTGTATCGTTACTTTCCTTCAATACTGTGACCATTTCCCTATTACTGCCCTATTTTATGAAGTGTTTGTCTGAACGCGGATTGTTCGTCGCCCTCTATACTGTAATTATTATTATCGTGCGTGTTTTGAAACGTGTTAGAGCCTATCCACGCAGGTGTTAGTTTTTGACCGCTCGCGTCTTGTCGTGCAGTAGCACTTGGTCTCCGATTTTAAAAGAACTATCCGCGATTTTCTTGTCGTAGTATTGGAATTAAAATTAAAATAAATTTAATATAATATTGAAATTTATATAAATCCAATAATGAATAATTTTCAATTAATAAAATTACAGAAAATATTGTTAAAAATAAACTTCATAAGAAACTGACTGTGAAATTGACCCAATCGGTCCTAATATTGAATAATTAGAATTTGAAGCCCAACCAACAATTATCACAGGGTAAACACCTATTCTTAATGAACATAAAATTCCAATTTTTATTGAATATAGCAAAAAATAATTGACAAATTAAGTCCTTTTGTATAAAAATTTATTAGGTAAATATAGATAGAAACCGATCTGGCTCACGTCGATTTCAACTCAAATCATGTAAGATATTAAAAGTCGAACAGACTTAAAATTTAAACTCCTGCATTTAAATTATATCTTAATTCAACATCGAGGTCGCAATCATCTTCATAAATATAGGTAATCAAACAAAGGTCATAAACAGAACATGGAAGAAAGGGGACTTTCCGGAAGAATGGAAAGAAGGAATAGTAAGTTCTGTATTCAAAAAAAAAAAAAAAAAAAAAGGAGAAAGGGAAATGGTTAAGAACTAAAGGGGCATAACTTAGATGGACACGGATTATAAGATATGCATGGAAATTCTAAGGAGAAAATTAGAAGAACAAATGGAAAATGGGATATTAAACGATACGCATATGGGATTCAGGAGAAGGAGAGGAACAGTAGACGCAATAGCGGTAGTTAAAATGGTTATAGATATAGAAACCTCAAAAGAAAGAGGGAAACTATATCTGTTTTTCACGGATATGAAGAGAGCATTTGATTGATTGGAAAGGGAAGAAATTTGGAAAAGACTTTATGAAGAAGGAGTAGGCGAACAACTAAGAATACGGATACAGGAAATGCACGACAGAACTATATGCGCTTTAGGAATGAAGAAGGAACTGATAGGAAAGTTTTTTTAACAGGAAAGGGTGTTAGACAAGGGTGCCCGTTAAGCTTGACACTTTTCAATGTCGCATTTGCAGACCTGGAAAGAAGAAATGAGCAAAGAACAGGAAGGAGGAGTCGTAATAGATAGGAGGAAAATTTTAACAATTTCATACGCGGGTGATGTGTTAATGGTAAATAATGCACAGGGACCTAAGAATACGATAAAGAGATTCGAGAGATACATAAAGAAGAAAGGCTTGGAGTTAAATGTGTAAAAGTCTAAGATAATGATATGCAGGAAAGCAGGAGGAAGAAGAAAATAGGAAAGATTCCGTTGGAATGAAGAAGAAAGAGTTAGAGAACTGAAATATTTAGATTATAGAACGAGAGGGAGAGAACAACGAGGATAAACACCATATTAAGAAGGTAGTTAGGGAAGCGAATATGATACTAGGAGAAGTATGGGGGGGATATATTGGAGAAAGATTATTCAGAGATGACTGAAAGAAGAATGAAACTGTTTGATGCGCTAGTTAGAAGCACCGTGGCGTATGGAGCAGCGATATGGGGATGGAGAAGGTATGAGGAAATAGAAAAATTGCAGGCGAAATACATACGATGGATAATGAAATTGGAGAGATCAACATCAACATATTGGCTGTTAAAAGAAACAGGAAGAGTTGGCATAGCAATTAAAATGGGAGTAAGGGTAATGAAGTTTGAAGAGACACTAATAAACTCGGAAGAAGGATCGATACGATATGAATGTAGGAGAAGACTAATGAGAGGAAATGAAGTAACGAAAAAAGGAAAGAATGCGAATCAAATTCTTGGAAGGGAGAGGATGGTCAAACGAAGAATGGAAAAGAAGAAGATTAAATGGAGAAGAAGTGTGGATTAAAAATTAGAACAGATAAGTAAAAGGCATCCAAGAACAAGAAAGACAGATGAAAGTAAAAGAGTCAAAGTTCCTAAGAGAATTAAAAGAGGTGGCAAGGAAACCAGGAGATAAGCCGAAATGCTTATGGGGTGAAATGAAAAAAGGAGAGGAGAATTAGAAAGGATAGGAAGATTCATACAGGGTAGTGAAACAAGAACATGCAAATATTGGCTAATGAAAGAAGAAAGGGTATGGAAGAAAGAGGAAGAAACAGTGAAACACGCGATTGAAACATGTGAAGTAAGTTGAGAGAGTGGCAGGAATTGTGCAGAGGTAATTAGAGGAGAAGGGAAAAACTTGGCTATTCTATGGGAGATAATAGGGAGAAGGAAAAGATGGGAAGAAGAGGAAAGTGATAAAAGAAGATTATGTAACATAGAATAGATTAGGAAACACTTGTAAAATAGAAAAAATTGTTAAGAGACAACCGGATACATTAGAAGGGTGGGACTTACACTGACACAATCATGGGAATGAAATGGAAAGATTATTTGATCGTTAAATTGTAACACGAAAGTGGCAATAAATTAAATTAAATTATTATTATTATTATTATTATATTTGTTCTTTTTATATTGTATTTTGATATCCTATTTGTATAGAGAGAACTAAAAAATGTTGAGAATAGTGCGATTTATTTAGATATAAAGAATTGAGGCGATACAATAGATACGTAACACTTTCGGCGAATATAGTCGAGTTATTTACTGTTCTGTGTAACTGAACACTCGGGTTGGTCACGAGAGCGCGAGTGTGTATGAATTTATACGAGGTGTTGTGGGAAGAGTATGTATGTATGATGTCGCGAAAAGTAAATAGGAAGTCCATCAGCTGTTCGAGAATGTTCAAGTTGTCTTGCGATTGATGTGAAGAAGAGAAAAAGAGAAGGAAAGGGAAGGAGAAAGAAAGAGATTGATAAACAGAGAGAGAGAGAGAGAGAGAGAGAGAAAGAGAGAGAGAGAGAGAGAGAGAAAGAGAGAGGGAGAGATAGATGGTTCTGCCGAGACACTATTTATATTCTATTTTTATATTTTTTCTTTTTATATTTCTATTTTTTAATTAATGGAACAATATATAATCATTTTACATATATTACAATCTATTTACTTGTCTGTCTGCCTCCTTCACTCCTCACCAATTTCTATCGACTCTGCATAATTCTTTCTATGATTCTCGCCTCCAATTGTAAAGACGACACTACATAAGAAGTCTTTGTATTTCAAACTGAATACAGTATCATTTTTATTTAATCTTAAGCCATGTATAAGCTATGTGTATCCGCGGCTGCATCAAACTGCAGAAGATGTGAGGAAAAACTTTAAAACTTTTGTTAACGTGTTGTAACAGAGCGATGCTGCCTGCGAAACATTAGATAGGTACGCGTCCTGCTGCTAAAATCATACGTGATGGCGAATATTACGACGAGGATTATCTTATAGATTGCGAACTGGTAGCATGTGCCATCAATGATATTCTAGCTAATGCTCGTAGGAAAAAAAAAATGTTAAATTATATTTTTTAATTTTAAAGCTTTTCGTTTGTAACAATATATATTCTCAAACCTATATTATTTCTCCATTTCATTTACCCGTCTCCCTTCTCGCCACATAATTTTAAGATTTGCTGACTTCGCATAATTCTATTTCATTCTTCGCGCCGCCAAATGACGTCATCCCACGCGACTGCTCCAGAGGATTCGAATTACGCGAGATCGCGCGATACGCTGCGACGTTAAATCGGAACGCTTTAGAATACTGTTTAGCTTTAGAATGCTTGCTGCATAATGGTTTGGTAGATCGTTGATTCAAAAATTTTAGAATATCTGCGATTGTACCGCTATGTAGTGCTGTCTCTCTCCCTCCTCCGAATTTAGATTTATAACGAAGTATTGCTCTCTCTTTCCGTCCCGAAGACGTGGTTCGTAAAAGAAAAGAACGTCGATCTTTCCCGATCTTTCACGGCATCGTCCGAAACAATTTCGGATAAAAAATAAATTATTAAACAATTTCTGCTGCATATTGGTTTGGAAAAAAATTTCGGGGGCCGTCCCCTCCCTGGGTTAGGTCTGAAAAAATTTTCGGGGTGGGCCAACGTCTGAAAAAGTCTTTTCGGGGGGCATTCCCTCCCTCTAAAAAATTTCGGGGACGGGGGGCCAGGTCTCCGCGGCGGCTCGGCTCGGAATGATCCCCTCCATCATTGCGGCTTCCCCCACTCCGCGGCTCGTGCGCGCGCAACCACTCTTCCACTCCCCGCAGGCCCCGCGCCCAGGTTTCCCTCCGCCGCGCTTCCCCGCGCGCCCTCACTTCCCCCCGCCCCCGCGCTCTCCTCAGAGGACCTGGGTTAGAATCAGCATAGCCTTACTACTCTCGTAGAATCCACCCGAGATCGGCTCACCCGCGGAATCGCGCAGAATGTACGTCACCGGGCACGTTCGTTGTACGGTTACGATTTCGAATACCTCGGTCGTCCAGTTCGGAGTGTACCCCTTCTCGAAGAGGGTCTTGAACTTGCTCACGCGTACCCTATCACCGACTTTGAATTTCGTGCGTCGTCGAATACCTTTCGAGGCAGATAGGGGGATGGGCTCATTCGCGGCGAACGGCAAACGCGTCGCGGGGGTCACGTCAACGGGTCTGGCGTTGATCGTTCGATGCTTGCGATGATTGTAGGTGCGTACGAGCGCAGGTAACAGGTCGATCCAACGATAGGACGCGTTCAAGGAGAATTGTTTCCACATGAGGTTTCTCAGCGTGCGATTGAAACGTTCGACGATCGACGCTTTCATCACGCTGTACGTGGAGTAGTGGTTGATCCCCCGGGTCTTCGCGCATCGTTGAAACTCCGCGTTGTAAAACTCCTTACCCATGTCGGTTTGTAAATTTCGCGGGCATCTGTCGCTCTGCCGCAATACGGTCGCGAACGCCGCGGTCACGTCGCGTCCACTTTTCGTTTTCACGGGTACGGCCCACGCGTACTTGCTGAACGCGTCGATGATCGTTAGTATGTAATGATATCCACGATTTTGCTTCGCGTACGGACGCATCTCCACCAAATCGGCCTGCCACAAATCATCGTAGCCGCGAATCACGACGCTACGCCGTGGTAAATTCCGTCTAACCGGGGCGTGTAATCCGTTCACTAGTTGTACTCGCTCCTTGTTCATGCTTCGCGAGTGGTCGGGGATGGTCGCGACGTTCCAAAGACGTTAGAACTAGTATCAGTTCCTCGAGCGTACGTAAAACGCAATCGGTGCACGTATTTCGCGATCGTTCGTTATTAGTCGTTTCGAAGTCGTAGTCGATATTGTCAGCATCATTGATCATCGTCATCGTCGTCGTAGACCCTCGTTTGCTTTTCGTTTGTATCGATCCGTGGTTGTTATTGCAGTCGGCGTCGTTGCCGACGTCGTCAACCCGTCGAGTCTGTCTTTCAAGTGATCGAAGCGTCGTTCCATCGCGGTATTTAAATCTTCCTCTAGTTGGGACAATTGCGCGTTAACGATATCCGTAATCGTTCGTTGTACTCGCGTTTCGAGTTGAGATCGTTGATACTCGGCGTCCAGTCGCGCGCTCGCGATAGCCGTTTCGATTTTTTGGGTAAAGCGTTCATCCGCCGAGAACAATAATGTCTCGTCATTGTCGTCGCCGCTTCGTTGTTATTATTGTTGTTGTTGTTATTGTTGTTGTTATTGCGTAACGAGGTGCCAAACTTGTTCACCGACATAACGATGCGTGCGCGCGAACGCTACTGACGCGACGATCATCGGATCGTTCAATTTAAGATGCGCCCGTCCTTGCGAAGTTCCTCCACGATGGATGCGATTTCGTTATCGTGACCCGTGTGACCTGCCGCGCGCGATGCTACGAGCAATCCAAGCCTATCGATCAATTCGTTCGGATCGTCCCAGTACACGTAATCGATCGCGTTATCGGTGACTGTCATCGATTCGTCGATGGGCCAACCTCGACCTTGTCGCGTGCCCGCGCCGCCCGTGCCGCCCGTGCCGCCCACGCCGCCTACGTTGCCCCTAACGCGTCTGACACTCGATGTTCGCACCCCACCGATCACCTAGGATATGATTTTCTTATACTTGTACCCCCTGTTACCCAGCGTGCGCTTGCTCGGCGAATGGTTTTGCTTATGCGCGCTCGTCGACAACAAGATGCGTCGGTACGAGCGAAAATCAGCGTCCGTGCACGTCTGCTGGTTGGGTTCTCGCATGAACAACAATTCGTACAAACCCCGAGTCCCCGGGTATCGCGTTCCGTTCACGTGAATGTCATCGCTGTCCGCATCGATGGTGAGCACGGAATCGCCGATCATTAGATCTTCGTCGGGTCCCAAGTATACGCCGTACACATCATCGATTAGTCTCCTGTTGTCGGTGAAGAACAGTCGTAGGTATTGTCGCGACAAGGGTCCTTTGGCGTTCTGTATATACACTTCGATATCATCGACGGGTTTACGCACCATATCCAAATCGTAAGCCTTTACCGACGTCTCATCATCAGGAATTTTTTCATCGTCTTCATCGACGATATTATCAACAACATCATCATCATCAATAACATCATCGACAACATTATCTTCATCGACAACTTTGTCAACATCGTTGTTGTCGTTGTCGTTGTCGTTGTTGTTGTTGATGTTATCGTTGTCGTTGTTGTTATCGTCGTCAGCGTCGTCGTCGTCGTCGTCGTCGTTGTCGTCACTAGAATCTGGAAGGTTATTCGGATGTTCCTTGATTATCGACGGAGTGATGGGTCGAAATCTCTTCGATGATTGTTGTCGATCGTATTCGTGTTTCCTATTCACGGGTCGCGATCGAGGCGTTAAGTGCGTTTTCGACGCGGACGCGTTCTCGATCAATCGTTTCAACGGTTCAACGATGGGACGCGTGCTCGCATCCACAGCCGCTTCCGTATACATTTTTCCAATTTTCAGGGCCAAGCACTTTTTACGTATAACGTCGCTGACTTTGGCGATTTCCACCTTTGTGTCCGCGGCCCGGCGTTTCGTACCATTTTGATGTATCGTTCCTTCTCGTCGATGACGTTGACGAAGTTTTCGCGAATGCTTCGCGTCGACGTTGCTCGTGGTTATCGGCGTCGTCGTCGTCGTCGTCGGTTCGTTAGACATTTCGTGTTGCTCGATGAACGATTCGCGGTTTACTGATGTCCTCGAGCTACGACAAACTCGTTAAATCCTCTTCTATACCGACCTTCGTACATGGAACTATCCTTATCGATCACCACGAAATCGTATCGTCGATGCCAACATCTCGCGCACAAGTCGTTGAACGACTCGAACGTCATGTCTGTGTTCACATGATCGTTGTACACGCGGCGCAAGTTCGTGCCGTCTTGTTTGAAAAGTATGAGAAAATTCCTGTTGTCCCTGATCAAATGTTTAGGTATTCTAGCGTACGACTGACACAAATAAAAGCAATCCACGTTCGAGTGACGACCCATAGAGAAGTATTCGCGTATCGCGTTCTGTTCGTCGCACGCCACGTCGTCGAACACGAAGATCGAATCGGGCCGAGCGTCTCTCGGTGGAACGATCTCAGTGTTGTCCGAGTAAGGAAAGTATTCGATTCCGTCGACCAGCGACAACACCTGCTCGAGATAACTATATTTTGGCTGATGCAGCGATTTCGTGTACACGTACACGTTCTCGAAACGCAAACCGTTCGGACTCTCTAGCATACTTAAAAGCACGTTCGTTTTTCCACAACCTGACGGTCCACAAATCACACCTAGCACGCTATTCGGCAGCAACGGGCCGTGTCTGTTCGCTCGACTCGCATCCCTATCATCTTCGAGCATTCGATTCGCGGTTACGCGAATAACGTTCGACTGTTTCGCGAATCGCATGTTCGCGGTGTTTCTCAGATACTCGCGTGCGTCAGACGAAGCACTATCGTTGTGATCGGCTAAGCGTGCGTACGCGTTCATTATTATTATTATTATTATTATTATTACAGTAGCTATCGTAATTATTCTAACGTATATGGTAGCGTCAACGACTGCGACGTCTCACGAATTAGGCAAGAATCAGAAGAGGAAGAAGAATCTGAAGAGGAAGAAGAATCTGAAAAAGAATAAGACTGGATCGGGTCTGGTGAACGGTATCATAAACAGTCTCCCGTTCGAACTACACGTTCCGGGTTATCAGTTCTGCGGACCGGGAACGCGTTTGCTAAAGCGATTGGCTCGTGGCGACGAAGGTGTGAATCCCCTGGACGCAGCGTGTCGGGACCACGATATCGCGTACTATCGTCGAAAGGATTTAGAGGGAAGACACGATGCGGATCGTGCGTTAGCCGAACGAGCGCGAGAACGAGCATTCGCGAACGACGCGATCTTTGGTGAAAAAGCCGTAGCGTATAATCCAACAACCTATGACGAACCTGCAATTAGAGCGCGAGTGCGCCAGCATTCCGTTCTTTCGAGGGGTGTTTATGCGCGACACGCTTCCCACGCGCGTACGAACCAACGAATGCGGTATCGCGAATCTGGATGAGAATCGAGGCGACGGTACGCATTGAATCGCGTACGCGAAACGTGGACCACGAGTACAGTACTTTGATAGTTTTGGGAATCTGCGACCACCAACGGAATTGATCTACTATTTCGGACGCGGTACAACGATCACGTACAATCACAACCGCTTTCAACGTTTCGACGAGATGAATTGCGGTCGCTTATGCATGCAATTTTTACAGCAAAAGTCTATGGAATTATGGCATACGTACTAATAACGGTGTGTGTGTGTGCTGAGATTATGTTACAATGTATCCATGCGTAATGGCAATCCATATTTTCTTTAATAAAGACATATAATATCGATAAATTGCCGAGTATTCGTACGCGCGCGTCACTTCCCCTCTCTCCGCCTCGCGAGTGTAATCTATGATATGTCGTTCACGCTCACGTTAACGGGTTGCAGTAGCGTGCTCACGGTAAATTATTTTTCACCGATAGATTTGAGCGATGGTCAATACGAATTAGGACTCGCAGACTTGGAGACGTTTCACACGATACCAAACATCGACTCGAGCAACGATAAATTCTATTTCGTCGTGAACTATGACACCGAAAACAACTCCATCGTCGACGTCGCTCATGAATACATTACGATCCCCCACGGTTCCTACGAATTAGACGCTATCGCCGAGTATCTGAAGCAACGATTACTCGATTGATATCCTCGAAAACGCGGTAACAACGGGAACGACGATGACGACAAGTACCCTCTAATGCTACGAGCTAACAACAACACCATGAAAAGCGAGATGTACTGTTCGTTCTTTGTAGACTTCACGAAACCCAACAATGTAGGCTCGTTGTTAGGATTTTCCCCGAATCGTGTCTTAATACCGAGAATCTGGCACGAGTCCGACGTACCCGTGAATATTATAAACGTTAACGTGATCAGAGTAACGTGCAACGTAACTACCGGCGCGTACAGCAACGATAAACCGGTACACACTATCCACGAATATTCACCTCGCGTGCCGCCGGGATATAAGATATCGGAAACTCCGCGACACATCATTTACCTGCCGATCGTCGCACGAGCAATACACGATCTAACGCTGCGCATCGTCTATCAATACGATCGTCCTATAGATTTTCGCGGCGAAGAAATAACGATTCGTTTGCACGTTCAACGACGTCCGCGCGATAGGTAGCGTGACCGCACGTGTATGCACGCGTGTGTAGTATGTTAGTGTTAGATCACACGTACGAATCATCAGTCGTCGCTGCTACTCCTGACGTCTCTGTCTCGCGTCATCGGCGCGACCCTTTATCGATAGGTGAAAGTAGAAGAATAAAGACGGGTGGAGCGATAAGAAGAGGACCCATAAGGAGAAGCAAGCCGTTGACTCGCCGAAACGCACGTTTCCTACGATCGCTAGGATTCATCGTTGCCTATTAGACACGCAACCACGATGTCGATTATTCTGGATGTGGCGAATACGCCAACCTTCGACAATCGTATCACGAAGATCGAGTTACACACATATAATCCGTACGCCAACACGACGTTCGACAATAGCGACGAGATAAGAATCCCCATACAGCAGCAAGATCTGTACACGCTTCCGTGCGAAAGTTTTCTCTACATCGAAGGTCGTGGCACGTTGTCGGCGCAGAACGCGGCAGGTCCGGCAACGTCCGCGACCGCTGTTCTAGACAATAATTGCGTTGCGTTCATGTTCGATGAGATTCGATACGAATTGAACGGTGTCGAGATCGATCGTTGCCGAAATCCACGAATCACTACCACGTTGAAAAATTACGTTTCGTTGTCGGCCGATAGAAGCAAAGTGCTCGTGAATGCTGGTTGGAATTATGCCATCGATTACGATAACGACATTTTTCATTCGGGCGCTTTCAATTTCTGCGTACCCCTGAACGTGTTGTTAGGATTCTGCGAGGATTACAAACACATCGTGATGAACGCGCGGCACGAGCTGATCCTTATACGATCGCGAGTCGATACGAACGCGATGCACTGCACCTCCGCCACTGCGTGGCCGAAACTTGAGATACGCAAGGTGCAGTGGCGTATGCCCCATGTCGTTTTGGAGGAAGTGAATAAACTGTCGATGCTACGTATCCTGGACAGCGGCCGACCGATCGCGATGAGTTTCCGATCGTGGAGCTTGCACGAGTACCCGTTACTGCAAGCTACAACGAAACACACGTGGACCGTGAAAGCTACGTCGCAAATCGAGAAACCCCGATACGTGTTATTCGGCACGCAAACCGATCGAAAGAATTATCCCGATAAATCCGCGAGCAGATTTGACTCGAATAATCTCACGAACCTTCGACTCTATCTAAATTCCGAGGCGTTTCCGTACGACGACTTGAACTTGGATTTCGATAAGAATAAATACGCGCTCCTGTACGATATGTACGCGAAATTCGGTCGATCGTACTATGGTCACGGAGAACCGTTGCTGAATGCGATCGAATTCCGTAAATACGCGCCTATCGCGGTCATAGATTGTTCTAGGCAAAACGAGTCGTTGAAGAGCGCCACGGTGGACGTGCGAATAGATTTCGAATTCAAAGAAAATGTTCCCGCTAATACTACCGCGTACTGTTTGATGATACACGATCGTATAGTCGAATACAACCCTTTAACCAACGTGGTACGCAAACTAATATAGTGTGCGTGCGTGAACGATTATTATTACTACTACTACTAATACTACTATTACTGCGGATACAGCTACTGTTTTAAAACGATGACGTAGATGTCAAAGTTCGCAGTTACTGATTCGTCACCGACGCTACTACTACTACTACTACTACTACTTATACGAATAACGATGTTCGCCGTTGTCGACATGCAAGGTTTCAAAACCGAACGTGATTTCGTCGTGAAAGAGATCGCGATTCGCACAAGCAGCAGCAGCAGCAGCAATATCGATGAAACGTCGACGATCAGCCACTGGGTCTTCGAGCCGCCATACTTCTGGAATCATTTGAATTCGTTCGAGAAATGTCAAGCGTCCTGGCTCGCGAAGCATCATCACGGTCTCCACTGGTCTGATGGCTGTGTTCCATACTGGAAACTTCCGGAACTGCTCGCCAGTGCACTCGCGAACATCGACTTCGCCATCGTGAAAGGTGCGGAAAAGAAAACCTGGATGCTGCAACTACTGCCGGACATAATCGTCGAGGATATCTGCGATGTGTACAAGCCGAAGGGGAAAAAGATTATCAACGCTCGAACCGTTGAGGACGACGGCGGCTACGACGTTGACGATGATTATTGCGGTATCACACCTGACACCGTGGATCCCGACGTTCCTAACCTGAAATCTATGGCTTCAACGAATACCTCACGATGCGCGTTTCACAACGACGGCGGTGTTTGCGCGCTGGAGAATGTCCATAAAGTATGGAATTATATACGTAGCGGCACCTAATGTGAGTCATACACACGCATTGCATCTACTTTGCGCGTTATATGTAGAGAAACGAATATGTAACAATTTTTTTTTGTTTTCTATAGCAATGGGAACTGCAGCGAAGACGAGCACAATGACAACGGCGACCGATTCCTCTACCCGCGAGCAAGAAGATCCCTCCCATACAAACGTTATTTTTACGCAAATACTGATTTTATAATTTAAGTACGCATGGATGGATGTACATTAATAAAACACACACTGTTTTGAATAAAAAATAATATTTATTTGAAAATTGTTATACCTTTATTATTAAACATATATATGCATGTACTATAATGATACGTGGTTTACATCGCGTAACATGGATTGCAATCCCAATGCTAACAATTCACAATCGATCAATGAATGCTTCTCGAAGTGCTCGCTTTCAGAAATTAATTTCACATAATTCGTTGGTACGGAAGCGGTACGTAGAACTACCACGAAGGCAATATATTTACTGCTTACAGAATACATATTTTCGGTCAACCAAGTGAACATATGATCGATGCAATGTTCATACGCGAACAGTTTTCGCATCGTGACTTCCGTCATGTATAAGGTAACGCGATTATCGGTGATTTTGACGAGTTGATCATTGTGCATGCGCGTGAATTCGATTCCCAAATGATCAATTTCGATGTGGGTCTGGGGTGTTGTTACGTTGTCACGTAATTTTTTAAGAATGTCAGTCATATTTTGCAGTAGGAGCTTCCACGTAGACATTGAGAAGCTCAACTCGCCACCTTTATTGTCGACTATGGTGATCTCGACGCGGCACGAATCCATGCCAATGCGAATTCCTATCGTGAGCCGTTTATACGCTGTTGAGGTCAACGGGTAATCCCGCCCCAGGATTCGCACGATTGATGGTTTTGGCGTTTTCGCTGTTTTTGGTGTTGCGTATCCAGAACTGTAAGAAACGTATACGCGGAATTAATACTTTGTTCGGTTGCGTTTACAGTGAAAAAAGTACGCGAATAAAATAAGTGAAAAGTGTATAGTAACGCGTACGTACCTCATATTGGACTGTTGTTGATGTTTATTGGGGAAACAGCCATCGTTGCCGGACGCGCAGGATGAATCGTTGAAGCTGCGTTTGTACATTTTGATCTGCACTATACGATTATACTGATCGACGAAGAAATTGACGCGAACGATACTTGTTAGCACTCGAGCGTACGTGGTGTAATGAAGTCCGCAGGACTGACCAACGTTGCTTTTATACAGATTTACGTACACGTGCACGTCAATGTATGAATATATATAGCAGCATTGATGGCGATGATCATCGAATTCTCTCTCTATCGCTCTTTCTCTCATGCATCTCAATCGAGTAACGTAAAGTCGCACTAAGTCGTTGCGTTACCACGTGTATCGGATTCCCCCGTTCGCGATAAGGGCATTCGCATCCGTCACGGCGGTCCCAATCTTTGAAATATTCGAAACGAAACTCGAATAATTATCGCTCTATGTTTTCGTCGGCGGGTGTTTACGCGAACGCAATGCCCCATTCTTACATGATGATCATGGGGCAGCTGTACTGTTTAGATTAATAAATCTCGCATAGTTATCGCTTCGCGCTGTGTCAGAGGGTGTCGAATTACAGCATCTGCGGAGCACGCACGTACGCGCCTCGTCGCGTTACATCCTGTCGCGCGTCATGATTCCTTATCTTTCGGAAGACTTCTTGCCGTATTATGAATTGATCTCGAATAGTTATTTCATTCAAAATACGTTGGGCGATACCCGAATAATTATCGCTCTGAGGGTGTCGAATTACATTTCGTCGGCGGATGTTTATACGAGGGCGACGTTGCATTCTTTCGTGAGGCGGTTGGGCTATTTAGGTTAATTAATCTCGAATAGTTATCGGTGTCGAATTACAGCATCCGCGTTACATCCTTTCGCGTCTTATCTTTCGCGCCTACGCACCGATCCCCGCGCGTGTTAAAATTTTGAAAATTCACCCCCTCCCCTGTGACGTCAGCCCCCTCGCCCACGAACTCGACCTGCGCGCGCGACGCCATTTTGAAAATTTTGAAATCCCCTTCCCCTGTGACGTCAGCCCCCTCACCGACGAACGCGGTACCCCCTCCCCGCCTCACCCCCGCACCAATCGCGCGGAAGAGCGCGGTACCCCCTCCACACCTCGCCCCCGCGCCCGGTACCCCCCCGCCCCGCCTCACCCCCTCACCCCCGTATCCAGAATCGGCATAGCTTACCTACTCACAACATCATCCGCATATGAAATTGTACAAATTTACCTGCTACCTATTACGACTCCTCCTTCCTGTTCTTTGCTCATTTCTTTTTCCAGGTCTGGAAATGCGACATTGAAAAGTGTCGAGCTTAACGGGCACCCTTGTCTAACACCCTTTCCTGTTAAAAAAACTTTTCTATCAGTTCCTTCGTCACTCCTAAAGTGCATATAGTTCTGTTGTACATTTCCTGTATCCTTGTTCTTAGTTGTTCGCCTACTTTTTAAAGTCTTTTCCAAATTTCCATTTGTTCTTCTAATCTCCTCCTTAGAATGTCCGCGTATATCTTACAATTCGTGTCCATTTAAGTTATGCCCCTATAGTTCTTAACCATTTCCCTTTCTTTTCTTTTTTTGAACACAGGACTTACTATTCCTCCTTTCCATTCTTCCGGAAAGTCCCCTTTCTTCCATGTTCTGTTTATCACCTTTGTTTGATTACCTATATTTATGAAGATGATTGCGACCTCGATGTTGAATTAAGATATAATTTAAATGCAGGAGTTTAAATTTTAAGTCTGTTCGACTTTTAATATCTTACATGATTTGAGTTGAAATCGACGTGAGCCAGATCGGTTTCTATCTATATTTACCTAATAAATTTTTATACAAAAGGACTTAATTTGTAAATTATTTTTTGCTATATTCAATAAAAATTGGAATTTTATGTTCATTAAGAATAGGTGTTTACCCTGTGATAATTGTTGGTTGGGCTTCAAATTCTAATTATTCAATATTAGGACCGATTGGGTCAATTTCACAGTCAGTTTCTTATGAAGTAAGATTATTTTTAACAATATTTTCTGTACTTTTATTAATTGAAAATTATTCATTATTGGATTTATATAAATTTCAATATTATATTAAATTTATTTTAATTTTAATTCCAATACTACGACAAGAAAATCGCGGATAGTTCTTTTAAAATCGGAGACCAAGTGCTACTGCACGATGAGACGCTAAGACGTGGGCGGTCAAAAACTAACACCTGCGAGGATAGGCTCTTACACGATTCCAAACACGCGCGATAATAATAATTACAGTATAAAGGGCGACGAACATCCGCGTTCACACAAACACCTTATAGAATAGGGCAGTAATAGGGGAATGGTCGCAGTTTTGAAGGAAAGTAACGGTACACTAACAATTACATATAAGGATAAGACTAAGAAAAGTAATTTATTGAAAAATATGGTAAATTAGCGCACAACTAGGCGTCGTCGTCCCAGCCACGTAGAGTGCAGTCGGCCTCCAATAACGACCACAGTCGAGGCCGCGGATCAGGCCCAACGAAGATGTCCCCATGACGTTCTACACAAAAAACCAATTGCAAGACTATTACTACACGCACGGAAATAGAAACAATAAGCAGATCTACAATCCCCGATGCAATAAGACACACACCAAATAGGACCCTTAGACCCCATGAATCTTCGTCATCCTCCCAGAATTCTGCATGCTGGAAGAATCGGTGCCAGTGCACCCGATACTCCCTAATTGCCTCCATATAGGCAATGCTGATACAACCCGGCGGGGTGGGGCACTGGAAACGCTAGAGCGATAAACGGATAAATAGGATAATAAAATAACATACACGAAGAACAAACAAACAAACATCACTCCCACGTACAATTGGAGCAAACCTAATGTCTCGGGGCACGTCTAAGATGGCCGACATCTTTGTCCAGGAGATCGCAACGAAATAAGAAGCGACTAAGAAAATCGAGTCCCATTTGCCCTCACTTCTCACTTCTACTCAAGCCCGGACGAAGAAGATAAACTGTACTACGTTCGCAAAAAATTATCAGACACACACACACACACACACGCACGCACGCACGCACGCACGCACGCGCGCGCACGAGGAAAGACTCTATGAAACGCCGACTACACCTCGACATTATAATTGTAAGGGGTGCTTTAATCAAATGATGTACACCTGTGTGAAGAGAAAGGAAGTATATATATATATATATTGTTGCAAAGACCTGCTCGTGGTTACAATAGCGGCTCGACCACGACTGCCACTCGGCGTCTGCTTTCTTTAGCCGCTCGCCTGTACGACGCAGCGTACGGCTGGCTGTGTTGCCACGTCGCTGCCGAATTCGTGGAAACCTCAGCACCATCATTTCTTACAATTCGGCTATCCTGACCCTGAGTTCGTCCTCGAACTCCGCGTTTGTTTCCTACTCAATCGCGCTATATTGGCTTATCCACGCTGCCTTACATACTAAAACCATACTTATGCTTACAACTTAAAATTACTTAGGATTCTACTTTCCATGGCCGCATATTCTTTGCTTCCCACACTCCTTGATACAATTTCTGGGTATTTTGAAAACCATCCACATCTGCGACTACGTATTTATCATTCCGTAACACTTTTGTAACCGTATATGGACCCTTAAACTGTGGTATTAACTTTCTTGATGTCCCAGGGGTATTATCAAAATTTTCTTTTCGCATTAAAATATTTCGCATTCGAAGTTTGCGACGCTTTGATATTTTCCGACGCCTTACATCTAAGATCAGTCAAACTTACTTTCTTATTATTTACGCAAACATCGAGATATTCCTTCACCATATCATTAATGTCACCACGCTGATCAATTCCAAATAACAATCGACTGGGCGTTTCCCCTGTACTCTTATTCGTCGTATTATTCAAAGCATATTCAATTTCGCGTAATAATTTGTACCATTTGCTTCCTTCTCGATGATCAGTTACTTTACTTAACATAGGTCCCAACACACGATTAACTCTTTCAACCTATCCATTGGCTTTAGGAGAACCTGTCGCTATTAGAATATGTTTAATATCTTCCTCTTTTAAGAACTCGCTAAATTCGTGCGAAGTAAAACACGTTCCTCGATCGGACACAATAACCATGGGCCTGCTGTAGCACGCAAAATAATCAGACAAACAAGCTATTACTTCTTTACTCGCAGTAGTTTTCGTTGCATACAACTTGACATACTTTGTGAATCCGTCCACAACTAGAAATATGTATTTCTTTACCAGACACTTTGGATCTATGGGCCCGTAATGATCAATATGCAACGTATGCCAAGGGACCTCCCCTTTTGGAATCGCATGCAGAACACCTTCCGTCTTTCCCGAAGATGGTGAAAACGAAATGCATTTGAGACAATTTTTAATATGCGTGTCTACCCTCTGTTTCAATCCAGGAAACCAATAATTCCTCGATATCGCATTGGTAGTTTTTTCAACTCCTAAGTGACCCATTTGGTCGTGATATCTAAATAATACATTGTTCACCATTCTTTCCGGAACATAAAACAATAATGCATCGCCCTTTTTCCTAAATACAATGGAATTTCGCATTTCAAAGAACTTATCTTCTGTTTTTTCGAGTTTATCAGCCACTTCTTTAATCTTTCCATCCCGCGATTGACACATAGCTAAATTGTATTCGAACGGATTGTCTTCCACTATGTACACACCAAATGATCGACTTAAAGCATCTACATGCTTCATCCGCTCACCGGAGCGATGTTCAACCACGTAATCGTAGGTTTGCAATTCTAATGCCCACCGGGCAATTCTCGGATTTATATCTTTTTTCGCTAAGGTTAACTTGAGGGAATTACAATCAGTGATTATTTTGAAACCAATTCTTTTATTATATTATAATAAAATATATTTTATTACGTATTATACGTAAACTTTTAAGTGCATACACCATGGCCAATGTTTCAAGCTCAAAACTGTGATACTTACACTCAGTCTCCGTCGTGCGCTTTGAAAAATAGAAAATTGGATGCCATTTTAGATCGCTTTTTTTCTGCATCAATACAGCTCCAAAACCTAAGGCGCTAGCATCACAATGCAACTCTGTGACATCGTTCGGGTTATAAATAGCAAGAATAGGCGCGGCTATCAATGTTTGTTTTAGTTTTTCAAACGCGTCTAATTCAATTTCAGTGAATCTAAAGTCTTTATTCTTCCTCAATAAGTCATAAAGAGGCTTGGCTATTATTGCAAACTTTTCAACGAATTTTCGAAAATATGAGCAAAGTCCCAGGAAACTTTGTACATGGCGTATACACTCAGGCACTGGAAATCTCAGTACAGCATCGATGCCTGTTTCCGTAGGGCTTATGCCCTCTGCGCTAATCGAATATCCCAAATATTCGATTTTCTCAAACAGAAATTTACACTTGTCAACTCTTAATGTAAGCTTATTCTCTACCAACAACCGAAATACGCGTTTTAATATTTTCAAATGATGCTCAATCGTTTCTGTGGCCACCAAAAAATCATCGATATATACTACTATATCAACGGAACGTATCAACTCATCCAGGACTTCATTTACGAATCTCTGAAATCGGGTCGGTGCGGGTTTCAGCCCAAATGGCATCTTGAGAAATTCGTATTGTCCAAGAGGTGTTACAAACGACGTGTACTTTATAGAGTCATCCGCCATACGAATATGATAGAAACCATCCTTGAGATCCAACACACTAAAGTATTTTTTCTTGTACAATATATTTAATTGATCTTCAATCAACGGAATAGGATAATTATCTCTGGCAAGGTATTTAATTAGGAACCTAAAATCCACACACAAGCGTTTTTCCCCATTCTTTTTCGACACTAGAACAATAGCAGACACACAATCTGAAGTGCTTTTCCGTATGATACCCTTAGCCAACAGATCATCCAATATCCCTTGCAACTGTTCCTTTTCGGCGAACGACAGCCGCCTCGGTGCAGCATGAAAAGGCACCATCTTATCTATCGTCAACTTTAATTCCATATCTGCTTTAGGTTCATCGGGACGTTCTGGCTGTACATACTCAGTCTCAAACAAATTCCACAATTTCGTTTGTTCCTCATAAGGTATATTCGGGTTAATTACCAATGATTCCTGTACCTGATCGGCAGGCTCGCTGACATCAATATTTAAAATATCCTCGCAAACAATTTTTTGGTCATCGGCCGACGGAACCGTTAACGTTACGTTACACAGTTTTAACACATCTCTGCCTATTATCGCAGGAGCAGACATAGTACCGTCAGCTACAACATACATACGTACACCTGACCTCGATATTCCATCATACTGAAGATTTACTACTACCGTTCCTATCTTTACTAATTTGCTCCCATTTAGCCCACAAAATGCACCACATGACGAATCATCTCTGTCAATAATGCAATTTGGAACAAACTTCTCTTTAATCAAACTGATAGGGCTATCCGTGTCAATGAGCGTATTCAACGTCAATTCCGATTTCAAGCCTAACCCATCCATTTTGAAGGTAACATATTTTTTGAACTCATTCTCACTTTTACCGCCTACACAGCTAATTTGCTGAGACGCTCCCTTACCTTTACAATCGTTCGCAGTATGTCCCTTCTCACCGCACTTAAAACAAGCACCCTTTTCTCTTTGGGGCAGCTTACAGTATTTAGCGATATGCCCGAATTTACTGCAATTATAACACCGTGGACTGGTTGCAGTAGGAGTTGCTTTCTTCGTCGTAGCCGCTGTCGAAGTTGCCTCCTTCGTTGCAGCTGCTGTCGCATTTGCCTCCCTCGTGGCCGCACCCGTTGAGGTTAGCTTCAATGGACCTTTCGTAGGCTTCGTACCCTCTCCCGCATCCCGATTACCTTGCCTCTTTCCGTCGGTCAAGGAGATGTTTTCGAAAGCTGCCAGTAGAGCAGCAGGCGTTTCAAACTGTTGAATCTTCGCCTGGTTTTGTAAATGTACTTCTGGTATTCCGTCGATCAGACAATCGACTACGTCTTCTTCGTCGATCGACACACGATTTCCAAGAATTATTTTCTGATGAAGGTACACACTGAACGATTCGTCCGCCTTCCACACTCTTTCCTCAAATTGCCTACGCAATTTCAGCCTATTTTCACGCTGATCGAAAATCTTCTTCATCTCAGCCAACAACTGAGCAATTGTCATCTGAACATACTCGGGCCGGGAGTGGAACCAAGGCAAAGCTCTCCCCTTCAAACGCATCGCTATCAAAATCCTTGACATACCCTGGTCCATTTGATACGTAGCAATCAGCATCTGCAACTGCCGTTCCCAGTTCCTAAAAGTGCCTTCTGCCCCGTCAAAATCGCTAAGCAGATCGCCCACGGACCTTACATTAACTTTTGGTCGCACTTCGAGAACAACACCACTTGCATTTGATCTGCGCAACTGTTCGTTTTCACGCTCTGCCAGCCTCAATTCTCGCTGCATTAGTTCTCGTTCTCGACGCATAAAATTAATTTCTCGTCTCAATTCTTCGGGTGTCCACCTATTCACCTCCAAGACTGCATTCTCCGGTTCCGTTTCAGTCGGCAATCGGTGATCCTCTTCATGATCCTCATTGTCGATTAATACACTTTCTGTTCCCTGCTGTACATTATTCATCCAGGTTCCTGCTGGGTCATCCTCTTGCAATCTCTTAATCAAGTCGGCTTTTGTTCCCGTCGTATTAAGCCCTTTACGCTGCAACGCCTCCTTGAGCTGTGCTACTTTCAAATTCGTTGGATTCATTTTCAGTTTTTGAACTCAACTACCGCACACTAGAGAACTAATCTCACACTTCCCTCGCACAAATAACCAGCAACCGCTTGACACCAAATATGCCACCCCTATAACGTCAACACTACCCGCTTAGCACCGAGAATACTGAAGTTCATATGCTAAATCAATGACTTCACTGCGTTACACCTCACACAATTGCTCTTATCCCACTTCTGATAATTGTAAGGGGTGCTTTAATCAAATGATGTACACCGGTGTGAAGAGAAAGGAAATATATATATATTGTTGCAAAGACCTGCTCGTCGTTACAATAGCGGATCGACCACGACTGCCGCTCGGCGTCTGCTTTCTTTAGCCGCTCGCCTGGACGACGCAGCGTACGGCTCGCTGTGTTGCCACGTCGCTGCCGAATTCGTGGAAACCTCAGCACCATCATTTCTTACATAATTTACAGGATTTTTGTCCTACAAACGACGATACCACTCGCAAGAGGTTATACCCCGACATAGATTTCACTATAAAAGAATTCCAACACCACCCCGACATTTACTTCGAAAACCTAGGCGATTTACAAATTTATCGAGATAGCTGGAAGTTAGTATTACACGTAAACATATCTTACAGCTACCGACGCGAAGCAAACCTCCAAGCTGCACTATATGATATACTTGCGCAATGTAAGAAACCTTGTACCGACAACTTACAAAAATTCTGTCAAACATTCACCGCGAAAATCCAAGACAAGGTAGACCGCATCGCCAAAACTCTTTACCTACGTCCAGTAAACTAAAAGCTCAGCACAAAACAGCGTCGTGCACAAATAGACGGATTAGATTACATAGGCAAATCACTCTTGGGGCTAATGGATTCCGGGGATAGAAAGAAAATCGATGATTTTACTAGACCTTTTCAAAACACAAGATAACAGACTTTAAAAAAAAAAAGTAAAACGCAATCAAGGGACAAATGCAAATTTTAAGAGCAAATACCAAACTTCTCAACGAGACTATACATGACATACGAGACAACGATAACACACTCTTAAACGCGACGTGACAAATTCAATACTTACTCCAACAGACAGCCAGCATTACTAAATTTCGAGAAACAGTAGACGAACCCCTCATACTAATAAACGGCCTCGCAGAAACACTATTGCGCGACACGCAAGTCTTGTTAGAATTCATTATGGATATAAAGAAAGGAGTCCTAAACCTACGATTAATACCACCAGCACAAATCATAACGTACCTCACTTCCGCATTAGCACATATTTCGAATGGACTAGACTTCACAATTAGAATAAAATTAGAAAACAAGCCGCAATTATCGAAATCCTCAAGCTCTCCACATTTTCGGATACCAAATCAATTACTGTAGTACTAGATATTTCATTGTTAAACGCGAAAAAATTCTAATTGAGCAAGATACACCTGATACCCACGAAGATAAACGAATCGTTCACCACGTTCGACACCTTGGTGCAAGATTACATACAACTAAGCAAACAGGGCCTAGCAAAATGTAAGACAATAAACGATCTGTACCTCTGCACCTCTAATCACCCGATGTTCAAAGCGATACCATACAGACCGTGCGAAGTACAATTGTACACAAAATTAATAAATACATGTAAAATGCGAATTATGACACTGAATCACACATTCCAGATAGAATTACAACTACCAGACACGTGGATTTATATCGCGCCGAAATCGATACAACTAGCAGTAACTTGCGACGACAAAAGCATAAATATGTATAGCATTAAGGATTCTGGTATAATAACAATAAGAAACAAATGTACAATCACTACCACCAAATTCACAATAGAAACTAGGAAACAATGCGGAATAGAAAGAACATGGTACTACTTACCTGACCACAATTTTTTGTCATCAGATGAAATCACACTTTCACAGACTACTGTAAGTTCGTACGGAAATACAAATTTCAAGCTTAAAAGGATAATCGAACACCCCGAAGAATTAAATAAAGTTAGCAAACAAATTAGAAGACTTACAAAAACGATTTAGAAAAACCCAATGGAACCTGTGTCGAACGTGCATCGAAGCCGTTCGATACACGATCAAAACCGTTCGATACCCGCTCGATACACGATCAAAACCGTTCGATACCCGTTCGATACACGTTCAAAGCCGTTCGATACACGTTCAAAGCCGTTCGATTCACGTTCAATACCCGTTCGATACACGTTCAAAGTCATTCGATACACGATCAAAACCGTTCGATACCCGTTCGATACACGTTCAAAGCCGTTCGATACACGTTCAATACCCGTTCAAAGCCGTTCAATACACGTTCGATACACATTCAAAGCCGTTCGATACACGTTCAACACACATTCAACACACGTTCAATACCTATTCGATACACGTTCAAAGCCGTTCGATACACGTTCAACACACGTTCAATACCCGTTCGATACACGTTCAATACCCGTTCGATACACGTTCGATACACGTTCAAAGCCGTTCAATACCCGTTCGACATACGTTCAGTACCCGTTCGATACACGAACAAGTGATATGGTTTAGTCAAATTATGAGACCAAAGAAGGAGAGGATGATCTGTGAAGAATTCGAAGCAGATTAGTGCAAGGAGGAAGGGGATTGTCAGTGAAGAAGAAGGTGAAGAACGAAGGCATCCTACTTTGCAACGTATGCAACTTTAGGCATGGGTCCTCATGTGATAAATCCCGTTACTGTGGATAGTATAAAGAAGCTTGGTGATACTCGGTTGGTATAATTTCGGGTTTTTCTAAATCGTTTTTGTAAGTCTTCTAATTTGTTTGCTAACTTTGTTTAATTCTTCGGGGTGTTCGATTATCCTTCTAAGCTCGAAATTTGTATTTCCGTACGAACTTACAGTAGTCTGTGAAAGTGTGATTTCATCTGATGACAAAAAATTGTGGTCAGATAAGTAGTACCATGTTCTTTCTATTCCTCATTGTTTTCTAGTTTCTCTTGTGAATTTGGTGGTAGCGATTGGTAGTGATTTGGTGAGATTGTACATTTGTTTCTTATTCTTATTACACCAGAATCCTTAATGCTATACATATTTGTGCTTTTGTCGTCGCAAGTTACTGCTAGTTGTATCGGTTTCGGCGCGATATAAATCCACGTGCCTGGTAGTTGTAATTCTATCTGGAATGTGTGATTCAGTGTCATAATCCGCATTTTACATGTGTTTATTAATTTTGTGTACAATTGTACTTCGCACGGTCTGTATGGTATCGCTTTGAACATCGGGTGATTAGAGGTGCAGAGGTACAGATCGTTTATTGTCTTACATTTTGCTAGGCCCTGTTTGCTTAGTTGTATGTAATCTTGCACCAAGGTGTCGAACGTGGTGAACGATTCGTTTATCTTCGTGGGTATCAGGTGTATCTTGCTCAATTAGAATTTTTTCGCGTTTAACAATGAAATATCTAGTACTACAGTAATTGATTTGGTATCCGAAAATGTGGAGAGCTTGAGGATTTCGATAATTGCGGCTTGTTTTCTAATTTTATTCTAATTGTGAAGTCTAGTCCATTCGAAATATGTGCTAATGCGGAAGTGAGGTACGTTATGATTTGTGCTGGTGGTATTAATCGTAGGTTTAGGACTCCTTTCTTTATATCCATAATGAATTCTAACAAGACTTGCGTGTCGCGCAATAGTGTTTCTGCGAGGCCGTTTATTAGTATGAGGGGTTCGTCTACTGTTTCTCGAAATTTAGTAATGCTGGCTGTCTGTTGGAGTAAGTATTGAATTTGTCACGTCGCGTTTAAGAGTGTGTTATCGTTGTCTCGTATGTCATGTATAGTCTCGTTGAGAAGTTTGGTATTTGCTCTTAAAATTTGCATTTGTCCCTTGATTGCGTTTTACTTTTTTTTTTAAAGTCTGTTATCTTGTGTTTTGAAAAGGTCTAGTAAAATCATCGATTTTCTTTCTATCCCCGGAATCCATTAGCCCCAAGAGTGATTTGCCTATGTAACCTAATCCGTCTATTTGTGCACGACGCTGTTTTGTGCTGAGCTTTTAGTTTACTGGACGTAGGTAAAGAGTTTTGGCGATGCGGTCTACCTTGTCTTGGATTTTCGCGGTGAATGTTTGACAGAATTTTTGTAAGTTGTCGGTACAAGGTTTCTTACATTGCGCAAGTATATCATATAGTGCAGCTTGGAGGTTTGCTTCGCGTCGGTAGCTGTAAGATATGTTTACGTGTAATACTAACTTCCAGCTATCTCGATAAATTTGTAAATCGCCTAGGTTTTCGAAGTAAATGTCGGGGTGGTGTTGCAATTCTTTTATAGTGAAATCTATGTCGGGGTTGTTCCTCTTGCGAGTGGTACCGTCGTTTGTAGGATAAAAATCCTGTAAATTATAATGCCGAGGTGTAGTCGGCGTTTCATAGAGTGTTTCCTCGTGCGCGCGCGCGCGCGCGCGTGTGTGTTTGTGTGTGTGTGTGTGTGTGCGCGCGCGCGCGCGCGTGCGTGTGTGTGTGTGTGTGATAAATTTTTTGCGAACGTCGTACACTTTATCTTCTTCGTCCGGGCTTGAGTAGAAGTGAGAAGTGAGGGCAAATGGGACTCGATTTTCTTAGTCGCTTCTTATGTCGTTGCGATCTCCTGGACAAAGATGTCGGCCATCTTAGACGTGCCCCGAGTCATTATGTTTGCTCTAATTGTACGTGCGAGCGATGTTTGTTTGTTTGTTCTTCGTGTATGTTATTTTATTATCCTATTTATCCGTTTATCGCTCTAGCGTTTCCAGTGCCCCACCCCGCCGGGTTGTATCAGCATTCCCTATATGGGGGCAATTAGGGAGTATCGGGTGCACTGGCACCGATTCTTCCAGCATGCAGAATTCCGGGCGGATGACGAAGATTCATGGGGTCTGAGGGTCCTTTTTTGGTGAGTGTCTTATTGCATCGGGGATTGTAGATCTGCTTATTGTTTCTATTTCCGTGCGTGTAGTAAATAGTCTTGCAATTGGTTTTTTGTGTAGAACGTCATCGGGACATCTTCGTTGGGCCTGATCCGCGGCCTCGACTGTGGTCGTTATTGGAAGCCGACTGCACCCTACGTGGCTGGGACGACGACGCCTAGTTGTGCGCTTATTTACCATCTTTTTCAATAAATTACTTTTCTTAGTCTTATCCTTATATGTAATTGTTAGTGTATCGTTACTTTCCTTCAAAACTGCGACCATTCCCCTATTACTGCCCAATTCTATAATGTGTTTGTGTGAACGCGGATTGTTCGTCGCCCTTTATACTGTAATTATTATTATTGCGCGTGTTTGGAATCGTGTAAGAGCCTATCCTCGTAGGTGTTAGTTTTTGACCGCCCACGTCTTAGCGTCTCATCGTGCAGTAGCAGTTGGTCTCCGAATTTAAAAGACCTATCCGCGATTTTCCTGTCCTAGTATTGGAATTAAAATTAAAATAAATTCAATATAATATTGAAATTTATATAAATCCAATAATGATTAATTTTCAATTAATAAAATTACAAAATATATTGTTAAAAATAAACTTACTTCATAAGAAACTGACTGTGAAATTGACCCAATCGTTCCTAATATTTAATAATTCGAATTTGAAGCCCAACCAACAATAATCACAGGGTAAACATCTATTCCTAATAAATATAAAGTTCCCAATTTTTATTGAATATAGCAAAAACAAAAAATTTATAAATTAAATCCTTTCGTACAAAAATGTATTAGATAAATATAGATACAAACCGGTCTGGTTCACATCGATCTGAACTCAAATCATGTAAGATATTAAAAGTCGAACAGACTTAAAATTTAAACTCCTGCATTTAAATTATATCTTAATTCAACATCGAGGTCGCAATCATCTTCATAAATATAGGTAATCAAACAAAGGTGATAAACAGAACATGGAAGAAAGGGGACTTTCCGGAGGAATGGAAAGGAGGAATAGCAAGTCCTGTGTTCAAAAAAAAAAAAAGAAAGGGAAATGGTTAAGAACTATAGGGGCATAACTTAAATGGACACTCTAAGGAGGAGATTAGAAGAACAAATGGAAATTAGGAAAAGACTTTAAAAAGAAGGAGTAGGCGAACAACTAAGAACAAGGATACAGGAAATGTACAACAGAACTATATGCACTTTAGGAGTGACGAAGGAACTGATAGAAAAGTTTTTTTAACAGGAAAGGTTGTTAGACAAGTGTGCCCGTTAAGCTCGACACTTTTCAATGTCGCATTTCCAGACCTGGAAAAAGAAATGAGCAAAGAACATGAAGGAGGAGTCGTAATAGGTAGCAGGTAAATTTGGACAATTTCATATGCGGATGATGTTGTGTTAATGGTAAATAATGCACAGGGACTGAAGAATATGATAAAGAGATTCGAAAGATACATAAAGAAGAAAGGCTTGGAGTTAAATGTGTAAAAGTCTAAGATAATGATATGCAGGAAAGCATATCATGAAGAAGAAAAGAGGAACGACTCCGTTGGAATGAAAAAGAAAGTGTAAGAGAACTGGAATATTTAGGTTATACAGTGAGAAAGATTATTCAGAGATGACTTTGAAAGAAGAATGAAACTGTTTGATGCGCTAGTTAGAAGTACCGTGGCGTATGGAGCAGAGATATGGAGATGGAGAAGGTATGAGGATATTAGAAAAATTGGAGGCGAAATACATACCGTGGATAATGATATTGGAGAGATCAACACCAACATACTGGTTGTTAAAAGAAACAGGAAGAGGTGGCATAGCAATTGAAATGGGAGTAAGAGCAATGAAGTTTGAAGTGAGAGTAATAAACTCGGAAGAAGGATCGATAAGATATAAATGTGTGAGAAGACTAATGAGAGGAAATGAAGTAATGAAAAGGGAAAGAATGAGAATCAAATTCTTGGAACCGAGAGGATGGTCAAATGAAGGATGGAAAAGAAGAAGATTAAATGGGGAAGAAGTGTGGATCAAAAATAGAGCAGATAAGTAAAAGGCATTCGAGAACAAGAAAGAGAGATGAAAGTAAAAGAGTCAACGTTCTTAAGAGAATTAAGAGAGGTGGCAAGGAAACCAAGAGATAATCCGAAATGCTTATGGGGGAAAAATGAAAAAAGGAGAAGAGAATTAGAAAGGATAGGAAGATTCATATAGGGTAGTGAAACAAGGGCATGCAAATATTGGCTAATGAAAGAAGAAAGGGTATGTAAGAAAGAGGAAGAAACAGTGAAACACGCGATTGAAGCATGTGAAGTAAGTAAAGAGAGTGGTAGGAATTGGGCAGAGGTAATTAGAGGAGAAGGGAAAAACTTGGCTACTCTACAGGACATAATAGGGAGAAGGAAAAGATGGGAAGAAGAGGAAAGTGATAAAAGAAGATTATGTAACATAGAATAGATTATGAAACACTTGTAAAATAGAAAAAAATTGTTAAGACACAGCAGGAAACATTAGAAGGGTAGGACTTATACTGACACAATCACGGGTCTGAAATGGAAAGAGTAAATGATCGTTAAATTGTAACCCGGAAGTGGGCAATAAATGAAATTATTATTATTATTATTATTATATTTTTCCTTTTTATATTGTATTTTTATATTTTTATATTCTATTTGTACAGAGAGAACTCAAAAATGTTAAGAATAGAGCGGTTTATTTAGAGATAGAGAATTGAGGCGATACAATAGATACGTAACAGTTTCGGCGAATAATGACGAGATACTACTGTTCTGTATAACTGAGCACTCGAGGCGGTCACGAGAGCGTGAGTGCATCTGAGTGTATGTGAGGTGTTGTGTGGAAGAGTATGTATGTACGTATGATGTCGCGAAAAGTAAATAGGAAGTCCATCACCTGTTCGAGAATGTTCAAATTGTCTTGCGATTTATGTAAAAAAGAGAAAAAGAGAAGGAGATAGAAAGAGAGACTGATAGAGAGAGAGAGAGAGAGAGGGGGGGATCTGCCGAGACCCTATTTATATTCTATTTTTATATTTTTTCTTTTTTATATTTCTATTTTTTAATTAATGCAACAATATATAATCCTTTTACATATATTACAATCTATTTATGTACCCGTCTTCCTCCTTCTCTCCTCACCAATTTCTGCTGACACTTCATAATTCTTTCTATGATTCGTACTTTCTTCACGCCACCAAATATCATCTTGCACGGCGGTCCCATCACGGGGGATTCAAATTACACGTGATCGCGCGATACGCTGCGATGTTCAGATTGAAAAAACATATTGAAAAATTTTTAGCTTTAGAGTGTCTGTCTGTTTGCTACATATTGGTCCAATAGATCGGTGTGGGAGGGGATTAAAATTATCATTTATCTGCATTGGGACAAAATGTCTGTTGATATGGAAAAAAATTTTCTGCTGACGCTACATAATTCTTTCTATGATTCGCGGCTTCTTCGCGCCGCCAAATGACGTCATCCCGCACGGCTGCTCCAGATGATTCAAATTACGCGAGATCGCGCGATACGCTGCAACGTTAAATCGGAACGCTTTAAAACTTGTTAGCTTCAGAATGCTTGCTACATAATTGTTCAGAAAAAAGTATGTCTGTTGGTATGGAAAAAAAATTTCTGCTGACCCTGCATAATTCTATGATTCCCGCCTTCTTCGCGCCGCCAAATGACGTCATCCCACACGGCTGCTCCAGAGGATTCAAATTACTCGAGATCGCGCGATACGCTGCGACGTTGGAAAACATTTTAAAAAAATTGTTAGCTTTGTACCACCAAGTAGTGCTGTCTCTTTCCCTCCCCTCGAATTTAGCTTTAAAATAACTAAGTATTGCTCTCTCTTTTCCCTCCTCCGAAGACGCGGTATGTAAAAAGGCCGATCTTTCCCGATATTGCCCGACATCATCCGATAATTATTATGCTTTGGCGTTTGGCAATTGCTCATGACATGTGACGCTGGGTATATGTACCATTCGGAAAAGACTAAAGTCAGAGAGTGGGCGTTGGGGGAGTTGGATAGGCGGCTGACTCGTACCGCGGAGGTCTTGGGTTCGAGCCCCGTCGTCGCCCGAGATTCAGTTTTTCGATTATTATTAATATCTTAAATTAATATTTCCTTCCTTACCGACTGTGGTTGGTACCACGCTCCAGAGTAGCAGCAATTCACCCGCGGTTCCTCCTCGATGCGGTTCGGTATCGGTTCGATATTGATTCGGTATCGATTGATTCTCGATATATTCTGCTCTCGCGCTATACCCCCACCACTTCGCCATCTGTATGACGTCATCCGCCGCACGGCCGCGCGCCGCCCGCCCACCGCCGACATTGAACCTCAAATTTGTGTTTCAAGGTCGGGGGGAAATTCTTATCATGACCTTGAAACTCAAATTTGCGTTGGAACTGTCATAGCCCTACTACTAACAGGCCTTTTTTCAAACGCAAATTGTAAAATGATAAATAACAGTAGGAAGAACATTTTTTTCTAGTTTTAATCGTTATTCTATGAGTTTTAACACAAAAAAAGAAAAGTCTAAATATATTTATGTGCATACAATTTGTGAGTAAAAACGTACAGGAGTATACGTAATGCACCGTTTAATGGTGGACATAAAATCTCGAAAATCGCTCCAACGATGCTGATGAAAATTTAATGAGAGATACAAAAAACCATTCCCTACCATGTGTCGGGAGGGAATGGTTTTGGAGATAAATTCTTAAAAAAAAAGATAAAAAATATTTTTCATACAAGAAGTCGATAAAATCGTAGTTTTCAACATAAAAATGGTATTATTTTTTTTTTTAAATCTGCTCCCGACGCATCATAGGGAATGGTTTTCTGTATCTCTCATTAAATTTTCATCCAAATCGTTGGAGCCATTTTCGAGATTTTACACGCCCTTACGTTTTTACTCACAACTTTTATGTACATAGAGATATTTAGACTTTTCCTTTTCGTGTTAAAGCTCATAGAATAACGATTAAAACTAGAAAAAAACGTTCTCTCTACTGTTATTTATCACTTTACAATTTGCGTTTGAAAAAAGACCTGCTTTAGGGCTATCAAGGATAACCTACCCCCTTAAGATGTCTGTGTGCTGTTTGGGAGAGTGCCCGATACGGATTCCAACTCTTCTGAGTCCTCACGCCCAGGCCGTCACAATACATACGTACGAGTACGTATGTCCTTTTAACCATATGCTGTAGCTGGTATCTCAAGATTTTATGAGTCATTTCAGTCTGCCCGCCTGTGCTCCTGATAAGAACATATTGAGTTCTGTTGCATAGCTTGTTAGCTCTCCGGACTTAACTTCATTTTAATTTTGCTTGTGGAGACATTTGGAATCCTTTGTTTATAGAAGGTTTATAATGAAACGTTCGAATACTTCGTTGCAGAATTGTGTAAGGTTTCCAGCAAATTCACACAGACGTCTAAAGACCCCCAAAAGACGCCCTAAAGCCGTCCAGACCTAAAACAGTGTAGAATGAATACTATCAATGAGAAGACGTCTATCTGCAGGCATGCATTGAATTAGAAGGTAAGTACATACTATTCGTGCGTAGAAAGAAGACTCCTGGCGGGCGGTTACGGGCGATGAAGTTCGCCGCTGTGACGATTGGTCGTGTCACCTATTTGGGCACACTTCTAAAGACGGGGCACACGGGGTATTTCGGTTATTGGCGGAATCGGCCACATCTACTTACTACAATGTAACAGACAGAGGTTCAGGCGGAGCTAGCGGCAGTCTGCACCTCCCGCGAGAAGTCTTCTTTTCACGCACGAATAGCAGTCATTTTGAGTATTTTTTGTGTGCTGCGACGGTAACCCAGATAGCACAAAGTCGTTTTAAAAACGTCTTAAAAACGTCCAGGCCAGACGTTCCGGACGTCTTAAAAACGTCCACGAATGTCCAGAAGACGCCTTAAAAAGGTCCAAAAAATGTCCATTTTCACAAATCAAAATGTCTTTAAGACGTTCAGAAAACGTCCCAAAAACGGCTGTTTTGGACCTAACCAACACGTTTTAAAGACGTCTCAAAGACGTCCGAAACAGGCGTTTTTGGGTCGTTTTTGAGACGTTCGACGGTACTGGTTCGATTTAATAAAAATTTAAGGAAGTAAATGGTTTTCAAAATAAGATCAAACTCGATAACAATTTATTTCATTTATTTCATTCAGAAATAATGCAGAATGAGATGGAGAATGCACTTACAAAAGATACAAGAACATGTTAGTACGAGGTCTAATATACAAAATATACAAACTATGCAGTATATACACTTAAAATAGATATTAATGTGCACTTAAACAGATAGCTCTATATTTTTTCTCTTCTCTGCCATTTCCCTGTGTTCTGCTGCACCTAGGTGTCAATTCGTTAACCTAAATTTAAAAATTATTCAAACCCTAACCTAGAACTACATACCATTGACCGCAAATACTGAAACAAATATACAAAAACTGTACAAAAACGTTACGAAAGCTGTATATAAACTGTACGAAAACAATATAAAAACTGTATAAAGCCGGTTTACAAACATTCGGTCAGAAACATTTAAACAAATGCCTCTGTGTTTTTGGTTTTCCATTATTTCTTTGAGCAAATGTTCATAAACATTTATGTGTACCAGTATGTACTTATGCATATATATACCCAGATAGCACAGGACGTTTTAAAAACGTACATTTTAGGTCTGAACGTCCATGGCTTGATTTGTGAAAATGGACGTCTTTAAAACGTCTTCTGGACGTTTTCTGGACGTTTTTAAGACGTTTCCTGGACATTTTCTGGACGTCCAGAAAATGTCCAGAAACGTCCAGAATACGTTTTAAAGACGTATTTTGCAGACGTTTTAAAGACGTATTTTGCAGACGTTTTAAATACGTATTTTACAGACGTTTTTAAGACGTCCAGAATACGCTTTGGTTACGTCCGAAACAGGCATTCAAAAGAGGCTGTGCGCCATGTGAGAAATGTGGATAGATTAGGATACATTAGTTCAAGGAAACCAGGGATTGTAACCGCTGTCTAACCCAAACCATCCACGAAATATGGATAGATCACATAGGTAAAGCCTAATTAGAAATACATACATGTACAGGGTCATTCGTTAAAACTGCAACCCACGCGCGCGCCAACAGACGAAAATGGCAACACCGCCTCACGGACGCATTCCACTACGACCATTCACGGCCCAGCGTTCGTAGGGTTAACAGCGACCGCTGGGTAGCAGTGATGCCCGAGCTTCGAAAATTTTAGGATGGTCTCTTTCAAATTAACGCCGCAAAGAGCTGTGCGGAATTTCCTGGCCCAGGTAAGCGAGCCGTGCGCTCCGCTTTTATCGTCGGTTTACCACTCGCACCCCGGATTACTGTAATGAGGTTTCAAAACAATGTCAACTGATCTCATACCCGTCTTAATTTCAAAAATTTTAGCTACGACAGGGTTGACCGCGGCGCTATACCATTGTACGGAGAGATTTTTCGCCACCTGCGTGTAAAAGCCACAATAATGACGCATCGTTCCAAAAAATGACATTAACGGAAGCCGTTATAGGCGTGGCGTTGAGTAGCTAAAAGGTTAAACATTCAAACACAAAAATTCTAGAAAAAAGATTCAAACACCGCTACAATCAAAGACACGTCCCATTAGTTACTCCTTACGTCCGATCTATGCATGCATATGTGATGTCCCACTATTTTTCGCGCGGTATTATTCTAAAGTCTCCCTCATAAATCGCTCCATAACTCCATCAAAATCCATCAAACTCAAATCTTACCCCTTTTCCCCAAATCACTGATCACCTTGGCGATGTACCTTAGCGGTCCCCATCTCAAGATGGTCAACTACGACCTCCAAATCCCCTCTTCGCCTTACGTGGCATGACCACTTCCCTCCTATTTAAATTTAAACAAGTCCCTCGTCCCAAAAACTCTCTTATCTCGAGACCACGTCTCAGCCCCTCTTTACGACTCACCGAGTCAAAGCCACTCTCACCCCTTTCCCGTCAAAACGCCTAAAATCCACCTAATGGGTCTTATCAATAGTCTAACAGAATCTTGGAAACCAATTGCGACGCATATTTCACGCATGATTCATAAACGTAGTCTAAATATAGACATTTATAAAAACCCCGGAAGTCCTATTGCGACGCATATTTCGTAAATATGTCAAGGTGCATACCGCGCACACCCTTCATACCTGACATTCTTGTAAACCCTATAAATACAAGGAACCGCGAGACCGGAATTCATTCATTATTATTCATTCTTCTAAGGAAATACTTCCTCAGTAAAACCAACAAATCAAGTGTTTAAATTCAGTGTTCTACTGCAACTACCGTAAGAAATTATAATTACCTTTATTGTTATACGGCATATCACCATCATATATATTATTTTGTATTGTTAACGCTTATTGCATTTCATATTATTATTCTTGTATTAACGCTTATTGCTTTATATTATCATTTTGTATCGTTAACGCTTATTGCATTTCATATTATTTTGATTGTATTAACGCTTATTGCTATATATTATTTTGTATCGTTAACGCTTATTGCATTTCATATTATTTTGATTCATATTATTATTCCGCTAACGCTCATTGTCTCATATTGTTAGCGTAGCAAATTCCTATTACTTTACATACTATTTTCTTTGGTTTATACACATGTATTGCATATTCATACACATATATTGCTGTTGATAAATATTTATATAAATGTTATGTGCTAATGCTTAATGTCCGACGCATTATTATGTTAACCATGCTAATATATTGATAGTGCACCACTCGTGCTCAAAGTAATAAAGTCCTTGGCTTTAAATCACGGTTCGAATTATTATGAATATCCTTTGGTTACGAAAGCTCCAAATCTAAACAGGCTACTGCAACAGCTGATTTCAGTTCGTGAACGCGAGAGTTCCTACAGTGTTTACAAACATATATTTGCATGGGCCGTGTACACCCATATGTCTAGACATATTTCGCGGAAATATTACGTGTGACTTCCTATATAAATGCAACGGTAAATCCAATTAAAAAGCCAAAACAAACAAAGTGCTCTAACGGGCGTCACCTCCGGAGTGATTACCATTTAAACTTTCCCTGGTCGTTCAGTGCTACGAATCTGGCATTCGCGCCTGAATCCTAACTCTCCGCAGTGCCACGAATCTGGCATTCGCGCCTGCATTCCCTCAAACCGTTCAGTGCTACGAATCTGGCATTCGCGCCTGAATCCTAACTCTCCGCAGTGCCACGAATCTGGCATTCGCGCCTGCATCCTAACTCTCCGCAGTGCCACGAATCTGGCATTCGCGCCTGCATTCCCTCAAACCGTTCAGTGCTACGAATCTGGCATTCGCGCCTGAATCCTAACTCTCCGCAGTGCCACGAATCTGGCATTCGCGCCTGCATTCCCTCAAACTATTCAGTGCCACGAATCTGGCATTCGCGCCTGAATCCAAACTCTCCGCAGTGCCACGAATCTGGCATTCGCGCCCGCGTTCCCTTCGATAATTCCCCGTCTATGCCATCGTCCCCAACGACCTCCACCCGGGACGTGACACATATAAGGATAAAATTATAAAAAAGAAAACCAGAACGATAGATTCTGAGGTCTGCAGAACTAACACATAATTGAATAAAAATTTAATTTCTCAATTTATGAAAGTAATGACCAGGGATTGAAACGGTTCCGAAAATAACTGTTTCAAACAGTTATATATCGGTTCTGACTGAAACAGTTATGAAGAACCGATATTCTGAATAACTGTTATAAGGAACCGAAATTTCTGACTATATCGATTTCGGTTACGGTTCTACAGAACCGATATTGTATCGGTTATAACAGTTATAGAACCGTTATTTTTTCGGTTCTATATCGGTTCTAAAACGGTTCTAAAACGGTTCTGGAATTGATTCTCGCATCGATTTTACAGGAATTGAAATAAGTAGATATTACGCTTACATATTAAAAATTTATTTTGAAGAAATAGTTCTAAGAAATTCAATAATGTACCATTTTTTTATGGTTTAAGCGTATTATTAATATATCATTAACCAGGTTTCCGTTCATTCTCGATTTTTTGGATGATTAAGTTCTAAATGTTTTTGCAAATTTGTGGAATGGTCCTAAAAATATGCATTTTTCATTTGAAATAATAAAATAAAAACGTAAAGATATAGATGCCGTAGGATAATTGTAAAATCAGCCATTTTGTATTTCTAGCATTTTTAAAAAGCGACTGAAATCTAGACTTTTTGTAGATAGCCTTTTTGTTGTCAAGTTTCCATTACACTAAGGCTGCATGTATCCAGCTGCATTGCAACAATTCTATGATTACTCAGTCTAATTGAGATAAAATGGGGCTCGTTACAAAAAGCGGCGTTTTGTAAAAGGGCTAGAAATTTTGCAAAAAGGCTGAGGTTTTACAATTGTTTGTGACATAAACAAAAAAGTAACTACATGTTGAAAATATACACGTTAATTATACACACCGAAATTGTTGAAGAGCAGTGTTCAATTACACATTGTAGTTTCTTTCCGTCATCAGAGATTTTAAAATATTTTCGAACGATGTCGCACTTCTTTCTACCCATTATAATAATTGTTTTTTTAAAATTTATATTCGATAATTACTATTAACACTAAAACGCACCTTAATACCAACGCTAACAAAAACTATTAATTTTATAATATAATATATTTATAGTTATTATTACTAATATTAATAAAATAATTACTACCGACTAGTAATTTTATACTTATTATTAAAATTTCTAATTGTAGTTGCTTCTAAAAATGCAATTCACAAATGAGACTTGTGTATCCTGCCACAACCAAATCAGAAATGATGTTTCTATTTTATAGCACTGTTTCAACTCTCGGATGGCCGTGCATGGGTTTCTTTTGTCAAGAGCTTCTCCAAACATCTAAATTCACGATGATTGGTTTAAGCTAAAAATTGTTTACATTAGGCCCGTTTCAGAGTTCAGCGAAGCGTCGGCGCTACGCGTGCGGATCAAATTACCTACACATTGTATAGGAGCATTCGTCCGCATTCGCGCCACATGATTACTTTGAAACAATCGCAAGCTTTCACACTTTCACAGTCAAGCACAGCCATCGGAGAGTTAAAACATATAACAATTTCGTAGGAACAATATAAGAATCTATTTACGAACCGAAATAAACCCAGAACCGTTTTAGAACCGATATAGAACCGAAAAAATAACAGTTCTAGAACCGTTATAACCGATATAATATCGGTTCTAGAACCGTAACCGAAGTCGATATAGTCAGAAATTTCGGTTCCTTATAACAGTTATTCAGAATATCGGTTCTTCATAACTGTTTCAAGAACCGAAACCGATATCATAACTGTTTTAAACCCCTGGTAATGACACAGAAACAACTAGCATATTGTTTATCAACATCATGAATTTTAAAAAGAGCATTAAATACGGTATTAAATAAATAGTTTGCAAAAGCTTTTCACAACAATTATGGTTAAAAAATTGATAAAAGAAAAATTAAGTAAACGTAAAATATTTTGAATTATCCATCATTAAGAGGGAATAATTTTTCCTCATTTTTCGGCACAAATTCTTCAACCTTGGTCGGGAAATTTCAAATAGCTCCTTGTGACGTTAATTTGAAAAAGACCATCCTAAAATTTTCAAAGCTTGGGCATCACCGCTGCCCAGCGGTTTCTGGCAACCCTCCGAACGCCGGGCCGATGCCTGGTTGTAGTGGAATGCGTCCGTGAGGCGGTGTTGCCATTTTCGTCTGTTCGCGCGCGCGTAGGTTGCAGTTTTAACGGATGACCCTATATATAAGTACATACTGGGACATATAAATGGGTATGAACATTTGCTCAAAGAAACAATGGAAAACCAAAAACCAAAACCGATTTTATACAGTTTTATTGTTTTCATACCGTTTTTATACAGCTTTCATAACGTTTTTGTACAGTTTTTGCATATTTGTTTCAGTATTTGCGGTCAAAGTTATGTAGTTCTAGGTTAGGGTTTGAATAATTTTTCAATTTTAGGTTAACGAATTCCAATCACTATAATTTTGTGAAATGGGCGCTAACGTCGTTGATGACCAATGGATGTTGCATTGCTATTTAGTTGGCCTTGGCAGAAAAGGGAAAGAAGATTTCCATAAATTAAACGTAGTAACAGTGTTAATATGTAACTATCACCCATATTTTACTGTTCCTAATATTGATTACTGTAAAATTCATAATTTAATGTTTCCTCGAAATTCTTCTTTAAGGTGCAGCAGAACACAAAGAAATGGCAGAGAATAGAAAAAATACAGAGCTATCTGTTAAGTGCACATCCATATCTATTTTAAATGTATATCCTGCACAGTTTGTATATTCTGTATATTGAACCTCGTACTAACATGTTCTTGTATCTATTGTAAGTGCATATATTCTGCATTATTTCTGAATTAATTAAACGAAATAAATTGTTATCGAGTTTGATCTTATTTTGAAAACCATTTACTTCCTTAAATTTTTATTAAATCGAACCAGTACCGTCGAACGTCCCAAAAACGCCTGTTTCGGACCTAACCAAGACGTTTTAAAAACGGTTTTAAAACGTCTTGGTTAGGTCCGAAACAGGCGTTTTTGGGACGTTTTAAAGACGTTTTCATTTGTGAAAATGGACGTTTTTAGGACCTTTTTAAGGCGTCTTCTGGACGTTCGTGGACGTTTTTAAGACGTTCTGAACGTCTGGCCTGGACGTTTTTAAGACGTTTTTAAAACGTCTTTGTGCTATCTATCTATATATACCCTGATAACCATCTGTCTCCAGTCTGACATCAGATTGGTAGCAGGGTCTGGCTTTGGCATGAGAGCGCAGAGTCTGACGTCAGAACCGTAGCAGACGGCAGAATCTGCTGCGAATCTGCTGCCGATCTGACATCAGGCACTGACATCAGGCTCTGCACCTCAGAACGCAGCCAAATGCGGACACAGACGACTACGGTTCTGATGTCAGATTCTGCTCCCCAGATTTGGTTATCAGGGTACATATATAGATTTAATTAGTCTTTACCTGTGTGATTTATCCATATTTCGTGGATGGCTTGGGTTAGACAGCGGTTACAATCCCTGATTTCCTTGAACTAATGTATCCTAATCTATCCACATTTCTCACATGACGCACTGCCTCTTTTGAACGCCTGTTTCGGACGTAGCCGTGTTCTGGACGTCTTAAAGACGTTTGCAAAATACGTCTTCAAGACGTCCAGAAAACGTCCAGAAGACGTCTTAAAGACGTCCATTTTCACGAATCAAGCCACAGACGTTCGGACCTAAAATGGACGTCTTAAAGACGTCCTGTGCTATCTGGTATAAACCTGTATATATACAGGTTATAGCTAGGGATGGAGTGCAAAATCACTAACAGTGATTTACCACAGTGATCGCAGAATCACGATCACGGTCGTGACTTGAAGTTAAATCACGACCGTGATTGTGATTTTTTTTAACTTAAATGAATTGTTTACTGTGATCGTAATTCTTGATCTTGATTGAATTGTTTTTTTTTTATAAAATACTTCAATATAGCATGTGTTGTAGTCAAAGCGTGCTAATTCAGCGAATATAAGGAATATACATTCATAAATAGTCAATGTACGCACGCACTGATTTGATTGGCTAAAGTATTCACATATACATTATACTTTTGAAATAAAGTGAAGAAATATTCGTTAATTTTAATAGATCAAGAAGGATTACATTGGTTGAAAATATACAACTGAGATTCTATAAGAAGTGAGGACTTGGGAATGTTTCGACAGAAAGTAGAAATTGGGGTTATGTGGCGCGTACAAAGAGAAGTAGTTCTCAGAAAAATATTTTTAGAACATCTTCTTACAAAAGTCCCATTAAAATCGGGGTGTGCGGGTTCGACATGTTCCCTTGTAACCATTGTGACGTCCCACTATTTTTCGCGCGGTATTATTTCAAGTCTCTCTCATAAATCAGTCCACAACTCCATCGAAATACCCCAAACTTCATCTCTTACCCCTTTTCCCCAACCATCGGGCCATCTAGACGATGTACCTTAGCGGTCCCCATCTCGGGATGGTCAACTACGAAATTCCCTTCCCCTCTTCGCCCTACGAGGCATGATCTCCTCCTTCATATTTAAATTTAAACAAATCCCTCGTCTCAAAGAAACCCTCTTATCTCGAGACCACGTCTCACCCCCTCTCTATAACCCACGAAATCAAAGCCACATTCCAAAATCCATCCAATGGGTTGAATACCCCTTTACAGAAGCCCAAATAAAAACCCCGGAAGACCTATTGCGACGCATATTTCGTAAATAGGTCAAGGTGCATACCGCGCATACCCTTCATACCTAACAATCCTGTAAATCGTATAAATACGAGGGCCGAGGGACCGGAGCTCACTTCTGCGGAAACCACTCCCGCGAAGTACCAAGTCTTATTGACTACTGTGCTATACTTTACTAAAATTCAATTCAGTGTTCTACGGATTATCGATCTACGGAAACTACTGTAAGCGATTATTACCTACCATTATTAAACTGAATATCATCCTCATTTTTATTATTTTGTATTACTTGCGCTTTTCATAAAACATATTGACATTTATAATTATCTATTGCTAGTACTCATTGCTTTACACTATTATCATATGCTTATTGCATTATATTTTTATTATAGCTAATTGCTTATTGCCTTCATTATAATTCTTCATTTCTTATAACCATGTGTTTCATGTTCATACATATATTTTACTATTGATAACCATTTATATATATGTTATGTGCTAATGCTTATCGTCCAATGCATTATTATAAACCCTTAACCAGTATCGCATTAACAGTGCATGGCATATTTTCGTGCTTCAAATTTAATAAACAGTTTTACTTTAAATCACGTTTCGAATTATTGTGTCAATCCTTCGGTTACGAAGATTCCAAACCAACACAGGCTACCGCAACAGCTGATCTCGGTTCGCGAACGTGAGAGTTCTTATAGTGTTTACCAAGCGTACTTTCGCGTAGGTCTCCCATGACCATACGTCTAGACATATTTCGCGGAAATATTACGTGTGGCTTTTTACAATAATGCAACGGTAAATCCAATTACCAAGCCTAAACAAAACAAAAGTGCTCTAACGGATGTTTCCACCGGCGCGATTACTGTTTAAACCATCCCTGGTCGTTCAGTGCTACGAATCTGGCATTCGCGCCTGAATCCCTACTCACTGCAGTGCCACGAATCTAGCATTCGCGCCTGAATTTCCTCCAACCCTCAGTACCACGAATCTGGCATTCGCGCCTGAATTTCCTCCAACCCTCAGTGCCACGAATCTGGCATTCGCGCCTGAATTTCCTCCAACCCTCCGTGCCACGAATCTGGCATTCGCGCCTGAATCCCCTTCTTCCCTTGTACCACGAAGCTCGCCTTCGTACCAAAACCTTCCCATATGACCCCACTATGCCATCGTCCTAAAGACCTCCACCCGGGACGTGACACCATAATTCCAGGATTCAATTTTGCCGCTTTTCATGATTTAGTTGGCGGCACACTTCACCAGAGGGTACTGATTTTGCCAACAGAAATACATATATGGGAAGTGCACAACCCCTGAAACAAAACGGTTTTCTCTGCAGTCTATGCACTCAATGCGAGAAACGGAACGCACCCATTATTTACCTATATTCCGTATGATTAATCATTTTTAAACATGACCTATCGAATTTAGTCTGCAATAACTTAAATACTTGATTTACACTAATCATTCATACTTACTGTAAGAGAATAGGTAATACGAGGTAATACGCATTTTGATTTTCGTCCAATGAAGCAACTAATTGGTTTTTTAATAGTGGCGATAATTATGAATGATTATCGAATATATGAAACTTTTATTTCTCATATATTTAATCTCAATATTAGTTAATTATTGGGTTCTATTTGTATAGTTCCCAAAATGTGAAAGTTTTACGTGCGATTGTTAGCCACACTGACCATCACTTCTTCGATTGCCGATTGGCCAATTTTGAAAGTAGGCTGTAGGATTTAGAAATGGTCGTCAAATACCGGTCTTCGGTGAAGTAACATTTGTAATTATCGGTTTTGGGAATGTATTTATACGCGTCGAAAGAACGTACGAGAACAATAAACGGAATGCACGGACGCGAATAATTTATATCATTATATGTATATATTTTTGTTTTTTTTTAGCATTTTAATTGGAAAGTAACGTTTCAATCATCAACAATTGTAGTCCGCTAAAAAGAAATTTAGGTAGTGCATCGATTTTAATTCCATACCCCCTTGTCGAAGATCAAAATTTCGAAACTATTCGTGAGACGTCAAGTAAATAGATACAATGGAGAAATATCTACACATGAGAACATTTATATCTGCGGTTATAGAATACACTAAACATACGAGCGAAACGACAGCGTCGGTTTTACAACGAAATCTGGGTGTAAGTTTTGGTCGGTTTATGTGTTATCTTTGATTTATATTACATTTTATGAATTAACCGATAAGTGTAGGCAAACTACTAAACAAATACTTTGTCTAGTATTGTAGAAAACGTTTATAACAAATATCAATTGGCCATAAGTAGTTTAAAAGAATAAGAACAGAAAGAGTAAGGAGTGTGTTTTTACAATAAAAGCTTATGTTTATTAAAAGGTAATAAGCGTATCATTGGATTTGAGCATATTTGACCCTGGGACCAGTATAGCAGCAGAATTTTATGTCAGCCTACACGAACTTATGAATACTTTGGCATCTAGGACCACCTTGATCTGGAGCGCTGTTGATGTTTTACAAAATGCTTGCCGTAATGCTGCCGCTAGACAAGCCTTAATTCATACTTACAAATTTGCTCCCATATTAGCAAGGTTGTTGGAGGTATACATTTGCATTTATCTGTTTGATAAAGTTAATCTAATAATGAGATTTATAAAGGATAACAAGCTATTTCAACCTACTTATTTACTTTAGCATGGAATATTAAGATTTTGTTTTTGAAATTATGAATTAGATTTGGTACATTTCGTAGGCTAATTTAACAAGCGAGAAGAGAATACGGGTATTGAAATTGCTTCAAGAATTGACATACGGCATAAAAGTATCTTGGCAAGAAGCTCATTTGCCATACTTAATATCGATATTAACGCAATGGGTAACACAGTCCAAAGAGGAAGACATCATTGCACTTTCGCTAGGTGTACTAGTAAATCTTTGTTACAAAAACCTTCCGGCAGTGTATACTTTAATGAGAACAATCGACACAAAGGCATTCGTACGCACGTTGCTAAAGCTACAACACTGCAGTGTTAATACGAGTATACAGTGTTCTAAACTTTTAATTATATTAGAACACACAAACCCGAATATCTCAGAAAAGTACATCTTGGACTTTGCTTCTCTCACGTTTAGTAGTCTCATTACTGCGATGAGACAGAAGGATGTTTTGTTATTAAGACACATTATAGACTTCTTCGACGATGTGGGACAAAATGAACATTCCCATTCTGTGTTACTCACATATCCAAAGTGAGTAATTGACCGATATATGCATTCATTTTATCTTAGTTTATATGAAATGTTATTTAATTTCTTCCTTCGTTTCCTTTGCTTTTTGTTAATCAGTTATGGTAAAGATGTAGAAAATGTACTAGCTACATTAGAAGACAATGCAGATCCAGAGTGTGTTGCTCTTATGATGGAATTTTTATCGTCACTAGTAAAATTAAAGTTATCTGCTTTGATACACTTATACCCTTTTTGTGTAAAAACAGCTATGACATGGGTTCCAGTGGAACAGGTGTGTCTTGGTTTTATCAAGTCACTCTTTACGCACAGCTAAATGATATTCTACGATCAATTAAAATACTTATTTTCCAAACTAGGTGTGCTCCAAAGCATTGGCTTTGATAAGAGTCACAGTGATTGACGCACGACGTACTAAAACATCCTCCGAGGTATTAGCAGAATTGGATGCATCTGTTTTGATGCTGATTATAAATTCAGAACACAACGAAATTCAAAGGAAACAAGACCTGAGTTCGGAAACGGAAATGAGATTAGCTGAATTAATGCAGCTGTTCCAGGAGATGGTCAAGACGCCTGCGCTCAGAGCAAAAATTATGCAGTCCTTAAATGAACAAACAATACGTGTACTACTGAATCCTATGTTGGACTCTGAAACATGTAGAGCTGACGATTGGCCAGGAAATTTTATCCAAGTACATTTTGTTCTTAACATACGATGAGTGTAACTTCTCATTGATCGTCATTTCACTCTGGAATTTTTCAGAATCCTAACACAAATTTGTGTATTCATGCATTAGCTTTGACAGCTGACTTGGCAGCACATAATTCGCATTGGTTAACTTTATATTCTGAACTGCTTCGAAAGAAACAAATACAAATGACAATGGCGCATGCATTGTTCACTGGTGACGGAGATGTTAAACAGAAAGTGTTGCAGCTGACTTCAACTGTGGGATTTCCTCAGGAATGGTAAGTTCCATGGTAGTACATCGTAAGTATTTCTCACTCTATGAAAGAACGTGATACAAATTGCTAAACTACACGTATCTTCATTATTAATAAGGAGAGATCACAGTGGAGTCTTCTTCTGATCTCTCCTTGTAAGGTCGAATGTTCTTGGCAACGAATTGTTTTAATGTTTATTCATGACAACTCCAGACAAATTCACTGTCATCGCACGAAAATTGTATCTCATGTTTTTGTCTGACAAGTGTTTCCGCGTTGGCGCTCTGTATGAAGCAATTGGAACCTCTGATATTGGTGCAGAGTACCCCTGGAACGGTAGCGAGCATTGGAAGTAAAGTGCCCACAAATTCAAATAGCGAAATGGCTCCACTTTTTTCCTTCGCGCAAGAAGAACGGCTTGATACTTTCTTAGCGAAATTGCAAAGAGCTTACGAGTTAAATCAAATTGGTGATATCACCACATCGGCAGTAATGGAATTGTACGAGTACAAAGTATGTTGTTCCTTGCACTATACGCCATACTTTAAATGTAATATTTATTCTATGCTTATTGTTTGTAATATGAAAGTTAGCAGCGATGCGGCATGCAGAACGGGCTATGCAATCCAGTTTAGAGGCAGCGAGTAACCATGGGACGAGTTTGCAGCACCGGCTGGCGCAGGTGGTCGCTGAATCGAGTCGTTTACATCAAATGTTATTTGACACGCAACAATGTTTGGAAGGAGTGAAGTCTACGTTAACAGTAAAGCTTGCTGAAGCAGAAGAACAGAGCAAAAAAGCAGTTTCTAGTAAAAAACAGGTTAGTGCTTTTTAGTATACTGTATAGTTGAGAATAGTGAACCTATAACAGTGGAGGTTTGTTTAGAAACTTAAACAATTGCATTTGTAGGAAATCGAAGGACTGAAAAAATTAGTAACAGAAAGGTCTGCTAACATTGATCATTTAAATGTATTGCTTGCGCAATACAAGCATGAGTTGGAAAGCAGTATCAATCGAACCGATGTATTAACTAAGAAGATAAAAGAATTGGAAACCGAATGCGCAAGCGCAGATGCAAAGACTGCGGAGATGGTAACAAAAAATCACGAATTGAGCAAGCTGCTGCACAAAATGCAAGAGCAACTTAATAAAAAAGAACAGGTATGTATGTTTATACTAGAAAGTTATTGCGAAATATGTTAATGAGTTCTTGGTACTTGGACAGGTAATAGAATTCAAAGATTCAGAAATTCAAACGAACCAGAAAGATATATCTGCGCTTCAACAAGAAACACAACAGTTGTCAGAATTGGTGCATACGTATGAACAGAATATCTCGGAAAAAGAGGAGAGTTTGACAAAGCTGAAATCAGAATTGGTTGAGCTAAGCCGTATGCGAGATATGATCTTTGAACTTACTGCCAAGAAAAAAGAAGATTTAAACACGAGCTAACATTGCAGTTCTCACTGTGTTATGTTTTGTAATACTATTAATTACTTTATACGAGATTAACAAGTTTATTTAATACAGATAAATAGATATAATACACTCAAATGTCTTTTGTCTTAGACGCCATATTTGTACTGTTGCGCGATCTGGTGGAGTCTTTTTGCCCTAGGTGCAGTTCGCGCCCGTGGAGTGCTGAAGCAGTCATAGATATATATACAGTATTGTCTCCGTATATGCTCGGTTTGGTGTACACGATAGGTGTTCGTCGCTACCCCCACCACTTCTGTCTCACTCTTGTCCGGCGAAGGCAAGAGCGAGATGGAACGAGAGCGAGCGAGAGCCACTAAAAGCGAGCGAGGACGGTACGAGACAGACGACGCGTTGATGTTTTGTCTCCCTCCGTCTTTCGGGCACCGTGACACTCCGTCCTTTGCGTGCGTGACGAGCGTGCGCGATGGTCGCAAGCACTTAGGTGAGCACGGGAACCGCATCGCAAAATCGTGACGCAGGCCCGGCTCAAGCTTTTTTTGCGCCCTCAGCGAACTTGTCAAATTGCGCCCTTTATTATAATACATTTATTTGAGATTATTTATGACTTTACTCTGCAAAATTAGGCGACTGCCTAGGGCGGAAAGTCGACAAGAGGTGCAAAATGATATTTTCATTACTGGTATTGTGGAAAATAAACTTTAAAATTAAATATTACAAGTTGTACTATAAGTGGATTAAACTACGAATACAAATTCAGAGTAAGCTTATCAATAATCTCAAATAAATGTATTATAATAAAAGGCGTAATTTGGCAAGCTCGCCTAGGGCGCAAAAAAGACTCGTGCCGTGCCTGGCTATCTGACCGTGGCGCGCATGCGTCGAGCAGTCACGATTCCATCTGAGTGCTCGCACCCGTCGCGCACGCTCGCCGCGCACGCAAAGCGTTCCATCTCACTCCCCCCTTCGGCCAGAAAGGAGCGAGAAACGAACACTCGGAATTAGGGATCTGTTCACGATAGGAGTTCAACGCCGGTCCCGACCAGCGAGCACATACGGAGACAATACTGTATATATAAACGGAGCGCGCTGAGAGGGGTTGCAAGATTCGCGGTAAGGGGAGCGACACAGGCAAATCAGGTAACGGAGCTTTTATTATGCCTGCCGAATGCTTCCGAAGCTAACCGACGTGCCTGTATGACAGGCTGTATCTGAACCGCTGCCTTTTCCCTCCAAGCTTACCTTCCCCTCGCCGACAGTCCCAGCTTCTGCTCCGTCTATATATGTCTATGGAAGCACTCTGATTATGAGGATGCACAGCAAATGTTCAAGGATTCAAAACAATGAAACAGGATTGACTGAGATTTACTTGAAGATTTTAATATAATATGATGCTGACTGGTTTGTTAACAAGTTCGCTCACCGACGATAGACTCTCCTCGCAGTGTCTCGACCGACTCGCCGTGGATCGCCACGCGTGCTCCTTTTGTACCCCTTGCTTTTTGCACATGCTACTACTTCTTACTCCTTACACGCGCGCCTCGGTTGTCTCAAAGGTCCTTTGGGCCGTAAAGCACGGGAGCCTTTATCTTGCAGCTGCCACAGATCGTCCAATCAAGACTGAGATGTTCGCCAAGCTTCGTCGGTGGGTCATCCCTCAGCCCATCATCTCTCCATCTTTTGGGCTGCTCTTTGGCCATCTGCCCTCCACTTGGACGGTGGTTGCAGGTGGTCGAAGAGCGCTTCCACGAACTAATTTTATCGTAGGTCTCGCTAATATAAACACGGTCAGTGCTACTGGAAGTAATTTACAGGGGAGATAACAGTTGGGTGGTTCTAAGAAGAGGCTGCCAATATAAACAAAGTACTCTCCCGAGGTAATTTATTTGGGGAGATAACGGTTGCCCGCATACTGTTTTCGAATTTCACCCAAGATCTCTCCCGCACGTGTCACCCGGGTCGCTTGTCCTTGACACTTCTACATACTCGCAGCATACGCAGATGCCCGTTTCAAATCTCGCTCTGCATCGAATCTTAATATCTTGATGCCTTATAGCTAACTTCACGCAATTACGCAAATTTACTGTGCCCACTGATATACAGGGTGTCCCAAAAATGCTGCGGTTCCTTGAAGGGGGTGATTGCAAACAACTTTTTCCTTTGCGAAAATTCTCTCCGAGGTTTCGTTACCGAGATATTAACAAAAAGCACCGACCAATCAGAGCGCGAGTCTGACGGCCGAGTTCCCGCGCTAGCGTGGCTATGCGCCGCGCCGTGACTGCGAACAAGCAACTCGGCACGCATCGAAGAAAATTTCTTAGAATGGCAAATGAAAAAGACGTAACAAATAAAATCGAACATGTTGTCATGGTTTGTTTGTTATTTAAAGTGAATAATGAATAATGGATAAATGGATGAAAATCACGTGTAACGTAGAAAGACGAATACACAGTTTTTTTTTTAGAAGTTTCGAAAATAATAATTATTTGAAGTGGGAGGATAAGGAATACGTAAATTTCCTTGTGTTAATAACTTAGCCACGAAAAGGTAACGTAACAGTAAATTAACGAAAAGTGATCGTAGTTCGTTATTGTGATAAAAATCCGTAATTCGCAGAGCGCAACTGCTTCCTCGGGGGTAGCCACCGGCTGACGATACACCTCATTCTGAAATGATTGTTGTACAAGAAATACGAAACGTAAGTAAAAAAAGAATACCTACAACAAGAATAATTAAAGAGTAACAACAATAATGAAATTACCTTCAGGTAGCCCCAGAAGAAAAAATCCAGCGGATTCATATCCGGTAACCGTGGGGGCCACGCAACATGAGCCTCATCTTCACGGCCGCGGCCGATCCACCTGTCCTGAAAGGTTTCACCTAAATAGGCGCGGACATTCAACGGGTAATGTGGCCCAGCACCGTCGTGCTGGTAGTACATGTTCTGTCGGATCTCATATGGAATATCATCCATAAGATCCGGCAGAACATGTTCTAAAAAATATTTATACGCTGGGCCGTCCAGCCTGTCTGGCAGAATGTACGGCCCAACGATAAATTCGCCACAAATGCCGGCCCATAGGTTGATCGACCAACGGACTTGTGCTGCACGTGTACGAAGCGCTAGGGGATTTTCGTCGCTCCACACATGCATATTGTGGGAATTGAAGCATCCTTCCCTGTTGAAAAGTGCTTCATCCGTCCACAATATGTATTTGGTGAACGACGGATTCCTTTGCACTTCTCCCAACAGCCACCTGGAATAGTGAATCCGCTGGATGTAATCCCCAGGGTGCAAGTGTTGCACCCGTACATATTTGTACGGATGCAACATCCGATCCCTGAGAATTCGGTGCACCGTCGAGCAGCTGACACTAGAACAAAATGCAAAAACATCCACTATTAGATAACATTTTTTTTTTCTTAATTAATAATTACTGCAGTTATCTTGAACTGTGACTTACTTGAAGTGGCGGCTCAAGCCGCGCACACTGGTCGTAGGATCGGCGTCAATGGCGTCGAGGATTCTCTCGACGGTGCCCAGATTTCGCGCGGCTGCGGGTCTGCCCACCTCGCTGCCTCGCGGCATCATGGACCCCGTCGAGAATAGCCTCGACGCTAAACGTCGAAATGTGTCTTCGCTTGGCGTTGGAATTTGCGGATATTCCAACGCAAATGCTCGTACAGCGGCACTTGCGTCCCCGTCGTTCCGGGCGTACACCCAGAACATCCTATAATACTCCTGTGCCGTGAACATTTGTCGGTCGGGATTGCTAGCTGACTGACAAGATTTTTTCCAAGTAACTTCCTCTACCCCCAAGTAGTTTCTCTCGTTCCATTATCAGTTAACCCCCACCAGGGCAAGGGGTTTTAGGTAAAAAGAAGCCATCACATTTTCGAAACACACGTGTTTTGCAGAAGTGCAACGGACGAACCATCGTACACTTTCACAAAAGCCCGCTCTCCGTCCTTTTACTGCCAATGTACCCATTGCTTCGAGATAGAAAACAGACACACACCACGTGTATCGGTTCGAAAGGGTCCGAAGGGAAAAGAAACAGAAACTCTTCGAGTTGGTATAAAGAAGAAAATTCATACTATTCCTGTTTCCACTTTCCGATACCCTGAGTTCACGTCAGCTACGAGTCATAAATTATCCAAAACTGTAGGAAACCGTTCTCTACCGCAGACTAGCGGGACAATACGATCATAAACCGTGACCCTGGCGAAATGCTTTGGCCGAGCAGCCTGATTAATTTTGGGGAACTAGAATTTAAAAAGTATTATTCAACATCAATACGCCTCGCGGAAAGACACAGGAAGAAAAAGTGTCAATGCTCAATGGAAACCACGAGAAGGTGACCGTGGCGCACTGGTCTCGACCGTCGACTCAGGGAACAATACGGTCATAAAACATGACCTTCTTTAGACTATGTTGACGATCAACGCAGTTAGTTTTTACGACTGATTTTTCAACAAATAATCAAGATAAGGACAAGCTGGAACTTACAATTTTGATTATTATAAAAACAGTGTCATTGGCCAAGAGTGGGTTAGTAAAATTCTCCAGCGATTCTTCTGTCGACCTGTTATTTGACCTCACTGGAGAAATATGGGGTTGTAGCGGTACGGTCAGGTGACTGCAATCGCGTGCGGTTGCTTTACCTGAGACGGGGCGCAGGACTTTTCGATGTCATTGACGTATTCCGTGCGAGAGAAGGTGGGCTTGAGGTTCGATTGATCCCAATCTAGCCAATCGGGCCTGCTTATCTCTCGTGTCTAAACACGCGCTCGAATTTCAAAACAAAAGCACGCGTCCGCATATTCCGTGCGAGAGAAGGTGGGCCTTGAGGTTCGATTGGTCCCAAAGTAGCCAATCGGGACTGCGTATCTCTCGTGTCTAAACACGCGCTCGAATTTCAAAACAAAAGCACGCGTCGACGTATTCCGTGCGAGAGAAGGTGGGCCATGGGGAGGAGATATTGCTGCGAAGAGGACCTCTTCGGGACAGTGGCCGTTTGGGAGGGATGCAGGGCAGATTGGTTAGATTAGGGCCAAACGGACTTCAAGCCCACCGTCTCTCGCACGGAATACGTCGACGCGTGCTTTTGTTTTGAAATTCGAGCGCGTGTTTATACTCGAGAGATAAGGGATCTGTTTGGAATTTGTAGGGAGGACGACGCAGGCGGGACTACGCGCAGTCAGCGGACTACCCCTTTTCTTCCTGTGTCTTTCCGCGAGGCGTATTGATGTTGAATAATACTTTTTAAATTCTAGTTCCCCAAAATTAATCAGGCTGCTCGGCCAAAGCATTTCGCCAGGGTCACGGTTTATGATCGTATTGTCCCGCTAGTCTGCGGTAGAGAACGGTTTCCTACAGTTTTGGATAATTTATGACTCGTAGCTGACGTGAACTCAGGGTATCGGAAAGTGGAAACAGGAATAGTATGAATTTTCTTCTTTATACCAACTCGAAGAGTTTCTGTTTCTTTTCCCTTCGGACCCTTTCGAACCGATACACGTGGTGTGTGTCTGTTTTCTATCTCGAAGCAATGGGTACATTGGCAGTAAAAGGACGGAGAGCGGGCTTTTGTGAAAGTGTACGATGGTTCGTCCGTTGCACTTCTGCAAAACACGTGTGTTTCGAAAATGTGATGGCTTCTTTTTACCTAAAACCCCTTGCCCTGGTGGGGGTTAACTGATAATGGAACGAGAGAAACTACTTGGGGGTAGAGGAAGTTACTTGGAAAAAATCTTGTCAGTCAGCTAGCAATCCCGACCGACAAATGTTCACGGCACAGGAGTATTATAGGATGTTCTGGGTGTACGCCCGGAACGACGGGGACGCAAGTGCCGCTGTACGAGCATTTGCGTTGGAATATCCGCAAATTCCAACGCCAAGCGAAGACACATTTCGACGTTTAGCGTCGAGGCTATTCTCGACGGGGTCCATGATGCCGCGAGGCAGCGAGGTGGGCAGACCCGCAGCCGCGCGAAATCTGGGCACCGTCGAGAGAATCCTCGACGCCATTGACGCCGATCCTACGACCAGTGTGCGCGGCTTGAGCCGCCACTTCAAGTAAGTCACAGTTCAAGATAACTGCAGTAATTATTAATTAAGAAAAAAAAAATGTTATCTAATAGTGGATGTTTTTGCATTTTGTTCTAGTGTCAGCTGCTCGACGGTGCACCGAATTCTCAGGGATCGGATGTTGCATCCGTACAAATATGTACGGGTGCAACACTTGCACCCTGGGGATTACATCCAGCGGATTCACTATTCCAGGTGGCTGTTGGGAGAAGTGCAAAGGAATCCGTCGTTCACCAAATACATATTGTGGACGGATGAAGCACTTTTCAACAGGGAAGGATGCTTCAATTCCCACAATATGCATGTGTGGAGCGACGAAAATCCCCTAGCGCTTCGTACACGTGCAGCACAAGTCCGTTGGTCGATCAACCTATGGGCCGGCATTTGTGGCGAATTTATCGTTGGGCCGTACATTCTGCCAGACAGGCTGGACGGCCCAGCGTATAAATATTTTTTAGAACATGTTCTGCCGGATCTTATGGATGATATTCCATATGAGATCCGACAGAACATGTACTACCAGCACGACGGTGCTGGGCCACATTACCCGTTGAATGTCCGCGCCTATTTAGGTGAAACCTTTCAGGACAGGTGGATCGGCCGCGGCCGTGAAGATGAGGCTCATGTTGCGTGGCCCCCACGGTTACCGGATATGAATCCGCTGGATTTTTTCTTCTGGGGCTACCTGAAGGTAATTTCATTATTGTTGTTACTCTTTAATTATTCTTGTTGTAGGTATTCTTTTTTTACTTACGTTTCGTATTTCTTGTACAACAATCATTTCAGAATGAGGTGTATCGTCAGCCGGTGGCTACCCCCGAGGAAGCAGTTGCGCTCTGCGAATTACGGATTTTTATCACAATAACGAACTACGATCACTTTTCGTTAATTTACTGTTACGTTACCTTTTCGTGGCTAAGTTATTAACACAAGGAAATTTACGTATTCCTTATCCTCCCACTTCAAATAATTATTATTTTCGAAACTTCTAAAAAAAAAACTGTGTATTCGTCTTTCTACGTTACACGTGATTTTCATCCATTTATCCATTATTCATTATTCACTTTAAATAACAAACAAACCATGACAACATGTTCGATTTTATTTGTTACGTCTTTTTCATTTGCCATTCTAAGAAATTTTCTTCGATGCGTGCCGAGTTGCTTGTTCGCAGTCACGGCGCGGCGCATAGCCACGCTAGCGCGGGAACTCGGCCGTCAGACTCGCGCTCTGATTGGTCGGTGCTTTTTGTTAATATCTCGGTAACGAAACCTCGGAGAGAATTTTCGCAAAGGAAAAAGTTTGCAATCACCCCCGGAATCACCCCCTTCAAGGAACCGCAGCATTTTTGGGACACCCTGTATAACACTGGATGCGATATCGCCTCCTACAGCGTCTGAAGCCACAAAGCGGGCAGCCATCTTCGAGAATGAACTACATGCGCCGCCTGAATAGCGTCTCAAGAACTACGTTTCTGGAATTCATTGGATGTTATTTTCTTATATACTTCGTAGATGTAAAGTCTACGTCGTAAAGCACAACGTCTCGAACAAGAATGAGGAAAGGAGTCCTTTCAAAGGACGCCAAGAAGGGCGTCTTCGAAAAGACACGTAGTTTTTGAGACTCTATTCAGGCGGCGCATGTAGTTCATTCTCAAAGATGGCTGCCCGCTTTGTGGCTTCAGACGCTGTAGGAGGCGATGCCGCATCCAGTGTTATATATCAGTGACTGTGCCCCGATTGAAAGAAGTCGGTTGAGAAATTTTAGGGTCCGAATCCCTATTGGCTGGCGCAACAACGTCGACGAATACAAAATAAGCAAACGGGACACGGGCGGCGGGAGCCAATGCGAGCGAAGAACCCCGACCGACTTCGTTCAATCGGGACATAGTACACCAGCGAATAGTGCAACAGTACTCTGACCACTACCAACTTCACACACACTGGGTCTGTTCCGATTTCTAAGCAAAGAGGAGATATAATAAGAGGCGTCACTCGACAAGGACAGAAATAAACTAGGGAAATCACTAGATAACCAATTTAAATGTTCGGCAATGATCGGTAAACTGTGGCAATAATCAGCCAACTGCGGTAAAGTATATTTAGTCGATTTAAATATTCCGCTCGAATAGACAACCAATTTAAATGCCCAGGTCAAGTAAGGACTTCAAAGGTTCCGCCCGGAGTGACGCCTCTTATTATATCTCCTCTTTGCTCTAAGGTTCCGATTCACGCATACTGCGCATAGACCGCAGTAACGAAACGGAACGGTTTTCGATGCGTTTGATGCTCGTGAGGTTGCGCGGAAATGTTCAAACTTACTTACAGTTAGCTATGCAGTTGGATTCATTACGTTAAATTTAATTCGAAACTTTTGAATGCTGGTCGAAGCACGCTTCCTAACTACTTCGGTTACTTCGTCCTAAGGATCGGGGGCCAACTCCTAATGAAATTTGATGACTTTATTGGTTCGTGGATTTTCTCAACCCGAGTTTTTCTATTCTTGTTGAACAGCGGTAATTATTGAAAGCGAAGACCATATTTTATGAAAACTACAAGGCGAACTGCTGCTTACCCAGCGTAATTTGGTAAGCAGATGTGTAAAGGAAAAATGAAGTTATTTATTATCAGCGCTCGGGGTAAATTGAAGGTTTTGAAGGCTGTCGAATACAATCGGAGGGTCTCGTACGTCTTCTGAATTAGAGTATAGCTGTAACGTTAGCCTTTAAGAAATAACAATGTGCGCCACGTATTTGCTTCATTTCTCATCTTCCGTTTCGATCCTGCCTAAAACTTTCTATATAGATGTGATGTTCGCTTCGAAATTGGGTCCGTTGCGTTGGTTGTGATCAGCGAGTGCAAAGACGGCATTACCTGATTCGTAGAATTCCCTAGAATCCTCCAACTTCTAGCTCATAATGCGTGCAGCAAGTGCAGAAAATCACACCATGGCAGTGATGCCAGAATCGTGGGACGTGGGACCAAACGTTTACCTCCACTATGACCTACCGCCGTCTCCCACTATGCCCTACCGGCGTCCCCCACTTTCTTCCCACCGCACTGCACACAAGCATATTTTTACTCCTGTCCGTGTGAGCTGCCTGTTGGGCTGCCGAGCACACGGACAGGGGTAGGGATATGCTTGTGTGCAGTGCGATGGGAAGAAAGTGGGGAACGACGGTAGGCCATAGTGGGAGACGACGGTAAGTCATAGTGGGGGTAAGCGTTTCGTCCCGCGTCCCACGATTCTGGCATCACTGCACCATGGGCAGCCAATGCCAATGCGCATATTACGCGCATGCGTATTTGTCGCATTACGTGTGCTTCTGTATTCTAGCTGAGTATGCCCTATTTATCCAGAGGATAAATATTTTATATTTTTGTAAATAAAGGACATTTTAAAACTTTAAATAATTTTGTGTATTTGTGTTATCCAAAATATAATTATACATAGACATTTCAATTAGAAGATAAATCGCACGTGGATTTGTAAGCAGAAACTGCATTTTCATTTTCGCTGAGCAGAAATAGACATTTTATACTTCATATTAAATCGACTATTATTAGATTAAAATGTTTGTAAAATACTTCTTGTTTATTTTATGTGTAAAAGGAAAGTTAAATATTATGTCTAATAAGTTTTTTGGTCGATTGTTGCATAAATAAATAATAAAAATCTATTTTTACGATATCAGAACTCTTACACGATTAGAAATAGGGACATTGACCTTATACCCGATTTCATAAAGATACCGTTGCGGCGTAACAATAATATTTTAGGAGGATGTTAAGTTATAGAAAGTTGACAAATGTAGCGTAAAAGAACGAAATATCCAATAAACATTTTTTGTCATGTAGCGTATATGTAGGTTATATTTTCTGTCACTACGAGGAGGGGACCACATAATTTGGTGTATGTTTTTCAAAGCGTACGTAAAGAGAAAAATACGCATGCGCGCATGAACTGCACGCTTTATGCGCTAGAAATGGGAGAATTCTAGGGAATCCTATGTGCCACCAACGTAACCAATGCACGTGAAACAACATTTCTAGATTCATAATTCCTTAAATCATAGTACGCTTACAAATGCATTTAATTAAAATATGAGATTTAAACATAACATAATAACAAGAATTAATACAATTTAAAATTCAATTAAAACTTCAAAATCTCAAAGAACGTTTATAACACATAAATCTTAAAACTACATATCTTCGGTTGACGTACCCGGTCTTATACATGCTACTTTTAATTTATTTGTGTGCACAATTTTAAATTTATTAGAATTTAACATTATCTCGACGGTTAAATAATTAATCTTTTTGCTAATTTTATAAGGACCCAGCCAATTACAATCAAGTTTGGTTCTCGGTTCTTTTATCAGGTACACATCATCACCTACATTAAATTTACAAAGATTCGCAACTCGGTCATAATACTTTTTACTTTTTTCCGTAGCTCGCTTTAAGCTTTCCGCCGCAAGTGTCTGAGTGGTGGTGATTTTTACGAAAAGATCATCTAAATATTGAACAAAGGTACGCGATACCTTTTCCTTAGCAAATTCAGAGGGGATCACTGCCCCCACCCCAAAAACTAACTCATGGGGTGTAAATCCCGTAGCTTCATGTACTGAGGTATTGTAAGAAAACATTCCGAATCTTATCCATTCATCCCAATCACGTTTTGTCCAATAATGCCTTAAATAAGCAACGAAAACCCTGTATGCTCTCTCAAGGGAACCAAAGGACTGAGGGTGGAACGCAGTGGAAGTTATCCTTTGTATCCGGAATATTTGGCAAAATCTTTTCATCACCTGACCGACAAAATTCCTTCCCTGATCAGTGTGTATAACCCTCGGACAACCAAACCTACTTATAAATTGTTCGGCCAGGGCCACTGCTACAGTTGTTGCTTCTATATTAGTTAACGGAATGGCATCAGAGTATTTGGTCAAGTTATTCTGCAGGGTAAATAGATACTTATTCCCGTTTTTAGTTAAAGGTAGAGGCCCTACAATATCCATTTGGACTTTTTCGAAAGCTCGCATTGGCGTGTCCGTGATGCACGTGGGTTGTTTAACTTTTGTAGAATGAATCTCATCTCTCTGGCAGGTGGGACAAGAACGGACAAATTCTGAAATTTCCCTCATCATCCCCTGCCAATAGTAATGTCCCCTCACATACTTCTGGAGTTTCTCCACACCCCTATGACCACCGATTGAAGACTCATGAGATTCTTTGATTATCTTTAAACGGCCAAACCTGGCTGGTGTTATAATTTCTCCAATGCATACGGTAATTAAAAATTGAGAATCAGTGAAAATTCGCTTAAATAAATCCTCTACTTGTTTCCATTCAGGGTCGTTAAAACTATCAAGATCTTTTGAAATACTAAAGGTCCAAGTTTTTAATGAACTTATGAGGTTTTTAAGTGCCCTTAGAGAGGCTTCTATATAACCAAAATTTAAGCGTTCCGCAGAATTATCCTTGAAGAGTAAAAGGAAAATAGAAAATTGATCACCAGGAAGTGCCATAGCATCGCCAACCTCAAGCCGATATTGTCGCATCTGTTGCAAGGAAAATCTATTTCGTCTTAAGAAATCAATCGTACAATACGTCCGCAAATCGTACGTATAAATGATCCTTTACATACAGGATGGTTGGCAGAAGGGAAAGGTGAATTGTTTGTCTATTTATGTTCACATTATTAGCCATAACTTCACTAATCTCCATATTGGGTGGCTCGTTTATTTCTGCATCTACTGAGGTCTTTTTAACAAGGGACTCCCGTGCAGCTTTGATCGCAGAACAATTCGGTATTTCAGCCTCTGGATTTCCAATTCCAGGCATAACAGTTTCTTTTCGTGTCTCTTCATCCATAGAACAACAACAACAACAAGATGCCCCTCTACCTTGACGATCAACACTCTGGAGCCCCATGCAAGTCACCGCAGGGGTCGACGAGTCACAGGGTCTCTTAGGAGCACTGCGAGCCCCGGGCTCATATCGAACATAGGCCGCCGCCCTAGTCTCCTGAAGCGCGATCCAGAGGCTTGGAGTCAATGTTTGCCGACAGGAGGTTCGAAACGGCGACACCATGTCCGACTGGGAGAACCCTATAGAATTCTCAAATTTTCTTTCAAATGTAAGTGGTTCTAACGCATCAGTTTGTAAATTCAATGCCTCAGAATTATCAGCTTCTATCTTCTCGCGCGCCAAGAAGACAGAAGCCACTATTATTTCAATTTCATTACATGTATTTTTGTCATCTGTTTCATCAGCCACAGAATCTGGAAACGGTGTCATGTCTGTACAGGCAAGCACCCTCTCCGGATCTGCAGAGTCGGAATGGATCGTATCGTCAGTTGGTGCGTTTGGTGTTCGAGGGACGATGCTCTGGCAAGGATCAACAGGGTTTCGCGAGAGTGCATCCGCATTAGAGTTGGATTTTCCCGGTTTGTAAACTATATTATAATCATACTCATTTAGACGAATTCGCCATCTCATTAATTTGGATGTGGGGTCCTTAGCGTTATGCAGCCACACTAGAGGGCGATGATCGGTAATCAAAGTAAATTGTTGGCCATACAGGTAAGATCTGAAATGCTCTACTCCGAACAATACTGCTAAAAGTTCCTTTTCAATTGTCGAATAATTGGTTTCAGCTCCGTTCAGAGTTCTAGAGGCATACGAGATAGGGAGATCACTACCGACTTCACCCTGACTCAACACAGCACCTACAGCATAGTCCGAAGCATCAGTGGTTACAAGGAAAGGTTTTGTGAAATCTGGTTACTGCAGCAGGGGTTCCAAGCAAATTATATCCCTCAGCTGCTCAAAAGACCTTTGAACTTCTGAAGTCCAACGAAAAGGAATATCTCTCTTTAGTAAGCTAGTCAGGGGTTTGGCAATTTTGGCCATGTTGGGATGAATCTCCTATAATAGCCCACGAGCCCCAAAAATTGGTTTACATTTTTCCTGGTTTTAGGTATAGGAAATTGCTTTACGGCTGAGATTTTTCCGGGATCCGGTTTCACTCCCGCACTCGAAATTACATGACCCAGGTAAACTATCTCCTTTTGTAAAAATCGGCATTTTTGTGGCTGTAACGTTAACCCGGAATTTTGTAGTCGCGCTAAAAGTACTTTTAATTTCCGATTACGTTCGTCAAGTGAATCCGCGTAGATGACAATGCCATTCATATAGACGAAAAGTTCGTGAACGCAATGTTCTTCAATGGCGAAGAATTAATCCCGTTCGTTTAAGTCTATACAGGATGTTCGGATCATTAAGTTGGTTTTGACTCGTTAGAAATCGGCTCGAGACCCGAGGCCGTAAATCGCGTAATCGACAAGAACGTGTTTACGTGCGCGGTCTTGGAACTAGAATAAAAAGAAAACCGCAGACTCGCGGATCCCCGGAACGGATCGGCACCTCCGTCCCGCCGCGCCCGCGGCCCGAGCTACTCGGTCCACCCGAACCGCGGGAACGACGAGATCGGCCGGGCCGATCACCTATTGGTCGCTCTAGCGCGCCTGATACAAACGACTTAAGTTACACTATACAGCTTACAAACTAACATGCAATGAAGAACACATGTATAAGTAAACAAAATGAAGACAAAATAAACTGTTCAGTCAAGCGAATCCCAAGATTGCCTGCCATCGCGAACAGTTCGATACTCTGTAACCCGGTTAATATCAAATCCATAATTCTTTGAAAGATTGCAGGCGCTTTCTTTAGCCCGAACGGCATCCTATTGAACTCGAAATGACCGTGTGGGGTTGAAAAGGCAGTTTTTGGTTTAGATATCGGGTCAACGGGTATCTGGTGGAACCCAGAGGCTAAGTCTAAGGTGCTAAAATACTTAGCCCCTCCCAATTGATCTAAAATCTCAGTAATATTGGGTAACGGGTAGGCGTCGGAAACGGTTACTTCATTCAATTTCCGATAATCGATGACCATTCGCCACTTAGGTTTTCCCGACGAGTCAAATTTTTTCGGAACTATCCATACCGGTGAATTATACGGTGAACATGAGGGCTGTATTATTTTGCTGCTTAGTAAGGAATCTACTTGTTTATTTATCGCATCTTTGTGGACTAGAGGATATCTGTACTCTTTGGTTTTTATGGGAACTTCGTCAGTAGTAATTATGGTGTGCTGTGTAACGTTAGTAGACCCTAAATTATCCAACGGAAGATAAAACTGGTATACGAATCTGTTTATGACTTCTAAAATACTACTCTTCTCAATCTCGTTTGAATGGTCTAGCTCGAGCAGCTTAATCAACTGAGCTAATCTTTGAGCGCGATCCTTGGATTTGTCAACGTCGGAGTCGTAACTGATTGTTTGCGATAAACCAGGAAAGGGCTTAGAATCGAATTCCTCCAATTCAATGGGAGGTACCGTTAGGACGGTATGGTCACATGTAGTATTTATAGCGTATAGTTTTACAGAGCCATTTCGTTGACTAGCCAGACATTCGCCTATAAAAACACCGGGTCCGGCGTCTAATCTGCGTACATAACCTGAGGGGTTATCACATTTGGCGGGTACTGCGATTAAGGTCCTAGTTCGAGGGGGTAAATTGAGTGGGAAATTAACATCGAGGGAGGGTTCTCCTTTACCAAATTTCAACATACCAGATAAATTTTCTTTAAATTCAATAGTTGCCTCTTGTTTTTGCAGAAATGAGATACCTAGGAGCCCGTCACTCTTAAGGGGGAAATCATCACTTACTATATGGAAATGGATGGGAGTGTTATGGATTAAAACAACAACCTCGCCCTGCGTTTTGATCATCCCTGCACCAATACCCGTAAGTTGATAGACTCTTCCACTAGTAATTTGTAAATCGGAGACTAATCCTGCGCGTTTTATTAGATTCAATTGCGAACCGGTGTCCACCAGGAATTTAGCAGAGCCCTGAGGAAAACGATCGCTCTCGAGGGAGACAACAGGTGGTCGAGCGGCATCGACTATATCGAATCTGTGGCAGACACGATAGACACGGCACGTGCAATGAGGGGTTTGGTGGGCACCGCACCTTTTTGCTGACTCCCCTTCGAGTTTAAATTTTGGCGAGCTTTTAATGATGTTGTGTCACACTGGTCCGCCTCGGAGGAAGAATCGCGTTGATTTTGTCCCGAATTGAAATTTCCCTGGTCATCCCTAGTAGGTGAATAGCGCCGGTTCCTTTTAGAATTAAAGTCCCGCCGTTCTCTATCGTGATTCGAGTTACGTCAATCCTCGGGTGTCGCCGAAGCAAACGAGTTTTGTGAAGGTAGAGAACCCCGTTTATAGCATTGTGCCTCGAGGTGACCCGTTTTCCTACAGTAATTGCACCTTTTGAAATTACGAGTTGAAGGGACATACTTGTTATTGCTTACCAGCTGGCAATCTGACCGATAATGGCCAAATTGGTTGCAATTAATACATCTAATGTTTCCATTTGAATTTATCGCGAACACCGTAGACCTATTTGCAGACAATCTGTGGCTCACGCTATTGCTCACATTTTTCTTCTGTCTAGCACACCTAGTGGCTAAACGAATAGCATCTGTTAATCCTTCCACCTCGTGATTAATAATAGACATCATCGCGTCGTCACGTAAACCTCCCAGAAATCCCGATACTGCTTCTTCCTCCAATACGGATTTGACACCCTTAACCTGTTCTGGGTTTGACTTTTCCTGAGCTATCTCTATCCTATTATCGAGAATTTCATGCACTCTAGCACCGAACTCTTCTATACTTTCCCCGTCCTTACGCTCTATGTTCCTTAGATCACCCAACGCGGATTTGACGTTAAAACTGTCCTTATACGCAACTTTCATTAAATTAACTAATTCCTCCACCGTATTCAGCACCGCGTCCCCAACAATTCTATTATAATCGCAAATTTGTATCTTGTTGCGCATAATTGCCAGTAAATAATATTTATTTCCCTTTTTACGAGAGAGTCAGCTAATCTACACTGATTTATAAACTTGCTTACAGATCCCGGTTTCCCGTCGAAGTAAGGGATAAAATCAGCGACCATTTTGAGTGGCATACGCGAAGCTCCGTCCGACGGCCCACGAGAAAGGTCCGGTGCATTAGTGTCAATGGAGCCAGTATCGTTACCCTAATCAGATACGCCTCTTTACACGTAACAGTTTTGGTGACAGCGGTGGGATACGCTAAATTTGCCGGCTCATAGGCGTGAGATTGAAGAGTCATCGGCCAGTTGGTACAGCCCTCTTTCCTGGGTTTTTGGGCACGGTTTCCACGAGGAACAGGGGTAAATACCGGAGGAGAGTGATTTCGGACGTCCGTGCCATTTTACTCGAAATCACACGCACTTGGCCAAATCGATTCCAACGAAGCTGTTCGAAACAACGGAGCCGCCATTTAACGTCCATCCGTCGCTGTTTGGAGTTTCATCGAGCAACGAGGGACCCAGCATCCACGCAGAACGTATAATTAACTATACGATATTAATTCATTAAATTAATCTACCTTGACGATCAACAGTCTGGAGCCCCGTGCAAGTCACCGCAGGGGTCGACGAGTCACAGGGTCTCTTAGGATTTTTTTTTGTAACAATGTTTATTGGAAAGGATGGTACATTTGCGTAGTTTAAAAGGCACCAATAACATAATAAAAAAAATTGCCAAAAAGTTATTATCTTATATCTAATTGCCCGAGCGCGTCGGAAACTTATAGATAAACGTCAGTGCTAGTCAGTAGCTGTAAGATAAAACAAAGATCTTTGGTGTAGATAATATTGCTATGTTATACTATCATTATCACTTTCCTAAGTGAAGTATATCATGGGAAAAGGGACGTTGCTTACAAGTGGGCAACGGGAAAAACCCATGAACCGATCTTAATGAACTTAATGAGTATACTGTTACGTTTCGCGTTCGACATAATATGACTTTAATGTATAACAAGAGTAACAGAACATTAACAGGACTGGTAAAAGAACAAAGGTAACGGAATACAATCTCTTAGGCAGGGGAATGTGAATATCGATACGTCTGCTTGAAATGGCGGCTGACTCTCGAATGACAGCTTGACAGGCGATCGGTCCGATCGCCTTCTTCTCGCTGTCCTCTTGTCTTCGTCGCGGGCACCAGGGGGCCATGGATTCTATCCATAGGGTGCCCGCAACACTGCTCCCCCCTCTCGAGGAGCGGTCGTCCCGACCGCTGCAGCTTCTTCGTCGTCTGCAGTCGTACCCTGGTCCAGAAGAGTGGAGAACGCTGGGTGGCCTCTTCAGACCGTTACCTCGACATTCGTCTTCACGCCCGAGGGGAAAACCACCCAAAAACCCTGGGCAAGGCGTGGGTACGTGGATCCGTATCTCCATGTCTCTGCTCTCCACTTGCGTCTTCGTACTTGTGTATTTCTTTCTTGCACGGCTTTCCTCTTCTTCGATGGCGCATCTTCTTCTTGGGCAGAGACAGGCGGAGAGGTCCGGTTCTTCTGACGGTCGGGACTCTTCGACTTTTCAGCCGTCGGGGTTCAAGTCAAGAATCCCGCGACGGCTCCGCCGTTCGTCGTCCTGATCTCCAACGTGCTTCCGGAACATTCCTCGTCGATTCGCTGCATTCCTCGTTCCCTTGAACGTCCCCCGACGGTTGCGGCAGGTTGCGGTGTTGTATCCTCCTTCGGCCCTGCTCGAAGTTCTCATCCTCTGGTGGCTCTGGACACGTGAAACCCTCGGCTGCTCCGATGATTTCTCGTTCCGGGTTCCCTGGTAAACAATGGACGGACATTACTTTCTCTCTTTCTCCACGAGAATCTGGTGGAGCCGGACAGAATCGGGAAGACGGAAAGACGAGACGGGGACCGAAAGCAGGGGGTCACAAATCATGAGCATGCTATCGGCCCATTCCTCGATCAATCGCCCAGAACTGTCAGCTCGTCTTCACTCTTCTTCTTGTCGCCTCCAGTTCCCCAATCCTTGGCTTCTTGATGGCCCCATTCCTCTTCGTGGCCTCTGGTGCTGTTCCAGGGGACCGTCCTGTGCGTCCTGTTAACGCTCCCGTCTCCGCGACATCCCCTCCAGCCGATCCAAGCAGTTGCACCGCTTGTCCGACTGGTGGTTGGAGATGCCATTTCCCGTCTGCTGTCCACCCCTTGCATTTCGCTACCTGGGGATCCCGTGGTATCCTCCATACCGGGAACGAGCCCCGGGGGCTCACAGAATCTCTTCCAGGGGTACTAGCGGGGCGGTCTCACGTATGTCCGCGCCCCGCTGCGGACCGCCACGCTGTTGTGGCACATTCGGGGAATTCGGGAACGCGTATCCAGGCCGCAGTGGCAGTCCCCCGACACCTTGTCCCTCGTCGTGGGGTATCGTGTTCCCTGAAACAAACTCAAGAACGGGGGCCGGGCTACGAAGGTAGCCTCCGCAGCCCAGTCCACCGGATTAGCTTAAACTAATCTTCGGTCTTGCGTCTTCAGAGTCCTGGCGTTTCGTTCATGGTTATTTCTTCACTGGAACTGTCCCTCGTATTTCGCAAGGCGACGTACATGGACCACCTTGCACTTCTTCCGGGGTGAACGCTGGATCCTGTATACCACATCGTTGATCCTATCCGTTATCCTGTATGGGCCTTCCCAATCCGCTTGCAGCTTCGGGTACTCTTCGTGGTAGCAATCACACTCGTTCTCCAGGCTGGAACTCTCGAACTCAGCATCCTCAGCTCTCTCTCTCTCTCTCCGCGAAGGTATTCGCTCTCGAACTCCCTCCGTCGCGGCTTCCAATTCGGCTATCCTGCGACGATGTTCGCTATCGAACTCCCTTCGTCGCAGCGTCGCGACGGTATTCGTCCTCGAACTCCCTCCGTCGCGACTTCCTGCACAGCTATCCCGCGACGATGTTCGCCATCGAACTCCCTTCGTCGCTGCGTCGCGACGGTATTCGCCCTCGAACTCCCTCCGTCGCGCCTTCAGTAACCCCTGTCGTATTCCTCAATCCCTCAACTGGTAGCAATTCTTGCGAAGATGACTGGCCCCTCCACATTGCCAGCAAGTTTTCTTCGTGTTGTCGTCTGAGCGATCGTCCGACCCCTCGAACCTCCCCTTCTTCTCCGGGCTCTCAAAAGTGTGGGAAGACTTAGTTCTCCGTTTTTCTGCGTCGCCATCTCGGGACTTTGTCGCGAGACATCGTCTCGATGGCCTCCATCGACAGAGCTCTGGTCACGGCGGCTCTTAGGGAGGTGAACCCGCCAAGTCGCAGTTCCCGCTGCATGACAGAGCTCGACAACGCCGTTACGAATTGAGACGCGGCAAGTTTGTCACGGGTTTCCGCCGGGCAATCGGCGAAAGCGAACTGCGCTAATCGTTCTATTTTCGTGGCGAGCGAGGAGATACTCTCATCTCTTCGCTGCCTATGACTCTGGAAGAGTACATAGTTCAAATTTGACAGATTCTTCGCCCCGTAGCGGAATTCGAGCGCGGAAACCAATTCCGTGAAGTTCTCGCATTGGGCAGCGGAGAGCGTCGTGAGGACGCTCCTCGCCGACCCCCCGAGGGAAGCGATCTAGGCCATAGTCTTTTTTTCGTCATTCCACCCATTAGCACGCGCGATAGTCTGGAACTGTACCTTGTACTCCTCCCACGACGTTTTTCCATCGAAAATTGCCGGTTTCACCGCGTACCCCAAGCTGAGTACATGCGGTCCCGAAAAGGGAGTAGCAGCGGGCATACCGACGAAGGTAGAGACATGCGCCGAGGGGACATTATTTACACCACTATTTACATCACTATGTACATCACTGTTTACATCATTATTTACATTATTATTTACAGTGGCGACTATCACTCTACCCCGAGGACTCGCGCCGCTGTCAACCGATCCGTGAATATTTTGTAATAAGGAGACTACGACCTGGATGCGATTTTCCATTTCTGACAACCGGGCCTCGAAAGCCGCCTGTGTCCGCCGGTCCTCGGCGTCCTTCTCCCTCCTTCGGGCCTCGTCGTCCCTCCAATGTTCCTGCATCTGTCCCACGATGCTTAGCTGGAGGTTAGTGAACAGCTCCCATAGGGTGGCGTCGCCCGTCGGTTCAGGGGAAGGTTTCGCGGAGGCCGCGGAAGCGCGAGTGGGCATCCCACTTCTGACACCAATGTTACGTTTCGCGTTCGACATAATATGACTTTAATGTGTAACAAGAGTAACAGAACATTAACAGGACTGGTAAAAGAACAAAGGTAACGGAATACAATCTCTTAGGCAGGGGAATGTGAATATCGATACGTCTGCTTGTAATGGCGGCTGACTCTCGAATGACAGCTTGACAGGCGATCGGTCCGATCGCCTTCTTCTCGCTGTCCTCTTGTCTTCGTCGCGGGCACCAGGGGGCCATGGATTCTATCCATAGGGTGCCCGCAACATACTAAAGACTATGATTACAGACTAGACTTAAAAGATAAGAATATGTACAAAGGAACCGTTGACCATGGTCGCCCATATGGCCTGTATTGCACTCTGTTAATGACTAATAATATAAAAAGTTATTCTAAATATCTTAATGACTGTTCGTACGGATGAGTCTTAGTCTACGATCAGCAAGATCTGGGATGTGTTTACTATTGTCAGATAGCCACCAGTATCTATCAAAATTGAGTCTTCGGAAGTCGAGGAAATCTCTTTTAGGAATATTTGTAGAAAATTTAAAACTAGATCTAAAAGTCCCAAAGTCTGAGTGGGAGAATGCTATTTTTTTATCAGCTCTATTGCGGCGCCAATGGAATAGTAGCGGGATATTATCAGAATTCTGTATTAGTCCTATGTTATCACAATATATGAATGCCTCTGGGGATATATATCCTATGTTGAGCTACCTGCGAGTGATGTTGTCCCCTTGGGAGGCAAGGGAATTAATAATTGCGTTATCCATGTTTGTTAGTTTACAGAAATAGTCTCGGGTGAGGTTTATGATGAAGGTATCGATTCTCGGAATCTCTGCTTTGTTATATAATATCTGATTCTTTACAAAGTGTTGCCACCCCGAGCTTTCTGTCCTATAAAGGCGTAGGCATGCACGAAGACATTTGCGCTCAAATATCCTGATTTTTTCAGATGATGTATGATTAATGTTCCATAATAGTGGTGCAGCATAAGTAATAATTGGTCGGACTATTAACATATACAGTGAGTGTAAAAAGTATTCGTACAGCGACCAATTTAAAGCAAAACTTTGTTTATCCGTGTGAGTAATAAATTTTAACGGAAAACAATGACTAATCAATGTTCCGCGAAGTTTGTAGAATAGATTTTGTATAAACAAAATTTATTCCCTTTAACATTTACAAAGATATTAACAAAAATAAATAAACGTGCAGAAATGGACGCGCAAAAAGTATTCGTACAGTTGAATAAAGAATTAATAAACTATGGAAATAAACTAAATATTTAATGGTTTAATAATTTGTGGGATTGCCTTTTGATTTTATAATAGCTTCGAGGCTACGTAGTATGGAATTTACTAAGTTGAATGTTATAGCAGGCTGTTCTTTACTCTACTCTTCTAGCAGAGTGGCTTTCAAACTTTCATTAGATGTAATATTATGGGATTGATATTTGATATGTGGTGATTATGACGGCGTTATCAAATATTTTAGTGTGTTATATAAAACCTTCTGCCTAGTATTATATGCACAATGCTTTGGATCATTGATATGGGTAAATATGAAATTGTCATTAAGTTCTATTTTATTTGCACTAGCATGGATCTGCTTGTTCAGGATGTCAGTATAAACTCTATGATTCATAATAGCATCGATGAAATGTAGAGATTCCACTCCAGCTGCACTCATACAACCTCAGACAAATACAGAACCCCTAGCAGTATTTCATCACAGGTCGCAAATTTTCTTTCCTGAATTCTGTATTCTTTTTTCTCCATACTGTGGAATGTGTTTTGGACCCAAATATTTCGAATTTGTTGGCGTTAGTGAATTCGAAAAATTTGGGTTCAAAACACACTTCACAGTATGGAGAAAAAAAGAATACAGAGTTCAGGAAAGAAAATTTGCTACCTATGATGAAATACTGCTGCGGGTTCTGTATTTGTCTGGAGCTGTATGAGTGCAGCAGGAGTGGAATCTCTACATTTCATCGATGCTATTATGAATCATAGAGTTTATACTGACATCCTGAACAAGCAGATCCATGCTAGTGCAAATAAAATAGAACTTAATGACAATTTTATATTTACCCATATCAATGATTCAATGCATTGTGCATGTAATACTAGGCAGAGGGTTTTATATAACACACTAAAATATTTGAAAACGCCACCATAATCACCACATATCAATCCCATAGAGCATCTATGGGATTATCTGCACAAAAAATACGTAATCATAATATTACATCTAATGAAAGTTTGAAAGCCACTCTGCTAGAAGAGTAGAGTAAAATACAGCCTGCTATAACATCCAACTTAGTAAATTCCATACTACGTAGCCTCGAAGCTATTATAAAATCAAAAGGCAATCCCACAAATTATTAAACCATTAAATATTTAGTTTATTTCCATAGTTTATTAATTCTTTATTCAACTGTACGGATACTTTTTGCGCGTCCATTTTTGCACGTTTATCTGTTTTTGTTAATATCTTTTTAAATGTTAAAGGGAATAAAGTGTTGTTTATACCAAATCTATTCTACAAACATCGAGGAACATTGAATAATCATTGTTTTCCGTTAAAAATTATTACTCATATGGATATACAAAGTTTTAGTTTAAATTGGTCGCTGTACGAATACTTTTTACCCTCACTGTATAGTATTATTTTAGATTTGCGGGTAAGATATTTATTATAAAATAATCTACTGTTAGCAAGGAAAGCTTTATTGGCTTTTTCAAGCTGGAGATCAATATGTGCATTTCCCCTGAGTAGATAATCCAGGTGAACTCCCAGATATTTCACAACTTTTTTGTGAGGAATCAGACTCAGGTTAACAGTGCCAGGGATAGTAGCTGATATTTGGAAGTCATTACTACCAGCTTTAGCTTTAGTTGAAAGCTTATTTACCGGCTTGCGGAAGAGGATCGTTTCACATTTATGAGGGTTCAGTCTTAAATTCCAAGACATATAGTAACGGTTTATAATATGAACTAAGGAATCTAGCTTGATTTGTACTAAGTTAACCCTATTTTCAGCTACATATACTATCACATCATCGGCGAAGGCCAAACAGCCTGCATTCCCCTGTTCATTTTTAATTAAATTAGGGAGATCGCTCATGTATATATTAAATAGGATCGGGGAATTGACTGTGCCTTGTTGAAGGCCCTCCTTGATTAAAAATTTTGTGGAGAGGGAATTACCATCCCAGGTAAAGAAGGATTTGTTTGAAATCATGTCCCAGATCAGGTTTAGAAGCCAGGGAGGGAAGTTTTTCTTGTGCAATTTATATATGAGACCATTTAACCAAATTGAATCAAAAGCCTTCTCAATATCAAGGAGGGCCGCGCCAACAAGGTAGCTGTTGCCAACTTTCAGGTTTATGTCAGAAAGGAGTTTATGTACTGCATGTGTTGTAGCATGTTGGTGTTTAAATCCAAATTGCTGATCGGGTATTATTCTGTTGTCGGAGCAGAAAGAATTTATTTTGTCGTTAACGACCGCTTCAAATACTTTACTAATACTAAGTGTTAAACTAATGGGTCGGTAACTTGAAGGATCTAATGGGTTTTTTCCCTTCTTCAAAATCGGCAAAACTCTGGCACATTTCCAACCTTTGCGGAAATAATTATGGTTAATTGCATTGTTAAATAGGATGGTTAAGTTCATTATTATGTTTATAGGGAGGTGTTTTAGGATGATTGGGGGAATGCCATCCAGTCCACTGGAGGATTTGTTCGGTAGACTTTTGAGTATAGAGGCTACTGAGGAGGGGTTACAAAAGGGGTGTAGTACGTCATTGTAAAGACTAGGACAGATAGCGGTATTGTTTTCGTTGAATTGTGTAATCGTCCTGCCCTGCTCTCTAAAGGAGGTAAAGTCCTGCTTGAGGTTTAGGACAGAAGTGTCGACTATCTCTTCCAACCGAGTATCATTGTTTAGATAACGAGGTGAATTAATAGACTCGTAGTACGCCCCCATAATATTCAGTTTATCTACCGGGGTGGAAAAGGTAAACTTATTATCAATTATGATGGCGTTAGTCAGGTCACAAGAGCTCCTGTCAAGAATGGATATCTCATCTTGTTGAATGTGTAGCTCCTTGATATGCACAGGTTGTTTCGGTCGGAAAATTGCATTGATTTTAGGGAAGAATTTGTTTGAATTGCGAAAGTCGATTTTTTTTATGATATTAGACCAGTAATCATCTATAGCCGATTTAAATTCTGACTGTAAGGCTTGAACGAGTACCTTATGTATGATTTTAGCATTCTTTGTTACCCTTGAATGGGGGTCCGTGATATGAAGTTTGTGTAATAACGAGACAATGGAGCTTTTATTTTTTTGTAACTGTTTGATCTTGCGGTTAATATACTTGAGAATGTTGGTATTGGGCATAATTTTGGGCACAACCTCAGCTATGGTTAGAGAAATCCCATTACTAATGGCTTGCAGGTTTACATCAATTTCAGTAATAGAAAGATTCCTGTCTGCGGGCACAACAGTTTGGTATATGTTTGAAAGCTTTTTTGTGAAGCGATCCCATTTAGTGGTTTTAAAATTATAGCGGTGAATGTTATAGTCAGCATTGCCAACTGGAACAGAATCATTGGGTAATTCAAAGAAAAGTGAAAGGGCTGTGTGATCGCTGTCATAGGGTAATAAAAAAATTAGTTTTAGTCTAGAGTCGATCAGGCAAATATCTAGATAAGTTTGGGCTGGCTTGAACGAGGGGAATGCCGGTGTAATTATTCTAAGCTTAAAGTTGCAATCAAAGTTGTTTTCCCACTGGCCGGGGTATCTACCTCTCTGGTTGTTTGACCTGTCGCCCCATACTTTGCATCTGGCGTTGAGATCACCAGCAATTATATAGTAGATATTATTATCATATAGCTTAAGACTGTAGAATCATCGATAAACAACTGCCTATTATCGTTTTTGGCATATACGCTTATTAAAAATAGGGTCCTATTGCTATGTGTATACAATTTTATAATAGAGCATTCAAGTATTTCATATTTATCAATGGATGGTAATAAAACTTCTTCAAAAGCTAAGCCTTTTTTTATTAGGATCGCTGTTCCTCCACCTTGTATCGAAATGGGTGTGTCCCTTCTGACCAAATTATAATCCTTAAAGGAAATTTTATGTCTATCGTTGAGTTTGGTTTCAGAAAGAAAAATGAAGTCGTGATCAAAATCTTGGAGGAACTGTATTAATTCTAATCTACGGTAATTAGCCACTATTGAATTTACGTTAATGGCTGCTAATCTGATAAGTCTATTATGGATATTGTTATTACTCATTATAATTAGATAATAAAGTATTGAATATAAATTCTATTTTAGCTGTATTAGTAGCGATTTGAGACGCAAGTGACTGAAATTGTTTAGTAACTAAAGCGGCTATTTCACTCTTAAGATCATCAACCCAATTAGTAGGAGGAGAGGGATGGTGGCAGTCCTCGCAAAAGCTCTTGCTTCCCCCGGGAGTTAGGGGCCTGGGGAGCTTCATATCTGGAGCAGGCGTATGTATGGTCTTCACAGCCGCATGCCGTTGTGTATTAGAATTCCTAACTGCTTGTGTAAAAGATGTGTTGTCTCTCACAAAAGCCGCTATGGTGTTGACAGTCTGCAATTTTTTCCGGGTTTGGGACTCTTTATGTTCTCTCTTTTTGTTCATTGCAAATTTGACGAAAGGGCAGCCCTTATAGGAGGCTGGATGTCCAGCCTGTTTGCAGTTCGCACATGTGAGAGCAGCTCTATTGTCTAATGAGGTAATATTGCAAATCCCAGGGGCATGGGACTGGGCACATTTTACACAGCGGTATTGCAGATTACAATTCTTACTGGCGTGGCCCAGTCTTTGGCAGTTTTTACACTGAAATAAATCAGGTTTTCTGAGGTGTTCCCATTTTACTTTCTGGTAAGCTAAAGCTTTTATCTTGAAGAGTTCCGCCGGTTTACTATCATTTGATAATTGTAGCAGGAAATGGAATTTATCAAGTTGATTTTTGTTGAATACGAATCTAGATAGGTTCGTTATATTGATGTTGGGAAGTTCTAATTCTTCTATTTCCTTTCTGATGTCTTCTACAGAAAAGTCACCCCTGATGCCTTTGAGGATTATCGATTTTAATTTCAAATGCTTTGGCGTGAAAGAGTAAAATTGGATATTTAACTCACGGAGTTCATCACATATCGTTTTATGGTGGTTGATACATTTCACATAAATTGTATGGTTTTCAGTGTCAATTTCCTTGATTAGGAACGCCGTTTTAGGGATATTCAGTGCCATAATAGTATTGATGATCACACTGATGGAGGTCTTCACAGTAAATATTGGAGGAGCATTATTCACTTTAATTTTAGGAGGTTCTGATGGTCTTGATTGGCTGGCTAGTTCAGCGTCCATATCCATATCGTTCTCCTCGGAAAGAAGATTAAAACGGTTTTTCTCTTGGATTTCATTTGTGACAGCAGCGATCCCCACGGGCGATTTGCTAACCTTTCTAGGGAATTCCCAGCTTTCTGGTTGCGATAGGTTAACCTGAGAGAGGCCTGGGTATGTCGGCGTCTCCTCAGAGGGCACCACTGTATAACTCTTACGGCCCTTATTTAGGTTAGGTTTGTATGCATTTTTTGGGCTGAGTTATTTTCTTTTAGTGAGCTCTTGTATAATCGGTCTAGCTGCATGGAGTGCAACTTCGATGTTTTCAGAGATCCAGATCTGTAGTTAGGCCCAGCGGATAAATTTTCCTTATCCGCACTGTCGGGTGATATGCTACGTTTTGCGCCCTGTGCAGGTTGACTCGACATCTGGCCCGATAAAACGAGCGGGATAGTCCCGCGACGCTTTAGGGCCAGAATAAATTAACCACTTCCAATAGCAGGGGACACTATCATGTACTTCTGCACTGTAAAACACACTTTTTCGGGGGGAGCGTGATACTCAGTCGCGAGAATATGGGAGAGCTGATGACGAGCGAACCGTCACCACCAACTCACCAACCGGAACCAGGGTCTCTTAGGAGCACTGCGAGCCCCGGGCTCATATCGAACACTGTTGTTTTAATCCATAACACTCCCATCCATTTCCAAATAGTAAGTGATGATTTCCCCCTTAAGAGTGACGGGCTCCTAGGTATCTCGTTTCTGCAAAAACAAGAGGCAACTATTGAATTTAAAGAAAATTTATCTGGTGTGTTGAAATTTGGTAAAGGAGAACCCTCCCTCGGTGTTAATTTCCCACTCAATTTACCCCCTCGAACTAGAACCTTAATCGCAGTACCCGCCAAAGGTGATAACCCCTCAGGTTATGTACGCAGATTAGACGCCGGACCCGGTGTTTTTATAGGCGAATGTCTGGCTAGTCAACGAAATGGCTCTGTAAAACTATACGCTATAAATACTACATGTGACCATACCGTCCTAACGGTACCTCTCATTGAATTGGAGGAATTCGATTCTAAGCCCTTTCCTGGTTTATCGCAAACAATCAATTACGACTCCGACGTTGACAAATCCAAGGATCGCGCTCAAAGATTAGCTCAGTTGATTAAGCTGCTCGAGCTAGACCATTCAAACGAGATTGAGAAGAGTAGTATTTTAGAAGTCATAAACAGATTCGTATACCAGTTTTATCTTCCGTTGGATAATTTAGGGTCTACTAACGTTACACAGCACACCATAATTACTACTGACGAAGTTCCCATAAAAACCAAAGAGTACAGATATCCTCTAGTCCACAAAGATGCGATAAATAAACAAGTAGATTCCTTACTAAGCAGCAAAATAATACAGCCCTCATGTTCACCGTATAATTCACCGGTATGGATAGTTCCGAAAAAATCTGACTCGTCGGGAAAACCTAAGTGGCGAATGGTCATCGATTATCGGAAATTGAATGAAGTAACCGTTTCCGACGCCTACCCGTTACCCAATATTACTGAGATTTTAGATCAATTGGGAGGGGCTAAGTATTTTAGCACCTTAGACTTAGCCTCTGGGTTCCACCAGATACCCGTTGACCCGATATCTAAACCAAAAACTGCCTTTTCAACCCCACACGGTCATTTCGAGTTCAATAGGATGCCGTTCGGGCTAAAGAAAGCGCCTGCAATCTTTCAAAGAATTATGGATTTGATATTAACCGGGTTACAGAGTATCGAAATTTTCGTCTATATGAATGACATTGTCATCTACGCGGATTTACTTGAAGAACGTAATCGGAAATTAAAAGTACTTTTAGCGCGACTACAAAATTCCGGGTTAACGTTACAGCCACAAAAATGCCGATTTTTACAAAAGGAGATAGTTTACCTGGGTCATGTAATTTCGAGTGCGGGAGTGAAACCGGATCCCGGAAAAATCTCAGCCGTAAAGCAATTTCCTATACCTAAAACAAGGAAAAATGTAAAGCAATTTTTGGGGCTCGTGGACTATTATAGGAGATTCATCCCAACATGGCCAAAATTGCCAAACCCCTGACTAGCTTACTAAAGAGAGATATTCCTTTTCGTTGGACTTCAGAAGTTCAAAGGTCTTTTGAGCAGCTGAGGGATATAATTTGCTTGGAACCCCTGCTGCAGTACCCAGATTTCACAAAACCTTTCCTTGTAACCACTGATGCTTCGGACTATGCTGTAGGTGCTGTGTTGAGTCAGGGTGAAGTCGGTAGTGATCTCCCTATCTCGTATGCCTCTAGAACTCTGAACGGAGCTGAAACCAATTATTCGACAATTGAAAAGGAACTTTTAGCAGTATTGTTCGGGGTAGAGCATTTCAGATCTTACCTGTATGGCCAACAATTTACTTTGATTACCGATCATCGCCCTCTAGTGTGGCTGCATAACGCTAAGGACCCCACATCCAAATTAATGAGATGGCGAATTCGTCTAAATGAGTATGATTATAATATAGTTTACAAACCGGGAAAATCCAACTCTAATGCGGATGCACTCTCGCGAAACCCTGTTGATCCTTGCCAGAGCATCGTCCCTCGAACACCAAACGCACCAACTGACAATACGATCCATTCCGACTCTGCAGATCCGGAGAGGGTGCTTGCCTGTACAGACATGACACCGTTTCCAGATTCTGTGGCTGATGAAACAGATGACAAAAATACATGTAATGAAATTGAAATAATGGTGGCTTCTGTCTTCTTGGCGCGCGAGAAGATAGAAGCTGATAATTCTGAGGCATTGAATTTACAAACTGATGTGTTAGAACCACTTACATTTGAAAGAAAATTTGAGAATTCTATAGGGTTCTCCCAGTCGGACATGGTGTCGCCGTTTCGAACCTCCTGTCGGCAAACGTTGACTCCAAGCCTCTGGATCGCGCTTCAGGAGACTAGGGCGGCGGCCTATGTTCGATATGAGCCCGGGGCTCGCAGTGCTCCTAAGAGACCCTGTGACTCGTCGACCCCTGCGGTGACTTGCATGGGGCTCCAGAGTGTTGATCGTCAAGGTAGAGGGGCACCTTGTTGTTGTTGTTGTTCTATGGATGAAGAGACACGAAAAGAAACTGTTATGCCTGGAATTGGAAATCCAGAGGCTGAAATACCGAATTGTTCTGCGATCAAAGCTGCACGGGAGTCCCTTGTTAAAAAGACCTCAGTAGATTCAGAAATAAACGAGCCATCCAATATGGAGATTAGTGAAGTTATGGCTAATAATGTGAACATAAATAGACAAACAATTCACCTTTCCCTTCTGCCAACCATCCTGTATGTAAAGGATCATTTATACGTACGATTTGCGGACGTATTGTACGATTGATTTCTTAAGACGAAATAGATTTTCCTTGCAACAGATGCGACAATATCGGCTTGAGGTTGGCGATGCTATGGCACTTCCTGGTGATCAATTTTCTATTTTCCTTTTACTCTTCAAGGATAATTCTGCGGAACGCTTAAATTTTGGTTATATAGAAGCCTCTCTAAGGGCACTTAAAAACCTCATGAGTTCATTAAAAACTTGGACCTTTAGTATTTCAAAAGATCTTGATAGTTTTAACGACCCTGAATGGAAACAAGTAGAGGATTTATTTAAGCGAATTTTCACTGATTCTCAATTTTTAATTACCGTATGCATTGGAGAAATTATAACACCAGCCAGGTTTGGCCGTTTAAAGATAATCAAAGAATCTCATGAGTCTTCAATCGGTGGTCATAGGGGTGTGGAGAAACTCCAGAAGTATGTGAGGGGACATTACTATTGGCAGGGGATGATGAGGGAAATTTCAGAATTTGTCCGTTCTTGTCCCACCTGCCAGAGAGATGAGATTCATTCTACAAAAGTTAAACAACCCACGTGCATCACGTACACGCCAATGCGAGCTTTCGAAAAAGTCCAAATGGATATTGTAGGGCCTCTACCTTTAACTAAAAACGGGAATAAGTATCTATTTACCCTGCAGAATAACTTGACCAAATACTCTGATGCCATTCCGTTAACTAATATAGAAGCAACAACTGTAGCAGTGGCCCTGGCCGAACAATTTATAAGTAGGTTTGGTTGTCCGAGGGTTATACACACTGATCAGGGAAGGAATTTTGTCGGTCAGGTGATGAAAAGATTTTGCCAAATATTCCGGATACAAAGGATAACTTCTCACTTTGAACTAAACACTAAAAAAAATCACTCAACTAGACCAAAACACTATTTAAAGGCTTTGGCATCATTTCTTTATACTTTGGTCACCTTATTATGAAACTAAATAATCAAATATATATTTTCAGTCTGAGGGACTTTTTGCCCCAATGGTACCTGTATAGTTTTTGCGATATATACGTTGGAAAACATTATCATTCAGCAATAAACAATATTATGCACACATTACTAAAGGAACATTATAAACTTACACTTCATACATTCCACAAATGAAAAATTCGCGCGCAAATCATAAGCACTCATGCAAAACCGTAGTACATATACATAACAATTCGAGCCACGTTTAAAAGGAGAATAGCTCTGCGGAAAACAGACACAGTGGAAGATTTTGGATCATATTTTAAAACATATTGCACAGTGGGACAAAACGACCCGACGGCGATAAAAAATCTATAACTTTGGTTCTGGTCAAGATATTTTAATGAAATTTAGCTCAATTTAACCGCAAATTTACGGCCTTTAAGTTGTATTAATATAAGTGATATTAACCCTCGGAGGCCCGTGTATTCAGACCCATGTTTTCGAAAAGTGGGGCTACTGGCCAATTACAACGCACATTTTATTAAAATACTTAGGGTGCGTTCCACTTGCGCTAAAAAACAAACGGAACGTTGTGGTTCTCGTTCCACTTGGCGATCACGATCAACCACGATGAACACGGTCGGGCTGCAAATGTCACGGATGAGGCGGGATTTCCTACCAGCGTCAAACGCGTGCTTCTAGACGTTGCTTTCGGCTTCTTATCTCGTTTATTATTTAAAAGTTGTAACATTTATGAACATACATATAAATAAACAATAATTTATATGTTGTTTTTAATTTATTTGATATTTCTCTCCACACATTTTCTTTGACTACATAATTTTTCTAAGCTTTGTTACTAGTAGCATAAAGTACAGGGTCGTTTGCGATATTTTCTATCAATTTTTCGTCCTTATCAGAAGAAAACTGCAATTTCGTCGACATGTTTTCACGCGTTATCGAAAATCATCCAAGGCGCTTACATCTAAACGCGGACACCGCAGATAAAAATCAGTTACAATAATAATCGACTTATCAGAAAAGGAATCGATCTATTCTAGAAGAATCGAGTAGAATCGTCATACCAGCGTCGCCGGGGAATTGGTTAAAGGACGTAAAATTGCGGTTAAATTGAGCCAAATTTCATTAAAATATCTTGACTAGAACCAAAGTTATAGATTTTTGATTGCCGTTGAGTCGTTTTGTCCCACTTTGCGTCGGCCGAAAAGACCAATGCGCGCCCGCTCTCCAGTGAGGTGCTTCCATGCAAGGTTCCCCCACGCGGAGCTCTCGCGTGCGAGGTAATGCCGTGCGATTTTCTCCCTCGCGAGAGGATAGAAAATTTTCTACCGGAGGCTGATTTGAGTGCCCCGTGCGAGGTTCTCCGACCGAGGTGGTCCCCTGCAGCGTTCTCCGGGTCGAGGTGCTCCCGTGCGAAGTGATGCCTTCAAGAGTGATGCTCTGCGAGGTGGCCCTCTGCAACGTTCTCCGGGTCGAGGTGCTCCGGTGCGAAGTGATGCCTTCAAGGGTGATGCTCTGCGAGGTGGTCCTCTGCAACGTTCTCCGGGTCGAGGTGCTCTGGTGCGATGTGATGCCTTCCAGGGTGATGCTCTTGCGATGTGGCCCTCTGCAACGTTCTCCGGGTCGAGGTGCTCCGGATCGAGGTGCTCCGGATCGAGGTGCTTCGGATCGAGGTGCTCCGGATCGAGGTGCTCCGGTACGAAGTGATGCCTTGCAAGAGGACGCCGTGCGAGAGGACGCCGTGCGAGAGAACGCCATGCGAGAGGACGCCGTGTGAGTTGATGCTGTGGGAGAGGATGGCGTGCGAGATGATGCCGTGCGAGGTGTTCCTACGTATAACCGATTAAAAGACTAAATAAGAATAAGGAGTAAACATAATTTAAATACTCGAAAGTGAACTGTCACAGAGGAACGCTAACTATTTAGCTGAGAAATATATCATGTGGCATGAAGAAAGGAAAGATACAGAGTTTTAATACTTTGGAAGTTTTTCTATCGTAGGTTATTTGATGAATAAGGACATGGCCCATATTACTACCCTGCTCGATATTTCCACCTTCTGCCTTACAATTAAGAATTTCAGAGTATGAAATAGTATAATAAAGAACGGTTAAAACGTACAGTTTTAAAGTGGCCTGTCTCCTCTCCTGTCGGAAGCTCGCTTCAGCCACAGTTGTATATTACGTTCTTTCTCCATCCTATTTCCCGGGGCTTTTCCTTTTGCGGCAGCACCTTAAACAAGAATTTGGATGAAACATTATATTTATGTTAGAGAATAATGAATATTAACAACAGTAAAATGAGAATGACATTTACATACCTATTATCAAATTTCCCACCGCGGAATTAATAAATGGCCGTTTGCCTTTTCGCCCCAACCAACTGAATTTTAACGCCAACTCGTTGGCGATTAGGGGGGTTAGCATCCTTTTCACACAATTATAAACATTTGTTCCTCCGTAAGTGGCCAATTCATTGACCTAAAATTTAAGAATTACTTAGCATTAACAAGGTAAATATAATTTCATATCGAAGAAATACCGAAAACGAATTTTAATAACAGCTTGCAACTTTAGATATTTTCTGCAAAATACAATGACTTATCCCCACCATAATTTTTTACGAAAATAAGTTTAAACACGACATATGTAAACATTTTACTTGCTGCATCTTTAAAATCCTCCTGATTTTGCAGTCCATTCTCTAGAACAGCCCACTCCTCTTCACTCTTTAGTGGAAATTCCAAACGTTATTTACAGAATAAAGAAACTTTAGTTTCTTCGGCTGCATTCCCTTCGATACGTTTCATTATTTTTGCTAAAAGTTTGGAATTATCCACATGCATCGCCCGGAACAGGTGCATTTGTGTGACAAGTTTTTTCACTGTGTCTGAAAGGACATTGCAATGTTCGCAAGAACTGCCCGTGTTTTCTGAAAATTAATTATTACATTTCAATGATAAAAAAGAATTTCCGCCTAAAGTATCTTTATACAAATACATAGGGGAGGGTTGCCTATATCGTACCACTTAAGACATTTTACGTTATATTTCATATTTGGTACTAATTTTAACGCAAATGACTATTGGAGATTGTAGCTTGATCTTTTAGGCACCTACTGTTATACGCTTAACCTTTTGTTCAGAACAAATTAATTTGTTATTAATCGTTTTGTCACATACTGTAAAAGGTACGATTTAGGCAACCGGTCTCCTAAATCGTACCTCCACCTAAAAATAGTATTAATAACAAATAGAGAAGAAAATATTCAACATAAAGTGATGATTATTATATAGTTACATATACATATGTATATGGATCACACACAGGCCACAATAACCTATGAATATGATATATGTATATGATTTAGGTAACATGGTCAATTTATTTATAAATATCAATTTAAACTTTATAATCAATGTAATATGTACTTAAAATGAATGTAAAATATTCTACATTAAACCCGTTTTTAGAAAAATACAAAAATACAGGACAAAATTGCATTGTTTGATTATTATCAGCTAAAATAAACTGGTAAAAAGTTACATCAATCATACCTGATTTTTTTAAATGTTTATAGCACCCACAAAATAGGGTGTGAGCTCAAAAGGTTTCGTTTCTATTTCTTATTTCGCATTTACTTGATATTTTTATCATCAGATGTCGTTTATATTCATTAATTACTGAGAAATTGATGAGGTACGATTTAGGTGACCAGTACGATATTGGCAACTCTCCCTTATATTAGCAATTACCAATTATGCCGTGATCGGTGCTGGCATGCGAGGTTCTCCCGTGCGAGGTTCTCTCGTGCGATGTTCTCTCGTGCGATGTTCTGTCGCGCGAGATGCTCCTGTACGAGTTTCTCCTATGGATCTCGTGCGAGATGTTCCTCGGCGGGTGATGCCGTGCGAGGTTTTCCTTCTTGAGATGGTCCCGCGCGAGGTGCTCCTGCGTGAGGTTCTCCCCTGCGATGTGCTCCCGTGCGATGTGCTCCCGTGCGATGTGCTCCCGTGCGAGGTTTTCTCCTTTGAGGTGCTCCTGCGCGAGGTTCTCCCCTGCGATGTGCTCCCGTGCGAAGTTTTCCCCTTTGAGGTGCTCCTGCACGAGGTTCTCCCGTGCGAGGTTTTCCCCTTTGAGGTGCTCCTGCGCGAGGTTCTCCCTTGCGATGTGCTCCCGTGCGAGGTTCTCCTCTTTGCGGTGCTCCAAGAAATAGAATCTGAAAATAAGAATTATTTCTCTCAAGGAGATACATTAAACATGAGCTTTGTATTTCGAAATATAATAAAAAATGATTAATGATTTCAATATAAAGAGTATAATTTCTTTTCCCTTTCAAAGCAATTGACTGAGATACACTTTCTGTATGACAATACACACTTTTAAATTGTATACAGAATGCGTACAATATAATTGTGTGTAGTCATACAGAAATTGTATCTCAGTCATTTCTTCAAATCAATTAATTTAAGTAACGGGAACTGGACACACTTATTCGAAAGAATAAGTAAACAATAACAAATAGAATTAAATATCTCTAGATATTATAATTTTTATATAGTATACTTTCCCTTTGTATTTACTCACCTAATAAGGGATTGGTCTTCCTCTTTAGTCCTTTCTTTTTTTCTTCTTCCTCTTCTTGGGACAAAAAATTGAGGGTTTGCTGCACCTCTATTGCCTTGGCCCTAGCTGTGTCATAATCATCTGCAGGCACACATTAGTAAGTAATTGGTATACAAATAACCATTAATTAATATAATAAATAGTAATTATTGTGCAAATTTCAATGTACCATAACTGGCATTATTAATCGCCTTGACCGAAAACTGCGTCCACGAAGGTGCGGGTATCTCGCAAGTCCGAATGGCAGTGGCGAGACGCTTCTCATCATATGGTGGCCACGAACATCTCCCTGCCTCTAACCATATCGACGGCACCACCTTGATGCTTCCATCGTTATAAAAGCGGACGATGTGCCAACCGTGATCCATGATTTTTCTAGATTGATAAAATGATAACTCGTCAATAAATCAAATTTACAGGTCAGTAGTATTCCTACGTTAAGAAGTATAAATATATGAAACAGGAGAAACCTCGAAACCTGGATGATTTGTATGGCTAGAAGTTGTAAAATATAAAAATTGAAAGAGCATTTTGTTAGTGTTTCGGAAGAGTCGTATGAATTAATGGGAATATAATAATTTTACCTTCTGTTTCTAATTTGACACATTTGTAACATATGTCTGTGACATTAAAAATTTCTAATGGACCTAAATTGTCTGCAACGAATATTCCTAAATCGAATGAGTTGAATGGATCTGTATAAAAATCTGTTAGGGTCAAAAATGATTTACCAATTATTTTCTATTCATTATTTGATAAAATTAAGTTGTATATAATGATAATGCTGCCGTTGTTAAGACAGCAGCAGTTATTAGGATTTTTAATTTTTAAAGTAGAATCTGAAATTACGATATTTCTGAATTGACGAGAGTCGCGAACAGTGTCGATTAATGGACCTTTAAAAGGTCAGATTTAAAAAATGGATATTCTACATTAAGGTGCAATTTTTCCGGTAAAGAATTTATTTTCTCTAAATGGCGTTTAACTATTTGCTCTAATGATTGGTGACCCTTCCTAACGCACTTCGAAATGCCCTGTAAAAAGTTCTCGAATGGAAAGCAACTGAAGTCGTCAAGCGGACCATGATTTTTTACATCCAGTGTGATGTGTAAAAGATTGTGTATATTGTGGGACACGTATTGTTGGCCATATAATTCGATAAATTTGGGAACAAATTTTTGCAACAGGTTAGCTGCGCGATCAATGTAGACAGAGTGTCTGGAATGGGGTAGAATAACAGATGCTATGTGTAAATGGAGAAAGTTTCTATATCTATTGTTAAATATAGTGCGGAATAAAACTACAGGTCCTGTATAGAACAAAAATTGACGAAATTCTGTTGCCTTCCATCTTTTTAAATCATCCAGACTTCGAGGTTTTCTATTAAATTCTAGTGGGATACTATTTTGCAAATCTATTAATTTTGAAGATATCGGGGATATTGTAGGTTTGGAAAGTTTTGTGGAGGTTTCGCTACGACACCACAGCTTCAGAAGGACTTTCTTGACTACGCCAAGACAAATTAAATGCATGTAATCTAGAGGAAAGGAGTTGATCATATCGATGCCGGGAATATTTTCTATAATTGATGTGCCCTTATGATGCTTTCTCCCAATTTGTAATCTAAAATCAATATCTGTTCTTAAAGGAATTTTATCTGAATCTGGAAAACAAGTTGTACTAGCTACACTACCGCCTCTGATATGGCATTTACTGCAAGAATAATATCCAGCGTGACCTTTTGTATACTTAATAAAAGATTTGGCAGGGACATCGCAAAGAAATGATTTGATTTTAATAAAAAATAGTTGTCCATTAATGGCGATTCTATTGTTAATAAGGTCTATGGTTTCATTGACAAAATCTTGGAGTAAAGAATTGGCATCATTGGGTTTCTGATACCCCTGGTATATGCCGATCATGGCTATATCTTTGAATCCTGCAATATTGCATAAAATGGGGTACACCTGGCTACCGGAACTCTTAGAAATTGGTAGACCGTCAACGTTGATATTAATATAAATTGTATTATTTTGAATGTGAGATACACCAAAAGATTTTATAAGTTGTAGAATACTATTTCTTAATCCAAAATGATAATAGTGTCCTGGCTCAACACATTTTGTCACGATTTTTCTATCTGTTTTTAAAAGCGTTCTGGCGTCAGACGGCATATCAAGTGAATATGATTCCTTCAAAATTGCTAGCAAATGGTGAAGTGTGCTATGAGGAACGTTGCGTTGCAAAGCCCACTGGGCTAGGGGAGAAGAGAAATTATGACTATTGGCTGGATTTTCTTCTATACGCGATTGACAATTAACATTATTTTCAGAAGTATTAAAAGAAAGTTGGGAGCTACTGCCAGACGGAGGATGGATATCAATAGCCGGATCATGAAATGAACTTGTAGAACGTGAATCTAAATGACAATTAACATTATTTTCAGAAGTATTAAAAGAAAGTTGGGAGCTACTGCCAGGCGGAGGATGGATATCAATAGCCGGATCATGAAATGAACTTGTAGAACGTGAATCTAAATGAGGAGTACCAGTGCCAGGTGAACCAGAATCATTAGTTTGAAGAAAATCAAGTAAAATTTGGTAATTAGTGGCTGGTGATGTGGTGGCGTCTTCCTGAAGGGACTTATCGAATGCTCTTTTAGCACGCATGTAATACTTGTTCAATGGAAATCTGTCAGATATTATTGCGACGGGGAAGAAGTAAAAATATGTAAAGACTGTACTTTAAAAGAAAAAGAGTAGTTTTAGAAATATATACTTGCAATATGCTTACCTGCAAGTAGTAGAAAGCACTAATGCACTAAAAAAATACACCAAAATAATCGCACTTGGAAATACCAAATAAAAGGACACTGCAAATCGCTTGTTCGTACGTGAACGGCGGATCCACGACAACTGCCGTAGCAGAGTTTGCTCTGGTGTGGAAGAAGGCACCCTCGTCATCCCCACTCCGTGGCCTCAACCCCCGGTGGACACGCCTGTGGCAAAGAAGGGTGGGCAGTGGTCCGTCCCCGACTTGAGGCCCCCATACCAACCGCCGCACAGTGGGCTCAATATGCTTCAAGCGCGAAAAAAATATTATTATGTCTCTAGCAGTGTTTTTGATTAAGTAATGAAATGTATTTGAATGATAGATATATACATGATATTAGGAGGACAAAAACAAAAATATAAAGTTGTAATTTTGTTTACTTACAAAAAATAGGGGCCCAGGGAAAGGGCCCCGTCTGTGCGGTGCTAAGGGCGGTCTTGTCTGTGGGTGAGAGAACAACGCAATGGTTGCGGTGCATATGTACTGTATCCCTCTATTCCTCATTCATAATTGCACGTCAGAAGCAGCTGGTAGCAGCCAATTTTTTTATTACAAGCTTTTATTTAGCTTCACTTGTGAGTTTGTTCATTAGTTAGTTAGTTAGTGTGTGAGGATGAAATTTTATAAGCTAATTTTGACCCACTTCCACATGTCCGATCGACTTGAAATTTGGCACACATACATAGTTTCGATGACAATACAATATTTTCATGTCTCCAACCTGATTAAGGAATCAGGAAAGCAGGTAACGGGTTATCCTCTCGCTAGAGTCTTCAAAGGCAATGCCGCCGATAAGCCGTGCCTCGATAGGTTTCGAGGACTTCGACCCTCGAGACCACGGGGGGCCGTACAATGTTGCCCCCTAAGAAGTGACAAATCGAAAATTTTACATTTCTCTTCGGATCTTGGCGAAAGTGGTGTGAATCGATTCCTTATGTTTTCCAGATGAAAATGGTCAAAAAACGACACAAATCGGATCGTAATTATTTTTGGTCATATGAGGGAATTCGTTTAAGGCAGTCATTTAGGCCGGCAACAAAATTATTTTTCTTTTTTAGTACATTTTAATAAAAGCTTGCTTTTAAATTTTTTTTATTTTTTTTTTCAATTTAAAGGTAAAGTTTTGCCCCTTATAATGCGGTGACCAGAGAAAACACCGAAAACAATCGAACCTTCGAGTGGAGGAAACCCAAAATGGAGGAAAGGGTTTTAAAGGAGTAATCACCGTTAGACTCAAAGGCGGATTCAGGAGCCTTTCTTAGGGGAGCGGATTCAGGAGCCTTTCGTATACGTTTCTAAAACTTTTTAAAACGTTTTCAGGACGTTTTCTGGACGTTTTTAAAACGTTTTCAGGACCTTTTCTGGACGTTTTAAAAACGTTTTCAGGACGTTTTAAAAACGTTTTCAGGACGTTTGTAAAACGTCTTCAGGACCTTTTCTGGTCGTTTTTAAAACGTTTTTAAAACGTCTTCAGGACCTTTTCTGGACGTTTTTAAAACGTTTTCAGGACGTTTTGGTTAGGTCTGAAATAGGCGTTTTTAGGACATTCGTCGGTATTGGTTCGATTGAATAAAAATTTAAGGATGTGAATGGTTTTCATAATAATATCAAACTCGATAACAATGTATTTCGTTTACTGAATTTCAATTAAATTTATTTGTAGTATTATTATGTATACAGGATATAGGTATGCAGAATATATATGCAGTTACAATAGATGCATGAAAATGTGAGTACAAGGGCGAATGTACAGAATATACCACTTAAAATAGATATGAAATATGTAGAACATGTAGGTAGTACACATAGATTATACAAATTATACAAAATATAGGTACAGAATATGCAAAATATCTGCACTTACAATAGATGTTTATAATAATGTTGAAAGATCTCAAAATATTGAGGAAAATGTTTTCGCTGCATTATTCACAATTGAAAATGCTATTGATTTACAATACACTAAAAGACTAGCACAATGCAAAATCACAATTTTGTCATATGTAATAAAGAGTAATATTTCGAGCATAAAATGTGTCTTATAATTATTTTTGTATATGTAGGTATACATGTAGTACAAACAATTGATCTTTAACACTGGAATTTGTCCTGCTTTACAGCTTCACAAGCTCGTTTTCACGAAAACTCGATAAGCCGAAACTTCTATAATTCGTAGATTTAATTTCAGTAATAATAGTACATCTATAGTATATAGTTAAACATAATAATACTGATCAGGCGCAAATACCGCAGTAATATATAAGTTCTATCCTAAATGTGGCAAATAGCACCTAGTCTTAGAATTGCTGTTGCTTCTCGTACGTCCCTCACAATCATGGCTTGGGGGAAGCGTTTCCTCTACTCATCTTCCTTCGGACGGCATTGCTTATACTGCGGGCATCCATCTAAGGAGATGCTTCAAAGTCTCCAGCCTTTCCATGTTACAGAGTTGGGGGGCATAACTCTGTAGTATCCTTTATGCTCATTATGTCGTTGCCCTTTCCATTACAAATCCTAGAGTCCCGTGTCTTGCAGATAGTCTTATTTGCGCGATTATTCTACGAACAATTAAATAAAGACATGTGTAAAGACGTATATATACTTATATAAAGACTTCCTGTAATGTGTTATACATACATTTATAGGAATAGGTGTAGTAATTCCTACGTGTTCCGGAGCCCCGGAAAAAGAGAGTGTCACACACAGGGCGTCGGGGATCGAACCAGAGCCGCCCGCGTGCTGACCAATCGCGTTTCCCACCACGGCTACGCCGGCTCTCCTTAATTTTGGTCTCTTACAAGGGAACATCCCGAACCCCGAAATTCAAAAAATTCTGAAACTTTGTGAATCTGTAGGGAATTTACTCCTGATTACAATGCAATTTTTGTATGCTGCCCAAATACACTCTAAGGGTGTGTAATTGGCCCCTGATTATTCGCATATTTTCCGATTTTGTGTTATAACTCGTGAACTGTAAAATAATTTTGACGTAGAACTATGTCTTTCCCCGCACTATATAGGTATGCAGCGGCTATGGGGGCCCAAATTGTGTTAAGCGTTGTATTTAAAGTAAATACGAATTTTGTTATAGCGTTTGATAACAGTTCGTGTAGTAATTTGCAAAATGACAAAAAAAAAGTAGTTCTACGTGAAATATGCAGCATAATACATTTATGCTTGAGAGATTCTTTACCAAATGATAGATCTAATTAAAAGAAGTAACTTTTGTCTTGAAACTTTTTTTCTATCTCTTACAGTTCGCGAGTTGTAACACAAAATCGGAAAATAGCCGAATTTTCAGGGGTTAATTTCACCCGCTTCCAGTGAATTTGAGCAGCAAACAAAAATTGCGTTGTAGCCAGGAGGAAATCCCCTAGATATTTATAAAGTTTCAGAATTTTTTGAATTATAGGCTACGGGATCCCTGATCCCACACTCTTAAAATTTTTTCGACTCTTTTCTGTCCCCAGCTCTTTTGAGCCATCCTTGTATGGACAGCTCAGTCTGTCTCTCGTTTTCCGCCATTTTCCCCCTTTTTGGTGCACCTTAAAGAAGAATTTCGAGGGAACATTACATTGAAATTTACTGTAATCAATATTAGGAACAGTAAAATAAGGGCGATAGTTACATATTACAAGCCTTGCAATATTCAAGCGGTGAAAGTCTTCTTTCCCCTTTTGGCCCAGCCAACTGAAGAAAATGGCAACTTCGTTGCTGACGAATGCTGTTAGCACCCGCTTTACAAAATTGTAATTGTCTGCTCCCCCGTATTCGGCCAATTCTTTGACCTAAAATTTGAAAATTATTCAACATTAACAAGTTAAGTATAATTTTGTTTCGAAGAATTACCGTCAACAATTTTTTTCTCAAAAATCAAAACTCTATCTCTGGTGGGCGGGTAATCGAGTAGGGTACACCGGGGACGGTAGTAATATGGGGGGGGGGGGGGGGGGGCGCCAATGTAACACGCTAAATATTGACTGATACTATTGGAACCATAAGCAAAGGATAGTAATGTAGAAAATGTTAGTGTACTTATCCCGTTTTTACCAAAATTCGACTTATATCCGTCTGCCCGTCCACCAAAAACATATTTTCTACATACAGAATACAGATATTAAAAATGACGGTATTATACTTACTGCGTCTTTAAATTGACTGTCCGTATTTAAAATTTCGTCAAATTTGTTCAAATCCTCCATTGTGCTTAAAGGGAACTGGATATTATGTTTTGTAAAAATAGACGTGACTTGGTCCTCTGCCGCTCGGCCGGTTATTAGGTCCTTCCGTAAACTTTTTACCTCCTGCAGCGTGTCCGTCATAAGGGCTCGAATTAAAAAGATTTGTGTCGTCAACGATTTTAGTTTTTTATTGTTCTCGATGCAGCCGCTGCAGCTGGGCACTGCTACATTTTCTGTAAATTATTTATTACATTTCATATTTTTTCACTGCAACTGTTGACGTTAAAAAATATTTCCGTGTGCAATATCTTTAGAAAAAAAATTAATTTACCGATAGGAGTATTCTGGAACGAGGAAGTGTCCGTCCCATGAATTTCTTCCAACCGTTGCTCTATAGCTACATCTAAGGGCTCCTCTGCATCGTCTAGGCGCTCCTCTAAATATTCTTCGTTGAAGGAGTCGATGTTTTGTGTCGATTTGTCTGAAAATGATATTTACTTGAAAGGGCTACTTCATACAAGAAAAAGAATTAAGCGGCTTCAGATATTATAATTTTGTACAGCATATTTCCCCTTTGTATTAATCCACCTAAATCTTCAATTTCGTTGCCGGAGTCTTCACTGCTCCAGAATGATTTCGGAATAATCCGCCTACGCTTGCTCGGTGGCTCGTCCGACTGCAGGTCGCTTGTGTCCGCAGCCAGCTTCGCTTTCTCCCTCGCTTTGAGGTAAGTATCTGGAAGTACATATTAGTAATAACTTGATATAATAATTCGAAATTGATTAGTATAATAATTTCAACCTACCAAAAGTGACTCGTGTAAGCAATTTCACTGGATGCTTTGGCCAACTCGGTGATGCTAGCTCACACTTTTTTATTACAGCGGTGACCATTTTTGCCGCAATCGGTGGCCAAGAGGAGAATTCGCAGTCAAGCCATAATGACGGCACAGCTTCGACGCATCCGTCCTCCAAAAATTTTATTACTGACCACGAACGGCTCATACCTACTAGAAAGTAAGTAGTAATTTTTTTACAACGCCTAGACACATTAAGTGCATATATTCAAGAGGAAATGAATCTATCATGTGAATTCCCGGTATTTTTTTTTAAAAATTGATACGCCTGTGTAATGAGTGTGTTATAGCTTGGATCTAAAATCACGGTCTGTTCGTAAACGGATTATGCGAATTATATATGAAAAATATATCCTGTTATCTGTGCAATTTCCTTCGGTAGAACATTTACTACAGGAATCATACACATTGTCACCTTTAATGTATTTGATGTACGATTTTGCATGGGCACTCAAATAAAAGATTTTATTTTTACACGATACAACTGCCCATCAATTGAAATTGTATTATTAATCGACGCACAGTGGGAGAAAATCGGTACTGCAGCGGCCAAAAATCTATAACTTTTGATCGGATGAAGATAAAGTAATAATTCTTTTTTCTTTAATGAAGTTGATGTGTCCTTCGTCAGTTAGATAATATTAGGTTACTTATGTTAACCCTCGGTTGTCACACTGACCAAATTTTGACTTTAAGGTAGTATAATATATTTGAGGCATCATTGAAAATGATACTACTGGTGCCATGTAGTAGTAATTTCGTGTATCCTCTACAGGCAGAGACGCTACCGCAGTGATTTTTTTAAGCAATAAAATTTTCTGGAACTTTTTTCAAAATTTTTTAAACACGAGGATGCTTTAAATATTAGTTTTCAACGGTGGGCATATATTCTATGTTCAAACTTTATCTCAAAACTTTTGCGACTTAATTTAACAGATAATTTTTAAACAGCAGCTGATTGAATATCGAATCAAACCCAGTGTGACAACAATGTTCGAAGAAATAGGTGTGATAACCGAGGGTTACGTAATACTTAATTACGTTAGCTAATACGACAATGTTACTTGCATTATTACTATTTAATATACGAAAATATCCCTAATCACTTCTGGCCACTCTTCTTGAATATCCTTCCGTTTTCGTTGCAACCTTGACGATGATATTAAAGAATCCGATGAAAGTAACATAATACAGAAGAGATCTTGATTAATTCTCTGTCTTGATATTTTGCAAGTGTCTTAACCTTCGATATTCTTTGTAAAATCACACCTTATCAATTACTAAAGCTGTATACTTTTCTTTAAACTTCTAGATTATGTGTAAACGGTTAGAGACGGATATCATTCTTTGTACACTGGTCAGGGACACATGGTAGAATAATATACCCCAGTACCATTCCAACTGTGAAACGTTGTGATTCTTTTGTTTCAAACAATGTAAGTAACTCGAAGACATTATAGGTGATTGTTTGCAGTTAAAAATAAATGTTCCTGTCTATATTTGGTCATTCTATCCTAAAACACTCAGAGTTTAATTATTTAAAAAAAAAAGAACAAAAAATGTCAAAATATCAAGAGAAAGAGTTAATCAAGATCTCTTCTGTGTTATGTTACTTTCATCGAACCCTTTAATATCATTTTTAAGGCTGCAACAAAAGGGGAAGGATATTCAAAAAGAGTGGCCAGAATAGATATTCTTGAATTTTAAATAGTAATAATGCAAGTAACGTTTTCGTATTATGCTATCTAACTAATGAAGGGCTCTTCAACTTCATTAAAGAAAAAGGAATTATTACTTTATCTTCATCCGTTCAAAAGTTATAGATTTTTGGCCGCTGCAGCACCGATTTTCTCCGACTGTGCGACATGTGTTACGAAAAGTAGCACGTTTCACTTTTCATACGAAAAACAGCACGTTTGTCTTCGATGTTACGAAAACTATTATGTTTCGGTTTCCGCTGCGAAAACTAGCATGTTTGAGCGGATTCGCACGAAAAGTAGCATGTTTCGACTGTAACTACGAAAAGCAGCATATTTGGATGGTTCACTACGAAACATCGAGCGCGTCAACTTAAATACCTTCCGACGCGATTTTTATTTAATACTAGGACGGTAATTTATTAAACATTAAAATGCCGTACTTAAATTATGCAGATTAAAATTTTCATACGTGTTTCCTTTTAGAGATTAGATGGATTTATGTTATTTATTAAATAATATTTTCAAAAGTTGAATTCTTCGATACAAAAATGCACTTCAACAATTTAAATTAACCACGCGCGGAAATGTGATAATTTCTGCGGTAGAACCCAAAACGTGTAATTTTTCGTGGCGAAACAGGATAATGTGCTAGTTCTCGCCGCAAAGTACGGAATGTGCTATTTTTTAATCCAAAATAATCATAATTATCTGTTTTGATATGTTTAATTACACGTTTCTGGCTGATTTTAAAAGCGTTCTGGCATGTAATGTGCTGGAAACTGATCTTTTTAAAATCGGGAGTAAATCATTTATTGCTCGATATGAAATTTGATGTGTTACAGCCCACTCTGCCAATGAAGAAGCTGAATTAGGACTATTCAATTCAGTTGCTAATTCCTCAGAAGTCTATGAATTTTCGAAGGAGGCAAAATTCTGAATTTCTTCTAAATTCGGAGAAAATTCTACATTACTTTCGGTGATATTGGAAGAAGATTGCGAACTTGTGCCAAGTGACACATATGAGTATATTGGTAACGAGAAGATAAAGACAAGACGTTGAATGTGAAAATAATTGTGAACTAGTTCCAGGTTAAACATCACTAGTGGGGTACTAACAAAGTGGATTGCAAATGTTAAATGCGAAGAACTAGCATCTAATGATGTTCTGGCTTCCTGAACGGAACGATTAAGTGATCTTTTAGCACGCTTATTCAATTTCAATTTGCCAGTCATTGTTAAAGTAATGAAGAAAATAGAAATAAACTGACTGTAATGTAGAAAAAATAAAATGCAACACTGGTTTCAGAACTATAGAGATATAGAACTTACCTGCAGAATATATGGATGTGTTCCAAACCAAACGCCAAAGAAACACACTAAACACACTAACTTTAAATACGTCGACTAATACTAACAAAAACACACACAATAAAAATACTACGAAAATACGATAAAAAACACTAAAATTACGATAAAAGGCACTATAAAAATACGATAAAAACACAATACAAATAAGATAAAAACACGATAAAGGACACTATAAAAATATTATAAAAATACTAAAACTATGTAATATAAAGCGAAAATACTAAAACTGACTATGTAATATAAAACGAAAATACTAAAACTATGTAATATAATACGAAAAAAATAGGAACAAACTAGAGACTAATAATAAAATGAAAAAATCTGTGTATGAAAAGTAGCGAAAAATAGCATGCGTCCCCTGCGATGGTTCTGCGATAACTGCCGCAGTTTCCTTGCTACCTGTAGGCTCCAAGGAAACCTTGCCACTCCCCACTACGCGGCACAACCCTTATCCTGCCGACGCGCCACAGTGGGGTATTTTGCCCCGAAACCCGGACATGGCTATTTTAAAATCTTCAAACTCTCATAATTTTGCTAAAATTCATCCAAAGTTGATGAAACAAAAACCATTTTACAGTTTAAACTTTTTACTTTTCGACTCCTTAAACCAATTTTATCGAAATCAGTATCCAGGGGGTAAAATCCGCCCTTAAAGAGAAATGTGCTAAACTGTAAAAGTTTCTTGATGTTTGACAAGTACTGCGGAGTGCAAAACAATATTTTTTTAATTTTTATGTATACTATCGGAAAGTATGATCCTTTGCCTTCGCGATAAGCCGAACCTCATAAAAAAGATGTTTTTTAACAAAAGTACAGCCATTTAAAAAAAGCTACATTTTTAAATGTTTTTACAGAGATTTTTCGTTTACACAAATTGCAAGCTCAGGGGGAAGAAGTAAATCTATTATTTCATTTAGAAATTGCATCTTGACAGCTTTTTTTGTATAAATTTTATGTCGTCTCGCGTCATTAGTTTAATTCCAGATGAACTTGTAGCTTGCACCGAACAATTTGTTGACATTATAATACCTATATGTATATATATTTTCGTTAAATAAGTAACATCTGAATAACAATAGCGGAAAATATCTACATAGTTCATGTGACAAATGTTTTAGCGTACTTTCCAAGTACAAGTAAAATGAAATTTAATATAAAAGTAAAATTAAAACAGCACTTAAATATGAACTTAACTAATAAACTTAATAAACGCAGGATAAATATATATATAACACACACTAAATATAGGCTACACAAAACAACACTTTAACTCAATAAAATGTAAGAAAAACTAAAATATAACATATAAGTACGTAAAAAGAGCTTTGAATATTTTGCCATGTAGTCTTTGATGGCACTGTTTCATCTGAATGCGGACAGAATTTCATAAAATGTTTATATTATGCTGTAGATAAATCTTTTACTAATTTTAAGTCCTCTACTTTATATCTGCATTCAGTTGAAACAGTGCCATCAGAGACTACACGGCGAAATATTCAAAGTATTTTTTACGTACTAATATGTATATTATATTTTAGTTTTTCTTTCATTTTATTAAAATAATACATATTTGTCCATAACTTAAACAGTTCCATTGAAGCGTTCCTTAACAACACCTCCCGGAGGCCTGGCGAGCGCGACCGTACAGGCGCGGCGTACGGTAAACCGCAGCAGTTCTCGATTGTCATTTCTAGCTAAATTAGCTATCAAACTTAAATCCGAAAGAATCCGGAACCAATTTTTTTGCACTGTCATCACAAACCTTTATCAAATGTAATGGCACCACCAAAAGCAGTTAACAGGGCTTAGCAGTATAACAAAATCGTTAATGAAATCTTATAATCGTGAAGAAAATTTACTGAATTCTCGATTATCTTCAAATGTTAATAACTGTGCAAATATATATGATGAAAAAGTAAAACCTTTTGGAAAGTGTAGTATATACCTACCTGAAAAGCTTCCATAATGCAAGAATTGACAAAATTTCTTTACAACATGTAGAAAACTCTAATAAGCCAACGATGTTTCAGAGGACGGTTAAGAAAGAATCGCGAGCTCTAAAATCTCTTAACTTTCGACGAAGCTTGTTGCTTCATTAGTGCACAAATGAAAAAAAACAATATTCATATATTGTTCCTCAGATATTCAACTGCCTGGAACACCAAAAATTTTACGGTTTAGGCAAAATTTTTAAAATCGATTTATGTCTGGGTTTTCGGGCCAAATACCCCAGTGTGCGACGGATATACCTCTGAAGACTTGCTAGCAAAGCTCTTTAAAGCAGAAAAGCAGAAGAAATTGACTTACTAAATCGACTAAACTTCGGCAGTTTAAACCCGAAAAAAACGCTAATACAAAGAAGCAATGATCTAGAGTACAGTGATCAGAGAACAGAGTGTGGTTACTGAAAAGATCAGAATTACTACTGCATCTTTATTCGCATCCTGATCTATTTCCTTCAATTCATTTATTATGATATATTTTTTTTCAAATTATCCAACGTTGGTTTTCGAAATAAAAATTCATAAGTACAATCCAAATATCAAAATATATAATAGATAAAAATGTAATTTTGGTTTTAATTAAAAATACATTTATTGATCTAAAAAAAGATTCAATTTTTGTTTTAATCGAATAAAAGTATGGAAAAGTATGGGCGCTCACGGGCAAGTCCCGGCACTAGACGAACGCGCTCGGCCTCAAACTTTAGGTACGTTTTTCCCGAAACAATTTTTCAAGCACTATCGCCACAATAACAAATACAATTCTTGATCGAATCTAAAAATTTAAACGGGCCCTTAATTTTGATTTGCGACAAATCGGAATCCAGAAAAATCAACCTCGCGGTGATTGCGTTCATGCCAGACAATTGACACACGCGCTCCGTCTTGCATTACAACTATCGACTGTAAACAAGTATGTAAATCGAACAGCAAGAAGGAACGTGTATCGTGGCCTTTAAAGTACCTAATACATATACCACGCTAAATCGATCACTTTTTTACCTCGATGTCTGGGATTATGTTCAAAATCGAGTATGACGTAGTTCGCGTGAAATTAAAGAGAGTTTGAGTTTGAGGGTGTTCAGTATTAAAACCTTCACCTCGCGCTGACCGACCGTCTTTTACGCAAATCTGCGTTGTACGTGTTGGCAACGACCTCAATCACAGGGGGGTGACAATAAGCAGAGACAGGAAATAGTGATGATCGTCGGCGGCGCAAGCCCGCTAATATTCGGAAAATCACAGGTCAGGCCTAGGCGACTTCGCGTACGGCGCGCAGTGGGCTGAAAACCCGTTTTTTGTGGGTACAACTTTAAACTGTCCACGGAATATCACACCTCGTTTAGCGTCCAAATACACTGTGGACTGTATCGCAGAAATAATTGTTAATCATATACCTAATGCAGTGTATCGTTGGTGGTTCTGGCTGTGTTAATCGCGACTGCAAGCCCTGCCTTTGCAAATGTTCATTATATTTGTTTGAACTGAATATAACGTCTACTTTTGCAGAAGTAAAGTTACAAGCTCTACTTGACCACACCCAGATAGTACAGGACGTTTTGAAAACGTCCATTTTACGTCCATTTTAGGTCTGAACGTCCATGGCTTAATTTGTGAAAATTGATGTTTGTAAGACGTCCTGAACGTCTGACCTGGACGTTTTTAAAACGTTTTTGTGCTATCTGAGCACCATGTCGAAAGCTTGTTGAATGTACAAAAGACGTTGTTTCTATGAGAAAACAGTAAAAGCAATGTTAATTACTTTAATTTATCCAGTAACACGCTTCCTGAATGAAATTAAGACCAACAGAATCTTATAGAAGGTATTGGTGAATTAATGCCAAGTTTTGGTGGGCTTTTGCCCCACCGTGCGCCAATCCATTTCATTTCTTTATACAAATTAGTATGTACAAACTGTTCCAGTCAACGTGATTTTTAATAAGTATGAGTATAGTCAAGGGCGAATGGGCCCGTGCTGTTCTACTTTCGAGGGTTTTACGGTGGAGATGTACGCTGCATCTGGCTTCGAAAGGGGATGCGTAAGCTGAACAGTCCTGGCGGTGCAGGCGATTTTCAGCTGGAAATTTGGTATTTTTGAAGCGAAATTTCTTCGTTTCTTTGCGACTAGGCAATCGCTTGCTCTCGAAGCGTTCGTTGGGAAACATTTGCCTACCAGATATGTCGATAAGGGGCAATCGACACCGTGCCGTTTTTCAGGGATTTCGACTTTCGCCGCTATCGTGTCTCGGTTCTCAGGTAAAAGGACTTTATGATTTTCGGCATACTGTCGGGTTTTTCCCCCGAGGTCCTCGGTGAGTCGGGCTATAGCCAAGCTACACATCTGGCAACCAGACTGCCACAGGTAAGTATTTTTCGCGCGTGGATACGGTTACTTTTATTCCGGTGATTTTTCGCGACCGTCTTTTTTGCGCGTTTTCGGCGTCGCTTGGTTCTAACACAGACGAGGTATGGAATAGACCTATCACCTTATGGGACTTCGTGTCACCATCGACGAAGTATAGAATAGACCTATCACCTTATGGAACTTCGTGTCACCACCCAAACTGTATTACCGACCCATAACTCGATGACTGAATTTAGCGGCCTCTGCTCATGAACAGCATCCAACTTAGGAACTACTCTGAAATGTGTTGAAATGCTGAAAGGTGTGCGTGCTTGTATACGTGTGACTTGTTTAGAGCGAGAGTTTGACAGAGGACAGGCTTTTGTTACGCTACGCTTTGGCTCGGTTTGTCAGCGACTCACGAGGATTCACGTGGATTTTTCTCCGAAAATCTATTTCGGTGATCTCTTCTTGAAAGCTTATACAAGCTATAAATTGCAAGATGACATTGATTGTTAGTACTTTACGTGTAGTGGAACACTTAACTAACATTTTCGCGAGTCGTATGTCAAAAAATATTAAAAATTGACGCTGTTACTGACATTCCCACAAATCTCTGCACTCCGCGCATGTCTAAATAGATGGTGCCCATCCTACGACACGTATAAATCAATGAGAACAAGGAATCCAAACGTTTTTTTTTAATTTATATTCGTAGTTTTCGGCACCCGAGGAGATTTTGCAATAGTTTATTTATTACTTGGGAACGATAGATTAGTAGTTAAAACTCTACGTTTCGTTACAAATTGATTGGCCCTTTCCATATTAACTATTGTATGGATTTAAAAATTATAAAGAACATCTCCGATGTAAGTACCCGAGCGTATCGCTTGCGTTAAGGTCTGTTTTCATTATTCCTAGATATGTACATATGAGAAAACAGTTATGATATTTTTTAAAGCACAAGTAAAAAAAAAGTTTCTGTTTTACGGACGTCGCGACTCGCGTGTGAGATAAAATGGGAGGGAAACGGCACGGAGGTCCTTTACGCGACAAACGATCATTCTGGCAGCGGCAACAAAGTATAATACTACATTGTCTTCTTGCATTCTCCGTGCGTCTGATTTTCGCATGTCGATGTCGGTCCACGGACAAGCTAGGCTTCTAGATTTTACTTTCTTCTATAAATTCTGCAAAAACCGTAATCAGTAGCTAAAAGCGGAAAACATGTATGTATACATGCTAAGCTAATCATAAGGTGAAATTTTTACATTCTCTGTTTCGGCTCGATTCGAGCATTTATGGCATATTAGTGAGATTTTTTTAATAAAAAGAAAATCAAATACGACGTGATTCGGGCAAGTAGGTAAATACGGGTCTGTCCCGTATTTCATTGTTCCCGTGAAATATTTTACGGAGTAAAATAAACCATTACCTACCCACTTTTTTCATGTTTTATTTAATTAGCATTTAAATGTTCCGTATCAAAGCTTGACAATTATGGCAACCCTAAAAATAAATCACTACCTACCCACTTTTTTCATATTTTACTTGTTTAGCATTTAAACGTCTCGTATCAATGCTTGGCAATTATGGTAACCCTATACATATGAGAAGGTGGTGAAAGAAACGAACTCTTTTTTATATGAAATATTCCCTTTTTATTTATTTATTAAAAGATATCATACAAAAGACAAAAATAATATAACTATGTAATATTTGTAAACTCAGTTTCTTCTCACGGTCATAATTTCTTCCTTATATAGCATCTTAGGCTGTAAAAAGAATAAAATGTATAAAGTATTAGGGAAGAGATCATTTAAATAACAATATTAATAGTGTTAGTTAAAATTATCCATTTGGACTATTATACTTTTCGATATAATGTATTTTAATATATAAAGCAGAAAGTTTATGCTTGTGTGTTTGTCTGTCGTGTAAAAACATTTGAACGGTAAACTCTTGCAACACCTTAAAAGGTGTCTCATTATGCCTGGCTAGTCCAAATGAATGTAACTATTTTAAAAAAAAATTAAAAATTTTTTTCTTGAAAATCAGAATTTAAATTTCGGGCGAAGCCGAGTATGTAGCAAAGCTAGTGTATGTACAGTGGCTCACAGCTATAACCGTACACTCTTTAAAATTGCATAACATTTTTAAAATTGATCCAAACGACCTGAGTTGTTTTCAGAAGCTAGAAGGATTAGTTTGCTAAGTGAGGTGTTCCGTCGTTTTGAAAAAAATGCCATTGGTCGGAATAGCAAAAAAGAATAGTAAAGGTCGTTTCTTCTTTCGTCATTTCTGTTCGCTAATTTTGGGAATTTCGCGATTTTCGATCTTATTCTGCGATCTTTATGCGTTTATAGTTCAGAGCAACGTTAACAGATTTTGATGAAGTTTTAGACATGTATACAACTTACTTAAATCTGTAAAAGGTCTTTTTTTAATATTCATTACAGGCTCAGGAAAAAGTTGGGAAAAAACAACCTTTACTATTTTCTTGCTACTCCGACCAATTGCAATTTTTTTAAAATGACGAAACACGCCACTTAGCAAACTAATCGTTCTAGCTTCTCAAAGAAACTGAAGTTGTTTGGACCAATTTTAAAAATGTTATGCGATTTTAAAGAGTGTACGATTATGGCTGTGAGCCACTGTATGTATGTATTGGGTTGGTGCATAATTATCAGGCGTTTCTTAAACAATATTTATTATGAAAAAAAGAAACAGAAAAATTAAACAATAACATTTTGAAATGATTATTCCAGAGCGTAGTCACCATCTACTTCAATAACTGCTTCCCATTTGCTTGGAAGACCGGCGAATTTTTATTAACAAATAACCCGCCAATACAAACGCCTGATAATTCTGCACCAACCCAATATATTCCGGACTGTAGACAGACCTGGAATCATTGGTTTGAAGTTGGAATCGATTGATATCATCTACGGATTCAAGTACCAAAGTACCCTATATATCATATTTACGGAGCTTGAGATCATTATTAAAGTTCTATCAAATATCGTAACTCAATATCCACAAAAGCTCTGCCTTTCTTTCATCTTAGTTCCTCTATCGCTTTATAGTTTGTCAGGTTAATATAGATTTAAAAAAATAAAGCGATAGAGTTAACGGGGTGGGCCACCCGAAGGCGTGAAAGAAGGTCTTCGCCATCCCAGAGTATGTTCAATGTTAATACATATCCAAGCCATTCACCGAAAACAAGGAAAAGACAAGAAAAAAATAACTTATTTTTTAGAAAAATAAAGCCTTCCACCGAATAATATAACACTGAAAATACTCGAAATCATGCACAAGCCAAAATATACAGCATAAGCATAAGGTGAAAGATATAGAATGAGCATGAATGAAGATAGAAGCAAAAGGTAGGGCAGGGATTTGTTAAAAAAAGACAAAGTTTTCAAACATGCTTTAATGTCGATAATTTTGAATAGTTTTTACGTAATGATGCTCCCACACATCTTAATTGCTCACCGAGCCATACTGTATCTTTATGTATTTTTACCGTTAAAGTTATATACACCATTTCTTTACGATGAGCAGCGCATTCATCTTGAGTAAACCAATTTGGATATTTTTCCTCCACTACACGGGAGATAATCGAAAATAGTTTGTCCAATATGAATGCTTCGCTGCGTAACGCGGGATAATGAACATCGAAAACTTTAGATATAATACGAAAAATAAACGAAAACTGTTGCGTTGGAACGCAAAGGTGTCCAAAATCAACATTATCTGCAACAATATATGCACGAAAAGATATTAGTATTTGCTCGTTGCGACAAAAGCTACTGTTACTATCAATGAATGTGGTATAACATATATCACACCGCGACTTTTCGACACTTTTTTTAGCAATGTACCCAGCAAAATATTCAAGCGCACATGATTCTAAGGAGCACACCGATGTTGATAGTTCATCAATATTAATCTCAATGTCTACATCTGTACTAATACTATCATCATCGGTGTACTCTTCAATATCATGTAATGCAGCATCAGGTGACAACGTGGCTGGTTCACATTGTGATATAGAATCTCCCGGTAATAACGGTGCGTCGTAATCTCGCATGCAATTTCCAGTATCTAAACTATGATCCAAAGTTAATAAAATATTTTTTCTGATCGCAAGACGCACCGCTTTTACTGAGGGATTATGGTTGTGAGTGCCACCGTGCATCCGCAGAACAGAGAAGAAGTTTTCTGTTGGATCCGTGTTAAGTCGCGACGTTAGTAAAAATGTAATACCTTCTTCTTTTAAATCATTCCACAGTTGCAGAGTGGTATTTATAGATTGCCGTAACCCCAAGAAACATGGAGGTGTTTTCAAACCATTAGGAGTTATCGTATACCAATTGTTCATTTCATTTAATTGTGAAATTAAATTATTTTGAACATTGTCATAAAGTCGCGAAAGAGCACACTTGTTTGGGTTGGGATCACGGGCTGATCTACTATTCAAATTATCAAACAAATCATTTAAGGTTTCAAAGAAACTAGCCGTGTGTTGAACGGTTGTTGTTTTTATGCTACCTGTTAATGAAGCGGTGAACAGAGCAGACGATACCCTTTTGCTGAAAACTAGGAGAGCTAGCTTACATTTCATTTTTGAAAGAATTTGGCCTTACATGCTTCTCGGACAATTTGTAAGCTGCTCGAGTATTTTTGTCCTTTTCTAAATTCCACAAACATATTACATTGGACCACGAAACAATAGATCCATTAATTGAAAAATCATGCTTCAATAAATTGTTTCTGATGCTTTTAAATAAATGTAAAAAATCAAACAAAAAATAAATTTTTTGGCCATTTCGTTCAAAATATGGATTTTGTATAGATGATCGGTCGTCTGCTATGCTCTGATTACTGCTTCCCTGATCGGAAACAACCGCTCTGACTTTTAAACCAGTTGCATGCAAAGCATCTAAAATCTCATCTAAAATTGTAGACAAAGCGTCTCTCTTGACTCCTGATTTTGAAACGAAGAAAGCCAGTGGTTGTTTCCAATTAGTGAATAGCCCGCGTAGCATAAAAACAAGAACCTGTGTACCCACCGCTAAATTTCTACCCAAAGATCCCAAGTCTTCGAAACCTTCAATGATTTGTTTAGTTGGATGGAAATCTAGACATTTTTTGATTGCCATTTCATCAAACAGAAGTACGCAATTACGATCTGCGGCTTCCATATACGCAGCTTTAATTTTGAGCGCGGTAAACAAAGGTTGGCATATGCCAGGCCAGATATCTATTTTCCCGAACCAGCGAATGATTGTAACTGGACTCGGAAGATGAAAACCGAAAACTTCGCGCATCTTATTATACAAAGCTGGCGAAGTGTAGTGCATTGTCATGCAAATCTGCTGTTCGCTACGTGTATAAATTTGTTTCTTCGACTTAAATAATAGTAAACATATAAAAGTTAAAATAAACCCAGAAGCTTTTTTCGCGATCGCTTTCTTCAAGCATGTATCATTTATACTACCTGAAGAAAGTTTATCTTTTAAACGATTGATTACTCTGCACTTCGCCCGTACTTGCAAGCGAAGAATATTAGATTTATTCTTCTCTTGCTTTAACTGTTTTTCCATTTCCATCAACCGTTCCTCCAAATTATTGCGTTCTTCTGTTGATGAACTGGCTTCAATTTCCATACTTACGTCGCTATAGGTATCGTTGAAACACATTTTAGGCACGGCATCTTTCCGTAATTGCCCGGATACGTAAAAACTACTTTTCAAAAAATGCCGGCTACATATACACTTTTTTCTCAATTCCGCGTTAGTCACTTCCACCCAATCATCTAAGCCACAGTTAACCAGCCACGTTATGCATCTATCATTGTCATTTACCGGGAATGAATGGAATGTAGTACCGTCAGTTACATTACGGTTTACTAAATTGCAATTAGGATATACACATTTTTTATAATGTGTTTTACGAGCCTGATTCTCCATTACTGATAAATATACAAATTAATGAATGAAGAAAAGAATCAAATGATGCAAATGATAAAGCGTAGAGAAGTTTTACCTAATACTGACTTGGATACACAAACAAGACTGCTCCGAATACCAATCTTCTAGACGGCTTGTAGAAAACTGACTTTGTTTCGACTGATGATCGTTGAACGGTGTCGCCCATAGCCGACCACCGAACAAAAGAAACGCGTTGCAAGGAAAGAAACAAACAAACGCTCTTTTCTGGAGATTCATTTTCGAGATATCGGCCGTCAAAATTCAGGAAGATCCGACTTCTGGGGCGCGGTGTTTAAACTTTAAATCCCAGTCAGCTAGGGCAGCTGAGCGCGCGGCCGCACGTACGCGAGAAGCACCGCCGTGGAATTCAACATATTCTTACACTGCTTTAAATCATTCTTCACACAGTGAAACCACACAATTCTTTTACTATCATTGTTTCACACATATTTATTATGCAATAATATCACAGTGGCCTAATATTTAATCAGAGCCGGATTTACCATTCAGGGGCCCTAGGCTAAATATTTGGTGGGCTCTCGGTTAAATCTAAAAAATAAAATGACGCTGATTTGACTTTTTTTATCATAATACTCGTATAATCTAAATAAGAATTTAATTTCAAAATTAACATTGAATATCAAAACTAAACATAAAATTAACATAAATAAACATTAAAGATACAAGTTAATAAAGATAATATAAAAAAATGCTAATTTTTCGAAGAAAATATTTAGAATGAGGGGCCCCCAGCTAAACAGGGTCCTAGGCTTCAGCTTTCTTAGCCTAAGGGTAACTCCAGCACTGCATATATACCTACACATATAAAAATAATTATAAGACACATTTTATGCTAGAAATATTACTCTTCATTACATATTAAAAATAATTGTGATTTTGCTTTTTGCCAGTCTTTTAGTGTATTGTAAATCAATAGCATTTTTAATCGTGAATAATGCATAGAAAACATTGCCCCCAATAGTTTGAAATCTTTGTACGCAATTTCGTAATACATACGTAGAAGTAAATTTCGACTCGTAGAGGTCGGAGTTCTTCTAAATTCGAATTGTAAAGGTGAAATACATAGTTTAACATGCATAATGTAGTTCCAGTTAAGAAAATTTTATTTCGAGCGGAAGGGAATGAAGAAAATTTTCGTCTTATAGAGTTTTTCGAGTTATCGTGATTCAGGTTATCGAGGTTCGACTGTATTAGCAAATACCTTGTCACGGGCATATAAGTGTATTGTAATATTTACAAGATATATGTGAGATACGAATGTTTCTATTCGTTCATTTTGTAGAATATCTAATCAACACTGCTTTCAGGAATTAATCTATACTTCTGGTTCGGTGGACATTTGTAAAAAAATTGCCGCAGAATTGGTTACGACATTGACAATTAATGTTAAATTCTTTTTACATCAACGTGTTCCACTCAATAAGAGAAAAAAGTTTTAAAAAAACCATGTGCCGCACCATTGCGACGGAAAATATTGTTAAAATTTACGCAAAAACTAAAGTGCGTATATCGTTTTCTTCTCGCCTTTACAAAAACAAAGGCCAAATGGTAATCCATATAGTGATCTGCAAAAATATAGCTGGGCTTCGATATGAGTGTAAGTTCTAAAAAAAATTCTGACTTCGTTTTCCTTGGGTGTGAGTTCAAGTCCATGTTGCACGGTTTAATTTTTTCATTGGTTTTACTCTTTAAACTAATTTTTTACGGTTTAATTGTTTTTTTCAATGTACCTATATCAACAACAAGCATACAATCAAAGCAGAAATGTATTCTTGAGATACCGTTCTTACTAGTCTCCAAATATACTTTAAATTCTAATTGTAAGTTATTTAAATAAATTTTTACATTATCACTTTATAGGACAAAGAGGAGGATAATGTATAAGCAACGGATTCATACGCAATCGGAGTAATTGTAGGAAGGGTGTCGTGTTTGGCTTTCCTTTCATCCGGAAAATATCATACAATATGTTACAAATACCGTGATGAAAATAAAACAGAAAATATAAAAATTTAATTTTTCAATAGTATAGATGGTTTCGTCCTACACGCATTCCCGCATTTGGCTACTGATCGCTAGGTACCTGGCCGCGCGAACGAGCTGTGGCACGAATAATTTTTTTCGTATAAATAAGCGATCAGGCCCGTCGCGCACGTGAAGGATGCAGTATCAGAAGTCCGAAAGACGGAGCGAGACAAAGTCAACGCATCGGCTGTTTCACGTCTGTCAGCACTCAACCGATGCACCAAACTATTCATTACTTAGGAAATACATACATACATACAGATGTACATACTTAAGAATGTTAGAGACGGTGCAATTTTAATCGTTAATATCCTGTTAAGTTTTAGCCATTTGCTTGCAAAAACTGTTATTGGCATATTTGGCTTGACAAGTGTTACGAACTGGTAAAGATTCGTTAAGAGCAAATGCGTGATTTAGCGAGCTCTGCTTGCAAGATATTTCAAGTCGCATTGATTGTTGCCTTCAGGTGTATCGCGTTTCTGGGAACGGCGTCTGTTTAAAAAAAAAGCCGAACTTTTCGATGGCCTTGACCTCAACAATCGATGAGAAAAAAGCCGCACATCTACTGAACGTTCGCTATCGTATTATTTTCTGGATTTTAAAAAAATATGTTATTATTTTTCCTCATTCTGTACCAATTTTTTGCCGTACCTTCCTCATACCAAACTGCGTCGTAATTGGTTTCATTTTAGTAGACAAATCTGACATACAATACAGATGTTTGCATAATGATAAAAATATTGAAAAATTATTTTTCCATTAGAGGATACTGCATATTAATGGCCCTGTATTCCTTCCAAGCGCCGACCAACATGTTGTTATAAAGAGTCGGTAGCTTCTGAACAATTTTAGAAATCTATGTAAACCTGATATCTATGTTTCCATATTTAGAAAAGTGATAGGAACTAGAGGAAATGCTGTATTGCGTTGTCTCAAGCGTAAATGTTGTAAAACGTTTATAAGACCTACTCGAAAAATCCGATCTTACCATATTTTATGGAAGAAAGAAAGTCAGAAAAGCATGTATTTAGCCGCGTAATATAACATTTTTAATAGTTTTCTTAGCAGGTTAGTTAATTGAATGTCAGGGTGGCTTAAAGTAATTATTTAAACATTTAAAGACAGTTCTTCGAAATATAAAAGAAATAATTAAGGCTACAGTCCCTAGTAATAATCACACTAAATATAAAGAATTTAATGAAATTTAATGAACTTTTTTCCCGCTTGGGACCGCAAGTCAAATTTTCCGCGTACCCAAGCTCAGAAATATCGTTCCAACTGCCACTGATGTAGGGTGGGGAAAGTTCCCCTTTCATGCGGCCGCCCAGGCTAGGGAAAATGCGCAGGCTGGATGCGCGTGATTATTATGTAGTCCCCTCCTCGAAGTGACAGAAAATATAACCTATATGCTATATGACAATAAATGTTTATTAGCTATTTCGTTCCTTTACGCTACATTTGTGAACTTTTTATAACTTAACATCCTTCCAAAATATCGTTGTTACGCCGCAACGGTATATTTATGAAATTGGGTATAGCATATAGGTTATAATTTCTGTCACTTTGAGGTAGAGGTGTGACTATTGAAATGTTATCGATATTTCGATATATCGATAATATATATCGAAAAACACCGTTGTGAACGGACGAAAATATCGGTGCTGAGCCCATTCAGTGTTTTTCGGTGCTGGACAGCGCCGTGAATTTAAATACAAACAAATAGATTCTGATTGACTTTATTATACAATTAATGCGTTGCATTCTAAGCGGGAAAAGGTCTGTACCGTTGATAACGGTGCTCGAAAAGTGAGCACTGTAAAAACCGGTGCTGGACCCATTCACGGCGCTATCCAGCACCGAAGAACACCGTTGTGAATGGGCGAAAACATCGGTGCTGAGCCGCTGAGTATCGAAAGCGATATCTTTAAAAGTATGAATATGTATCGTTGCTTTACAATGTCTTTAAAATTATTATTTGCATCGTTGCTGCAACAAAGTGTGTTATATTCTACCTCAGCCTCTTCTAGAAGAGGCGAATAGATCTATTCGTCTTAACAATATCTTAACGATATTGTCGATATATTGTTAAATATCAATAAGATATCGATAATCTATCAATAATCGATAGTCACACCTCTAATCAAGCATAGAAATCTGTAAACATGAAAATTGATGCTAAAATCAAGTAGAGTCTAATAAAAGTCATGAATTTGGCAAACATAAACAAATTAAGCTAAAACTTATTATTTCGATGAAATGTACTAAAAAAATGACGTTATGAATAGGAAATTTTGATTTTTTAACCACGAATAATTACACTCATCGACTTCATAAATATATCGTTGAGGCGTAATAATAATATTTTGGAAGGATGTTAAGTCATAAAAAGTTCACAAATGTAGCCCAAAAGAATGAAATATCCAATAAACATTTATTATCCTGTAGCATATAGGTTAAGTATATTTTCTGTCACTTCGAGGGCAGAAAATCCACTCTTCGAAGTGACCGAAAATATAACCTAACTAAGAGATTGTACAAATGTTTATTACGTGGTTGTATTTATATAATATTTCTAATCGAAATTTATGGAAATAAGTGCAAATTATGCTTCTATCAAAATGTATTAGTAAACGGAATTATGCAACATGTTTCTTGAAATTAGTCTTAACGTTCATGCCGTTTTAGATTTTAAACGTTTCCGATAAGATTTAATTTCAATTCCTACCACTCGTAGCATTGTAATCTTATTTTAGACTGAATCGATAACGTTGGGTGTGACACGAAAATGGTAAGGGCGCTCGCGAGCCCCCCGAGCGTGTGACACAAAATTACATTCCGTGATAGGTCTATTCTATACCTGGTCTGTGCCCTAACCTAGAACTACATATACTAGATATACAAAAACTGTACGAAAACATTATGAAAGCTGTATAAAAACTAAATGAAAACAATATAAAAACTGTATAAAACCTGCTTGCAAACATTAGGTCAAAAACATTTAAACAAATGCATATGTTTTTTGTTTTCCATTGTTCTGGAAGCATTCATAAACATTTGTATGTATGGAGATATAATTAGGCTTTACGTGTTCGATCTATCCATACTTCGTGGATGGTATGGGTTATTTATAGCGAATTCGGACGGTCGCACTGAGTGCGACTTTTAGCCAATTGGAAGCGAGAAAACTCGCACTCAGTGCGCACTAGTGCAGGTTGCCGAATCTGCTATTAGACAGCGGTTACAATCCCTGGTTTCCTTTAACTAATCTCTAAAATAACACACAGATGTCTTAAAAACATATTTTAAACGCTTCTTCCAGACCTAACCAAAACGTTATAAAAACGTCTTACAATCGTCTGTTTCAGACGTAACCAAAGCGTATTCTGGACGTTTTAAAAACGTCTGCAAAATACGTCTTTAAAACGTCCAGAAGATGTTTTAAAGACGTCCATTTTCACAAATCAAGCCATGGACGTTCAGACCTAAAATGGACGTTTTTAAAACGTCCTGTGCTATCTGGGAAGGTAGCATGTATTAGACCGGGTTGCTCTACTGCCCAGATAGCACACGTCGTCTATAAGTCGTCTTTAAGACTTATAGATGACGTGTGCTATCTGGGTGATAATACATAGCTGTAAGATTTTTGTGTTAAAAACATTCCTTTCCCCCACAGCACTAAAACGTATCTTATACGTAACTGCTGCGTAACCATCAATTTTTGGTTACGTCACGTGGGGGTCACACGAAGGTATCATCAGGATGGAAATGTCCGCCTCATTTACATAACAGTACGCGTCACATTAAGGTCATACTTTTATATAAATTTTACCTTTCTCTGTTATGTCTCTGTTACGTAGCAACAGGATAATAACAATAACTTTATTGTTACGTTATGGATAATTACACTATTGGTATTTGGAAGGATTATTTTAATTAAAAATATATATTTGAAAAGAAAAAATATTTGAAAAACTATATATATGTTTATTAATGTTTTTTCTCCTCTCTGCACTTCCTCTGCGATCCTAGACAGAACCATTCCGCTGCTTCTTTATTAAAGTCGACCTCGCGGAAGTCCGAATTGCTATCTATTATTTTATCTGAATAGAAAAATAATATTGTATATATTAGCTCGCAGTTTTAATATAAAGGGTTCATAAAATAAGTGTGTAAATACCTTTTATTATTCGCACCATTTGTAATTGTGATATGTTGATTTTATTCTTCCTCCCTTTCCACGTGTATAACGCAGCAAATTCTGTGCTAAAAAGTTTGCTGAATATTTGCCGAACATTATCTGCCGGCGATTTCCCACCGAATCTATCTGTATAAATAAACTGCAAAAGGAAACACGAAATAACATATCTGAATCAATCATTTTATGTAATTGAATGTTAACACATGCATTTTGTATTGAATGGATAATATTTCTCTTTTACTTACAAATTCCTTAGCAACTGTTGCATTTTTTAATTGTTCCTCAAAATTTGTAACATCTTGTAAAAGTATTCTTCATATCTTTCCATTCATCCACAAATTTTTGCATCAATTCATTTGCTGACTTTGGTTTACCACGACCATAAAATATTCTCACTATATAAACCGATTTGAAAATTTCTTCGGACATCAAAATTGGCCAGAACACATTCGAAGAAGATCTAGAAAGTGGTAAGCCATCAATATTTAATGATAGCTCTATATTGTTAATTCTCATATTTTCTCTTTCATACATTTCAGCGATGGAAATAAAAGTATTTTTTAAGCCAAAGTGCAAATATTCCCCTCCCTGAATGTTTTCACAATTGATGGAACGAGGAGTTCCCACTAGTGTGCGTGCATCTTTCGGTAAATGAAAAGTTGGTGCATATGAAGATAACAGTTGTAATAATTCATTCATTGCTTTATGTGTAATGTTATTATTTACTAATGAAATTAAAATTTTTCAACCGTATTTATAGAGAATCCAAAAAAACCAAAGTGATATCGGCGCATTAACTTATAACTTAGCTGATATAACTTTGGTTTTTTCTTTGGGTTATTATTTACTGCCCAACTAGCCAAATCCATTCTTAAATTTTCCCATTTTGGTTTGTCTGTCTTATTAGAACCAGTATTCAATGATTCTTCACTGCTCATATTGGCATTATATTCGCATTGATATTCTTCGTTTTCTAGTAAATCCTTATGAAAATGTGCAAAACTTTGAATGGAGAGTGATTGTGCAATATCTTGAACAGAGTGTGATTGTGAAGTATCTTGAAAGTATCCATTTTCTGATACTGGATCACTAAGTTCTGTAAAATCTTGGATATTATGCCTGTTTTCTTTATCCTTGTCTTCAATTTCATTTATTCGATACTTCACGTATTGGTCGACTATCCTCCTTTAATGTCGAGAAGAGTATGTTTTAAAATCTCTTCTCAAACGTTTTCTGTCTGACATATTAATTCAAATATCTATCCAACTTAACCTAAAACCAAAGTAATAATTGTTTATTCTTTATTATTAATTATTTAGATTTTGCACTTTAAACATACCGATGCTAAACGCAGTCCTTATTTTAACACGTTCCGCGCAGGAGTTTTGCAGCAGGAAAGGATACCACGTTTCGAAGGTCATGATCAGTCACGAGCAACCGGTAAATTATATTTATCGTTCATGTCGCTGTTATGTTCTATTTATGAAACAAAAATTACGCAATACTTGTGACACCTACGTTCCATGACATTTACATCTGGATTAATATGTTGCCTATACGTAAGAAGAATTACGTAAAAATTATATGTTTTGTGTGACTTTTCAGTTATGTTCATAGGTTATGTTGCTGCTATGTTCTATCTATGTAACAAAAGTTACAGAACATTGTGACACCTGTATTACGTAGCGGTTATATTTTGTACATGTAACAAAAGTTACAGAATTTGTGACTTCCATGTTACGTAGTATTTCCAAGTTGTGCTGTGGGGATTGTAAATTTTAAAATCTTAATTTAATTATTATTATACCGTTGTTAAATGTTACGATCAAATTTGGCATATTTATCAAGATACTAATTAAAGTATATGTACTTGTAATCGTATTACTACTTAGGGAATTGTAAATTTAAGGTTAAGGTTAAAGTTTTTTTTCTCTCTCTTGTACATTCTTTTTTCAAAAGAAGACGTGTCAATATTCAATCTCATACTGCCCAACGAACTTTAAATCTGTCATTGCAAGTTTAGAAAAGTTGTTTTATGAAAACACCTTTTTTTCATAAGGGTGAAGGAATGTTACGGTACCGCGTGGTAACATGTGGAAAAAGCTTAATGTTAGAAGGCTCTACATAGCCAAGTTTAGACGCGCCAAATTTAAATTGTTAAGTGAAGCAACTGAAACTATGAACAAACCATCCCAGTGAATACTACTTAGAGACGCTCGCTAAATAATATTGATTAAATATTGGTTTCGGTTGCTTTGCTATAAAATCACCGATACCACATGAAACGCTCGTTCTTAGTAAACGAAGAACCAATCAAATAATTTGTTAAATAATTAATTAAGAAATCATATGTATAATTGGATATCTTTATTAACAATTACATGTTACATTCTGGTTCTGAACGACGACATCTTGGTACATAAACACACGTTGATCAACGCCCAAAGCAACTAAACGTATTCTTTAATTTGTCCTACTTTAAAATATAAACTAAAACCAAGTTACAACACAAATAAGTTTGCGTCTATTTATTCAAGCCTTTGCTAATAATTATCCGAAGAAGCTGGAGACAAACACCAAGGGCGAACGTGAACAGAGCGGATCTGCGCTCCACGGGCATCGAACCCATCTGCTGTCACCAAAAACTGTTACGTGATGTAGCAGGGATTTCTTCAAAAGGCGCAGATGGGTTCGCTGCCCATGGAGCGCTGATCCGCTCTGCTCACGTTCGCGTCGGGTATTTTCCCTCCAGTCTCTTCGTATATCAAGAGGCAAGGTATGGAACAAATTAACTGAGACTTGTTTCAGTTGTAATTAGTTTTGGTTTAATATTTAAAAGGTAAGACAACTTAAGGAAATCGAGTGATTGCTTCTAGCGTTGATCAACGAGTGAGAGTACAAAGATGCCGTCGTCAGAATTGAAAATGTAACATGTTTTTGTTAATAAAGTTATCCAATTATAAAAATACTTTCTTAATTAATTATCTAACGAATTGTTTGATTGGTTCTCGCTACATTAAGAACGAGCGTTTTACAAGATATCGGTGATTTAATAGCAAAGCAACCAAAACCAATATTTAATCAATATTACTTAACGAGCGTTTCTTGGTAGTAGCCGTTGCAAAGTTTATGTTCTTAATTTCGATTGCTTTACTCGACACTTCAAATTTGGCGCGACTTATCGACTAACACGAAGCTGTTTTCAGGTGTTACTAAATGAGACCATAACACACGCATAGACTGAAACGGAACGGTTTTCTCTGCAGTCTGCGCATAATGCGTGAATTGAAACACACCCTATATAAGCAAGAAACGCTATAAAATTTGAGCAACTTACACAATTGTTTTATATGAATTAATAGTTTGAAGTGTCTAGTTTTTATTAGTATGGCCGAGAAAGCATAAATTTACGTTGTTGCGTGATCACGCGAACGTAGCCACGGAAATGTATGTAATCGATAGATAAATCAGGAGCGAAATTTGAAAGTAGATGTTGTGTGTGTGATTGAGAAAGCATTATTAAGGATGTGCGATGCGGGTGGCATACGTGGGAAAGATCTTGGGCAGAGCTCGAAAACAGGAAGAGGACACCAATTAACAGACCCCAAAACGAATCGCGAGTTTCTTCTAAGTCACGTAATCTTTTGAGAAGGCCTTGTCCTTTGTTAGTCTTTAGGAGTGTCGATTGACTCCAGAAGTGTTGGCGACGTTGAGAAAGTCATAAATTTCCTTCAAGGGTTGTTTTCTCGATCCTCGGAGTAGAGCCTACTTTCTCTTCCCACGTGGGCACCCCGCTGTGTAACGGAAAAGCGCGCTTCCACCGAGTTTCCACCACCACCCGAAGACGGAGGGAAAGATGGACGCCGATTCGCGGGGGCGTACGGACATCCGAAGGACGGATCTGATGCATCCTCCATCCTGATTGGACTACGAGGATCTATGGGAGGACTAGGAGGATTCGGCCAACGACTTCAGCGAGGACCTCGGAGGATCTTTTGAAATGCTACATTCATTCCGTTTTTAACCAGCTTCCCGAACAGTTCAAATAAAAGTCCAAAGTTTAACTTAGCAATAGTTCTTGTACAGTGTTTTATTTGAAACTCCCGCACTCCGACGAGCAGAGCGGTTCAGCGCTCCACGGGCACCAACCCGCGTTCTGATTTTAAAATCTACCGTTAAAATACGCAACAAAATTGGTGACAGCGGTGGGATTTTGAAAGAAAATGAACGCGTTAATTTCACAAACATTTTTTGAGTGATAAACTTTGCCGGCTCGTGAGTGTGTGATATATACAGTCTGCACTTCTAGAACTGTGATTTTCGTAGACTCGTGAATTGACATTGATAAGCAGCAGTTTATAATTGTGTACTCAACGTGAAAGTGCAACCTCTCTCCCTTAGGTTTTTGCACGGTTTCCCTGGGGGCAAGGGTGAATGCCGGAGATGGGTGGTTTCAGCGGCCGTGCTCGCTAATCCTGGAATCGCAAGCACCTGTTGGTATCGAAGTACACATACTGCTGATAATTACGAGCTCATATCCATAATTCCGACGGACGAGAGGAGAAATCTACCCGAGGAGCCAAGGAGCCAACGCATTCGGTGGATCAGGGAAATCATTTTCCAGGGAAAGGATCGGTGAGGGATCACCTGAGGATTGGAATTGGAACACCTATACATCAAGTTAGGATTAGTGAACTATACGTGACATCATAGAAGTGTAATCTTAGTGTATTTCTGGAATATTAGCTGACTTTTATACAGCACCTTGTTCGTAAGTTTTAATTGTAAGAGTTTATAATTATAAGAAACTATATCTTACTTGATAAGCATAGCTTAGATTTTCAAAATGCCGCCGTACAGGATCCGATTTGTAAAGGCTATACGAAACAGTAGGGCTGACTTGAGTGGTAGTGGCGCGTTTGAGGTAGAAGATTTAGTAACAGAGTTACCCGCACCGGAGTCTTCTTCAACCGTGTTACAGTCGAATGAATTGAGCGTAATATCCGCGCAAACTCCTATTCGCAGAGTCAATTTGTCTCTCCTCGATAATGAATCAACTCCCTCAGATGATTCAAATGCCGTGGAAATTACGGAGTTACCCTCTGATTCCTCGGAGACTTTATTTATGTCAATGACCTTTGCCGCTGGTTTGATTCCCCGCTTTGATGGAAAGTCCTGTTCAATAACTAAGTTTATTAACCAGTGTAGACTCGCGGATTCACGAATTAAGCCCGGAAATAGGATTAACTTACTCGCTTTGATCCGCAATAAAATCGAAGGGCATACAGATCAGCTCATATCTAACAGCAATGCCCCGACTACGTTGGACGAATTGATCGACTTGTTAAAATCCGCTTTTACTCGGTCTTTTGATGTTGATCGCGTTCTGGAGGAGTTAAAGAATTTACGTCAAAAGGATAGTGAGAGCATTGATAGTTACGGGGCTAGGGTGAATGAAATTTTAAATCGGGGTACGGAAGCAGCTAATGAGAAATTTGAGACAGAACAGGCTAAAGGTGTCAAAAATTTATTGAATCATACAGCTATAACGGGTTTTAAGAGAGGGCTACATAATCGTAGTATTAGAACCTTAATGATACGGGAGAAGGCGGATAGTTTAGGAGTAGCTATAGATGTCGCGTCTGAGATAGAGAGGGAGTTTGAATATGAGAAACGGACCATCGTCCATTAGTTTGGCTAAATAATGCGTAGGATCCCACTTCTAAAATTATGAGATGGAGAATTAAGTTAAATGAGTACGATTACAACATTGTGCATGAATTTGGTAGAGTAAACTCCAATGCAGATACATTGTCGCGCAATCCAACTGTACCTACTCAGTCATGCTTCCAATTCCCAATTGAATCCTTCACTGACAGATGAAATTCCTAATTCTTGTTCGAGGCGTCTGGAAGAGGTACTCGTCTGCGCAGACGAGTCATCGATTGCAGATTCCGAAGTGAACAAGAAGAATGACAGATTTCACGAGTACAATAATAAAGTAATGGTGGCTTCTGTTTTCCTGGCGCGCGGGAAGGCAGAAGCTGGGGAGAATGAGGTCACAGGTGAATTACTGAGAAATTTTAATGTTAATGAAGATAATACGGATTATGAGGGGTCACTCCAGCTGGACACTATGAATCAGCTTCCATTCGGACATTTGTTGGACGGTGAGACCGAACCCCCGGCAGCCGCTTCAGATTCCGTTGGAAGTGGTCCATGTTCAGTAAAGGTGCCTGCGCTCTGTCCGGCCCTTCAGGAGACATCGCAGGGCCTGCGGTATCTTGAATCGTGGCAGAGACGTGGGGAGTCTGTTAGTTTCCCAGCTTGTGCTGTGGTAGAGGCTTTGATGCCGGATATTTTCTCGACTAATGTCGTGGCAGAGGCTGACGAGCCTGATGATTTCTCGACTTATGTCGTGGCAGAGGCTGTTGGGCCTGGTAAAATAGCGACCAAGACCGCACGGAGGACTCTCGGTAGAATGACCTCAATAAAATGATCTTAATAGAATCTGTGAACGATTAATAACCTTCAGTAGAGTTTCGATGTTTGTTGTAATCACGCGAGAGTCATGAAGTGTATTTCCCATGAATAAAGAAAGGTCATGTGGACTCGCGTGAGTGTTTTCATGGCGCCGTGCGTCGTTTATTACGACCGCCCGTGTGCACCGCTCCTTTGATTATACAGCCTCTTCGCATTAGTGGCTGTGCCTTCACGTTCCACGCCAGATATGTGTGTGTGCGTGCATATGTGTGCTCATCTATCGTCCTTTATATAGCCCCAGGGATTCTAAGAGAGTCGTCGTTAACGGTGATGTCATTGGCACATCGAGGCACTACGTTCTTCGAAACGCTGAAGATCCAAGGGTACGTTACGCTGTGCGGGATGATAAATATTACACATACAGGATCGGGTTGATGTATTCCCCGTCGTTGCGTGTCCTCGCTAGCCATCCTTCTATGGCCACGTTCCGTCGAATCCAAATGTGCAAACATCCGATGAGATGCTCATGCTTTTAACGTTCCTGTACTCAAGTCCTCGTTGGCGTGGCTGTTTCGAAATTGTCGAATTGAAAGGCACTGATGTCACGAAAGGAGACTCTTCAGAGGTGTAGGAAGGTGTTTGATCGTCTCATCTTTGTTGAAAAATCAAGTTCAGAAGTTTGTAAAACCTAATGAAAGTAATTTTTGATTATTAATGTAAACGCTGACAGATGGATAACTTACCATTTTCCATTTCCTACTATAGTTTGAGTAAAAGACAATTTTGTATATGTAGGAATAATTTTGCCCATGTTATGCCACACAGTTGTGATGCTGGGGCATTCCTTGATGACAAGTGCTTCATATTTATTTTACTTTTTCTTGTTTAAGAAGCTTCTTGGCAAGATCTAGATTTTGGTCATGTGGAATCTTTGTTAGTTTCTTGACTGCTAAGACTGTTAGCATTTCAAAGGATTTAGATAGTTTTGATATTTTGGAATGAATTTTATAGGGAATTTGCACAGAGATTGATTGGGATGATTGGATCAGATTTGGGATATTTTCTTATAACACCTCTGTGCATGAAGCCACTGGTTTCACTCCCTATGAGCTTGTTTTCGGTGTAAAGGCCATTATTCCCACTGAATTTGCGAAGCAGGAAGTTCCACGAACTTTCATAGAATATTTAGATCAACTTTTCATGAAATTCACTATCACTCAGGCTACAGCGGCAGTTAACCTTGAAAAAGCAAAAGAAAGGAGTAAGCAGTATTATGATAAGAATGTTAATCCTCGTCAATTCTGTATAAATGATCATGTATACTTATTTAAAGAACCTAAAACATCCAAATTCGACTCAAGTTGGATGGGTCCTTATAAGATTATTCAAATATATGATGATTTAACGATAGAAATAGCATTATCAGCGAATAAATCTAAGATAGTTCATGCGAACAAACTTAAACTAGCATGTATAAGACCGGATATTACTGATTCGGAAGATTAATGTTAATATTATATGTGTGGTTATTTTATAATTCTGTATTCTTTTCTTCAGTATCTATGGTCGACTTGGTTGATGTGTAATTCAAAATTTTATTCTGCAAGTACGGTTATTCTGTTAATTTGTATGTGTTAGATGTATTGTGGCATTATATTATGAGTTGTGATTATTTTATATCGAATAAGGATTATAGCGTTTTTGGATGAAGTATTTAGACAAGTTTAGTTAGGGTATTAAATTACTACTGGATATTAGCTATGCGTTACATTATAATCAATTTAATATTACCTATTTAGTAATAGAATAATGATGTCTTACTACTGTAAAATGTTGTGATGTAACTATCATTCTTCAACTCATGCTTCCTGCGGGACAACGGGTGGACCGAGTAGCTCGTTTACCGCGGGGCTGGCGCGGGTGAGGGGAGGCGTAGTTATAATCACATATGTAAAGTACGTATTCATTCAATTTTCGCATACTTAAGTTAATATTGATGTATTGTTTTCATTTCAAAAAGTTGTTTCCATTGGAAACACCTTTTCTATATGGAGGGAGGTGTTGCGTGATCACGCGAACGTAGCCACGGAAATGTATGTAATCGATAGATAAATCAGGAGCGAAATTTGAAAGTAGATGTGTGTGTGTGATTGAGAAAGCATTATTAAGGATGTGCGATGCGGGTGGCATACGTGGGAAAGATCTTGGGCAGAGCTCGAAAACAGGAAGAGGACACCAATTAACAGACCCCAAAACGAATCGCGAGTTTCTTCTAAGTCACGTAATCTTTTGAGAAGGCCTTGTCCTTTGTTAGTCTTTAGGAGTGTCGATTGACTCCAGAAGTGTTGGCGACGTTGAGAAAGTCATAAATTTCCTTCAAGGGTTGTTTTCTCGATCCTCGGAGTAGAGCCTACTTTCTCTTCCCACGTGGGCACCCCGCTGTGTAACGGAAAAGCGCGCTTCCACCGAGTTTCCACCACCACCCGAAGACGGAGGGAAAGATGGACGCCGATTCGCGGGGGCGTACGGACATCCGAAGGACGGCCTACCGCTTGGATCTGATGCATCCTCCATCCTGATTGGACTACGAGGATCTATGGGAGGACTAGGAGGATTCGGCCAACGACTTCAGCGAGGACCTCGGAGGATCTTTTGAAATGCTACATTCATTCCGTTTTTAACCAGCTTCCCGAACAGTTCAAATAAAAGTCCAAAGTTTAACTTAGCAATAGTTCTTGTACAGTGTTTTATTTGAAACTCCCGCACTCCGACGAGCAGAGCGGTTCAGCGCTCCACGGGCACCAACCCGCGTTCTGATTTTAAAATCTACCGTTAAAATACGCAACAACGTTGTAACAAAGTTGGAAGCAATAACACAAAAATGTCCATTTGACTGGAATTACGAAATTAACGTGGGGTAATTCCGGCCATGATTTTTCTTTATAAAAGAATTGGGAAAACTGTTAAATTAATAAAAAAAAAAATTATTTTTTGTTTTAGAATTAATTACTACATGAATCACAAATGTATTCTTCAGGGGTATTCCATCCAGAACATTCTTCATATGCCCATGGACCACATGCTCGATTCAAAATTTACTTTTTTCTTCCTCAGTTTTTCATCGAAAATTATGGTGCAAAAGATCGATCTTTCGATTAATCGATCTCAGATCGGCAGAAGTGACAATGTTGCGTGGATCTTCGGGAACTTGCGTCCAATTCCAGGGAGTGGGGCCGATGCCCGTGGAATGCAGAAGCACTCTGCTCGGAGGATGCTTTCGGATTTTGAATTCGAGAATTAGAAGGAATAAAAGGAAACTTTATATTCAATGTTGAACGTATATATATATTTTGTAGAGTTTGACAAAATACGTCTTTACAGAGTCGACTCTCGAAGTGGAATCAATGATCTTCAGTTTTCGTTGTTAACATAAATAATTAACTACATTTGTTTTCTAACGAGAGTTTACATAATTTAGGTGATGATTAATAAAAGTTACAATGAAACGAGCATTTGATTACCTGGCCATGACTATGTTTAATTGCATAAGAAAAACCAACAACTTCATGAGCTTCCCCCCTTTCTTTAATTCAAATTTCCCTCCGAATGTAAAGGCTATGTTCGCATCATGGCGAGGTAACAGGAATACAGCATTCTGTTCAAACTTCGCGCTCCTTTGGTTCATAGTGATACTATCTATATATTATATAACAATGTAACATACACCGTTAATAGAGGACGTAGAGTCGAGATGTGCAAACATAGTTGTATTTCGCTTATTCTTGTTTTATAGCCAAAATCAACTAGGTTCTAGATTTAGGGACAATTTTTAGAACAATTAAGCAAACAGTCCGCGATAGAGTTATGAATTTCAATATTAATTTCATGATACTACTATACCCATTTTATCACAAATTGGATCGAGTTACATTTTGCTAATGCGCGGACTGTTCGCTAGCAAATGATAAGAAGCCGACTCATACCGTATTTCCTCGGATAGCAACCGCTATACGTGGAAGATGATTCTACGGATCGCGGGGTGGTTCGAGGGGTGTTCGGATCGCCAGTCGCGGCGCGCTGATTGAATATCGATCGACTGTCACCAAGCGAACCCCACCATAATTGGCGCTCATGATCAAAACTATATAAACAAGGCTGCAGGGATAGCTGGGGCAGTCGATGGGACTCCGATAGTCAACACAGTTTATTATAATCGCATTTGCCCTTTTTTTTATATATATACAAATGTAAGTGCATAAATCAATAATATTCATCTCGATCGTTAAAAACGCATTGTAATCCGCTTCATTTTACACAACTAAGGTAAGACCAACGATCTTATTGTTCCATTCTAAGTAAATCAGTTTATTCCCAAAGAAACTTGATAATTAATAAATCCCTCCCTCGATTAACAAGTTAGTCTAGATTAATCATTGGGTGGTGGACGTTAGAGGCCGTGTATTCGACCTGACGAGCTACCCTCAGTGACGAACCTGTTAAATTGTCATTTCAAATATTCCCGCCATTATTCACAAAGCTTCCATTACCCAGGACGTGACAACAACAACGTATGCTTCCTCGAACGCTCCTCGAAGTGACAGAAAATATAACCTACATGTTTGCTACATGACAATAAATGTTTATTGGATATTTCGTTCTTTTACGCTACATTTTTCAATTTTTTATGACTCAACATCTTTCCAAAATATTATTGTTACGCCGCAACTGTACGAAATCGGATATAGCATATAGGTTATATTTTCTGTCACTTCGAGGATCGGATTATGAAGTCGAGGAGTGTAATTATTCGTGGTTAAGAAATCAAAATTTCCATTCATAAGGTCATTTTCTGAGTACATTTCATCGAAATAGTTAGTTTTATTACATTCTAATTGATTTTAGCTTCAATTTTTAGGTTTATAGATTTCTATGCTTGATAGGGTTATGGTTGGTTTTGACATAAATTGTCGGGTTTCTAGGGGCATGGAATCGTTCGTGGTTGTAAGTAACTTTAGCTTCTATTCTCAAATTCAAATCTTTGTGCACTTTATCAGATTCTAATTCATTTTGGCTTCAATTTTCAGGTTTACAGATCTATGCGCTTCATAAGATTATGGCTAGACAAAATAAGTCTACACAACTCGTTAAACAGAGTAATTGTTTATTTGTTAAAATTGTAAGGACACATGCCCTAAATAAACAGCCTACAAAGAAATAGACAAACCTCTGTAAAACACCAGTTCTCGTTCGAATGAAAATTTTGATTTCCTAACCATGCATAATTACAAATGTAGCGTAAAAGAATGAAATATCCAATAAACATTTATTGTCATGTAGCATAACATAATTTAGTGTATGTTTTTCAAAGCGTACGTAAAGAGACAAATATGCATGTGCACGTGAACTGCACGGTTCATGCGCTAGAAGTAGGAGAATTCTAGAGAATCCTATGTGCCACCAACGCCACCAATGCATGCATAGACTGAAAAAGACCCACTGTAGTATGGATTCCAAAATTATTAACACTATTTGGTACCTAGTAATATCACAAAAAAGACATTCGCACGATGTTTTTCTTCTATATTTAACAGAGCTCATTTAATGTACATGCATGTACATTAAGACACTAGCAACATTGATTGTTTGTTTTATTTTGTAAATATAACTTTTTGTCGTTTATACATTTTTACATTTCTACGAATAACCCACACAGTACCTATGTACGTATATAATACTTTTAGTACGACTTACACAATTTCATCTTAAGTTATTATACGTTATTATATTCTGTTTTGGAGAAACGGATAGGGAACTAAAAAATAATGGACACTGGCATTTACGTTAACAATTATAGTTATTGCTGCTTCTCTTTTTCTTTATACATAAAATGCACGCACACACACACACACACACACACTGATCACTTTTCTCATTGAGTCACTTACTTTTTGTACAATCACCTATATATATATATGGTTTAATCTGTTTTCATAATTAATTCACAATTCAGACGTTGTTCTTTGGATTGTAATAGTAACACGACTCGTTTAATTTACAATTTACATGCACGAGTGTTCCATTATCCTTATTAAACTGATTTTGCTAAGAAAGATTTTATGGACAATCAATAAATATTATTTTCAAAGGTAACAAGAGGGAAGTACGGCTATTTTAAAATAGAAGCCTTTGCATGTTACATATCAAAACCAATAACGAACAATAACAAATTTTGTTTAAATTCTGTTTTATCATGCAAATTATACGCAACAATGAGTTTTTTTTATTTCCAATGCATAAAAATGAAACATTAAATTTTATTTCATATTCATTGACGATGTTTCGTTTCTCTCTTTAAATTGATAAATCATTATCCTACGTGAAGAGCAAACGACTTTAATGGCCTAAGCAATGATCTAAGCATTGCTTTTATAAAAATGTACTGTATTAACATAGTAATATCTTAGGGAAGTAGATTGTACGTAATTTCTTATTGTATTTTCATATTTTCTATAAAGAAATTTGAATCGCTATTTTTTTATTATAAATTTATGTACCATATTACAAGTTTGTTTCGTACAAGTATGACGCTAAGGGGACAAACCGTACCTTTAACGAAACGGTATGCAATTCCGATCGCCTTTCTTTCTTTGTCGTGACGAGTGCGAAAGACTGGAAATGAGCGAGAGTTCTCAGTCTCTCGCGCTCGCCGCGGCGACTACAAGACAAGTAGTGGGGATAGAAGTGGATCCTTAAGCCTTAAGGGGTTAAACTACTGTAAAACGGTCGAAAAATCGTAATTTTTTTCGCTCAAATATTAGTTTAAAATCTTTAGAATGACATGCAAAAGGTTTGAAATATAAATATAACTTAGTTTTGGATATACAGAGCCGAGAGCACACTCGAATGTCTGCGCGCCGAACGATACTTTTCAAAACGGTGTACATGATTTCTCAATCTGTATTGATACAATTGTGACCAAATTTTGCAGGCACCTTTGTTGCTACATTCTCTAAGCATTAACGAACCATTTTTTGAAAATTCCTTTCTTTTACGGGAGTTACAGACGAATCGTAGCAAAAATCGGCATCCAATTCTTCAACACACTGTTATTTAGCGAATTTTCAAAATATTAAAAAACGGGTCCGTTATTACTTAAGAATAACATTATACTTAATAGACAACTTTGGTTTGTTTGTTTTAGACAATCCAAATTTGAGTTAGGAGATACACCGTGTAAGAAAGACCACGATGTTCGGACCCACCTCGTGACATATATCTGTATATATTTTCTTCATTTTTATAATGGTTTTTAATGCTTTACAATATGCATCAGGAGATTACCTAATTTTTCGGGCCGTCGCAGTGGTCGAACCCCTTAAGGCATTACTCGCAGTCAGGAGGTAGAAGAAGAACGATTTTTGGGGCAGGGACGAAACTAGGTTGTAAGCGCCCGGAGCAAGGATTCTGTAGGACGCCCCCCCCCCCCCCCCCAATATTTTACCCCTTTGTATTGCCCACCTTAGGTGGTTGAGTCCACACTTTAGATAAAACAGACATAATAAACGTGTTTATTAACTGGTTTCAAACATATTGCAGGTACCCTACTTTGTTTGCTGTTTGATGACAGATAAATATATTTTGACTATTAGATTATTTTTTACTTCATTACTTTTCCATAAAATGTGTATTTCCTTTATTCCTCATGGAATAACATCCCTGATAACCATCTGTCTCCAGTCTGACATCAGATTGGTAGCAGGGTCTGGCTCTGGCATGAGAGCGCAGAGTCTGACGTCAGAACCGTAGCAGACGGCAGAATCTGTTGCCGATCTGACATCAGGCACTGACATCAGGCACTGACAACAGGCTCTGACATCAGGCTCTGCACCTCAGAACGCAGCCAAATGCGGACACAGACGACTACGGTTCTGATGTCAGATTCTGCTCCCCAGATTTGGCTATCAGGGGTAATATATAAATTTAAATAAAGCCATTGATGTTGCTTTTCCAAAATTATGTCTTTTCTCTACAAAAATTTCTCATTTGACACCCCTCGCAAATCGGCGCCCGGGGCAAAAACACTCGCTGCCCCCCCCCCCCCCCCCCCCAGTTTCGTCGCTCTTTGGGAATTTATTTCAGAAAGTGTATATGCGTATTTTTATGCGAAGGATTTTGTATTCAGATGAGAGACACTTTAACAGGTTATTATATTATGTTTTGGTGTCAAAGTATTTATTTATTCCAAAATTACAACTGATTTCCCAAAATTAATTTTTTGATTGTGATGGCCACGATTTCTCAAAAAACACTTCACCAATCTTTCTGAAACTTTGTAGGCTTCTCTAGACATTGTTCGTTCTCTAGATTATTCCACTATCCAAGAATTCCAAAAGCCTATGCCGAGGCAACCCATAGGAACAACTAGATCACAGTAATGTGGGTCCCTGCCCACACAGGTATTGAGGGGAATAAAAGAGCAAATAGAGCGGCTAGAGAAGTAACCGATTCACCAATCTCCGACCGCAACACCAACGTCCCAGCGGAAAGTTTACTCTCATGTCTAAGGAAAAAAATAAAAAACAAATGGAATGAAGAATGGAATTCCACAACTAAGCCACGACTGACAGCAATTAAACACGACTTTTTCGAGAAAAATATCATATCACGTTCGCTATCAAGACACGATCAGGTAAAAATTCCAAGAATCACGATTGGACACACAAAACTCACGCATCGGTACCTCCTCGACAGAGAAGAACCCCCATCCTGCGATCTATGCAAAGTGCAACTGTCATCCTACACTGCAGGAAATACTACCCCTATAGACAAAACTACAACTTGAGGCCCACCCTAAAGGACAACTTCAACGACTATTAGATTATCTAAAACTTACCAAACTGTACAACCAACTGTAGGCCAATCCCTAAGTCGCTATTATTACCCACACTAGCGGTTGATGCGACGTTAAATAATGGAAGAAAAAAAATCTAAGGTCGGGGCCAGATACATTAGCCGGTGAGTTTCGTGAGGGGTATTCTCCCACCACACAGTTTGCCTGCCTCTGTGCTCCTTTTCTCAACGTTTTCTGACCTGCTCTCGTTCCATCTCGCTCTCGCCTTCGCAGAACAAGAGTGAGCCAGAAGTGGTGGAGATGGTGCCAAGCTTCTGACGTGTAGGTCAAACGGAGCTGTCAGAGTAGAAACACGCACAGCAGAATAGATGTGCGTTAGCTCCGAAAAAATTCAGGAGTTTTATTGGTCAGAACATTGATTCTTCCTCGATAGCTTCATCTCGTATTGGTCTATGCATAGCTTCGTAATACACACAACTATTACGCTAAGAATAAATAACAGCCAAACGGCTAGGTTCAGGCGGAGCCGAGCAGCGTTCCCGTTACTCCACCATACCCTTCGGGGGCCACGCAACTCTAAACTCCAACTGACAAATCCACGATCGTGAGATGGTGGTGGCTGATTTCTCCTCGATCGCTGTTCGCGAAAACGAATTCACCGGCCAATATATCTGGCCCCGACCTTAGTCTTTAATCGAAGTATTTGTTTTTCCAATGCATAGTTTTATGGATGAAAAATGAGTTTTCTTTCTACAAAAATCGATCATATCACTTTAACATCTGCCGTTTTGTGTCAGATTAATGTTTTATAAAGCGGAACGATTAAAGACTATTTTTTTTCGTTTTTTTTTATTTCAGGTAACCCAGTTCCGAATAATGTTGGTCACCGCAAAACGTATTTCTAAAAACAGCTTCCGGGAAATCAGTTGTAATTTTGCAATAACTAAATACTTTTATACCAAAACATAATATAATAACCTGTTACAATGTCCCTCATCTGAATACAAAAACCTTTGCATAAAAATATGCATGTACTTTCTGAAATAAATTCCCAAAGAATCGTTCTTTTTCTACCTCCTGACTGCGAGTAATCCCTTAATGAAACAGGAGCCCCGTTTGTATGACGGGACAACACTGTATTATTGGCCGCCTCCACAGCAAACAGAAATAAAATACATATCCTGCATAAAAAGTATTTACTGTCGTTTGCAAAAATGTTACCGGCAGAAACTTGATAGTCCGACCGAGTGTATCCCCATAGGCCCACGTTCTCTAGCACAGTGGTAGATGTAAGGTACGCGTATTGTCGCTATTGGCTGACGCGTGACGTTAACGAATCGATCAGCAGCACCGCGTGACGAAGAGAGCGAGCAGGGGAATTAGGGAGTTTCGCGGCAGAGAGTGGGGCAGCGCGAGCGAGGTAGCCCCCTTGCGTCGCTCAGCATCCGGACGCTAACATTTTTGCAAACCACAGTAGATCTTACAAGAGATACCTTCATCATCTTTCATAGCCGTGAAATAAAAATATAACCATTCATTCAGAAATGGTATCTCTTTCCTTGTGCCAATCACTTTTTACAAGACTGCATTTATATACATGTAAAACTTATATATAAACAAGAATATATATATATATATATATGTATGGTGTGTGTGTGTGTGTGTTCTTCAGTATCTTTTTCACATAAATATAAAAAATACTTGCAATAATTTGCACTTCATTGTAGTGCAATTAAGGTAAATTATATTACGTCCAAGCTCGAGATGATATTAATTTTGCTTCAATCTAGTCATTAAAAACAAAAAATTTTGATAAAGTATCAAAAATCAAGCAACATTCTCAACAGTTGTATTGTCATGTGAATAGTTTCATTGGAATGTCATTGATCAAGAGTTCAATACCTGAACCCTTCACTAGCATCTTGATGAATACTGATACATAAAAGTTTTGTACCTATAATAAATTTTACTAGACCGAGTCATTTAATTAGTTAAAAGTTATCATTGTACTAGACGTTTGAAACTAAGAGAAGAAATTTGTGCCTAATTGACAAAAATGATCAGTACCATAAATAATAAATTAAAATGAACTGAGCGCAACACGGTTAAATACTTCGCGTCGAACACAGCTCTGTCATCAACTGCCACCTTTACTCCATGGTTGCTCCTTGGCAGATGCAAAGATCAGGTAAAAGCAATTAGTTGCCATATTTATGCCCGCTGCCAACCAAAACACCATGTGCCAACGAGCCAGTGTTTCCTATAAACATTCACTTACAATAAGTTTACGGCGATACTGACACAGCGATGGTAACAAAAAGTATAAATTTCATTATACTAACATGTCCTTGAACTAAGCTCCCAATAATGTATGGTGCCAGGAATCCGCAAACATTTGCTGCAGCATTTGTAAGTCCATAGAGAGTTCCTGCATATCGTGGTGCTAAAGCGATATGATTCATTTGGTTTCCAGCATAAACTGCACCCTGTAGAGATCCCAAGCCAGCGAGCATCATCATTACAGTCATACGATCGCATTCAGCCCAGATAGCACCAATAAAACTGAGACTGGGTCCCAACGAACCCACTGTGTTCCACAACTTGAATGATGCTAAAGGAGATAAAATCTGACGGGCAAGGAGGGCATCTGCAAAGCTTGAAATACCGAGTCCGACTAACCAAGAACTTAAATAAGGTAGTGCTGAAAGAAATGCATCCTGTTGCACATCGAAATGCAAGATTTTGTCCATATACGTTGGTAATTCTGTTAAAAGGGTATAAAATGCCCATGACTGTCCACACTGTGTTATCGTTATAGCCCACATAGGCAACGACGTAAACACTGATAGCCAAGGAACTCCCGGATCGATATCCTGTGTTTGAAATAAATTCGATTAAACTTTAATCGACGGAAAAGGCATATGTACGATTAATTTTATGAAACTGCGTATAAACCTCGTCTTTCTTTTCTACGGTAGCTTCGATATATGTCCTTTCAAGAGGATCGATTTTTGTATGTTGCGCAGGTGTATCAAATACAAAAATCAACCAAAATGCATACCAAACAATGCCAAGCCCTCCAAACAAATAAAACGCAAGAGGCCATCCGCCCCAAAGTTCCAGCGAACATAACCATCCACTCACTGGTAAGGATATAACAGTTCCAAAATTTGCACCTACATGGAAGTAAATACGATGAATCAAATTCATTATGTATTGAGAAGGAGAAAATAATAATTACCTGCATATACTACAGCAGCAAATTTACTTCTCTCCAAAGGCGGCACCCAGTGTGCTAGCATACTATGCATTGCAGGGAACGTAACGCCCTATTTTTAAGATAATGGGAAGTCGATTAATGAATGTTATATCGTGTGCGACCATATTTTTTTTTAAGCAACAGGATTTACCTCTGTGAATCCTTCGGCCACTCGTACAGCTAAAAATGGTATCAGTCCTGCATATGCTGCGAAAGGGCTAATTACAGTCAATACAGCAGTCAGTAACACTCCTAATCCATATATTAGTTTTCCGCCAAACTTTTCTGCCATTCTACCACCAGGTACGTTTGTAGTCACATAGCCGACGAAAAAAGCACCCAATATAACACCTTGGGTCTTTTCATCCCAATTAAACTCTCCTGCGCTCTTTAAAATATTAAGTTTGCTTTTAAATAGATCGTGAAAGAGGTAATCATTAAATGGTTTGTTTGTTTCATTAGCAGCGGACCTATGGCATTAAGTGGAATGTTAACCACTAATTCGTCAACAGCGCACAAGAGTTTCTAGATGGTCGGACCATCTAGACAGTAACCATGCCCAGCACAGCTTAATTTTACTTCTTTAATGAGAATTGGTGCTGTTTGCATGGCACGGCCATTGACGAATTATTTTAGATATACAGGAACGATAATTTCTTCCTGTGAAGGTTCAAGGGATGCAAGCATGTATTGAGATAAAGGCAAAGGATGTAGGCGTACAATGCATATTACATACATGTGCTTACACATGATAAATGATTCGTTCGCATGAGTAATACATGATAACAAAGACACAACTAATGTTGACATTTGATCTGTATCGATGTTACACATGTACTACGTGTTATATCATAAATACGAATTGTACAAGAATATCCATTTAAAGATACTTTGCAAGGAAAATATTAACATTAATGTAAATGAGGCTATTAATTATGATATGCTATTATAAAATTTTTAAACAACTCACTGGTATAAATGTCCCATTAATAGGCTTTTCGTTGGGACAAACATCATTGGTATCATTATCATTGGTATGCGGCACTGCCGTTTGATTCACCATTGAAACAATAGCCACAGATAAATTTACTCTCATGGCATACACAAGAGCGAAGCCTAGAAATCCTAAAAAACCTAATGTATGCCTGGCTTTTACGCATGATTTTGTATCAGATAGTATGTCCGGCAAAGTAACTGAAAAGAAAATTATACGATTACAGATGGACAATCTTTCTATACTTTACATACTTTACGTAGAATCTAAAAAAAATGTATGTGTTTCCACATACAGCTTTCGTTACTTTACAATGTCAATCGTTAATACGTTCTATTTGAACTTGTTTCCTAGTTATGGAGTTTTATATTGTAACAGTTTTTTTTGACAAACAAAGTTTTTAAACAAGGTATTTCCGTTCAACTGGTTACAAATAATGCTAGATATCTTATAGATGACCTTTTCAAAATTCTGTAAACACGACCATAATGTTCTAAGAGTTATTTCAGCTTATTCTCTCGATAAGAGTACTTATAGGTTCTATTATATGCGCTGTTTGCTCCCTAGACTTAAATCCATTGGATTTTTACTCGTTATGAGATTTAAAATTCTTTGTTTACACAAGGTCTATCGAAAACATTGCGATACTTTGGTACAAAAATGGAGAAGCTTTCCAGCAAATTCTCAAAATACCCAGAAGTATTGAGAGAATAATAATACCAATGACAAGATGTTTATGGGCATGCGTTAAAATGCAAAGTAATCAGTTTGCACATCTCCCAGGAATGTAATTAAATATCAGTCGATAACATAAAAGTCACTGTTTCTTATATATAAGATCAAATAGGATATACGTTTATATAAATATTTCTGATTATTTTCAACTGCTGAATCCATGCCTAATGTGGGTCCTGGGACTTGGGTCCCACATATTATGGGACACCCTATATAATATATAATAATGTTAGAGGCTCTGGAGTTCAATTAAGTGAAAAATGTTGAAATAGAATTAAAAGAAACTATATTAGGCTCGAATTCAATTGCCTCCGTGAAGCAAATTCCTCAAGTGCGAATCAACAGATACGACCCCCACTTTTTGAATCATGTAATCAGTCAATTGATCTCTACCAGCAAAACAGAAAATCCACACTTGTAGCGTAAACATTAATTGCATCTTCTCTTGCCTCGCTACAAACATAAGAACGCCAACTCCCGAGCTCCTAACATTGGCTAAAGTTATCTTGCATTAACCTGGTGCATCCTCCGACAATATATTATACAGTCTCTGGTTCTTTTTCATTTTCTACATCTACCATTATAATTTGACTATATTCATTTTTCAACCGCGTGGTCTCCTACTATAACAGAAAAGTAGCTCCACGAATTACAGATATAATCATAACGTGAATTCTTAAAAGCAATAAAAAAGTCGAGGGCTTCAAAGGATTTTCTATGAATGAAAACAACACATCTGGAGTCTGACAGGTGTGAGGTGACAGTATCGCGAGGAACTCACGCGGTCACTCTGTCGATCTTTTGTTTCCAAACAGTGGCTTCCTACGTTCACTCAAGATGCACTGGTAAACCCGATTGACGAAGGAAGGGAAATATTAGGCGTGAAAATATAGAAGATCGAGTTTTGAAACGATCAATAGACCAAACATCGAGAACAGACCTCTATCCAGGGAATCGTTGATGCACAAAGGCTGGTCGTCCCTCGAGACACTTGGATCCAGTACTTCCATGTTGTTTGTGCGCTGTTTTACGAGAGTCGGAGACTTTCACGATGATTCCTTCGCCATCCCAAGCATCGAAGTTACATTCTTATTTCGCGCGCGCAACAAGCTGAGATCACCGAGAAATCGCGACAACTTGAATTTTCTCAACAATACGAAGCTTACAGGGGGATAAACCGTCGTCTGCTGTCATCACCACTGGCGCGAATTCTTACGCGCTCACGTCATATGAACTCATGCGAGTTAGGCGCTTTATTGTATGATTGTATGGGCGCATGGGCGCACACGAGATTGCTCGCGCAGGCGCATTTTGCTTTTCTCATAATTTTTACACAATTAAGTAATGGAGCTATGAATTGAAAAATTCTGCACACTCAGGGCTGTTCCTGAGTTGTTGGGCGCCCAGGTGCAAAAAACATATTGCTGCCCTTATTAATTTAATTATGTTGTAGTCCTCGTGAAATTAAGCGGGAGGGGGTCATCATTCAGTCATCATTTTGCCGATTTCGATTTTCTTTAAATAATATAGGGCCTTGAATTTTTCGATTTCTGCCTATTTTCGTGAAAATGGGTTGTACTTATGAATTTTATCTCGAAAACCAGTGTTGTATAATTTAAGAAAAATAATTAAATGAGAGAAGAAATTATATAATTAATAATCATAAAAGTTTTGATTATTATTCTTATTAGTCAAAATTTCACATATAATAAACGACCTGCGGCCCCGCCACGAACGACCATGTGTACACTGCATTTCAATGATTCTTTCTGGCCGAACACATACTTAATTTCACATACGTGCAATTTCATGCTGACGCCCGACGCTCGTTTTGAGCTAAACTCGGTTTAGCTTTTCCCGCTAGACGCTCGTTCACTCTGACTTGCTCTGACTCGCTCGTTCGTTGGTTGAGCGTCGGTCACGTGACTGGTTTTGACGCTCAAAACGAGCGTCGAGCGTCAACATGAAATTGCACCTTTACATTACCGTTCACTTGTATTAAAACTCCCAATTAGGACATCTGCTGCATTTGCACAAATTATTTGTGCATTTGGTGATATTTGGTACAGATTCAATACTTTTCGCTGCTTTCATTGACTAGTTTTAATCGAAAATACCAAATACAAAATACAATTTGTTAGAGCCCTTCATTAAATTTGCAAGGTTTTTCATTATCACAATTTTTCCGTGTATTAATAATTATGAACGGTACTATGTTTAGGTGACTCATCCAACGTTGATTTGATGAAACCTTGCAATATACCTATTTACACTGCCGCTCAAAAGTATGATAAAATTATGGTTTCAAAACAAACAAAGCTTCCTTAAGTAAATAAATGTTTTACTGAAAATATTATTCTGCTTTAAAGAAAACCGGTATACAGACGTTTTAAAGACGTTCATTACACACTTTCAAGACTTCTTAAAGTCGCCTGGTAAGGTCCTAAAGACGTTGTTACGTATAGAGTAAACACACGTGTTTTCCAACTATGTAACGTTATTTATTGTACCGAATAGGTTTTTTTTTTTCAATCCAGAAGTAACTCAGACATACGTAGCGCGTGAAGATATAGGCTGTATTTCAATTCACGCATTATGCGCATAGACTACAGCGCAGTCGCTGCGCGCATTCATAGCGTTCCGTTTCCAGCAACGCATGCGGTTCATGACCGCAGTAACGAAACGGAACGGTTTTCAATACGTTTGATGCTCGTGAGGTTGCGCGGGAATGTTCAAACTTACTTACAATTAGCTATGCAGTTGGATGGATTACGGTTAATTTAATTCGAGACTTTTGGACGGTAGTCGAAGCACGCTTCCTAACTACATCGGTTACTTCGTCCTAAGGATTGGGGATCGACTCTTACCTAAATTTGATGGCTTTATTGGTTCCTGGATTTTCTCAACCCGAGTTTTTCTATTCTTCTTGAACAGCGACAATTATTGAAAGCGAAGACCATATTTCATGAAAACTACAGGACGAACTGCTGCTTACCCAGCGTAATTTGATAAGCAGATGTGTAAAGGAAAAATGAAGTTATTTAATATCAGCGCTCGGGGTAAATTAAAGGTTTTGAAGGCTATTGAATACAATCGGTGACTCTCGTACGTCTTCTGGATTAGAGCTATACTCTTATAGCTGTAACGTTAGCCTTTAAGAAATAACAATGCGCGCCACGTATTTGCTTCATTTCTCATTTTCCGTTTCGATCCTGCCTAAAATTTTCTAGATGTGATGTTCGCTTCGAAATTAGGTCCGTTGCGTTGATTGCGTTTCATGCAGCGAGTGCACAAAGAGGGCATTCGTAGAATTCCCTAGAATCCTCCAACTTTTAGCTCATAATGCGTGCAGCAAGTGCAGAAAATCAAACCATGGGCAGCCAATGCGCATATTACGCGCATGCGTATTTGTCGCATTACGTGTGTTTCTGTATTCCAGCTGAGTATTGCCTATTTATCCAGAGGATAAATATTTTATATTTTTGTAAATAAAGGACATTTTAAAACTTTAAATAACTTTGTGTATTTGTGTTATCCAAAATATAATTATACATAGACATTTCAATTAGAAGATAAATCGCACGTGGATTTGTAAGCAGAAACTGCATTTTCATTTTCGCTGAGCAGAAATAGACATTTTATACTTCATATTAAATCGACTATTATTAGATTAAAATGTTTGTAAAATACTTCTTGTTTATTTTATGTGTAAAAGGAAAGTTAAATATTATGTCTAATAAGTTTTTTGGTCGATTGTTGCATAAATAAATAATAAAAATCTATTTTTACGATATCAGAACTCTTACATGATTAGAAATAGGGACATTGACCTTATACCCGATTTCATAAAGATATCGTTGCAGCGTAACAATAATATTTTGGAAGGATGTTAAGTTATAAAAAGTTGACAAATGTAGCGTAAAAAAACGAAATATCCAATATACATTTATTATCATGTAGCATATATGCAGGTTATATTTTCTGTCATTTCGAGGAGGAGATCACATAATTTGGTGTATGTTTTTCAAAGCGTACGTAAAGAGACAAATACGCATGCGCGCATGAACTGCACGCTTCATGCGCTAGAAGTGGGAGAATTCTGGGGAATCCTATATGCTACCAACGCAACCAATGCACGCATAGACTGAAACGGAACGGTTTTCTCTGCTGTCTATGCGCATAATGCGTGAATTGAAACACACCCGTAGTGTGTATAGTTCCGGAGTGAAGTCTGAGGTGCCGGCGTCGGTAGAATTCCAGGAGTTTTATAGGGCCCTACCCCTTGAGGGCGTGGCCAAAGAGGAGATATAATAAGAGACGTCACTCAACAAGGACAGAATTATTTCTTCCTTAGTTTATACTAAGGAAATCACTAGACAACCAATTTAAATGCCCATTCGGCAATGATCAGTAAACTTCGGCAATAATTAGCCAACTGCGGTAAGGTATATTTAGTCGATTTGAATATCCCGCTTGAATAGACAACCAATTTAAATGCCAAGGTCAAGTAAGGACTTCAAAGGTTCCGCCCGGAGTGACGCCTCTTATTTTATCTCCTCTTTGCCAGTACCGTTACCGACGGTGCTCACTCAGCACCGTTCACAACGGTGCAGACATCTTTCCGTGTAGCTGCACTCAAACAGTCAAAACACTCAAAGCTATCAAAGAGCCGTCCCCTCCCGGTCCTTCCTTCGTTTATTTACTACCTACATTTTACTTATCTTGTACTCGGCATCCGGATCACCAGTTTGTTGGAGCACAGACGAGGTATACGATAGACCTATTAATCAAAGCATTTTTCTGTGACCGGTTTGGCTGTCCTACAGGGGTGGTCCACTCGCATAGGAGCCAGGGGGCTGCCACTCTCATTTGCGATTTTGGGACAGTTTTTCGACTGCCACCTAGGCAGTTCCAATTTTTTCGAACTAAAATTCAATATGGCAATGCACTAGTGTTTATGCTAAAAGGTATGGTATCGAACTTTAAACTCCCATTTGCTTATTATTTGAGGTAGTCAGAGCAACAACGGACCAACCTACATTAAAAAAATTTTTTTCCTATTTTATGTGGTTAGTAGAGCCTATTGGAATACGTTATTGCTACTAATTCAATTTCGAAAAAAATGTAGGTTAGTCCGTTGCTGCTCTGACTGCTTTATTTCACAAAATGCATGACGTCCTCAAATCAGTTGATGCACTGCATCAAAACTGTTGTAAAAGCTGTCGAAGAAAGCTGTCAAAATTCAACAAATGTTGCAGCAATTAATACATTATAACTGGATTCGTAGACTATGTTGGACGGCCATATTGAATTTTAGTTCGAAAAAATTGGAACTGCCTAGGTGGCAGTTGAAACACTGTCACATGTGGGGGTTGTCCGATTAGAAACAGAGGAATTGGAATTATATTAGAAATAGTGGAATGCTTGGCATTACACATAAATCCTTTTGAAGATATTCTTGTAATCTTGTCTAATAAACGTTTCCCTTGAATATCAACTAGAATGCCGTAATGATTTAATAAATCAGCTCCCAAAATAGGTTTAGTCACATCAGCCACGGTGAAATACCATTTAAATGCCCTTCGAAAACCAAGATCTAATTCCATAAACTTTTGACCGAAAGAAGGAATCACCGTCCTGTTTGCCGCAAAGAGTTGAAATGGTGATGGTTGAGACGTCTCACCGAAAGGACGGGGCAAGATTGAGATGTCAGAACCGGTATCAACTAAGAATTGAAGCCCAGAGATTCTATCCGTTACATGGAGCCTAGGGGAGATTAATTTTCCATCGCAGGGGGCTGCGGATTGAGACGATTGTTGGCGTTTCCCGATGCCTCAAAAGTTAACAGCCATCTGTGCGCCTTCTGGCCAAAGACCCGATGATAAAACATAGATTATTTTGATTTTTGCGGCTCTTGCTTCTAGGGCGGAACGATTTCTTGGAGCGGAACGGCGATCTTCTTCGAAAGCCCAAACGAGCGACTTGCTGAGATAATTATTCAACTTGTTGTGTTAAACGCTGAATTACCGCATCTTGAGGATCACCAACTCTCGCCTCTACGACTTCAGGTTGAACGGATAATTCCCAAGCCTTGTCAGCGGCGACGGCTAATTTATCTAAACTGGAACCTTCTAGAACTACTAATAGTTTACGTAGACGGCTAGGAATACGTTGCATCCAAAGAGTTTTTAAGAGCCCTTCGGTCGCATTCAAACCTGCTAAGTTACGCATTTCTCGTAATAATACCGAAGGTTTCTTTGATCCTAATTCCACGCCACTCAAAAGTCTTAGGAGCTGTTTCTCCTGCGATTCAGCCAGGCTTTGAATTAAAGTCCTTTTAAGAATTAAATATTTATCTTGACCTGGTGGATTTTCCAAAATATCGGAGACAACAGTCATAGTCGACTCATCCAAATGCCTGATCACAGCGCTGTATTTAACTTCTTCAGAGCGGATCCGATAAGCCGTGAACTCGCTTTCCAGCTGAACAAACCATAAGGTCGGTTTATTCCGTCAAAATGTTGGAAGACGTACATTCCGGAACTCAGCAGCAAAAATTTCTTGATGATTTGGTTCTTCAACAACCTCCTGAGAGCCAGGTGGACCAGTAAGAAGACTATTTCCAGATTCTTCGAATAGGCTTCCAGAAATCGGAGGAGTCACCAAATCCAAACGATCTCTGTCGTCGGAATTCACGCGAACTGGGGAATGTAATACGGACATGATACTTTTTTTTCAATATATCACGTCAGGGTCACCAATTTTATGTGCGGACATGGTACGCCTGAATGATCGTTTTGCGCGCAGCTTTGTAAATTATGGAATGTATGAAGTATGCTGTTATATTCTATAATTAGTTATTCCCTTGTCCTAAATATTTATTAGTTGCCAAGGTTTTGTTACATTATCTGTTTAAATATAATACATTCTGTTCTCCAACCGTAAGGACGTGTTCTTGAATTTTTCCATTAATCACATAATTCCAATTCCTCTGTTTCTAATCGGACAACCCCCACACACAAAATCGCAACTGATAGTGGCAGCCCCCTGAGAGGAGCACTGTTAACACAGATTTAGTAGCTACCCAAGCCGCATGAGGATTCTGAAAGCAGTATTAATTCTCGGATTTTGTACTAGGTGGCAGTCACAGCGTTATTCTGTTGGAAGCGTTGTCTCCTCCTCCCGAGAGCGAAGAGTGGGGAACACTCTCGTGAACCACAGACGAGGTAGGGAATAGACCTATCACCTTATGGGACTTCGTGTCACCACCCAAACTACCGTACCGACCCATAATTTGAGGACTGAATTTAGCGACCTCTGTTCATGAACAGCGTCCAACTCAAGAACTACTCTGAAATATGTTGAAATATTGAAAGATGTGTGCGTGCTTGTATACATGTGACTTGTTTAGAGTGGGAGTTTAACATAGAGAGCGGGCTTTCGTTAAGCTACGCTTTGGCTCGGTTTCTCAACGACTCACACCGGATTTCTCTCTGAAAACCTATTTCGGGGATCAGGAGCCTATATGGCGTTGCAATATGGCACTTCTTGAGAGCTTATACAAACTATAAATTGCAATATGAAATTGATTGTTAGTATTTTACATGTAGTGGAACATTTAACTAACATTTTCACGTGTCGTACGCCGAAAAATATTAAAAATTGACGCTATTACTCACATTCCCGCAAATCTCTGCACATCGCGCGTGTCTAAATAGACAGTGCCCAACCTACGACACGTAAAAATCATTGAAAATAATGAATTAAAACGTTTTTGTAAAACTTATATTCGTAGTTTTTGGGATCCAAGACCCCTAAATCCCTACGTTTCGTTACAAATTGATTGGCTCTGTCCTTATTAACTATTGAATGGATTTAAAAATTATAAAAAACATCTACGATGTAAATACACGAGCGTAGGTATCGCTTACGTTAAGATCTGGGCACACGTAGCAGTTCCGTTTCAGTTCACGTAGAATTCCAAGCACATATTACTCCAAGCACTTTCCATTACAGTCATTAAAATAATCAGGATTTTATCAAGTTTGGTGTCATTTTCATCAGAAAAATACTAGTAATCCATTTGTGATACTTCTATGATAGAAATTGGCATACTGATTACTGAATGGCCTATTGCTGACTTTGTCCTTATGCCACTACTCTAGCGTTTATGACCCCCGAATCGCATTGTTTGAAAGCTTTTACCTAAGAACCCCTCAGGGTCGTAAAAAAAGGTACGCGTTACCGTTCAACCGATTTCAAGAGAGCGTACAGTGAAAAGGCCAGAATGTCGTGGCCATCGAATTTTAACTTTCTGAGTACGAATACAGATTCGACACTGAAGGAAAAAGATGAATGAGTATAGTGGTCTTGAATTTCAAAATTTTAAGCTACGATAAGGTTGACCGCGACGGTATACACCTGCACGAAGAGATTTTTCGCCTCCTGCGTGTAAAAGCCACAATAATGGCGCATCATTCCAAAAAAATGGCATTAATGGAAGCCGGTATAAGCGTGCCGTTGAGTAGCTAAAAGTTTAAAACATTCAGGCACAAAAATTTTAGAAAAAAAATTAAAACACCGCTACTATCAAAGACACGCCTGATCAGTTGCCCCTTAAGTCTTATCTATACATACAGTGCATTAAAGATAAAATTATGAAAAAGAAAACCAGAACAATAGATTCTGAGGTCTGCAAACGCATTGTTGGACGTGGCCGAAACCGCGACGTGGAGCCCGTCGACATCGACAAAAGAACGAGATGGTCGGCGGCCGACGAAGGTAATCTCTTCGGAGAGCTGCCAGCAACCGCTGGACAGCAGTGATCCCCGAGCTTCGAAAATTTTGGGATGGTCTCTTTCAAATTCACGTGGCAAGGAGCTATTGGGAATTTCCCGGCCCAGGTAAGCGAGCTGCGCGCTCCGCTTTTATGATCGGTTTACCACTCACCCCAGATTACTGTAATGAGGTATGAAAACAATGTCGACTGGTCTCGTACCCGTCCCAGTTTCAAAATTTTTAGCTACGACAGGGTTGACCGCTGCGCTATACCCCTGTACGGAGAGATTTTTCGCCACCTGCGTGTAAAAGCCACAATAATGGCGCATCGGTCCAAGAAATGGAAAAACATAATTAAAACCAACTTCAAAAAAATTAAAATGCGCTAAAAAGTGAAAAATAATTTTGTTCATTATTTAATCTACGACACTCAATTTTTTTATATCAGCACCTCATTATTTGCACTGTGTAAATCTGGTACCGACTTAAACAAATTGAGTGTCGTAGATTAAATAAGGAACAAAATTATTTTTTATTATTATATGTCTTTATTATATCATATAGACCATCATTAATGTATGCACAAACACATGATGAATGGGTGTGATTCAGTAACAGGTGCTCTTAAAAAATATTAAAGCATTCTTTTTACAAATTGCGTTATTGCAAGCGAATGAAATTTTTTTTGCGTTATATAAACCGGAATAGGACAGCAAAGTTAAAAGGCGAATGTGATATCGTTTTATTTTCATCCTCCTTTCTCTTCCGTTGAACGGAATATGTTCATAAGACGATTTTTAAATTGTTACTCTAACAGAAAATTTGTTAATCGCGGGCTTCGACAAAAAATAACCCAGTTATACCCGTGCTGAATTCTAATTCCTACTACGCGCAGCGTTGCAATCTGTTTCGAGACTTCGCCGGTAACGTTGCATGCGACACTAAAATGGTAGGGGGGTCCTAGGACCCCCCAAATCGGTGACAGAAAAATACATTGGTTGATAGGTCTATCCTAGACCTCGTCTGTGCGTGAACCAAGCTAAGGTACATACACGCGTATCGGCACAACGCGTGCAAGAGGCTAACCTCAAATACATTTATACTTTTCATTGACAACCAAGAGTGATCATTGTCCTACCGAATCTTCGGTGTACATCGTGTACATCACTGCAGGAGTAGGGCCTGCTATAATTACTAATGTGCCTGTAATCCCTACAATTCAGTGGGGATAGTATCATAAATCATATCCTGTTTCTGAAATTTTGCGGGACGCTTGGGGACGCTTGCTCTCCATCGCTGTCTCCGTTTCTGGACATCGTTTTAATATTTCCCAAATAAATTGTAATGTAATATTTCCCAAATAAATTGTAATGTAATATTTCTCAAATAAATTGTAATGTAATATTTCCCAAATAAATTGAAAATGTAATATTTTATAAATATGTTGTATTTTATACTTGTATGCAATTGGAATTTTTTAATTCTCAAAATATAATTTGAAAGTGGTGTTAGTCAAAAAATTAAAAAAATTGAATTTATTACTTATTTTGTAATATAACACAAAGTAAATGATAAATTCAGTTTTTTAAAATTTTTGACTAACACCACTTACATAATCACCGGCACATACAGACATAAGTAAGGGATGCATTGAATACAAATTTTGAAATGCCCGTCATTAGTAATATAATGCATATCTAAACCGCTAGAGGGTGATAATGCTGTGCTAACTGTGGGGATCGGCGCCACCGGCGTGTCCCAACGAAGGAGTGGGGAGAAGGGACGAAGCCGCCTGCGTGCGGTAGAGGAGGCCATCAGTTCGGCATTCTCTTCTTGTACCTGAGCTTGAGTCGAGCACTGCCTAAATATACAACCAGTTCATTATTTTGTAAGAACGTGTACGGTATTTATTCCTTCGACGCCTCTGACGACGATTGGGCAGCAGTGGGCCTGCCAGCAAGTAATACACTTGAATTATCGGGACATCAGCCCCACATAACAAAATAACATCCGTAAGTGGATCACCCCTGGGGTCCTAAGGCCGGTATTCATAGTCGCTACTTATTCTTAAGCAAATGCTTAAGCATTCGGCATCCTTTACTAGCTACTAGGTTAGTAGAGGATGCCACATGCTGAAGCATGTGCTTAAGAATAAGTAGCGATTATGAATATCGGCCTAAGACCCCCTTAACATTTTAGTGTCGCATGCAACGTTACTGGTGAAGTCTCGAAACAGATTGTAACGCTACGCATGGTAGGAAATAGAATTCAACACGTGTAAAAGTAGGACATTCGAAACCCGCGATTTACAAATGATTCTCTTAGAGTAACAATTTAAAGATCGTTTTATAAACATATTCCGTGCAACGACAGAGGAAGGAGGATCACAACAAAACAAGAACACATTCGCTTTTTAACCTTGCTGTCCTATTCGAGTATATTTAATGCAAAACAAATTTATTTAACATAAAAATATATATAAACAACATTATTTGTGGAAGACATGCTTTGATGATGTAACGTGGGATACCTCGCCAAGGAATTGTAACTTGGTATATTCCAATAAGGTGCTGAAGCAGAGAGGACTTTAAAAATGGTCAAAAACCCATCAGTTCCAGTATATCGCTGAAAGTTTCCAACTTGCACTTATCCTTCTATCTTAACACTATACTCGTGCTCTAGGATCGGGTAGGAACAATAGAACATTTCAAGTTGCATATTTTATTCTTACATTTCACCAAAGTATTGCATCTCAAAGAAATTCTTATATTCAACTAGAATATTTGACAATCGCAGACCTTGGCTCGGATTTCACCGATTATCAGGTCTCGCCGCGAGGAGGTTGCTGTGCTTGGAGACCCGTAGAGAGATAGATTGAATCAAAGTTCCGTCGATCTCCCTGTACACGAAACCCTTAGCCTAATAAACCAAAGAGATGGATGGAAACAAAGTTCCATCGATTCCTTCGGTTTAGATATCGAATCTAGGGAACTGCCAAGCAATCACTCGATTGAAATAAACTCAGCAAAGAAGGAAAGACTACGGGTGAGCATGAAAGGAGTATTGGATGGCGCAGTTCCTACCACCCTGCTGTCCGTGTCGAAAGGGAAAAGCGCTTGGCGTCTCCCAAACGATTCCTCTGCACCCAGCGACTCGTCAGGAGCAACACTAGGTGTGACCTGACTCAAGTCGTCTAACACGGAGATTGGGAATCGGATCGGGTGACTTACACAGGCAGTATACCAAAGGGTACACCCACTACGCTCGAAACTTTTCCCTTTCGACAAGAACACTAGGGGATGAAATTGATCCACCCATACCAATTACATGCTCAGTCGCTTGCTTCCGCAAACGGAAGCAGCGGCGACCTTCTCATCGGAGATGAGGAACCAGCAAACGAGCAACAAAGCTAATAAAATTCTGTGACTACTTGGCAATTTTACATGGGGCTTTAAATACTTCATGCTATAATAAATTAACCTAGGCTTTTTTAGATGTCTTCTTTCACTACCACTGTTCACTATTATCATTTAAATATATTATTTTATTAACCTCCGTTGCCGCAAGAGCATGGACCTAAAATGCTGAAACAATCAACTACATTATATTAATAATGGTGTGGTGGGCTTCAGAGGAAACTAAGAAAATACTTATTGGGTTGGTGCCGATCGAGATGATGTAGAATGTCAGAAGAGTACGAACAAGCATGCAGAAACATCGTACAGATAGCTACACGAAGAAGAGCAGGAAATATAAATTCATCGATGTGATTCGTGAGAGGGAACAAATCATGCACAACCATCAAAAGAATGCATCAAATAAAATAAATCATATAAACCCATCGAAGAAATGCATCAAATAAAATAAATTATGTAAATCCATCGAAGAAATGCATCAAATAAAATAAATCATGTAAATCCATCGAAGAAGTGCATTATGTAAAATAAATTATATAAACCCATCGAATAAATGCATCACATAAAATATATCATGTAAACCCATCGAAGAAATGCAACATGTAAAATAAATCAAGTAAACATATCGAAGAAATGCATCAAATAAAGTAAATAATGTAAACACATTGAAGAAATGCATCGAATAAATTCAACATTTAAACCCATCGAAGAAATGCATGAAATTAGACAGATCATGTAAACCCATCGGAGAAAGACACGAAATAGAACAACTCATCCAAAAATCCACGGAGGAATGTATGAAATAAGACAGATGATGAAAAACCATCGAAGAAATCAGTTGAAAAGGAAGAGAAATCGGTTTTGGCCTTGGCAAAATAATAACATTTTGAATGGCTTTTAACGATCCCGAAAATTTCGTCGCCACCAAACGAATAAGCTAACCTAGGTCAGGGGGCCGAGGGGTGAAGAAAGGACAAGGGTTGGAACCCTGACTAGGTCCCCAGGAAGTCCAGGTGGATCAACAGCTCCAGGGTCCCCGGGGGTCCTCCAGGTCTGGAGAACCGACAACGGCTGAGTACAGGGTCAACGTTTTATCCTGCAATCCGCGCTCGCGCGAACAGGTAACATGGCAACAGCGCCTCACGGACTCATACCACCCCAACCATGCACCGTCCCGGCGTTTGGAGCGTTGCCAGCGACCGCTGGATAGCAGTGATGCCCGAGCTTCAAAAATTTTAGAATGGTCTCTTTCAAATTAACGTCGCAAAGAGTTAGGTATTGGGAATTTCCCGGCCCAGGTAATCGAGCCGCGTGCTGCGCTTTTATGATCGGTTTACCACTCGCACCCCAGATTACTGTAATGAGGTTTGAAAATAATGTCGACTGATCTCGTACCCGTCTCAATTTCAAAATTTTTAGCTGCGACAGGGTTGACCGCGGCGCTATACCCTTGTACGGAGAGATTTTTCGCCACATGCGTGTAAAAGCCACAATAATGGCGCATCGTTCCAAAAGATAGCATTAACGGAAATCGGTATAGGCGTGGCGTTGAGTAGCTAAAACATTTAGACACAAAAATTCTAGAAAAAAAATTCAAACACCGCTACAATCGAAGACACGTCCCATTAGTTACCCCTTACGTCTGATCTAGGTATGCATTAAGGATAAAATCATAAAAAAGAAAACCAGAGCAATAGATTCTGAGGTCTGCAGAACTAACACATAATTGAATAAAAATTGAATTTCTCAATTTATGAAAGTAATGATACAGAAACAACTAAGTAACCTATTGTTTATCAACAGCACGAATTTTAAAAACAGCATTAAATACAGTATCAAATAAACAGTTTACAAAAGCTTTTTACAACAATTATGGTTAAAAAATTGATAGAAAAAAATTAAGTAAACGTAAAATATGTTAAATTATCCATCATTGAGAGGGAATAATTTTTCCTCATTTTTCGAAGCAAATTGTATTTCGATATCTTTCATAGTTCAAAAGTTATACGAAAAAGGCTTCAAATTTTTCAACCCGGGCCGGGAAATTCTGAATAGCTCTTTGCGACGTTAATTTGAAAGAGATCATCCCAAAATTCTCAAAGCTCGGGCATCACTGCTGTCCAGCGGTCGCTGGCAGCTCTCCGAACGCCGCACAGTGGGGCATTTCAGGTCGAAACGCGACACAAAACATTTTCTGACTGAAATCATATATTTATCATTAATTTCTTCATTTCATTCAGTTAGGACGTATACTTGTGGTCCTATTGGTACAGAAAAATTAATGAAATTTGTTTATTTAATGAGGTATAGGGTAAATCCGGGAAACGCGGTCGAGCCGGAGAGTTGGTCGAGTCGTTATATTTCAGACTCTATACGTAAAAATGCGTTAAAGTGCAGACCAATTACTTCTCTAGAAGCCAAACAATTGAATGAATAGCGTCGCTTCGGTTCCTTCTGTGTTTTTCTAGATTTACAGGATATAAAAGGTAAACTGAGGTTACATTTAACCACTTTTGTCAAACAACGGTGTACAGAATCGTATTTAAAATATACTTCTAAGTTTTTTTTCGTTCAATGTTTGGGAATAATAAGATAGTAGAGATATTGAGGGACAATGCAGCCAAAGTATTTAGCCATATTAACTCTTCCTCTCAAAAGTAACAAGAAGACCATCTCTCGCTGCAGAAAGGAGAGATGGTCGAGTTCTGATTTTTTTATTATTTTTATTTATATTTTTACTTTTTATCATTATTTTATTATTTTTATTGTTTATTTATTTTATTTATTCACTTTTGTATTCATTTGCCTTGCTAATCGTCGGTAGGTAGTTCGCTTTATCTTTGATGTGTTCTTTACTTGTTTAGCGTAAACAAATTGAATATCAATGAATCTGTAGTTGTAGTCACTCATAAATAATTTTGCTTTCGTCTTTGTTATTTTTCCATGAATAATTATGTGATTGATCTCTGCCAACGACGTAAACCATTTCTCCCGGCACCTCGGGAGAGGTGGTCAGATGTCATGACTTCAGTTTTCAATCTGATTTACAGTAAATATTGTCTTACAGCACATACCGACTAGTTTTTCTGAATCAGCATAAAATTTTGAACATATTAGATTTGTTCTGATAAAATAAGTAATATGTGTATTAGTTTTGATAGCCATTTTATATTAGATCGACCGAGTCTCCCGGATTTACCCTAGTGCTTTTTTGGTCTGAAAATTAAGCAGTCTTTATGAATTTTTTTCTATCTGAAACTTAAAAGCTAGAAAGATGTGGGTTGTTGCAAATGAAAGATCAGTGTTTGAAAGTATTAAATGTATTTTTATTTAAAAAAAGGCACTCTTCCTCCCTTCGCTATAATCGCTCAAAGTTGGTCCCTTACGGTGCCATAAATTCCGCCATCTATGCTTATCTGAAACATAAAAACAAATGAAGATATTAAACTTTATTACATTTTGTTTTGTTGACCGAGCCGATTCTTAAATTTCGCATTTTAAAACAAAATGGCGGATTATTAAACCTACACTTTCAGTGCCAAAAATCGATACCTACAGTTTGACAGTCTGCCATTTTGTTTTAAATGCGAAATGTAAGAATCGGCTCGGCCAACAAAACAAAATGTAATATAGTTTAAATTCTTGATTTGTTTTTATGTTTCAGATAAGTATAGAATACAGAATTGATGGCACCGCAATTCTACTCATTCTGTGAGGGACCAAATTTGAGCGATTATAGCGAGGGAAGGGATTGTGCCCTTTTTAATAGAATTTTTTTAATTCTTTCAATCAGTGATCTTTCATTTGCAACAAACCCCATATTTCTAGTTTTTAAATTTCATATAGAAAAAAATCAGAAAATTGCTTAATTTTCGGGCAAAATAGTACTATGCCCCTTTAACTGTATTTGTAAATAAATTTTTGGGGAATATCGTGCACACTGTACATAGAATAAAGCTCCGCATCTTTCACATGTAAAAATACATCATTTACTTTGAATTTCAATGACAGGAAAGGCATTTTGGTAAAAAAGAACGCGCCATAGACTCCTTCTCGCCCCTCTAACTACCCCAGTAGCAGCTAGTAGCAGCGAATTTTTTGTACGATAAAGGTAAGGCTTTACACTTTCCAACGCGACCAGTAAGAACACTGAACTCCACTAAACTCTCGTTCAAAATAAACAATGACAATTTGGAAATTCAGTAAGGTGTAATTCCAAAAATATCAGAGATATCAAAATAAAATTTGGTACACTTCAAACACATACCTCAACACTTAATCCCACCAAAAATTATTTGAATTAAGCAAACAACAAAACTATAAATAACAATACTTAGTTCTGAATTGCAGTCTTTGTGCAAAAATAACGCGTCATGGACCCTTTCTCGCTCCTCTAACTACCCCAATAGCAGCTAGTAGCAGCCAATTTTTTTTGTACGATAAAGGTAAGGCTTTAGCCTTCCCAATGCGACCAGTAAGAACACTGAACTCCACTGAACTCTCATTCAAAATAAACAATGCAAATTGAGAAATTCAGTAAGGTATAATTCCAAAAATGTCAGAGATATCAAAATCAAATGATAATGAATGTGAAAAACAATCATGCTATATTATGACCCAAATGTGCATATCAACTACCTGTAAAAAAATTTGCATTATGGCGATATTTCTGTAAAAGGAGTTAGTGCCGCGTTTCGACCCGAAATGCCCCACTGTGCGCCGGGACGGTGCATGGTTGTATAGTCTGATTTTCGAGACTTGACACCTGAGGCGGGTTCCTGGATGGAGCGTGGCTTAAGGAGGAACCAATGGTACGCTATGGATTGCAACGCCGCACGCAATCCGTAGCGTACCAGGAGCGTTGCAGGATAAAACGTTGACCCTGTACATGGAACTCCGTAAACTTCTTATATTCACTTCGGGAAACCATGTCCCCCGGTCAAAACAAGGTCGACGGTTGATTACAATTGCGAAATCCAACGAATCCCTCCGGCAAAAATGGATTGTCTGCTAAAATATCCATTCCAGTGGCTATTGCTATGCCAAATAATGTTAACAACATTTGCACTAACCGGCTAGTATAAATTATTATTAACTATGATCGGTACAACTCGAGATATCAAGCAATTACTTAGTAACATTTGGCCTTGGATTTGCAAATGATTTTCTATGCGGAATGAATTCTCTTTTATTCTCAACGTCTAGTTGTTCTATAAATGAATGTTAATGCCTATACATATCACATAGTATTTATAATGTATAAATATATTTTAGTTGAACTTGGTGCAAATGAATAGTTGGAAGAATATTTGGAGAAATATGAGTGACATACTTGTTTCTCTCCCTTAGTTACTAACATCGATCAAGTATAGAATAGAGCGATAGACCTATCACCTTATGGGAGTTCGCGTTCACATCACTAACACGCAGAGCCACGGTACTCTATTAGCACATTCGGCAACCTGCACTAGTGCGCACTGAGTACGAACTTTTTCGTTCCCAATTGGTTAAAATTCGCACTCAGTGCGCACCAGTGCGACCGTCCGAATACGCTATCTAGAGACGCGGTAGCGTCTCGACGCCATGTACAGTTCCCGCGCGGAAAGAAGACCGGTAGCAGGCGGTCTCGGGCGATGCAGTCCGCCGCTGTGACGATTGGTCGAGTCACCTATCTGGGTACACTTCTAAAGACGGGGCACACGTATTTTGGTTATTGGCTGAAGTAGGCACATACATTGTCGCACCGCGTGACGAAGAGAGCGAACAAAACACATCGAGATCGAGTGGGATAGAGCGATCTAACCGACGAAACGCCAAAGCAATAGCGTAGGCATCTCAGACGATTAACCATTAATATATAAAATTTCCTTATTTTTCACAATATGTTCAGGAAAGTATTATCATTGGTTTGGTATTAGGATAATACTTTCCTGAACATATTGTGAAATATAAGGAAATTTTTATGTTATTATATATTAATGGTTAACCGTCTGAGATGCTTACGCTATTGTTTTGGCGTTCGTCGGTCAGATCATTCTATCCCACTCGATCTCGACGTGTTTTGTTCGCTCTCTTCGTCGCGCGGTGCGACAATGTATGTGCCTACTTCAGCCAATAACCAAAATACGTGTGCCCCGTCTTTAGAAGTGTGCCCAAATAGGTGACTCGACCAATCGTCACAGCGGCGGACTGCATCGCCCGAGACCGCCTGCTACCGGTCTTCTTTCCGCGCGGGAACTGTACATGAATCGACACCCTGTATATGTCGACTGTCGCTACCGCTATCATTTACTCGTCGCCCGGCTAATCCAACCTAACCTGAAACTTATTTCATTAATATCTCATCACGCCTGCAATATTTTCTAAATTTAAAGGCATTTTTCTTATGTAAACCGCATATCAGCTTTCGAAGAAGACCAAATTCAATAAAATCGGTCCACGCATAACAGAGATATCGTAATATCGTCTCAGGAATCTGTCGAAAACGGTAAGATTTTTCTTCTTCTGATTCTCCAGTCAAAATTTTCGTCAACATAATACGTATACGCGTTACACGCACACCTTCAGCCAACAGAAACTAACACATGTTTCGTTCGTCATACGCGTTACACGCACACCTTCAGCCAACAGAAACTAACACATGTTTCGTTCGTCAAACGCTATTACGTTACCTTCACTATGCAATCTACTCCAAATTTTGACAGCTTACAGTCAGTTTATAAACCTGGCGAGTGTTAAATAAGGTAAGTTGTAATTGCAACGAAAATGCAGTCTCAAACACAAGGTAAGTTGCCGAAATTTGAATTGCGATATGTTTGTATATCATCAAATTGTTTTTTATTTGTAACTAAACTGAGGATTTTATGTATATGTAGACAAACGAAGCGTAAAACGATGCTGTGACCTACGCCAGGGTATGTCATCAATTGCCATGATTACTGGAACTAGTATACTCAAACTAGTAAAACTGCTAAAAGTAATTTAATTTGTAATACGTGTAATTGATTTAGTAATTATGCTGTAATTGTAATAATTAATATAAAGGAACAAGAAATTAATTACGATTAATTAAATCAAGAAACAAAGATTCATCAAATTAAGTCTGTAGCCTTTTGGTTTGTAAGGAATATGGATATTTCTGGACAGACAAGATTTATTCGGATTAGGAAGGAATACATGGTTTGATTGACAGGATGGGGCTACAAATTTCGAAGGTCAGACGTTGCGTCTCGATGTATTTATACAATTTTCAAAGATACTATTGTGCAAACGGCACTTGACTTTACTCTAATGAGGCGTCCAGGAGTTACTCTGTACTCTCCCGTTCGATTGGCGTCCAGGTATTATCGCCGTACTCTCCATATCGAACAGGCGTCCAGGAATATTCTCCCGTACTCTCCTCTCTCAACGATTGGGTATTTAAGAAGGGGGCTTTGTACGTTCGCGACTCTACTCTACTGAGGCGTCCAGAAGATACTCTGTACTCTCCCGTTCGGTTGGCGTCCAGGTATGATCGCTGTACTCTCCATACCGAACAGGCGTCCAGGAATATTCTCCCGTACTCTCCTCTCTTTTCTAATGAGTTGCTCTGTACTCTCTCGACCAATAAGCGTCCAGGTATTATCGCCGTACACTCCATATCGGTCGAGCGTCCAGGAACAGACTCTAGTGCCTAGTCCCTCCAGCAGGCGTCCAGGTATTATCGCCGAACTCTCCTGCCAGAGTCCCTAAGCTGTCTGAGAGCGGCCGTGTGTCGTACCTCGTCCTCTCTCTCAGAGCAGCGAAGAAGGAAATGCCATTGCGGTCCTATAATTTATACCCAATCGTTGCTATCCGCGGCCGCAGAGATCAACAGATGCGTTGTCAAGCGCGAGCCTCGCGAGACGTGGTCCCGCGCCTGCACGTCTCTCCTCACGGGCGGCCTACAAGCGTGTTCTCGAAACGTCTCGATGGTCAGCATTTCTCAAACTTCCTTTTCTGCATGCTACAAGTCTTTACTACTTTCTGTAGATAATAAAAATAATTAAAATTATTCCGAGCGGCGCCGTCTCTCGGTTGGTAGCCATAAACAGGGACTTGGCTCTCCACTATAGCTGTTCCTTGCCGTTGCGTATCGAAGAAGAGCAGAGCGTCTCGAACCATTGTAAACAGCACCTCGTTATACCGTCATATATAGATATATTATTATAATAAATATTAAATCACTTTAAACAACACTTTCATTATTTTATTATTATTAATATTAATATTTTAGAAATAAAAAATTAATGTCCTCTCCTGCCTCGCCCCCCCCCCCTCCTCCCCCAGTGGAACTCCGCGGAGCTGAGTTTAAGGAGGAATTTCATAAACTGCTCCTGCCGCCTCCCTCGCCCGGCTCTGGTGCCTCGATCTGAAATGATAAATTAAGTGAATTTAATTATAATTGTTAAATTGATTAAACCACAGTTTTGATTACCTTTTCAAAATCTAAAGTTATAATATTATGTTATTTCATTACTATAACCGAATAAAAAAAAACTTTAAAAAAGTAATGAAATTACGCCAAGTACATAAAAAAGTCGCAGACAAAAAAGAATACCCGCAAATAAATATAAAAAGAAAGACTCATAAGAAAATAAATAAAAAGTCACAGAAATCACTGATTAATTTTTGTATAAAAACACTTACACGTAGCCCATCTGCGATGCACGGACGCTGGTGCAGCCCCCGCTGCCGGCGCATGCCTCGCTGCCGGCGCAGGCCCCGTTGCTGGTGCTGCTCCAACTTTTGGTGGTGGCACAGACCAGGTATAGATCTATACCTGGTCTGTGGTGGTGGTGGTGGCAGCGCCGTGTCCGTAGGTGCTTCGGCCTTCATAATAACATCGTCCTCAGAGCCTGGAAAAATAAATTTGAATAAATATATATAAATTTCTATTATTTTTTAATTTTTCTGTAAGTTTATAATAAAACTTACTATCTAATAGGACGTCCTACTCTGTTTCCTACAAAAATTAACAAAAAATTAATTAGCAAAAAAGCTAAATAACATAGGCGAAGTCCCTACCAAAGACTTTCAAAATGTTGTAGCTTACGTGCACATTCGTTAGTTTTATTCGTGACAATGACTACATTCATTCAGATTTCTCCCGAACTAGATGCTCCATGATAAAGGATCCTGTGACGAATAAATCTCACGAATCACAAATAAATTTCTCACGAATAAAACTAACGAATAAAGATAACCAAGCTAGAGTATATGAATAACGATGACTTTGCTATAAGTATATGAATAGTTTTTTTTTTACTTACATTTCCCTTTTCGGAGCCCATTTTTTACGTATGTCACGGCGTCGTGTCGGACGAAGAAGAACTACAAGAAGCTGAAGCTGGCCCAGATGCAAGGTAAACAATCGAAGATCAAACAGCACTTTCTAATTAATAATATCGATTATCGACGGGCACTTGGGTCTAGGGTTGCGCGAAACACGAAACGAACTGGGGGACCGGAGCTCACTTTTTCGTATGTTCCATGGTTCAAATCCATATATTGTTGCGACTCCCGTCTAGCGGCGTGTAGTATAAACTTTAGAAGCGCGAAGTTCGAATCGGATCACACGAATGTAATAGGAAAGGGAGACAAAGTGAAGTTCGCACAAGACCGAGGGGTTTGAAATAGTTAGATATTCTTTTAATAAGAGGACTTCAAGATTATAAATTAATCAATACCCACTTGGAAACGGTTGTTTAAATAAGTGAACTTCTCCTTCCTCCCTTCTCCTAGGTGTGTAATTCCAGCGTAATGTAGTTAAACGGTTGTTTTTGCAAAAATCGATAACCGAAAGGAATCGGATCGACGAATAGGAATTTAGCTAGTTAATTAGTAAATTTGCGATTGGCTCTTAGAATCTAAGACATTTTGTAATTAACAAAAAAGGTGTAAAACCGACGGACCTTTTGGAAGCGTCACTCGAGCCCCGAAAGCAATAGTGAACGGACGTACTCATCAATAAAATTTTGAAAGATTTATTTTGTGTTAAAATCGTTGTTAGAATTGATTAAAGTTACAAGTTATTGTGTTCAAATCGTTTATTCAATTATTATTATCGTTTTCATTATATCTATTATACAAAAATCCGCATCCAAGGAGCAGAGTGCCTTAGCGCTTCACGGGCATCGTCCCGCGCCCGAATTCCCTACGAAGGATCCAGAGGAACCAGCCGGCCACGCAACAAAATTGGTGACAGCGGTGGGATTCTTCAAATTCGCCGGCTCGTGGGCGCAGGATTCGGAGACAGCCATCGGCCAATTTGTGCAGTCCCTCTTTCCTGGGTTTTTGGACGGTTTCCCCCGGAACACGGGTGAATGCCAGAGGGAAGTGACTTTGGACGACCGTACCAGTTTTCCCTGAAGCCACACGCACTCGGCCAGAGGACCTTCTTCGCTGAGATCAACCAGACAACGAAGGCGGCATCGAGCACTCGTCTGCAATTGCGTGAGAGATTGAAGTTCAATTAAAATATCCGACTTATGGTTCTATTGTTAAATTAGTGTTTTGTAATTATCGTCACGTTGTGTTAGTTATTAGTTAATACGAGTTCTGTATTTACACGGCGAAAATGTCGCGTAGAAGTAAGGAATTGCCAAAACGAAAGGGACGGCAATTACGTTCGAGTAGCGTACGGGTACCCGAAATAGAGGGTGTAAATGTTGAAACTATACAAATAGAACGCCCTATGGCTATTTCACGATCTCAAACAACCCAAACCAATGATCTTATCGTTGATTCAGCTAGGTCAGAGGATTCTTTGCCTTGCCCTACTGCGGTTATTACTGCCGTTTCAGAAGTTTCTGGTGGTGAATCACAGTCGCGCAAATTAAACTTTGTGCCGACGCGACTGGACCCACCTGTCGTTAATTTATCTGAAATAAGTAGCCAATCGCCTTGTCCAAACATAATTGCTCCATCGAATTTATTAAAGCCCACAGACTCACCTAAGTCTTATCTCTCTCTAAAATTAGTGAAGGACTCAATTCCGAGATTTAATGGGAAGTCTGACTCATTAATCAGGTTTATTAAACAATGTAATTTAATTAATGCCAAAGTAAAGCCTGAAGATCGGGAGAATCTCCTTTTTCTCATTCGGGGTAGGATTGAGGGACATGCCAACTTACTTTTGTCCATTCGAAGAGAGCCCAAAACGTTAGATGAATTGATTAATCTTCTAAAGAAAATATTCGCGCAATCATTTAATGTACACAGTTTGAATGCAGAGTTAATGAATTTACATCAGGACAGAAACGAAACGGTTGAGGTTTTCGGAGCCCGAGTCAACGAAATTTTAAATGGCGGTTTAGAAACTGCCAGGGACAGTTATAACTCAGAGCAACTAGTTGGTGTAAATGACTTATTAAAGAACACGACAGTAATCACTTTCATTAAGGGCCTTTGGAACGAAACCGCGCGATTTTATTTGAACAGATTAAAGGACGGTAACAATCTACCCGACCTCGAAACTGCAATTAACGTAGCGAGTAAGATAGAGTCGGAATCGGCCGATCAGTCGAGACCTTCCTCATCTTCGAAACCTTTTGTTACTGATGTAAAAATATTTAAGGCAGATTTAAAGAAGTATACGTGTTATGAATGCAATCAAACAGGGCACTTACGCCGTGATTGTCCTCAGGCAACTAGAACACATTTTCCCAACCGTGAGGAGATTAGATGTGGGTATTGTAGGAAAACGGGTCACTCCGAAGCTCTTTGTTTCATAAAGCAAAATCAGGATGGTGTCCGTCCAGGTGATGAAGCTCCCGGTAGGAGTAATTTAAACTAAGAAGTGATTCCGCGATGGGGCGCAACGGGAACCCAACCCTTAATTGCCAGCGCCACCAACGGGGTTGTTTCCAGATCCAAATAAAGCGATCAGGTTCTTTGCCTCTGATTAACTTAACCCACCGTTGCTTCCATGAAGGCTCCGCCAGTTTCCTTATTGATACGGGTTCTCAACTTAATCTGATAAAACGAAAAGGTATAATCTCTGATATGATAATAAATAACAATATCGTCTATAAAATCACGGGTGTTGGTTCAGGGGATATATTTACCCGCGGCGAAGTTATCATCAAAGTCCATCACGTCAACGTGAGATTCCAAATTGTTGATGACGACCTTCCCATTCCTGGGACTGGGATATTAGGAATACCGTTCTTGGAAAATCAAAATACGATAATGAAGTTTGGAAATGACGAGCCTAATAGCCTTCAGATCGGTGACGGGGAATTTTTCCTTCTTTCATCTTCCTCCTTTAGTTTACCCCCTCGTACTAGAACCCTTATAGCTCTACCTGTCAAGGATCCTGGAATTAAAGAGGGTTATGTTAGGAGATTGACCAATGACTCAGGCGTTTATATAGGAGAAGCATTAGTTAGACAACCATCGACCATTGGTCTAGCTTCATAGCGTAAAGGACCCTATTTCTCGTATCATGAGGTGGCGGATTAAATTAAATGAATACGACTATAACATAGTATACAAACCAGGGAGAGCAAATTCAAATGCGGATGCATTATCCCGTAACCCTCCAGACTTCAATAATATTAATCAAATTCCTTCTTCATCAACCCCGAACCCTTCAACTAACTGTACCACGACAGAATATACTGACAGCTCGTCCTTTAAGCGTTCGCAAAGGGTAGTCGTAGGCGCCGACGACGCGCCATTTGTGGACTCTGGAAGGATGGAGGATACAGATTGTAATAGAATATGGGGAAATAATGAAAAGATAATAGCTTCCATTTTCCTTGCCGAGAGAGGAATCAACGGTCGTCCTGAGGTCTTAGTCGGGATTGATCATCATCATTCTTGATCTTAATCATTCTGATGATGGTTTTAATAACAGTGACGCTCACCTTACGATAGGAACCACTGGGACGAGATCTCCCATTAAAAATGTAGTGTTTGGAGGATCGCTCTCGAGGGATCGTGAGGATGTGCTCCGGCCCGGTTGTTTGTTGGACATCAGAGAGGCCGACTTTGAAGGCACCCCGCCACAGAATCCGCTAGGGGCTACCCACGTACCTCAGGACTCAGGCTCGCCCGACCTGGAACATCGGATAGGCTTTGACAAAAAGCACCCCGTCCAGGGCCTCGACCTGCGGTTCGCGGCTTGTGTCTGGTTAGGGGCTGACGAGCCAAATTTGGAGGCTGAAATATGCCGGACTTTATTTGTGACCAAGCGCGCAGTTGATGGGACACGATCCTCCACTGATATGGCCTCAGGAAACAGTGACCTAAACAAACAGAATAACCTTAGAGTCTTAACGACAAGGACTGCCTCAGTAACACCAATCACTCATAATTCCTTTCCTCCTAATATTATTTACTCTAAAGATTATCTTTATATGCGTAAAGATAACTTCATTCATTTTTTCTCTCTCGATCACGAAGTTCAATCTCAAATCACCAAAGATTTATTAGATAATAATAAATTCTCCCTCGAACAGTTTAGACCATATAACCCCAATGTCGGAGAAACAATGGTTTTCCCTGATACAAAATCCCTTATCTTTTCGTAAAATCACACGCAGTAGAACCAGTAAACCATGTCCATCTTAAATCCTCAGTAATCTCCCTCAAACACCTTATGGATACCTTGAATGTCAAAACAGTTAGCATCTCCAAATACGACAATAATATCGAGCCTATTTGTTGGGACTACATCGAATACCTTTTAAAAGAAGAATTAAATAGTTCTGAATATACAATTACCGTTTGCACAGGTGAAATTATAATTCCCCTTCCATCTAGGAGGCCTCTTATTATTAAAGAATTTCATGAATCCGTCATAGGGGGTCATCAAGGTGTCCGTAAGCTTTTCAGTAGAATTAGGGATGATTTTTACTGGCCACACATGAGAAAAGAAATAGATAATTTCGTCCGTTCATGCCCAAGTTGCCAGAGAAACAAAATCCTTTCCGCTAAAACCAGACAGCCAATGCGAATAACTGACACTCCTAAAAGAGCGTTTGAAAAAGTACAGATGGACATTGTAGGGCCCTTACCAGTGACAAAAAAGGGAAATAGATATCTGCTAACTCTTCAAGACAATCTTACCAAATATTCCGATGCGATTCTGCTCCTTAGTATTGAATCCGTATCCGTGGCCATGGTTCTGGCTGAACAATTTATCAGTAGATTTGGGTGCCCTCGAACAATTCAAACCGACCAGGGGAGTAATTTCGTTAGCAACATTATGAAAACCTTTTGTAAAATATTTAAAATACAAAGAATTACCTCAACTGCATTTCACCCACAATCACTGGGATCTCTTGAACGGGCACATCGCGTATTTACTGATTACCTGAAACATTACTGTACTAAGACCGACTGGGATGATTGGATTCGTTTTGGCATATTTTCTTACAATACGTCTGTCCATGAAGCTACTGGTTTCACTCCGCACGAGCTTGTGTTTGGGGTAAAGGCGATTAATCCCTCAGAGTTCATGAACCAAGTAATTCCGCGAACCTTTGTTGACCATTTGGATGAGATATTTTCAAAAATAAGCACTACCCAAGCTATAGCAGCAGCAAATCTAGAAAGAGCAAAAGAGAGAAGCAAATTAGATTACGATAAAAGAGTTAATTCCTGTCAATTCTCTGTAGGTGATGATATATATATATATATATGTATAAAGAACCAAAAACTTCTAAATTTGACTCTTGCTGGTTGGGACCTTACAAAATTGTTAGGATGTTCGATGACTTAAACGCGGAAGTAGCCATAGGAGTTGGTAAAACAAAGATAGTTCATACGAACAAGTTGAAACTAGCATGCATAAGATTAGATTCCCCATAGTCTACCTTGTTGTCGTATCATTGTTGATACCACTCTGTCATTTGCATGTACAGTATGTGCTATGCTAGGTTGCTTTATTAGTTCGCGGATCAGAACCTTGTAATTTTGAAATGTAGATGTTATGCTACGGAGACAAACTTGTAACCCATTGTAATCAATTGTGACAAGTAGGCAACCTGTAGCATCCTTCGACTCGCTATCTTCACGGGAACCCGGGTGGACCGAGTAGCTTGGCTACTGTGGGGAGAGCGAGGAGGGGAGGCTCAGGAATGCTCCATTGAGAGATGTTTATTTACATATAATTAAAAATACAGTTCATCATATTAGAAATTAACGCTAGTTTGGCGATACAAACATCTTATATAAGGGGCGCAGGCTCAATTTAACATAAATGTATATTTGAAAAGGTGTTCCCATTGGAAAACACCTTTTGTATAAGGAGGGAAGTGTTGCGACTCCCGTCTAGCGGCGTGTAGTATAAACTTTAGAAGCGTGAAGTTCGAATCGGATCACACGAATGTAATAGGAAAGGGAGACAAAGTGAAATTCGCACAAGACCGAGGGGTTTGAAATAGTTAGATATTCTTTTAATAAGAGGACTTCAAGATTATAAATTAATCAATACGCACTTGGAAACGGTTGTTTAAATAAGTGAACTTCTCCTTCCTCCCTTCTCCTAGGTGTGTAATTCCAGCGTAATGTAGTTAAACGGTTGTTTTTGCAAAAATCGATAACCGAAAGGAATCGGATCGACGAATAGGAATTTAGCTAGTTAATTAGTAAATTTGCGATTGGCTCTTAGAATCTAAGACATTTTGTAATTAACAAAAAAGGTGTAAAACCGACGGACCTTTTGGAAGCGTCACTCGAGCCCCGAAAGCAATAGTGAACGGACGTACTCATCAATAAAATTTTGAAAGATTTATTTTGTGTTAAAATCGTTGTTAGAATTGATTAAAGTTATAAGTTATTGTGTTCAAATCGTTTATTCAATTATTATTATCGTTTTCATTATATCTATTATACAAAAATCCGCGTCCAAGGAGCAGAGTGCCTTAGCGCTCCACGGGCATCGTCCCGCGCCCGAATTCCCTACGAAGGATCCAGAGGAACCAGCCGGCCACGCAACAATATAGAAATATGTTGTTGAAACACCTTTTTATTAAGCTGCGTTTAGACCAAACGAACGAATGCTCGTTCGCCCCACACATTGACAAAATTCGTGCTCTTTTAGTGTAAACGGCAATCTTCACTTGCAACTTTTTACTTGAATTTTGTCGATGTGTGGGGCGAACGAGCATTCGTTCGTTTGGTTTAAACGCACCTTTACACCGTTGTCCATGGTGTGACTGTAGGGCCAATTGGCAAGCGTGTTGAAATATAAGCTAATATATTCACTCATATTTTGATTGTGATCAAACCGAACATTATTAAAAAATATAAAAAATATTCATCAGTTAAGTTTTAGGTAAGATTGGATTACTCCATTTGAAATTTTCTAATAATTAATTAAGCAAATAAATTATTATTATTTTCAGATCGTGGATATTTATTTAAAAGATAATAAAAAAATCGTTTAATCGATATTGATATGTTCATCAGATAAGTTTTAGGTAAGACTGGATTGCTCCAATTGAAATTGTCTAATAATTAATCAATTTAATATAATATATGGATAAATTATTATTTTCAGATCGTGGACATTTATTTTAAAAATCATCGTGGGATCATCCTTTCTATTCTATTACTTTATAATAATACTTTCTAACCTCTCTTTGTTTCTCTTTCCCTTTTCCTGTCTTTCTTTCTCCTTTTTTTTAATATTCTAATAGTTTCTGCTGCTTATGCGCCAAAACTCTCGGCTGCTTATGCGCCGAAACCATCGGCTGCTTATGCGTCGAAACTATCGGCTGCTTATGCGCCGAAATTCTCAGCTGCTTAGGCACTGAACTAATGCGAAGCATTCTTAACTTACATAATATAATACACTAGTTATCACAAAGTATAATTTCAGCTGATGAAGCTGTGAATAGAATAGAATAGAATAGAATAGAATACAATAGAATAGTATATTTGAAATATAAAAGTATAATTCATCATGTCTGTAATTAATAGACTCAAACATCTCAATTTAAAAAGTATGCAAATTATCAATAGAGGCGAATGGTTAACAGATGATCATATTGAATATTTTCACAAATTATTAGAAGATAACTCTAATTATAAACCACGCGACACATGGAGAGTTCAAATGCCTGATACAATTCAATCTGTTCCTGAAAATCAGGATCACATACAGATTTTGCACCAAAGCGAAGAATTAGAAACCAATGCAGGGGGACATTGGGTTTGTAGCTTCTATAAACATGATGAAAGAAGAGTTTATATTTATGATTCTCTTAATTCCTCGATGTTGCATAGTCATCATAAAATTTTTCTGCAGAAGTTGTACCCTTTTTTGAACAAACATGACGGTGCAATTGACGAAAAATGTATTGAGTTTCCACGTGTACAAGCTCAACCTAACTGTCGGGATTGCGGAGTTTGTGCGATTGCATGTGCTGTCTCGTTATTATTCCAAATATTACCAGACAAAGTAACGTACACCCATGCGTTGATGCGTCAATATTTAATCAAAATGTTTCAAACTAATCGTATAGAACATTTTCCATACACTCAGGATGAACAATTAACACGTTGTGTGCACGAATATGAATCTGCAATTGGTAGTACAATTAATAAAAATCCTTCTTGTGGAAAGGATCCTCCATTTAAAATCGGTAAAAGTTACATTACTACCGAAACCGATAATACAACAATATCCCCAGTTCAAAATGTAATACTTAGTGACAAAGAAGTCACCATATACTATACAAAAAATGTAATTCAGGCAGATCCACCATTGGTTTTGAGGTCCAAAAACAGCAATGTATACCTACCAAGTAATAGGACAAAATACGTGTCTACCCTAGTAGCATTTCTGGTTGGCCAACGGTAGCCAACAGTTGGGAATTAGTTGGGATATAGTTAGTGTTTTTGCCTACAAATTCCCAACATAGAGCCTATGGCAAAAAAGTTACGACAGTGTACCAACGAATATTCAATGTTGGACCTACAATTATTATGGTTGGTTAATTAACAAAAAGTTACAACAGTGTGCCTACGAATATTCAATGTTGGGCCTACAATTACTAGGGTTGGTTAATTAACAAAAATTTACAACGGTGATTAAATGTCGTCTTATAAGTGTCAGAAAATTTGCTACATCCAAAAACCTGTTATTATATTCCAAGTTGTGATTTTTCTTTTCTTATTTATAAATACATAATGAGGACGTCTGTCTTGAGGCGAATGTGAAATTTTAAGGAATGAATTTGAAGGTCAAATGATATTTTGTAGAATATTTCGCGTCACTGCACAGTTTTTATAAACAATTGATACTAGGTATGTAACTAGAAATTAGAAGTGTCTACAAGGAAATGTGTTGGGTAAGTGCGAACAGCGATTGCTTTGTAAGCGGAAAGTTTGGGTTCGATTCTCCTCACCCGCGATTTTTTTTTCCTAAACCAGGCCTGAAAAAGACGTGTTTTCAACGTCTTTTGAAGTTCTTTAAGACACCTTCTGGACGTCTTTAAGACGTCTTTTGAAAAGAATATAAATAATAGGGCAACGGTAGGAAAGCCTACCTTGGCCATCTGTTGTTGGCCCAACCTGAAAAAAAAGTGCCAAATCTAACTGTTGGCCAACTAATATTATGTGCGTGGCCCAACTGTATGCCAACAACAAATGCTACTAGGGTAATTATTATAAAAAACATAAAGAGGAAATTAATTTAAAAAGAAAAGCTGTTTATAAAGCAAAGAAAGGGGAGTGTTACACGAAAAAAGGCAAAGATTGTAAAAAAGGAGTGAAAGGCAAAAAGCTTTCTAATTATGAATATTATAATGTACAAAAAGAAGGTATAATAAAAAAGAAAAAAATGCGGTATGACGCAAATAAAGAGGTGAAATGCGGAAAGCGAAAAAATTATTATGACGCAAATAAAGAAGGTATAATCAAAAAAGCAAAAGTGCATTATGACGCAAATAAAGAAGGTATAATCAAAAAGGCAAAAATGCATTATGCCGCAAATAAAGAAGTGAAATGCGGAAAGCAAAAAAATTATTATCAGCTAAATAAAGAAGTTATCTCTAAAAAGCCGAAGGTATATTATGATGAAATACGTAAAGGAGAGGATTATAATAAAGTAGCAAAACGTCGTGCTGCTCTGCAAATAATAAAAAAGTATCGTTATATTGCTGTAACAAATAACAATATAGCAACCAAAAATAACAAAGAAACTTATATTAGAAATCTTTCAAAAATTATTAGCATGCCGTCCGGAGAAGCAAGTAGATTGGAAGCTGAGCGTATAATAAAATGGTGTTTTCATATTAGGCAAAAGTACATTTTGGAAATGGGGAAACTGTTGAAAGATTGTAAACAAAAAGTGGAAGTTTCCTTAACGCGCACAGCAGAATGTTTAGAAGTTGATGACAGGATTAATGCTTTGTGTGGAGAATCTAGAGACGCGGTAGCGTCTCGACGCCAAGTACATGAAAGACACCCTGTATATGTCGACTGTCGCTACCGCTTATCATTTACTCGTCGCCCGGCTATTCCAACATAACCTGAAACTTATTTCATTAATATCTCATCAAGCCTGCAATATTTTCTAAATTTAAAGGCATTTGTCTTATGTAAACCGCATATAAGCTTTCGAATAGGACCAATCTCAATAAAATCGGTCCACGCATGACAGAGATATCATAATATCGTCTCATGGATCTGTCAAAAACGGTAAGATTTTTCTTCTTCTTCTTCTCCTGATTCTCCAAGAAATTTTTCGTCAACCATAATACGTATATACGCGTTACAGGCACACCTTCAGCCAAAAGGAAAGTAACACATGTTCATTTGTCGATTCGTCGACTCTCGGGACCATTCGGCAGGGATAGTCGTCCGTCATTGTCAGCGTGCGGAGCAATTAAGCTTAACAATGGAGGGGGAAAAACACCTTATTGTCAAGCTTAATTGCTCCGCACGCTGGTCATTGTACATATGTAGATACTTATATAATATACTATTTTGAATTTTATAACCTACCAAGTGCTAACAAGGGAACATCCCGAACCCGAAAATTCAAAAAATTCTGAAACTTTGTGGTTGTAGTATACCACACGCACACCTTCAGCCAAAACGAACTATATGTTTCGTTCGTCAAACGCTACCTTCACTACGCAATCTATTCCAAATGTTGACAGCTTACAGTCAGGTTATAACCTGGCGAGTGTTAAATAAGGTAAGTTTTAAAAATTCGAGATGCCACGTGTTTTTACAAATATGTATCGTTGTACCATTGAATTGCAACCAAAATGCAGTCTCGAACACAAGGTAAGTTGCCGAAATTTGAATTGCGACATGTTTGTATATCATCAAACTTTTTTATTTGTAACTAAACTGAGGATTTTATGTATATGTAGATAATCGAAGCGTCAAATGATGCTGTGACCTACGCCAGACTATGTATGTACGCATAATTTTGTAGGAAGGATTTCATATACATACTATTCAGTTATTTTAATGGACACCTTCGATAATGCACGAATTTAATTAGTGTTTCTTGTTTCACTAAAGAATTATAAATTTTTAAATAAATCATATTTTATTAATAGAACTTGTAACTACACTTACTCTAGCAAAAAAAGGTCACTCTATTTCTATTTATTTAATTAAAAATACCTATTAAATGTTTACTAAATTACTGCATGTGGGGCAAAGTGGAACACTTTGCGTGGGGTTAAACGGAATACCTATCTGTCTTAAAACTTTGCAGGCGTGCGTGGTTATGATGAGAATACAAAATTATGAAGAAAAAAAACGGGAGAGGTGAAAAAATTACCCTGTCATCAATAAATATAACCCATAACCACAAATCCAAACGACTTGAAATCAGCCTGTAACTACAAATCAAATCAGTTCAATCGATATGCAACCAGCATATAACCACAAATCAAAACTTAGACACTAAAAAGTAGATAATAAAAAAATATTCGAAAAGATTTGTTTTAAGTTACACGATTTTATTTAAAATACACTAAAATCTAAAAAATTCTCCATGCACGTGTTGATATTCAATATTCATGTGTATTATTATTATCCATGTGTATTTGATTATTTTAAATAAATTTCATGTTATCTGGTAAAATATTTTTTCTTATGTGTATAATATATTTTTTTGTTATATTTTATTTGTAATAGATATACCTAAAACATATATTTATAGTTTTTTACATAAATGAATACTTTTTTAAATCATAAAAATAAAGATTTTGTACATTTACATGGTCTTCAACTGGGTGTTCCAGTTTACCCTACCACTTGAGCGAGGCGAAGATTTCAATACCTCCGGTAAATCTCATTTTCCTGTCTTGCCAAATATTTTTCTTAACAAAGGCTTTGATTTTCTTATAGTCTAAGGTCCACTTAAGACTGCTGTTGAAGTCCCGTGTCTTTTTTACCCGACTGCGGCACGCAAAGGAGGGTATTGTGTTTATCAGGCTATGTATGTCCCATGTTACGCTCTAGAGCCTGTACGGATACACCGATTTGGATAAATGAGGTGTCTTTCGAATTGTCTTGACGTTCCGAATGTTATAGGATATATAATTTTCAAAAAAGTAAAAAGTAAAAAAAATTAAAAAAATTAAAATCCCGACTGCTTAAAAAGCGGACTAAAATGACAAAAATAATAATAAGATGACAATTTAAATTAACTCAATTACCTGCAGTCGGAGGCCTTAAATCTTTTGATGCAAATGATTTGATGTAATTATATTCGAACATTTATTTCGAAATAGAAAATTACATATTGTCTTAATAAATATTGTGTATCGCTGTTCGCCCTAATTAGATTTGATGGGCTATTAACAACATTAACAGTATTTCCCACACGGATAAAGAGAGACACATATAAATTACAAAATACTTTGAAGTTGAAATGTCACTATATAAGCTTAAATTTGAATTGATGTTGTCCACCTCTTTTTGTTACCAGCTTGAAGCACTTTTTTTAGTCATTGCGGTACATGCTTGGGATAGAAGAGCATAAAAAAATTTAAGGCCTTCGACTGCAGGCAATTGAGTTAATTTAAATTGTCATCTTATTATTATTTTTGTCACTTAACTTTTTAAACAGTCGGGTTTTTTTAATTTTTTTTTTAATTTTTTCTTTCCGATTTTAAGTTATCGCCCTCTAAAGTTAAGCGTTCCATTTTACCCGACTCCCCCCTACACAAAGTACTATACATATACATAATACATATAGATCGGCAATGCGGTGCACACGGTTTGTGTCATAGTTGCTAAACTTGCGTACAATTTATCCTCAATTCTGTCCTGTGATAAGGCTGTCCATGGCTGTTGATAGCAGGGAGTCGAGACCGATAGAATTTCGGTTACGGTCGCGGTCGGGGTCACTGAGACGTTCGACACGGTATTTACGGTTCTCTCGACCGACCCCGAGAGCGACAATCGGTCTGAAGTTTTCTCTCAACCGATAACCGAGAGAAAATTTTTCAGGAATACGGTCGCGTTAATTTATGGAGAGGTTGGAGTTAATGTATGGAGAGGTTCGCAAAACGGTCAACCGAGAGTCTCTGCAATACGGTTGACGCAAAGTCGGGAGAGATAAAAATGCGGGCAACTAGAATTCATCACACCATGAGAAATAGGAAGAAAATAGAAATACCCCCGATTAAAATTTGTGAAACAAATTGTTACTATCCCTGTTGTGAATCGCAAATCGTGACTAAAATTAATTAGTAGGTTATTTTAATTATTTTTTATCACGCTAGTAACCTGGCCTGGCATCTTTTGCAATCCACAGCGAAATACATAGTATAAATAAAACAAATTTATAATAATAAATAAAATCAATTAATTTAATTTATATATAAATTCTTGAAAATACATTTACGTCTTTTTCTAAATTTATTAAATTTTATAGATAATTTTATAAACATCTACGTTAACTATTTTTATAAATGAAAGATTACTTTCATAGTCGCAATGAAATATTTTTATAAATAATTTTCAGAAATAATTTATATTTTTATCAATAAAATGTTTAGTTATAAATAAACAAAGTTAACGATAGATCAAGGATTAACAATTTGTTTTGGAAACAACAGTCAATTTTCAAAAGGTTGCACGCTGATAACGCCAAAGTTAATATTAATAAAATTGTTACCATTTATAATGTATCTATGCATATTGTACGAGAAATGGAATTTTTGGACCAATCGATATAACGAATGAAATTGCAAACATTTATGATGTTTCCAATATTACAAACACAATACTATGTGTTTTCATTTTTCGACTAACGTAGCAGGAAGGTCATTCCACTCGATCACTTTTTGACGTCGATGTCAGGATTTTTGATCAAAATGAAACATGATGTACATAGTCGATGTGAAATTAGAGGGAGCTAATTATTATTTTTATGGTTCCGAATTTGTTTCAGAACCACAGTTGTGATTTGATTACTTTTTGCATATCCCTTTTTGAAACTACGCTATACTTATAAACTTTTATCTTTGGCACTATTTATCGTATTGCATTCATTTTTTTCTTTTTTAATTTAGATTATTTTGCCTATTCACATAATATTTTAAGAGATTCATTTTTGTAACGTCAAAAATGTAGGCAAATTCTTATTTTCCCAATTTTGCCTGCCACATGGTATGTTTTTAAATTCTGAATAAGTATGATCATCTTTCTAAGCTACTGTCTACAAAAAAAGGTTTTTCGTAGGATGGTATGTTCGAAGGCAGCGGTGCGCCCCGTTTCAGGTAAGCGAGCCGCGCGCTGCACTATTGCGGACCGTTTACCATACCACCCGAACCCCCGTATTACTTCAATCAGGTCAGAACATAAAATCGACTGGTCTCGTATCCCCATAATCGTGTCATTTATGCCTGCGGAAGAGTTTCTTTAATTGCGTTTGTTTGAATTTCAATAGGGGTTAAGTATACCCAAAAGTCCCTGTTCCATATAATATTATGGTTCAACGCAAATACAGGGTGTTTTGTCCTCGCCCTAGAGAAAATAAAACCTTGGAATGATCCATGGACAAAATTTCAGGATGCGTCCTTTCGTTGGAGAATGAGGGTCTATGGTATAACAATAGTATAACAGTGCAGTTTACGAGTGGCTAAATCGCGACCATAAAGCCCTGAGTAAAATAGCAATTATTGAAAACAATTTGAAATTTTTAACGAAGCTAGGACTACATTTTCCATGTTAAGAATGGTGTGGTAAACTACGAAGAGTTGCTTTTATTTTAGGATTAGGCGTTCTCGACAGTCGAGTTGTTCTTCCCTATGAAAGCTCAAGGGTCGTCGAATGAAAGCGTTTTAAACATCTTACAGAAACGCACCGTGTACTCCCTTAAAAAAGCGAAATTGTTTCCTGAGTTGCAGATAATTTCTAACTTGGACGGGGATTCTTTTCTACGGGTCATTTCACGCTAATTCGATCACTTTTGGATCTTCTTAATGTAGTGTATCAAATACAACAATGCCTCGGTACATCAGCGCAGTTTGGGACTGACAGTGTCGGAGTAACAAATAACTGCAACAGTCTGCTTTCACAAATCCCGTCACGAGAGAGACAAACAATGAGAGCGAAAGGAACAGCATACATACCTTCCCGGCCTATTCAGCTAGGTCGAACTGAACCGAACCCACCCGAACTAAACCGAGCCGGAGCCCTAACCAGTTAGCGGACCGCTTCATACATTAAGTGGTGACCGATCTACCGACCGGTCCCCGTTCGTCTCAGAACTACGGTCCCCGATTCCCGACCGAAGTGCAATTGGTCAGGAGCTTCGGTTCCCTTTTGCAACCTCTCTCTACTACGGTCAGAAATCTCTCCACTTTCGTTACGGTTACTGGTTACTTGACCGATATGTGACCGGTCTGAATTTCGGTTTCTGCTTCGGTCTCGACTCCCTGGTTGATAGTCAACCTTTTTAATTTATAATATTAAAAATTATCTGAACTCATTCCCTATGCAAATTATCTTTGTAAAAAGAAGTGAGATCCCCATAAAAAACTTCAAAAAAGTAAAAAAATTGCGCCAAGTACATGCAAAAATCAAGGACGTAAAAAAGTATTATAAAATAAATCATAAAAAAATAGAAGATAATAATAATTTGAATATAAAAAAAGATGTGAAATCAAAATGAGCTGCAAGTACATAAAGGTGTTTTGTAATAATCACGGACATTTTAATAATGTGAAAATAAAATTTAATATCTAAACATTTGCCTAGATGTCCGCGGTCTGGAAGTTAAATACTTGGCGTGGCCAGGCAAGGAATTCTCAGATCATCAATATCCATACCTTCCCCCTCGCAGGCTTTCAGATAATTTGTCCATTTAAAACTCAGACAATATGAGTACATTTTCATTACATTGCGTTTTAGAATAAGTGTAAGATCATTCATCGACACCGATACCTTTCCTCTCACAAGCTTTTACATAATTTGTCAATTTAAAACTATGACAATATGAATACACTTTCATTATTTTGCGTTTTTTAATAATTCTTATTCATCGACACCTTGAACTTGCCTGGCCACGCCAAGTATTTAACTTCCAGGCCGCGGACATCTAGGCAAATGTCTAGATGTTAAATTTTATTTTCACATTATTAAAATGTCCGTGATTATTACAAAACACCTTTATGTACTTGCAGCTCATTTTGATTTCACATCTTTTTTTATATTCAAATTATTATTATCTTCTATTTTTTATGATTTATTTTATAATACTTTTTTACGTCCTTGATTTTTTCATGTACTTGGCGCAATTATTTTACTTTTTTGAAGTTTTTTATGGGGTCCAGACATACTTCTTCAGAATCATATTATGCGGAAAGTTCGTACCATCCTTTCAGCGGTTCTGAATCAATCATATTGAATTCGGCAGGGAAAGCTATAAACGTTCTACCTGTATTGCAATCGAAGAAGATGGCAAAAGCATGGCATTGTAGTTATCTTTGTAAAACAAAAGATGTTGAAATTCTGAATAATTTACAGGATTTCTTCAAACGATTGTTAGAATGCTCATTAAAAAAGGTACATAAGTTGAACAACCATATCAGTAGCTGTTCTAATAAAGTGCATGCTGAAAAAGTTGGTCATTCTCATGGTTGTTACATAAACCCTAAACTATGTAAGTCGAATTTTTTAGCCATTGAGATTTTGGCACCTCATTTTCCGAATTTACGACATTTGAAGAGAATGATATACAAAATAGCGAGCATTTATAAAGACCAATTACATAATTTAGACAAAGCCTTAAACGATAATGACCTTGAAACACTTCAACGAATAACACTGCAAGCTCGGAAAGAAGCTGAAGCGTTACAAAAAAATAATACTAACATAAGCTTGAACGAAGAAGAGATTATATCTCGATATTATTTAGCATTTAGAGCATTCACAAAGCGGTCTATGGACACACCACGCATTCCGTGTGTTTCCTGCGAGAAACTCTGTTTTAAATGAGAGGTTCTTAAGTTTGATATTTCTAAAAGAACATATAAGGGAAATGTAATGCAAACATTGTTAAATCATATTGGATACAAAGTTGGTGACATGCATTTTATTTGCCGATATTGTCACGATAAAATTCGCAACGATTCCATACCACCCAAATGTATTTTAAATAAGCTTGATGTACGTTCAGTTCCAAAAATAGCATTGTTGAACGATTACGAACGAATTCTCATTCAAAGAGCTAAACCGTTTCAAACGATTGTGAGAATGGATACAGTAATGCGTAAAAATATGCCACATAAACATATGTTTCCAAAAGTAAAGGGGAGAACATTTCACCTTCCTTTGCCATTAGAGGAAAATTTGAAAAAAAATTGTCCTTCGACTAAACCTTTAAATTAAAATCATGAATTATACATATTGGTGCGCGGCGTTCCAACAAAATCGAAAATAGTTTGGGAAAAGTTAGTTGACTTGAAGAAAGTATGGAATGCCTTAGTATGGTTGAAAGCCAATAATCCTCTATATTCAGAAATTGTTTTACCACAATCGCACGATTTATTGCTGAGTGCCAAATTACCAGATACAGAATTTAAAGAAGAAGTTGTTACCAATGATAATAATAACGATAATAACGAATCTAACAAACGTGCATTATTGACGCCAATGTCGCAATCTGATTCATATTATGATCAGTTTACGATTTATCCAATGTATGACAAAAGGGTTAATGAATCTGCTAAAGTTCATGACATTCCGTTGGGCCATCGTGCTGAACAATTAGATGTGAAATGTTTCCCAGATTTATATCCTTATGGGGTAAACGGACAGCATGAAGACAGATTGGTTCGTTTGACTGATCATGAATTCATTAAGTCCAAACTGATGTCCAAGCATTCGCAATTTCGATTGAACATGCAATATATTTTCCATTTATTACACGATACCAATATGCGGCAATTGAACGCTGGAATTTATCACAAAATGAACGTCGTAAATCCACGTGAAAAATACACAGCTGCTGGTTTTCTAGAGCAACTCTCTAAAGATCAGTTACAAACGAACTTGAACACTATATTCTCCAGATTACGTAATACAGCACAGTATTGGCGAAAACCGAGAAATGATTTGAACTGTATGATACACCATTATGGACCAGCTACATGGTTCCTCACGCTCAGTCCAAGTGAGTGGCTATGGACAGATTTAATAGAATATCTTCATGAAGTAAACGGCTCATCGGTGGCTAAAATGTCCCCGAACGAACTCATTGCTTCTGATCCCGTTTCAACTGCTCGATTTATAGATAATGCATTCCACGCTATGCTGGATTTCATTTGTTCGCCCGACAATCCGATTGGCAAGGTCACTCATTACTTTTGGCGCAGAGAATATCAAAACAGGGGATCACAACATTTTCATCTTTTAATTTGGATTGAAGATGCTCCTGTAATCGACAAAGATTCGAAGGAAGATGTAGCACGATTCATTATGAAATACGTCACTTGCAGATTGCCATCATCGCATGTGTCGCCAGAATTATATAGTCGTGTAATTGCACATCAAATGCATAAATGCAATAGCTACTGTCTACGCAACAAAAAAACTAAAAATTCCTTCTGTAAAGTATGTAGGTTTTCATTTCCACGTCCAGTTACAGATACTTTGATAATAAGGGATGTGGCTGTTTTTACAGGTGCTAGAAAACAATTGAAAGCAAAAGGTAGACTCTATGATCTTCCACGTTCAATAAAGGAAGTCCGTATCAATGATTATAATGCTCCCGTTCTCACGGTTTGGAGAGGTCATATGGATATACAATATATTGGGGAAAAGACTGGGTTGGTAACATGTTACTGTATTAAGTACGTGTCAAAGCCGAAAAAAAGTTACGCTACGGACACTATGGCAGCAATAAATTCTACTAAGTCGTTGGCTAGTCTTCTGTGCAACCTTGGAATGCGCATGCTAAATCATAGAGAATGTGGAGCGCCGGAATGCGCTGATACTCTTTTAGGATTATCATTACATGGCACTGACTCCAGTACTACTATTCATTTCGTCTCAGAACTACGGATGGTTAGATGTAAATATACTGAGAAGTAGGAAATTGAAAACTCGCAAAGAGATTGAGGAGCTGGAAGGTGAATCCACAGACATATTTTGTCCATCCCTCATAAATGATCACTATCCTAATAGACCTAAGGAATTAGAATCTATGCATCTGTACGATTTTGCTATGTAGTATGACGTTGTAATGTCCCGGCCCCACCACGGTATCGCGACTTAGTGTCGACGAGCGCCACCAGAGGTCTAATCTTCTCGCTAGTCTATTTCCTTTACTCATTTCATATATATACAAGTTCCAAAATCATATCCTCTGTGTCCCCGTGTGTGTCTAGGGCAGGGGCCGTCAGTTATAGCCCTACTGATGAGTAGTCTGACTGACGGTCCCAAGACGAAACCGCACCTCTTCTTTTCCTCCACGATCCTTCAAGGCCGATCCACCCGCCCCGCACGGTACTCCATTGCGGCGTAACCGGCGGCCGGCATTAGGGTTTTTAGGTTACGTTGGAGGCGACGGGGCAAGAACTCTCTTCTCGTCCAGAATGTTTCCGGCAATTCTGGACGAGAAGAACTCTCTTCTCGTCCAGAATGTTCCGGCAATTCTGGACGTGACAACGTTACTAAAATTAGACCGTCTGAAAAAACTGAATATTATGAAATCCGTGCATCTTTGTTTTTGAAAAAAAAGGCAAAGAGGATATCTTATCAATCATTATAAGTAGAATGTTAAAACCCAACCTGAGAATTATTATTTCTCATTATTATTATTATTCCAACCTTGGTGCAAACACCGACGAATTGAAAAATGGATTTAGCACATATGCAGAAGCTTTTTCGTCGCTACAATCACAATTGACAGAAGCAGATCAGTATCACAAACGAATAACGGATATTCAAGAAGCGCGTGATCATATAAAGGAAGAAATTGAAAAGAACGTGTTGAATACTGTAGAACCAGAAGAAAACGATCAAGGCAATTACCCATTAGAGTGTGTCCCCGTTGAAACTGTTGGTGCCATGAAAGATTTTGAAGACGCGGAAAACAAATTTGACTGTGGTGATCTTCAAGAAATGATTTCGGAATTGAACCATGATCAGAAGCGGATATTTGATACAGTTACTAAATCCTTGACGTCTAACGATAACATTCTCAGACTTTATGTGAATGGAGAAGTGGCACTGGGAAAAGTTTTTTAAAAGTGTTTTGATGTTTAGATGTTTAGCTGTTTAGATCTGTGTGACCAGATCTAAAGATTGTGCAGCCCTTCAAATTGTACGAGATCAACTCAAAAATATTGCTTTAGTAATCATCGATGAAATTTCGATGGTTTCTAACGTAACTTTCCTGTACATACATTTGCGACTTACAGAAATATTTGATACTTCAGATTCCGATGATGCTTGGTTCGGAAAAAAGCCTATGCTGCTATTTGGTGACTTACTACAACTTCCTCCTGTTCACGAAGAACCTGCTTTTATACAATTATCCAATAAGAGTATGGAGAAAAATGTTGGAGGATTAGGTTCTTATAATTTATGGTCTGCCTTGTTTAGCTATGACGAATTGACAATAAATATGCGACAGCAGGGTGATAATATTTGCAGAGATATCCTGTCGAGAATTCGTACCGGAGTAGGGACCGTTTCGTATACGAAGCTTTTGGAATCGAGGAAATTAAATTTCAAAGCGACAAATTGTAATGACCGATTAAAGGAATTAAGTGATTACATGCTTAATGTGGGATCTAATACGGTGTGTTTACTTCTCACATGTGTACAGTGTGATGTTTTGAACGCTGCAATGCTGAGTCGATTTCTGTCTGAAGAAATCCATTTGATCGCTCATGACACAATGAATTGTGCACCGTACTTGAAAAAAAAAGGTGTCAAAGGTACTAAACAATCATGACGATGATAGCTCCCGAACGGCGGGACTTGCAAGAGTCGTAATTGTTAAAGTAGGAGTGCAAATCATGATTAGAAGAAATATTGATGTTACACTAGGTCTTGTCAACGGTACCATTGCTAAACTGGTTTCAGTTACACGAGGTGTTGATAATGACGTTGAAAAATTGAAAATTATATTACCCACGGGGCAAGAACATATGATAGAACGGGTAAGTGTTAGATTTGAAGTAATGGATAGAGCGTTCGTTATTAGAAAACAATTTCCAATTTGCCTCAGCTATGGTATTACTATTCACAAAAGTCAAGGACTAAGCTTGCAGAATGCTGTCATAGAAGCAGGTAATTCAATATTTACTTGTGGACAAATTTACGTTGCTCCTTCTCGGGTGACTACATTACAAGGACTGCATCTTGTCAATTATGATCCATCTTCCGTAAAGGCACAAGAATCGGCTATAATAGAGTATAATAGATTGCGAAAAATATATAGACCTGATCTTATGACTATTTCAATTTCTAAAAACCGCGTTCTCAATGTTCGTGATGCTGTTTGGGCAGTACCTAATTATAATTAACTCGAATGTCGGAATACTAATGATCACATCGCGGATACCATTCAATACTACGTAAGAGGTCTCCCGAATTCTGATGGCGTGTCTTGTTATGCGAATGCCACAATCCAATGTATGTTATATTGTTCATCCATAAGAGAAAACTTATTTTCGAAAAAGCTGATCATATTATAAAAGTCTTTATGGACCAATATAAATCGGACCAAAATCCAAACATAATATCATTACGACAATTCGCAGGAGAAAAATACGTTAACAATCAGCTACATGACGCAGTTGAGTTTATTACCTCTCTTTGTGATCATGAGATTCTTATTAAGAATGCAGTACAACACGAAATTACAGCGGTATTAAGATGTTTAAAGTGTAATTACACAAGTACTACTATCAGTACAAATTGTGTGGTACATCTTGCACTGCCCAAGATGTTAAAAAAAAATCATTTGAATTTCAAGATATAATAAAATACAATTTCACAGGATGGAAAAATGTGAAAGATCCTTGCAATAATTGCGATAATTCAAATTCAAACACAATGAAGAAAATCGATATAACTGCTTCCAAACAAATTCTTATTGCAAAATTACATTTGTTCGATCACGATAGTAGTGGAACAACAACGAAAGTGGAAAATTTCTACATCAAAGCAATACCTACTACTAAAATACAATTGGTAGATCACTCATATAAACTTAAGGCAGCGATTTTCCACCACGGTAAAAGTATTGCCGATGGTCATTACATGATTATGGTAAGGGGTAAGGGCACAACGTGGGTATCCGTTGATGATATACGAGTAGAAAAACAATCTTGGTCACGAAATGCTAAAAATGCATACATATTTTTCTTCGAAAAGTGTTAATTGTGGTTGTTATTACACTTCAACGTTCAATACGTTCAGCGCCAAAGGCTGCTTTCAGCGCCATCAGCTGCTTCGCGCACCATGTATTGTATACAAAATACTACACATATAATACATGTAGATCGGCAATGCGGTGCACATGGTTTCTTTTCGTAGTTGTTAAACTTACGTAGAATTTATCCTTAATTCTGCCCCGCGATAATTTGTAAGTTATAATATTAAAAATTATCTGAAGTCATTCCCTATGCAAATTATCTTTGTAAAAAGAAGTGAGATCCCCATAAAAAAACTTTAAAAAAGTAAAAAAATTACGCCAAGTACATGAAATCAAATAAATCACAAAAAATAGAAGATAATCATAATAAATCACAAAAAATAGAAGAAAATATACAATCACAAAAAAATAGAAGGAAATATACAATCACAGAAAAATAAAAGAAAATATACAATCACAAAAAAGTAGAAGAAAATTCCCATAAAAAAAACTTCAAAAAAGTAAAAAAATTACGCCAAGTACATGAAATCAAATAAATCACAAAAAATATAAGATAATAATAACTACAAAATAAAAAAAAGATGTGAAATCAAAATGAGCTGCAAGTACATAAAGGTGCTTTCCAGCAGCGTGCAAAGGGGATACTGTATAACACAATGTAAGATTCGGTCAAATACTTGGCGTGGCCAGGTAAGGTATATAACCCATACCTTCTCTCTTGCAGACTGTCAGATAATTTGCCAATTTAAAGCTCTAACAATATGAGTACATTTGATAGCACAGACCAGGTATAGAATAGACCTGACATTCCTTTGTCTTCAGTGTCACCACAGACGAAGTCTAGGATAGACCTATCAACCAATGTATTTTTCTGTCACCGATTTGGGGGGTCCTAGGACCCCCCTACCATTTTAGTGTCGCATGCAACGTTACCGGCGAAGTCTCGAAACAGATTGCAATGCTACGCGTAGTAGGAATTAGAATTCAGCACGGGTATAACTGGGTTATTTTTTGTCGAAGCCCGCGATTAACAAATTTTCTGTTAGAGTAACAATTTAAAAATCGTCTTATGAACATATTCCGTTCAACGGAAGAGAAAGGAGGATGAAAATAAAACGATATCACATTCGCCTTTTAACTTTGCTGTCCTATTCCGGTTTATATAATGCAAAAAAAATTTCATTCGCTTGCAATAACGCAATTTGTAAAAAGAATGCTTTAATATTTTTTAAGAGCACCTGTTACTGAATCACACCCATTCATCATGTGTTTGTGCATACATTAATGATGGTCTATATGATATAATAAAGACATATAATAATAAAAAATAATTTTGTTCCTTATTTAATCTACGACACTCAATTTGTTTAAGTCGGTACCAGATTTACACAGTGCAAATGATGAGGTGCTGATATAAAAAAATTGAGTGTCGTAGATTAAATAATGAACAAAATTATTTTTCACTTTTTAGCGCATTTTAATTTTTTTGAAGTTGGTTTTAATTATGTTTTTCCATTTCTTGGACCGATGCGCCATTATTGTGGCTTTTACACGCAGGTGGCGAAAAATCTCTCCGTACAGGGGTATAGCGCAGCGGTCAACCCTGTCGTAGCTAAAAATTTTGAAACTGGGACGGGTACGAGACCAGTCGACATTGTTTTCATACCTCATTACAGTAATCTGGGGTGAGTGGTAAACCGATCATAAAAGCGGAGCGCGCAGCTCGCTTACCTGGGCCGGGAAATTCCCAATAGCTCCTTGCCACGTGAATTTGAAAGAGACCATCCCAAAATTTTCGAAGCTCGGGGATCACTGCTGTCCAGCGGTCGCTGGCAGCTCTCCGAAGAGATTACCTTCGTCGGCCGCCGACCATCTCGTTCTTTTGTCGATGTCGACGGGCTCCACGTCGCGGTTTCGGCCACGTCCAACAATGCGTTTGCAGACCTCAGAATCTATTGTTCTGGTTTTCTTTTTCATAATTTTATCTTTAATGCACTGTATGTATAGATAAGACTTAAGGGGCAACTGATCAGGCGTGTCTTTGATAGTAGCGGTGTTTTAATTTTTTTTCTAAAATTTTTGTGCCTGAATGTTTTAAACTTTTAGCTACTCAACGGCACGCTTATACCGGCTTCCATTAATGCCATTTTTTTGGAATGATGCGCCATTATTGTGGCTTTTACACGCAGGAGGCGAAAAATCTCTTCGTGCAGGTGTATACCGTCGCGGTCAACCTTATCGTAGCTTAAAATTTTGAAATTCAAGACCACTATACTCATTCATCTTTTTCCTTCAGTGTCGGATCTGTATTCGTACTCAGAAAGTTAAAATTCGATGGCCACGACATTCTGGCCTTTTCACTGTACGCTCTCTTGAAATCGGTTGAACGGTAACGCGTACCTTTTTTTACGACCCTGAGGGGTTCTTAGGTAAAAGCTTTCAAACAATGCGATTCGGGGGTCATAAACGCTAGAGTAGTGGCATAAGGACAAAGTCAGCAATAGGCCATTCAGTAATCAGTATGCCAATTTCTATCATAGAAGTATCACAAATGGATTACTAGTATTTTTCTGATGAAAATGACACCAAACTTGATAAAATCCTGATTATTTTAATGACTGTAATGGAAAGTGCTTGGAGTAAAGTAATTGAGGAAAGTAACGAAGAGTACCTGAATTCTACGTGAACTGAAACGGAACTGCTACGTGTGCCCAGATCTTAACGTAAGCGATACCTACGCTCGTGTATTTACATCGTAGATGTTTTTTATAATTTTTAAATCCATTCAATAGTTAATAAGGACAGAGCCAATCAATTTGTAACGAAACGTAGGGATTTAGGGGTCTTGGATCCCAAAAACTACGAATATAAGTTTTACAAAAACGTTTTAATTCATTATTTTCAATGATTTTTACGTGTCGTAGGTTGGGCACTGTCTATTTAGACACGCGCGATGTGCAGAGATTTGCGGGAATGTGAGTAATAGCGTCAATTTTTAATATTTTTCGGCGTACGACACGTGAAAATGTTAGTTAAATGTTCCACTACATGTAAAATACTAACAATCAATTTCATATTGCAATTTATAGTTTGTATAAGCTCTCAAGAAGTGCCATATTGCAACGCCATATAGGCTCCTGATCCCCGAAATAGGTTTTCAGAGAGAAATCCGGTGTGAGTCGTTGAGAAACCGAGCCAAAGCGTAGCTTAACGAAAGCCCGCTCTCTATGTTAAACTCCCACTCTAAACAAGTCACATGTATACAAGCACGCACACATCTTTCAATATTTCAACATATTTCAGAGTAGTTCTTGAGTTGGACGCTGTTCATGAACAGAGGTCGCTAAATTCAGTCCTCAAATTATGGGTGGGTACGGTAGTTTGGGTGGTGACACGAAGTCCCATAAGGTGATAGGTCTATTCCATACCTCGTCTGTGGTGTCACCGGTCTGAAGTACCGATATTCTGAAATAAGCACTGGTTTTCGAGCGCCCTCTCGAATTTTCGAGCGGTGGGTGCGGGAAACATAATGTGTTTCTAGCATTGACACAGGTAAAGCTGCCGGTATCACCGGGAAAAGTGTAGAAGCTGTGTTATACAGGGTGTCCCACTAAATCGGTTCACCTCAAATATCTATTATTTCAAATAAGAAGCGAAAATATTATTTATAAAAGTTGTTTGGTTGTACGAAACACAAAACACGGTGAAACTAGTTTCTTTACAGGCATAGATCAGATGTGGAGGTCAATTTTATTTTTTCAAATGGACTGTCATATTCAATAGAATAGCGAATTCTGAGTATGAATGCTGAAATATTCAGCATTGTCCATCCTATGATATTGATTATGAAATTTGAAGCTATGCTCAGTTCATTTCGGATAGCCGGCCGTTGAATGCGAAAATAATAAAATAAAACAATAAATACGAACGTGAAAGGTCGCTTTTTTATTCTTGAAAGTACATATAAACATGCCATGTGACGCGTGTGTAATAAACCAAATGAACGACACTCAATATAAATTCAAACATATTGATATATTTATTAAAACATGGTACAGAAATTAAACAAATAATTCAATTTATCACGCAGCAGAATATAATGAATATTCCAACCAGTTGAAACAATTTTTTGGAAGTATTTGAAGCATTCGGAGAGTACATATTATATCGAACTTGATACAACTTTGTTTTTCAGCTACCTGTCTTGCTTCCTTTAACTATTTCGCACCTTCAAGGTGAAGGGCGACAGCAAGTCATAGTAGTGTAAGTGATAGGGATGCATCACTACTCAGTGTTTCGCGCTATGTCGGTGTGCCAGCCTTTCAATGGGACGGTTAAAGACCATCATCGACTCGAACCAGCGCGAGTGCAGCGAACCTAAATTTTCTTATGTCGGGGGTCCCGTCTCAAGTCCTAAGGTCTCCTCTTCGAGAAATGATTCGATATTCCTACTGACACGGGTGGACCGTCCCTCATGAGACTTTCCTATTTTTCGAGTACCTATACTTTTTCTCGCGTAGTCGGCGCTTGCACTATTTAAAGAGCAAACGAAAGGGGTACTTTTCAAGTGTCATATATTCATACTATAAAAAAAAATTGGAATGAAATCTCGGCAGCAAATAAAATTCATTACACATATGAGAACGAAATATTTGGCCAAAACAACAAGAAGAGGTTTTATTTGTCACACACACACACACACACACTCTCACGTTCTCTCTCCCTCTCTCGTATCCATTTTTACTTTACAATCATGCATCTCGTTCTATTATTCGCCGCAATATTTAAACAGTAGTATGTAAGACAACACAAGTGCCTTTCTTTCACCTTAGTTCCGCCGTTACTTCAAAGTGAATCTGCTAATGTTAAAACGTCAAAACATTGAAGTAATAGAGTTAACAATATAAGAGATAATAATATAATACGTGCGACTTATGATGTAAGATTACGGGTTGAGGATCCCGTAATGAGCCCGTGACGGGCCGAAAAAAAGATAGACTCAGGCGGGGATCGAATTAACCGTTCTTTTAGTAATCTTTGATTTCTGTGAAAGTATAATATAATGTAAAATATAATATAAAAATAATATAAAAATAATATTAATAAAATATATATACTGTATATACAGAAATCAAAGATTATTAAGAGCATATCCGCATTTCGCTTATGTTTTCCCTAATTATATAGGGCAGGCCTTCCCAAGTAGGGGAAAACCACTCCTGAAACACATGTTTCGGTTCTCCTTCCAACGGTGCGCCTTCAGATAAGGTGGGACGATTCCTACTACCCTCCCTCCGAGGAGACAGTACCGCCGCTAGGAAGCATGTTGGGGCGCTTTAGGGTGAAAGTACCAAATGTGTCAAGTTTTTATAGGAAAGTTCATAATGACTTAAAAATAGTAGGAAAAATTAAAATTGAAACTAGCATTTCAAAATGACGTAAAGAGAATTAAAAAAAATTTATTACTTGACAAATTTGGTACTTTCACCCTAAAGGAGAACCGAAACATGTGTTTCAGGAGTAGTTTTCACGCGTAAGTTTTAATACCTTAATATATCGAGAATTACGCACACGATCAGTTTTAGTCGTTCTGGTCTCGAGTTCCATGCATCTCATGCTTTTAAATATGTATTGATACAGGCTCGCACTCATCTCTCCTTGTATTTAAAGCAGGAGTGGGACCAATTATTTTCCTAATCCACGTTAGAAAACAAGCAACTTTTGTTGGGAACATTTTTTCTTAAAACCATTCCAAACTATTTCTTGATGTCTAGATGCTAGAAGATAGGCAAAAGGTCAGAAGCTAAAATGGTTCCAAAATGAGAAGCGAAAATCACATTTAGTATCTTGACCTGCAGGAGTATCGTTTACCCACTTGGGTTTTCCCTAACCACTTACCCGATGACCATCTACCCAGATTATTGTTACCGCGACGCGACCCCCTCAACCATTCTTTGCGCGTTGCCTGACAACTGACTCCTGCCACAATCACACACCCCAAAAATCAGTCACACGTCACTCTTTCAAACAGTACTCGCTCCTACAGAACACACCTATCTGCTCATTCTCCACATGCATTGTACAATGTGTAGAACAATTATTGGTCGTTGCTCTTAGGGGGTGAATCTACACCTCTGGATTGGTGAAATCGTTTATAACATTGAAAATTAATGTTAAATTTTTTGGTAAACTGGTCGAAAAGCTACCTCCTCACCGATTTCAATGGCCCTCACATATGTTGTCGAAGTCATCATTCTGAATATTTCCCTTTAACCTTTTTAGCGGTTGTCTTTGGTTTACGAAATATTCGCAAAAAACTTTACTTTACACAAGAATTATTACCGAGTTTAACACATGTTCTCCTCTGCGGTACCATCCTTTACGCGCCCCGGTCCTAATCTAACCCCAACCAATACTAATACCGTCAGCTATGAAACAGATTTCAATATATTAAGCCGAAAGTTTTTCATATGTTTTTGATAACATATGTCAAGATCATTGAAATCGGTGGGGAGGTAGCTTTCAATCTATTATGCTGAAAGTTTTTTATTAATATCTCCAAAACTGAGGCCGGCCGTCAAAAAGTTTAAAAGGAAATGTTGTTCAGAATGATGACATTGACAACATATGCGAAGGTCATTGAACTCGATGAAGAGGTAGCTTTTCGACAAATTTACCAATTTTCTTTTACATCAACGTATTCTGCGCGTTGGAAAGGAAAAATGTTTGAATGAAGCCATATGACGCAAAGGAACACTTTGATCAGTAAAAATTGTTAAAGATTTCGGAACGACTTGATTGGGTAGAATTACACGTATATGTAGGCAGGGGCCCAGTACTATTCTGCTGCTTGATACGAGACACCATAAGATTACCATAATTTATTAATTATTTTTTAATTATTTATTATAGGAAGTGTTCAAAACGATAAATGAAACTGTATGTCTGTACACAGAGTATCCCGGGTATACAGTTGAAAAAAATTGAAAAAGTTGAAAAAGTTAATATAAACCCATGTCCGCAAATAATTTATTAGGGAATTATAAGATAGCAGAGGTTCGTTACATCGTAAGCGAAATTGTACAATGCTTCTCCGTTGTATGGGTCTGTAGAGTTGCTGATTGATAAAGAAATGAAGAAATTTTTATTTGCCTTTTAAAAATGCTGCATTAATTTGACATCGGGACACCCTGTATGTAAATTCTCACCACTATTATAACTTCCATTCCTACCGCTTATAGCGCTGAACTCTTATTTCATGCTTAGCCGTTAACGTTGGATGCGACACGGAAATGGTAATGGGGCTCTAGAGCCCCAAAATCGAGTGACACAGAAGACAAAGGAATGTCAGGTCTATTCTATACCTGGTCTGTGGTGATAGGTCTATTCTATACCTGTCCAGTGCTGGCCCGGACCTGTCGAGTCGCCAGTACGGTTTCAGGCGACAGCGCTCCACCATAGACGCGATCCACAAGGTGAGTGAGCTGTCTGAGGTGGCGACGGAAGTGGGCGGTATCTGCGTCGCAGTGTCGCTAGACATCGGGAACGCGTATAACTACATCTCATGGTTGGCGATCGAGAGGGCATTGCAATATCACGCGATCCCTCTCTATCTCCGCCGGCTGATCGGGGATTATCTGCGCGGGCGGGTGACGGGGGGGGGGGGGGCTCCGGTGCACTGCGGGGTTCCGCAGGGATCGGTTTTAAGACCCCTACTATGGAACCTTGCCTATGACGCGGTGCTACGGGTGCCGATGCCCTCTCCGAAGGTGTCAATGGTCTGCTACGCGGACGAAACTCTGGTGGTGGTTGCCGGGCCGCACTGGAGGACGGCAGTCTACCTCGCGGAGGAGACGCTGCGAGATAGGGACGCTCGGGTTGAGGGTGGCCGTCGGCAAGACAGAGGCCGTCTGGCTGTCGAGTCGGACAGGCCGTGGTATTCCCAGGCGCGCGACCCTCTTCGTCGGTGGAACCTGCGTTCTGGTCTCGCGATCCATGCGCTATCTTGGATTCGAGCTGGATAGCTACTGGAGCTGGACGCGCCACTTTAAGGCCCTGGGTCCCCGATTGGAGAAACAGATAGGTCGACTCGCGGCCATCATACCCAACCTCGGGGTCCCACCGGACGGGGCTAGGCGTTTGTACATCAGCATCCTTCGATCCATGGCGCTCTACGGAGCGCCGTTATGGGCCGGCGATCTGGGGATGTGCCGCGCGGGAAAAGATCTCCTCGCGAAGGTACAGAGGAAAGTCGTCCTCACGACCGTGCGAGCGTACCGCACGGTTGCGTATGCCGAGCTGTCCGCCTTGGATAGGTTTCCCCCTTTCCATCTCCTAGCGGAAATGAACGCGGAAGTTTATTCGGCGATCGCTGTAAGATCGGCGTAAGCTGTGTTACGTCCGAAATCAAGATTGATGATTGATGATTGACTTCGCAATGTAAAGAGGGGATCTTGCCCCGTCGCCGCCGGCGCGGCGTAACCGTAATCCTTAAGGGGGTAGACACGGGTAATGCAGCGCTCTGTATACCGACATAATCTGGCCCGAAACATGGGTTTGCGCGCTGACGTTTTTTGTCCTTATATGAGCAAATTTTGGGCTGGGCGAGGTCTCATTCGAAAGATGAAGGTTCAATGCAGCCCGCTCTGGTCATGGTTCAAAGAGATTGTGTTGATATGTAATAATACGAGTGTCCAAAGTAGAGAAAAAATCGACAAAATGCACTCGCAGATTCCATGTATTTGTAGGTCACTAAAAGAGTTTTCTGACTCAAACGATGAGCAGAGCGGGCTACATCGAACCTTCCTCTTTCGAATGAGACCTTACCCAGTCAAAAATCTGCTCATATAAGGACAAAAAACGTCAGCCCGTGATTGCATTCCCAAATACGAGTTCCGCCATATTGGCGATAATACAGAGCAAGTCACGTGACAAATTTAGTTGAGCTAGTGGATACGAGATGGCGCCTACTCGGGAGGACTGCCAACGTGGAATCATAGCAAAACTGAAGCGTTAGCTGGATACATGTGCCACAGTAAAAGCGTGATGCAGTCAATGTATGCATTTTCGGACGATTGTAGGTTAAGTTATATGCATTTTAGGCATATATTAACCAGGAACTGCTGGGAATTGTATACATTTACTAAATTAATGCTTTTACCGTGACACATACATCACTTGAAATCGCTGTCGAATTTATGTTATAATTATATGATCACATTATTTAAAATAAGAAAAGAGAAATTTAAACTTTTTTACTAATACTGGAAATATTGATTTATTGATATCATATTTTCAGAATGTGGAAGTTCTGGCAATTATTTGCAATTATTGCTCTTATTATTATTCTTCCGACTATTGTATGTAACATGTAACAAGGAAAAGTCTCCAAATCGGTCAACAGTTGACTCCCTGATTTTTTTTTGTAATTCTTTACGTTCCTATGCAGAGATGGGCATTATTTAAATAAAAGAATATACTTCCGAATGGCCCCAGTGGCCGATCGACACGAGGTTTCGGGGAGGGTGTGTGTACCCTAAATCTAAAATTCTGTTTAGCTTCGAATATTTAGTTTCCTTTGATTATTCGAAGGCCTTTCATCTTGAGCTTCGAATACTATTTCATCTGTCATCGTATTTTTATCCTAAGATCGTATGCAGATATATTGGCCGGTCGATTCGTTTTCGTGAACAGCGATCGAGGAGAAATCAGTCACCACCATCTGACGATCGTGGATTTCTCAGTTGGAGTTTCATGGGCACCGAAGGGTATATCTGAATACGATCTTAGAAGCTCGAATAACCGACGAGAACCTTTGTGGTCCGAGCCGCGCGAAATCACCGTTGCTTGGTGATGTGTCATCGATTACAGTAAGGTCTCGTTACGGTCTCGGCAAAGAGGAGATATAATAAGAGGCGTCACTCGACAAGGACAGAAATAAACTGGGGAAATCACTAGACAACCAATTTAAATGTCCATTCGGCATGGATCGGTAAACTTCGACAATAATTAGCCAACTGCGGTAAGGTAGATTTAGTTGATTTGAATATCCCGCTCGAATAGACAACCAATTTAAATGCCAAGGTCAAGTAAGGACTTCAAACGTTCCGCCCAGAGTGGCGTCTCTTATTATATCTCCTCTTTGGTCTCGGTTTGGTGTACACGATACGGACTTTTCGCTATCCCCACCACTTCTGTTTCAGTCTTGTCTGGCGAAGGCGAGAGCGAGATGAAACGAGAGCGAGCGAAGGCACTGAAAGCGAGTCAGGACAGTACGAGCAGACGACGCGTTGATATTTTGTCTCGCTCCGTCTTTCGGACACCTGACACTCCGTCCTTTGTGCGCGCGAGAGGCGTGCGCGATGGTCACAAGCGCTTACGGCGGCACGGGAATCGCTTCGCAAATCTTGAGGCAGGCCCGGCTCAAATCTTTTTTGCGCTCTTGGCGAACTGGTCAAATTGCGCCCTTTATTATAATACATTTATTTGAGATTGTTTATGACATTATTCTGAAAAAATAGGTAACTGCTAGGGCGTAAGGTTGAGAATAGGTGCAAAATGGTCTTTTCATTGTTGGCATTGTTAAAAATAAATTTTTAAATGAAATACTGCAAATTGAACTACAACGGTTTTATACTACGAGTAAAAATTAAGACTAAGGACATCAATGCACTCAAATAAATGTATTTTAACACTTAACGGACGGGCCACGTAAATTTACGTTTTTCCATTATGACTTCCTAGGACGGGCCACGTAAATTTACGTTTTTCCATTGTGACTTCCTAGGACGGGCCACGTAAATTTACGTTTTTCCATTGTGACATGCATGTTTATTTGATTCTCCTAAAAAGTGCCCGGAAACCGAGAAAGACAGACCAGATTCGACCCGCCCGTTAAGTGATAATAAAGGGCGCAATTTGACAAGTTCGTCTAGGGCGTAAAAAAGACTTGAGCCGGGCCTGCGTCAAGATTTTGCGAAGCGGTTCCCATGCTCACGGTAACTCGTAAGCGGTTGCGACCATCGCGCACGCCCGCCGCACACGCAAAGCATTCCATCTCGCTCCCCCCTTCGGCCAGAAAGAAGCGAGAAACTCACACTTGGAATTAGGACTCCGTTCACGATACGGGCTCACCGCCGGTCCCGACCAGCGAGCGGCTAACGAGATTTTATTAGAAACAGAATTTGTTTATTTTTCATCGTATCGATATGACAGTGATACAAATGGATTCCTGGCATTCTCCCGATTAAATTGACAGAAAATAATTTAAATCGGACTATTTTTAACGAAACGGGTTTTCAATCGTGCAAACAGTGTTTCACGTAATTTCCTTCAAAATATGGTCCGAATATTATAATTTTTGGGGCCAATTTGATCGAGAAAACATGAGGAATTGATGGACGTCACTTTCGCAAAGATCTGATTAAAAATGCAGAACTGCAGATTTGTCACTGCTTAGTGCGCAACATTGTATGGCCCCGCTAGTTTCGAGCGTCGAAACCCACGAAACTCAACGAGTCGCATGATTGCCAGCGTGAAGGACAAGAGGAGACTTTCCATGGCGAAGGAAAGTCAGCCTTCTATAGAACTCAAATCAAGAAAGACTTTGCTGACCAACTTTATATTCACGTCAAATAAATACTTTAACTGTAAAATTTAGATGAACTATTGTTGAATTTCGCCAGTTCTTTCATATGCATTACTTGGTTGGGAATTCCTGATCCCAAAGTTTCATGCATTTCCTTATTAGAAATGTTGCTTCAAGTCTTGATTCAAGTCATCATTGCTTTTTCTCGTACATAGGTCACAAATGACGCGACTTTGGTTTCTCAAATAAATTCACATTTATCAGGGCCCTCGCCCGAACCGCTTGACAAGGAGACTGAATGACCTAAACCGAGTGCGAGTGAAATAGCGGCGCACCAGCGAGAGACCCTCGGTCGACGGCGACTTGAGTCATCGAGTATTGAATATGAAAATGTTCATATTTCTCATTACACCTTGATAAGAGTGTTACCACAGATGGATTGGTGAGTTTATGTCCACGAAAATGAGTCGAGACGCGAAGCAATTAGTCTATTTTTTCTTATGAATACATGATTAGGACACACACTACGTTCACTAAAAATGGTCCGAATTGCTCCATGTTTGGCATCATTTTCATCGAGAAACCCTAAAAACTCCATTGGTAATACTTTCATCAACAGTTATCAAAAACATGAACATTTTATCTGGTCCGTCGGTTTTATTACTCTCGGCTGTCAACGGGTGGTCTACTCGGGCCCGAAGGTCCTCGCTTGCAGCGAGAAAGCAAAACAGTGGGGTGGGTAGGTCTTTCCCGATAATCCGAGCCTAACCATTTGCGTACTTCACACTATCGTTTATTAGCATTTATACGAGGTGATTCGCTAGCTAGAATCGTCAAATGCGATGCTTGCCAACAATCATGTGTCTCGCTGAGTTTTGTGGGCTTCGACGCTCGAAACCAGCGGGGCTATACAATACAATGTTGCACACTAAGCAGTGACGAATCTGAAGTTCTGCAATTTCTAATCAGATCTTTGCCAAAGTGACGTCAATCGATTCCTTATGTTTTCTCGATCAAATTGGCCCCAAAAATGATATAATTCGGACCATAATTAAGGAAATTAATAAACAATAAATGTAGAGCGGCTACTTCATTCTTTTGCTCTACATTTGTGAACTTTTTATCATCCTTCCGAAGCATTATTATTACGCCGTAACAGTATCTTCAGGAAATCGGGTATAGCATATAGGTTATATTTTCTGTCACTTCGAGGAACCGACCACATAATAATCACGCGCATCCAGCCTGCGCATTTTCAGTAGCGGATTTCACGAACGGATTTTCTGTCCTCGAAGTGACAGAAAATATAACCTAATTGCTATACTCGATTTCCTAAAGATGCTGTTGCGGCGTAATAATAATGTTTTGGAAGGATGCTAAAATGTTCACAAATGTTTCGTAAAAGAATGAAATAGCCACTAAACATTTGTTGTCATATAGCATATAGGTTATATTTTCTGTCACTTCGTGGAACCCACCACATAATAATCACGCGCATCCAGCCTGCGCATTTTCTGTAGCGGATTTCACGAACGGATTTTCTCTCCTCGAAGTGACAGAAAATATAACCTAATTGCTATGCTCGATTTCCTAAAGATGCTGTTGCGGCGTAATAATAATGTTTTGGAAGGATGCTAAAATGTTCACAAATGTTTCGTAAAATAATGAAATAGCCACTAAACATTTGTTGTCATATAGCATATACTTAGGTTATATTTTCTGTCACTTCGAGGAGCCAACCATATAATAATCGCGCGCATCCAGCCTGCGCATTTTCACTAGTCCAATTCAACATCCAACACAATTTTATATATAATGTTTGTTCATAACTGCTTTCTGCATAGGACGTGTAATAAGTGTATTTCATGTTCTGTTTCGTTGCTTTGCTAATAAAAAAATGTCTAACCTAACAAACTTCATTTTCTGGGGACACCCCCTCATTTATTTTCCGTTTTCACTCATATTTCCTTACTGCTAACATAGAATATTGTAGCATAAGCACATTTTAAGTAATTAAAATGAACAATGAATTTTCTACGTTTGCAGTACCAGCCGACTTTCCGTTTAAATTTTTATAAGTACAACGCAACAGCTGAGAATTTCTTTCCTTATTCAGAATAGAATACGGAAATAGCAAATAGCTCCCTCTCGCGTCACCAGGCAGCCGCGTATCTATGGGTATTACCATTTCTGTGCAGAAAAAATCTGCTGTAATACCGACCTGCCAAATCGGCCAGGTCACGTGACGTGTCTACCCCCTTAAGGCCGGTCACGCTTTTTGGAGTACTGTGCGGGGCAGGTAGATTGGCTATTTAAAGATCGAGGAGGAAAAAGAAGATGTGTGTTTCGTCTTACGACCGTTAGCCAGACTCATCAGCAGGGTTATAGCTGGCGGCCTCTGCCCTAGACACACTTTTATATATTTTTATTTTAAATGTTTATTTGTGGCTACTGGTTTGTTTACAAAGGTAAGATTATAATAAACAAATATTTTTCGTTTCTTAATGTTCCTAAGACTTAATTAGTACTACCCTTTTTCAGTCTCAGAAGGTTCGGTTTTGGTATCACAAGAGTGGTTGAACTCACTGTTTGTGCTACTTACATATAGCTTATGACTACTAGTCGCTTGACTTAATTCTTTCTAATGTTCAGCTTTTGCACCCCAAAAAGCCTTAAACGGGTGCTTGTATCACAAGTTTTTTATGGTTTTGCCCTAGACACACGGGGACTAAGAGCAGTAAACTTGGAATTTGTATATATATGAAAGAGATTAGAGTTTAGGACTTGTGAGAGGATTAGACATCTAGCGGCGCTGGCGAAGACTAACCAGGCGCGAACCCCGTGGCGGGGCTGGGACGTCACAGCTGTAAATTGCAAGTTGACATTGTTTATTAATACTTTGCGCGTAGTGAAACCCATTCACATATCGTACGCTGAAAAGTATTAAAAATTCACGCTGTTACTGATATTCCCGCAAATTTCTAATGCACTGTTTAATCATTCTAGTGAAGTAATAATAATTGGATTCTATTTGCCCCGAGTATTAGTTTACCGCTGACATTGAAATTTACAGTAAAATCTAATTCTTGAAAGCCTCGTAGAAATTTGCATGATACATGAGTGTCGTGGAGTGCAAGGATGCAACTGCAAATCGTGTTACTTTTCAAACCCGCATTACGAAATAAAATTTTGTCTAACCCTGAGAAATTCATCGATTCAGTGTTCAGTGAAGTGTGTGCATGTCATAGTACATATTATTTTGTGATTTCTCAATTCGTGCATCAACTTCATCGATTACTGGACCATGGGGGAGGCCCCTTAACAGGATTCCGCTGAGATATACCCATTACCTAGAAACACTTCTCGTGCAACACTATTCTCGGGTCCTATCATGGGTCCCCAGGATTGAAAGACATACGGAAAGTGCAGTTTGGATAGCTGCAGTTGCGAAAGGTGCAAGTGGTGCAATCAGCGTTGCTAGATAAAATTATTCCCAGCCTTGGCGAATTTCAAGTTAGCTGGGAGTCGTTGGAGCAGAACAGAACGTTAACAACCTCGACGAAAGTCGCACCATCGCCGAACAATGTATCTGCCAGTTGAACTTTACCTGCGACAGTGATCACAGTGCACGCGTGAGCATATCTCGATACATGGTTTATTTTATCGATTACTGGACCACGTGGGATGTCGCTTAACAGGATTCTTCTACAATTCATCCAGTATCTAGAAGACTTCTGGAGCAATACTTTTCTCGAGGAGCTGGGAGTCGTTGGAGCGAGACAGAACGTCAACAACCTCTTCCAAATTCGTACTCTGCCAGTTGAACTTTAGCTGCGATAGTGATTGGCTCTTAGTGAACGCGTGAGCATATTATTTCGTGCTATCTCGATTCCTAAATAAATTTCATCGTTTACTGGACCATGTGGGAGGTCGCTCAACAAGATTCTATTGCAATTCCCCGGTATCTAGAAGTCTGGAGGCAACCTTCTTTAGGAATCTTCTATTCCGTCTCGTTCTTTTTAAATACACTATAAGAGTGCCTAACGCAATCTTCTAGAAACACAATTCGCCTTCGATCACTGATTTCGCCCTTCATAGGCAGTAGGTAAGCTATGAGAGTTCTGGACCAAATGGGGGCGAGGGGGTGAGGCGGGGCGGGGGGGTACCGGCCGCTGACGCGGGTGTACCGCGCACTTCTGCGCGATGGGTGCGGGGGTGAATGAATTTTGAATGAAATAACTATTCGAGATCAATTCATAATACGGCAAGAAGTCTTCCGAACGATAAGGAATCATGACGCGCGACAGGATGTAACGCGTCGAGGCGCGTACGTGCGTGCTCCGCAGATGCTGTAATTCGACACCCTCTGATACAGCGTGAAGCGATAACTATGCGAGATTTATTAATCTAAATAGCCCAACCGTCTCACGACAGAATGCAACGTCGCCCTAGTATAAATATCCGCCGACGCCGCCGCCGCCGCCGAAAGATTTCACAGGGAACGTGGAAGATTGGTGAGTAAACTTGACATATTAATATTAAGATTTTTAAGATTTAGTAATTTATTAAATTTAATTTTCCCACTCGACTACATCGTCAGCGAATAGGGCACTATCGTCATCGGTAAAAATAGCATTGTCGACGATTTCATTAAATAGATCCTCGTCGGTATAAAACGAATCATCGCAAACTTGCTCGGAGACAGTCTGAATTGCAATATCGCGAGCCCGAAGCCCCGATACCGCATTCGCAAAAACAGCGTCGAAGTCAATCAGTTTCGCATTGACACATTTCCGCCAAACTACACTTTTTGGATCCATCAAACTGTTCAGTTGATATATATTATTATAATCATTGTCCTCACAATTATCATCATCATCATCACTAACATCTAAAAAGAATGTTTTTTGCCGCGCATGCCTATTTAACCAATATCGCACGCTCCCGTAGTTGTCAGCCGGCATCTCGCCGTATATACCATTAGCATTGTAAAACACTTTTAAAAAGATGTCGCCATCGTGAACAACTTTCGCCTCATGAAGTTCTTCACCACGAATTTCTTCGGTTTGAACCGCAACATTCCGACACGCAACATATATTTTGGGGTTGGAGTCATGTATAGGCAGCACAGCGGAGTCGGAGATCGCAGCGGCAGCTGGACGATTCAATTGCAAAGGCAATGACATAATCTGAAACCAATTTTTCTTATAATTCCCAAATTTGCTGACACAACGATTCACTAAAATATGGTAATGGAAACTTACGGTATTATTCGATCGTATTTCTCGTGCGTTGAACGACTGACGATATCCTCCACAAGCAATCTCTTTCAAAAGCAGTTTCCTTCAAAAGCGATCTACTTCAAAGCACTTTCACTTACAACACTTTGATGCAATTACAGTCGACTTAGATGTGATAAATTGTTAAAACGTTTCTCGCGGTAACGTACGTCTTGATCGCTGTAGTAGCATTTGAGAACTGATTTTAAGGATGCTTATCCATGATCGCACATGCGAAAGTATAGGGCGATAATTATTCGAGCATCTGCAACGTATTTTGAGGATCGAGACCACCGTGACGGGTGTAAACACCCTTATCATCAACGCTGTAATTCGATACGCGCGGCAACGCAAGTGTGACATCACGCCACCTGATTGAGACGTTAAGGGTGAGAGAGGGAGAGAGAGAGTGTGTGAGATGAAAGGAATTTGAAGCGATAACGACTCATGAATCTCGGCTAGGGTAGGTGGTTAGTATATTCAATCAGAGCTGCGCAGTCCTTCGGTAAAGATCTCGAATAATCGTTACGTGCAAAAAGTGTCGCGAGACATGGACATATTCGTAAATTCGTACGAGTTGTTAACGGAGTGGATTCCAGTAATGTCTACCGAAGAGCGGTGCAGTGAGTGGCTAATAGCGTGTAGTGACTATTTACGCTGCCTCAACGAGTACTTGAACACCCAACGAATATCGCAAAACACGCATCAACGTTTATCGTTATTTAAAAATACCATCGAAATAGCTCGAACACACGTTCGGAATATAATAGCGCGGATACTCGACGAATTGGACGCGCGAGACGCATTGCTTGCGTCATCATCTTCCGACGATGAAGAGAACGCGTACCCATTATCCACGATTCCACGCGAGGTAATTCTTAAAAGGGCAGTACAGAGCGGGGGTAACGCGTGTTTCTTATGGTCCATCGTCGCAAGTTTGTATCCAGCTTCTACGAACGTACACAAGAACTCGTTGTATCATCATTACTCGACGGTACTTCGCACAGACGATGTGACGCTTCCCGTGACGTTGGACCAGCTGGCGAAGTTCGAGAGGTTGAACGACGTGTCGGTGAACGTGTACACCTGGACCGACAAAAGCTGCATGCCTCTGCGTTTAACCGAGGACAAGCGGGAGAGGCATGTGAACGTGCTATTGATACAGGACACCAAGGACCCTCAACGATATCATTTCGCGTGCATTCGAAGCATGTCGAGACTCATTTCGAAGCAACTCGGCAATCACGGACACCAAGTATTCGTTTGCGATAGGTGAGTAATAAAAAAAAAAAATATTTCGATCGATATATTATTTATTCTTATGTTTATTATTAATGCTATTATCGTTACAGATGTCTCAGCTTCTTCCATTCATCCGGGCAATTGACGAAGCACAACGTGGACTGCCAACGTCTGAACGAGTGTGCCGTCGAATTGCCGTCCGCGGAGGATAAATGGTTGCACTTCAAAAATTTCAAACATAAGGAACGAGCGCCATTCATCGTCTACGCGGACTTCGAATGCATTCTGGAGGACGTCGAGCCTGCGGAGCGGACTCGGACGTACGCGTACCAGCAGCACAGAGCGTACAGCGTGGGATACTACATCCATTGCTCCACCGACGCGTCTCTGTGCCGTTATCGGGCGTATCGTCACGAAACCGAGTGCGTGAAATGGTTCGTGCAAGAACTTCGAGACTTTGCGGACAATGCGTATTCGTGGTTGCGGAACGCGAAACCAATGAACTCGTTGACGGATCAACAGTGGCAAAGTTTTAACGAAGCAATCGCGTGTCACGTGTGCGGACAACCGTTCGTCGATGGGAATAAAAAAGTGCGCGACCATTGCCACTCGACGGGCGAGTACCGAGGCGCGGCCCACGTGTCGTGTAACTTGCAGTTCCAAAGATCGTACACGATATCGGTAGTGTTTCACAATCTATCAGGCTACGACGCGCATTTCGTGATTAAGGAGTTGGCGTCCGCGTTCGAGGGGCAGATCGACCTGCTGCCAGTGACGAAGGAGCGGTACATATCGTTCACCAAACACGTCAAGGGAATCGACGTCGAGAACAACGATTGGAAGCGGGGATTGAAGTTTCGTTTCATAGATTCGTTGAAGTTCTTGGCCGCTAGTCTGGAGAAACTCGCTTCGGACCTCGGCAAAGAACGACTCGCGATTCTACGACGCGAGTTTCAATCCCTGTCGGACGATCAGTTCGATCTCCTGACCAGGAAGGGCGTCTTCCCGTACGACTATGTATCGTCGTACTTCAAACTGAACGATACGCGTTTACCATCCCGCGAAGCGTTTTATAACCAGCTGAACGATCGCGCCGCGTCGGAGCCTGATTACGCGCACGCCGTGAACGTGTGGAACTCTTTTCGCGTACAGACATTGGGCGAGTACAGTGATTTGTATTTCAAACAGATGTGCTGTTACTCGCCGACGTATTCGAAAGTTTCCGCACCGACTGTATCGCGAGTTACGATCTGGATCCCGCGCATTATTGCACGCTACCAAGTTTCACGTGGGACGCGATGCTCAAGTACACCAGCGTACGATTAGAGCTTCTGACGGACGTGGACATGTTACTGTTCGTGGAGCGTGGCATACGCGGCGGTCTGAGCCAGTGCTCGCACAGGTACGCGCGAGCCAACAACAAGCACCTGCCTGCGGGGATGTACGACGAGTCGAAGCCGTCGACGTATCTAATGTACTTCGACGTCAACAACTTGTACGGCTGGGCGATGTCGCAGGCTATGCCGAAAGGAGGGTTTCGATGGCTGGACGATGCGACAGTAGCCGCGCTCGACGTATCATCCCTACTCGACGGCGAGGACTCCGAGGAATCTGAGGGATACCTGCTGGACGTAGACATCGAATATCCCAAGGAGATCCACGACGCCCACGCCGACCTTCCATTCTGCCCGGTGCGCGAGCACGCGCCAGGAGGAAAACAGACTAAGCTGCTTGCCACGCTCGACGATAAGGAGCGATACGTCATCCATTATCGCTACCTGAAACAGTGCGTCCGACACGGTTTACGCGTGACGCGAATTCATCGAGTGTTACGATTTAATCAGTCGCATTGGTTGCGCGACTATATCCAATTGAACACCGGTTTGAGGACGCGAGCCACGAGTGAATTTCAAAAGACTTTATTTAAATTAATGAATAACGCGGTGTACGGGAAGACAATGGAAAATGTGCGGAATCGCGTAGACGTGCGACTGGTGACGCGATGGGACGGTCGTTACGGCGCGGAAGCGTTGATCGCGAAACCGAACTTTCACAGCCGCACGATCTTCTCGGAGCAGTTAGTGGCAATCGAAATGCGTAAACTGAAAGTTAAGTTTGATAAACCGATATACGTGGGTATGAGTGTGCTCGATGTATCGAAGGAATGTCTGTATGAATTTCAGTATGCATATATGCGCGCGGAGTTCGGTGATCGGTGTAAGGTTCTGTACACCGACACCGACAGTTAAATGTATAGTGTGGAATGCGAGGATGCGTATGAAAGGATGAAGCGTGACGTCGCCCGATTCGACATGAGTGATTACGCGGTGGACAATCCGTACGGTATGCCCCGCGTAAACAAAAAGGTTCTGGGACTCATGAAAGATGAGAACAACGGCGTCTTGATGACCGAGTTCGTCGGACTACGGTCTATGATGTACGCGACTAGAACGTTTAACGCGGCAGTGGGGTCTACGAGTGAGACTAAAAAAGTGAAGGGTGTGCGGAGACACGTGGTCGCGAACGATATACAATTCGACGATTACATTCGTTGTCTCCGCAATCTCACCGAAAAATCGATTCGGCAGAACAATATTCGCTCCAGCCAGCACGAGGTGTATTCCGTGAGTGGGGAAAAGAGCGCTCTCAGTCCGTTCGACGACAAGCGATATATTTTAACCGATCGGGTCAGCACCCTTCCGTGGGGGCATTATCGAATCCCCGAGCTCAAGCTTGAGCCCGACGAGTCCCTCGAGAATCCCATTGTATAGAATGCTTGTATGTTTGTATTTTTTGCATGTACATATGTATATACGTTTCTTTTGTATATGTTATTTATTTAGTTATGGATATGTAATATATGTATAGCGTAGAATATAACCAAAATTGTATTTTATACGTATTAGTATATATATATATATTTTTTCTCTACTTTATTAAGCTTAATTGTACGCAAATATATATATATATATGCCCGAAGAAGAAGAATGAGAATGAGGAGGAGGAGAATGTGAATAAACGGACAATGTATATATTTATATGTATTTATTCATTCATTTATTTGTTCCAGTAACATCAAGCACGATAACGAATCAGAGAATATCCTTGTCGCGTATCCACGAGTTCCGCGACGAATCGAATCCAAGCCACTTAACGTACACCTGATTCCCCTTGCGACGAATAATCTTCTCGACTAGATAGACGTCCGGATTCGCGACCGAATGCAGTTCGTACTCGTAGAATCCACCCGAGATCGGCTCTCCCGCGGAATCGTGCAGAATGTACGTCATCAGGCACGTTCGTTGTACGGTTACGATTTCGAACACCTCGGTCGACCAGTTTGGAGTGTACCCCTTCTCGAAGAGGGTCTTGAACATGCTCACGCGTACCTTGTCACCGACGTTGAATTTCGTGCGGAGTCGAACGCTTTTCGATGCAGAGGGGGGTGGGGGGTTCCTTCGCGGCGAACGACAAACGCGTCGCGGGGGTCACGTCAACGGGTCGGGCGTTGATCGTCCGATGCTTGCGATGATCGTAGGTGCGTACGAGCGCAGGTAACAGGTCGACCCAGCGATAGGACGCGTTCAAGGAGAATTGTTTCCACACGAGGTATTTCAGCGTACGATTGAAACGTTCGACGATCGACGCTTTCATCACGCTGTACGTGGAGTAGTGGTTGATCCCGCGCATCTTCGCGCATCGTTGAAACTCCGCGTTGTAAAACTCCTTTCCCATGTCGGTTTGTAAATTTCGCGGGCATCTATCGCTCTACCGCAATACGGTCGTGAACGCCGCGGTCACGTCGCGTCCACTTTTCGTTTTCACGGGTATTTATACTTGTACCCCTTGTTACCCAGCGTGCGCTTGCTCGGCGAATGGTTTTGCTTATGCGCGCTCGTCGACAACAAGATGCGTCGGTACGAGCGAAAATCAGCGTCCGTGCACGTCTGCTGGTTGGGTTCTCGCATGAACAACAATTCGTACAAACCCCGAGTCCCCGGGTATCGTGTTCCGTTCACGTGAATGTCATCGCCGTCCGCATCGATGGTGAGCACGGAATCGCCGATCATTAGATCTTAGTCGGGCACCAAGTATACGCCGTACACATCATCGATTAGTCTCCTGTTGTCGGTGAAGAACAGTCGTAGGTATTGTCGCGACAAGGGTCCTTTGGCGTTCCGTATATACACTTCGATATCATCGACGGGTTTACGCACCATATCCAAATCGTAAGCCTTTACTGACGACTCATCATCAGGAATTTTTTCATCGTCTTCATCGACGATATCATCAACAACATCATCAATAACATCATCGACAACATTATCTTCATCGACAACTTCGTCAACATCGTTGTTGTCGTTGTCGTTGTTGTTGATGTTATCGTTGTCGTTGTTGTTATCGTTGTCGGTGTTGTCGGTGTTGTCGGCGTCATCGTCGTCGTTGTCGTCACTAGAATCTGGAAGGTTATTCGGATGTTCCTTGATTATCGACGGAGTGACGGGTTGAAATCTCTTCGATGATTGTTGTCGATCGTATTCGTGTTTCCTATTCACGGGTCCCGATCGAGGCGTTGAGCGCGTTTTCGACGATGACGCGTTCTCGATCAACCGTTTCAACGGTTCAACGATGGGATGCGTGCTCGCATCCACAGCCGCTTTCCGTATCCATTTTTCCAATTTTCAGGGCCAAGCACTTTTTACGTATAACGTCGCTGACTTTGGCGATTTCCACCTTTGTGTCCGCGGCCCGGCGTTTCGTACCATTTTGATATTTCATTCCTTTTTGTCGATGACGTTGGTGATGTTTTCGCGAATGCTTCGCGTCAACGTTGCTCGTGGTTATCGGCGTCATCGTCGTCGTCGTCGTCGGTTCGTTAGACATTTCGTGTTGCTCGATGAACGACTCGCGGTTTACTAATGTGACGCTGTTTTTGCGAATGCGGTATCGGGGCTTCAGGCTTGCGGTATTGCAATTCAGACTGTCCCCGAGCAAGTTTGCGATGATTCGTTTTATACCGACGAGGATCTATTTAATGAAATCGTCGATAATGCTATTTTTACCGACGACGATAGTGCCCTATTCGCTGATGATGTAGTCGAGTGGGAAAATTAAATTTAATAAATTACTAAATCTTAAAAATCTTAATATTAATATGTCAGGTTTACTCACCAATCTTCCACGTTCCCTGTGAAATCTTTCGGCGGCGGCAGCGGCGGCGGCGGCGGCGGATGTTTATACTAGGGCGACGTTGCATTCTTTCGTGAAACGGTTGGGCTATTTAGATTAATAAATCTCGCATAGTTATCGCTTCACGCTGTGTCAGAGGGTGTCGAATTACAGCATCTGCGGAGCACGCACGTACGCGCCTCGACGCGTTACATCCTGTCGCGCGTCATGATTCCTTATCGTTCGGAAGACTTCTTGCCGTATTATGAATTGATCTCGAATAGTTATTTCATTCAAAATACGTTGGGCGATGTCCGAATAATTATCGCTCTGAGGGTGTCGAATCGTCGGCGGATGTTTATACGAGGGCGACGTTGCATTCTTTCGTGAGACGGTTGGGCTATTTAGGTTAATTAATCTCTAATAGTTATCGGTGTCGAATTACAGCATCCGCGTTACATCCTTTCGCGCCTTATCTTTCGCGCCTGCGCACCGATCCCCGCACGTGTACGGAGATTGCGCGGCGGCGGACGCCATTTTGAAAATTTTGAAATCCCCTTCCCCTGTGACGTCATCCCCCTCGCCCACGAACTCGACCTGCGCGCGCGACGCCATTTTGAAAATTTTGAAATCCCCCTTCCCCTGTGACGTCATCCCCCTCACCAACGAACGCGGTACCCCCTCCCCACCTCACCCCCGCACCCATCGCGCGGAAGGGCGCGGTACACCCGCGCCAGCGGCCGGTACCCCCCGCCCCGCCTCACCCCCTCGCCCACATTTGGTCCAGAACTCTCATAGCTTACCTACTATAGGCCGGTTGTGCTGGGTACAACTTATTATGGCTTTACACAGAGGACCATTGTTAGACGAAGATGTGCGCCAGTTTATGACCATTCTGATTTTCTGGTTATCCCGCCGATACCGGGCTTCGGTCCACCTCGGCCGGCTCTGTGGTCTCAGATGGCTCGTTCTCGGCGACGCTCGCCATGGCTGTGTAAAGTCGTGATATGGAGCACGCCATGTAGGAACGAAAATTCGGTGCATTGAGGGTGAATGTTCGCGTCTTTCGGTCCTTTAGTCGTTCAGTCTCTTTTGCAATTTCAATCTGGAGATTCTTAGCTTTCGCATATCCCTCGAAAGTTACGCAAGTACATATTTGAAATAGATTATGCCACTAGGGCCCATTGTAAAGAGTGCGATAGGCTAAATTTAAGGGTAGAGGTACGCTTGCTTGTTGAGAGTGACACCTTTTGGTTTTGCTTTCTCTCACAATTAGCTTCACCGTGCACCGTGTCGTTTCTCATTTAGCATACTTTTAAACACTTGTCATAGTGACTTTTATATAATCCCTACTTTCAATTCTCTTTTCTTTCTTTCCGGAAATAAAATTCGCTCTCGAGAGAAATCTTGAATTAGCACAAGATGCTCGGGCGCGATACACTCGCCTGTGAAAATTGTCGGCTTTGTGGTGGGAGCGCGTATTGCAGCTGCATGCGATTTAATTGTGAGGCGGGCTGCTGTGAGTCTGACCCCCTCAGGCGTGGCCCCGGGCGGGGAACTCCCGTTAATTGGAGGGGGGTGGGGGGGGGGGGTGCTGGATGAGTGGTGGTCTCGTATTAGCGTTTTGTCTGTACAACTGCAATGCGTGAGTGTATCGAGCAGCTCGAGATCTCTCGCGACGGCGAATCCGTGTCTGTTTGGCAATTCTTTTCTATCTCTGCAATGAGATACTTAGAATCTGTTTGTCACTTGAAAGCAATGCAAGCGTACCTCTAAAATATGCGAAATAAATTGTAATCGTGTGTATGCAGAGAGATCAACGAGAACCTCTCGTCTATTTCTCTCACGCGTGTATGGACTTTAAAGTAAAGTCTTTTAAAAGAATTTCAGTAGCCATTTATCGTATATTGCAATCATAGTCCGACGGGTTAATATACCGAAGCATAGTCTGTTATGCTTCCTCTGACAAGTGAGTGGTGTGTGTGTGTGTGCGTGCTACGAAACTTAGAAAAGTTGGGCATGCAATTCTAGTTTTAAGCGTTCCATCGAAGAATTCTTCAAGGGATTCTTCGAGGGATTCGCCGAAGGATTCGCCGAGCGATTCGCCGAAGGGTTCTCTGGTGAATTCTTTCAAAGATTCACTCAGAATTTCGTTGGCAGGCTCAGGGTGGAATTAGATCTGGGTTAAGGTTTACTAATATTGTAGAGTAGAATTAGAAATTTTTTCTGTTCGGTGAACTTACGTTCAGTGAGTTTCGTTCGGCCTAGACATCTAATCAGAATTTTATTCTTTTTCAGGTAGGTATTTCTTCGATGGTTTTGTATGACTTGGTGTCCCTGTCATGCAAGGCCCCATGTAAAATTGCCAAGTAGTCACTGAGTCATTAGCTTTGTTGCTCTTTTGTTGGCTCCTCATCTCCGATGAGGAGGTCGCCGCTGCTTCCGTTCACGGAAGCAAGCGACTGAGCGTGAAATCGGTATGAGTGGATCAGTTTCATCCTCTGGTGTTCTTGTCGAAAGGGAAAAGTTTCGGGCGTAGGGGGTGTACCTTTTGGTACACTGCCTGCGTAAGTCACCCGGTCCGATTCCCAGTCTCCTCGTTAGCCGGCTTGAGTCAGGCCACACCTAGTGTTGCTCCTGACGAGTCGCTGGGTGCAGAGGAATCGTTTGGGAGACGCCGAGCGCTTTTCCCTTTCGATTCGAACAGCAGGGTGGTAGGAACTGCGCCATCCAATACTCCTTTCATGCTTACCCGTAGTCTTTCCTTCTTTGCTGAATTTATTTTAATCGTGTGATTGCTTGGCAGTTCCCTAAATTCGATATCTAAACCGAAGGGATCGATGGAACTTTGTTTCCATCCATCTCTTTGGTTTAGTAGGCTAAGAGATTCATGTACAGGGAAATCGATGGAACTTTAATTCCATCTATCTCTCTACGGGTCTCAAAACGCAGCAACCTCCTCGTGGTGAGACCTGGTAATCCGTGAAAACCGAGCCGATAGCTGCGATTGTCAAATATTCTAATTAGATATAAGAATTTCTTTAACTTGCAATACTATGGTAGTATGTAGGAATAAAATATATAACTTGAAATGTTTGTTCGTTTGTTCCTACCGGCCCCCAGAACATGGGTATAGTGTTAAGGTAGCAGAATAAGTGCATGTTGGAATATTTCATCGAAATACTGTAACCGATGGGTTCTTGACAATTTTTAAAGTCCTCTCTGCTTCAGCACCTTATTGAAATATATTCCTTGGGGAGGTATTCCACGTTACATCATGAAATCATGTCTTCCACAAATAATGTTATTGTTTATATAAATTTTTATATTCAATAAATTTGTTTTGCGTTAAGTAAACTGGAATAGAACAGCAAGGTTAAAAGGCGTATTTGTTCTTGTTTTGTTCTTCTTTCTGTGTCGTTGCACGGAATACGTTTATAAAACGATCTTTAAATTGTTACTCTAACAGAATCATTTGTAAATCGCGAGTTTCAAATGATTTAAGTTTTACCCGTGTTGAATTCTGATTTCTACCACGCGTAGCGTTACAACACAGACGAGGTATAGAATAGACCTATCACCTTATGGGACTTCGTGTCACCACCCAAACTGTGTTACCGACCCATAATTTGAGGACTGAATTTAGCGACCTCTGTTCATGAACAGCGTCCAACTCAAGAACTACTCTGAAATGTATTGAAATACTGAAAGATGTGTGCGTGCTTGTATACATGTGACTTGTTCAGAGTGAGAGTTTAATATAGAGGGCGGGCTTTCGCTAAGCTACGCTTTGGCTCGATTTGTCAACGACTCACGCGGGATTCCTCTCTGAAAATCTATTTCGGTGATCAGGAGCCTATATGGCGCTGCAATATGGCACTTCTTCAGAGCTTATACAAACTATAAATTGCAAGATGAAATTGATTGTTAGTATTTTACATGTAGTGGAACATTTAAATAATAATTTCACGTGTCGTACGCCGAAAAATATTAAAAATTGACGCTATTACTAACATTCCCGCAAATCTCTGCACATCGCGCGTGTCTAAATAGACGGTGCCCATCTATGACACGTAAAAATCATTGAAAATAATGAATTAAAACGTTTTTCTAAAATTTATATTCGTAGTTTTTGGGATCCGAGGCCCCTGAATCCCTACGTTTCGTTACAAATTGATTGGCTCTGTCCTTATTAACTATTGAATGGATTTAAAAATTATAAAAAAACATCTACGATGTAAATACACGAGCGTAGGTATCGCTTACGTTAAGAACTGGGCACACATAGCAGTTCCGTGTCAATTCACGTAGAATTCAGGTATTCTTCATGACTTTCCTCAATTACTTTACTCCAAGTACTTTCCATTACAGTCATAAAAAATAATCAGGATTTTATCAAGTTTGGTGCCATTTTCATCAGAAAAATACTAGTAATCCATTTGTGATACTTCTGTGATAGAAATTGGCATACTGATTACTGAATGGCCCATCGCTGACTTTGTCCTTATGTCACTACTCTAGCGTTTATGACCCCCGAGCCGCATCGTTTGAAAGCTTTTACCTAAGAACCCCTTAGGGTTGTAAAAAAAGGTACGCGTTACCGTTCAACCAATTTCAAGAGAACGTACAGTGAAAAGGCCAGAATGTCGTGGCCATCGAATTTTAACTTTCTGAGTACGAATACAGATCCGACACTAAAGGAAAAAGATGAATGAGTATAATGGTCTTGAATTTCAAAATTTTAAGCTACGATAAGGTTGACCGCGGCAGTATACACCTGCACGGAGAGATTTTTCGCCTCCTGCATGTAAAAGCCACAATAATGGCGCATCATTCCAAAAAAAATGGCATTAATGGAAGCCGGTATAAGCGTGGCGTTGAGTAGCTAAAAGTTTAAAACATTCAGACACAAAAATTCTAGAAAAAAAATTAAAACACCGCTACTATCAAAGACACGTCTGATTAGTTGCCCCTTAAGTCGTATCTATGCATACACTGCATTAAAGATAAAATTATTGAAAAGAAAACCAGAACAACAGATTCTGAAGTCTGCAAACGCATTGTTGGACGTGGCCGAAACCGCGACGTCGAGCCCGTCGACATCGACAAAAGAACGAGATGGTCGGCGGCCGACGAAGGCAGTCTCCTGCAGAGATGGGCAAAAAATTATTTGAAGTAAATATTTCGTACACAAATTTTTATTTCAAATAATTTTTTGCCCATCTCTGCACTAGAACCATGCGCCGTCCCGGCATTCGGAGAGCTGCCAGCGACCGCTGGACAGCAGTAATCCCCGAGTTTCGAAAATCTTGGGATGGTCTCTTTCAAATTCACGTGGCAAAGAGCTATTGGGAATTTCCCGGCCCAGGTAAGCGAGCCGCGCGCTCCGCTTTTATGATCCGATTTACCACTCGCACCCCAGATTACTGTAATGAAGTTTGAAAACAATGTCGACTGGTCTCGTACCCGTCTCAATTTCAAAACTTTTAGCTACGACAGGGTTGACCGCGGCGCTATACTCCCGTACGGAGAGATTTTTCGCCACCTGCGTGTAAAAGCCACAATAATGGCGCATCGTTGCGTAAAATGGAAAATTATAATTAAAACTGACTTCAAAAAAATAAAAATGCACTAAAAAGTAAGAAATAATTTTGTTCGTTATTTAATCTACGACACTCAATTTTTTTTATATCGGTGCCTCATCATTTGCACTGTGTAAGTCTGGCGCCGACTTAAAAAAATTGAGACAAAATTATTTTTTACTTTTTATCGCATTTTTATTTTTTTGAAGTCGAGAAACGAGAACAATAGATTCTGAAGTCTGCAAATGCATTGTTGGACGCGGCAAAAACGCGACGTCAATCCCGTCGACATGGACAAAAGAACAAGACGATGGGCGGCCGACGAAGGCAATCTCCTGCAGAGATGGCCAACAAATTATTTGAAATAAAAATTTCGTACACAAATTTTTATTTCAAATAATTTGTTGGCCATCTCTGGTCTCCTGTAGTCGCTCGCATAGGACGGTCGTGTCGAGCACATTATGTATTCCAAACCTTAAATATATTCACTTCTTGCATTCTAAATACCGTACTCCTTTTTCCTCCTATACTATTCAGTTTCCTCGATCAAATAAAAAAAGTTTCATATGAAACATTTATTGCTTTTTCAATAGTTAGTAAAATAAGAGCGCGTGAAAAATAATATACAAATAAATCGGACATAGTGTATAAACTTACTGAAACATCCGAACATCAGTTAACATTAGTCAGTCAACGTCAGTTAGTATATAGTATAAACAAATGAATTTTTCTACTAGTTATGGAGGAGAATGAATTCCTTCTTCAAAAAATATGTATCGAATATTTTTGGCTACTCTGCACACTTGCAAAATTCCACCAAAATCGGTGTGTACGGGTTCGATATGTTCCTTTTAAATAATATAGTACAGTAGAAAGATATTATTATTATTATTGTTATTATTATATGTCTGTATTATATCATATAGACCATCATTAATGTATGCGCAAACACATGATGAATGGGTGGGGTTCAGCAACAGATGCTCTTAAAAAACATTAAAGCACAGTTTTTACAAATTACGTTATTGCAAGCGAATGAAATTTGTTTTGCGTTAAAAAACCGGAATAGGACAGCAAAGTTAAAAATCGAATGTAATATCGTTTTATATTCATCCTCCTTTCTCTTCCGTTGAACGGAATATGTTCATAAGACGATTTTTAAATTGTTACTCTAACAGAAACATTTGTAAATCGCGGGCTTCGACTGTCAAAAAATAACCTTATTTTACCCGTGCTGAATTCTAATTCCTACCACGCGTAGCGTTACAAGATGTTTCGAGACTTCACCGGTAACGTTGCATGCGACACTGAAATGGTAAGGGGGTCCTAGGACCCCCCAAACCGGTGACAGAAAAATACATTGGTTGATAGGTCTATTCTATACCTGGTCTGTGGTTACAATCTTATTTTAGACTGAATCGATAACGTTGAGTGTGACATGAAAATGGTAAGAGGGCTCGCGAGCTCCCGCCCCCCCCCCCCCCGAGCGTGTGACACAAAATTACATTGCGTGATTGATCTATCCTATACTTCGTCTGTACTAGAGCCCTATTACCATTTCCGTGTCGCATCCAACGTTAACGGGTAAGCATGAAATAAGAGTGCAGCGCTATAAGCGGTAGGAATGAAAGTTATAATAGTGGTGAGAATTCAGATACAGGGTGTCCCGACATTTTTAGGAAGGCAAATAAAAATTTCTTCATTTGTTTATCAATCAGCAACTCTACAGACCCATACAACGGAGAAGCATTGTACCTCTCTCTGCTATCTTATAATTCTCTAATAAATTGTTTGCGGACATGTGTTTATATTAACTTTTTCAACTTTTCAATTTTTTTTAACTATTTACCCGGGCTACCTACTCTGTGTACAGAGATACACTTTCATTTATCATTTTGAACCCTTCCTATAATAACTAATTAAAAAATGATTAATAAATTATGGTAATCTTATGATGTGTCTCGTATCAAGCAGCAGAGTAATGGTGGGCCCATGCCTACATATACGTGTAACTCTACACAATCAAGTCGTTCCGAAATCTTTATCAATTTTTCCTGACAAAGGGGTTCCTTCGCGTCAAATAGCTTCTTTTAAACATTTTCCCTTTCCAATGCGCAGAATACGTTAATGTTAAAAAAAATAGTAAATTTGTCGAAAAGCTACTTCCCCGGCGATTTCAATGACCTTCACATATGTCGCCATTCTGAACAACATTTCCCTTTAAACTTTTTAACGGTCGGCCTTAGTTTCGGAGATATTAATAAAAAAACTTTTGGCACAATATATTGAAAGCTACCTCCACACCGATTTCAATGGCCTTGACATATCTTAGCAAAAATATATGAAAAACTTTCGGTATAATATATTGAAATCTGTTTCATAGCCGCCGGTATTAGTATTGGTTGGGGCTACATTAGGGCGGGGGGCGCGTAAAGCATGGTAGCGAACCGATGTATGTGTTAAACTCAGTAACTTATTCTAGTGTTAAGTAAAGTTTTTTGCGAATATTTCGTAAACCAAAGCCGACCGCCAAAAAGTTTATGTTGTTCAGAATGATGACTTTGACAACATATCGACGCGCGTTACGAAAAGTAGCATGTTTCATTTTTTCTACATGTAGTTGTCCGTAAAAAAAATTATAATAAAAAAAATTTTAAAAACAAGCTTTTATTAAAATGTTCTAAAAAAGAAAAAAATAATTTTGATACCGGCCTAAATGACTGCCTTAGAAGAATTCACTGACATGGCCAACAATCAAAGCATGGGGCGTAAATATTTATTATTTTACGTATTTTGATACCTTAGTTTTCGAATTCTGCTAGAGCGTCCTTGTTGCCCGATTTTTTCCACTTGATTGCAAGCAACCTAATTCCTCAATTCAAAGGCTGTCCTCAGATCTAATCAGATTAAAAGTCAAGACAAAATCATGCCATTTTTTTCTTTCTTAGTACATTTTAATAAAAGTTTGTTTTTAAAATTTTTCTTTATATTATAATTTATTTTATGCTTTTCAGTTTTCCAGAATTTTATAGCGAGTTCGGACTGTCGCACTGGTGCGCACTGAGTACGACTTTTAGCCAATTGGAAGCGAGAAAAGTCGCACTCAGTGCGCACTAGTGCAGGTTGCCGAATCTGCTATTAATTACACAAACATTTTGTATTCCTTATGTAAAAGTAGTCCGATTTGCATGATATTTGGTATGATTTTAATCGGGAAAACGCCAGGAATCCATTGGTGTCATTTCTATATCAACACGATGATGAATAAGAAATAACGAATTTCTTAATACGCTGAAATGAATATTTCACCCTCGACTGCGGGGCGCCGACCTCGAATCGTTACGGTTGACCGTGGATTCATACCTGTTTCAGAAATAAAATAATTCTTTATTCTTTATCGTATTGATATGGAAAAAATATGAAAATCATACCAAATGTCATGTAAATCGGACTATTAATAACGAAGTCAACTTGAAATGATGTAAACCAATTTTTCATGGAATTTCCTTCATTATGGTCCGAATTGTGTCGTTCTTAACATAAGGAATCGATTGACGTCGCTTTTGCAAACATTTAATGAGAAATGCGGAAAGCTTGGACATTTCTCACTTAACATTTCTCTCTGCAACACCTTCGACGGTCGAAAGCCGGAGTATCAGGCGGCATCTGTTTGACAGGCATCGCGAGAGAATCACCCTGTATAGGTGACTCTTTATTATCTGCTTCCCTGATTTCATAATCTGGTCGGGGACATGAAAATATTGTATTGTCATCGGAACTACGTATGTGCCAAATTTCAAGTCGATCGGATATGTGGAAGTGGGTCAAAATTAGCTTACAAAATTTCATCCTCACAAACTAACAAACAAACTCACAAGTGGAGCTAAATAAAAGCTTGTGGAGATAGCTTTTCGACAAGTTTACCAAAAAATTTAACATTAATTTTCAATGTTATAAACAATTTCGCGGACACTTTTTTACAAATGTCGACCGATCCAGAGGTGTAGATTCACCCCCTAAGAGCAACGATCAATAATTTCTCTACACACTGTACAATGAATGAGAAGAATGAGCAGATAAGTATGTTCTGTAGGAGCGAGTACTGTTTGAAAAAGTGACATGGGATGTGATTTCGGTGTGACTGAGTTTTGGGATGTGTGATTGTGGCAGGAGTCAGTTGTCAGGTAGCGCGCAAAGAATGGTTAAGGGAGTCGCGTCACGGCAACGATAATCTGGGTAGACGGTCATCGGGTAGGTGGTTGGGGAAAACCCAAATGGTGTAAACGATACCTACTCCCGCAGGTCAAGATACTAAATGTGATTTTCGCTACACATTTTGGAACCATTTTAGCTTCCGATCTTTTGCTTGTCCTCTAACATCTAGACATCGAGAAATAGTTTGGAATGGTTTTAAGAAAAAATGTTTCCAACAAAATTTGGTTGTTTTAAAACGTGGATTACGAAAATAATTGGTTCCACCCTCGCTTTAAATATAAGGAGAGATGAGTGCGAGACAGTACCAAATATTTCGTTCTCATACGTGTAATGAATATTATTTCCTGCTGATATTTCATTGGAATTGTTTTTTTATAGTATGAATAAATGACACATAAAATGTACCCTTTTCGTTTGCTCTTTAAATAGTGCAAGCGCCGACCACGCGAGAGAAAGTATAAGCATCCGCAAAATAGGAAAGTCTTATGAGGAACCGTGTCAGTAGGAAAATCGAATAATTTCTCGAAGAAGAAACCTCAGGATTCGGGACAGGACCCCCCACACAAGAAAATATAGGCTCGCGCGCACTCGCGCTGGTTCGGCTCGATGTTGGGTCTTTATCCGTCCCATTGAAAGGATGGCACACCGACATAGCGCGAACCACTGTAGTGGTGCATCCCTTACACTACTTGACCTGCTGTCGCCCTTTCCCTTGAAGGTGTGAAATAGTTAACAGAGGCAAGGCAGGTAGCTGAGAAACAAAGTCGCATCAAGTTCGATATAATATGTAGTCTGTGACGAAGTCACCTCACGGGCCGTACGAACCGAGACAGTCGGGTTAGTTCGCGTCGCGGCCGCCAGGCGGCCGCGGCCCCGAGACGGCTCTCGCGGGCAAAGACGTACGGCCCCACGATATAAAGGCCGCGGCGAGCGGAATCAGCAGCACTTGTGCATGTCGCTACACGGCCTCACGCAATACAAGACGCTCACTTTTTGCTATCCCTGAGGTGTGTCAGTGTTCGGCCATCGCCACCACTGTACCAATACCAGCCTCCGTCCGAAATCGGCCGAGATTTATCTTGCGCCTCACCCAAGTCAGAGAGGTGTCTCTGCGCCCTTTAGGCCGGAGCCCTATTGCACTCTGAAACTCTATCGTACGACTCTCACATGAACGCGCCTCATAAGGCCATTCTGAGCAGAACGTTCAATAAACTCCGCATCCTGCCTCCTTGACCGCTCGCCGAAAGTCGCCGCCGCCGCGAACCGACGCGCCGCCGAACCGATCGAGTACCGGAGCTCTTCCGCCGCGCTACTAGTACAACCACCGAAGATCTGTAACATCGAACACACTCAATAAAGAACTGTTACTTGGTAATCCAGCGTCAACTCATTCGCCGAACCCGGACATACCGACTGAGTCGGCACCTAATCCCTTCTCCGTCCCACCGGTAACCGCCTCACCACCGGAGACGATTACAAAATTGGCGCCCGAACAGGGACCTTGAAGAGGAGAAGGGCGAATGAGTATAACCGTAAGCTGGGTACACGAGCTACGAATAGCCGTACTAGTCAAAGTCGCGGAGCACTACGGAATCGACGCCACTGGCACTCTCGACGAGCTACGACAACGAGTCACGAAGCACTGCCGAGATCATAAGATCATGGGGCCACCAACGATAACAGTGTCCGGCGAAACCTCCAATCCGCCGGAAACACTGCCCAGTGCTGGAATCAGCCTGATAGCTCCGGAGGCTACGCCAATGGAGAGGATCAGAAGGTGGGGGACTCGATACGACGGCGGCCCTGGAGCCGCAGAATTCTTGCAACGGCTAGGGGATCTGCAACACAGCTACATGGTCACCCCCACCCAAATCGTACAGTGCCTCTCCGAGATCCTGAAGGGACGAGCTCTCGGTTGGTATCGCCTCCGTCGCACAGAATGGCAGTCATGGGAAGATTTCGTGACCGACTTCCGAGCGTTCTTCCTCTCGGCCGAAGACGAAAATGAACTGGAAGCAACCATAACCCGGCGAGTACAACGAACAGGAGAAACTGCAACCGACTTCATCTTAGACTTACTACCGTTGATGCAGCAGTACGGGAAATACACACCCGAACAACAGGTAAACCGTGCCTACCGGAATCTACGACCGGAATACCGTCGGTACATTAAACCGACGGAGTTCACAACCTTGCCGGAACTAATGCGACTGGCCGCGCACCAAGACAAAGTCGCAGCCGAAGAAAAGGAGGCCGCTGGCATCGGGCGAAAGGAGGCAAAAACCGAAAAACACCCGGAAAAGAGAGCCACACAAACCAGTAGTAGTGGCCTCGCGGAGGTACAAGCCGATTACGACAGGGCTACTTGCTGTTGGCGATGTGGCCAGCGCGGCCACCGCCGTCCAGAATGCCGACGAGCTAGCAAGTTATTCTGCTCCTACTGCGGTACCGCCGGACGCAGTTCCCGAGCCTGCCCGTGCAATCCATTGTCGGGAAACGAGGCCGGGCGCGGCAACCGAGGCGACCGACAAAACGCCCCCTCAACAACGCCTCAAGCGGACAATTAAGCGAAGACCCTAGATTGTACCTCGCCTTTCAGGTAGGCAATAAACGCTGGTGGGCACTGGTCGACACCGGAGCAACTAGATCGTTCATACGGCCAGATGTCGCCACTGCATGCAAGCGACGAGGATACACCCTCGCCCCCGCCACATTCGCGGCTAGTGTCGCCGACGGCGCAGAGGTACCACTACAGGGAGAAATAACGCTACCCGCCGCCATCAACGACCAGAAGGTGGAGCACACGTACGCAGTGCTCCCCGGCCTGTCCCACGCCGCCATACTGGGAGTAGACGTCTTGGAAAAATTAGGCCTGGAAATACAGATTGGTAAGCACCGATGGACTCGCCACGCCGAAACCGCGGCAGTGGAAGCCCCAGGCATCCGACGATGTACGCCGGCTCAAGAAGCCGCCCTGCAACAACTCCTGGATGAGGAGTTACCACCGATCCGGAAACTACGAGGGACAACCAGCCTCACCGAACACCGTATACGTCTAAAGACGACCGAGCCGATTAAACAGCGATACATGCCCAGGAACCCGGCCACGCAAGCCCTAATTAACGAGGCAGTGGACCAAATGCTAGCCGACGGAGTAATCGAACCGTCCAGCAGCCCATGGAGTTCACCCGTGGTCATGGTCGCCAAGAAAGGCAAGAAAAAGAAGCGATTTTGTATCGACTTCCGCCGAGTAAATGCCGTCACCGAAAAAGATGCCTACCCCCTGCCACAAGTACAAGCGACGCTCGATAAATTGCGCGAAGCGCGCTATATATCCACACTGGATCTTGCAAATGGCTATTGGCAAGTACCGCTGGCCGAGGAGAGCCGCCCAATAACGGCCTTTACCGTGCCCGGACGCGGGCTGTATCAGTTCCGCGTCATGCCGTTCGGCCTCCACTCGGCCCCCTCCACGTTCCAACGGCTACTGGACAGTGTCATCGGACCCAGCCTAGAACCCAGGGCCTTTGCATACTTAGACGACATTATTGTCTTAGGCCGAACGTTCGAGGAACACCTACAGAACCTACGGGAGGTATTGCGCCGATTGCAACAAGTGGGGCTCCGCTTAAATGAAGAAAAATGCCGTTTTTGCCAAATGGAGCTGCAATACCTCGGCCACGTTGTGTCAGATCAAGGGGTCAAGACGGACCCCGAGAAAGTGGAGGCAATACGGAATACGCCTACACCTCAGAACTTACGCGAATTACGACGCTTCTTGGGGATGGTCTCCTGGTACAGGAGATATATTCCCCAATTCTCCGACACGGCCGCACCTCTACACCAGCTCCTCCAGAAACGAACCCGTTGGGCATGGACAGAGGAGACCCAAGCCGCCTTCGAAACACTCCGCCACCAACTGGCCACCGCACCGGTATTGACCTGTCCCGACTTCGACCGACCGTTTGTACTGCAGACAGATGCCAGCCAAAGCGGCCTCGGCGCAGTACTAACCCAAGACCACGACGGCGAAGAACGAGTAGTGGCCTATGCAAGCCGAACACTCAACACAGCAGAACGGAACTACTCGGTCACCGAAAAAGAATGCTTGGCGGTGGTCTGGGGCATTAGGAAGATGCACCCATACCTTGAAGGTTATACATTTACCGTCCTAACCGACCACCAGGCATTAAAATGGCTGCAATCAATCGACAGTCCCTCGGGACGCCTGGCGCGCTGGAGCCTGGAGCTCCAACAATACGATTTCAACATCGAGTATCGAAAGGGGGACAACAATCTCGTAGCAGATGCCCTTTCACGCCAAGGCGAGATTGCAGACGTGGACACCGACGAATGGTACAACGCAAAGAAACGAGCAGTCGAGGAGACACCGCTCCTCCACCCGGAGTATCAAATTAGCGATGGCGAACTATACCGCCGCTTCCCAGACACGACCGGTGGCCACCCCGAAGACGAGTGGAAACAGTGTGTACCGCGGCCCCGGCGTAACGAAATATTGAGGGCAAACCATGACGCCCCCACGGCCGGACACCTTGGAATTAACAAGACAACTACCCGATTGGCCCGAAAGTACTACTGGCCAGGAATGTTCCGGGACGCCGCCCGATATGTCCGCCAGTGTACCAAGTGCCAGGAATACAAAGTATCGCAGCGGGCACCAGCGGGACTCATGCACACCACACCAGCCGCCTATCCGTGGGATGTCGTGTCGGCCGATCTAGTCGGACCACTCCCGCGGTCGAAGAAAGGTCATACCGTGGTCGTGGTAATGCAAGACAAGTTCACGAAATGGATCGAGCTCCAGCCTCTTCGCCAAGCCACCGCTCCGGCCGTCACCAAAGCATTCCGCGAGCGAGTGGTCATGCGCTTCGGATGCCCACGCCGGGTTATTACCGACAACGGTAAACAGTTCGAAAGCCGAGAATTTACCGCCCTACTACGAGAGTACGGCATCGATCACCGGAAAACACCACCATATACTCCGCAGTGTAACCCCGTGGAAAGAGCGAACCGGGTAATTAAGACGATGATCGCGCAATTTACCGACGGCGATCACACGACGTGGGATCATTGGCTCCCGGAGATCGCTTTCGCCTATAATACGGCGCGACACGAGGCCACAAGGAGCACACCAGCCGCTCTAAATTTTGGGCGAGAGCTCGTAGCTCCCGGAGACCCACGTCCGACCACAGGAGACCCGGAGGAAGAACCAACACCAGAGGACACCAGGGAGTGGCAGCAACGACTCACCGGCATCCGGGAAAGCATTGAACTCGCCCGGTGGAATCTGGCACGAGCTCACCAGAACCAGAAACATTACTACGACCTAAGACACCGGGATTGGCGCCCCGCAATCGGCGACGAGGTTATGAAGCGCGAACACCATCTCAGCGCGGCAGCGAGACAGTTTAATGCTAAGCTGGCCCCAAAATTCGCCGGCCCGTACACCGTTGCCAAATTTGCAGGACCAAACGTCGTGGTGCTGAAGGGTACACGCGGTAAGACAATCCGCGCGCACATCAGCGATCTGAAACCGCGCGAACCAATTAGCGCGGACAGCGCCACCGCAACGGCTATAAAAGCCGGAACAAATGAACAAACAGGATCATTTGGCAATCAGCATGCCACGGAGCAAGCCAGAGAGTTCCGGCAGAGCCACGGCAGTTCCGTTGGGCTCCGGGGCGGTAGGGCCACCGGAGCGTTACCAGCGACGCGCGACAATTTTGGAAAACCGGCCATGGCCGACAAGAGTCAGGCTGGAGACAGAGGCACCGCCACGACACCGGGGGCCACCACCGCGCCTCCAGGCGCCAGCAAGAAGACCTCCCACCCGGGGACTACACGAGGTGGCAATGGTGGAAGTGCGACCACCGCAACCCGCCCCAGCCGAAAGGGCAACCTACCAGGGGGCGACCACTCGACAGCGCCGGATCGCCCACCAGGGGTCACAGCCGCTAGACCTGCGGCAAATGGCGGGGCTACACATCGCCTCCACCTCGCCAAGTACGGTAGACCGGAGTGGAACTCCCGCCGAGACAAGGACAGGGCCGAGGGGACCATCAGCCCCCAACGCCCCAAGCACCCCACGGGCCCGGCCCACCAATACCGGGCGCAAGCGGAAGCTGCCGGGAACGGAGGCAACAGTCCGCGGAGGACCATCGCCGCTGGCTCAGCTAGGCCTACAAGGCCCCCCAGCGGCCACACCACCGACGGTAGACCCGACGATTCCGCCGCCGCTGGCTCAGCAAGGCCTACAAGGCCCTCCAGCGGCCACGCCACCACCGGTAGGTTCGCCGATCCCGCCGCTGGCTCAGCTAGGCCTGCAAGGCCCTCCAGCGGCCACGCCACCATCGGTAGGTTCGCCGGTCCCGCCGCTGGCTCAGCTAGGCCTACAAGGCCCTCCAGCGGCCACGCCACCATCGGTAGGTTCGCCGGTCCCGCCGCTGGCTCAGCTAGGCCTACAAGGCCCCCCAGCGGCCACGCCACCGCCGGTAGACCCGACGATTCCGCCGCCGCTGGCTCAGCAAGGCCTACAAGGCCCTCCAGCGGCCACGCCACCACCGGTAGGTTCGCCGGTCCCGCCGCTGGCTCAGCTAGGCCTACAAGGCCCCCCAGCGGCCACGCCACCGCCGGTAGGCACAGCAATGCCCTCGCCGCTGGCACAGCCCGGCTTGCAGAGCCCCCCAGCGGCCACACCAGACGCAACAAGACGCCCGTGGACATGGGCCAGAGATCGCCCCGGGATGGTCCTCTTCCACCCCGCCAACATGCGCCCACGCAGGGTGTACGCGGTGACCACCTCCACGGCCGTCGTGTTGGGCAGTCGGTTCCGCAACGGCGATCTCGGCATCGAGATCCGAAGCCGGCGGCCGACTGCCCCCCCCCCCCCCGGAATGAACACCGCCCACGTAGGTTAAGATAGGTTTAAGTGGTGGTGGGTACTTGTAAGCACGTTCAGGTTGCAACCCCTTAGGTTAAGGTAGTTTAAGTTAGATGTAAGCCAACATGTACCTGATGGGAATGTACCGTTTCTCCCACCGGGTAGTTTTAGTTAGACATAAATACACATGTACCTGACCGGAATGACCCGTTTCTCCGTCCCGGAAGTAAGAAGGGGGTGTGACGAAGTCACCTCACGGGCCGTACGAACCGAGACAGTCGGGTTAGTTCGCGTCGCGGCCGCCAGGCGGCCGCGGCCCCGAGACGGCTCTCGCGGGCAAAGACGTACGGCCCCACGATATAAAGGCCGCGGCGAGCGGAATCAGCAGCACTTGTGCATGTCGCTACACGGCCTCACGCAATACAAGACGCTCACTTTTTGCTATCCCTGAGGTGTGTCAGTGTTCGGCCATCGCCACCACTGTACCAATACCAGCCTCCGTCCGAAATCGGCCGAGATTTATCTTGCGCCTCACCCAAGTCAGAGAGGTGTCTCTGCGCCCTTTAGGCCGGAGCCCTATTGCACTCTGAAACTCTATCGTACGACTCTCACATGAACGCGCCTAATAAGGCCATTCTGAGCAGAACGTTCAATAAACTCCGCATCCTGCCTCCTTGACCGCTCGCCGAAAGTCGCCGCCGCCGCGAACCGACGCGCCGCCGAACCGATCGAGTACCGGAGCTCTTCCGCCGCGCTACTAGTACAACCACCGAAGATCTGTAACATCGAACACACTCAATAAAGAACTGTTACTTGGTAATCTAGCGTCAACTCATTCGCCGAACCCGGACATACCGACTGAGTCGGCACCTAATCCCTTCTCCGTCCCACCGGTAACCGCCTCACCACCGGAGACGATTACAAGTCTACGAATGCTTCAAATACTTCCAAAAATTGTTTCAACAGGTTGGAATATTTGTTATATTCTGCTGCGTGAGAAATTGAATTATTTGTTTAATTTCTGTATCATGTTTTAATAAATATATCAATATGTTTGAATTTATATTAAGTAAGTGTCGTTCGTTTGGTTTATTACACACGCCTCACATGGCATGTTTATACTTTTAAGAGTAAAAAAGCGCCCTTTCACGTTCGTATTTATTGTTTTATTTTATTATTTCCGCATTCAACGGCCGGCTATCCGAAATGAACTGAGCATAGTTTCGAATATGTTTCATAATCAAAGTAATAGGATGAACAGTGTTGAATATCTCAGAAACAATAAGTTTTAGGATTAATGCACTTTAGTACTTTCATATTCAGAATTCGCTATTCTATTGAATTTGACAGTCCATTTGAAAAAATAAAATTTACCTCCACATCCGATCTATCCCTGTAAAGAAACTAGTTTCACCGTGTTTTGTGTTTCTTACAACCAGATAACTTCTATAAATAATATTTTCGCTTATTACTTGAAATGATAGATATTTGAGGTGAACTGAGTTAGTGGGACACCCTGTATAACGCAGCTTTTATACTTTTCTCGGTGATACCGGCAGCTTTACCTGTATTAATGCTAGAAACACATTATATTTCCCGCACCCACCGCTCGAAAATTCGAGAGGGCGCTGGAAAACCAGTGGTTGCATCGACGAAGTATAGCATAGACCTATCACCTTATGGGACTTCGTGTCACCATCGACGAAGTATAGAATAGACCTATCACCTTATGGGACTTCGTGTCACCACCCAAACTGTATTACCGACCCATAACTCGAGGACTGAATTTAGCGGCCTCTGCTCATGAACAGCGTCCAACTTAGGAACTACTCTGAAATGTGTTGAAATGCCGAAAGGTGTGCGTGATTGTATACGTGTGACTTGTTTAGAGGGAGAGTTTGACAGAGGACAGGCTTTTGTTACGCTACGCCAGGGGTGCACAAGGAGCCGTTTTTAGCGCCTAGCTGCGAGCAACCCACCTGTCCTGTTGCTAAGGTCAGAATCGGTGAGGAGAATTGCAGTAGTGTACGTGCGTGCTCGAGGGCTCGTAGCGTAAGTATATATGGCTGGGTTCCTTGTGGGGCCCCAGTGCAGAACAGGTCCCGTAATAAAATTCAGGGGTCATGAAATTTCCAAAATATCTGCTACTGCCGGAATTTGGTATGACTTGACGGTTCTATTTTACTGATAATGAAACATTTTTTGCTAATAATACTCATCTTTTCATCGACACATAAAATATTTAGAAGATTAATACTATACAAATCAATAACTCGGACACAAAGAAAACCAAATTTTAATTAAATGTTAGAAAGTTATATATGTACAAATATATACATATCTACACGCATGTGGTGTCCACCATTAGACTTAGCGTTATTTACAACCACAAAATTACATAACTAATAAATACATACACGTAACAATATACGGGGAGTTAACGAAAATGTAACAATAATAATATATACATAATATGTACATAACTGAAAAATTATATACACAAGGATGGAAGGACAGAACAATACACGCAGACTTTGTGAAAGATACTAGGTGGAGTACATGCAATTATAAAAAATGATTATTGCGCTTTGTTGCCGGTAGCCGTTTTTGTTGTACCAGATATTCTATGTTTGGTTGTATACTTCGGTTTTGGCTCAAGAGCAACGAACATTTTAAATTGATATCCGTTATGAGTGTCCGGAACGGCGACTTCGCTTTCTTCAGAGTAGAATATAACTGCTCGCAAACGTAAGTGGAACCAAATATTGCTAATATTTTCGCGACGCATTTGTGCAAATACGGATATTCAATTTGTGATACATTAATAATACCATCCGTCTCCTGAATTTTTTTTTCATTTCTACGTCACCTCTTAAATTTCTTAAGTCTATTTGTAATTGTGGTGACACTGTATCTATATTTACAGTTAGTGGACTGGTAACTACGTTCAATTCATTTTCAGTACCATGGCAGGAGGGGCCCCCATGGCAGTAGGGGCCCCATGGCAGTAGGGGCCCCCATGGCAGGAGGGGCCCCCATGGCAGTAGGGACCCCATGGCAGTAGAGGCCCCCATGGCAGGAGGGGCCCCCATGGCAGGAGGGGCCCCCCATGGCAGTAGGGGCCCAATGGCAGGAGGGGCCCCCCATGGCAGTAGGGGCCCCATGGCAGGAGGGGCCCCCATGGCAGTAGGGGCCCCCATGGCAGTAGGGGCCCCATGGCAGTAGGGGCCCCCATGGCAGGAGGGGCCCCCATGGCAGGAGAGGCCCCCATGGCAGTAGGGGCCTCATGGCAGTAGGGCCCTCATCGCAGTAGGGGCCCCCATGGCAGGAGAGGCCCCCATGGCAGTAGGGGCCCCCATGGCAGTAGGGGCCCCATGGCAGTAGGGGCCCCATGGCAGTAGGGGCCCCCATAGCAGTAGGGGCCCCCATGGCAGGAGGGGCCCCATGGCAGTAGAGGCCCCCATGGCCCCTACTGCCATGGGGCCCCTACTGCCATGGGGGCCTCTACTGCCATGGGGGCCCCTCCTGCCATGGTACTGAAAATGAATTGAACGTAGTTACCAGTCCACTAACTGTAAATATAGATACAGTGTCACCACAATTACAAATAGACTTAAGAAATTTAAGAGGTGACGTAGAAATGAAAAAAAAATTCAGGAGACGGATGGTATTATTAATGTATCACAAATTGAATATCCGTATTTGCACAAATGCGTCGCGAAAATATTAGCAATATTTGGTTCCACTTACGTTTGCGAGCAGTTATTTTCTACCCTGAAGAAAGCGAAGTCGCCGTTCCGGATACTCATAACGGATATCAATTTAAAATGTTCGTTGCTCTTGAGCCAAAACCGAAGTATACAACCAAACATAGAATATCTGGTACAACAAATACGGCTACCGGCAACAAAGCGCAATAATCATTTTTTATAATTGCATGTACTCCACCTAGTATCTTTCACAAAGTCTGCGTGTATTGTTCTGTCCTTCCATCCTTGTGTATATAATTTTTCAGTTATGTACATATTATGTATATATTATTATTGTTACATTTTCGTTAACTCCCCGTATATTGTTACGTGTATGTATTTATTAGTTATGTAATTTTGTGGTTGTAAATAACGCTAAGTCTAATGGTGGACACCACATGCGTGTAGATATGTATATATTTGTACATATATAACTTTCTAACATTTAATTAAAATTTGGTTTTCTTTGTGTCCGAGTTATTGATTTGTATAGTATTAATCTTCTAAATATTTTATGTGTCGATGAAAAGATGAGTATTATTAGCAAAAAATGTTTCATTATCAGTAAAATAGAACCGTCAAGTCATACCAAATTCCGGCAGTAGCAGATATTTTGGAAATTTCATGACCCCTGAATTTTATTACGGGACCTGTTCTGCACTGGGGCCCCACAAGGAACCCAGCCATATATACTTACGCTACGAGCCCTCGAGCACGCACGTACACTACTGCAATTCTCCTCACCGATTCTAACCTTAGCAACAGGACAGGTGGGTTGCTCGCAGCTAGGCGCTAAAAACGGCTCCTTGTGCACCCCTGGCGTAGCGTAACAAAAGCCTGTCCTCTGTCAAACTCTCCCTCTAAACAAGTCACACGTATACAATCACGCACACCTTTCGGCATTTCAACACATTTCAGAGTAGTTCCTAAGTTGGACGCTGTTCATGAGCAGAGGCCGCTAAATTCAGTCCTCGAGTTATGGGTCGGTAATACAGTTTGGGTGGTGACACGAAGTCCCATAAGGTGATAGGTCTATTCTATACTTCGTCGATGACTGAATTTAGCGGCCTCTGTTCATTAATAGCGTCCAACTCAAGAACTACTCTGAAATGTGTTGAAATACTGAAAGATGTGTGCGTGCTTGTATACATGTGACTTGTTTAGAGGGAGAGTTTAACATAGAGGGCGGGCTTTCGCTAAGCTACGCTTTGGCTCGGTTTGTCAGCGACTCACGAGGATTCGCGTGAATTTTTCTCCGAAAATCTATTTCGGTGATCTCTTCTTGAAAGCTTATACAAGCTATAAATTGCAAGATGACATTGATTGTTAGTACTTTACGTGTAGTGGAACACTTAACTAACATTTTCGCGAGTCGTATGTTGAAAAATATTAAAAATTGACGCTGTTACTGATATTCCCACAAATCCCTGCACTCCGCGCATGTCTAAATAGACGGTACCCATCCTACGACACGTATAAATCATTGAGAACAAGGAATCCAAACGTTTTTTTAAAATTTATATTCGTAGTTTTCGGCACCCGAGGACATTTTGCAATAGTTTATTTATTACTTGGGAACGATAGATTAGTAGTTAAAACTCTACATTTCGTTACAAATTGATTGGCCCTTTCCTTATTAACTATTGTATGGATTTAAAAATTGTAAAGAACATCTCCGATGTAAGTACCCGAGCGTATCGCTTGCGTTAAGGTCTGTTTTCATTATTCCTAAATATGTACATATGAGAAAACAGTTATGGTATTTTTTAAAGCACAAGTAAAAAAAAAGGTCCTGTTTTACGGACGTCGCGACTTGCGTGTGAGATAAAATGGGAGGGAAACGCCACGGAGGTCCTTTACGCGACAAACGATCATTCTGGCAGCGGCAACAAAGTATAATACTACATTGTCTTCTTGCATTCTCCGTGCGTCTGATTTTCGCATGTCGATGTCGGTCCACGGACAAGTTAGGCTTCTAGATTTTACTTTCTTCTACAAATTCTGCAAAAGCCGTAATCAGTAGCTAAAAGCGGAAAACATGAATGTACACATGCTAAGCTAATCATAAGGTGAAATTTTTACATTCTCTGTTTCGGATCGATTCGAGCATTTACGGCATATTAGTGAGATTTTTTTAATAAAAGGAAAATCAAATACGACGTGATTCGGGCAAGTAGGTAAATACGGGACTGTCCCGTATTTCACTGTTCCCGTGAAATATTTTACAGAGTAAAATAAACCATTACCTACCCACTTTTTTCATGTTTTATTTAATTAGCATTTAAATGTTCCGTATCAAAGCTTGACAATTATGGCAACCCTAAAAATAAATCACTACCTACCCACTTTTTTCATATTTTACTTGTTTAGCATTTAAACGTCTCGTATCAATGCTTAGCAATTATGGTAACCCTATACATATGAGAAGGTGATGAAAGAAACGAACTCTTTTTTGTATGAAATATTCCCTTTTTATTTATTTATTAAAAGATATCATACAAAAGACAAAAATAATATAACTATGTAATATTTGTAAATTCAGTTTCTTCTCACGGTCATAATTTCTTCCTTATATAGCATCTTAGGCTGTAAAAAGAATAAAATGTATAAAGTATTAGGGAAGAGATCTTTTAAATAACAATATTAATAGCGTTAGTTAAAATTATCCATTTGGACTATTATACTTTTCGATATAATGTATTTTAATATATAAAGCAGAAAGTTTATGCTTGTGTGTTTGTCTGTCGTCTAAAAACATTTGAACGGTAAACTCTTGCAACACCTTAAAAGGTGCCTCATTATGCCTGGCTAGTCCAAATGAATGTAACTATTTTAAAAAAAAATTAAAAAATTTTTTCTAGAAAATCAGAATTTAAATTTCGGGCGAAGCCGAGTATGTAGCAAAGCTAGTGTATGTACAGTGGCTCACAGCTATAACCGTACACTTTTTAAAATTGCATAACATTTTTAAAATTGATCCAAACGACCTGAGTTGTTTTGAGAAGCTAGAAGGATTAGTTTGCTAAGTGAGGTGTTCCGTCGTTTTGAAAAAAATGCCATTGATCGGAATAGCAAAAAAGAATAGAAAGGTTTCTTCTTCCGTCATTTTTTTTCGCTAATTTTGGGAATTTCGCGATTTTCGATCTTATTCTGCGATCTTTATGCGTTTATAGCTCAGAGCAACGTTAACCGATTTTGATGAAGTTTTAGACATGTATACAACTTACTTAAATCTGTAAAAGGTCTTTTTTTAATGTTCATTACAGGCTCAGGAAAAAGTTGGGAAAAAACGACTTTTACTATTTTTTTGCTACTCCGACCAATTGCAATTTTTTCAAAATGACGAAACACGTCACTTAGCAAACTAATCGTTCTAGCTTCTCAAAGAAACTGAAGTTGTTTGGACCAATTTTAAAAATGTTATGCGATTTTAAAGAGTGTACGATTATGGCTGTGAGCCACTGTATGTATGTATTGGGTTGGTGCATAATTATCAGGCGTTTCTTAAACAATATTTATTATGAAAAAAAGAAACAGAAAAATTAAACAATAACATTTTGAAATGATTATTCCAGAGCGTAGTCACCATCTACTTCAATAACTGCTTCCCATTTGCTTGGAAGACCGGCGAATTTTTATTAACAAATAACCCGCCAATACAAACGCCTGATAATTCTGCACCAACCCAATATATTCCGGACTGTAGACAGACCTGGTGTAACGTGTGGAGCAAAGATCTTTGAACCGTAGGCTGCTAAGTACATAATCATTGGTTTAAAGTTGGAATCGATTGATATCATCTATGGATTCAAGTACCAAAGTACCCTATATATCATATTTACGGAGCTTGAGATCATTATTAAAGTTCTATCAAATATCGTAACTCAATATCCACAAAAGCTCTGCCTTTCTTTCATCTTAGTTCTTCTATCGCTTTATAGTTTGTCAGGTTAATATAGATTTCAAAAAATAAAGAAATAGAGTTAACGGGGTGGGCCACGCGAAGGCGTGAAAGAAGGTCTTCGCCATCCCAGAGTATGTTCAATGTTAATACAAATCCAAGCCATTCACCGAAAACAAGGAAAAGACAAGAAAAAAATAACTTATTTTTTAGAAAAATAAAGCCTTCCACCGAATAATATAACACTGAAAATACTCGAAATCATGCACAAGCCAAAATATACAGCATAAGCCAAAATATACAGCATAAGCTAAAATATACAGCAAAAGCATAAGGTGAAAGATATAGAATGAGCATGAATGAAGATAGAAGCAAAAAGGTAGGGCAGAGACTTGTTAAAAAAAGACAAAGTTTTCAAACATGCTTTAATGTCGATAATTTTGAATAGTTTTTACGTAATGATGCTCCCACACATCTTAATTGCTCGCCGAGCCATACTGTATCTTTGTGTATTTTTACCGTTAAAGCTATATACACCATTTCTTTACGATGAGCAGCGCATTCATCTTGAGTAAACCAATTTGGATATTTTTCCTCCACTACACGGGAGATAATCGAAAATAGTTTGTCCAATATGAATGCTTCGCTGCGTAACGCGGGATAATGAACATCGAAAACTTTAGATATAATACGAAAAATAAACGAAACCTGTTGCGTTGGAACGCAAAGGTGTCCAAAATCAACATTATCTGCAACAATATATGCACGAAAAGATATTAGTATTTGCTCGTTGCGACAAAAGCTACTGTTACTATCGATGAATGTGGTATAACATATATCACACCGCGACTTTTCGACATTCAATGTCTACATCTGTACTAATACTATCATCATCGGTGTACTCTTCAATATCATGTAATGCAGCATCAGGTGACAACGTGGCTGGTTCACATTGTGATATAGAATCTCCCGGTAATAACGGTGCGTCGTAATCTCGCATGCAATTTCCAGTATCTAAACTATGATCCAAAGTTAATAAAATATTTTTTCTGATCGCAAGACGCACCGCTTTTACTGAGGGATTATGGTTGTGAGTGCCGCCATGCATCCGCAGAACAGAGAAGAAGTTTTCTATTGGATCCAAATCCGTGTTAAGTCGCGACGTTAGTAAAAATGTAATACCTTCTTCTCTTAAATCATTCCACAGTTGCAGAGTGGCATTTATAGATTGCCGTAACCTCAAGAAACATGGAGGTGCTTTCAAACCATTAGGAGTTATCGTATACCAATTGTTCATTTCATTTAATTGTGAAATTAAATTATTTTGAACATTGTCATAAAGTCGCGAAAGAGCACACTTGTTTGGGTTGGGATCACGGGCTGATCTACTATTCAAATTATCAAACAAATCATTTAAGGTTTCAAAGAAACTAGCCGTGTGTTGAACGGTTGTTGTTTTTATGCTACCATTCGACATTCAATGTCTACATCTGTACTAATACTATCATCATCGGTGTACTCTTCAATATCATGTAATGCAGCATCAGGTGACAACGTGGCTGGTTCACATTGTGATATAGAATCTCCCGGTAATAACGGTGCGTCGTAATCTCGCATGCAATTTCCAGTATCTAAACTATGATCCAAAGTTAATAAAATATTTTTTCTGATCGCAAGACGCACCGCTTTTACTGAGGGATTATGGTTGTGAGTGCCGCCATGCATCCGCAGAACAGAGAAGAAGTTTTCTATTGGATCCAAATCCGTGTTAAGTCGCGACGTTAGTAAAAATGTAATACCTTCTTCTCTTAAATCATTCCACAGTTGCAGAGTGGCATTTATAGATTGCCGTAACCTCAAGAAACATGGAGGTGCTTTCAAACCATTAGGAGTTATCGTATACCAATTGTTCATTTCATTTAATTGTGAAATTAAATTATTTTGAACATTGTCATAAAGTCGCGAAAGAGCACACTTGTTTGGGTTGGGATCACGGGCTGATCTACTATTCAAATTATCAAACAAATCATTTAAGGTTTCAAAGAAACTAGCCGTGTGTTGAACGGTTGTTGTTTTTATGCTACCTGTTAATGAAGCGGTGAACAGAGCAGACGATACCCTTTTGCTGAAAACTTGGAGAGCTAGCTTACATTTCATTTTATCGAAAGAATTTGGCCTTACATGCTTCTCGGACAATTTGTAAGCTGCTCGAGTATTTTTGTCCTTTTCTAAATTCCACAAACATATTACATTGGACCACGAAACAATAGATCCATTAATTGAAAAATCATGCTTCAATAAATTGTTTCTAATGCTTTTAAATAAATGTAAAAAATCAAACAAAAAATAAATTTTTTGGCCATTTCGTTCAAAATATGGATTTTGTATAGATGATCGGTCGTCTGCTATGCTCTGATTACTGCTTCCCTGTTCGGAAACAACCGCTCTGACTTTTAAACCAGTTGCATGCAAAGCATCTAAAATCTCATCCAAAATTGTAGACAAAGCGTCTCTCTTGACTCCTGCTTTTGAAACAAAGAAAGCCAGTGATTGTTTCCAATTAGTGAATAGCCCGCGTATCATAAAAACAAGAACCTGTGTACCCACCGCTAAATTTCTACCCAAAGATCCCAAGTCTTCGAAACCTTCAATGATTTGTTTAGTTGGATGGAAGTCTAGACATTTTTTTATTGCCATTTCATCAAACAGGAGTACGCAATTACGATCTGCGGCTTCCATATACGCAGCTTTAATTTTGAGCGCGGTAAACAAAGGTTGGCATATGCCAGGCCAGATATCTATTTTCCCGAACCACCGAATGATTGTAACTGGACTCGGAAGATGAAAACCGAAAACTTCGCGCATCTTATTATACAAAGCTGGCGAAGTGTAGTGCATTGTCATGCAAATCTGCTGTTCGCTACGTGTATAAATTTGTTTGTTCGACTTAAATAATAGTAAACATATAAAAGTTAAAATAAACCCAGAAGCTTTTTTCGCGATCGCTTTCTTCAAGCATGTATCATTTATACTACCTGAAGAAAGTTTATCTTTTAAACGATTGATTACTCTGCACTTCGCCCGTACTTGCAAGCGAAGAATATTAGATTTATTCTTCTCTTGCTTTAACTGTTTTTCCATTTCCATCAACCTTCCTCCAAATTATTGCGTTCTTCTGTTGATGAACTGGCTTCAATTTCCATACTTACGTCGCTATCGGTATCGTTGAAACACATTTTAGGCACGGCATCTTTCCGTAATTGCCCGGATACGTAAAAACTACTTTTCAAAAAATGCCGGCTACATATACACTTTTTTCTCAATTCCACGTTAGTCATTTCCACCCAATCATCTAAGCCACAGTTAACCAGCCACGTTATGCATCTATCATTGTCATTTACCGGGAATGAATGGAATGTAGTACCGTCAGTTACATTACGGTTTACTAAAATATTACGGTTTACCTAATACTGACTTGGATACACAAACAAGACTGCTCCGAATACCAATCTTCTAGGCGGCTTATAGGAAACAGACTTTGTTTCGACTGATGATCGTTGAACGGTGTCGCCCATAGCCGACCACCGAACAAAAGAAACGCGTTGCAAGGAAAGAAACAAACAAACGCTCTTTTCTGGAGATTCATTTTCGAGATATCGGCCGACGAAATTCAGGAAAATCCGACTTCTGGGGCGCGGTGTTTAAACTTTAAATCCCAGTCAGCTAGGGCAGCTGAGCGCGCGGCCGCACGTACGCGAGAAGCACCGCCGTGGAATTCAACATATTCTTACACTGCTTTAAATCATTCTTCACACAATGAAACCACACAATTCTTTTACTATCATTGTTTCATACATATTTATTATGCAATAATGTCACCGTGGCCTAATATTTAATCAGAGCCGGATTTATCATTCAGGGCCCTAGGCTAAATATTTGGTGGATTCTCGGTTAAATCTAAAAAATAAAATGACGCTGATTTGACTTTTTTTATCATAATACTCGTATAATTTAAAAAAGAATTTAATTTCAAAATTAACATCGAATATCAAAACTAAACATAACATTAACATAAATAAACATTAAAGATACAAGTTAATAAAGATAATATAAAAAGATGCTAATTTTTCGAAGAACATATTTAGAATGAGGGGCCCCCAGCTAAACAGGGTCCTAGGCTTCAGCTTTCTTAGCCTAAGGGTAAATCCAGCACTGCATATATACCTACATATGTAAAAATAATTATAAGACACATTTTATGCTAGAAATATTACTCTTCATTACATATTAAAAATAATTGGGATTTTGCTTTTTGCCAGTCTTTTAGTGTATTGTAAATCAATAGCATTTTTAATCGTGAATAATGCATAGAAAACATTGCCCCCAATAGTTTGAAATCTTTGTACGCAATTTCGTAATACATACGTAGAAGTAAATTTCGACTCGTAGAGGTCGGAGTTCTTCTAAATTCGAATTGTAAAGGTGAAATACATAATTTAACATGCAAAATGTAGTTCCAGTTAAGAAAATTTTATTTCGAGTTGTAGAGGTGTTTACAGCGGAGCGGAAGAGAATGAAGAAAACTTTCGTCTTATAGAGTTTTTCGAGTTGTCGTGGTTCGGGTTATCGAGGTTCGACTGTATTAGCAAATACCCTGTCACGGGCATATCCGTGTATTGTAATATTTACAAGATATATGTGAGATACGAATGTTTCTATTCGTTCATTTTGTAGAATATCTAATGAACACTGCTTTCGGGAATTAATCTACACTTCTGGTTCGGTGGACATTTGTAATAAAATTGCCGCAGAATTGGTTACGACATTGACAATTAATGTTAAATTCTTTTTACATCAACGTGTTCCACTCAATAAGAGAAACAAGTTTTAAAAAAACCATGTGCCGCACCGTTGCGACGGAAAATATTGTTAAAGTTTACGCAAAAACTAAAGTGCGTATATCGTTTTCTTCTCGCCTTTACAAAAACAAAGGCCAAATGGTAATCCATATAGTGATCCGCAAAAATATAGCTGGGCTTCGATATGAGTATAAGTTCTAAAAAAAATTCTGACTTCGTTTTCCTTGGGTGTGAGTTCAAGTCCATGTTGCACAGTTTAATTTTTTCATTGGTTTTACTCTTTAAACTAATTTTTTACGGTTTAATTGTTTTTTTCAATGTACCTATATCAACAACAAGCATACAATCAAAGCAGAAATGTATTCTTGAGATACCGTTCTTACTAGTCTCTAAATATACTTTAAATTCTAATTGTAAGTTATTTAAATAAATTTTTACATTATCACTTTATAGGACAAAGAGGAGGATAATGTATAAGCAACGGATTCATGCGCAATCGGAGTAATTGTAGGAAGGGTGTCGTGTTTGGCTTTCTTTTCATCCGGAAAATGTCATACAATATGTTACAAATACCGTGATGAAAATAAAACAGAAAATATAAAAATTTAATTTTTCAATAGTATAGATGGTTTCGTCCTACACGCATTCCCGCATTAGGCTACTGATCGCTAGGTACCTGGCCGCGCGAACGAGCTGTGGCACGAATAATTTTTTTTGTATAAATAAGCGATCAGGCCCGTCGCGCACGTGAAGGATGCAGTATCAGAAATCCGAAAGACGGAGCGAGACAAAGTATCAACGCATCGGCTGTTTCACGTCTGTCAGCACTCAACCGATGCACCAAACTATTCATTACTTAGGAAATACATACATACATACAGATGTACATACTTAAGAATGTTAGAGACGGTGCCATTTTAATTGTTAATATCCTGTTAAGTTTTAGCCATTTGCTTGCAAAAACTGTTATTGGCATATTTGGCTTGACAAGTGTTACGAACTGGTAAAGATTCGTTAAGAGCAAACGCCTGATTTAGCGAGCTCTGCTTGCAAGACATTTCAAGTCGCATTGATTTTTGCCTTCAGGTGTATCGCGTTTCTGGGAACGGCGTCTGTTTAAAAAAAAAGACGAACTTTTCGATGGCCTTGACCTCAACAATCGATTAGAAAAAGGCGGCACATCTACTGAACGTTCGCTATCGTATTATTTTCTGGATTTTAAAAAAATATGTTATTATTTTTCCTCATTCTGTACCAATTTTTTGCCGTACCTTCCTCATAACAAACTGCGTCGTAATTGGTTTCATTTTAGTAGACAAATCTGATATACAATACAGATGTTTGCATAATGATAAAAATATTGAAAAATTATTTTTCCACTAGAGGATACTGCATATTAATTGCCCTGTATTCCTTCCAAGCGCCGGCCAACATGTTGTTATAAAGAGTCGGTAGCTTCTGAACAATTTTAGAAATCTATGTAAACCTGATATCTATGTTTCCATATTTAGAAGAGTGATAGGAACTAAAGGAAATGCTGTATTGCGTTGTCTCAAGCGTAAATGTTGTAAAACGTTTATAAGACCGACTCGAAAAATCCAATCTTACCATATTTTATGGAAGAAAGAAAGTCAGAAAAGCATGTATTTAGCCACGTAATATAACATTTTTAATAGTTTTCTTAGCAGGTTAGTCAATTGAATATCAGGGTGGCTTAAAGTAATTATTTAAACATTTAAAGACAGTTCATCGAAATATAAAAGAAATAATTACGGCTACAGTCCCTAGTAATAATCCCACTAAATATAAAGAATTTAATGAAATTTAATGAACTTTTTTCCCGCTTGGGACCGCAAGTCAAATTTTCCGCGTACCAAAGCTCAGAAATATCGTTCCAACTACCACTAATGTAGGGTGTGGAAAGTTCCCCTTTCATGCGGCCGCCCAGGCTAGGGAAAATGCGCAGGCTGGATGCGCGTGATTATTATGTAGTGTTGCGTATTTTAACGGTGATTTTAAAATCAGAACGCGGGTTGGTGCCCGTGGAGCGCTGACCCGCTCTGCTCGTCGGAGTGCGGGAGTTTCAAATAAAACACTGTACAAGAAACTATTGCTAAGTTAAACTTTTGAGTTTTATTTGAACTGTTCGGGAAGCTGGTTAAAGACAGAATGAATGTAGCATTTCAAAAGATCCTCCGAGGTCCTCGCTGAAGTCGTTGGCCGAATCCTCCTAGTCCTCCCATAGATCCTCGTAGTCCAATCAGGATGGAGGATGCATCAGATCCAAGCGGTAGGCCGTCCTTCGGATGTCCGTACGCCCCCGCGAATCGGCGTCCATCTTTCCCTCCGTCTTCGGGTGGTGGCGGAAACTCGGTGGAAGCGCGCTTTTCCGTTACACAGCGGGGTGCCCACGTGGGAAGAGAAAGTAGGCTCTACTCCGAGGATCGAGAAAACAACCCTTGAAGGAAATTTATGACTTCCTCAACGTCGCCAACACTTCTGGAGTCAATCGACACTCCTAAAGACTAACAAAGGACAAGGCCTTCTCAAAAGATTACGTGACTTAGAAGAAACTCGCGATTCGTTTCGGGGTCTGTTAATTGGTGTCCTCTTCCTGTTTTCGAGCTCTGCCCAAGATCTTTCCCACGTATGCCACCCGCATCGCACATCCTTAATAATGCTTTCTCAATCACACACACAACATCTACTTTCAAATTTCGCTCCTGATTTATCTATCGATTACATACATTTCCGTGGCTACATTCGCGTGATCACGCAACAGTAGTCCCCTCCTCGAAGTGACAGAAAATATAACCTATATGCTATATGACAATAAATGTTTATTGGCTATTTCGTTCCTTTACGCTACCTTTGTGAACTTTTTATAACTTAACATCCTTCCAAAATATCGTTGTTACGCCGTAATGGTATATTTATGAAATTGGGTATAGCATATAGGTTATATTTTCTGTCACTTTGAGGTAGAGGTGTGACAATCGAAATGTTATCGATATTTCGATATATCGATAATATGGTTAAGATATCGTTGACGCGAATAGACCCAGATAGCACACGACTTATAGACGACGTGTGCTACCTGGGAAATCAGCTGAGGTATACACGAAAAAAGGTCAGCACCGTAGAAAGCGTTGCTGGGCCCATACACGGCGCTATCCAGCACCGAAAAACACCGTTGTGAACGGACGCAAATATCGGTGCTGAGCCCATTCAGTGTTTTTCGGTGCTGGACAGCGCCGTGAATTCAAATACAAACAAATAGATTCTGATTGACTTTATTATACAATTAATGCGTTGCATTCTAAGCGGAAAAAGGTCTGTACCGTTGGCAACGGTGCTCGAAAAGTGAGCACCGTAAAAACCGGTGCTGGGCCCATTCACGGCGCTATCCAGCACCGAAGAACACCGTTGTGAATGGGCGAAAACATCGGTGCTGAGCCGCTGAGTATCGAAAGCGATATCTTTAAAAGTATGAATATGTATCGTTGCTTTACAATGTCTTTAAAATCGTTGCTGCAACAAAGTGTGTTATATTCTACCTCAGCCTCTTCTAGAAGAGGCGAATAGATCTATTCGTCTTAACAATATCTTAACGATATTGTCGATATATTGTTAAATATCAATAAGATATCGATAATCTATCAATAATCGATAGTCACACCTCTAATCAAGCATAGAAATCTGTAAACATGAAAATTGATGCTAAAATCAAGTAGAGTCAAATAAAAGGCATGAATTTGGCAAACATAAACAAATTAAGCTAAAACTTATTATTTCGATGAAATGTACTAAAAAAATGACGTTATGAATAGGAAATTTTGATTTTTTAACCACGAATAATTACACTCATCGACTTCATAAATATATCGTTGAGGCGTAATAATAATATTTTGGAAGGATGTTAAGTCATAAAAAGTTCACAAATGTAGCCCAAAAGAACGAAATATCCAATAAACATTTATTATCCTGTAGCATATAGGTTAAGTATATTTTCTGTCACTTCGAGGGCAGAAAATCCACTCTTCGAAGTGACCGAAAATATAACCTAACTAAGACTCTGTACAAATGTTTATTACGTAGTTGTATTTATATAATATTTCTAATCGAAATTTATGGAAATAAGTGCAAATTATGCTTCTATCAAAATGTATTAGTAAACGGAATTATGCAACATGTTTCTTGAAATTAGTCTTAACGTTCATGCCGTTTTAGATTTTAAACGTTTCCGATAAGATTTAATTTCAATTCCTACCACTCGTAGCATTGTAATCTTATTTTAGACTGAATCGATAACGTTGGGTGTGACACGAAAATGGTAAGGGGGCTCGCGAGCCCCCGGAGCGTGTGACACAAAATTACATTCCGTGATAGGTCTATTCTATACCTGGTCTGTGGTGACACGAAGTCCGATAAGGTCATAGGTCAGTTCCATACCTCGTCTGTGGTGACACGAAAATCCATAAGATGGTAGGTCTATCCTATACTTCGTCGATGTCCGGACTCCATTACCATTTTAATGTCACATGCAACGTTACCGGTAATGTCTCAACAATCTCACAGATTGTAACGCTACACGTGGTATGAAGACACACATTCGAAAGGCGCGATTTACAAATGTTTCTATTACAGTAACAATTTAAAGATCGTCTTGTGAACGTATTCCGTTCAACGGAAGAGAAAGAAGGATCACAATAAAACGAAAACGCGTTCGCTCTTTAACCTTGCTGCTTTATTCCGATTTATTCAACACAAAGCAAATTTTGACGGATTTTCAAACTCATTTTTTTCGGAAATAAAACCTTAAATGAAAAAATGTTATTCTTTTTTTCGACTTACTTTTACATATTGAATCACCAGCCGACCGGGTGTACCACGATTTTCGGGACACCCTGTATATAAGTTAACAAAAAGTACACAGTATAATTTGTTTAATAGTATTCTATCAATGCATACCATCTAATATCACTTTGAATAATCAAAATTGACTAATTACACCAAATATTCTTTCAATTGCAATAATTCTACAAACAACATTCTTCGTTTTGCTACATATACAGAGCTTGTCAACATGAAATATTTCCTAACAAAGCAATACCACTATAAACTCAAAAATAATACAAAGATGTACATATCTACAAATTTGCGCTTTGAGCGATAGCTTGGGGAGGGAAAAGAGCGCCCGAAGTCGTAGAAGATGGTGGAAAACTCAAAGTTGAAAAGTTACATGGTCAATAGGGGAAAAGATCAGTCTGAGAAGATGAAAAGGAGAAGACCGCAAGATCGATTGGTAAAAATTGGACAGCGCGGGGGTGAGGGGAGATCTACACGTAAGAAGGACGACTTATGTAAAGGAGAAGAGATAGTACGGGGGAGGGATAGGAGCATCGGCAGCCGGAGAACGAAGGTGAGAGAAGAAAGTGTGTTGGGAAGGGGAGGGCCATCGAGCGCTGGAGGGGTGCAGCGAGCAAGGTTTCGGTGGTGGGGAGAAACGGAGGTCGAGTGGAAAGTCTGACCTGCTCACAGTCTCGTTGATCCAGCCGCAGGTAACGTGTACTGCGACGTGACAATGACGGTAGTCATAATTGCGGAACGGTGCATTATTGTGACTAGCTGATCAAGCGAATTAAAGGGAAAGAAAGGGAGCACAGCGGGAAATAGTACAGAAAAACGGGACGAAGCTAGGGAGAACCTTATAGAAAGGGCTAGTCTGATTCGGTCTCAGCCTCGAGAAGGGAAATCAAGGGAGAAAAGAATCGTATTTTGGAGGCTATGTGATTGGCGTTGCCTTTGAGGCGCCGCGCCGGGTGCTTTTTGTTTTGTGTGAATAGTGGTCGCAGTTTTTGCGGGTGTGTTGTGCACGTATGCGTGGGCCTCGCAGGAGCAATAGATAAATGTATTTTAGCCATGCCCGCGGTGCGAAAGTACAGAAGGGATACTAGTGAAGTGAGCTGTTGTCTCAAGTATGTGATCTTTGGATTTAACGTCATGTTTTGGGTGAGTGGTACTGTTGCCATACGTATATTTGAACTTTACAATGATCACACAAACAATTGCCGCCCTTTTGTAATGTTTCTTTCAGTGAAATTCATTATATCCGAATCTTTTTCTGTCAACATAAAAAGTAGAACGTTAATTAAAAACTCCTGAAAGTATGTTTCATTTTACATATTCCGTTGAGCAGAGTTGCAATGGACCAATGTTTATTACTCTTGTTCGTTTTAATTACTTTAGTCCCTTGTTCCATTACATTCACATCATTTTTTTTAAATTATAAAACGTGTTCTATTATTAAATTACAAAATCTGGGAATCAATAAGTCGATTTGCTTCGCGATTATACGGGTATAGTTTTGGTTACATATTGCAAAGTTTCCAGGTATCGATCATCTGTGCCCAATTAAAGTCACCCTTTTGTAGTTATTGAGTTCGATTATTTTTCCAATTTGTATATGCAAAATTTTTCACTCCGATGAAAGCGTATTTCAGTGAAACACGTATTACACCTTGGGTACCAATTTCCATGAAATAACTCATAACAACACAAGGGCTGTATCATTTTAAGTTTTCTGATATCTGAAATTCTGAAACACCATTAAATAAAACTCGAGTTCACAAATTTAACATTAAAATCTCTAATATTTGTACATGCAAAAAATCATACGTATGTGCGTGTATGCATGCACATGAATATTTGTGTATATGAAGCATTAATAAAGTGAAAAAAATAGCGCCAGGGTTCCAAAATTAACGCAGACTAAATTATACAGAATCTACTTACGAAGCAATATATTTTTTACGGTGGGCAATATTTATCTTTAATTCTGTATGAATGGACAGTTTTTTGTTTAATATTAAAATAGAAGCAGCCTATTTAATGGTCAGTTTTACGATTTTACATATTGACGGCGTATTTTTGCGAATCCTGCGAATGACCTGCAATGCAGTTCGTGTGTTCTGTGAAGTGTTTCAATTGCGAGAACCACGATGCAGGTCGTACATGTGCGTCACAGCATGTATATCGTACAACAACGTATCCTAGCTGAACACAAATGAACTTTTTCGAATTAAAAAGTAGTAGAATCGCTGAGTTTCCTATTTTGTCAGGTGTCCCGTATCTCGTCTATTTTTTCAAACCCGTTTTTTGTATGTTGCGTTTCGTAATGCGCTGTTCTATCTGAATACGACCGCAAGCTATTACTCGCGAACTGTAAGAAATGGAACAAAAGTTTTCAGGCAAAAGTTACTTCTTTGAATTAGGTCTATCATTTCCTAACTTTACAGTTCTTCACAATTCGCTAGTTATAACATAAAATCGGAAAATAGCCGGATTTTCAGGGGTCCATTTCAGCCCCACAGGGTGAATTTGCACAGCAGATAAAATTGCGTTATACTTAGGAGGACATCACCCACATATTCACAAAGTTCCATAATTTTTTGAATTTTCGGGTTCGTGATCTTCCCTTGTCAAAAGCATAAGGGTTGAAACTTTGTAAGCTGTCATACATGAAAATGGTCACTCCTACGAAAAAAACCTCATAGAACCTTTTCTGTAGAGAATATCCTAAGCTACAAATTTTGTAATAACTATTTTTGTCGTAGAAAACTGTTTTTCTTTACATTTGACCTTCTGTAAAATTTTAGCAGATGTCACAGCGATGGGGACTTTTGACATATTATTTAAAACTACGAAATAAAGGCCCATATAAAAATGTAGCTTGCTGGGAATTATTCCCCAGGCAAATCCTAATTTCACTGGACTAGGATGCCTTATTTTTTATTCTATGTGTGTTATTACTGTATACTTACAAAAAAATATATTAGAATCTAACGGTTAGAGAACAGAAAATGTTTGGCGTTAAAAGTTGTCGCAGCAAGTGAGCAGGGCCCGATCTAAGGGGCCGCAAACAGGGCAACTGCATAGAGCGACAAAATTGGTAGAAAATTAATATTAAAAAAAATCAATAAAAATTGGAAACCAATGAAAAAGTGAAACTTTTTGAGAAAACAATAAAACAGTAGCTACAGGGTCCTCCGAGTGAGAGGTACCATTCCGTCTTTTTTTCAATGGACAGTACGGCTGTTGTTACGACCGTTTATGGCTTATGGAAGTCACGCGCCCTCTCGCTGCTTCTCAGCCCTCTCATTCTCTGCGATAGAGAATAAGGGCGAGGTGAATAGAGTGATTCGAAATAAGCACGCGACCGACCACGAAATTTATCAAGAAAAAAATCCGCGTAGTATAACTGGACCCGCGTTGTTCAAACCCGCATTGTTCGAGGGTTAACTCTATGTAGGAATATTTACTGAAATGTTTCTGTTCTTGTGACTAAAATTTGCACAATACGATTCTGTTATTTTGCATTCTTTTTTTTACGTTGAAGAGAATGATTTTCATATCTGACAGTAATTCATGACTTGCTCTGATAGATTTGTACATTTACATTGAGGTACGAATGAATTTGTATTTGAGGAGAAATACTATATTTGGTAAATATTTATAAGAAAATATTTATAATAAGTCACCTCCGATTTCGATAATTTTTTAATCTGTTGTCAAGGACATCATCCTGTGTAGTGTTGAGAATGTTTTAGTTGGAAATCGCCGTTTATTATTACTAAATGTGATGACCTTGACAACATATTAAAAAATTATCGATATCGATATAATTTACCCTATACTTTAGTGATATAATTAAGGAACAACTTATCTTATAAAATATAAGACAATAGATCGTTTAGCAGATGTATTACGATTTTCTGTGTATTTAGTTTAATTCAGGCAGATTGTAAGATTTTCAACATTATTCAAATGAACTACTTTCATCAACGAACATATTTGGCCTCTGGTTTGGATCATTGTGACTTTATCTATCACAATTTTTCTCAACTCAAAGTGATTATCACTCAAATTTTGTTATGCAATCAGCCATTACTAATAAAATTTGTCTACCTCATTTCAGAATCACCCTGTAGATTATTTTTCCTTACATTTAACCTTGCAGTGCCAGAAAAAAGTGGCTTTTATCAATATATTGAGTTTTTATATAAAACGTTTACAAGGGGACCGAATAATGCGCAATACTTATTTTATCCACTGCATAGTGGTTGGTAATTACGTGTTCCCGAGGAAGAAGGATATTCTAATTACGTATCAAGCATCCTGGGGGGGGGGGGGGGGGGGACATTGCACTCGTGTGGTTCTCAGAAACGGTTGAACGTCCTTCAAACTCGGTGAACAGATAAACCTTAGCCAAGTCTACTCAGCCTACGGAGTGGTCTTACCACATTATACCGCCTGACTCCGTTCAGAATACTTTCGACATTGCTATCTTGGAACACATGATTGGCCTTGTTAGTATTATGAAGTTAAGTTTCGAATCGTCGTTGCAACAGGAAGTTCTTCACAGTCCTAAACGTTTAGAAAATCTGTAAATGTGTTGTATTCTCGAACATAAAAATAACCTGTGACCCCCGCCCCCCATATAAGGTAAGGTAAATATTTTCTTCCTTTCAGTTATGAAAAATCAGTGTTACGTCAATAATAAATTATGGCAATGTAATCATATTAAAATAAATAAGTGCTAAAAATCGTTAATTAAAAATAACCGTGGCGTTATAGGTTGGGAATCATTGTATTAGAGTAACAGTCTTCTAAATTCGACTCGCTTCCACTATTGCTCAAATTTAAAAGGTTTCAAAGTATTCACGAGTCTTGAAATTGTGGAAAAAGCTTCTAATGAAATTACTTATAATGAAATTAGCAAAAAACTTCGCGTTTCGCTTCGGGCTTACGAGATATTAAGTACTCCATGAAAACACAGTTTACCCCTTTTCACCCCCTTAGGGGTTGTTTAGGGCAAAATCCTGAAATCAGTTTTCAGGCATTTGTGTGGGCAATCATTGTGAGTAAGAACCAAGTTGATATCTAATCGGGCCTAAGAGATATTAAGGAATCCGAGAAAATACATTATACCCTTTTTCACCCCATTGGGGATGGAATGTCCAAAAATTCTTCCTTAGTGGGTGCCTACATCATGAAAACAATGTACCTACCTTCCAAATTTCACGTTCCTAGGTCAAACGGTTTGAGCTGGGCGTTGATGAGTCAGTCAGTCAGTCAGTCAGGATTTATTCTTTTATACATATAGATTTCGTAACAGTATGGAAGTAAAAAGTGTAATAATGCAATAGCACGACAGTGTAAACTATGAAAACAAGTAATTAAGACCAAAGAGATTCGAACCCATCACTACTTGTTAGTTCAAACTTCGTCGCCAGCTGTCATACCTTTTGCGATTGTAGATTCAGATCTATGCCCAACGTACTCCCGCGTTCGCAAACCATTTTCTTTACTATTAAGTTCACTGTTCTACTTTCGCTGATTATACATTCTTATTTTGCACATCATTTTGCTGCGTTTATGTACATTTATGTAAACGGCACGCGCGACAACCTAAGTATGCATATTCTTCGGTGCACAGTGATGCAGAACTCCGCGCTACAAATTTGGGCCGTTATACGGGACGATGAAATACACTTTTCCCTAGCACCATTTCGCCATATGACATCACAGAACGAAATTACAGGCCTTTGAAATTAGGTTTCCAAGCGACTGGCGACAGACAATTCGCTGCTCGGCGGCTGCCCGCCAACGCACGTTTCTCCCACTTTCCCCTTTTCCTGCACTTATTGTACATGTGTTTCGACAAAAACTCATGCATGAGCGATAGAATTTCTGTTTCACAGTTTAAAGCACTATAAATCGTCTACACAGTCAAAGCAGCATACATTTGCAGGGTAAGGGGAAAACCCGGAATGTCCATTTTTCGTAATTTTACAATTTATAACATATTTTGTTGGTGGCAATTGGGACTACGGAACTGTCAAATCACATTAGAACTATAAAATCAAGGGTTATAAAGTTCAAATGCCCCCGTAAGGTAACGTTAAAGATTTGCTATAACACAGGTTAAAAACAAGAAATGTACACACTGCACTGGAACAAAATTCGGAATGTCCCCACTCTTTGCCTAAGTATAAGCTTCTGTTGTTAGGGTAAAACAAGAAATTATTTAAGAAGAAAATTACATGAGAAAATTAAATTCATTGAACCGTGTTTCTTTAATGGTGGATTAAATTATTAAAACTTAATTTTCTTGATAAAGCTGTTTTATGACATTCCCTGTTTTTCCCCCCTTACCCTTCATTTGCAGTCAGCAAACGAACAACGAATTATCATCCCGAGACTCTGACAAACATAATTATCAAAGTCCTATAACTCTGCTACATGACGTCATTTCATAAAGTATCTACCTACTGCTAAGAAAAAGTGTTCCTATTTTTGTCCTCTGCAAATTTATCGCACTAAGCTCTGAGTCACCCTTATTAACGCGTGTACGTGTACACGGTGCATTCGAACCAAAATGCGCCTGATCGATAAGTAGCCACGAACCTGACATCGATACTGTTCTTTTTGAAAATGTTGGCCGTTTTTCCCTGCTCGTTGCATCTCTCGACATAGTCGTTATTCTTCGTTCTCGTTCTCTCACTCGATGCTGGCCGCTGTTTGAGAATTCTCATTACAAAAGTTGCCTGTAAAACCGGTTTCTAACCAGTGCAACCATCCACCATGGCACGAGTTCGGTTTGCTCAAAGTAGGTGTGACTTCTTTGATTTCCTCGTACGGCAGGGTGGACTTTCGATCCAGCGAGGGCCTTTTGCAATGGTCAGCGGTTAGGGGTGGAATAAAGATTATTTTATTTCGGCCCACATTGACGCCTAAAAGTTTGAATACACTTGCCATATATCTTTTTGTTTATTATTTGTTTACTTATAGTTTTTGTTACTCTAATTTTAATAAAATACATTTTCCACGCGTGGCAGAGCTGCTGTATTTACACCCAACCGTATGTGCATTCTGCATTTGAATATAAAATCCTTTTACAATTTCTTGAATGAGTTTTCTACCATAAAAACATTTAATTTACTCCTAGCTGTATGGAGTAGGATTTCGCGAGGTTATAATGACTTATGCCCCTTTATGACTTTGGGATTTATGTTCTTATAAGCAACATGAACAAAGGTTTCATAAATTAGAAACGCAAATGTTGAAACTCTGTAAAATAGTAATAAACGGGAGGTTGTTATTTTGATGAAAGTAATATTTCATAATAAACAGTTCTTGGTTTAGATTTCTTATTGTCGTGATTTATTAATTGAAAAATGTATTCAAAATGGGAGTGTAAATATTATAACACTAGTACAAACTTTTAAGAATACTTTTTCACTAATGGATGTACACAAACTTTTCAGCAATGGTGTGTTTTCTTCGCTAAAACTAGAAATCAATAGACAGGGACGGATTTGGGCATAGACAAGTAGGTTGCGGCCTAGGGTGGCGAATTTTGGGGAGAATCAAATTTTTCCGAGCAGCGAATTTGAGAAAGCATCCAATTTTTGGGAGTGACAAATTTTGGGGAACGATCAATTTTGGGGAGAGGAAAATTTTGGGGAGAAGCAAATTTTGGGGAGCGACAAATTTCGAGCGAAACAAATTGGAAAAGGTTTAAAAACAGAGGCTCGAGACAGCTTTAAAAACAATTCACTTTTTTTTCATGTAGCGGATTAGTAATGACTCATATGTGAGTTGCCATATTGAATTCATTTTGAAATTGTCTCGACTCTTTTAAATTGAAATATTTGATGATATTTCGCGGAAAGGGCGGCAGACACTTGTTAGCTTATTAGAAGCTTCAAATCTTCAAACCCGTCCCTGTTGACAGAAATTCGTAAATAAAATAGAAAAATTGCAATTTCTTAAAATAGGATATGTTCAAGTTCTTTTCAAATATCTCTGAAAATCTTCTTTGTTAATTATGAGTAAAGCTTTGTGACATCAATCTATACTTCGTACACTAACAATGACTGCTACAGCAGAACTGACTATTGTTCAACGTTATCCTTTGGGCGAATTTCCTTTATACACTTTATTCCTCTGTGGTGATCGTTGATTCCTCTGAATGTCAAATTGATTAGAATGCTTCGACTGTGGCGTAGGATTTTCTATTTTATTGGTTTACTTTGGTAAGTACCGTACTCGAGGTGTACTAGAAAATGAACGTACAAAGCTCGGTGAAAGGTGAATACAGTTTCGTTTCGTTACACCCGCATGGTCGAGCGTTAAATCTTCACCGTTAATTACTCTGCAGAAGAGATTAAATGCTTCGCGGTCCTTGTCTCTCGGATGCAGTTTAGAAGCGAAAGGAAAGGTTACTCTTCTTTTGTTTTTACAGCGCACAGCGTTCCGTTGGAATTCTAGTTGTGCCGGTGAAAGCAAGATTTTACGCTACACTTCGTTATATCTTAAATTTCCTCAGAATTCCAATCCAAGGAGTTTCGTTGTCATGTAGAAATACCTTAAATGATACAGCGTAAGGAGTCGTTTTTTAGTACAATAGATAGGACTCGAAGTAAATGAAACATTCAGTTGACAAGTCAAGTAAGTAAGTTCTTTCTCTCACTTTTGTGAAAAATAACCTTTTGTTTAATATTTTATAAAGTATCTGATGAATATCAAGAAACAAATGTTTGAAAAGGATACAGTTAACCTACAGATTCTATATAAATTAACAGGAGCATTTCAACTTCATCTACAAATATTTTATTGTAAAATAAATAATACTAATAATTCTATTATAGTAGTATGTACTTGAAGAATATTGAATATAATGTTTTATTCGCCTGTTTGGTTCTACAAATGAAACAAAATAAAATGTTTTAATGCCGAAGGAATTATCTTAAAAGAATCATGGAGATTCAGAAGAAGAAAGGTATGTAAGAAGAAGAAGAAGAAGAAGAAGAAGAAGAAGAAGAAGTGGTATGTAAGTAGACACTTGCCAGTCATTTGAAAGTGATCTCATCGTTGTGGGCAGTGATTCGTTAACACCGTAAGCAATATATCTAGCGATCAAAAAATGACTTGACATATTTTTTCCTACTAATTTATTGTTGCAATTTCCACTTAATTTATTTTGTCTTTGTTATCACCTGCAAGTTATTATTTTTCCATTAATATATTGTCCTGATAAAGTTACTCAATAAACGAGGAAATGCTTTAAACAGAAACAGGTTTCAGTTGACAGTTTCAGTGCAGCAGCAATTTATCTGTCTCTGTATCACTTGTACGCCATCATACTACATTTCGACGTAGAGAAACATGAATTTCATTCATTAGCGGTTACCAAACAGTGAAAAGTGAAGAATTCCCTTATAGATGTGTCAACAATCTCGTATTAAATAACCAGGTGTTTTGAATCCCCAGCATATCTTTCACTTTCCCATCTCTAAAAACATTCATATGAAAAAGGGGATCCAATAGAAATTAAAAGTGTCTTTTCATTTATTAAATAAATATTCCGTATAAAAGCAGGAAATATAGCTCACGATCAACAATTAAACAAAAAAAACTCATAAAACTAACAAGTTCAATTTAGTTATCCGACATTTAAAAAACGAATGTAAAGTCACTTTTATCGATAAACGAGAGTTACCTTCAATTTTAATATTCGAAAATTTATAGGGGACAGGTGTTATAAAAGAGAGAGGTCTTAAATGGGACAAATCGAATTGACAAAATTCTAAACGCATTACATATGCAAGTTATTTTCCTGTTTATGGCAACACTAGTGCCCAGTCATTTGTCGTAAACCTCATTGCGGTCTCACTTGCAACAGAGTAATAATCCGCGGTTGATGTTTTTCGGCAGTAAAAGTAAAATTTTCGTTGATTTTCTGTGTCGTTTTCTGAGATCAAAATATATACAAAGTGTTAACGTATTATATCATTAAAATAGCCTGTATTCAAATGAAACGAAAATACCTAACAGGTAAGCTTAATTGATTCATTTGTTTGTTTTGAAGTTATTTTATATTAAACTCTCTTATAGTCTTAAAAGGGACAGCATAACAAGCCTTAAATGAGACGACTGTTTCATGGCTGTCCTTCTCATACACATGTAGTGTTGGACACTATATTTTATTTTCCTGTAAAGTTATTAGTGCATCATCTGATACATAGATGGCATTATTTTAAATGATCAATTATTAGTTGATGGCGTATTGTTTCAAATTTAAGAATTAATAAAGTGACTATTCAAAGCGACAAACTTTATCGTAAAAAATTAATAGTAAAATCTTTAATCTGCAATATGAAAAAGTACCTACTTATTTTAGTACAATTGATCTCATTTTTGTTCAAGTAGATATTAATTCTAAACTATTTTATTATTTAAATGTTTTATAGATTATATATACTTATATTTACCACTTGTGGGTATTTCTATGTTGAACTTAGTTTGTAAGACATAAATTTTATAAAAAAACATTACTTTACAACTAAAAAAGCTGCTAAAGCTATGATTAATATCACACTCTTTGAAGATAGTAAAAAATATTGATGATTTATAGTGCAAAGAGTTAATTTTTTCATAGATTCCATTGTTTTACAATTATAATTGTAATACTTAATAAGTTTATTTTTATTAACGTGTTCCTTTCACGACTTACGGTGTCACTTTTCAAACCACCTAGTCGTAAAAGGAACACTTCCCACTTATTTGAAAATCGAAGAGTTTGTTATTTTCTATTAAAATTTATAAATTTGTAATATACTTTTATTGAAGGCAAATAAACACGCTTTCTATTGATGTACTGGTTTTTTAAATAACTATAATGACTTTGTCAGAAATGGGCACCAAACAGAAGTGTCCCTTTTATAGCACCTCTCCTCTACTACATACTAACATACATACTGCCACTGAAAAGTTGGGAGTCACCCTGTGAGTTAAGGGAAGCTGAAATTGTCTCGTTAAATAAATTTAAGTAACTCTTTACGTGCTACGATATTAAAGCTTATTAAAATAAAGCACACTGCAATCATTATTTTAATGACAGTATCTTAATAAAACACTGGCAGTGTATATGCTCCAAACTACTACCCGCACACCAAGGTACCCTGTTCTCCGAAACGTATCTCTGTAAATGGGGACAAGTAGCCCAGGTATATGTCACGTCCCTTTCCCACCTTGAAGTTTAAAGTTGCCAACTTTAATATTAATATAGTTTGAAGCAGATCGCTTCATATCCTCGCTACTTTGGCAAAGTTTTGTGTGCCAGGGTCCTCTCCTGAGGACCGTGAAGCATCGTACCTTCGTATTTCGTTGGAATCTCGTAGGGCGCAACCAGCATGCTTTGATATTCGCGGTGTTCAAACAGAATATGGGAGCCCTGTTGTATTCAACTAACATTGCGCAGCATTTAGTTATTATCTTGCTTCCGAAGGGTTCTCGAAGGCTATCTACGTTTATTTCTGCAATGGTGGCTACTTACTCGCCGGCAAGTCTAAGGGACTTAAATTCTTCGAGTTTTCTTAAACTTGTTCTTCCTCCTCGGTGTAATCACTTGCCATCCCATTGGACTTTGAAGAATACTCGATGGTCGATGGAAAGGCAAGCTTTGGGCTTCGAACTGAAGTTCGTCTCGACGGGGCTTGAAAATTGAGTCTGGGAATACTTGGAACTGGAAGTAATTTCGAATGAATCTCTTCAGTATTGCTCATTACTCAACCAATAAGAATTTCTTTGCTAATTGCAGAAAGAAATTTTATGGTAGGTACGTGGGTAATCAAATTATAATACATTCAATTTTATAATTGCAGTTGATGATAATGAGCAGGCTAGATGGTTTTAGTTAGAACAATTTACAAGAGAATTATTATACAATAGTCATCAGAATATTTCCCATTTATTAGTGAAATGTATAATTCATGGTTTACTTTTACCTAATTTCTTCATGAATATTTGTTTGAATTAAGAATGTAAGATTTAGTAACTACTTCTGTGAGAGGGAAAAGATTAACCCTCTAGGTACGGGGATGTTTTAAACTTGACGTAGAATTTTTTTGAGCGTTAAAATGATCTATTTTATACTTCGGATTTGGAAGCTACTCGGTTAGAATGCTGAGAATGTGAAAATCATTGATTTATGGTATGGGACGTAGGAGTCCCACACGGACTTACGGGTAATTTTTTGAACATTGATCGGAAATATAGAAAACAACATAAATATGTACATAAATCATTTTTTTAATATGAGAAATCATGTTTGAGCAGTAAGTAGTGATGAAAAATAATGTTATAATTTTAAATATCTATTCCATTTTTTTATGGTAATCATAAAAACAACTTTTGTTTTTATTACAACACAGTTATTCATTACACATTTCGCAAAATGAAAACGGTTTATTTATAATGCAAAGTGTGCATCTTTGTCTACATTCGCTAAATAATGAAAAATGATGTAATGAATCAAATCTTATGTCTTCTGTGGATATCTGCTTGCGAGCTTTGGAAATTTTGGTAGTCCTATTCGAAAAGATGCCACTTCGGCGTCCACGTACTTTTTTGCCACAATAAAATAAACTTTGAATAATTTCTTTTCTGAAATCTTTTAATTTTAAAATTTTTTGTTGAGATTTATGGAGAACAAAGTGATGGTTTGCTTTATTTTGGTTTTTATATAACAACCACGCATTCATTATACATAACTCAAGTAAGTAGAAAAAAATAGGCAGATACCACCGTCTACTCTTGAAACATGATCTATACAGACTCACAAGAGCATTGTTAAACACTAATAAAAATATGTAATTATACACGATTTAACAAATAATATAGAATAGTACGAATATTTAAAGAAATAGGAATGACATATAAGTCAACTTAACAATTTTCATAAATATTTACTCCTAAGTCTCGGTGGGACATACACGTCCCATAACGTTAACCCGAAAGCCCCTACATATAACGTAAATAGAGTACAGTGCCCATTCAGTTGTTTGTCAATTAGGACTCACTTTTACTATATATATGCTTATTTTACTATAAAAAGTTCTTTTACTTACTTTAATTTATAAAAATAATCGACAAATTGCAATAGGCACAGATCACGATCTATAGCGTCGACTAGATTCACTTGTTTATAACAGGAAAAAGTTTAATTTCGGGTTCTGATGGTACAAACAGTTTTATCCCTGCCTACTAAAGGTCACTATACCTATCAAATCTCGATCATATTGATAGAACGTAAAGAAAAATGTCTTAGTCTGAATGGGACTCTGGAGTTCCACTAGTCCCTACAGGGTTAAAGCTTAGAGTTGATTAGTGGCAAAGAAAAACGAGAAATTTGAGACTAAAAGAAGTTTCGAGTTTCGAAACGTTCTTTCAAGTTTCCACTGTGCACGAATTTGCTGTCTCGGCCTATGCCCATAAATCCACAGCTAGCTGTGTAAACGCTTTGGAAAACCAAATGAGAATATGGCTTTATGGAAATCGTGGATTTTCAACTGACTGCTTGCTACTGTAACGCTTCGAATGTGTAAATAAAAGTTCTGTATTAATTTACTATCTATTCCGAGTTTAACAAAGGAAATGCTGAAGTAATTGCAGGGTAATAATAGTATTAACAAAACAAATTTAATTCACAAGTGTGGTACAATATTTTATTTAACATATATTTTTCCTATTGAAATGTTTATACAATCATATACTTAAAATTCATAGTTGCATTTTAAATATTATACTATTAGTTGTCGTTAACTTTTTTAATGTCCTTCGTGTTTCAGAATCGATTTTGTATTATTCTAATATATACAGTTAAAGATTTATGGAGGAGTTACTTTTATTCTATTTATAAAAATTATTCTACTTATCAAATGTTACCGTTTTCCAGTTTTAGAATTTTTTCTATTTTCAAGCTTTCATAATTACACTGCATAGGGGGTTAACGATAATAACATTATAACCGAATACGACATTTGCTAAACTAAATATTAATAATACCTTATTTTCGTAACATAATTTGTATAATGCTTTTACCAATTCTGTACACAGTACTGTTATTATTTGCTCAATTAAACAGAGATTATTGATCATTAATTGCTCCTTTAATTTATACAAGAATGATCTAATTCTTTTTTCTGCATGTTGTGTGCGAATGTCAAATGATCGTTACATGGTTGCAACACTTATGACACTGGTTATGCAATGATTAGAAAGCGAATCGACGACACGGTTTCTTACAATGCCGCACTGAGTTGAATCCTATTACATACATTTCAATTTGTATTATCCCCCGCCTCTCATCCAGCGAAATTTCTTGCGGCACTCGTGTAGCGTTACATCCGGATGTGCAATCACCGGTGACTGTATAAATTTTATGAATTCGATGACTCAATCATTTTTACGAATATCATTGATATTTGTTAATATTTCTTGAGTAAGTACAAGGCTGTTAAACTATGACAGTGTAAATGGCAAATATATGAAAAAAATAGAAGGGGAAAGTTTCACTATTTTCTGTAAGCACACGATTGGTTAATATCAGTCTTTCAGATATGCAATAATATTCAACCAATGCTGGTAACCTTTCATTTTTTACATGGAAAACTATACTTTTTTTTTTATTATACGAAGGTAGTGTCAGGATGAATTTGAAGATATAATATATGTACAATAACAATCAGAATTACGCTAGGTCTGGAATAAAAGATAATTTGATGATTTCCAAAAAGCGTCAACTTTTTTGAGTTCATGATGTACATTTAAACAAATAATAAGTCTTAATAAATATGTATAGTATGTCCTCACAGGAAGCCTAATGTCCTTCTGCGCTTCAGGACATATGTTTACTAAGAATTTTTTACTAATTTAGGCGAGCACTGCGAGTTCTAAAAGTTTGTAATTCTTTTTTGGAAATACCCTGTGATATCCTGAGTTGGGTAATTAATTTTCTGTACCGCTTGAGCAGAAAAACGTAATCAGAGCTCCCTACAGCATTCCACTTCAAGATTCAGTGGATCCTTCATTGGGATTAAAGGGAAATACTTCAACCCTATAAAAGCTGAAATACTTCATACGACTCCAAGGGAAACCCTGGCTCATATATCTCTTCTTTTTTCAAACCACTTGTATATACAGAAGCTCGAAACATGTTTTTTTAACTCCTGGCTGATTTTACGACATCACTGTTTTGCTTCCACCGTGAAAGATATTAGTTTACAAGCCACTCGAGCGTGGCCCAAGCATAGACAATGGAAGGGATGTACATAGTGGAGTCGTAAACCCAGCCAGGCGTTAAAGTAAGCATGTTTTGTGCGTTGGGTCAAGAGGCTTGAAAGAAATATGGGGAGACAAGGACCCAAGCCTCACTTGGGGTCGTAACCTCAGCTCTCATTCAGTTCCCATTGAAAGATACACGGCACCCTAGAAAGAATGGCAGGTATGGTTCAAGAAGTACTTATGTATACGCAAGAAGTCATATAAGATCCATATAATCTATTTTTAATAATTATTCTAGATTCTGCAAAAATAGCACAAAAGAAATAAATCTTTCAATAAATCCATTTCACATGTATTACAGTAATTCAATTAAGTAGAATTTCTTCTTTATTGATCTGCATAATTTTCAGACAATTTGGAACTTCATACCTGTAATTAAAAATTCAATTGAATCACCTGTAATTATCGTGGTTTCAGTCAGTTTCAAATCTAGCGTCATGAAATATGTTTTATACTTAAAATTTCGTATTAATATTGCAAATTCTCAATTTACTAATAATGAGTGGGACGTCAAATAATTTGGCATACCGTATAGTGTGACAAGATTTTCATACAAGTGTCTTTTTTGTTGAATTTTTATAATATAATCGTATATCTTCAGATTAAATTTCTTTCAGAACGTAACAGTGATTTATTCCACGGCTGCTGTGGCTCGCCCTTCATCCAGAACGGCATTGTAAACCACGTAACTAGCAATCGTGTTTACTCGATTTCCATAATGCACAGCGAACGAGTTGCCTCGCATTGTAATTTATTGCGACGACCTTACTTGCAAAACATGCGAATCGTAGATAAATACATACAGTTAGCGGGTGTGTGACGATTTTTTCTGGCATTGACTGCCATAAAGCAATGGGTGTAATATTCATTGCAAGTCGAATTAACAGCGCGAATAATAGTGGATTTATTGATGAATAACTGCAGGGATATACTACTAAAATTGTTGGCAATAATTTTGTCCCGTCGCAGTACCCGCCTTTCCAACAAAAATGTTTTTTCTTTTAATGGCAAAATGAAATTCTGGCTAACAAGATTTCTCGATCTAAATACATATAATTGAATGCTGATTGGGGAAATCTAGAGAGAGGAGCATATACGGATGAAGAGCAATTTCAAAATAATAGTAATTTGCAATTGTAAGGCTAAAGAAAGCTCCAGAAAATATTAAACATTGCACAATGTCCAGGATGGACTATTACCCAATATATACTTATATTTCAATACGTAAAATTAAGTTTCTTTACTGAAATACAGTGGTGGTAAAAAACTTCCCCACAATACGATTTGAATCTCGAAACTCTGCTTCGCAGTGGCAAGTACTGTTTGAAATGAAATTTATTTTCGCTAGAGAAGCATTTAAATTATAATGATTTAAACATCTTTTATTGCCAAAAGTTTCTCCAAATCATTTAATAAAATAATGGATAGATCGTGCTATTTTTCTCTGTAGCTATCCATAGTTTGTGAAACATTTAAAAACATTCTGTTTTGAGGTAATTTATTCTACGAGAACGCGGTGCTTTGTCTTGGTTAAGTGACGAACGTAATTAGATGCGTGGAAATTGCGTCCGACTACCTTCTTTCCCCCAGTGCCTTTCTACTTGTTTCACCTTGAATACCGGCATTTCCACAACAGTTGCGGGGCTATTATGTATAAAGGGGGGTTTCAACGACCCTTTGTCATGAGTTACTCGAACGAATAAGTGCAATAGCCGTGCGTGAAACCTTATCTTCCGGCCACCGGAAAATGTCATGAAGAACGTTATTGCTGTCCCGCGCAAATGCATCCTAAATGTGTTATGGACCAAGTAATCGTTTAGATCTGATTACTTTCACTTCAATTCTTCCAGAATTTCATTTACAAAGTTCAAAATATTCTAGGCATTTTTTTTCTAGCAACTCCTGCATTCCATAAAAGATGTCTATAGGAGATATGTTTCATTTCGTAAAAAATTATTTTCAATAAGTTCTTCGAAAAGAAGGAAACAAAGAACGTATTTAAAGGGAGTCTGCAGTGTTTTTTTTTTTAAGGTTTATGACTTTACTTATTAAATAATATTTGGAGGGAATTCTATATAAGTGAACCCTTATAATTTTCATGGAAATACTTCTTATACCCCCAACCGTAGTTTCGCTTGCCGCTTCTTTTTCATGTATTGAATTTTATTCATTAGAATATGGAAGCCGGTTGGTAGAAAAGGATAATGGTAGAAAGGTAAAAAGTTGCCTGAAAATGTTCGTTTGCGATTGAAATTTAGCAATGAAAAGCGAGGAACGGGCACGCATAATTCTGAGCCGCTGTGAAATAACTAAAAAGCACGGCGAGACCCTGGCCACGGTATGGCACATCATTTGAGTGACCTTTTATTATGCAAGTACGCTTCGCGTAAGTAGGTCAGATATGGAGGGCTGGATGGTGCGCTCGGACGCGTAAGGAGGGTAAGAGCACTTACGCTGTTCTTACATCCGTGTCCTCAATTGTTAATGTTCCACGTCGGCAGTTGAGTACTGGACGAGATTTACCAAGGCACTTGCGTCAGTACATAGTGTTCATTCGAATGTCCAAATCCGTCTGAAGCCTTAAAAAGACCAAGAAACAACTGGTTTGGCTGGGATAGTATCTGAAGTTTAATGAATATTAATGCAATCATCATAGAAAAAATAATTTTTTACCACGACTTGGTAAACCAAATTTCCTTGATTACAACTTGTGATACATATCATTGTATGTCGCTATGACATACTTTTATCTTTGCATAATTAATTGAAGTGCTTTCCATGCTTATCTCCGAGAAATTAATTTGTTAATTAACTATGACCTATGTATTTACTTTAAGACCACGACTAGTTAGAAAAAGGTTTTGGACTTTTGTCACGCGGAAGATGGTATATGAAATTGTGTGCAAGTTCAGTCGTTTGTTATAATTTTTAAAGCCCTCCCTTCGCAGCTCAAAGGTAAAGTACGTGTGAGCGTATCGTGTTGCTCGCATTGTGTTTGATCGACCGTATCACTTCCAAGCACGTCACGTTAACCTCGCCCCTTTTACGCAGATTTCATTTCCCTCCGTTTGTCATTCCCCTGGTTCATTCCCCTATGCTCATTGCGGCCCTCGTAAAAGTAAAGTCGTTTCTGTTGGGGGTGAAGTTTTCAAGTACATTAAGCACGATGGTCACTGTTACGTCAACGAAAGATCAGTGACGGTATAAAGGTGGATTCACACATATCGGTTCTGTGACGTTTCAGTGCCGTCAGTGTCAGTGTAAGCAAAGGTATGTTTAGACCAAACGAAGGAATGCTCGTTCGCCCCCCACTTCGGCAAAATTTAAGTGATGAAGAATTGCAAGTGAAGACTGCCATTTACATTAATTTTGTCGAAGTAGGGGGTGAACGAGCATCCGTTCGTTTAGTCTAAACATACATTAACGCGGACAAGTGTGAACTGCTCCGTTTCAAAACAGGGAAACGATATTTTCTTACCATTGACACTGACGGCACTGAACCGGCGCAAAAATGCTATCTGTAAATTCTTGACTAACCAAACATATTTTTTTAAAGTTTATGATGCTAAAAAACTTTGTGTCAAAGAAAAAGTCTCAGCTTCAATTTATTTCTTTGTAATTAAATGAAAAAAATGCTTCATTTTTTATAAAAACGACTGCCTAAGACATTATCGTCGGCCTCCTTTATTATTCTAGTTTTAATCCTCTCACAATCAATCACAAAAGTTATTGGAGGTCCTTCTTATTAAAATATTTTTGTAATTTTTACGAGTGAGTGTGTATAATTGAGGAAGTTGTGTGGTTCGAGGGCTGATTATATTAATTTGATGCAGAGTTTTCAGCCGATTTTCGGTTTCTGGACGAGAATGCGATTTTAATTAAAATGAATTTGCAAGTTACCTAGTTCCTAGCGTTTGTACCACTCGTCCTGAGAGTTTAAAAGTTTCACCTTCATCTGACATTTATTTTTGCTGCTGCCTTTATTATTCATTTTAATTACCCTCATTAATATTCTACAAACCTTCTGTATATTTTAGACTTACATTCTTATATCATAAATTTTTGCTCTCCCAAATCAAACCACCTCATAATATTCATGAATAAAAATTCTGACAGGTAGATTTATTCCGCTAATTGTCAAAGAGTATGTACTAATTACAGTAATTACCTTATATCGACAGTGCTTCGTATAATATATACTGTATTATCATATTCGATTCGAATCAAATTCCAGGTTGCACGATCTCGTGTCGCACCCTATAATACACCCATCCGTATCTACGCGTGACTGCGTGTATCTACCAATATTTTCGACTTTTCCAACTGTCTCCACAATCCAATATACATAATTCCAAACTCATTCCCAACGCCATCCTTCCTAAATCTCGTTTTACCTCATCACCGCCTCTCCTGTTTCCAAAATCTTTAAACCTATTTCGATGCATTACCAAGTACATACTTGCTGTTCCGCACTCACATAAACTAATAAATAATGTTGCAATGACATGCGGGCGTCGCGCTAATGGCGTAGCTAGGATTAGGATCGTAGCTTTAAGTCCTTTATATCCGACAATGTAATTCTCGAGTCCCTTTAGGAATAAGTTTTCTTCATTTCATTGTCTTCTCATAACGGGACTCGGTCCTCCGTGTTTCCGCACAACCAGGTCCACTTTCGTTTTACAACTTCAGCAATATTCTTTAGCTTTTAATATTTTAGAAAAAAAAAAGGCAAAGGGTCCCGACATCTGGTCGGCCACCGGTTTCGTCCGCGCGGTAATACGGTGTACCAAATTACCGGGTCATAAAACCCGTACCGTCGGTAGATATTCACAAGGTCAACGCGGCCAAACTGATCCTCGAACTAGCACGTTTATGAATTTCACGTGTACGTACCACCCTGCTAAGAAACCTTTTCCTCCACCACGACTCCCTCGAAAATGTAAGGGCGGTTCCTTGATTTCAAAACTACAACCAATAGGAAATAATAACTTGCAACCGCCCACTATGTCGTCTACCCAATCAACGAAAATCCGAGCTTACTTTAACGATGCAAGACTTCCGAACAGACAGTTCACGAAAAAGCGTCAAACCTAACAGATCGAATATCAGGGATCTGAACTTGTAATAACGCGGTGTGATTTTGCATAATACTTATCCACTTGTACAACAGTCATACATGTTCTTTTATTAATACACTTTCATTGTTACAGTGTTGATAAAAATCAAGATGGAGATTTACGCCCTCCGTTGACTTGATTCTCTGTAGTCCAGTCTCATTGTGGAACACGTGCTCGCGAGCTCCGGTCCATTCGGTGCCCGAACACTTGCAAAGTTACTATTTCCAGAGCTACGAGACTCATTCTCAGTCACAATTTAGTCTCTCATCCTGATGTACTCCCAACATCTTAATACTGATCAAAATAGTCAGAATAGAACGTTCTGCTTTGCGAACTGATAGTTTCGTATTCTCCTTGTGGCCATTACAACCGCAATGTCGTTCTGCCCAGTTATTGGTTAGACTTATTTTGAGCAGTTCCGCATTTGGTTTGCCCTCCACCAATTTGCATTGGTAAATTCATGCTTGAGGCTAACAAAGGCCTTTCGCCTAACCAAGCAGTATGTCCATGTACACACCGACCGGAACACGTGTGTATACACCCCGTGTATCTATAACAAGTAGCATACACGACGAGCCCACTGGTTCTAGCCACCTATCCACCTACTTGTCTCTCGATCTATTGACGGATCCGGAGTTGTCCCAATCCAGATTCCTGCGCTCCGCGAAGCTTCGTTACCTCAGACCGCGAGGTTTCATCCTTGGCCTAATTGCATCTGGAAGTAGAGTGCAGGTGAATCTATACGTGGCTTCGGTGAGGTAGAATCGCCCTGATGTGTTAGGTGTCCCGTTTGATGATACATTTAGCAGCTGGTAGAACGATGAATAAGTGGAATAGTTTGGTGTTAGATTGGTTCGTATGTACCTACAGAGTCTGGCAAAAGTAACGCAATTTATTACAGTTGAAGGGTAAAGGGGAAAGCGAGGAATATCCATTTTTCGTGATTTTGCAATTTAGGTAGGGTAAATCCGGGAGACGCGGTCTCTAGAAGCCAAACAATTGAATGAATAGCGTCACTTCGGTTCCTTCTGTATTTTTCTAGATTTACAGGCTATAAAAGTTAAACTGAGGTTACATTTAACCTCTTTTGTCAAACAACGCTGTACAGAATCGTATTTAAAATATACTTCTAAGTTTATTTTCGTTCAATGTTTGGGAATAATAAGATAGTAGAGATATTGAGAGACAATGCAGCCAAAGTATTTAGCTATGTTAACTCTTCCTCTCAAAACTAACGAAAAGACCATCTCTCGCTGCAGAAAGGAGTTATGATTTTTTTATTATTTTTATTTATATTTTTATTTTTTATCATTATTTTATTATTATTTATGTTTATTTATTTTATTTATTCACTTTTGTATTCATTTGCCTTGCTAATCGCCGGTAATTCTTTAATTGTTTAGCGTAAACAAATTAAATATCAATGAATTTTTAGTTGTATTCACTCATAAATAATTTTGCTTTCTTCTCTGTTATTTTTCCGTGAATGGTTATGTGAGTGGTCTCTGCCAACGACGAAAACCATTTTTCACGGCATCTCGGGAGAGGTGGTCAGATGTCATGACTTCAGTTTTCAACCCGATTTACAGTAAATGTTGTCTTAAAGCAAATATCGACAAGTTTTTCTGAATCAGCATAAAATTCTGAACATATTAGATATGTTCTGATAAAATAAGTAATATCTGTATTAGTTTTAATAGCCATTTTATATTAGGTCGACCGCGTCTCCCGGATTTACCCTATAGCATATTTTGTTGCAACTGGGACTACACTGCATTCCACATTATAGCATACTTTTTTCGCGCAGGGATACACTGTTGATTGGTAGTAAACCGGCAGGGAAAGTGCTACGACCAACCGCGTGTGTCAGATCCGTGGAGCTGGGCAGATCAGTGGCAAATCGGTAGGGGCGTCGGTATGCTCTTATATGAAATGCAGTTTATAGAACTTTCGAATCAGAAAGGGTTATAAAGTTCAAATACTATCGCGAAAGATAACGTTAAAGATTTGGTATAGGTAGTGGTTAAAAACAGAAAATGCACTGGCAGAAAATGCGGAATGTCCCCACTTTAAGGTTCAAGCTTCTGTCGTCAAGGTAAAATAAGAAACTATTTAAGAAGAAAATTATATAAGAAAATTAAATTCATTGAGCCTTACTTCTTTACTGGTGGATTAAAGTATTAAAACTTAATTTGCTCGATAAAGCTGTTTTCTGACGTTCCATGTTTTTTCTCCTTACCCTTCAGTTTACCTTTGAACAACGTAGGTCCAGTTGTACGCGGATTTTTTTCTTGAAAAATTTCGGGGCCGGCTGCATGTTTATTTCGAATCACTCTATTCAGCTTGCTTTTATTGAGTTTATTCTCTGTTGCGGTGAGTGAGGGGGCTGAGAAATAGCGAGTGGGCACGATGTCATCCATAAGCTATAAATTACGGTCGTCACAGCAGCGGTGTCGTCTATCGAAGAAAAGACGGAATAGGACCTCTCACTAGCATACAAAATAAGGCTTCCAGTCAAGAGTAGGCTATAGCCTACATACAATATTAATCACATTTTTTGGAAAGCCAAAAATTATACGCGAATTTTCGACTACGCGAGAGTCCGCGCCTCTAATCCCCGCGTTGTTCAAGGGTCAACTGTATTACCAACTCGGATAAATAATTTGTGAGAAAATATATATTTATAGTATGTAAGTGCCGAAAGTAGTCATTTCCAGTTTCGCCTCAAGCGTTTAGCCTTGTTTTCAAATTTTCAAATACTTTTTTTCAAACTTCTTTGTAATTGTTTGATGGACGATTTGGTCAGAGGACTGTTGATAAACTCTTACTAGGTATACTGCTGGACACTATTGTTTGCCGATCGATCACGCAAAAGTGTAAACAGGATACATACATGGCACTGTTTCAAATTTAAGAGTTCGTAAACAAGTGACTATTCAAAGCGACAGACTTTATTGTCAAAAAGATCTGTCGCAATAAATTTTAGCCCTCGTTATAAGTTGTCTAAAGTTGTATATACGTGAACGCGCCCCGTATGCTCTCCCAATACCTCACACATTTTTATCTCTACTAAATGAACAATCCTCCACATCGAATCATTAACATTTAAACGAATAATGTAATAATACGTATGTATTTGCGCAAGACGAGGAGTAGGCGAGAGACACGATCAGAAGTAATAACTGCAGGGGCGCTAATTGGTGTTCCGTGGTACTCCCGTGACTCCTCTATCTGCCCGGCACGATGAGAATGATAATGACGGTAATGGCGATCTGTGACGGTTGGAGATACGCCTACTCAATAAACCCGTGCCAATCAGTCTAATTGTTACTTCCAGCGAGGGGGGAAAGTTGCAACATCGTCTGTGAAATTTACCCTTGTCCCAATAAAGATCGCCTACTTCTGCATCGTAACAGGATTACCCACTTTTGCCTTTCCTGCGGCTGGGCAGTTGCAAGTAATAGAATCAGTGGCAGGAATTAAACCGCTGTGTCGTGTTTACTCATTCATACATTGAGACTAAAGCGACCCGTAGATGGTCGAGCACAGTTGTCCATTATCCTTGACAAACCATGATTGACTGTTGCCCGAACACTTGAGGCGCCAAGTGAGCGAACTGCACACCCGCAGTGTGTACCTAAACTCTACATGTAATAGGGCTGATAGTGTTCGCGTGTTGTAACAACGGTGGTCGAGTTAATTGCAATAATTTTAGCGTTAATGAACGATGAGGAATCTTCAGTTAACTGTCTCAGTGGCGCAAGCTTTTGGAAAGTGCACAGGGGCAGTTAAATTGACAATGGATGGTTATAAAATAGCGGGCAGAGGACTCCATGGTTCTCTGAATACATTTGCAATAATTTCACCTTATAAGTGTTAGCATGTGACAGAATTTAATGCCAGGGGGAACAGAGATTCCGTCGCCCGGAGTAATAAAAGAAGAATCCACGACCTGGTTCATGCGAATGGATGAGGAAGCGTTGGTCGTCATTCTTTCTGCGCGACAGACACGTGGGCTCCGCCACGGCATCTCATTATTATTCTCTGCGCATAGGCACAGCCGCCGACTATTCAATGAGAAATAAAGAATCTTGTAAATCTTTAAGAATGACGCGAGCGGAAATACCAACGGTATTAACAGTAATTGCACCAGTTAGTGGAGCCCAGCGGACGTTTCTTAGATTGTATCCGCAGATGTATCCGCATTGGACATAATGAAAATAATCTTTAATCAGAACTATAGTCTACTTTAAATAATAAATCGTTGCTGTCACGAATATTTCAAATTTATGTATGAATCTTTTTCAAAGATAAAAAAATCACTATTCGTATATCAACTAAAGTATATTATTTTTTTTTTAAAAATTTCTTCAATTTTTAACGCTTAAGAATAAATTTATTTGCCCTTATGCCAATCATATTCTTGCGACAAAAGTAACATATTTTTGTTGCACACGGAACAAGTAGTTTTCCATTACTTTTTAATTTCTAAAATCCAAATCGATACTCGATACGTGTTGTGATAATGCATACGCTACAGATGTTCCACCGGCAGGGAAGGCATAGTCGTAAAGGAAGCTTCTTGGGAGAAGTATCGAACAACTTTTGGGGTGGCTGACACTCAAGATGCTCTATTTCTTGGCTCGGTTTTCTACATCAGTGAGCCTCGTTAAACTCCCATTGGGCCTGTTCCAACTTCCTGCATGGCGTAAAAGTGACGATCCGCATGTGGACGGACTCACATACTTATGCAGGCGTACCCGCGTTTCCCGGTTTTTAAGTTACGTCTAACATCCTGTAAGGCATTTAATTCTACCCATATCTCAAGAAGCATAGTGCTTTTTTTATTATAGGTACGTGTTAACCAGTTTTTGTAGCTGCTTCCTTAGTTCGTCCACGTGATTGAAATAACTATACACAGGCAACTGCTGGTCAAGCTATAACCTAAAGTATTTTTAATTATTAAAGTGCGAAGCAATAGAATTGTCCAAAAACATTTTATCTTCGGAATGTAATTAGTAGTTAAGCTTACAAAGTATTTCCAAATGGTTTGGTTAAATTTTAGTAACAGGGACATTCCACGCGAAACCGGACACTTTTCGGAGTAATATTTCGGATATTGCTGAAATTTAAATATGTTGTAGTCTTTAGTGACATTTAAACGTACCTCAAAGATTTTTCAAAATTTTGAAAAATGTCGATTTTACAGCTATTTGAAGTTAAGTGCTAAGTTTTTTTCAATACATTATAGCTGTGGAAGTAGTAAACGGATGGAGATGAGGTTTACGGTGCTTATAGAGAAGACATTGAAGTTTCAAAAAAAAATTATCTCACTTTAAAAAAAATAAAATTTGAACCATTTTTGTGCAATTATTTTAAACAAATGCAGGTTTTTAACATCGGCGAGAGTTTAAAAATCTGAAAAAAAGAAGAATATAGTTCTATCCTTCCCTTTGATGGACAAATTTTCAAAAATATGGACATTTTAAAATTGGCCCTGTAAAAATTGCCGAAAGTTGTCGCTGCGTGAAATCACACCGGCTCAACTGGTTGAGCCGTGCGGTACAGGGTCATCCGTTAAAACTGCAACCTACGCGCGCGCGAACAGACGAAAATGGCAACACCGCCTCACGGACGCAATTTCACTACAACCATGCATCGGCCCGGCGTTCGGAGGGTTGCCAGCGACCGCTGGGCAGCGGTGATGCCCGAGCTTTGAAAATTTTAGGATGGTCTCTTTCAAATTAACGTCACAAGGAGCTATTTGAAATTTCCCGACCGAGGTTGAAGAATTTGGGGCCTTTTTCGTATAACTTTTGAACTATAAGAGATATCGGAATGCAATTTGCGCCGCAAAATGAGGAAAAGTTATTCCCTTTTAATGATGGATAATTCAAAATATTTTATGTTTACTTAATTCTTCTTTTATCAATTTTTTAACCATAATTGTTGTGAAAAGCTTTTGCAAACTGTTTATTTAATACCGTATTTAATGCTCTTTTTAAAATTCATGATGTTGATAAACAATATGCTAGTTGTTTCTGTGTCATTACTTTCATAAATTGAGAAATTAAATTTGTATTCAAGTATGTGTTAGTTCTGCAGACCTCAGAATCTATTGTTCTGGTTTTCTTTTTTATAATTTTATCCTTATATGCAGTGCATGCATAGATCGGACGTAAGGAGTAACTAATGGGACGTGTCTTTGATTGTAGCGGTGTTTGAATCTTTTTTCTAGAATTTTTGTGTTTGAATGTTTAACCTTTTATCTACTCAACGCCACGCCTATACCGGCTTCCGTTAATGTCATTTCTTGGAACGATGCGTCATTATTGTGGCTTTTACACGCAGGTGGCGAAAAATCTCTCCGTACAAGGGTATAGCGCCGAGGTCAACCCCGTCGTAGCTAAAATTTTTTAAATTAAGACGGGTACGAGATCAGTTGACATTGTTTTCAAACCTCATTACAGTAATCCGGGGTGCGAATGGTAAACCGATCATAAAAGCGAAGCGCGCGGCTCGCTTACCTGGGTCGGGAAATTCCGCACAGCTATTTGCGGCGTTAATTTGAAGGAGACCATCCTAAAATTTTCGAAGCTCGGGCATCACTGCTACTCAGCGGTCGCTGTTAACCCTCCGAACGCTGGGCCGGTGCATGGTTGTAGTGGAATGCGTCCGTGAGGCGGTGTTGCCATTTTCGTCTGTTGGCGCGCGCGTAGGTTGCTGTTTTAACCGATGACCCTGTACAGTGTTCTCGAACATGCTAAGTATTTGTAAAAAACTGAAGAAAGAAAACTTTTACTGCTTTTTATACACAACATAATACGGTAACTCAATTTTTGGTGATCGCAATATTTTCCTTGAAACGAAGGTGACTCTCAGTTTTTTAAATGGAGTGCTATATATTTGATTATCCAATATGAAAGCTACTGTCAAGACAAATTTAACCATATGGTATACTATGGCCTTGAATGCTACACATGGTTAGGAATGAAATAAATATATCGAACTATCTATCTAGTTATAGTAGATTGAATTTCATCTTCCATTCCTAACCATGTGTAGTCTTGCAGGTCATAGTATACCATATGGTTGAATTTGTCTTGACAGTCGCTTTCGTATTGGATAATCAAATATATAGCATTCCATTTAAAAAACTGAGGGTCACCTTCGTTTCAAGGAAAATATTGCGATCACCAAAAATTGAGTTACCGTATTATGTTGTGTATAAAAAACAGTAAAAGTTTTCCTACTTCAGTTTTTTACAAATACTTAGCATATTCGAGAACACTGTATAAGAATAGCAGGTACAGCCGCTTGGCCACTGCGAGTACCGCACGGCTCAGCCAGTTGAGCCGGTGTGATTTGACGCAGCGTCAACTTTCGGCAATTTTTACAGGGCCAATTTTAAAATGTCCATATTTTTTAAAATTTGTCCATCAAGGAGAAGGATAAAACTATATTCTCCTTTTTTCAGATTTTTTTCACTTTAGGGTCTTTTCACATGCAGGAGTCATTTTGCCTCACGAGTGGTATTTCGGACATATTCACGCATTTTCTAACTTGATACCTTTTTTTTTAAATTAACGCTGTCTCTGGGAATTTCAAATATTCAAAGTTTTAATATTATAATATTCCGTTACGGACCGCAGAGTGTCTCATATGAAAATGCTTCTTGGTGCATGAAAACTATAAAATATATAATTAGTTATGAACAGGGTAAATCCGGGGCTGTCAGTACACTTAATATAAAATGGCCATTAAAACTAACACCGATATTATTTATTTTATCAGAATAAACCTGTGTTCAAAATTTTATGCTGATTCAGAAAAACTGGTCGATATATGCTTTAAGACAATATTTGCTGAAAATGGAGTTGAAAACTGAAGCCTTGATATCTGAACATTTCTCCCGAGGTGGGGACCATTTCTCTTGAGATGGCCCACATAATTATTCATTCAACTGTTTAACTTCTAGAGAAGTAAATGGTCTACACTTTAACGCCTTTTTACTTATATAGAGTCTGAAATATAGCAAATGTATCAGCTCCCCTGCCGTACCGACACCCCGGATTTACCTTAATATTTAATACTTGAAGCTATAATTATATCAGACATTGTACTAACATACTAATATTACGACTATAATATATAGAACTAGCTTGACTACTCGGCTTCGTCCGAAGTTTAGATTCTGATTTTATAAAAAACTATTTTTTTTTTAGTTTTTTTTGTGAAAATGCTCACATTCATCTGGATTAGTCAGCCATAATGAGGCATAATCTGGCAAATGATCCCAGAGTTTATCGTTCGAAAGTTTTTGGGCGACAGACAAACCCACAAACACATCGAAGCTTTCTGCTTTAGTATGTATTATTATTTCAGCGATAGTAACACATTAAGTTCTCACTACTCTGCTCACTATTACCCCCGATGGGTAAGTTAGCAAGTGGCTTGCCTAAAGATCCTCACATGCAAGAGAAGGCGGTGTCGCATTGAATTTCCCCCGATAGCTTTGCTTCCACGTCAGACAGTTGGGCGAGCATCTTCGTGAGAAAAAATTACCCGGTGCCCCTGCCTCGCAACGCGTGGGAATATCAAGTGCGCCCATAGACTTCGTGGGTATACTTGAAATACGATAGCCAGGAACGTTACTCATTGGCCGTCGCGCAAATTGGTATCGACGCAAGAGGATAATTTCCCAGGGGCGTTAACCTGTGCCTTACAACCTGGCAATACATCGAGAAATCCTGACGACGAGCAATCCCATTGCTTCCGCCGGGTACAATAATTTACATTCACCACGTGATGTCTTTTGTCTGGGATTAGAGGGACACGTAACCAATGAGCCTTGCTGTTACTCGAGCGTCTCGATTTTGCCTGCTCGAATTTCGAAGCCTCTCAGCTCGAGGTACGGTATTAAAAATCGTTATTCCTCTTGCTTCGTTTCACATTTTTATTCGTTTCAGTGAGCACTGTTAATTATAAAGATGTTATTTAATCAGCAGGGTCAGAGAAAATGGAAGTGTGTACAGAGACTCGTGATAATGTGTGTAATGACTTTCTTCGAGCACGAGATGTTTCATACTTTCTTTTTTTAATTGTCTTGTATTTTCTATTTCGAAACTTTTAGATTGAGTTGTTATTTTTTGTTCCTTGCAGTATTTTAGGTGGGGATATTTTTGTATAATCTCTGCTTCGTGTTCTTTGATTTAGGGAAATTTTTCAGTATTTTGATAGGTGTATGAAGTTTATTATATCTCCGTACGCATCATTGTTTTTTTATATCACTTAGAAACGTGGAAAAATTATTTAAATAATCTATCGAATAAAAGTTACTTTAATTTTAGATTATTCGGTGAATAAAGTTAATTCTTTTATTCGACACATGAGGAATAATTTTTTTTAACTTTTACTCGATATTCGAAATTTTTATTTAAATAATTTTGCCCATCTCTGGATGTAATATCTATATAAGCTTTGACAGTTTAAATTGATCTTCCATTTTAAGAAATTTAACGAGAAAGATTTTATTTGATCCAATTTTTCTAAAAATGCCTGCCAAGTCGCCAGATGAATGACGCGTTTCGCTAAATTGGTTAGACTTCGTTATAAGCACGGACGAGTAAGTTCTCTCGGAAGTGAATTTACAGCATCCTCCATTTTCGTTGCTCTTATTGCTCAACTTGTTGCGTCAATAATTGTCCTCTCCCGTCCTGGATTTCGATCAAGAATGCTGGAACGTCTCTTTCCATCGGAATCCTCCATCCGCGCGTTCCGACGTTCCGGAAATTATTTTATCCTTCTTGCGCCTCTCCATTCCGCCGACGACGTCTATCCAACTTTGTCTCTTCACTTCTGAACGTTACTCTCCCACGTATTTCAGTCGCGTAAAATTTCTACACCCTTCACGGACGATTATTTGTACCTATATTGACGTGTCACCTCTGGGAAATATTTTCCACGTAAAATTCGAATTTCCATCGGGTTGCAGCTTATAAGGTTTCAGTCGTACGCTTATGCCAATCGGGGCTTAAATTTCAGTTTCATAATTATTAAGTATCTCTCTTTTTTTAAATACAGTTGACCCTTGAACAACGCGGAGTTAGGGACGTCGACTCCTCGCGTGGTTGGAAAATAAAACACGTTGGAGAAAAGATGTTAAGTGTTAAAAGCTGTCGCAGAGAGTGAGAGGTCCTATTCCGTTTTTTTTCGAAAGACCACACCGCTGGATTTTTACGAACTTCGAGTAAATTAGAAAAATCTGTTTATAAAATTATTGCTTTGATTTGACATTAAAAAGAGAACAGTAATTGAAAAATATATATTTTCACACAATAAGTAGTAGTTATTAAGTGGATAAATTTTTATTTCTATTTGTGGCAAATTTTTCAAATCTGTAATTAGTAACTTTTTCAAAACAATAATGGATGCAGGTTCAAAATTTGCAACAAATCGCTCAGTTGTTACTAAACGATTTGCATTAAACGTGCACCACACGATGTACACTTTTTTTTTTACATATATTACTCGTCATAACTCAAAAACTGTAAAAAATGGAGTAGCACCCTTCTTGCTGCGAGGTCCTCATGTTATGGCTTATTGATGTCACGCGCCCTCGTTGTTTCTCAGCCCTCTTACTCCCTGCGATGAGGAATAATAACAAGCTGATTAGACTGATTCGAAATAAGCACCCAGCCGGTCCTCGGAATTTTTCGAGAAAAAGAATCCGCGTAGGTAGGGTAAACGCACCAAAAATGAACACATAAGGCTAATGAATGAACACTATTATAAAATTATGTTTGCAGCACGATTGATTCCACGTGCTGTAAAAATTGTTTGGATACGAAGCAAGAAATTAAAAGAAGTCTCTAATTAATTAGTTGCTTATTTTAATAACTTACTTTACTCATTTTAATAAAAAATGACCATTCACTGGTACGACTTCATTTACTGGTACATCCACCCTATAACAGGACCCGCGTTTTTCAAGCGTCAGCTGTACTGTTGTTTTCAAAATATCTACAGTTCCAAGTCCTGTGTAACATCGTGGTACCGACACGATGGCTGTACTGCAAATGATGCACAACGAGCACGTCAGGTACCGTGGAGACAGTTCTGTAATGAATGGGTTGGACGCGGCATAGAAACTTCGTGGCTAGCTCGTTTGTCTAACTTAACGTCGCTTTAGTTTCTTGGATAGAAGGGCAGGAGTTGGAAGAGACTAGGCAGAGACTTGCATATTTTAGTATCATAATAAACTTCAGCATTTACTTTTTATTCTCGGATTACAATAAAATAATCACATTACGTAGGGTAATTTTAAAAATGTATTGCTATTATAGGGAAAATTCATGAAAATTCTTCTCATTTAATCTGCGTTTTGGGGATTATTTAAAAAAGTATCTTTTGTTTTAATGAACGCAGTACCTACTCTTGTTTTACTGTAGATGTGCATCCTCGTGAAACACCGTCTTTCCCAATAATCGAATCGTTTCACGCAACGCTTCCATAGAATCGATTTTAATGCTTTTCCGAGGCAGTAATGTCAATACGTCCTATTATCTCCGCGTTTCAAATCCAAGGATTTACGTCACTCCCAATAGCTCTGTCTCTTCGGCGCGGATGCAGTTTCATTCAGCGGAACGAGTTAAAATGCAGGGTGGATTCAGCGCGGACGAATGTGCTGGAAACGAGCATGTAACGCTTGTAATTTAATGCATGACGATGTGTCGGGATTGTATGCGCCTTCACATGCACAGTCGGTGGAACATATATAGGGAAGTATTTGGAGCGTAGTAAAGTGCTATGTAAATCGACACATTTGAAAGTCCAATCTGTAAAATCTGTTTTTCGCCAGTCATTACAGGGCCTTACGGACCCAAAGTGATCATCCATTTTGGTCGCAGTCGCAATTTTATTTTAGGGAGATATTATGTGCATTTGGCATCAGAACTAACAAACGATTCAAAATGATTAGTTGTAATTTTTTTTTATTAAAATTACTTTTTATAACAGCGCATTTTCTGATATTTTTGTGATTTTTATTGTAATACATATATGCTCCCTTTTATTTTTGAAGGGTGCATATAACATACATAGATATATTATTATGTTATAATATATATTGTATTATATGTATTGTATTGCAGTGTATTATATTAGTCTGACAGAAATAGGTATTTTTAATTGTCAGTACATACTTCTAGTGTTAAGGACCATTGGAACTTCCTGTTTTCCAAATTATTATAAATTTTTCTCTAAAACTTTCAATACCTTGTGTCTCCCATGACAAATTTCCATTTATTTTAATTCAGCTTCCCCGCGCCAGCGTCACCGTTCACAGAAGAAGAAGGAAAATTTCAGGGTTGGAAGAAAGCAGACACTTAAAAAAATAATCTACTTGAGACGCTGCAAAGTGGTCGCAAAGACCAAGGGGGAGTTAGTAAATGGTTGTGGGAAGAGAATTGACCTTCGATCTGCCCACAAAGTCACACCCTAGCGCAACGTCCGAAAGCTATGCTAAATTCGTCGCGAGATTATTGAAATTTAACAATCAAGAGCGCTACCTCTGGTCGCCGCTCGCAGCTTTTACGACTTATATTTATTCCACCAACTGTACTTGCAATTTGTAAGGCGGTTAGCAAGCTCTGTGCAAGCCGGCGCGACGCGTTCAATGGCTCTGCTCTCTGGCCGAGAGACTAAATAGTTTGTTCGCTGGCCCATTACCTACCTCTTTCCTCAAGGAACGTGCCACTGGTTCCTTTTTCTAGTCCTCAGTCATTTACTTCCCTCGGTTTTCTTTGCCGCCCGTAGCAGGTTGTTCTAATTCCGACACTAGCTTCCCCATTGCCATTATCACCCTTCTCTGCCTTCTTAGACTGTTCGCAACTGGACTAATGCCTGGAACCCCTGGCATGGTAAGCACGTTCGCGTGTCTACTACATTCTGCGTGCCACAACCGACACCATTCTTTACTCACCACTCTTTTTATATCTGGCGAAATGTTCGTCGGATGAATGAAGATAAAACATTTTCAGAGGCCACTGTTAGATGCACCTGTATCATCGTAGTGCAGTGTAGCGCTGTGCCCATTACTTACGTTCGTTCTCTCCTGCACAGTTTTATTTTTGTTCTTTGCTTGGCTATCTTGGGTGAAAGGGCTCATTAATTGTGAGCGCAATTGTTGCCAATTTAATTGGCTGGCCACACCTACTCTGCCGCCCTATTTCTGACCATGCTTAATTAAGATGTCAATAATTGACCTAAGTGTGCATAATTGAAGACTCCTTCTGGAAAACACTGTAAGTGCCATAGTTAAAAGAAATAAATTTTTATCGGAAAATGTTCTACTTGCCAATGGTAATACTATAGTATAGAGTTGGATTTTTGGCACTTACAGTGTTTTCTAGAAGGACTCTTGAAAGAATTAGAAATTGAGGAAATCTATATAAAGTATACGCGTAGGTAGAAAATTGATTTACTTGTACTTTTGCTTTTAGGTGTGGGTACATTTCGAGTATCTGGAAGAGATAAAAATTTGAAATCGATTTTTTATGAAATTTTGAATGGTTAATGAAAATACATTGGCATGTGTGAAATTTGAGGCAAATAGAACTAGAACTTTCTGTAGTTTCCTAATACGATAATTTAGCGTTTAGTTAGCAGTATTTTTAATAAAAATGAAAGGTTCTTTATATTCTCTACATTCGTCATATATACACATAAGATAAATAATATTTTATTAGACTTAAGTAGATTTAAGTAGTACAGTAGAATTGCTCAATAATATATCAGAAGAGCGCGTAGCAAAATATGTGTGTAAAAACTACGCCCAAAATATTGTATGGAGTAAGCAATATGTTTTTGGGCACATTTTTAAATAAAAGTACGAAAAACATGTGAATTATACAATGTATAGAAACTACAAAGTGTATATTAGGTATATTTATTTAACAATTCTTTCCTTCCTAATATTCTAGGTATATAGCAATTGACAATCAGGCAATGATTATAACACAGTGAAATTTTGTTATTTAACGTTGATTGGCAGGGGTATTTGTATGGTCTTTCCATACCATAATTTGTGCATCACATATGGCACACTGTATATCTAATCTCTGAGGCTACATGCACCAGAATTAGTACACACTGAAACTTACACACTCAATACTATAAAATATGATTAAATAATGACTGAAAGTTAGTCTGTTAAGTAAATATTACTACTTGACCAAACATTTCATCGTGGCCTCAGGGCTTAGGGACTATGTATATAGGGAATAGTTTTCCTATAGTACAGTAACACTTATTCACAACACTGCTATGTACACAAAAGTGGTATTCATAGCCGTGAACATCAAGGGCGTCCGTAGACTTTTTTCCAGAGAGGAGGCAACTCTGGGGTGACGGTAAAGAAAAGTATAGTGATGAAAAATCGAGTAACCATCTTGCTTTTTTAAATCCATTTTGTGGTGCCAATTTAATTAAAAATTTAAGACCGTGTTACGAGCCGGGGCTGCGGCAACGCGAGAGGCCGGCGAGAAGGATATTTCCCAAGGAATACGGTTTATGAGTTTGTTAGTTGGGGGCGCGGACGAACCTGATGCGAAATCAGGGAGCCGCAGGAGGGTGAAACGTCGTGAACGAACCCGATGCGAAATCGGGGAGTCACTAGGATGAAGTTCACAGACGAACCTGGTGCGAAACCAGGGAGCTGTTCGGAAGTTGGTAGATTTACAGACGAACCTGATGCGAAATCAGGGAGCTGTAGGATACGGACGAAGCTGATGTGAAATCAGGGAGCCGTAGGAGGGGTGAGGTTTCGTGGACGAACCCGATGCGAAATCGGGGAGCCACTGGGTTGGAGAAGATTCCTTGTTTTGGTAAAGGGTTTGCGAACGAACCTGATGAAAGTCAGGGAGTCGCGGGAAATGTTAGCGATGCCTCGTAACTCTTAATTAAAGTTTGATACAACTCGAGCGGTAAAGTTGTATCAGTGGGTGAGTGCTACTAATATTATAAGGATCGCTGAGTAAAAGATGGATTTAACGAAATCGACTCGATTTACACGTGAACACCATTCGTATATTGAATAATCAATTATTGTACAAATGAAAGTGTCGCGATTAATAATTAAATAAAATGTGTAAGTTACCAATAATTGCACGGTGTTAACGCACTGGCGATGCGGGGCTTAAGAGTGGCTATTACAATATGCCAAATAGAATATAAACCGAACTCGCGGATTCTATGAGGTTAACTGTGATTCTGACGGGGACTCGAGCCCGATCTTACTGAATTTAACCAACTCTGTACGAGCGTGACACGACGTGACTCTACGCGTGACTCTACGCGTGACTCTATAGCTTTTAACCAACGAGGGTTGAAACCAAAGGGTTTATATAGTCCCAAAAGTGAGTGGGGATTCGTTAGGAATCTCCATATAAGGAAATCCTTCGGGGTCGTCGTCGTGACACTCCCGTTCTCATGGTCGTAATCCAGATGGTCGAGATCATGACCCCCATTAGTGGTGTTTGATAAACGAAAGGATTTTAGGGCGTTTTCCCTTCGCAGACGCGAGCTCGAAAAACGGTTGAGAGCGACGTATGGGAAAATTCCACATACGTAACAACCGAAATTTAATATAAACTCAATAAAGATCAGTTTATAAAATAAACGATTTTTTCTCAAAACCCAGGGGGCGACTGCCCCTTTTGCACCCCTCCCCGGAAGCCCATGGTTAACATGTTAATAATAATAATACATTCACGGACGAAATATAGTTCGTAACTTTATTACACGTTTTCTTATAAACACCATAACCTAATTGAAAAATAAATATATTAACCTGTTATATTTTCTTTATGTTTCAGGTAAGTTTCATCATTTACTGGGCACGGAATTATATCTTTACTTTCGTTGCAAAATGATTTGGTGAGTGCAGCAGATCGTACTGTGCGTTTAATTACGCATGCGATTAATTTAGTATACATATATTAGTTGAAATTCGCTTCATCTCGTATAATAATTGATTTGGTAAACATGATATTTCTTTACGGTGCCACCTTCAAAGTATGCATGCAATTCTCTGGCTGATAGTGTTCGGAGATTTAAAGAGGGTTGATCACTGCCAAGAATTCCATTTTAATTATTCGTACTGTACCTACATCAGAACACGACACAGATCGAAATTCCATGCAAGTCTTTCGTTCCTTCCATTTCCCTCGCGTATTCGTTTAGGTGAGTTGCGCTTACTTCGTAACGATGTCGAGTGTCTATTTAATCTCTTTGTAGAATGAAAATATCTAGTTATTTGTATATGGCGTTATTACAATGTTAAAATGTTATTTGAGTTATCTGGTTATTCACTTTCTTCAAATGTTTCGATATCCTTAACTCAGACGATTCCTCAAACACGCAAATTTAGCTATGCAAATCTTCACCAATCTTTCGCTAATTGGAGCGACAGCAAACGTGGCGTGTAGGTATGACATCCGTTAAATTCAGACCAGAACTAATAATTCGCGAAGCACTTGCAGTACTAGTAAACGTCAATAAGGAAAGCTGTCGCTGCGCTAGCAAGATTTAATGGTATGAAAATAACGGTAAATAGTGAAATTTTAATTATAGGGAACACCGTTATTTTTATACGATGTGACACATAATTCCTGACATTTGACTGATTTCTCTGGGGAAACCATTGTCACATATGTAGGCACATACACGCGATATCGACGTACTTTACGGCGACAAAAAAAGTATGATACACCTTTTTGAAATTTTAAAACCATACAGCACATGAGACATCCGAAACGCCAACTTCTTTTTTCAAATTAGTTAAAAATGGGCACAATCTGTCTATATATCTATCTATCTGTCTATCTAACTATATCAGCGTTGCCTCGATGGGCGGTCCGAGAGCACGAGCATCCATCGCGTTTTCCAAAGCTCGCGTGGAAAAACGACTTGAAATCAGCCTATAATCACAAATCAAATCAATTTAATCGCAATGAAATCAGCATGTAACGGTTACATGCTGATTTCAGGGTACGAGCCTACACGCACACTACTAGAGTTTTCCCTATCCGTTACAGGCCCGTAACTTTATTGGTTCGGGCGCCCCCTTCCACGCGAGTTTTGGAAAACGCGATGGATGCTCGTGCTCTCGAACCGCTCATCGGGGCAACGCTGATCTATATGTATAAAATCGTTATGTCACTCACTAATTCATCAATGTTCAGCCCAAACCGCTGATCCTAGAAGCATGAAATTCGGAGGGTATATTTCTTTTACGATGTAGGTGCTCGATAAAACGGGATTTTTTGAAATTTCATTCCCAAGGGGGTGAAAAAGGGTAAAATGTATTTTCTCGGATTCCTTAATATCTCTTAGGCCCAATTAGAATATACCAACTTGGTTTTCACTTACAAAGGTTACTCACACAAATGCCTAAAAACCAATGTATACATATATAAATGTTCGTTAAACAAAGGTTACTTTACACAAAATTACTTTAAAAAAAAAAACAGATTAAAAGTAATTCCTTTTAATTATTCTATTTTGCTAGTGTCAGATAAGACTGCTGAACATGTATCATGGTATACAATATAGCGGACAGTTTTTCAAATACACGGTTATAACTAATGTGCTAATCAAAGCACAGAATACAGCTCGTTTAAAAGTAATAACACTTTTTATTACCAATCTGCATTTGAATGTTTACGTACGATCAATGAGATGTGTTTTGCCCGCTTTATTACATTGTAAATGCAAGAAGAGGGATGGTTCTAAAGGTGGAATCAGATGGCGCGTGGCTCGGCGAGCTGGCTCGGCTCGTCTAGCTCGGCAAGTCCACTTGGCAAGCCCGACTCGGCGATCCATGACCGATCAGACGGCGCGTGGCTTGGCGAGCTAGCTCAGCTCGTCTAGCTCGGCAAATCGGCTTGGCGAGCCTGGGCAAACCGGGCCATGACCGATCAGACTGATCCGTCTGATCAGTCTAATTCCACCTTAAAGCAGCAACGGAGCGTTAAATGAACGACGCGTAAGCGCGGGTTTTTATATCGCCTGCAGAGACTACGACCGCCTTGTGCTATAGATTCGGTAGGTGTAACTTTAAAATTGCTTTATAACTCGTAAGCCGGGGTCATGACTTAAGAGTCGCGAACTGGCGTTGCTTCTTGCACTGCCTAAATTATTCTGTAAATTGATTATTGCAGCGTAGATACGAGTTTCCGAAGAGACTTTATTACTCTGCTTTGTTGAATTTAATTGTTTCACTGGTAACACACGTCAAAGATCTGTATGAACCATGTAAAAGAATTAGATAGGTAACAATAATAAAGTGCTAATCTTCCATAGTCGCTACAGTCGATTGATTGTAGGTGTAGAAATATAATTAATGGAAATAGTGTACGTATCAACAGACGCGGTCGCGTCTGGAAGATAATTCCCCTTCCCCCTCTACCCATAGGCACACTGAGCGACCATGTCTCTATACACGAATGATAGCGAAATTCACAGGTCCCCGCAGCTATTTTGGCTTTATTATCTTATTTTATGACATAGTCCCGGTGTTTTAACATGATTAAGCGAATAATTTTTTTTTTCGAACCCATTTGTCGCTTTACTTAATGTATCAAGCTGTTTGTCTAAAAGATAAAAGAATTATTCTGAATTAATAGTTATCAAAATGATACTTTTGGGATTAAGAGTTTTCGTGACGTCACGTTTTCCTCCTCCACTTGACGCCAGTAGGTGCCGCCATTCGAAAGCAGAATTTATAAATGTCACTTGGCTATCACTCAATCATAACCTGCCAAGTGTTAGTTGTTAACATTTTTGAAATGTCACGATGGTAAAGAAGATCTCGCGCGATAGCGGCGGGACGTGATCGGTGGTACATTAACGAATCATTCCTCGTTATATTGTGTATTTACGGAAATCGTGATGCGACTAGCTACTCGAACGCAGTGACTGATTTCAAGTCTTTTGGATTTGTGGTTATGGGTTATATTTATTGGTTATTGCTGATTGGGTACAATTTTCACCGCCTCGAGGTAATTTGGTTTTTAAAATATCGTATTGTCATCCGAACGCCTCCAAAGTTTCAAGAGAATTGGATTGGTGGAATTGGTTTAAATTTGAGTTTTCAGATATGTAGCAGGAGTACCAGAAGCAAACAGAGGAATCGAAGCTGAATAAATTCGTTTAAAAAATACGATTTATTTTCATTTTTGACGTTACAAAAAAAGAATATACACATTTTTAGCGTTTTTGGGCCATTTCGTTTGATTAATTTTGTCGTTGTCAATACATTTCTATGCTGACGTACCATCACGTATATAGGGCACTTAGTAATTTATAATAAATTATGAAAAAAGTGATGAAATCCCCCCCCCCCCCCCATAAACATGACTCATGTATGAAAGAAGCTAATTCCCTTTAATTCACGAAAAAATTTCTCACGCAAAGATTGTGAAATCAACTTTGCTAATTCGAATTGTATTCTCGTTCTCCGCTCGAACACTGATTCCTCTGTCACTTTTTATACTTGATTTTATACTTCATTGGCCACAAATCAATTCAGTGCTCAGATTTTCAGCTTCGGTTTTAAGGAATTTGCGGGCGTTTCATATTCTCCGCATCTCTCTTACAGCGTATTCGGACAGTCGCACTGGGTGCGAATTTTCGCCAATTGGATGCGAAAAGTTTTAACAGAAGATGTCAGTTTTAACAGAAGATGTCCCTCTTATAAAAGTTTTTGTGTCAACTACAGGCCTCTCGCCCGCTTCATTGGCAAATATTTGAGTAATTGAATAAAATAATTCTTTTATGGATACAGCGAATATTAAACGTAATAATCAGTATTCCCCTACTTTTTATGGTTTCCTCGGCGTGGAAACACGCCGACGCCACTCAAAGTTTCATCATTTCCGAACAGTATTGTATAGGTGCAACAGAACTCATTACATAGACTTATTTGCAGAGGCGGATTTAGAGATTGTGGGACCCTAGGCTAACAAGCGTCTGCCGCCCTTTCCATGAAATATCATCAAATATTTTAATCTTAAAAAGTTGAGACAATTTTAAAATTAATTCAGTATGAAAACTCAAATATGAGTTATTGCTAATAGGGTACATGAAAAAAGAGAGAATTGTTTTTAAAGTTGTCTCAAGCCTCTGTGTTTAAACCTTTTTCAATTTCTTTCGCTCAAAATTGTCCGCCCTAAGCAGCATCCTAATTAGCCTAAATTCAAATCCACCCCTGCTTATTTGAATTCTTCAGATTTTTACTCATGGAGGAAATTTAGAATTCTTAACGCAAACTCGTTCTTTTCATTATTAATTTAATAGAAAACATTTTTTCAAACATGTTCATACAAATTTTTTCTCGTCCCGATCCCATAGAGTTTATACCCAACATTTCAACCACCCTTCTTAACACACTCTCTATATACCTATGCTCGCATAAATCCCAAGTCCAAGTGGAAGCAGGTATTCCTCAATTTCGTTTTCGTTTCGTTTTTGCATTTCCATAACATTCTTCTGCCACCGTGTTTAGTCGAGCCTCATTAAAGCAAACGACGTACATGCCAGTCAAACATTGACATTCAATTTCGTTGGAAACCGTCAAATGTTTGTTCTTGCCGGGGGTTAGCAGTCGATTGCTTCTTACGCCGTCGAACAGTGGTAAATCTAAGCAGTAAGGGGGGCTGAGAGCGAATCGAGTGACGGGCACGTTTCGGAGTTTCCTAAAGGGCGCTCGATTTTTCGAGTAACGGGCAAACGCTCGGACTCACGTCCGTACGTTCCGAGATCTCTGCGAGGGAAACCTCGCGATACGATCAGAATATCAATACGAATTCGCCGCGGGCTATTCGGTTAGGGAATTTCAACGGGAAGCGATCGGTTCGTTTTTAACGTTGAAAAATCGACAGGTCGAGTGTATCTGTTTCATCGAAACCATGGTCAAAACTGAACCACCAGTCTCGCTCCACTGTAGGTATGGCCCGCCCCTTTCTGGTGTCCACATTGCATTATCCCGCGAGACTGTACTGCAATTTCCTTTATGTTGGTGCAAACGACCCTTGGCTGGAACGTTAAACAAGTTGGGTGTGACTAGAAGTTGGAATCACTGTTGAATATTAATCCACTTCACTGTGTATACTGGCTGTACTTATAGTTAAGGCCATGCAAATTAAAGTTTATATGTTGGAGGGTACTCGATTTCAATTAATTCTCTTTGGTAAATTAACGACGGAGATGAATGTTTAGGCATAGCGAGCAGTAGCGAGGTCTGCACTGCGCATGGCAACAGAAGGTGGCGCCACAACTCGAGTTCTTTGGGAATAGATGATTAGATTTGAGGTTAGGCTGCTGATCTATTTAGTATTGTGGCATTATAACCAAAGACCTCGCAAGAATTTCTATTTCCCATTCACTTCTCCTGAATTAAATTACTTAATTCATTTTTTGGAACAAAGTTGGTTTCTTGAAACAAATGATGATGTAGTTTATCCCAAGTTAGCAAAATGGGAAGCGGGTATACCGGGTGTTTATAAAAATGTGACCCATGTTTTACGAAATATAAAAATGCTTATAATTGCAACACTAACAAGGGAACACCGCGACCCCGGACTCACCGATTCGAATGCAACTTTGTGGGTTTTTAGAGTGACTCAAAACAAGAACAACGGTGTGTTTCATTTGGGCCCTATCGCCCTTAAGGGGGTGAAAACTAACCTCAAAGTCAAATTGGCACTTCCACTTTTTCGCGTATAACTCTCAAAGTACGAGAAACAGAAAAAATATTTCAAACAAAAGTTTAATGGTGCAATAAACGCTGCAAAGTTTGTAGCGCTTATTGCACCATCAAACTTTTGTTTGAAACATTTTTTTCTGTCTGTTATATTTTGAGAGTTATACGCAAAAAAGTGGAAGTGCCAATTTAAATTTGAGGTTAGTTTTCACCCCCTTAAAGGGCGATACTGGCCCAAATGAAACACACCGTTGTTCTTGTTTTGAGTCACTCTGAAAACCCACAAAGTTGCGTTCCAATCGGTGAGTCCAGGTTAGCGGTGTTCCCTTGTAAGCATTATCAGACATTCGCATATACCAACTTTTTTATTATTTTGGTGAGTAGAATCGATCCTGAAAAATGGCCCACATATTTATAAACGCCCTGCATAATACGAAAAGAACGTTTCTCTTTCCAAAGATTTAACAGGCGTATTTAATATATCGTATTATATTATTTTCCGTAATGAGTCCAAGCGAATAAAGCTCCAACCTTCTTTACGCCTCGAGCAGAGTCGATCGATGGGCGTTAAGTTGTACAGAAATCACGAAAGTGCCACTGCACCTCGTTATGATTCTCATTCGTGCAAGTTGATTCGAAGTACGTGCATGCAAAGTACTGAGCTTATGTAAATCTAATTCAACGGAATGTAGGCGAGAATTGAAGACGTTGCCAGTCTTTTATTCCAGCGCAGCGCTGTAGATAAATTCCGTTGAGCACGTTTTTCCTGTCTCTCACGAGACTTTTCTGTGGGGGGCGAGGGAGTTGACACATACGTAATTGTGCCCATAAAAATAATACCGGCCATGCAATCGAATCAAGTTGCCGGATGCGGGGTCACTGCGCCTAAATTGCGCCCGTGGTCTTCCTCTTCTCTGACTCAATTTCCGCGCTAGCCTCGAGGATGCGCCCGCAGTTTTCACGAGGATCGAAGTTCGATATTCAGCTTGAATTGTGTAAGGAACGCGTTATCGAAACGATAATTGGCACAGATAGTCTAGCTTCCAGGGTGAATGCATAGGAAATAGCAGAAGAAATTGGTTTATTTTAATATTTATGTAAAATGTGGAAGTTTTCTTTAGCGAGTGAAGAAAACCGCAATCTCGGGTAATAGTTCACCGTTGCTCTTCATTATTAAATTTACTTGCCCAGGTCGAAGTAAATGTTCAATTTCTTTGAAAATTTTGTCAAAATGTTTCACAGGAATGAAAATTAATTACGTGGCTAGTTGTTTTGTGTTTAATACAGATGTTAATGGTGTGTAGTTCTCGCGAGCAAAGGAGGAGGGGTTGGGAAAGAAGGGGAAGTTGTAATTTCTTCAATTTTGAACGCGGAAACTATACCTATTTAATTATTAGTAGTAACAACATTAATCCTTTCTTATGAATCGCAATGACTGCCTTCAGTTGTAAATTTGTACCATTTATTTTGACATACTGTACGAAAACCTAAACCTACTTATAAACTATTTTCTATTTTAGCTAAATTTCCATTACTCATATTTACCTCCAACTACTGCATATAACATACAGTGGGGACCAAATTGAATCGGACACCCTTTAAATTAGTATAACTTGTTTAAAATTGGTCTTGGATTACTTTACTACTTAGGTAACATGTTTCGCCATTTAAAAAAAAATGCAATTGGTCGGAATAGCGAAGAAAATAGTAAAGATTGCTTTTTCAACATTTTTATCTGAGCCTGTAATAAAAATTTAAAAAATGCCATTTGCAGATTCAAGTAAGTTGTATGCATGCTGAAAATTTCATCGAAATCGGTTAACGTAGGTTATGAGATACAAACAGTACAAACACTTAAAAGTGGCCGACATCACAGTTTTCGACCTAACTGTAATAAACCCGGTAAAACTCCCGGGTAAATCCGAGAGACGCGGTCGGGCCGGAGAGTTGGTCGAGTCGCTATATTTCAGACTCTATGCGTAAAAACGCGTTAAAGTGCAGACCAATTACTTCTCTAGAAGCCAAACAATTGAATGAATAGCGTCACTTCGGTTCCTTCTGTATTTTTCTGGATTTACAGGCTATAAAAGTTAAACTGAGGTTACATTTAACCTCTTTTGTTAAACAACGATGTACAGAATCGTATTTAAAATATACTTCTGAGTTTATTTTCGATTAATGTTTGCGAATCATAAGATAGTAGAGATATCGAGGGACAATGCAGCCAAAGTATTTAGCCATATTAACTCTTCCTCTCAAAACTAACGAGAAGACCATCTCTCGCTGCAGAAAGGAGAGATGGTCGAGTTATGATTTTTTTATTATTTTTATTTATATTTTTATTTTTTATCATTATTTTATTATTATTTATGTTTATTTATTTTATTTATTCACTTTTGTATTCATTTGCCTTGCTAATCGCCGGTAGGTAGTTCGCTTTATCTTTGATGTGTTCTTTAATTGTTTAGCGTAAACAAATTAAATATCAATGAATCTGTAGTTGTATTCACTTATAAATAATTTTATTTTCTTCTTTGTTATTTTTCCATGAATAATTATGTGAGTGGTCTCTGCCAACGACGAAAACCATTTCTCCCGGCACCTCGGGAGAGCTGGTCAGATGTCACGACTTCAGTGTTCAACCCGATTTACAGTAAATATTGTCTTAAAGCAAATATCGACCAGTTTTTTTGAATCAGCATAAAATTCTGATCATATTAGATTTGTTCCGATAAAATAAGTAATATCTGTATTAGTTTTAATAACCATTTTATATTAGGTCGACCGCGTCTCCCGGATTTACCGTAACTGTAATAAGGCTAAAGATTCTTACATATTTCGATGCCTGTCGCTTGTTTCTGCATCAACCGATTTCGATGAAATTTCAGTATGTGTACAACTTACTTGAATCTACAAAATTCATTTTTTGAAATTTTCATTACAGGCTCAGATAAAAAAGTTAAAAAAAACGACCATTTGCTATTTTCTTCGCTGTTCCGACCAATTGCATTTTTTTTTAAAACGACGAAACACCACGTAATAAACTAATCCTTCTAACTTCTCAAAAAAGCTCAAGCCGTTGGGACCAATTTTAAAAAAGCTGTTCTGTTTTAAATAGTATCTGAATACTTTTGGCCCCTTACTGTAGGTGGACTGAGCAATAGTGAAGTCTCCAATGCGCATGCCCAAACAAGCGATGAAAACTGGGTGGAGCTGTCGTTCCCCTGCACTCCACGTCGAGAATTCCGTGGGAATACCGATTATTTTCTCCTACAAACCCCGCTATTGCTAGGTATAACTATAGTGACGTGAAGCTTCTTGTAGAGAAACATTTCCGTATGAAATTCGATCGATCCTAAAATTAAAAGCTAATGGATCAGGCGAGTGGCATTAATATCGATAAAACTCGCCGTATGCAATCGTGTATAGGGATTACTCGTACGAATGGACAAATTCCCAGGGCGAGTAATCATTTAATATTTGTCTAGTTTTCTCCATCGATGCGAAATGATTTATCGTCCAAGTATTGGAAACACTATCGTCTCTTTCGCTCTCTGTAATAAAGGTTCGTTAAACACGAGAAAAGTTTAATACCGATCGAAAAGATTGTGATGATTGTTATTAGTAGTTATTACTAAGTAGTATTAATTGTTATTAGTGGTTTTGACTGTTCCTTCCTTATGGTTATACTCTACTGCTATTACCTCTCGAGCCTTTATCTTCATTGGCAAAGTTTTGATCACGACATATTGCAATCACATAGGAGAATTTCGCCAAGATTTATCTCCGTGATTTATGAAACGCCGTCATTAATGGTCCGCCATTCCTTATCCATGTTTTCTTATTCCGCTTCTTTTTTAGCCGACGCTTATTCATTTTTGCTTGAACACTATCAAGATATCGCTAATCAGCGGCATTTATAATTAAATTCAGTAATAAATAATATCTCAGTTAACAATGTTTAATGGTCATAAATATTCATAGATAAATAGAACGAAAGAAAACTTTGTTTAATTATATTTTGTACCTTTAGAATGATTCTGTATTAATGTAAAATATAATTCGCATAACAAAATGTGTAAACTAATTTATCTTGATAAATAGAATTATTCTTTGCATAAATAATTATATAACAAAATTTATAATACACGTATACATAATCAAAGTACGATCACCTAAGGTTTCCTTCAATTTTTACTATTCATATCTTTTTGCAGAAGAAGTTTAGCAATTCATGACGAACCAGGGGCTATAAACTGAATAGTAGGTATTAGCAAAATGAAGACGACGGTCTTAACGTTTTGCTTCTGAGTATCTTCGTATTATTCTCGTTGTACTCGACATTTGCGGATTAACAAAGCCCGCTAAGGACGATGCTAGCGAGAACAATAGGCGCCGGATTAACGGGCTTCGATGCAGGGCATCCCGCCTCCCTCGCATTAGAAGACGATCAACCGGTGTAAAGAGTAATTAACTATTTTTATTATTTCGCTTTTACCGCCTCTTTGTCATTTATAAAATACACGTGTCTTTTTTACTCTGGATTACATTAGGAAATACAGATTGTAATGTGGTGAATGCTGAATGATGTGTTCAAAATGTAATGAGTGCCAATTTTAATTTAGTCTTTTAATATGTTTGTGTAAATTAACCACTATTTGTGTATTCAAGTATTTAATATTTCAATTGGGCATTTGTTTTGTACTGAAATCTCATTGAGTTTAAAATAGAAGTGTACAATGTTATTGTTGGAAAAATCGACTCCGATCGCGTGCAATTTTCAGGATATTAAATATTAAAATTTTGAAATATGTAGAGGATCGAGTCTTTGATATTTATACGACATTTTGGGATAACACTTTGTGTTGAAAATAATTTTAAAAATGAGAGAATGCTTTTTTAGAATTGCATGCATGTACAATTTTCGTTTACAGGTATAAATAACAATATTCGAAGTTAAATTTTTGGCTTCTAATTTCTTAGTTCCAACCTCGAATCGATTTGAAAATAATACCAGTTAATTTTCAGAAGTGTTCTAGGTAAAATACATTTTTAAAACGTTCTCATTTCAGCCTTCATAGAAATTTACTGAAGTCAACATTGATATTCACATTCCGTCAAGTTTTTAAAAAAAGTAATACTAAAAGTCGAACTCTATTCCTTCCATATCTTTGTATCACTTCTCTTCTTTTCGTTTTACTCTAATTAACATCTGCAACGTAATACAAGTGCATATCCCCGATAACTCACTGAAAAGGAAAAACACGAGCCTATGTTAATTATTCATTAAGCAATGACTTTGAGAAAAAGATTTGGAATTTCCAATACAACCTTGCCTCACCGATATTTCTGGCGATGATATTTTCAAATAAGAATGTACATTAATTCCTCGTACCATATATTTTAATAATATGGAGTGACTTTGAGAAAGTCAAAAATCAAACGAAGCTTTCAGCCTATTCTCAATCGAATACATTTTCACTGAAAAATCTCTCGATATCTTCCATCAAAATAATTCATATCGCATCATGCACTCGTTATTTAATCTTCCTAACCAGTGTAAATGCAAAAATGGTAAATATTCTTCGTATTAATCGTAGACCGAAAGTTTTAGTTCACCGTAACGCTACGAAGAGAGTAAAACACGTCTAGACGCATGCGGACAGTGTATTGATTACTTGCCAATGTAAGAATACAAAAACCAAAAATACTTGGAATTACGATACTGACAACAAATAACGTTAGTAAGCTGTAACAAAAGAAGCAGAAATACAGATGACACAATTTTTTTGGAAACAATTATCAATATTACCAAAGCTTTTTTGTGTAGACGACGTATTCGTTTATGTTCGTTTTTAAATCTGCTTGTTTTTTCGTTTTGTTTCAGTGGCTGGGTTTAGGCATCATGGCGGTGGGTGTGTGGGCATGGACTGAAAAGGACACATTTAACAACTTGTCCCGCCTCACGAATGTTGCCCTCGATCCAGCATTTATTCTCATTCTAGTCGGTGAGTGAGAATTCGTGTTATGTTTTAGTTCGTTTTAATTTTTAAAATCTGTGTGTCCAGACTGAAATTTGAATTTGTTCACGTGCTTCGAGAAAGTACGAAACCACAGACAGTTGACCCTTCTTCAGTTTTATATGATTTCTGGTTTACGACTTGCATAAAAAACATCGCTGTGAGTCATGTGAGTCGTGTGAGTCATTTTGTATCAAAGCACGCTGGATTTAGTTCCATAACTACGAGTATTTGCAGGTAAACCTGAGCTTTACTGTGAGGAATTTTGAAACAAAGTCTCATTGAAATTTTACCACCCCTTTTATAGTTAGTGTACTTTCGACAATCGTAAGCTTAATATTATTATTAAGCGTAATATATTAATAATATTAAGACTAAGCGTAATATTATATAGTTGCCAATATTTGTGGATATTTGGTTAACGATCGATCCAAAATTCACCTTCTTTATTCAGATCGGTGCAAGTAGCAATCTCGAAAAAATCATAACTACTTACAATTAGTGTCCAATGTTATATTTCCATCTGTAAATCAAGTAAAATTTATTTGGTCAACTTTTTACATTCTTAGATTAAACACTGAACTATTACAGATTTTTTTTAGGAACTTTTGGTTATAATAAGTGTGTATTTAATAACAGCAGAAAATTCCTGAACAGAAAATGTTATGATAGAATTTATTGCTGAAATTTCCTTTGTTTGCATCCCTAATTACAAGTAACCCAATATAATCCCCCAATTTTCCAAAAGGAAGATGAAAATTAGGTGTCACGGTTCTCGAGAACCAGTATGGAAACAGAGGATTGAAATGCGGCATCGTTGCAAAATTTCGGCCATCAAACACAGGGCAGGTATCGCTGCACCTCTTCTGCTATCCGATTTTTCGCAAGATAGCAAATTAGAAGTTAGTTGTTAAATAGGGACATAACACATTAAACTTAAGCCGGTGGTCAAATGTAAACTACATAGACTCTATACCATAGCACTCACTATGTACAAACTTTGCTCATAGTTAGTGGTCATTCATTAGCAGAAATTATAATATAGTTTCGTTTTCGTCAATGTACGTGTATAATCCAGTTTCCGCGTTAAGTTTTCAGTAAACATAGTGGACTAAACCCATTCTCGCTAGTTGAGTTCATTTTGGACAGGTGTAGTTGGTACATCACGTGCGAATTCACTGAATAGACGAAACGATACCAAAGCTAATCATGGGTAGTAATGACTGACAAAGGATTATTATATCGTATATTCGTGTATATACATGCAGAGTGGTGGATTTAAAGCTGTACATTTCTGTATCAGTAATAATAACGAGAGTTCCTCAGCTTAACGAGAGAAGCATTGCGGTGGAAGGTTTCTTAAATAGAACCTTATACATATTTTAAAATGCTTGGCGTAATGCGTCAATACAAACGATTAAATTATTGCTACACAATTTTAACGAATACATTTTCCTATTTTTCCTATTTTTTAAAATTCGTCCTTCGAAGAAAGAAATCGTCATAGTTTCCATTCATGACCTCCATCAATTCCGTTCCAATCTCGCTTTAACGGGTCATTAATTTAACAATGAACAAAATATATGGTTCCATGGGAAGAATAGATGATTTTGAGGAATCAATGATAATAAAATGAGGTAAAATGATCCTTCCACTTGCATGTTTCTCTGTTTAGCACTTTGCTAAACTAGGTGTATACAGGGTGTCCCAAAATTACGGGCAATCCGGAACATGCAATACCCCGAAGCAAAAAGACATCGAAAAGTCCTTTACCGTTTTAAGATCCGAGGCTTCGTTCGCGAGATATTAAAAGTCGAATATCAGCGATGAAACTTCCGGGCCGCGCAGTTTAAAGCCAAAACAGCTGAACTCTCGGCTGTAAACTGCGTGTCTGGAGTTCCACCGCTAATATTCAACTGTTAATATCTCGAGAACGAAGCCTCGAATCTCAAAACTGTAAAGGACATTTCGATGCCTTTTTGCATGAAGAATTTGCATGTTTCGGATTGTCCCATTATTTGGGGTCTCTTTATTGTAGATCGCCGAAACAATAAAGTTCAAATCGAACTTCGAGGTTGATTTTTCTTTTCGAAGCAAACGTTCTGAGATTGTTGGACAATACTTTCGATTGCATTCCAAAAAATGTTGACGTGGAAATACGCCAAGTCTTGCAAAGGATAGGAATCTCTCGGCGTGAAAACACGCTGACTTCAGTCAAAGTGTTAAACTTATAAAAGAATTCATGAGCATTTTTTGTTATTATTGGTTCGTATGATCAAACGGTGACGAACACGCGTGTATTGTTTAAATATTCCACTCTATATACGAACCGTAAGTATCTTAAAATTTCTTCTTACTCCCATGACGAGCAATTTTATGATAGAGATTTTAACTAAAAGTAATTATGTAGAAGCGAGAAATGTCTAATATCCATGCACATAATCAGACGTTTTGGTGATTGAACATTACTTTAATAGCGGAGCAGCATGCTCTCATCTTACAGTGTTTCCCTTTACAGGTACTGTAACATTTATCATTGGATTTACGGGGTGTGTCGGTGCACTCAGGGAAAATACGTGCCTCCTAGCTGCAGTAAGTACTTGGGAGCTCAATAAAGTCCTTGTGCATTATTTTAATTGTGTAATAACTTCTCAAACTTCAAACTTTAATCGAGTTTCCGTTTCATTAAGCATTATACCTATGCACCGAAGCGTTCGTCTTCACGCTGGCACAGAAATACAAAACTGCCTTCCAACTTTCTTTTTGCATTTCTTTCTTTTGCAACAGATAAATAAAAACAAGCTGACAGTGAATTTATTGTACGCTCGATTCCATCAACAGTGATGATTTTCTTGAAAATAAAGCCTCGCTCGAAAAATTATTCTCCAATTTAGACTTATTTTAATTCGTATCCACGATTGGCAATTAGATTTACTCGTGCGAAACGAGGTTTGAAATTTAATTATCCCAAAAATGAAGCTTCGTACAAAAATTTTTATTGTATATTTTTTAATTAGTTTACTGACTTTTTCTAATACTTTTTCATGGTAGTACCACCTATCACAAATTACTTTGTTAATGTATTATAATATCTCATTTAAACAAAGTCGACTTAGGAATTTTTTCAAGTTTTCTACCCCATAAAGGTTCGTTTTGAATCGAACATATTATTTTCAATTTCATTTATTAAAATTAAAATGCTTTAAAACGTTGCCCTGTATCCATTTATTTCAGTATGCGATATTTCTGGCGTTACTACTTCTAATGGAGATGACAGCTGGCGTGTTAGGGTTCATCTTCAAAGATTGGGTACGTTGTGCACACACGTACATTTCTTGCTGTACGTGGACCTATCTTTTTCTATCGACAATTTGGTCGTACATTTGATGTAGCGCCACTAAATATAAATAGATATACTGTATAGAATATAAAGTGCCTAAAATCTGTACGAGGAAAGTCAGATATATTTCAAATCAGCATTCGCGGACAGGGTAACCTGGTTTCCATTCATTTAATATTTCATTGCTTGATCGTTAAAACCATGCTGCCTGTGAATTCGTAAATACAATCTGTACCACTTCATAAAGTCGGTCGAAAAGTTTTCAGTAATTCAGCAGTCCGTGACTGAAACAGCTAAAAATACTATTTTACTTCGATATGCAGATAAAGTCACAAGCCACTGGCGGCTTCCAAGCATTCATCATTCATTACAGGGAGGACCCTGATCAACAGAATCTCATCGACTGGATTCAGGAGGATTGGGTACGTATTATACTTCCAACGCTGGAATCATTGAAATTCTCCAATTACAGTGAAAAGCTTGTCGACAAACAAACTTTTAATTGCTTAAAAACACACTGTCACAAGGAACATATTATTTTTACAAATACCTACTTCACAAACGTGATTCGTGTGATCATTTTGTGCAAAGTATTGTTCGTTGCCTATGGATTTTTGCACAGTTTTTATATAGTGCATTCCTACACGACTTTAATCAAAGGGTAAATCAATTTCGGAATTGGCAGAAATATATTGTTATTTGCTTCACTGACGAATTAGAACTGCTGAAGATAGTCGGGAGGTCCTAAACCAGTGGCGACACATAGGACACTGTACTCCTCTCTTTAACAAATGAAAAAGAATAGTAATCTGTAATGCATCTCTGTAATGAGTGACAAAGAACACATTTGATTTCTACATCACCTGAGTGGGTTACAGGTTTGCCAATCTATCTCTGTTAGCTACTGTGCTCTATTAATTCATTAATTAAAAACGTTAACATTTTGTAAAACTACACTAACTTCACTGTAAAACTAATCTTCAAAATGTTCATATTTCCAGAACAAGAATACTAAACGAAATAAAGATTTATAATTTATACTTTGAACGGATTTTAGTTCTTTTATATTTTTTCTTATTTATTTGGTTTTATATAGAGTATATTTTATTTTGTTCTATTTTTGCAATTTCATACATATCAAATAAACTGAAAAATGTTCAAATAAGTATAAACATTTTTTACTATTTTGATTATTTTTTTTTTGTAAAAATTCGAAATCCTTGTTTAACCAGCTTTCTGGAATACTGGAATTCGAAAACCAGTTTTTTTTTCAAAAGTCGATTTTTGTATCTTAATATATGTATAAAGCAGAAAGTGTTTGTATGTTCCTCTGTCGCCTAAAAGCTTTCGAACGATAAACTCAGGGGTCACCAAATGTGTCCCAGCTAATTATACCTACCTAATCCAAATGAATGTGGCTAGTTTCAAGAAATAAATAAAATTTATTTTTTTAAAATTAGAATTTAAATTTCAGGCGAAGGCGAGTAGTAAAGTTAGTAAACCCTACTTTGAGGCTTATGATACTTTTCCTTGCCCATGGGTAGTGGGGAAGACTGCACCCTAGCCAATGGACCGCGATTTCTCCCATCGGGATATTTTTCTGTCATTACGAAACACATATTTGAGGCACTGAGAGTAAAAACCCACATCGAAAAAAATTAAATTTTCTTATTTTATATAATTAGTGCAGCCTATTGAAATACATTATTGCTACTAATGTAATTTTATAAAAAAATGTGGGTTAGTCCGTTTTTGCTCTCAATGCCTCACTTATCCTTAACTGAAAGGTAGCAGATGTTCCATGACCGTGTCATGAACCTTAATAGTAACCCACTGCACCAACATCGATTGCACTTCAAATCGGTGGTAATAACACATCGGGAAAAAACAGCTGAATGAATCGATGCCCCGCTAATGGCCGAAGACAGCGATTGCTCTGTAATTATGGCATTCAGTTTGATTTCTCGTTCGCTGGTTGCAGTCATGAGTGCTGAATCGATTTCAGCGAGGTCTAGGCAGCGCGTGTACATACAGTCGTAGTAGATTTCGTTAATCGATGGTTGGCCAGCCAATTGTGGTTGACGAGATTTCAATAGAAACGGCAGCGTGCCGCCACAATTCCGGGAATCCTATCAGCACTAGAGTTGCACTGCTCCTCTTTGCTCTCCGCTGACTAGTCTCGCGGGATTCGCTTGCTTCCATTTGCAGAAGATTAATGAAATGCTTAATATGTGCCGCAGAAGAGGCACAATAAACTCTGGGAAATTTAAAAGTCAGAAGATTTGATAGATTCAGATTTGAAAAACCTATTTGGGAGACTTTTTTAGAGATTCATAACTGGCAACACAGTGATTCCCAACCTGTGGGTCACAAAATGTTTTCTGGGAGATCGCCACGGTTTTTTTTTAAATATTATTAAAATAGAATTATATTCTGAAATTCCTATTTTTAATCTCTTTTCTTTACCTTATTAAATTTACTCTGCCTTATGGGGGGGGGGGCGGTATACTAAATAGGGATCATGACCCCAAAAAAGTTAGAAAACACTGTTAACACGTTCGCTGCAGATGACGCTATTCGGCGGTTTCACTAGTTTGTATATGTATGTGCGGACGAAGACAAAGAAGCGTTGAAAGAGCACGCGTTACTTATTTTGAGAAAGGTTCAGTGCAGATGTTACTTATAGCCGTTTTTTATTTAATATATAGTATCTTATTTTATTATAAACAGTAAATTAGATAGAGTATAATATTGGGTACTAACAATTTAATAATTAGATAGAAATTAGATCGATCAATCGGGCGATTCGCTCTGTTCTCTCTTGTTGCTCGACGCAGTGAACCGGTCCGAGGACTCACAAATCGGTCCGAGAGGACTTCGGGCTCCACCGACGCAATTACGCGACCTTCGCCCGGCGCGAAATATGAACGATTGCTACAAAATATAATCATTAAGGTGTTTTAAATTATACAAAAATAGTTGAAAAATATATGCCCTCTATATTCAGGTATCCGCAGCGAATGTGTTAACCGGTTAACTGGCAATGTATCATATATGATCAAATGGAATAACTTTTTTGATTTTCAAATGATTTGAATGAAACTTGGTATGTAATGGTTTTTGGGGTCGCTGAATCTGAATTTGGCATTGGAATTGTAAAATTTAATAAGGCAGACTCAAAATGGCCGATCCAAAATGGCTGCCAAATATTAAAATATTATCGGGATTTAGAAAAATTGTATATAGGGATTTTTGGGGTCGCCCATACCCCTGTATACCAAATTTTGTGTGATTCACTTAATTTTTCGATGTTGCCAGTTTGGGCACGAATAGTAAAAAAAGTCGTGCCAGTTAACCGGTTAAGGGCCCAGGCTGAACAGGCTGGCCAGAGTTTTAAGTCATATAGGTGTACCACACAGTAGCGAGGCCTCCAATTGCGCATGCGCAAATGGGGTATGGAGAAGTGGATGGAACTATCGGCCCATCCACTCCGCAACATCAATTCTGTGGGAATAGCAGTGACTATTAGATTCGGGGTTTAGTAGATAGATGATCTAGTATCGAGGCATTACTCCTTCGTTCCTCACATCCGCTTCTAAACTCTTACAGATCTTCTTATCGTTTGGTATGCTTATACACGAAATAATTTATAATTTAAATGTTCGATCTTGTAAACGTTAAAAAGAACTAATTGAGTGACGAACAAAGAGTAGAGACTTATATGTATAAAATCATGGATTCCTTTTTCTCCCGTTTTCATTTCAGAATCAACGTTTGAGTCCCTATAAATTGATATCTGTGACTTTTTACACGTGTGCGCGAAATGCAAATACAATTAACGACAGATATATTAAACATTTTTTATTTATGAAAACTTTTTATTTACTTGGACACTATTTTTTCCCCTTCTATGAAAATTCGTTTCAACGTGTATATATTCAATTATTTATTCGGTTTCACAGTTGCAGTGTTGTGGCATCGAGGGTCCTAAAGATTGGGATCGCAACAATTACTTCAATTGTTCGTCGAGTGACATTGGTTCGAGGGAAGCCTGCGGCGTGCCTTTTAGCTGTTGTAAACGAAAACCAAACGTAATTTCTCCAGTTTCTTAAAACACATCCCTATATATGTATCTTCTATTTTGCCCGCTTTCATATTCAATTCCACCTGTTAGAAATAAATTGCATGCAAGTGTTGCCTGTTCCTCCACACTGTACAAAGTTTCATTATATTTCAGTTTAACATTCGGAATGCACACTCAACTTGTCGATCTTTCCTGAAGTATTTCTTTTGGTGATTCCAGGAAATCATTAAAAACAAGCAGTGTGGCTACGACGTTAGGAAACCTAGCTACGTAAGTAAATCTTGTAAACTTCTCATTGCATTCGACAAACTAGCGATAGCCCTTTACTTGTCGTGTTTGCAAATCTCTTTCTAGAAGTCGTTTTCGATTACCTATACGTCTATAATCATTTGTTTAACGATTTAGAGAAATATTAATAATATTAATATAAACATTATAATAATATGGATAGTATTAATATTAATATTTAGTTCATATTTTCTAAACATTTATTTCACATTTTCTGTATATGTATATAATCATTGAAATCAACATTTTTTTAATATTTGAAAAAAATATTTAACCAATATTTTGTGCTATTAGGGTTTTTCCTTGTTGTACGAAATTATTGCTAGAATCTCATCCGTTTCAAAAAAATATTCCACTTTCAATTGCTATTACTTTATCAATATCCTTTCTTTTACAATTTCATTTATTCATTTCTTCTTTTAACTGTTTCTGCACTTCACTTACTAACACTCGTTGATAAGACGCAGGATACGTTACACCACTTCTCGTGGATACGTGTTTTGGATAAATGGCAAAATTCATTCGACAAAAACGCAGAACGGAATGGTTTGTTAATTTCCGTAGTACCTTCGACCGTGATTAATGCATTTACTACTTGCGAACTGGCAATTCGCAGGGCTAATGTCTTAATACACCGTGAAGAGAACGTGTTTCCGGGCGAGCGAATAATTTGTCTCTGAAGGCGCACTCAATCGCGAGTTCAGATTCGAGATAGGAGTTACAGAGGGTAGTTTTGCACGAGCAATCTGATTACACGTCTACGGGTGGAAGTAAAAACGATCGAGGGCAGGACACTGTGAAACTTTGTTAACCTTTAGAGGGCCGGGCTGGCCACTATAGTGGCCACTGAAAATTTTAAAAATTGAACTTGTTTCTAAGGATTTTTGATATCGCTAATCACAATTCTATGGTCAGAGTATCGAAATTTTGCGCAGAAACAGTGTTGCCAACCTAAACAAACCTAAATGAATAACAGCAGTTCTTTCCTTTGGCGTTACCCAGGGCTAACGACGTGGACGTAGAAAGTTTTGTAGCTCTTTTTTTGTTTTTGGGGTTTTTTGTGTTATTCTTGGATTTGTTTTTTTATTTTTCTGATTTTACTATTTATTATACGAGCTGCAGTCGTGCAACTCATACATTATACAAAATGAATAATGAATGTATCTCTTTGTTGCGATTTTTATCTGTTTGTTCATACTTCTTGTCCTTCCAAATGAAAAAAAAAATTATATGTCGGAAATTCGAATTTACGGTATTGATTGTTTCGTATGGAAATCCTCAAAACAGGATGTTACGCACAATGCAGTGTCACATGTAGAGCATATATAAAGAGTTCGACGTCTAGTTTGTCGTAATGAACACAAAATTGCATCGTCGGTTTTTATCCAGTAATTTTGGAAACTGACGACCTATTAGTCGAGAGGGTTTTGGCAGATGAGAAATGGAGTCATTCGGATCAAGATTCAGTAAAGCCCTTGTAAACGAAATGGAGGAAAGGATACACGTTCATTATTAATTTTGTATAATGCATGGGCATTAGTGCGTTGCACGACTGCAGCTCGGATAATAAATAGTACAATCAGAAAATTAAAAAAACAAATCCAAAAATAACACAAAAACCCCAAAAACAAAAAAAGAGCTACAAAACTATCTTCGTCCACGTCGTTAGTCCTGGGTAACGCCAAAGAAAAGAATAATATATGAATGTAACTGCTGTTATTCATTTAGGCTTGTTTAGATTGGCAACACTGTTTCTGCGTAAAATTTCGATACTCTGGCCTTGGAATCGTGATTAGCGATATCAAAAACCCTTAGAAACATTAAAGTTCCAATTTTAAAAATTCCAGTATATGCCATACCGTTCGCGGTCGGGCTGGCCACTATAGTGGCCACCTAAGAATTTGGATACGTTGCCGGTCATTTTGGTGGTATATATGCATAAATTTTATATAAATAAAATTTACAATTTCAATTAAAAAATCCCGGCCCTCTAAAGGTTAAAGCCCAAAGTCGGGAACTGTAAGATTTTTTTGGTGATGAAACAATTTTTTGGTCGTATACACATAATCGCTTGTAAGTAGTTAAATATTTATATTTATATTTATAGAATGAAGGAATTACGGTGGACTGTGGGACATTAAAATTGGGGAACAAAAATGTGGAAAAATATTTTTTATCAAATGCAGATACCTATAGGGAGTGAAATACATTCGAGCGATTAATGTAGCTCCTTTCAAACTCCATTTCCTCTTCCCGAGTGGACGATATGAGAACATAAAGAAACTATTTTAGCTCGAATTTCAGAATAAAAATTAACTTCGTGGCATATCTTTTAACACAATTCCACTGATCCAGATGAAAATCGTGATCGTAACTTTTTTATACGCTGTACATCGCTGTCACTATATAATAACGAGTTTAAGGGCTCGGAGCCTTATCGGAGAATCTGTCCGCGTTAATTACGTTTTCACCGTGAAACCGTCACCGTTCAACGTTCCCTCTCATTATCATTTTTCTCCCGGAGTTTAGCACGAAATTGAAAAGAATCCCGAAACTTGGTAAAATGGGAAACGTTTTAAGCACGACTTAAATTAATATACCGTTTACACGCGTGAAACGTCAGAAAGGGTAACAGTAGACATGCTCCCTCGCGCGATACTTTGACAAATTCTTTAGCAATTACTGAGGAACCATAACAAAATAGACACGAAGAGAATATGCACCAATCAATACAGCGCAGTTGGGTTTAATTTGCACATACAAGTATTATTATCAAAATTTAAAAAAGACACCTGACAAAAACACGTGCAAACACAGCGAGTCACTGGAAACTAATTGCGAACTTCATAATTATAATTTCAATTAACCCAGAATCATATTTCAAGTGTTTTATGTTACTGCTTCTTCGTGCTATCCAATATTTATTTTCAATTTAATTCTCCCTTTGTTTGTTCGTTTTATTTGCCGTCGAGGGTATCTTATTTATCTTCGAAACGAAAATTGCACGATATGTACGTACCTATAGTGCGAGAAACGTTTGATGTAAGAAGAAAACGTTCAAACGTTTCGCAATGCTGGAGCACATAGTGGCCCTAAGTAGTAAAGTCAAGGTGCCAATGTTTGTTCGCATTTTCGGCACAGTGCAGACACGACAACGTAATTCGACATTTCCGAGGCAAAGGTTTCCGTCACCGTTTTCTTAAATCATATCTGTTTATCCCCGGAAATGCAGACTGGAGAGAGGAGTATATTCGAGAGGGGTTGTCTAAGGGCAGGCGAGGAATGGCTTGAGTTGAATCTCGTACCTGTCGCTGGTACTGTTGTCAGTACTATGGTCCTGCAGGTAGATAGATTGAAACGGAAAAGAAGGAAGGCTTTAAACTTTCTCCTTATACAATACACTGCTGTTTGTCACAGTTCATGGGGCTGCTTTGGCATCGATCGATATCAATCCCTTTCCTGTGTAATATATTTGTGGCTCGTTGAAAGTTAGTGGGGTATCGACGAAACGGTTAACGAATCGGTAAGTCCTTTGCTGATAGTCATTGTAATTTGCAATGGACACAAGAAAAGGACGAACTGCCAGATTCCTTGACAAATGTTTATTTGGCTAATTAGAAAAATTCTAACTGCATTATTGCCGGCGTACCAGATCAAGCTGAATTATTATACTGAGATTGCGCTGCAGTCTCACTTCAGGAAATCAGCTGCACTTTTCGTGTAACTGTACAGGAAATCTTAAAGTTAGGAGACAATCAGTAAAGAAATATGGAAATTTCTTCTGCAAAAAATAAATTGTAAAACGTTAGGGCGCGTGCAGATTGTGGTGCGCTACTGGTTTTGGGGTACCAGAATAATAATCCATTCTGACTAAATAAATAATTTCCTAAGCACACGTGCAATATTATATGCTATGATTATTGCTTAGGTATTATAGAATTTTTACTTCGACGAAGTAAAATTTATTCCTCCAGAAATTTTGTTGGATTTTAATGACAGATTTGAGAAACTGCTTTCCTAATTTCCTTACCTTCAAAAGAAATTATCACAATGCCCACGTGTAACTTTATTCCTTATTTTTGTGTTCTGATTCCACCATTGCAATAGTCATCAGATATTAAAAATCCTCTATACGTGTGATACAAATTTTGGGGATTCATTTCTGACCCTACTGTTAAAATGTCAGATGATCAATCTCGTGGCGGCACATACATATGTACATACACTCACATACTAAAGACACGCATAGGTGCACGTTCACATGCATCGTTAACAATAAATATACCAAGATGCTTATTATTTATTGACGCTTATTAAATATGTTTGTACTGGTGTATATTCTGAGTAATTTTAACAGTGTTTTTGACATCACGTAAGAACAACGAATTCCTTTTATGCATTTGAATATATTTATTATGCAAGCACGTAAACACTAAGACTTTTAACCATACTGAGAAACATTATTTTCGTCATTATAAATCGACGATTAAGAACACTTACACGTGAGCTATTAAACTTGTGCCTTTTTCCACTACAGTTGCACCAAAAGTTGAAGATGCAAGAAGACGAATCGAAATGAAGCCACAATAACGGGTTTTTGCGTTTCTGGCTCAAATACGTATTTAGACTTCTAAATTACAATCCTTCGTTCCTTGGTCTCGCACCAATTTTGGCCCCTGAAGTAACTTGTAGTATACGATGCGACAGTAACAAATGTCAGGAACTAATTGTCAAAACAGCCCTTATTACTTTCATTGCTTCAATAATATTTGTCTGTTGGAGATTGCATTTAATATTTGATTAGGACATTAGTCTCTCGCGAGATTTAGAATAAAAATTTAGAAAATATAGAATAAGTAGTAGAGGAATGTGAAAGAACAAAGAGAAAAGAAGAAGGTATGTTACAGTTAAAATACATTTAAAAACTGTATTGTTAATGGTAAAATATTTGTAAACAAGTTTATACGAATTTTTTGTGTGTGAGTGCGCATACCCGGGATGAACCGCTCAGATTTTAAATACCGCGCCACGGAAGTCGTACCCCTAATTTTTAATTACTTCTAATTGACTAGAGAAATCGTATTGGTCTTGTGAATTAATTATAACTCGAGTACTGCTACGACTAACTCAAACTAGCTAACTTTTGTAAGATTGAGTACTCTTGCTCCTTATTTACTTACGCTCTTTGAACGCTCCCAAAAATAATTGATTACGCTGTCAGGTGACTTCTAACTAATCAACTGATTAATTAAAACCAAATAGCAAGTTGTGTAATGAATAAGTGCTGAGAAATGACTAATACATGAGAGGTCGTTGAATACAGTATGTATTCGCTAAGAGCTCGATTTGGCCTACACTTTAAGAGCGTTCCCTCACCACTTTTGGCTTACTTCTGTCCTGCCGATCTCCTCGGTTGCGAGCTCTTAGCGAATAAATATTGTATTGCTTGGAAATGGTGGCACAGATTAATTAACAGTGTTTTAAAATTAACCCATGTTATAATCCATAACATTTTCCATATTCTTCTATATTTTTCAATGACTCATTTAAATCAATAGTGTCTTCACTGACTGAATATGTCTGAAATACCACTAGCTGCAGAAGGGTCATTTATGAAAAGGTTCTTACGTTGTCCTTGTTTGTATAATAATTAAAAATGTTATAAATATATTGACCTTTATAAGGCGCCAATCAATCATCTTTACTTGCAAGGAAAATATATAACGGGGAGTATAAAGTTCAGATAATGTAACGAAGCAATCGACCGATGTCAAACCAATGTAACCATGAACGTTAAGCCCTCGTCAAAGCGCCACGTATGCATCGCGCTGGCATAATGCAAAGTGTATGACGAGAAAGTTTCAACTTCTGAAATTTATGCATTCTTTATTGTAATGGCGAATACCAAGTGTGATGTCGCATGTAAATGTGACGTGGATGTGTACTCATTCATTAGATGTATCGTCCTATTTATTTACATCTCCCTTGAATTTGCTTCGAGCACATTATAACGATTCGCAATTGCTTACGGCGAATCATCGTAGCTTAGCACCTTGAATAATTTTTTTATTTTTTTTTTTGTAATACAAAAATATATCAAAGGAAGACTATATTGTGGTGAATGATTTGCATCGAACGCTTGAAAGAATTTTTTTTTATAAATCTCACTTTTTAAAATTTTAAAGTAACTTTCACTATTTTAAGTAAAATCTCGGATGTTTTTATTTTGTAAGACTGTGTGATATAAAAATACTAGGTTCTGTGTAATTGTAAGTTGTGCTTTAAATATCTAAAAAATTGTAAGGTTTCTAAATTATTATTTTGTAATATTCGATACAATTTATCAAACAAAATATATTCTTATATCTTTTTATTTTATTAAAAATAAAGGAGTTATTCGAGGTACTAATCTGTATTGAATCACACTGTATATTTGCAAGTTGTATGTACAATATACGTAAGTAACGGTACTAGACGGCTGACTACATAAAAGTAAGTACTTAGGCAAGTTGGAAATGTTAGAAAAGCACACGGAAGTACTAATAAATAACGAATTTTATGTTCGTGTTCCGAACGAATTTCATTCGAATGGTAAGTACTGATTACAATGCAATAACTCAGTTCTGCAATTATACTAAATTATTTCACTCTTTTATTATTCAATAAATCGTGACGATATCTGGCTTGTATGCGCATTAATCTTAATTATGCGTTAGATCTTGATCATAAGTGAATGGGAGTATGTCGAATTGAAAGTGCTCTTCAGATTATGTTTTTGAAATGTTTTGATCTACAAATTCTTCTTCAGAGCGTGAATTAGTGTCACATTAAGATTTAAATTCTTTTGAAATACTAAAGTCGTGACTCCAGTTAACTCAATCTTTTATTCAGCAGGACTACAAATAAATAACTCTTTATTTTACCACGATCTGAATCGACTTGCAATTGGTATACAAAAATGGAGCTAACGCAATACACACAGAGAAAAGTCCTCGATGACCTAGATCATTTTTCCCCTGAAAGGTAAATAGAAACCGTATAAGAATAGACTTCAAGGTCGTGATATCGAATGGTTACACAACGATATCCTTAATGATATCAGACCAGAGAAAATGTGCCCGTAATAAGTGACGGAAAATATCTTCAAACACGATTTTCTTGGCAACAATGTCTTGTTCGAAATAAATTAGATACTCTCAAATCTTCACTTATTTTCAGCGTGCACTATGTTAATCGCCCAGGACGTTTCATTAGGACCATGAGCATAAAAAAATCTGCAATATTAAGTATTAGTATACTACTATTATTACTTAAGAATATTAAGTACTAATATTAAGTACTATTATTATATTTTTTATTACTTAAGTAATATGAAGCACTAATATTAAGTACTGCTATTGTAATATTACTTAAATCATATTAAGTACTAAGGTCGTATTTATAAAAATTGGCTTCAAACACGAAAATCCACAATTTCCCAGAAAAATAGAGTCAACTCACCCAAAATTAAAACTTTTATGTTCGAAGCCATTTTTCACAGAAATGATCAAGTAATGGTACCTAATATTCTAGCATTTCTTTACACTTGCCGGCCCTAATATTTCCAGTCCACTTTCGGGTAAAAGGCGATCGTCGAAATCGTGATCTGCTTTTGTGAGACTTACGAAAGCCTCCACTGGGAGCGTTCTGTGAGCAGTGTGAACGCAACAACCCCATCCGGGCTGCATAGGGAGCGAGGGTGTCGAGAATCGGGGTTAGACAAGGGGATTTTCTCTGCCTGCTTCGTAGAGGTGTGGAAGGGTTAAGAATTCCCCCCTTCATCTGCCACGAAAGGCCGAAGTCTAGTGGCACTTATCAGTTGTTACTCGGTCAACAATTCTGTTTGAACTTTCACTGACAATGGTTATCACCCAAATATTCGTGAGACGCAAGTCTTCGAGCACTCGAGGAAGCTCGGAGCAGAGGTTTGCTTTACACCCCTGTCTTTAAAACACACTTTGAGGGAATCACTCGTTGATTCAATATTCCAAATTTCAAACAATAGGACTCGTATTTCTTACAAGTCCATTTATTTCAGCTCCCAAATGTAGTGTAGGTAGGCGATAACTTGGGTACTCTGGGAAAATTCGATTCGGTAGAACATCCAATGTATTATGTACATTCAAAATTTATGTCAAATTGGTCCCAAAAGGTCCCTTAATACACTAGAACCTTAGAAATCTCATAAGCCCTTTTATAAACGAAATCCTGTTACTACACCTTTTCTTCATCTCTACTTTCTTTTAAACTTTTAAGACACAGTCTAAATTGCCCAATTTTAGGAACGCCGTCCGAAAATTCCCTTACCATTTTGCAAACTGAGCCTCCGTTTCCGAGATAGAAGCAATATAAAATTATGGGTCCGACTTCCAGTACACTCTGTCGTTTAAAGTAGCGAACCACTCTAACTCATAAATTGAATGGAATGAAACCATTATCGAAAAGAATAATGCAATCATGCACAGCGTGCGAAACGTACGATTTTAAGCAAACACGTTCTTTCACTTTCTCCTCTGGCGCGTCACTTTGTGCCCTCATCGGCCCTAACGCTATCTCTAACGAATTATTCATTTCGAACTAACGAACTATGCTTGCGAAGCTCGAGAATGTCTCGGTAAGCGAAAATAGCCGATCGCCTTTGTTTTACAGAACTTTGAAGTTGCCAAAGTGATTTATGAAAAAGGTTGCATTCAAGCTGGGGAGGAATGGGTGGAACGAAATCTTCTTGCAATTGCCACTAGCGCGGTTGGTACAGCATTCGCACAGGTACAATCTGTTAATTTATACACGCCTATTCTGTCACTACATGTTTATCTTGTGAAACCCATATCTTGTAACTTGTAAGTTCCATAGTTTTTTATAATAGCACGTTGGAATGCTTTTGAATACGTGCTGCATATATTAGGTCGGTGGAAAATGTTCGTTTACTGACTAATAAGTATTAGGTGTATGGAAATTTAATTTTTTACGACACCCACTTGCAGACTGCAAGAAATATTTTGGGGCCCCAAACAATTTCTCAGCTGTAAAAAAGAATAACATTTTTTCACGAAATAGTATTGCCAGTTTTGTGTTTAGAGCGTGAAATTCGAGTCAGTTTATAAAATTAAATTAATTTTAATCAAATAAAAATTTTTCGTTCTCATTTTTTTCTTTTTTATTTTCTCTCTTCTTCATTCTTCTCTTTTCTGGGGCCCCTGTACAATCCGGGACCTGCGTATCTTGCACCCACTGTAGCCGGCTCTGCCTACTTTTACTTGTACCAGGAAAGTGGCAAAAAGTCATAGATGGCCAAGAAAAATACTTTGGTTTAAAAAAACATGTAACTAATATATTTTTGCTTTTAATAAAGATTTTGGTTCAATAAAGCGAACGAACTTTTGCACCAACCTAATAAAACGAATGTTTGTTACGTATAAAAATATCGATCTGGATGTAATACTAATTAGCGTTTTAATCAAACGTATGGTTAGTTTGATGCTTAGCAGTTTGAGTAGCATCGGCGTGTTATCACGCCGAGGTATTTCCACCACGTGCACGGTTTCTGCATATTTTCACGTTCATATCTTTTGGAGAGCATCGACAGTTGATGTTAGCTCGAGTGAGTTAAGGGGTTACACCACTTTGGAACGTAAGAAAGGTAGCTCTCTTTAAGTTTTTTTTTTATACAGAAAATGAAAAATCTGTAACAAAACATTTATTGTACAACTATTGAAGCACACGAAAAAATTTTTGTTTCTTTCCTTCAAACAAAATAGCGTCGCTGGGAGCAATAAACCCAACATTTTCACTTTGCACATGAGATGTACTAAAAACTATATAGGAATTTTTTAAAGTAATGTTTTCTGTGAAAATAGTGAATATTTGAAAAAAAGATGTCATTCTTTACCTAAAAATGGAGTATAAAAGTGTCCGTAGCAATATCAGTTTTTAATATATCCTCTCAAATTTTCAAGCGAACTGAATGAATATCGTAGAAGTTATGCTGCGCACCGATTGTGATTATTTGTTGTAATTATTGTTTAAAATAATTTTGGGGCTATAAACTATCATTTAAAGGAAAAACATTTTTTCGATTTTCAAAGTGGTGTAACCTCTTAAACTGAACCTTCTTGGTAGTAGCGATCACACGGAAAGGCCTAATTTGAAAGGGTGTTCTCCCGAAGCTAGCGCCACTCAAAGTGTTAATATGTAATTCTTAGTATGTGAGTGCATTTTGTTTTACTGCAAATTTAGCCCTCGGAAAGATGACGCCATTGACGACCAAACAACAGACCGTGACTGGGTCAGTTTAGGCCCATGCACACCTTTCTTTCTTTTTCTATCCCTCAGGAACGTGATCCTCTTCTTACAGCAAGTGATACGTCGAACTCTAGGTATAGTTTCGAAAGAAATAAATCTATATTTCCGATAGGAGCAATCAATTGTCCGTTAGAAATCCAATATGAACTGTGGAGTTCAGCGAGACTCTTGAGAACTCGGGTCAGAATAGGCCCAGCCACGGTTGTCCGAGGGTTAACTCTATTTTCTCTTCTAACTCGATACGATAGAATAAAAGGTAATTAGTGTATCCTGACGAAATTGTACTCTCGATTATTAAAATCGACGAGTGTCATTTTGGACGCTTTTTATGTACCATGCTTGGTAAATAGACGTTGCATGCAGTTGACTAATCATGAACGTTAATTAAATAAGTTAATTTGTGCGGGCGGACTGATAACAATATCATGTTCGTGATTTTTCTAGATCCGATCATTCCTATCGTTTTACAGATTACGAGACATATCAATCAAATTTCGAGGCACGGATTAACCCCAGATTTCAATCCGATCGACCTGCTTCGATACTCAGCTGAACGATTCTCTTCTCGTTTTCAGATTCTGGGAATCTGCTTCGCCCAAAACCTCCGAGCGGATATATTTGCCCAAAAGGCAAAGTGGCATTGACAATCCAGAGCCCCCACGGCAGTCTAGCATCTCGTATTTATAGATGCTAATCTATCACGTTGACCCAGCTGGAAATCGTCAGAGGTATCGTGAAAAGGTACAGGCCTCCGGCGAAAGAGTCGACACAATTCCGCGTGACAAATGCAGGATCGAAAATGTCCGAGGAACCTTAGCGAAATAAAAATGTCGCCAATTTTTTCTGTCGCTCCACGTGTCAGCAACTTTGAAAAGATCGCGCTTTTTCACGAACATCGTACACGAAAGCTCTCAACTTCCAATTTTGCTTTATCCAATCAATTGGCACGTCATTCGAATGGCAATAGAATTGATATTGCCGTTCTTAAAAATATCCTGACAGTTTGCTGTTGGAAAGTAAATAAGAAGACGTGAAGATCATAATGGTGATGTAAGTGAATGTTTCCTTTCCTCGATCAATTTTCATTTATTACCTATAGTTAATTTGAATAGAAACAAATTCGGGGTAGGTACTTTCGAAATATATCTCTTCAGACTTCTAGTTTAGAGGCTAGCAATGGCTCCTGGCGAAGGATTACAAATGTAGAAGGATGGTTACTTAAAAAAGGCACCCTTTTCCCTCTGCATTATTTCTTCTAGCGCAAAACATTGCTAGCCTCAGTACATGAGGAATTTAGTAGAACGCAATAAAACAGTGCTGTCCACGTTTCAAGTTCCTTTATGTCATATTGTAGGTGGAGCAGATATGGCGAATCCTTGATGCACACTTAAGTGGCATGCAAATACAGAAATGCAAACCAAGAAATGTGTTTTTTGCTACTCGCTATAGGGCCCCACAAGGCCAAAGCCTATCCACCTTAGTGTGTCTAAGGCATTAATGTAAAATATTCAAAAGCTGTGCTGAATGTACCCTTGGACTATTAAAATGGACCTTGGGCATCTGGTACTCAAGAATTGTACCATTTTCAGTTCTTGCTGTTGTTACTACTTCATTACATCCATTCCACCTATAATTACAATAACATTGGGAATGGAAAATCTCAAAATTTTTTAACTCAGACTGGATAGCACTGTATTAAAACTATTCAAAACGTTTCAAGTCGCACACAAAACATGCCAAAATAGAAGAAACCACGTATTATAATGTTCATTTAAATTCTATTGCTACATTTAACTTTACCTCGAAATGGCACCCTGCCTTCCATTTATTCCCTTCAATTTCATCGTATAATCATACACTACCTCTTCCAAGAATGATAAACAATTTAGAAGAGAAGAAGACACATGTACTATTTCCAACAGCAAAACATCAAGAAACTTTCAACTTATCAAGCCTGAACTCGATCGTTCAGTGAAGTTGACATAGTTCGTGTATGTAAAATGAGAAAGTCGATCGGTTGAAAGGCACGCAGATCGAGGAGAAGCGATGAAAACGCCGCAATAACGGCTGTCCAGCTTACGGGGATCAGTGTGTCGAGACATTAAAGTCAATTGACGTGATGTCGTGGGGGCGCGGTGGCCAGGACTGGCTTCATCGCACAGCGAATTCTCGTGACGCCGTCACAAGAGTGGAAACTACGTAACACATAAGTACACAATAACTTTCCGTTGCTCCAATTGGTTGTTAAAACGGTTTGCTGCGGCCGTTCCAAGCATATTGATCCTCTGTTGCTCGTCGCCATGTTCCCTTCATCGACAGGCCAGGTGTCTGCCGTGACGTGTCTACTGTTGTCACATAACCGGGGAGCTGATAAGCACAGTAGCTAGGTACTGCGAGTCCGAGAGGCAGCGGATTCTTCGACAGTGTTAACGATAGAGGGCACGTTAACGACTGCCTTTACCTTGCTCGTTTTCTAATAAATTGTGCAAATGTGGATGTACGTTGAGGCACGTGGCACACGTGGCGATTCGTGATGGTGTACTGCATTGCTCTTCTAGATACTGTCGATCTCTTCAGCATTTACGTTCACGGTCTCAGGTGCCTGTGAACTGAGATTATTTACGGAAATTAGTGTTTTATGTATTCGCGGTTTTAATTACTGCGGTGAGCCTGGGGGTGCATTTAGTAGGGGGGTGTTGTATACGTACGGATATTAGAAATTCTTTGTAATAAGTCATTCGCGTCAGACTCGTGTATTACTTTTTATTTAAAATTAAGGAGAAAATGGAGTATAACTTTTTTGCTATTGGAAAAAGCATTGACTTAAATACGAGAGGATGTAATGAATGTTTTAACTCCTCGTCTTTCGAGTGCAGTGTTTCAGTAATGAGTCTATGAATCTAGGGAATAAGTATGAAAAGAGGGTCCAGATATTTGGGGGTATCTTCCAAGTTGATCTTTCGTTCAGTCGGATAGTAATTATTCAAATTGGTCTATTGTATCTACTTGGTTTCTCGTCCTTTTACTCTATCGACGAATAAATCGAGGACACATCGATATGATCTGGGGAGCAGTGTGAATGTACTAGCTCGCTAAGTCTGCTTCTTGGAGAACATTAAATTCATTGTGTTCTGCACTTACAAGGGAACATATCGAACCCGCGCACGCCGATTTTGACGAGACTGCAGATTTTCAGAGTAGTAAATTTTCCAAAAACTGAGCAGAGGGCTGGATTCGTCTTTAAAAACTCAGACTTAAAAAGAATTGTTCTACGCCTAATAGTTCTCGATATATTTCAGAAAATATGTTTTCGACCCCCAACTTTAGGCTGCTTTCACCCCTTCAATATAGACGATTGCCGATAACAAAAAATACGAGACAAATATTTTTCGCTATTCTGCAAATCTGCAGTCTCATCAAAATCGGCGTGTGCAGGTTCGATATGTTCCCTTCTTAGAAAAATAAACTCACTCATAAACTCACATAGAAAAATATGTATCCACAGACGTACCAAACGGAGATATATTTTTGAATTTCTGTTTCCTACGAGAACGATGAAATAAAACGCATGTATAAAGTTTCTTGTGTAAAACGAGTAGCCTAAGATAGCACTGAAGCAATAGCTATAATTAAGACTAGTAGAATCAATTTCAAATATTAACTTCAAATGTTTCTAGCTACGTAATATCCATTTCATTTTTCTCAGTCACGATGAATATATGTTATCCTAAGTATTTGACTGCGGTGGTAATACAAAAAGCAATAAGAACACTGCTTCCTTTATATTTGTAACGAATTATTTTAAACAGAAAGGTATCATAAATTATAATACTCCTAGAAGCAATTTAAACAAATTAGGCAATCATTAACGGGTTTTAATTAATACATTCCTTAAATAAATGACATGCTCCTATTTCGAGCGAAATATATTTATAAAAACTACTGCTAAAAATAAGGAAGAAAATGGACACTGTGAGAATGACAATCATACCGACATCTGAAACGATAATTTATATTACGTTCTATGTTGTAATAACATCATCCCTTTTCGGTAGTCTGAGCGTCAACAGCGTGCATTTTTATTTTAGTAAATTGAAATACCGCAACGAAGCGTATTTCTCACGCGTGTTCCAATTAGAACTGATTTCACTCGCGAAATGTAGTGATTCTAGTCCGTCCGTTTGGTACATCAATTTCGGATATAAATTTAATACTTCGCTGTCTTAGTCAATGGAATTTCTTTCGAAGAATTTATTTGTTAATCCGTCTCCTGCAGTGAGAAAGTGAGAGACGAGGATATAAATAAAAAGAAAAAAGGGTGAAGAAATATTTTCGCGTTTAATCACACCTTGTTTGTAACTCTATATCTATCTACTAAGCGAGAGAAAAAGAAACGTTCCAAGTTCGAACCTCGTTGGCGTATTTAACTTGTCTGAACATTACCGAAGAAACAACTACGTGAAAGTATCGAGTTCAAACTAGTGATAGGACATAAAGGTAACAGAGCGCGGCTGGATCGCGAGTACGCAAAATGTTTTCAGTTTCGACGAGAATGTTGTCTTGTAAAACGGAACTCCATAGGATACGTATGATCCTTATTTTCTCAATGTTTCTCGATGAAATAGTTTTTATATGAACGTATAAATATATATGTATATCGCTGGCGCCGAGTCGTCGCGAAAGAAGCAAGTATTATAGGCGTGCCGAGCAGTAGTGCGCATGCCCGAGCAGAAGATGGAAGAGTGGGAATGTAGCGATGACTAGTTTCGAAGTTTGATAGACGCTGTAGTATCGAAGCATTGTTGGCGAGCGGCTGGCAGCCAAAGGTCTCTTTGAAGGCTTCAAAGGCTTCAAAGGCTTCTTTGTTTTAAATACCCTCGTGTTAATTTCTCCTACAAAAAATGGCACCATTGCTCGGCATATCTATGTACGATATTGTCCGCTCTAATTCGGGTATGCATGCGAAAGCTTGAATATTTTATACTATTAACTCTTGTGTTCCGATTCACTATAAGCGAAAGATTTCTAGGAAATTCTCGACGAGGCTCGCTGCCTTTTACTAGATAGATCAATCGAAGGAATGTATTTAATCAAACGACAACTAAATGAAGATTATTGTCGTTATTCACTGGTAGAACATTCGTTCTTTAATATGGATCACTTCGATTATCTTATCTACTGCGAAGGAGTTTCCACTATAATACCATGGTGTTAATGCGTGATATTAATGAATCATAAATCTTTCGGGAGAATTAAGTTGAACGCAATTAATTAACATAACGATTATAGTTTCTCACACATTATAAGTGTAACAGAATTGGATTTAGCAGACACCTTTGAAAACTTTAAAGTGAACGAAACCATGGAAGCGCGTAATGCCCAGTGGCGAATTTAAGAAAAAACACCCAGGTGACAAACGTTCTGAGGGGCCCATTTTTCGGGAAAATGAAGAGGTAGTTTACTACAAACGGGCCGGGTGTAGTAGTGCGAAAAAAATGTGGTGTTTGGATACCTATACCTAATCGTATTTTTTTTTTGGATATGGGCCTCTGGAGGGGGGGGGCATCTTGGGCAGGGGCCCAGGCGCCAACTGCTCATCAACCGCCCTGTTAAATCCGCCACTGGTAATACTTGCTCATTTTTCCACGCGTTTATACTTACCTGCGTTTTAGGTATCTTCTCCTTGATCCGTCATTTGATGATCACATACATAAGTTCATGCCTCAACACTGCCATTTTCTCAATTCCTTACTATGAAAACTGTACTAAAGGAAATAATTATATTTTTAGAACTCTGCTAAGTCCGATTAACTAAAACTTTATACCGTTCGATTAACTTATTTTGCTAACCTGATCCGATATTCTCGACAAGCTCGCAGCTTGAAAAAGAATATATGGATCACGTAACAAGTGTATCTATATTTATATCTCAAACGCATAGTATTACACGTATACCAAGCAACTAGTGAGATCTCCAACGCGCATGCGCAACGAGGGCAGTGGTAGATTGAAGGGAAAAGGCCCAGGCGGCACTGGGACACCCACACTACACAATAGAATTACAAATAAATAGAAAAAAACTTATAGTGTTTGGATAAAGTCATATTTTTTTTTAGAAGATGGGGCCCTGTGGAGGCCTTTTGGGCAGGGGCCCAGGCGGCAACTGCTCATCGGCCGCCTGTTAAATCCACCACTAAACTACATAGAGACCTCACTATTGCACGGTGCATCTGCAATACCTTACATTTAAAAGTTAATTCGATCGATGTACGTATTTGTCCAAGGCTCTGTATCGCACCCTTAATTTCTTACATTCTCTTATTGTCAAACATGGTGTACGTTGACCATGGCGTTATGTTTCCTTCCAATGGAGTGTTAGAATTTTAGAAAAGTGGAGTCGATTTACTCGGTAGGTTTTAACTATGCGTACAAAGTGCGCCAGCAAGACGAAACAAGGTTTTCCACGCAGGCATATTTTATCCGTAAAAAAAACTTTCATGGAATCGATTGTGGATATTTGATTCGGACCATAACGTACAATCGGAAGCAGGCGTTCGAATAGAATAAATTGAATTTTTATAACTAACTATTACCACGCTCACGTTGTAAATACGCCTGTATCTGCCGAGCTGTATTGTGTAAATGAATATGTTCTTCATTTCAGTGAAATGAATGTACTCCCAACTTGATATACTATCAAAATACATAAATGTTACGACGCACGAGTGATTACTAGATTTATACTAACAAGTATAAGGCGTACACGAAGCTCGCGTGCGAATCAAGCACAATATTTTCAATGGAACTTTAATGTAAAACGGAAGTATACTTCATACGTTAGCCCCTAGTGCAATTGGAAATTAACGCGATACGATAGTTTGATATATTTTGTTGCTTAAGGATTAGTTGTCAAGTTCTTGAACATGGTACAGTAAAATCTACATTATGTCCGAACTTCCGTTACCCCAGTGCTCTGCTATTCGAACATTTTATCTATTATCCAAAAAGGGATGATAGATTTCCAAATGGGAAATCCTTGATATTTTTTAAGGTGGTCGATATTGTGTATTATGCATTTACACTTCTAATACTAATATTTATGTTATCTTTAGTAACGTTCAGAATGGCCAGTCAACAATGATCGTTCTATTTACAGAGACTTCTGTTATACTATTTCGGATAATGATGGTTTTACTGTATTATTTAATACAGAATTTTACGATAAAACTATACTCATGTGATTAATGGTTGCCAATGACGTACAACATGCCGTTTTCGTACGCTTTACAATTATTTTACCATTAAATTTCGTTGTAATAAAGAAGACATCGTTTATAAGTTTTCTTCATTTATTGTGATTTTATTTCTCAAAAATTCGTTACATCTTTCAGTTAATCGGCTGAACTTCCGTGCCCCAGTTTAATAAACATCAACGCTTTTGGTTCTCAGGTATGTTTTCAGTGGCAGATTTAACAGGGTGGCCGATGAGCAGTTGCCGCCTTGGCCTCTACCCAGAAGGCCCTCCAGGGCCCACATCCTTAAAAAAATTATAATTCTATCTAAACTATATTTTTTCTGTACTACTACACTGAAACCGTTTTTTGTAAACTACCTCTTCATTTTCCAGAAAAAATGGGCCCCCTAGGGCCCCATCCTTAAAAAAAATTGATTTTATGAAACTTATAATCTTTATATCTTTTTTCAGTACTACTACCCATAACCCGCTTTTAGTAAACTACCTCTTCATTTTCCCGAAAAATGGGCCCCCAGAACGTTTGTCACCGGGGCCTTTTTTCTTAAATCCGCCACTGTATGTTTTAATATTTTTTCCTCATTACACGATATACTAAATTATATTTCTCATTATCTGTTTATGTTACAGAAAGAGCTTATATTCTATTTCTAATTTTCAATCCTTAAAAACACATTAAAATATCGAAAAAATATCAGCGTTTTCAACTCGTACATATAATATATAATTATAATTTCCTGCAACTGTGTAATTTCTCTGTCGATAGAAATTGATGTACAAAACATTACAATTGTTCGTTACTAGTAAATTTTTCTTTTCGTATTTTCATAAGTCTCAATCACCCCTTGGAGGGGAAGCACCCTTTTCAAGGTCATGTAAATATTCTATATGTACATACTTGTAAAGAAACGGCCAAGATAGTCGAATTTAGGCTACTTGTCCAATACAAATGAAGTGAACAAAGTGGCTACTGTGTATGATAATGATGTGTTGCCGAATGATCAGCCACGCTTAGGATGTGTATGTGAAAAATGAAAACCGATTTATTGTAATCGTGCAACTACTATTACACCTGTATTAGTATCGATGTCGGACGAAACAAATAAATTTTCGTGCCAAAGGATCGTTTACAAAATCGGTTGTAAATTTCTGTTTCATTATGGATTTATGTAGAAATGTGACTTTTTGTGACACGATTCGATCGTGGTGCCATTCTAAACATGATTGCCTCTACCTTTTAAAACAAAAGAAATTTGTAACATCTATCATGTTTTAGTAAACGTAATAAAAGATAAAATGTTCCAAGTACAGACTTAACTGCCCTTATAAATCCATAACAGCTAACTACTTTCACTCTAATTATCTTACTTAGAAAGATCGATAATAGCAATAATGCTTTGTCAAGAAATTGATTAATTAATTGTTAAGTGTACAGATATTATATCACATCTCGCGCCATAGAAGATTTTATTAAAAAGTATTTGTAAAAAGCAGAATGATATTTTATCTCTAGCTAGAGGCAAAAAGATTAATGCATTTTCTTGAATCGAAGGGTGTTTCATTGTGTAATGCACATATTTTGCATGGTTGTATGTATGAACAGAACAGAAGAACTGAAAAAAAGATGTTAACGTTATAGCTATCCATGATTATTTAATAATCATTAGATATTTTAACATCAAACTGTTTTAGTAAGAGATCATATAATATATCGTGACGTGCCATTACTCCATTCCATGTGTTTTTCTTATAATTGGCTGTTTCACGAAATTATTGTACGACTATACACTTGTGTAATATGAGTAAGTAGCACATATTCCTAAGTGTAATCATTATTGTGATTGAAATGTAAATACGACTATATACCTTTCCCGAAATAGCTAAGAGATTACTGTAATGTTTTTATGAAAAAATTAATATTTATACTCATCTGCACACGATGAATAAATAAAAATTACAATAATTACAATTTTCGCAATTCTATAAATAGTTTTTTGCAATTTTGCAAACTGTGTCCAATTATTTATTCTTGTTTTACTTATTCTGAGCTAGCTTACAATTATTAATTCCTCTTCCCCGTTTATATGCGAACAGTTGGCTTCAACTAGCACGCATAGATCGAGGATTATGACATTTTGTCAATATTTGAAGAGTCCTTGTAGGAAACATTGTAAGTGGCAACATTAAAATTTTGTTTTTTTATCGAAAAGTGTTCTAGGTGCCAATGGTAATACTATAGTGTAGGAATTTGATTTTTGGCACTTCCAGTGTTTTCTACAAGAACTCTTCATTTGTAAAAGTCCATCGCTGTTTTGCTAAAAGATTTTAATATTCAGTTATTATACTCAAGTTATTTTATCTAAATCCATTTAAAAATGTATTCTTTATCATTGAATTTCACTTCATATTCGCGCGCCACGTCGACTTTCTTATTTAACGTTCTGCAAGTATGTAAACGAACTATTTGCAGGGGTTACAAATGCATTCAATTTTAGACTCTCTAATTACATCGTACTTTTTATGTGTACACACATTCTTCAATAAAATGAATTAACCAGGAAAAGGGAAGATTTAGAAACTTCCAGTAACTTGGTTTTCTTACACCAAAAGGTATATATGTACATATGTATATAGGTAGATGTGTACTTGGGTACAGGTGTACTGAAATTAGAAACTTGAGAAATTAGAGTATAATTAAAAAAAAAATTAAAACCGCCGCAATCGGATTTGAACTCCCGACCTTCTGATTGCGACTCATCCGCTCGGGTTTCGGCAATGTGAATTGTATCCCACCTCTAGGGCCGGTGCGAGGATGATTGGCGCCCTTATGCAAGAAAATGTTTGGCGCCCCCAAATTATTGCACCTGATTTCAATTTAATATGTTTTGTCTTTTCGAGGTACAATAAAGAGAGAATTACATTTACATTTTGTTTATGTGGGAGTTGAATTCCTTTATTATTAAGCGTGCGATATACAGGGCCGTCTTAACAAATTTGAGCGCCCTGGGCTAAACAATTTTGGCGCCCAGGGTGCAATTTCTTCGCAATCGGTGCAAGGCAGTACATCATAACCCCGGGTCTCCACCAAGGCAAACACGAACAAAAACAATGCCCGGGATCGAATTTTTTGTCTCCAAAATTGAAGAGAAAAAAGCATTTTAACAATATATTTTATTCTTAAGCGCCCTTGGACCACGTGCGCCCCGGGGCTATAGCCCATTTAGCCCATTGGTAAAGGTGGCCCTGGCGATATAGTTTTTTAGCGCCCCCTTTATAACTTGTATAATTAGTTCCGCCGGCCCTGCCCACGTCCACGATTCTGGCATCACTGGACCACGAGGCCTAGGTGCCATCGGGCAAGCTGACATCCAGTCAGAACCGTCTTTTGGCATGGGTACACTGGGCAGTCGCCAGGTGCCCCGTGATGACAGAGGCCCCCAAATACAATACATTTTTATTCCCATGGGTGGGCAGGGGCCCACAATGCCCAATTTGCCCCAGGGCCTACAATGCTGTTAAGACGGCTCTGCATCCAGTCGTTCGCTGTCAGTAGGTGGAAACCATGGACATAGGAATATAGGGATGTAGCAATGACTGAGGGGGGTGAACAGGGGGATAGCGCAAGTGCATTCTTATTCTCATCGAATAAGTGAGTCAGAAGCAGTGTGAAAGGCAGTGAAAGAGTCAGGAGCGTCAGTGGATTATAGCATATTTGAGAAAGAAAGAGATATATATTTGTTTTTACAATGCCACTGTGCATTGTAAAAAGTTGTAAATATCGTACGGCAAGTATTTAATAAGCTCATCTTATTTAAGGGCCAATGAATGTACGTGTAATAAATAATAAAATTGATAAAAAGAAATTGTGTTATGAAAATGATTGATAATATACCCTAATCTCTTTTTTATGCAATAGATATTGACAGTTTTATAATTTATTAAAGTATGAATGACCAATATTTAGGTAATTAGATTTTGTATAATAAAAATTTTAATATTGCATTATAAAACTATGACCAATATTTAACTCTACGATGGTAAGTTATATGTTGTTGCAAAATTCGTTAAATCACATTCTTAAGTGCAGAAAAGTGAAAGAAAACCTTGTAGTTATATCTACCTATTTCTAAATAGTCATGTTTTATTTATTTACAGATCTCATAAAATAATAATGCAAACCGTACTGAATTCATTGCGCAGTTGCAAAATTAAATATCAAACGAAAACAATAAAGATTTTTTATATCTACAGATTCAAACTTTTAACCATTTAATTCTGACATCTCGATCACCATTAACATTTCAGTATGTTGATTTATAAATAAAACATTTTGTTTCTGTTTTACTGAAAATATTCTATCGTACATTTATAATTGTAAAGAAACTGAAGGTTTCATCTTGAAATTTCGCGCATTTAGGCTAAAAGCAATCACCAATGCGGCACCGGAGTACATACCACGTCACCGTGTCCCCCGCTCCTCAAAGCTGCTTCACTCCGTTCGCCAAAAGTCGCAACTATTAATCCGTTCCTATTGGGAAACCTAGTGGAGACGTGGCTTAGATTTCAGCGCTGTGGTGGTAAGTTGGCACACTATTGGAAGTAGGTCCGGATCCCACCAAACATTCCGAATAAGTATTTATTAATCGAATAATTAAAAATTTAGTGTTCAAAAATTTAAAAAACGCCTGTTTTTCACAACATGTCTATTATAAACACTGATAATCATATGGACTTGGACGGATTTCGACCTACTTTCAGTAGTTCAATTTTCTGTCACTTAAGCATTTGCTTAAGAATAAGTAGCGACACAGCCGACTCTACTACTAGCCGTGCTATACAACGTGGCAACACCGCTCATGTGCCGATCGGGAGTCCTATTTTCAATAGTGGAGTTTTGTATTCAGCATTATAATTAACGTTATTTTGCGGTATAAAATTATACAAATATACAGTTTTTTGATTAATTATGTATAAGGAATACGTAAATATCATAACTATAGTAAGTAGAAGTAATACAGAAGTATATTAATATTTATAAATGTGGTATATATTTTGTGGACTCTCGGAATAGTTTTGTGTTGTAATGCATTATATTTGAATTATTTACAGAGATTTCAAGAAAATAGAAGTGTGAAACAAATTAAAACCATCTTTGGACCATATTGAAGGATTTAAAAATTGATAAAGGTATGTATAAGTTAATAGAGATCTGAAATATGTGTAGACAAAATTATTGCTACGAAGCCAAACAGGTTAAGTGCCCGTGGAAAAGAGGTTAGCATAATTAGCTATTGAAAGGAACAGTTATGCAGTTAAATATAAAATCGTGTTAGAGGAAAGTATTATAATTGTGGAAAATTTTCTCACCACCCTACGGGTATTTACCATGGTGCTTTACCTTTTTTTTTTATTATAATGGGTTAACTTACATAAAATATGTTTATGATTTTCAGATTGCAAATGTTGAGATTCCAAATTACCATCACCTACTATGGCTTACATTATTGCATATACATGAATAAATGAGGTTCTGACTTCTTCAGTGGGAACAGAAAGGACCCCTCTTTGTAAGTGATTAAAATATACATCACCTACAGTTTTACCGTTATCATCCACAATTAATAATCGACATATATCGCAATTTAATTTTTTAGAATGGGACCCATAACTGGATATGTAAATTTAAATGGAACCATCTACAACCGGAAGAATATTTTGTTGGTGTTCAATTTTTACAAGGTATAGCAACCATTTATTTTTTCGGTAATTCCTCATCTTTGAGGAATAAAAATATAGAATTATAATTATTATCTTTCAAAGTACCCTTATAATTTCCCTTACAATTTTTGGCAGGAAGACATGAATTCAGTATGGTAGAAGAAAAGGAAGGAAGAGTAAAAATAAGCGACGCAGAGGAATGTCAACTATGCAACATGGGAAGAAGGGAGACTCTAAAGCATGTTCTGCCTGTATGTCCCCCAATATCAACAAAGGCATGCACAAAAAGTTAGGGAAAAAGAGTTCCCTGAAGTATTAAATATTAGGAACATCGAGGAAGCATAGAATATGTTTTATTTTGTATAGACAGTAAAAAAATAAGTAAACCAGCACTAATTGAAATGTAATAAGAGTATAAATAATATATAAAGTATAGATGTGAGGCTTAAGTATAATATACCAGAGATACAAGTGAGGATGTAGATGTGAGAACCAAACAATCTCCTTTGTAATAGGCTGTGAGCCTGTAGTACAAATAAACATTATTATTATTATTAATTTCACTTGCTATTAATTTCCCTTAATGAATACGTGAAATTTGTAAAAAAATTTATGTAAAATAAAGTGTCCAAAAATGCTACAGATTGTATTAAATAAATGTGCTACACACAAAAATAAAAATCTGTAGGGTTAATATAAATAAATAAAACACCTGGATTATTGCTCCGTTTCTGATATTTAGAGGACTTCAGTACTACATTAATATAAACATTTAAAAGATAGACGGGAAACCGAAAGGCCGGTAGAGGGAGACTGTGTAACCAGGAGGCCAGTGAGAGGCTGATACGGTAGGTATATATATACACATATATATCGAAGCCGGACTCTCGCGGTGTTGCCATTTTGCCTTCAGCACGGCTAGTACTAGAGTCGGCTGTGGTAGCGACTATGAATATCGGCATAAGTTTCCCAATATTCCTATGTCCATGATTTCCACCAGGGATCGGCCGGCTCCAGCTATCGCTGATGGAGGGGGAAACACCTACAGGAGCGGTGGTTATGTGTGCATGAACTGTGCCTGCCGGCGTCAGTCACGCACACATAACCACCGCTCCTGTAGGTGTTTCCCCCTCCATCAGCGGTAGCTGGAGCCCGCCGATCCCTGGTTTCCACCCACTGGTGCTAGCCCAGCATCGTTGCAGACGGTGCTCATTCATCACCATTCCCGACGGTGCTCACTCAGTACCGTTCCCAACCGTTCTCAACGGTGCAGACATCTTTCCGTGTGGTGTAAGGACTTGTTGATGCCAGTTTACGACAGTTCACGAATTACCAGTGCTCACGCGTAGATGTGTGACTTATGGTTTCTTCTATATAAGTCTCGTCGAACCAAATATTCATAAAATTCACGTGAACTGATATAAAAATAAAGCTAACCCCACAAACTCTTCTCTAAATACAAATCAACAATTCGCTACAAAAATGGGTGGGGGAGATTTGGTAAGTTTAATTACAAGCCACTGTGTTGCATAAACAAAACTGCATGGTGTATTCATTTGAGAAAATTAACTTTTCGCTAAGGCAGAATTTGAAGAAATCGTGGCACCCGTCAACAATGAAAAATATAGAGAAAGTATGGAAAGCGGAGCAACAGCAGAGTCAAGAAAGGAAGAAGATAGCAGAACTGCAGAGAGAAATAGAGATGGAGAAAGACAGGGAGGATATGAAAAAGTATGCAATGGACCAAGGTGTGATAGAGAAAAAGGATGACAAGAAATTGGATTGGATGTACAAAGGACCAAATAAGTTGGTTAACAGAGAAGACTATTTACTTGGACGTCCGATTGATAAATCTTTCGAACAAATTGTTCAAGCAGAAAAGGATACCGAATTAAATCGTGCGCCTAGGAATCATGTTGAACATGGTGCTTATGTTATAATCTGCGCATACATATGCAGCATTATAATCTATGTATAGTAACTAACAATTGATATGCATTTTGGCTTCGTACGTGACTTACTTATAATTTCAGAATGTATTCCACCATCTTTACGTTTCTTTTCTGGTAACGAGCAAGTAGACTTAGCGAGAAAGATGCAAGAAGATCCTCTGTATGCCATAAAGAAGAAGGAAATGGAAACTAGGAGCCAATTGTTGAAAAATCCTGTTAAGTTGAAGCAGCTAAGACAGTTGGTAAGTAAACCTTAATATCTGTCATTAACGAACCTTGTTATTTCATTAATAATTTGTAATTTATGTTCAGTTGGAGCAACAATCGAAGAAAAGCAAAAGCGAGAAGAAACAGAGGAAAAGGAAGAAACATAAGCAGAACCTAGATAGCGACGACGAAACACGATTGGATATGCTGCTGGCCGTAAAGTACAAGAAGCTGAAAGAGAAAATGAACAATAAGGACTTAATAAAGTCAATGAAGAAGTCCAAACATAAACGAAAGAAGTCAAGAAAAGAGAGCGATAGTTCCAGTAGCGAATCGGAAAGCAGCAGCGAAGAGAGTTCGAGCGAAGAAGATACAGAGAAACATAAAAAGAAACATAGAAGTAAAAGTAAGGAGAATAATGATGAAATTAAGAAGCATAGGAAAGAAGAATATATAAAGAAAGTTAAAAGAGAATACAAACAGCAAAAGATGTCTGAGAAACATGCAAGGGATCGTAGTTTCAGCAGAGAAAGGAGCAATCCTTCGATTCATAGAAAGCGCAGCAGAATAGATACAAAAGATATATATAAGAATAAAGACAAAGAGTTTCGTTCGCAAAATCCTCAAGACAGACAAAATGATTTTCCTAGAAGTAGCTACAGTAAGAGAAACCCTTCAAACAGATTACACCATAAAGACACAATCCATTCTAAATCATTTTCCGATGTTGCCCAAGGCCAACATAAAGAACAAGATCGAGGTAGAGATAAGTGGAAGAAGAAGCATCTTACGGAAGAAGAGAAAGAGAAACGTAGGAGAGAAATGATAGCAAACGCATCATGGAGAGACACAGAACGAGAGAGGAATGTAAAAAGGTACCGCGAAGAGGAAAAGAAGGAATCGGACAGTAGCAAAATGTACAATCAAGACTTCATTAGAAAGCAGCTGGCAAGCGCTGCAGAAGTAGGCACTGTTGCCTCCAGAATTAAAGCTAATATTAATAACATACAGCGATCTGGACGAGCGATGGATACGAATTTTGCGAAAAGGTGATTTCCAACGATGTAATTAGATTTGTACAGTTATGTAAAAAATTGCATTCGACTTTTTATACCATACGATGTGCATAAGTACTGCGAATTTTAAGCAATCGAAAATAAATTTTTTAATATGTGTTTGTGTGTATTGTCAACAGATTATTAGTATTTTTTACAAATCTCGAAGACACTTCTGTTTTACTTCATTGAAGAAATATTTATATATAACATTCGGCAGAAGGTATAACAATATTTTCCTATGAATACAGCTTTGTTTGGCAGATATTCAAACCATTGATTCTTCTTTCGTGGAAACTAATTTACATTACTATGTGATCTTGCATGTATCTCTGTTTTCAATTGCATCACTGATGTCATGAATAGTTGGAAAACATCCACCAGTGAGCACATTGTTAACAACAGCCCTAGCAAGATATCCTGTAGTTAACGAGTAATCTGCAGAGAAAAATGGTGACTGATCGGCAGAAGTCTCCAAATTATGATCCTAAACAAAAAAATAAATTGTTGTATCATAATTCATTTAGCAATAATCAGTATTTTACGTAACCGATCTTACACACCGAGTGTTATGGCTTTCGACCCTCTAAGGGGCCGGAATTAAGAAGTGGTGGGAAATGCGGAAGTTGAGATATCTCGCTTCTTAATGGGTATTCCAGCCCCTTCGAGGGTCGAAAACCATAAAACTCGGAGGCATCGCGGAACGTTGTTTTCGGCACAGAGTGCCGGGCGGCATCTCTTTGAGCGCCGCGAGAGATTCGCCTTATTTAGCTATGATATACGTACCTTACAGTACATTAGAACAGCGTCTTCAACAAGTTTATCAAGGTTCAATTGTTTCTGAAAACTTAATTCTGGATTTCGAAGTAAAATTGTTGATACTATCGTAAGTAACTGCAAGAAAGAGGATATTATGAAATCTGATTTTATTGGAAGAAACTGGCAATGAAATTAAAAGGGGAAACGATTCGGTGAATAGACGAATATTTAAAACAAACACCTCTACAATAATTTGACGATATTCTGGTGAATGTATGTGGTGAAGCAAGGATTCCACGAGCAAAGCAAATGTAAGTTCCGACCGGGTCATGTTAGAAAGAGTGGGGTGCTGAGGCAATTCTCGGCCGTTGACGCAAATGCCATCCGGGCAACGCATCAGCACTTCCCAGACATGATTGTAAAAGTGTGCAGGTACTCTGCACAGACATCCTTCGATTTTTCTGCGTCCCAAAACTGTAAATCTGTTGCAAAACAAATAGAATATTATTAATTTGTATAAAATCGACGTCACTAAATATTGAAACAAATTAGAGACTGTATGTACTTTTCGTTATTAGCCCAATCTTTAACTGTTAGTACTTTTATGAGAAACCGACGAATTTCGAATGGACTATAATTCTCAATTGGTTTAGGGTTTTCAACAAATATTTCTAAGTAAAGCTTTATTGCTTCTAACACCCATCTGTGGATATAAAGGGCGTTTAGAAATATTTCCCTCCTGAGAGCATTAAAGAAATGATCTCGTCAGTATATAATTATTATATACCCAATACGAATTTTCAATATCCCTTTAAACATTTCTGGATTTCTTCCGATAAGTCTGCCGCAGTATAATAAAACCTCTTGCTGGAGCACAGCTTGCACCACGTTGTGCGGTTGAATAGTAGAGTACACGACTGATTGAATTTCTGTCGGTGTCATTGGCTTGTCGAATACTGTTTCTTCTTGCCCAATTACTCCAACTGTTATCTAACATTGGCCAGGAATAACAACCTCAGTGTTAGCGAGCAACTATAAATATGTACTCTGGTAAATGCATGTTCGATTACCTGTTTTCCTTTAACGAGAACTCCTGTTATAAAAGGGCTGATGCTGTCCACCGTGTGATTTAATAAACTGCTGCAGTAGCGGACAACCATCCAATATCTGAGACAGCCTGCTTGTTGGTACAATGATCTTAAGTAATCGCCAACTAAAATGAATCAAACCGTAAACCAAATAAACAACAATGTGTCGTAACATAAGTACTTATGTTACTTTTAAATGCGCAAAGTAATACCTGTTATTCCATTAATTTCATAATTAATACCCTCCCGTTGCAACAAAATACCGTAAAGTTGGCACAGAGCATAAAGGCTTTTATTACTACGAATTTCAGTTAATATATTATATAGTGGTTCGTTCGCAAAATTCTGAAACGTGAATTGGTTAAGATAAACGAGGTATACAATTGCTTACTCCAAGGATACTTACAGAATAATCTCTTATGTTCTCTGCGTACGTTAGAGCCCTAGGTACATCTGTGAGACTTTGGTATCCGATATAATCGTGCTTTAACTGTCTAAACTGGGTAAGTTCAAGATCTGTTTCTATGGTGTTCATAAAATCCAGATGTTCTGTATAACATACGAAGACACTCTTAATATTTAGGAATATAATGGGAATGAGAAATAATAAATATTATTTACCAATGCACGAAGACGAAATAAGATTCTGCAATCGTCCAATTCGTACTTTGGTCTTATCGCAGTAGCCTTTTTTCAACATCGCGAAGAGATCAAGCATCTCTTTGAATTGCGGGTCCCTGAAGTACGAATACATTTTATTCATTTATACGCGACACGTACGACATATACCTTGATTGAACTTATGTTAAATTTTAATAAACACCTCATATGTTCTTCTCGTATTAGAAGACACACGGTAGGTCTACCCGACAGTCGCCAGTATTTACCAACAAACTGAAGCTCAGTTTTAATATCATCAATTAACAGAGCCATGTCTCTATATAAATAAAATTCAGATACCTCGAATATCAGAGGATAACAGAGCACTGTCATGCCACATACTCTATAAACCTAGAAAGAATCATTTTCAATTTTTCCTTAAAATCCTTGTGTCGTACGTGGAAGAAGCATACCTTGCTTGTACCCAAAGATCCGATCGGTCTACCTGGTCGACCTTGCAGCTCCAATTTGCTGTTCACTCCTAATTTCTCGTAAACTTTCACTAATTGCGTGGACGACAGTATCTGTACTGGTTCTACCTCGTGCGGAGTCTGTGTCTGTATACCGTACGTTGCCATCATAGCTTGCAACCGCATAGACTCGGCAATAAGAACGATTTGTACTACAAGATCAGTATGAGTACCCTGATATACAGAAATGTTATTAATAGATTAACCATGCATTATTACACGATATTAATGAAAATAGTGCTAGAATTATTTAAGATAGATATGTTCGATTCTTCTTCCTTAATGCGCCAGGAATTGCAGAACGGGAAATACTAAGAAGAATCTTTGCAAAGGAAGATGAATTTAATTGAAATTAACTTCGATTTTTTTGGATTTTGTTAAAATTTTTAGTTGAATGAGCTGAATTTGAGTAAATTTGGTTGAAATTAACTTCGATTTTTTGGATTTAGTTAAAATTTTTAGTTGGAAGCGCGAGATCGCAAAGAGCGATCATTTAAAGAGAAAGATAAGATAGTTGCAGCAGGCATCGTAAAGAAAAAAGAGCGAAATAAATCATGCCTCCATCCAAGCTTCATGCATCATTGTACTATTAATACTACACAATAGATATTATAAATTAGACATTGGACGAATCTAAGTGACTCGAATACAAAGATCAAATTTATACGAAACATTCTGCATGTACTAAGCACGTATCGTCGTATAGTTCGAAAGCTTAGAAAACGTATATATTCGATAAGTGCAAAATTGATGAAATTTAATTCTCAAACAGTAGAATAAAATCAATGCAGAAGGTACTAGCTACACACACACACACACACACACATGTAGTGTCATCTACTTACAATACTGGGTTTAGCCTGTATGGGACAAACATACGTAAAATAATTTATACAAATGATGAATTCAGCAGAAATAAGAGAAACGCGTTACCACTTACTTGAAAAGCTGAATACCTTCCAGCTTTCCTCGGCCTGTTGTACGAAGGAAGATACCGTCTGATGGGATCCAATTCATTAATGTGCAACAGACCATCAGTAAGCAATTGCGCGATTACAAACATAGCTTGGTTCCACAAGTAGATGGGGGCAGGTTCGGTATCTGCAGAACCTCTTCGCCCTCTTCCCTCGTTGCTCGCTACTCGATAACAACTACCAGGATCGTTCCTTTCCGCGTCCAAGCTCTCCTCAGGCACATAGTAACACATAGGTATTACAGGATCTATTTAATTACAAAAAGTATAGTAGCATCTGACACGATCTACTAACTTAAATCCACGTCCCATTAATATACCTCCATTGATATCTTTGTGTATTCGCTCTTTCAGCAAATTCTGATATTCCTCTACTTGCTCCGGTATGGTCTTAAAAACACCATCTATGATCATAAAAATGTAAAATAGCGGCCACTCGCACTCGATATTATCAAATTCCTATAACAAAAAGAAAAACACATTTACGTTCTCTATGCAGTACTAATTCGTTATTGCGAAAAGATGCTACAGAAAAATCGGTCGAAAGCGACGAGACTTGTTTGAATGAAATTTCAAAAGTAACGTACTAACAATCGAATACATCAGAGACCTTGATTTCACCAGATTTGTAATAACGGCGATCTGTGGTTTCCAACACTGATTTATATCCATCCCTTCCAAATCTCTTGAAACCATAATTGCCTTTTAATCTTCCTACGATATTTGCCTTCGTCTCGGTGTACAATATTTCCTCGTGGGTGGCGAACGCGGGAAAGGATACTGTGGGCAGTAAAGCTGCGTCTACACTCTGTATACAAATAATATATTTGTAATTCCAACAATGGCAAGAATCTTTTTATAAGCGCAAAGGATTTCTGTAGAAATATCCTCTGTACCTTGGAACTGGACTCTCTGGGAAGCATCGTTTCGAAAATACTGCGATTACGATTATGAGCATCGATATCGACGTATATGACCGACCAAGAAGCACCTTTTTCTCCAAATAAGTTACATCCGTTGATAGCTTCAAGAGCACTTTTAGCTATACCAATCGAACTAGCGTGTATTTCAGGTGTACCATCGTTATATCGACTACCTCGTTCCCACATGCCATAATCCGGCGTACGGTAAGCTCTTTCCACGTAATATACAAGATTCTGTACAAACGCCACTTCATCTTGAGTGTATATAATTTGTAAACCGGAAGAAATCATTTGTACCAGAAATATCAAATAAAGTGAGACGATATCGATCTACGAGAAGCAGATAGTTAGTAGAATAATAGGAATTTCTTTTATATAAATGTATAAGATTAATAATAATTACAGAATAATTAGTATCATATTATATTTTATTATATACTATAATTACTTGCAAATGGTCGTACTCGGCATCTTTAAAAATCTCGTCACCAGTATCTAAATGAAATTTGCAATGCAGCGCGAATCGATTGCATTGATTACGTTTAAATAACTCTATTCTATAAGACTGTTTTTCCCAACATTCTAAAATTCCACGCATACATTTTACGGTGGACTGCCCAAGCTCGTAAGACTTCCCACGATCATCGTCTATCCGCCTGGTAAAATAATTTCATATATACGCAATACTATACTCTTTTCGACGAGTCGAGTCACCAGCTGTAAACGAAATACGCACACGGGAGAGACAGCGGCCACAGCAATCGGCTATTCGCTATCGCCATCTCTGTTCTGTCTAAACGCAGTCATGTGTCGTCTTTGTTTGTAGCTGGGACTTGGCTCGTCGAACGGACATTATACTAATTAATAATAGAGCGCAAAGTTTTATTTATCCAGTTACCTATACGCTTGGTACAAGCTCCATATAGCAGCGGCGCAGTAAATACTCTCTCGTATACTCCCCACTACTTTATCGCTCGAAATTTGTGGAAACAAACCAGTTATGCAACTTTGGTAACGTAATAATTGCCTTTTAACTAGAAAATATATATGAGTTATGTATCTAATAACCTTAAGGAATTCAGCTTAATATGGTAAAAATCGAAGTTGTCCCACACCAATTCCATAATAAATATCAAGCTTCTTAACAGTGTCTTCGTAATTTGAAATTTTGAGGAACATGTCAATGTCCAAATCGATAATGCTTCCTTGACGTACATTTCTGAGTGGAGGATATCTATAAAATTAAAATTGCCATTTAAAGTACACAGATTGGAATTGAAAGGAATTAAATTCTATTTGGAATCATGCTTCCTCCGACAACTACAAGTTTTCAACCTTTTTATGTTTGTGGGTGTTGGAGTAACAGACGTCATCTTATCGATAACAATTAACTTCAGATTCTCCTTTGAACTGGTCCAATTATTTGACGATGTATGTAATCATATGACGAAGATTATTTCCATTTGTGTTAGCGGAACCGATAACATTTTTCCCCGTGTGTAAACTGCGGCCACAACACAGGCGAAGCAATAACTTCTATGTTAGATCTTCCGGTGTAATACGAAATAAACGTATAAACGCGTTCGGAGGTGGCGACTGAATAGTAAAGATTCTTTCCTCCGGCAATCATACATGTATATGAATATTAACCTTCGCCGTTCACCTACTGACAATTCTTTTACTTCTACCGTACCAAAATCAACTGTGCATAATTGGCACAGAGTACTAGTCCGCGTGTACTAGCTCAGATTTATAATTAGAAACAAAAGATCTGCTTCTAAAGGCGTTATTCTCCATTATAAATTTGCCAGAGACAAGTCATTTCTTCGTTTAATGATTAATATAGCTTGTTTCGAAATTTTATAGTTACACGCCGTTGAAATAAACAATGGCAACGTTCCGATAGCGTGTCGTGGTCGAATTTTCGCGGTAATCGCTTTTTTCTGGATTTTATTGGTAAACATGTCACGTGCGGGTATGATGCACGGGCAACTCGTTTAAAATTTCGCGCGAAAACATATTTTTAGGATTTGCAGGTTCTAATTACTGATCACAATATCTATAAATAGATTAAATATGTATGTATGCAATGGTTGTACTTCGTATTTGAACTATGTAATAAATATTCATAATTTTCCACGTTTAATTTTACCCATCTCGAATCAGATTTATTAACAAAACAATCGAAGCGAATTTCGAAGTTTGGGTTCCTTGTTCCTTTAAATGCAAAGCGCAAATTTTAAATAGTACATACCTACTACATATGTAGTACGGTCTACCAGAGGTATATTTAAAGCGGAGTTTAAGTGTTAGAATTGGCGTGGCTGCGAGAGTAATATCTTTGAAGCATAAAAATTGTTATAGAAATATAAATTGTTAATACTCTACACGAAAAAGGGTTAGCACCGTAAAAACCGGTGCTGGGCCCCATTCACGGCGCTGTTCAGCACCGAAAAACACCGTTGTGAATGGGTGAAAATAACGGTGCTTAGCCCATTCACAACGGTGTTTTAGTCCTGACAGCGCCGTGAATGGGCCCAGCACCGTTTTTACGTGTAGACCACTGATATATAACCTATGGATACGAGATTCCCATAAGCCGGCCGTACAGCGGTTGAAGCGAATTGAAAGTGACTTTAGTGATCCTAGCGACTTTACGTCAGCACCGCCACCGTTCGACCGATGTATTAAAGGAAATAGCGCGAAGTTTGAAAAATGTGGTTTATAAAAGACTAAAAGAATAGTGTAATATTATTATATGTATTCGTAAAAATATGGATCCATAATATATTATTATATTATGTACATAATGTAGTATAATCATATCATACGAATTGCTTGTATGATGTTTGAAATTCAGAAAAGTTAATCAGAGCAAATGAAATTCATGAAAATAGTGAAATAAATTTATAAATGTAATATGAAAAACTGAAGTAATGATTAAAAAGTTTGCAAAAAGTGAATTTGAAATATTTGTAAACAGTTTTGTCGTTTCCCTCAAAATGCGCATTTGCCCATTTTGGAAATTTACTTGCATAACCACAACACACTGCACAATTTAACTATTTTTGCCAAGAAACACTTTTTATATACTTACTCAGCTAAGTACATTCACCCATTTCTGCGTCAATTAGCGTGGCAAATGGTGGCAACGTTAGGCAAAGTAGGCATCCTCTAGGTAAAGTGTGGCAAAGTGCGGAGCACTGCGGGTGATCGCGGGGCAAGGGGAAGCAAAGTACATCGGTCGAACGATGGTGGCGCATCATGTCAAAAACCCTTCAAATCGCTTCAAGCATCTCCAATCCATAGGCCGGTATTCATAGTCGCTACTTATTCTTAAGCAAATGCTTAAGCATTCGCCATCCTTTACTAGCTACTAGGTTAGTAGAGGATGCCGCATGCTTAAGCATTTGCTTAAGAATAAGTAGTGACTATGAATACCGGCCATAGTATACTATATATATATATATATATATATATATGGTCATCCGTTAAAACTGCAACCTACGCGCGCGCGAACAGACGAAAATGGCAACACCGCCTCACGGACTCATTCCACTACAACCATGCATCGGCCCGGCGTTTCAAGGGTTGTCAGCGACCGCTGGGCAGCGGTGATGCCCGAGCTTTGAAAATTGTAGGATGGTCTCTTTCAAATTAACGTCACAAGGAGCTATTTGAAATTTCCCGACCGGGGTTGAAGAATTTGGGACTTTTTTCGAATAACTTTTGAATTATAAAAGATATCAGAATGCAATTTGCGCCGAAAAATGTGGAAAAATTATTCCCTCTTAATGATGGATAATTCAAAATATTTTACGTTTACTTAATTTTTCTTTTATCAATTTTTTAACCATAATTGTTGTGAAAAGCTTTTGCAAACTGTTTATTTAATACCGTATTTAATGCTCTTTTTAAAAATCATGATGTTGATAAGCAATACGCTAGTTGTTTCTGTGTCGTTACTTTCATAAATTGAGAAATTAAATTTTTATTCAATTATGTGTTAGTTCTGCAGACCTCAGAATCTATTGTTCTGGTTTTCTTTTTTATAATTTTATCCTTATATGCAGTGCATGCATAGATCGGACGTAAGGAGTAACTAATGAGACGTGTCTTTGATTGTAGCGGTGTTTGAATCTTTTTTCTAGAATTTTTGTGTTTGAATGTTTAACCTTTTAGCTACTCAACGCCACGCATATACCAGCTTCCGTTAATGTCATTTTTTGGAACGATGCGTGATTATTGTGGCTTTTACACGCAGGTGGCGAAAAATCTCTACGTACAAGGATATAGCGCCGCGGTCAATCCTGTCGTAGCTAAAATTTTTGAAATTAAGACGGGTACGAGATCAGTTGACATTGTTTTCAAACCTCATTACAGTAATCCGGGGTGCGAGTGATAAACCGATCATAAAAACGGAGCGTGCGGTTCGCTTACCTGGGCCGGGAAATTCTGCACAGCTCTTTGCGGCGTTAATTTGAAAGAGACCATCCTAAAATTTTCGAAGCTCGGGCATCACTGCTACCCAGCGGTCGCTGTTAACCCTCCGAACGCTGGGCCGGTGCATGGTTGTAGTGGAATGTGTCCGTGAGGCGGTGTTGCCATTTTCATCTGTTGGCGCGCGCGTAGGTTGCAGTTTTAACGGATGACCCTGTTACGTTATCACTTGAATGTAGCCACGGAAATGTATATATATATATATAATTGATAGGTAAATCAGGAGCGAAATTTGAAAGCAGATGTATGCGCGTGATTGAGAAATTATTATTAAGGATGTGCGATGCGGGTGGCATACGTGGGAAAGATTTTGGGCAGAGCTCGAAAACAGGAAGAAGACACCAATTCACAGACCCCAAAACGAATCGCGAGTTTCTTCTAAGTCACGTTATCTTTTGAGAAGGCCTTGTCCTTTGTTAGTCTTTAGGAGTGTCGATTGACTCCAGAAGTGTTGGCGACGCTGAGGAAGTCATAAATTTCCTTCAAGGGTTGTTTTCTCGATCCTCGGAGTAGAGCCTACTTTCTCTTCCCACGTGGGCACCCCGCTGTGTAACGGAAAAGCGCGCTTTCACCAAGTTTCCACCACCCCGAAGACGGAGGGAAAGATGGACGCCGATTCGCGGGGGCGTACGGACCTCCGAAGGACGGCCTATCGCTTGGAGCTGATGCATCCTTCATCCTGATTGGACTACGAGGATCTATGGGAGGACTAGGAGGATTTGATCAACGACTTCAGCGAGGACCTCGGAGGATACTTTGAAACGTTACGTTCATTCTGTCTTTAACCAGCTTCCCGAACAGTTGAATAAAACTCCAAAATTTAACTTATAAATAGTTTCTTGTATTGTGTTTTATTTGAAACTCCCGCACTCCGACGAGCAGAGCGGTTCAGCGCTCCACGGGCACCAACCCGCGTTCTCATCGCAATTTTCCCATAAAAATACGTAACAACCCTGTATAGCAGCGCTCTAGCTGCCGAACACAATACTTGTCACCCCCACTCTTGCCTACCGAGTGATGCTACGAAAAATAGCATTCCCATCTATGACACGAGATTCTGTGGCGCGGATTAACTTAATCTAGAGTTCGGCGGGTCCTTAGGGTGGGCCGAGGCTGCACTGTTGGAGGGGGAAACACCTACAGGAGCGGTGGAAATTGTGCGTAAACTGACGCCAGCGCCATGCCAGCCAAGTGGTCCCAACGCGAAACCAATGTGACGTCATAGAGGTACTGACGTCAGCGCCAAGGCCGCCAAGTCAAGTCAAATCTGAAATAACGCCACTATACTTTTGTCTTTTGGTTTTGTAGTTTCTAGATTTCAGAATTTTAGACGCCACGCGAGACGCAGTGAATCGATAACATTTTTATAATTTGTTATAGTTTTTCTAGTTATTTCTTCAATTTACCATTATTAATGCATAAATACATAATATTTCGACTATTATTTTGTGTTTTCTTTTGTATGCCACCAATATTACATACATTTCAATTCATTTTGTTAGAAACAGGGACGTAAAGGACCTTATATTTTTGAATATTACCGCCACAATACATCGCAGTGACGTACACTCAGCTCAAACGATTGTGGCCGATCGAGATTCGATTGCATTCGAGCTTACTAGGGTTGGTTTTTTCACATCGCTATCATTCTACAGTATTTCATGAACATGGTGAGGGCACTGCCAAGCCACAGGTTCCCGTCTAGAACACTTCTATTTCGTGAGGAAACATCACTGTGACGCCATCTAATATAAGACACGTTCGTGCAGTCCTGTCACAAAATTTAATTTACATTGCTTCGGTTGTGTTTATTTTCCCGTTGTTAACATAAAATAACGGATAGTAGATTTTGATATAAATGCGTATTTCTTTGCTTTACACATTTCCACTAATAATGAGCGTCTTAGATTTTGATTTATGAAGACTGCTATGAATAAAATACCACAAGACTTTATTTATCTCAGTAATCTAGTTTGCTTTGCCATCTCTACGAAATACATAACATTCGTTTGCATTCTTTTCCTTATTACCCCACCATCCCGCTTTATTTATTTGTGGTTTTCATTATAAATTCGTTGATTTATTTACTTTGGACATTACAAGTTTATCGTTTACAGTGTCAAAATTATTTTGATTTTTTTTGAGGTTCATTGCAATAAAAGTTATTTGACATTTATTCTTTCGTGTCATTTACGCTATAGCATTGCGAACAGAGCCAATCGCGCAGATTTATATAATTATGACAATCATAGGCAGATGGTGCCACAATGGTGTTTCAACATGAATTAGAAGTGTTCTAGACGGGAACCTGTGGCTTGGCAGTGCCGTCACCATATTCATGAAATACTGTAGAATGTTAGCGATGAGAAAAAGCCGACCCTGGTAAGCTCGAATGCAATCGAATCTCGATCGGCCACAATCGTTTGAGCTGAGTGTACGAGCATGTGACGTCACATTGGCTTCGCATTGAGGTGTTGCGATATCCGCTGGTGTGAATCCGTATATTATATGAAGTTAGCCATAAGACATAGGGATATCAAGGTTTGATGTGAGAGCGAAATTCAAAATTCTTTGTAGAGAAAGATTTATAGTAGGCATGCGGGTTCGAAACGAGCTGCAGATGTTTGAACTCTGAAGGCGTACGAGAGCCTGAGATTACATTCAATAGATTTCAAAAGTACAGTTAGGCCAGGTGAAGATAATAAATAGCTTAACTTTCCCTTCCACATCTGCGTGCCAAATTTCGTCGAGCGGGCAGCGGCTCGTCTCGTAAAATCACTTAAAATTCTGTCTTCCCTTTCAATAATTGCCGATGTCCTGTTAGGGTAAAAACTCAGCTCGGGAAAAGCTGAAAATCATAAAGTCATAAACTTCGCGCCGGCGACATCGTCTTGATCCCGAGGGTTGCGCTTACCTACCTGTCAGAAATGTATGTACTGTACGCAGCCTATGTAAAAGTATGTAAAGTATATAATCGGAAAGCGTACCTCGACCACCAGCCGAGAGTGGAGGGAAGCGCGAAGGAAGGGCCAAGGACGGAGAGATGGCTGAAGGACAACCCACTGACGAAGCTTGAGGGACAACACCACCTTGATTGGACGAAAGGATCCAGGGAAGGAGTCGGAAGAACGCGTCGAAATTGGAGGAGCTCTTGTCAGCAGACTAACGAACAGTTTCTTAAATTGTAATAATATACTTAATCATACAGTTCACCTTAGTATTTTCTTTTAAAAATTCCCGCTCTACTTCGCGAGCAGAGTGCGTTAGCGCTCCACGGGCACGGACCCGCCGTCCCATAGGAAGTCCCACAAAATCCCGCAACAGAGGCCACTTGGCTGGTTTGGCGCTGGCGTCAGTTCACGCAACATTACCACCTCTCCTGTAGGTGTTTCCCCCTCCATCAGTGCAGCTTCGGTCCTCCGAACTATGACTTAACTAGAGCAATAAAGAGGTGAGTATGCGCATCCGCCATATTGGGTCCTCTGGAGAGCGAAAATTATTGAGTACCCGCCTTTTTGAGTATTGTCAAATTCGCTTTATAAACCAAATATAAACTTAAATCTAATAAAATACTCTAATAATGTGTCGTGCTACCATGTATCAATATCAACAACGCATATTTTATTTATAAAGTGAATCTGACAATACTCAGAAAGGCGGGTACTCAATAATTTTCTCTCTTCAGAAGACCCAATATGGCGGATACGCATACTCACCTCTTTACTTCGCTACCATTCGCTAAGTACTTAATTTCTTATTTTTGTTTTGCCGATTGATTTCAAATTGCACCGTCCAAAATGAAAATAAAAAAGAAATCCAATGCAGTGAGAGTGCCACCGCTTAAGAAAGCTATAAAAGTCAAGCGTAAATCGTTAGACGCAGCAGAATCAACCGTGTCTAAAGCACTAGAGAATGTGAAAAAGGTTCTTGAGGTTAGATATCACATGTGTATATATCGTATATATTGTGATATTTCATTATAGAAAGCAGAATTTAATGGAACATTATTGTAGACGAAAAATGAGGATTCACGGAAAACGATTTCAACTTCAAAACCAGCTACAACAGTGTACAAGCTTAATAAAAAGAAGGCGGAAAGTGCCCCCAGAAGTCAACATTCAAGGGGTATAGTATATTTGGGTCACATACCACATGGTTTTTATGAAGAACAAATGCAAGATTTCTTCGAGCAATTCGGAAGGGTACTGAGAGTGCGTGTCGCCAGGTCAAAGAATGTACGTACATTTTTTAAATATGGTAAGAATGAATCTGTACTGGATGGAAGGAATGTATGGAACTTGAGGCATACGCAGCTTGTGCGTAAAGTACTGTGCGTCAACGAAAAGATGGTCCTCAGCAGGGCACAGGAGCAGGAGGGGTTCTTCGCTCGAATTGGTTCGCACTGTCCGTGTCCCGTTCACTTTCCTTGTATTCGTCGACATTGTTGCATCAGCCAATAGCGACAATACGTCTGCCTCTACGATTGTGTTAGAAAATGTGAACCTATGGGGATATATTATTCGGACTCTACAGTTTCTTGTGACAACATCTCGTAGATGCACAGTACAAATTGATTATAGAATTTTATCAATCCATCAGACTATGCCCACTAATAGTTTAGCGTGTTTCTTCTACACAGTACTCGTGTTAGATGTAAGATAACATTTCACAGTACCGTAATTATTCTAGACTGGTAAGAGCCGTGGTTATGGATACGTCAAATTTTTACACCCCGAAGTAGCAAAAATAGCTGCGGAAACAATGAATAACTATCTTATGTGTGGCAGATTATTAAAAGGTATGTGAAAATTTACACAACGCTGTATCAAACAAGTGCTTTAATTGTTTCATATTTTAAATGTAGCGCTTTTATTTAGTTACATATATCCCACCTGAGAGGCAACATGCACGCTTCTTCGCTGGCAGAACATGGACAAAAGACAGTTATCCGAAATTGGTAAACAGAAAGAAAGTGACTGCGATAAGAAACGCGAAGACTAAACAGAAAGAGCATGCAAGTTTTATACAAAGTTCGAAGGACAAATTATCAGCTCTAGAAAAAAAGTTAAAAGACAAAGGATACAATCTGCAGTTTACATCGGTAGCTGTTACTAAAGTATGATTAGTTCATAAGTATTTCTAACGTTAATTTGTTTATTGCGCAAGGAGAAGGGTGGAAATATGTGTGTTGTAAGTACAACGTGGAATTCAGTTTCAAAGAGGCATTGTTCACATTTACTGATTACGTCACTTTATGCAGAATATTATTTACAATTACATGTCTCTGTGTAAAATATTTAAAATTAAGAAAATAATTCGTTAAGAAACGTTGATCCTTTCTTGCCCACTTCCGGAACCACCCTTTGTCCTCTTCCACTTCATCCGCCTGTTTTGGAACCATACTTTCACCTAGAAAATTAATTCGGTAGCTTAATAAAAGTTTGAACATAATATATTGCATGTTTTTTTTAAAGATAATTCAGAACGTAATATTAATTTACTTGACGCTCCGTTAAGTCCAATGCGACCGCTATTTCATAGCGGCGTAAACGGGTGAGATAATTGCTGTGCGCAAATTCATACTCCAGGTGTCTAATTTGTTGCTTTGTAAATGCCGTCCTCTCTTTGCGTGGTTTATCGTTGACTAACTTCTTTTTTGTCCCTAAAATGTACAGGCTTTCAGCTTTAACCGGCAGAAGGTCGACGCTTCTGACGGTTCAGCCGCAGATCGTGAATGGGCCAGTTTAGACCTATGCACACCTTCCTTTTTTTTCTAATTTTTGTTTTACAGCAATTGATATTTCGAATTTTAGAGACCGCTTTTTTATTCAAAACAGACTCAGGCACGACCGTCCGAGGGTGTTATTAAACACACCCTATTTAAAAACTTGAAAATGATAAATCCAGGTTAGCGAAAATATTTCGGGAAAACGTGTTCAACGTGTTCTTTAATATCAAGTTCCAAGAGCTTATGTACCTTCCCCCATTTCGCTTCCGTTGCCACATACATGAACGCTAATTATATCAACAAATCTTTGATTCATCATCTACGCCCACTGTATCTATTTAGTAAAACGCATCAAGCCTTACCAAGAATTTCTTACAAATCTTTTGTGTATAACCAATTAAAACACATTACATCAGATCGTACTACGATTTGGTGTATTAAAATGAAATATTTTAATACATTGAACTGAAAATTTAACACCGAAGAAAAACAGTATAATTTTGAGTAATTATCGTTTATCCCAATTTGGCGCGATACTGTGCAAATGGTCCTTAAAAGAAACTTTGCCGTTACATTGGCACAGAGTTGAAGGTAATCGCGTTGGGCCTGACAAATTTTTTGCACCGCGGTGGGCATAAAGTATTTATCATCTGACCTGATTTCACTGGCCATTTCTTGCGGCTTGGCACTTTCAGAATGATTTCTGAATGCGACCGCGGTAAGGTTTTAACCAGAGACGGTTTTTTGTTGCCAGAGTGACGGTCAGATGAAAATAGCTGTATATTTGATGCGTCACTGCGAAGCTGCACCCGTGGCAGCTAATAAACGTGCCGCTCGTATAATGTAAGTTGTTGGAATCGCAGGATCATCTACGATGATACATAAAACGTGGTCGGATCGGTGGTAAGAGCCCTTAGCCTTGCTTCCGTGCCGCTATCTCATCCGTAATTGCAAGCTGACGTCAATCGAGCGAGCTCTCGTTACGCGATTCCACTTTGAAATGGTCGTCGAAATTTTTCGCAAACGATTTATCGAAATGGATCGGCGAACTGTGGTTGTTCGTTCGAAATTTAATTTGTCTTAATTTCTTTTTCACTTTTTCACTGTTAATATTAAAAGTGGAAATTCTTGAATAACTTTGGCACATGAGAGAATTATGCTCTTCTTCGCGAAAACATGAAATTATAATAAATAGTGACACCTTGTATTCATTATTATCGAATACAGTATAGTTTTCCACGCCGTTGACTTTCACCGAATATTTCGGGTAGCGGTGACGACACGTGAGTTAAAGGGAACACATGTTCTTTTCGAGTCATTTGATACGTGAGTCATTATCACCACTCGCGTCGTGTACCGGCAAAAATACTTGTACGATATAAAAAATAAAAATATATCTGGAAAGCGTGGTTAAAGATACTAACGATACTATTATGTAATTTGCAATTAGTTGTACTTAATAGAATAACGGGTATAATTGCGATGAACATTCACACTTAAATTATCGAAAAGAACGATAATTATCGTAGAAGGTACTGTTGCTTTTTATCTCTACGAGCATATCGTTACGAAATATTTTTTAACGTCTTGTATAGTTAGAATTCGTTTCACGCAGAGTAAAACCATAATTAAGTCATCATTTGTTACGCAAGAGAGCGCGGAGGAAGAATAATGGAGTTATGTGTCTGATAAATATTTAGACTACACTGTGTCCATTACGGCCACATTGACGACGTTATAGACATAAACGAGGCTACTATAAATTAATTACCAACGGTACTACCTCACAAAAGTATACGAGATCACTCTTAAAAATTTATCTCTTCATACACAAATATAAAAGTGTGCAAAATTACGTTTTTGTTTTCGTAATTTGTAGTTGATTCCAATGGATATTAAAAAACAATTTTATTCCTTTAAAATCATATTATTAGATATAGTTTATTTGTGTGTGAACGAATTATAGTTAAAAGTGTAATAACTTTATCACGAAAGTAATTGCCTTTTTCATTCGGCACGCATTCTTACGAAATTTTAGGATTAACTTACCGACTTCTCCTTGTACAGAACATTCTTCTTTTCTGTAGAAAGCGTTAGTGAAACCCGTTGTGTACTGCAAATCTTGCCATGAGTGACATTTAATTTCATCTTCAGCGCTCGGTACCGCGTTCTCGAGGAATGGAACGTCCCAAGCACGGAATACCGTTGTTGTGGTAATTTGATGAGTTTGGGTCTTTTCGCAAATAAAATCCTCAGTTTCGTCCGTAAAATTCGAGTCTTCCTTCCCCACTGACCGTTTCGTTGTATCTTGTTCATTAGTGTTGGCACTTTGATGAGGATATTGCTGCCATCTTGTTATAGAAATAGATACGTGCAAGATTCAATGATAATAACGCTATCTGACGATAGAATTCTAAATATTTAGTTATGTAATCAGTGTAGTAATTATTATAGATAACGGTAGGCGTTACCGTTATTCTATGCTACTAATGAAACAGATAGGGCGCGGAGAAAGGACGTTGATAAATTTTCACAGGTGGTATGGGGAATGAAAAATATGCATTTTGAAATAGGGAACTATGGATTGGAAAAGCATGACTATAGTAGATTCTATGCTACTAAATTGGGCGGACCCACACTATATCATATTAAAAAGAAGTCCAAACATGATAGTACATATGAATTAATAATTCTCTGAATTTTTAGTTTCCATCCAATAATTAAATTATTCATTTAATTTTGTTATTTTTAATATAATTTTAATACTAATTAATTCATTAATACACATTTATAATTAAATTTTACGTATTAATTTATTTATTTCTTAATATAATTTTTATAGCTCATAAATAATTAGTACTTATATTTTTAATTCAGTTATCCTATAATGCCCAAAATTTATGTTGAAAACTATATAATATCAATTACTCACTCCGGAGCCTATCGAAAGTACTGTCAATATTATATATTATTGTTTCAATAATATTATCGGGCCATTTTTAGTTGTATGAAACGAGATGCATTTCTAAATCATTTTCCTACATCAAAATGTGTACTTTGCTCTTTTTACCAAAACTCAAAATTTATCAACATTGTTTTCCCGTACCTTGGACAAAATGCAAAAAAAATTTGTGAAAGTGAAAATATTAATGAAGTATTCACGCCAAATGCATAGTTGCATATCGCGTTCATTTTTATTCCATTATTGCACAGTCCTCGATAAAGCAGCATTGCTAGTCAGAAAATCGAATACTCGGAGAAATTTGATTTGAAAAAGTTTTCACTGTCACAGAAAATCGAATACTCGGAGAAATTTGATTTTAAAAAGATTTTCCGAGTTCTACATTCCCTATTCGTGGCATCTGTTATTTCCATACCTGTGCATTCGATTATTGTGGTTCATATCGGAGTGTTGTGGAAGATTTATAGTATTAGCCATAGTCAGAGCAGTTTCGCTCGATGCATCAAAAGATGTTGAAATGTTGTAAAGATTTGAAAAGCTACTGGGAAGCCACCTGTGATTCCACGATGGCTCCCAATTTTCGGGAGAACAGGGACTCTGGAAGCACATCTGAAGGGTAGATGGTGTTGACGGTATTGGCGGTGACTCGCAAGTATTTTCAGAAGATCGCTGATTCGATGGAAGCATATCCTCGGGCCACGACATCGTCTCTGGACCAATAAATTGTACATTCTTCTAATTTCTTTTAAATGAATTATGAGGAAAGGAAATGCATATTAATATACTGATTATCGTGTTAATAGCTCTATTGTCTAAAAAAAATTGTCATAATTATTCCAAAAAATAATAACATCAAATATAAAATAAATACAGCCATAAGTATATTAATCCTTTGGGTGCTGAGAATTTCAACGCTCAGCGTACGCCGCGTGCGGATCTCCTGTAGTCAGGTTTCTTAACCATACTCACTGAACGCCCATTGGCGTTCCCCGCAGACGTTACATGCACTGAGAGAATGCATATGTGCGCCCACAGCACCCGAAGGGTTAATAAAAAAGAAATTGTTAGATCATGATATAGAACAATTTTTAAATCTCAGAAATTTTTCTATGTAACTTATTCGTTGCTGAAAGCTATGAAAACTACAGTCACTGCACATGATGACTTTAGCCGAAGTTGTCGAAGTTAAAAGTTACATTACACCTCCAGCAAGTTTTATGTAAAAAATATAATAGTAACTTTAAATGATACACGTCGTAATATTGAACTATTTAGTAACTTACGTTGCTAGACACACGAATCAAAATAATTGGAGGCTTCGAAAGCAAATAATTCTGAAGTCCTTGGAATCTCGTAAAAAATAATTACATTGAAGCGTAATGAAACGATGAAGCACCGGAGGAACTGAACTTTCGATTCATTTTCAAGCACATGACTTATCAAAGCGAAGAAAACACTATTATAGAGTTACTACTGTGAGATCGTGCACTACTTGTGTATCGCCTTAGCACCGACTCAGAAATGTCAAACGAGCACACATAAACGGGCTGCCATAGGCTGGTCGAAGTCAGGGTGAATCTGGTTGGAGAATGCGCGAGTTGTGGGAGTAGGGCTGAAAGGACAGACAAATTTTTTGTAAGATTCTTCTAAGATTTAAAGTACTCGAGCAGATCTTGGCGAACAAGAGAAAAACGAGTGCTTGGTTGCTACTTCATATTACTGTATTTTATAATTACTATTGTTACAATATATTACACTAATCGTGTAAAATATATATCTGTGTTTTATAAAAAATGGCATTTTACATGTTTCTCGTAGCAAATATTTCAGCTTTTCGGAAACATGTAAAATGTCATATTTTAAAAAACGGGAACTTAATTCTGGGGTCCAGATATGTATAAGGCTTATAACTAGTATTACTAATTGGAAAAGTTGATTCATTTGATGTAGTTGCAAGCAATCAAACGGTCTTCGAAATAATTTCATTATTTTGTTTTGAATTTTGACAATATCAATGAAACAAAATCAAGATTTAAGTAGTTACTATTTCGAGAAACTTGGCATTTATTATTATACGTTCAAGAAAAAGCAATTTGTGTTAAGCCTTAACCGGTGACGTGGAGTCTGAAAAACTCCATCAGAATTATTTTTCCTATATTTTCCTTCTTTTCGTTCGTCCTTGTTTTACAATATGTCGTGCCATGAAGACAACTTTCAGTGGCTTCGAACACAACATGCAAAACTATCTTTTCAAATTTGGAATAAACTTTAAATGTTAAAATTGTTAAATGTTAAAATTAAATTTAGATTTATTTTCGAATTATTAAAGAGGAGTCTGCGCAATTCCACGTTACCATTTATTTCACAAAATGGGACATCATCAGTTAAGGGTTAAGTACTTTATTAGTATTCTCTGAAATAGGATTCCCGAGCACATTTATTTATATTAAATGAAACTAAAATATTATAATACCAAGATATCCACAAAATCCCATTGAATTATAATATAACCAAACGCATACTTTTAAACAAGTATGTAATACTGTTAATCAACGACCCAAAACAGTAACGTGAATTTTGTCGAATTCTTTCTTTCAAGAGTTTCAAGATTCTTCCACAGTTTTTCCACGCATTACAGTGCATCTATACGAACGTAACTTATTCGTGATCTTGTCATCAGAATATCATTGAACGTGAACCATTACTACGTCAATGCAGGCATAAGTCAATCCAGGGCTCACCTAAGAAAACACGAAACGAAAAATGGTCTCCATTAAAGTGGGTGGTGACTGCCTTTCCCGTTTCTGAGCCCCGGGCTCGGTGGTCGTGCACCACCATTAGTCACGGGCATTGTTTGGTTTTCTTTTTCTAGTCATTTGTATTGAATCACGTGCGTTTGGGAAAGAAGTCCTTTACTGGTGCACCAGAAACGTCTACGTCACAGGAAACGGAGTTCCCTGAAATACGAGAGACTGCCAGGTGCCGGTGCCAGGCAGTCTGCGAAGCAGGAGCAACGTTATGCCCTTTTCACACGGGACACTTCTGTGCTTCAGAAGTGGAGTTTTTTATATGTCTATCTGTCAGAGGTGATGATGATTTTCAAGAAATTCGGAGGGATATACGATATGTGAGTGTAAAATAGAAATAAATATAAAGGAAGCCGGGAAGGAGAATAGGAGAGTGGCTAAGTTTGAGAAGTGAGTTAAGGTAATAAATGTTGAAGACAGTAAGAATGTAAGGTGGACATGGAAACGAAAATGGAAAACAAGGTATACGTGAAATTAGGTAAATAGGAGTAGATGGAAGTTTTGCGGCTGGATATTATAATAAAATGTGTGAATGTATATGTACGAGGTAATAACCTCGAGCGCCAAAAGTGACTCAGGTGAAAAAGCAGTTTGTAAAAATGGAGTTTGTTTGTTTTTTATGAGTTGAAACTTTTAAAGGGCGAATTCCACTTGCGCCCAAATCGCCCGCGCTCACGACCGTAGGAATTTTCCGTTTTTGTAATAAAATGAATAACATAAAATTACACGTTCCTGTCTTCGAGTAGTTTATAGATAAAACCCTGTATTTTCCGATAATGGCTCTTTCACAGATTTCTCTTCCATATTTCAAGAGATTTTCATAAAATTTGCAATGTTAACCACGAGTAGTATTATCGGTTTTCCTTTTCTTCTGACACGTTACGATACGAAGTGTTACGTGGGTTTAAATAATTTATCGAGGAGAGGGGGTAAAAACACTGTAACGAATTAGTAGAGTAAGTCCGGTATATTTCGACCACCGGGAGAGTCCGGCCAGTGTTGATATTTTAAGACTGACGCAAGACAGGGTACTGTGTGTCATTGACACAAAAGAAATGAATGCGCTTGTTGTTAATCTTGCATCTACCATTGTCACAAATCCATATTTAAATTATAGGAAACACTTAAGACTTTACGCGAGTCTGAAAGTTTTTAGACCAAGTTACAATGCTGGTGATATTTGAAAGACAGGTAAGTTTATTTACATTATTCCGATATTGGGGATATAATACGTAACAAACTACAGTGTCACCCCAACGATACGTATGTATTCGTTCTTGATTTATTCTGACAAGGTGGTCGATCACTCCCTTGAGTATGGGATAGTCCGACCACATTAGTTAAATATACAGCGTGTCCGTTGTATTTGAAGAAGTGTAACTATCTCGAAAAATATGTATGGTACGAAAAATTATATCAGACGAAAGTTGTGGGATGTCGAGGTGGACATAGGTGGACATGCTCGTACTTTTGATTTCTTATTCTTGTAACTGACATCGAAACGTTTTCTAAACACTACTTGCATGTGTTTTTCTTACTGTAAACCCATCTTCAGATTCAGGGAGCGAAAATTCCATTCTAATTCCATTCTAGAAGATAGTGATACGTCGTTAAAAGACTGGGACGAAAACGATGGGATGCGGAGGAAACTATTTCGAAATCTCGAAAAGCAACGATTGGATCAAATGTGTGCACTGAAGCCGTTGGTTTCACGATACTAGATGCTCCAAGTACAAGAATGTTTTGCGATTTACATGGAAAACTGAAAAAGAAATAACATATCAATTTACTTCTTCGTGTATTATACTTTTTGTAAGCTAGGCTTTTTGTTATTTTTCAAGGTCGGTCTCACCCGTAGTGGGTGGACGGTCTAACCCCGACATGTGGGTGAGACCGACCAGTTGCAGTGCCAATATTTTTGATTGGAAATGAAAATAAATATTTGAAATTATCGCACACTATAATTTATATATACCCTAAATTGCTCAGGGTTTGCTTTAATTTGCGCAGAACGACAAAAATGTGAAAAACAACGATGCTACAATTTCTTTTCCAAAAAGTGGTCGAACTCTGCCGGACTTACAATATGCAATTTAGAAAAGCAAATTTACTGTAATAACTTTTTTTGAAAGACTAACCTGCATTTTTTGCGAAATTAAGTTATTAGCAATAATGTATTCCAATAGGCTGTACTAATCATATAAAATAGGAAAAATTAATTTCTTTCATTTTAAAACCATATGGCATAACAAAATCATTTTCTGCATTGAAATTTTCTGGTGACATCTGCGTGCAGCATTTATTAAAATTAAATGGAAAAATAATTATGCCTCCATTAGGGAGTATTCCGAAGAGTATCAGAAGCTAAAAATAACGACTGCACTGGAAGCAAGGCCTGTGAAACAAAATGCTGTTTAAACCCTATCTTTTGGATCGTCTATTTAGTAGTTCTCCGCTTACCGAGTACTAGCGTTAGGCCGTTGTTGCTCTCAAGTTTCAATGCCTCGTTTTATTTCGTTCGAGAAACAAATTTGTGGGAACGTAATTGTTTTATACCATCTTTGCTGCTAAAAAAGTTACGACATTGAAAGACAAAGATATTATAAATAAACAGTAAATTTAATAACTTAATTCCTATTTTCTCTGTGCTATAATTTTTGCAACGTGTCAAACCCAACATTTTCGTACAGTCAGGAATTCACTACTGCAAAGCCAAAAGTGAAACTTTACGTATTTTTAATGCGTTGTTAATCCGTCGTCGCCTTAAATTTTATTACACGACGTAGTGACCATATGGGACTTCATATTCAACGATAAAGTTCCCATAAACGGATCGACTCTAACTGGGTTAACTTCTGTTCGATATAAATCCTTAGTTGCCTGGATTTCTCATTAACGATGAAGAAGTCTCGTACGATGTCACTGGGTTAAAAGCTTGGCATCGTCTATCACAGTGATTCCTAACACAGATATAGAACATTATGCATGCACTGGACACCCACGTAAACTCTGCTCGCTAACTCCATTAGTAGCGACGTTCTTTATAACAGATATCGATATGAATTTTTCTACAAATTCAATTGGACGAATAGCTATTTTATTTTGAGTACCTATGAATAAAATTAATTAGTGGATATAAGGAGTGAGGAGTGGAACAATAAAAGTACAATATATTTAATAGAATTACAACTAATTTATTGTCTACATTTTCTGAAACATACCGTTAATCAGTATATCTTTTATTTGAATCTTTGTTTTAATGTGCATTTAATCTTTAGGGGACTGGCAAAGCCCCTTTTGGGGCTTTGAGTAAGCACACTACTTAAAAATGATTTAAAGTATAAATACGTATGTGTGTATTAGTGCTCGACTATGTTTGAATGTATGTTCGACTATAAATTTGTTCTGTTCAAAAGAACACAAAAAAATACAACAAAATAAAATAATTACATAAAAACATGGGCAAAAAGAAAAGATGATACAAAAACTTTTTACGTCTTCGTCGTTAGCTTTGGGTAACCCTAAAAGAAAGTTCTCTGAATTTTGGTGTGTGTGCATTCGTTTCGGTCAGTAAAACTGCCATGTAAGTCAATATTTGTATAATCCGAGTACAGGTTCGTAATCAGCAGTATCAAAAAACCCCAGACATACTTTATTTTTTGAAATTAAAAAATTTAATAAATTTTATTAGTTACCGTTCCGTACCGGCAAAGCCCCTTTTGGGGCTCTGTGCATGTCCTCTAATTCTGCACAACATATACGTTATATGCGTATAAATTTTTGGAAATCGAAAACCACTATTTTTTTTAAAAAAAGCCGGTCCTCTAAAGGTTAATTGGCATTTTTTCATAATTCTGTATAGCGAACTTGAATAATATACAATCTAGTGTTCCTCTAACGTTATTATTAAATTGTACAATGGTAGAATTTGGTTTGGAAGTTTCATCGACGACATTACTGTGCGATAGTTATATTTTCATGAGAAATATTATTAAAACAATTGACGGAATGGATAATTCGTTGTATTCCTGTATATAAATACAATACACAAAAATGAAGAAATATCTGCTGATACTTCTAATTAGTAGTCCTTGTTCCTTTGTTCTCGTCCTGAAAGCAATGAACTCCTTACTTTCACGACTTCGATGCACGGGTATCCTAAACTTTGGATGCCATTTTGGGTGAACCTCTTAAATGACATACAGCTGAAGTATCATTGACTATAGAAATGATGCTACAGATTAGAAAAGTGGAGGCTATTGGAAATGATAAACGTTAATTTCACGTTCCTTAAAATCGTAATTGTAATAAGTTTTGCCAAACGTGCACTATAAAATCTCTTCTCCTTTTTGCAAATTTACAATTTCATTTTTGTATTATCTTCTCGTTTTTGTTTCGGTCTCTTGATTCGCAGTTCCCATAAAAATACGCAATGTAATCAAAATGACTTCTTACAATTTCTGGTAGCACTCATACGACTGGCGGTTTATTATTTGTCGACGCGTACGATGTATTTGGCCGCAAAAAAGCGCGCCATATAAGTTTTGCGAAAAAATCCTTTCGCGTCGCAGATATTAGAAACTCCAGATATCAGATATTCGGTATTCTATGTATCAGATATTCGGTGTACTAAATATCAAATATTGGATATTCTAGATATCAACATCTAGGTATTCTAAATATCAGCTATTCGGTGTTCTAAATACCTATCAAATATTTCGTATTCTAGATATCAACATCTAGATATTCTAAATATCAAATGTATCTTAGATATCAACATCTCCTATTCCACATATCAGATATTAGGCATTTTAAACATCAACCTCTGAGTATTCTAAATGCCAGATTTCAGAAACACCACATGGCGAATAAAAAGGCAGAATGGGCCCCGAACTGCGCAAACAACGAAGCACGCGTTAAAGAAAGGAAACGGGTGAAAACGGGCGAGCGATTTGTCCAAGTTCGTGTATATTGATTACAGAGTTCGTGAACGACTGAAAAAGAGTTAAGATCCGTGTTGACTGACACGACGAAGCGCCGGCAGAACAAGGACTGGCGTAATGAGCCATGCGGAATTTCGTGTGGTCCGTGAATGTCGCTAAGTAAGGGATTGATTCACGAGCAGTTATAATACCGCCAAACCAAAGCCCTAATAGATTCAGGTCAATGCCACTACCGTTCTTCGAAGTCGTTCATTATGTGAGAAGAGAGGGCCCCGTTCTCATGCCACACAGGTTGCAATACCTGCGCGGCAGGCTCGACGAGGAATTCGCAACGAACGCGTAGATACATCCACGCTGCTCAACATCTATCCGAAACATGTTCTTGGTTAAACCACTCACTTCTTTTCGTGTATATTTATCGAACCGTTGATAGAAATTGCCTGCTTAGAAAGGTTTATGGTAATGCAGATTCAAAGAATGCTCATCGACACCATGGTCAATGAAGTAATCAATGCGAAATGGCAGAACTGTTATAAAGTTCAATAATGTCGCGTGATATTGTGCTGGCAAAGTGACAGCCAAGGTTTATTATTATTAAAGTGGTAGTATAGCAGAGTTTATAGAATTACCGCTTGGATGTTACTTCGGACAGTTTTATCTGCCTAAAGATTTATTTTCACTTGATGCAATGGTGTATTATACGGTGTAATGCGAAACAGAAGTCACTTTGATAAAATCTAAATTGCTTGTAACAGATACACTACCGCCCATAACTATTTCATCATTTGTTATAGGCACGTTTAATGAAAGAGGAAAGAAAACGTTTCTCCAAATATCTGTGGTCCAACTTGGATATTTCTTAGCTCATAGCAATCGTTTCATTCTATATTTGTTATCTTAAAAGTGGATTTCGAACTGCAATTCGATTATTATTATTATTATTATTATTATTATTATTATTATTATTATTAGCAGCCCCAATTGCAAACGTTATAGCCAATCATAAAATGTAACATCACTAGCATTCAAATGTTATTAAACAATTTTGAAGCGAAAAATTAACTGTAAGTTATTGAGATCTGAACAGTCCGATCACATAAAAAGCAAGAAAAAATACCTACAACTATGGATTAAAGTGGCAAAATTGCACATATACTAAGAAAAAGGAGTGGCAATTTGATAATGACAAGCAATAACCAAGTGTCTCCCCTTTATTTTATTTTCTGTGCCCCCAAATGTACGCGCAATAAGTGATAAAATACTTTTGAGCGGTAGTGTACATCACGGTATAACGTTACTAGTAGCTCATAAAAACTACCGCAGTGTATTACCAAACTGTAATCTAGCCACTTATCCGCGGGACATGAAGCTCCAGAAGAATACAGAGTTCGCGTGAACCATAATTTTATTCAACTGTAAAAACATACCTAATAGAAATCTTTCAATCAAATTCGAAGGAGATGTAAAACCCGTTTATTCTTCGAAACGTTACCAAAAACTTCTCAATTTTCACAAGAACCACTTTTTGCGAAATTCAACTTTATATATGCAACAAATAATTCTCGACTGTTTCTTTATGCTGCATAAAAATCACAGTTATACCTACTTCATACATTTGTGAAAAATAATATTTTTCTTCATTGCATGCCTCTGAATCTTACGTACCATTGCACGTTTAAACCAGTTTTCCTCGAAAACGCTAAAAGTGAAGATACAATATTTGCGCGCAGAGCCATCGATGTGTATCAATCTCCCAATAACTTAAATTACATAGGAGCTAATGCAGCGTCCTTAACTTCTTATTCCAGCCACCCGAGTCTCACGCTGGAATTTCCTTAACACATAAACGTCTGCTTTTCAACTGGGTGACGTTTTCGGTATCTCGCTAATCGAATGGGCGTAATGGGAAAGCAGCGAAATAATCCGTGCAAGAAGTCAGAGGGAGCCGTGGGCCCACAGAAAATATTTCCCATTCGCCGCTGGCAGGACCTTTTCTGAAGTTAATGATTCGATCATTGCGATGGGTGGTAGCAGGGTGGTGGAAACGAATGGTATGGGCCGGAGTAGTAGGAGAAGTGCCAGGGAAGCAGGAGAGGATTGGCCCGCACAGAAAAGTAAGCCCGATCCCAGTTCGAACGCTTCGCTGCGATCGCTACGTCTCCGATTTTGCTCTTTCGTGCGTAATCCGATCGCAGGCGAAGATCCTTCCGCTACTCTGTCAGCCAGCGAACGACGCTCGACGAGACACGCCGTTTCCGGCGCTCCCGCTTGTTGTTTACCCGAATACACGGAAGTCCTTTGGTACACCCCCGATGCCTCTGGTCGGTGGCTTGAGTTACGCCGTGAAATTCTGCGTTTATCACGCATCGTCGACCAGTCTGAACAGTACGTATCCCGAATCATAGCTTTCTTCAGTATTCTTTCTATCGCGGGAGTGGGGGGAGGGGGTGGGGATCCTTTCGTCCTGAAGGTAAATTGTCTTTGGATCGAGGGATAAGGGAAGTTTGCACTTTGCGTAGTTTTGGGTAGTGGTGGGTTTGATTTGAAAGGAATATTGGTATTATTGATTGATAAGAGTTTTTGGTAATGTCGAAGGACGGGTGGTGGGGGTTTGTGTGAGGGAGTGGTTGGAGGACTGGAAGCTACTCTGCGCTATCAGGTTTGGTGAAATCGAATTGATTAGCAATGTTTGTGATAATGTGTGTTTAAGGGTAGTAGCGATTGGCATGATTTTACGTGTATTTTATGAATCTGTAGGTTTTGTGTGATGTATGAGTGAGGTTGTTAACTTTGTTGCCGATGAAAGAGGCTTTTTAGTTGAAGTGAAGAATGGGATTAAGTTGGGAGTTAGTTATTTTCAACTTAAAACAGTTGAACATATATGTGTTTTATTAAGTGATTTGATTAATTATTTAGCTAAATGCATTCGAGGTGCTTATTTATGTAAAATAATTTGAATATTTGTAATTTGTTAATCATTTCATTTAATTATTGCAAATTGGTGAAGGCGAATAATTAAGAATTGAAAATGTATCAGAAACAGCTCATTTCGTGTTACTTAAAAATTACCATTAACATCGGGAAGAGAATTTTATTAACAATACAGCTTACCAATCTAGGGTTTCAATACGCTGTGCTAAATTTTTTAACAAAGCACTGTGCGCTTACTTTAAACAAAGGGAAATCAATCTGTTATAGTCTTGTCATATATTCATTTACGTAGCATAATTTTCAATCGTTTAAAATTATTTACCAGTTCCAAATACGCTGGCAGTTTCAGAGGATTAAAAATACAGAATAAATGGGTTGCTTTAGGAGTCGTATCAAAATATACTCCGCCTGAAATAAAATGATAAAGAGTCCACTGTGGAATCCTTCTCGATTGTTTAAAATTATTCACCAGCTGCTAAAACTAGCATTTTTAGGGAATTACTAATACACGATAAACGTGATCATTTGAGAATCAGATCATGATCAAAAGTCCACTGTAGTATCACTTGGATTAATCCTGCGAAATAAGTCAAAGTGTCATTAAGAAACAGGTATATGAGTCACCATTCTGGTTCAATCCTTCCGGCAAAATGTACGAAGATTGTCGGGCATAAGAGACTTACTTCCCGCAACTCCTGCGTTTCGAAATACAACCAGTGTATACATATAGCGACGATTAACGGGTTAACGGGAAATAATCACGAGCAGTTATACGAAAAAGGAGCACTTCAAAAATATTGAATCCATTTACAGTAGAACCCCGATTATACGAGCCAATCGCGACGCATCATGCCCGGATAATTAATTCGTTTTTTTTTTCAACAATCGATCGACTACGTTTCAACACTGGGGACGATTATTTTTTACGCAATATTGAGTACTTAAACCAGATATTACATTGAGATTATGTAAGTCTCATCTTCTTACGGTTTAGTCACTGAAACATTCGGGCGCAGGGGTCGCACAATTTTAAAACGAATAATTTTTTTATATCATTGTTCGTGCAATTTATATTGCCTTAAAACTGATTTTTTTTTCAAAATATGAACACTTCAATGGGTACAGGAATATTATTTTTGGTGGCGCAAAACTCATCATCCGATTTTCTTAGTATACAACTTCGGTTTTAAATGAAATAACGTGGCGCTTTTTGTGGTGCAATGAATGTATCGAGACTTATAAATTTTATGACATCAAGTTCCAAGGATAATATTTAACATCCGAATTGATGCGAATTTCGGCTCCTTTTTATTTTCCATGGTATTGCGAAGAATTTGTGGGGTGGAATTTTTGATTTCGTGTTGAATATTGTCCTACAATTGTTGTAAAGTCTGTGGGTTATTCACGTAAAGTGTAAACCAATGCCTTCAAATAGACACAAAGAAAGAAATCTGGGGCGGTTAAATCGGAGGAGCTGGCTGGCCTTAACAAATCACCAAAACGGAAGATAAAAACATCGATACAATTTTTCAGCGTCCTTCAAAGATATACTTATTCATCTTTATGGACAGTAAATTTTGTGAGTCTCTCCTATTGAAATTGCAAAACATCGTTGACATATACCTGAAATTAAAAAGATTTGGAACTATTAACATCGGATGATGACTTTTGCGCCACCTGTTATACTGTATACTATTTAATACTAGCTTTACTATTCGGCTTTGCCCGAAATTTTGATTCTGATTTTATAAAAAAAAAATTTTTTGTGAAAATGGTCAGATTCGTCTGGATTAGTCAGGCGTAATGAGCTGGGGCACATTTCGTGATTCCAGAGTTTATCGTTCGAAACTTTTTAGGCGACAGTCAAACACACAAATATATAGAAGCTTTCTGCTTTATATATTAAGATTAGAAGTATATGTATAATCTCCTTTGCAGCTCTTTTTTCAATATTAACATGTTTACATTTTTGCAAAAGAATTATTATTTCATATTCTCTTTTTATCAGGTAAAAAAAAGTATGACAATTACAAAGATAATACATTCACCAGATGACACTGTTTCGGATGATCGAATGTTCGGCCAAACGGTGTTCGGATAATCGAGGTTCTACTGTGATTCCTTGCTATCGATGCATATCGTATCCCAAAGAAGGTCACATCATGATTAAGCCAATCTTCGAAAACGATTTCTTTAACTGCATAAACGAATTTCTCAAAATATGAAGGTATCTCTTTTGATTGAGATCACAATCTTCTATAAACCGGTGTAATATTTCTCAAAATTTTATATAACAATGCGTGACGTTGATTTAAGATGTGTTAAAGTAATAAATTAATAAATTATACTAGTTACCTTGCTTCTACAGATAAATTGTGCAGATAAAACGCGACTATCTTTATGGAGTGATGAACGACGGAATCGAGTTCTGATTTTACATCCTGCAACGTTTATCATTTCAGTCCCGAGGGATAATTTAAGTATAAATCATTGGGAGAAAGATGAAAATCGTCATTGAAACAGAATAGGAATCTACATGTTTCTATTTGCATATTTATAACAGTACGACTTGGAGCTACGAATGATCGATCAAGATCGAAATGAGATGTATGGCTATCGAGCAATCTATACAACTCCTGTCTCAAGCATACGCTGTAGTGATCATTTCCAAAAAAATAATCACCTCATAACCATAAACCACGTAATCGGATCTTATTGTTAATTATAGATAATATATTAAAACAGATTTACGTCTATAAGTAGGGGCTCCTGATGAATAAACATTAATTAATTTTAATAATACTCAAGTAAACTACGACTCCTGTAGTTTATGGTTATTGGCGCGATATTTTACAGCGACGTAAAGCTGCATTATGGTAAATGAGTTGGGTCGAGTGTGCGTATAGTTGCAAAAAACTGTGTTAAAGTCGTGGTGCATCTTTTCCATCGAGCAAACTCGTGCAATCTAACAAAATCACTGGGACCAGTCTCGTTATCTCAATTAAACAATCACAGATATTTAACACAAATATTACAGTTAAAAAACAAATTTGAGTACCATTAAATTAAATTTAAATGTTACCTAAAATTACAGATAAGGTAAACAAAATGTGGAGGAACTACCTATCGATAGAACTTTGTCCTTGTCCTAATTGACGTTAAATCGACGTTAGCAGAGGGTGATGGAAATATCAAGAACGTACAACACTCGCGCAATGGTTGCTTCGCTACCCCCTTAAGATTGATTGTTCAACAATTTCCGAGAGGTACACGTTCCTTCTTTGAGAAGCTAAACGCGTTTCTTGAAAAGCCGTCGCGGCACGCAGCCCGCGCGAACGGCGCTGTAATGTTTTCTCACGTGCAAAAGTTGCGCGACATTTCGTCCAAACAAATCCATGCTTCTACTTATGCAACTGGAGTCTCGCCGTTGAAAATACGGCGGAACGGGTCCCATTTGACATACCGCTGGTGCGCCACAAAATTCAACGTCACGCATGAACCGGGGCGGCAAAGTTTAGCGCGTTAATCACGCATATCGCTCGACCTCAGCAGCCGTGTACGCGAGCAAGGACCGGGTTTCTGCGGGTGTGTGGCATTTCCCTCTGTGTCGCTCACGAGCTTACGCCGCGGAATCATAGAGATCGGTAATTTGCGAGTATGACGAGAGGAATCTTTCGCATTTGGATGATCGGTTTGGCGGGAGTGTTGCATACAATAGGGGCAAGACTTACAGTGGCGATCAAAAAAGAATTGAGGCATTGAGAGCAGACACAGAGTAACCCACATTTTTTGCAAAAGTGTGTTAGTAGCAATAATGTGTTCCAATAGGCTGTAGTAATCATATAAAATAGGAAAAATTAATTTCTTTTCAATGTGGGTTAGTCCGTTTCTGCTTTCAATGCCTCAATTTAAAACTCATATTTCTGTATGTCCGCCTAACAAAGTTAATACTACTTAGGTTTCATGCACTACGGTACCTAATGGAAATATTTATAGCATGATTGTCAAATTTACGTAGTAGGCACACTTTTTGTAGCAATATGATTGATAAAACGATTCGTATCCAATTTATTTTTGCCAAAATAGGGAGCTACACATTTTTGCAATAAATAAATTTTGCAATAATATTTAGTATAAGTAATAACTTAATATAAATTCGAAGATATAATTCTTTCTAATGTAGTTATCTTATTTTCGTTACTGTTCACAGTGTAAACTTTCTCTAAATGTGGGAATCGTGTAAAAGTGCATCGCTCAAAATTTTGCAGGACAAAGGAGTTTAGAGTTCCATATTTTCCATGTAATCGATACATACGGGGGTTTCGTTACAGGTGGTAAACCTTTTAGGCCAAAATAAGGCGAAAATATAGAATACAATTGACTTTGAATTTCAACCAAGTAAGCGTATACCGAAATCAACCGAAGTACAGCTTTGGGCGCCCAAGGGGCACGCGGAGGTAAGCGGGACGCATTCCCCTTACCTTAGCGTGCCCCTCAGGCGCCAAAACTACTTCGGTGCACGCGTATTTTCTTGAAATTCGAAGTTAACTTTCTCGAAAACGAAACGCGATATCGAAACACTTCATTCTATATTTTCGTCTTATTTTCGCCTGTAGAATCACCCCTAAAAGGTTTACCACCTTCAGCGAAGCACCCTGTATAGAAGCATAATATTAAAATGGCGATTAAAATTTTGGTGATTATTTACAAAAAGGCAGTCCTCATCAACTTTCTCCTATACATGTTACCGTCACTGGGCTTTAGTTTCCGAGATATATGTTCGCAAAAAACTGTGATCGATAATGTTGGTTTGGGATAGATGGTTTTGTGGCCCCCCGTGATCACAGTTTTTTTTTGCAAATATCTCGAAAACTAAAGCCAAGGGACAATAACGTGTACAGGAAAAAGTTGTTCAGAATGTTAACTTTGACGACATAATTCACTTTTGTAAATAATTACCAAAATTTTGTTACGATTTAAAGTTCTTATCTTCTTCAAGAAATAATACTAATAATAAGTAGCGCGTATAGTTTGATATTTAGGCTGGGTCAAAATAGACCCCGCATCCGTCATCGATGGTTAATTGGTGATACAAGGCATTCGTGAATACTCAATGCATATCAGTGCTTCAGGAAGTGAACCTATACACTGAAATATATAAAAAAATGTTATACGAACACACATGGTGCATACATGTATCGTAGTATTTGAGTTATGGTGGGTTAAAGGGAATGTCCAGCTCGTGCCAAATAACCAACAGTCATTTGTTTCTTAGTCAGCAACCCGTTTGGGGAGTTGTGAAACCGATAAGAACAGTTTTGCTGGTGAAACACTAATCTCTTATGACTCCTTGATAAACCATTTTGAGATATGGGTTCACATAAACGTTGTTCACATACTCGGGCCCCTTAATACGCCTGGCCCCAGTATTTTTGAAATTTAAAACTGGAGTAGCACGCCCCTATCAGTTCAGTATTTCACTTTTCAGGAGTGAATTTTGTGGCCAGTTTGCAGGCTATCCAAGCTTATTTATACCGTCGTTTTACATTTCTTTTACAGAATGGTGGCCTTGGTGGTTACTCCTGCCAGGATGCCTGGCGTCGTGGACGAAATACATAGAAGAGTACGACTCCATTAGGGTTGCTAGATGCGACGCCCGCTGTGGAGAGAATTATCCTGACAAAGTATGCATTAATTAAGTTTTATAAATACTTATGACTGATGATGTTCGGCTTTCACCATTTGCCTCCGAATTGCTTTAATAACCGGAAAAATCTGATTGAATATTCAAGACTTTTCTCAGCGCCTCAACGTGGCCACGACAAATTTAAGAGAAAAGAAATTACGCTATATTTAATAACTTTGCATGGAATACGAAATAGAATTTTAGATATTTAACGTGATTAAATAATGATATCAAGCATTTCATTTGTTGTACAACCCCTCCCCTTAGAATTTTACAACTCTCGTGCAAAAACTTGCAGCAAATTTGAATATTAAATACACTTTTGTAATAGTAATTAAAATGTGAAATATCATTTCTATTTACATCCAACGATAACTATTTGAAAAGCTTTAACTCGAATGAATTCGAGAACCAACATCGACTCGTACTACTTAATTCTCGATTAATTTGGTAATCTTGATAATTGATACACCAACGAAATCTTTGGAACATTTATGTAATATGTATACATTTCTATTTTATGAATTAGGTACGTGTGGTTATTACGTTGTGTTGCAAATTTGCGGGCTAATTTTACAGCCTCAGCTACATCGTAACCCCTCGAAATTATATAGACGTTTAGTGCGTGACTTTGCTCCTTTTGTAACAACTAATTATACGACGAATATGGTCGGTGGGGAGTCTCCGAGGGATCGATCCTCTTTCAAACTTGCTCTACCTTGTAGCAAAGTAATAAAGAATTCCAGTCACGTACGGATAATGCAGCACCTTTGCGATAATGATCGCCGCTTCCAGCGTTCTTTGGCGATTAACTTTATTGAACTGCCCCAACGTCCGGGCCTTAACGATTACTACCGACATGCATTACGATCTTCAAGAAGTTTTTGATACGAAACTTTTCCTGATTCGAATATAGGGACATAAGAAGGGAGCTAATAAGGACTTTCATCAATTTCACATTTAATCTGCGCATCTCCGGAACCGTCTTCCATATTTTTCATGTGCAAACTACAAACTGCTACAGACCAAAATACATTCTCTTCTCGTGCAACTTGGGCCATCAAATAAATAACGGCGAGGAATGATTATTGATTTGCTATGTCCTCGTTTACTTTCTGCTCGTTACGAGAGTGGGGAACTTTTTTTGAAGAATCATGAATGGAATGGGACGTCGAGTACAGTGTACATTATACTGAGTATTCCGCGTAATTACCTTATCTAATTGGGAAGATATGACAAATGTTTCACATGTATTTTGACTGCTTTCGAAGAGATTTTTAACGATTTTTTTTCAGAATTTGTCAAGGCTATATTCTTTCTCAAATATGCTCTGCCTGCTATGAATGTGCATTTGAACGTGTATGACTCTAAAATTGTTAGCCTCCAAATTTTAAAGTAAAATATGAAACTTACTTTCTTCGATCTTACAATAGGCATTGCCAACTCTCACCGTACATTGATACAGCTGTGAGCTTACTTTCTTAATTATCATAATAATTCCTTTTTTAAAATGAGTTTTTGATTTCAAATTTTGAAGAGAGGAATATGTACTTCCATGTAAAAATGAGTATAGATGACGTTGAAATTTTTGGCAAAAAAATGACTTTTTTTTCTGTTTGGAACTATTCTAAGTGCGTATATGTAATTGCTTAATTGTTTCGTTTCAGTGCATAGACGATTGTTTGTCAGCAAACTACACGAAGCCTGGTTATTGTCGTGATAAAGCATCGATGTCACCATTCGAAGCTGCTTGTTTAGTAGCTTGTGACGACGATTCTCGTTGCCCAGATCTAGCGAAGTGCTGCAAACACGATTGTGGCGTCACGTGTATGCATCCCCTCGGTTTGGACGATAGAACTGGTATGTGTGTTTTATTCTAACAATAATTTTTTCTAACATATTTTCACATGCTGCGTAACAAAGTTAACATTAAATGTACCGATGTTTCGTGTATACCTATTTCTATCACAGCGGGGTAAACGTCCCGTCTACAAAAAGTTATATATTTTAAGATGTATGTATAGCAAAAAATATACCATTTAATGCAATAAGAATTCTTGACTCACAAAACAGCATTATAACTTGAAAGGGTCAAACTAAAAGTGAAATCTAACATTCAATAAGTTTCGATAATGTTGGATAAATCTTGCGCGTAGTTGTCACTATGCAATTGGGAAACGAACTATACTCGATAGGTGCTTCCGACGTTATAGTATGCCTCAGCGGGGGGTACTACAAGCAAAAACGTATCACTTTTAAATATCCCGTCATAAAAGGTTTTAAACAAGTATGATAATATACATCAGTAACCCGTCGCGGTAGGTAGGTCAAGTTGCATATATTTCTCGGTAAAAAGAAACAAGAGAGAAATAAATAGTGGAAAATACATTGGATGTAAATTATGGTAAAACTCGTAAAGTCAAATGGCGATGTGATAACGTTGAATGTAAGAAATTTTACCGGGAAGTTTAAAAACGGTCATTTGACTCGTCGTGGTAGCTTTAGTGTTAATGCTAACAATAAGTGTATTATGTCGGTAACGAATTAACTTTGCAACGGACTGTTCTCGCGAATGATAGAGTATAAAATAATTTTAAAAAAAATTAAAACCGACTTCAAACAAATAAAAATGCACTAAAAAGTAAAAAATATTGGTTTTTCTTATTTAATCTACGACTCTCGATTTTTTATATCAACGCCTTTTATTTGCACTGTGTAAATGAGAGTCGTAGATTAAATAAAGGAAAAAATTATTTTTTACTTATTATTGCATTTTTATTTTTTTGAAGTCGATTTTAAATTTTTTTAATTTTTTAATTTTTTACTTTTTAGTTATTTAAGTTATGTAACTACGTTTATTAAAAAAAAATATCAGTAGGCTTACAAAAAGAGCTGTTCGTAAAAAAAGAACCGTTTGCTAGAAACGGAAGATTCCAAAAATAAGCGACTTGAAAAAGTGAGGATGCTGAGGAGTTATGCATGGACAAACACGAAAAAAAATATATATATATATTCCTCCTTTCTGAAGTTTGTTAAAAATCATATTCCTGTACAACTACAAGGCAGAATTTGAAAATTTTAAATAAATTTTTATATCGTTCCAGATTTACCTCCAGTTCCAGAAAGCCTACAGATCAGACAACAAAAGAGCAATGTCGTTTTCCTGACTTGGCGTGAGTCGAAGGCGCACCGTGCTAATGAATCCGCCCACGACAAGGATATAAGGTATTTGGTGGAGGAACGACATTTACTTGGTCCAAGGTACCTGGAGTCTAGATTAAGTTCCTGGACAGTCTGTCACGTATCGACAAAATCGTACGCGACGCTTCGAGGCCGATTAAAAACCGGACATTGGTATCAATTTCGTGTGGCAGCCATAAATGGGAACGGCTCTCGAGGATATTCGCAACCGTCCAGGCCATTTAAAACGAAAGGCAAGTAAAATTGTTTGCTCCAATTATTTATTGAACGAATGAAGCCGTTATTGTAAGGCCATATTGGGACCTTACAAGAAAATATTCTCAATCCGAAAATTTTGATTTCACTGAAACTTCGCGCGAATGAAATGTTGAAGTACATATGCAAGGAATTATTTTTTTTCAAGGGGTGAAATCAGCCCTTGAGTTAAAGTTATCGCGTTTTCTCGGTTAAAATTCGTATTCGCGTAGTTGTATTACCAAATTCAAAGTAATCTATACATTATAATAATTTGTCGTATATTACAGTTGCGATTAAAATACATTAGTATTATATTTAATTATACTATGCCCTATTCTATTAACGATGTAGCTACATTCTAAACTCGACTTCCTTTTAAGAATAATAGACATACCGAATACGCTTGATTCAAGATCTATAAAATGATAGATAATTTCATGTAACGTAGTTACGAGACTGTAGATCTCTGAACACTTACCGACATAAAGGATGGTAATGTCAAATCGATATTACGAAACGTCGACAATCTGCATTCCAGTTTGTTCGCCAAGGACATGGTTCCAATCACATGTTGCATCGACATATCATGAACATACCATTTTTCATGGAACACATCGTCAGTTATTGATGTGCTCTAATTTAACGAAACAAAATTAAAACATCCTTCGTGAGTACTTATTAGAATTCGTTAGGGGTCGTTGAATCTGTCTTGCGAAATTGAGCCAAAGTATACTTGGTGCGAAAATGATATTTGGACACCGAAAAAACAACAATATTCCCTTATTAAGGGTACCCTCCCATCAAATCACAAAGGAAATAAATCATTTTTAGGATTTTATTTTAAAAAAGTAACTTTTTTATCACTATATCGTTTACTTTTTTTTTTATATAAAATACTAAAAATTATCTACTTTTGGAGTGATTTCATGGGAGTACCCTTTATAACTAATTACAATCTCTAATTTATTTTGAAATTAACGTTTCGATAATATCCGTATATTTACTACGTTATCCAAGAAGGCTTACCGCTTCGAGTAATTGTTGGATACAAAAGCACAATATATAAAGCTGTATCAGTGCGCCGACTGTGTACAGTATAATTAAAACTTTTCCGAAATGCACCGCAGAGCTCTGAAATAATAAATAATCTAAGGAGCACATCAAAGCGAAAGGCTAATTTACGGCGTTTCTATGTGAGATATACCGTTACGATCATAAAACTTAAAAAGCAGAACCGGAAAACGTTGTTTATATAAAGAAGTCCAATATTGGGAGCGAATAGATTCTTCATTAGAGTAGCCATTCTGTAAAAACAACAAGACCTATTATTATCATATTTTCGTTACGATCCCACTGGTAAAATACTGATTAAATATTAAAGAGTATAAAACATGATCCCCCACAGAGGGTTGTGGAACGGTGGAAATTCACTAGAGAAGGAAAATGCATGTATCGCCATTACCTATATACAAAGTAGTGGTCAAAAGAAAGTTTAACCCTCAGATGGTGAGATGTTTGTTTATTTTTACGTTTTTTCAGGTGAGAATACAAAATAACTAATTGTATTTTCGGGGGTGGATTTGTATATAAGTAGGCTGCAGCCTAGGGCGGAAAATTTGGGGCGAAAGAAATTGAAAAAGGTTTAACTCAGGTGTAATTCACTTTTTTTCACGTAACAAATTATCAATAACCCATACCTGAGTTGTCATATTAAATTGATGTTAAAATTGTCTCAAGCTTTTTAAATTAAAATATTTCATGATATTTTACGGAGAGGGAGCACACGCTTGTTAGCCTAGAGATTTTTATATTCTTTAGATACAAATAAGATTTTATTCGTAGGTATCACTTGTATTAATAGGTATATATACTTGCTTTGTTCCGAAAAAGTCAATACTTTACTGTGTAAATAGAAGTAAAAATTGAGATACATCAAACTTCCCACCTCACTAATCAAGGGTTAAACTGTGAAGGGTAACAGAAATAAGATAGTTCCGTTAGAAAGAATTATATCTTAAAATTGATATAGTGTTATAAATACAATCCACGAAGCCTAACTTGTAGGTATTAACTTTGTTCGGCAGACGTAAAAATATGAGTCTCTTTTAACCACCACTGTATATCACCCTTGACAACATTTAGAATAATTTCCTAGAAGCTGCCATTCGGTTAAAATTTCTTTCGAATCACCATTTCGTACTCACTCGACCACCACGCTATGATGCCGAGTCAGCAGTCTCATCTCCTTTCTCACTGCTCCTCCATTCCCACAAAAGTGGTGCTCCCAGAACTCGCCATTACTCGAGCTCCTCGAGCTTCCATTTCTGCTCCGAAGTACGGTGACAAATTTGATCCTTAAATATCTATACTGTGCTGTCATTAAGAGAATAAAATGTATCGTGTAAATGTCCAAGCTAACTTTTCTGAAGATCGTGTACAGGCTGCCGAAAGACTCGAGAACAACACCCCCGGCGAAAACACCAACCGAAAATGGTTCCCTCGACAGGGCAGCTGGCACTCGGTAATCCGTATAATAGAACTCATTCTTTCGAAATAATTCCATTAGTGGCAGCGACGTCCAAATGACGACTGTGCTGACGCAGGCGATAACATAGAATTTCAGCGGTCTCTCCATCGACTTCACCGTCAGTATCGCGGTATTCCTCAGCATTTCATTGTCTTCGGCAAGAACGCCGTTCAGCTTCCCGATTAATCCTCGTATCAAGTTTTTACGGTTGTGCAGGTAAACGAGCTGCACTATGACTTCCAGAGAGACCACTATGTTCACTGTACTGTCCTCCAGTGCCTTCTCCTTCGGTACGTAGAAGAGGCCGAGAATGCAGACGGTTAAATATACAAACTCTACGGTCCAGACAACGATCGCGTAAATTATTAAAGGGGCAGACAGCTTCATTTTCCTGTTCGTTACTGGTAGCAAATTTCCCGACGACGTGTTCACGAAAACATTCAAGCTGTTCAAGCTTTGAAAGTCCATTTTCACTTTCGACTGCCCCCTCTCGCACCTCACAGTTCAGGTTTCTTAAGTTTTCGATGTGGTATGAGCAGAAAGTACAATTAAGATGGGTAATATAAGTACAATCTTATAATTTTACTTAAATATAAATATAAGAAATTTTTTTAACAGAAGCCTAAAGGATGAGAACATTCTCGCTACTCATAATTGTTTATCTTGAAAGGCGTGATAATTTAAATTATTGTCTGTTAAAAAAATTGTTTGCAGACTCTAAGAATTAGTTATATTCTTTAGAGGATCGTCTTGGATCTAAAAAATGTAATTGCAAAAGAGAATGGAAGATCATGTTAACTTTTCGTTACCCGCGCCCTATTTTATAATATGGTCATGCGCGCGTTGTACTCTTTATAATATCACGATTTTATCGTGTTTTTTGAAAAGTTTACCTGTTCTTTGTTTTATTTGTTTTATTAAAAACTAAAAAGCGATGTCGTCGCTTTTAAAAAAGAAAAACGAGACGGAACAGAATAAACGACTACTATTATAAATAAGTATTGTTTTATTCACTTTCATTGATCTGGTGACACCTTTCACACAATAGTTCCACTTTGGAATGTGTTTTGCCCATGAACTTTTACGCGCGCGTTGCACTTTCCTAGAAATCACGACTTTTTCTCTTCAACGTCTGAACATACAGACTGAAAAACTGGAGTAAACGAGATGGGAACTTTTCATAACTTGCAAAAAGCGTAAGCAAAAAAAATTCATAATTGTTGTGCTTTTTACAACGGCGTGGGTGACGAACGGTTAACCAAGGTATTTATCGAGCAAGCTTATTTTTAAATCATTTGTTTACCAGGGTTAACAAATCCCTATGATTGCGAACAAAGAAATAACACTTACAAACAGCAGTACGTGTTCAAAAAAAATGAAATTATAATAAATTATTAACACTATTATCACGCTGATTAAGTCGTTAATTAAACTTATTCACTTAGATAGCGATGCAGATGCATATACTATATCGAAGCTATTGTTTACGTTAATTATTGCCATTCATTAACATTCACTAACACAGAGGTAAAAGCTCGACGATAGCTTCGAAGTGCTCGACAACTATTGCTCGCTGTCATTCTACCATTGTTTCTTGTCCCTTTGACAACTTCCCATTCCCTCCAGCAACACTGTACTCCATTCCATCGAGTCTGTCCGTCATGCGAATTGAAACATTCCTCGGTTCAATTATCGGTAATTTGTCACGGAATTACTGCTTCGTGTGTGTCTCTTTAATCTTGGTCACGAGACCCTAGAGGGACCATTTACGACAATAAATTGCTATCGGGCTCCGAAGGTGCCTCGCTATGTGCAAAGGCTCGTATTTTCTCACAAAGAAACTTGTCACGTATTTATTAAAAATAAGAAACATTGATCCAGGGGTAAACTGAGAATTATAATAACGTGGCGTTGTCGTGTATTCCGTTTGAAGTGTAGACACAAAGCCTAAGGCTTTCTGCGATTCTGCTGCGGTGTCTTCTGAGTACAGAGGGTAACTTGTTGCTTTTAGAACCACGGAGTCCTAAAGAGCCGCAGAATTTAACACTGTCCGATGCGCGTCTGATAGGCGGAAAATTGCATATCACTCTGAAGTGGGTTAAGCCGACCTCCGACGTGCCAATCACGTTCTACAAAGTGTTTTGGAGCCGTCTGGTCCATGGTCCAACTAATAATTCGATACTCGTTTACCATAGGACAGTTCTTAAAGTAAGTGTTCAGTAAATAAATTCAGTTAATAATGATCGATGATAGTGAAACGTTCGATGCAATATTGGATGTGTTATTCTTAACACTTTTAGTGCCAAAATGGAGTTTGACACTTTATCTGCCGCTGTCACATATGCTTGATTTCGCAATTTCGAGCTTTTACGATTTTTTTTTAAATCATATTTATTACCAATAAAACTGTCTTATTAAAGGGACTCCATTATACATACTGGGTGTTCGGTAACTAGTGATACAACCGGATAGGGGATGATTTTGCACGAAAATATAAGATGTTTTTCATAAGAGACTTGGATTTGAGAAAATCGACTTCGAATATTCGTTGGGTTATTTTAGGAGTCACATTAAATTAATTGTGTATTCTGAAGAAATTACAAGCTTCGAGCTGGTAAAAGAAAAAATTAATTTAGTGTTTGATAAATTAAGGCAGAGCACGCTAGAAAGCGTTCATAGAAATTTAACAATTTCTTGAAACATTTTAAACAATTTCTGTGATAATAAAATTTATGTTACGTGAATATCCTGTATTATTGTGTATTCTTGATTAGGCAGTGCAATAAACACAAACTATTCTATGTTTTCTATGTTTTCAACTTATTTTACCATTTACCGAACACCCAGAATGGATAAATTCTTCGGAAATTATAAAAAGATCAGTAACTAGCACAAGTTTTCTTAACCCTCGGTTGTCACACCTACTTTTTCGAACGTCGTTGTCACACTGGGTCAATTTGACCCTGTCAATTTTCAATCAGTTGTTATTTAAAAACTATTTGTTAAATTAAGTCTAAAAAATTCTGAGATAATGTTTGAACATTTTAGAATATATGCCCATCGTTGAAAGTTGACATTTAAAGTGTCATCATGCTTAAAAACAAAAGTTTGAAGCAATAAGAGTTTCGACAAAAAGGTTTTTTGCTTACAAAAACGCAGAGTCAATTTGACCCAGTGTGATAACCGAGGGTTAAAATCGTGCGGCTGGTTAAGTACTAAAGGTTTTGATAATTTTTTTCATAACTGCTCCGAAAGTGGCATTGCAATGTTTAATCAGGGAAAAGTTACATTTGAATTGAAATAAATTCCTAGTAATCGTAAACCTCCACTTGTAATCTACATCGTGGGTGACTGGCGAGTGACAGTGAACGTGTCAAAAAGTGAACGAATGAAAACCTAATTTCTCTGTCAAGATCAAGTGTAAATCTCACTGCTCCTTCTCCGCTTTGGAATTTCAGGATAAAAACTGCTACGAACTGAAAAACTTGGAACTGAAGTGTCAGTACTTTCTTCAGGTCCAAGCTGTCTCGCTGTATGGCGGCCGACGTTTGGTGTCGCGAAAGGCTTCCAAAGTGTTCAATAGCACCGATTACATGGTATACGGTAAGATGAAACACGAGCCTATTGTTCCTCCATCTACTGGTATCTCTGCCCGAAATTAATAATCAGGATAACAAACGAAGAAGTGCCCTTTCATTGAAGCCGACGTCGAGAGACATTCTCACAGGTGCGAGCGATATCAGAGCGGCCTTCACCTGCGCCGTATGATTTGCGATTGCGGAGAGGTCAAGGCGCGCCTGGTTTGGCCGACAAACCACGATGCAAAGGGCTACAACGTCTCCTGGCGAGAGGAAGCCTGTCCATTTTCTCAGGCAAAGGACTCGGCACATCAAAGAAAAACTTTGTGGAAAGTTGTACAGGTATTGCCATTCGTAAAACTGTTTCTCTTTAATTTATTTATCTAAAGTCACTTGACGTACAACTAGAATGGGTTTAGACCAGTGGCGAATTTCATCCAATTTGCATCGAATGAGCAGTTGCCGCTTGGGTCCCTGCCCAGAAGACCCTCAGGGCTTGCGAAACAAAAATTATAATTTCATCCAAACACTATATTTCTTCCGTTCTACTACACTTACATAAGGGCAGGGTTGACTAACTGGCGACTCACGAGCCGCCGGGGGCCTCTCCGCCTTGCTGCCACGCTGAGCGGCCCCCCTCCATACCAACTAGACTCTGACGATCGCAGTCGATTCCTGGTTCTTTCTTTCTCTTTTCAACTGCGATCGTCAAAGTCTGGTAAGTATGGAGGGGGCCGTTCAGCGTGTTAGCAAGACGGTGGGGCTCCCGGCGGCTCGTGAGTCGCCAGTTAGTCAACCCTGCATAAGGGGATACACGAAAAAGAAGGGAATGTTTGTGAATTTTTTTGAAAAAGCGGAAGCATGTATTTTCACAGAAATTTTTGCACTTAAAAGAGCAACATTTAAAGAACATTTGGTAATTTTTTCGTAGAAAAATATTTACGATTATAATAAAGTAACAACCTACATCCAAGAAGCCTTTTTAAAAATGTGGCCTTGCGGTAAGCAATGCCATTCGGAACCAGATTCTTTAAAATCAAAACACAAACAAGATTTCGTTATTATATTAATGTATCCTCTGATTAACGGAACGGAAAAATTACCAAATGTTCTTTAAATATTCCTCTTTTATGTGCAAAAAGTCCTGTAAAAATATACGCTTCCGCTTTTTCAAAAAAAATTCACAAACATTCGCCTCTTTTCGGCCGCCTGACTAGCTATAACCCCTTAACCTGTTTTTAGTAAACTACTTCTTCATTTTCCCCGCAAAGTGGGCAAAAGTGGCCCCTCAGAACATTTGCCACGTGGGCCTTTTCCCTTAAATCCGCCACTGGTTTAGACTTAGAAATAGAATTATATTTTACATTCACATTAAATTCCTCAGCTTCCATTTTTAATTCCATTTTCAGCCAAGTAAAAATCCTTATACATATTTCTTCTTAAATAACAAATGCGTGAAAATAATCTCCTTTCACAAATGCCCTCCCCGTGAAATATCTTGGTGAGCGTATACTACATACGCGTCACTACCATTCACAATTCGCTGCCCACTCAGAAAACCCATAAGCATTGTAAGTGGATTATTACATTGCCCGCAGACACCGCATCTCGACCTTCGGCACCTTCGAAACGATTGTTTGTACAGCGTTAAAGTACGAAACGTCCACAACAACAAAACCATCGACGAGCACGGCGCCAGCATAGAGTTCTCTGCTACCGGTTGCCAGAAGGACCTCGATCAAAAGGAGAAGAAGCATTCGCGCGGTAAGTTGGTGCAATGCAAAAAGAAGGTGTCGAGAAATAAGCGACGCTCTGTCGGTCTGTTTCTGATTTAACGACACCATGCATCAAACATGTCTTCGCCATAATTACACGTCTACGCTCCAGCTTCAAAGCAAATTAACTGTCGAATGCATATATTACGCGTTGATCAACTAACAATATGGGCCAAGTAAGAATATTCTTTTATGTATGTACATGGGATGTCGACCGTTCCAACGTGCGACTTTCACTCTGACTTGTACAAAAACCGTTGTGTCATCATCGCTCGCGACGCGAAAGTGATTTTGACAAATTGTTCTGTTAGAACGGCATCGATCAATTTCCGGTGAATTATTGGACGCTTTGCGAGTTGTGTCGCTGGTTATTTAGTCGAATAGAAATTTGAATATTTGTTTAGAAGAAATTTCTGTGAAGGAATTCTGCAGTTTATTCGATGAGCGTCGCACAGAATTTTCTAATTTTCAATTCCTAACAGAAATTTATGTTCCTAAATACTGCGTTTCTCGTTTTTATTTAGATGGCTAATTTTTTTATAATGTAAGTATTAATTTTTATATTGCTATCACGAATGTAATTTTGGAACGAACTATGTTGCTTTAAACAGTGGATATAATAAAGAAAAAGTGGTTTCAAACGACAATTAGCTCACGTGCTAATATTTACGACTTTGTAGCATGGAAGAGAGCAATTGTTGAATTTGTAACGTGAATCTTCGTAAATATATTTACTTTATGTACAGAGTATAAAAAATATGAGTGGTCATACATAAGTATTTTGGTTGATTTGAATTTATTCAAACAAAAACAAATGCTCTATAGTTAATTTCGATTTCAAAATCCTAACTACAATTTTCTTTTTACTCCTACGTATTTCGCCACAATATTTCATGTATTTTTAATGCGATTAACGTGATTACTAGTAACACTTATTGTTTCAAAAATAAAATTTACTGTTATTTCCTGACACTCTTCTTCGATTAATTGTTACAACCAACGCGTATTTAAAATAATAGGAAATCGAGTGCTGCAAACTCGTTGGATTGGAACATGCACAGGTACTACATCGATAAATACGATAACGTTTACATCAAATTAATGAAGTAATAAATATGGGGTGAGGCGCTTCGTTTCAGAGAGTATAAATTACATGACATTACAGTACATAACATTGTGCTATTCTATGAAAACGCGTGAACTCGACATCGATCAGATCATACTTAATCATACGTTTTTATCGGCCATGAGTTTATGTAAAATGTAATACTCGAATTAACATGCAACTCAGGAGTGCATAGAGCAAATTAGGCGCGAGAAGTGTCGCGCCAGAGTATCCATCCAGGTGCTGATAAACTGTTCTTTCCCCAATGGCCTGAGTCGGCCTATAATTAAAGCCCAAGGTGCCATTATTCGTCTTGACATGTTTGAAAATATTTATCTGCAAATGATAGGAAAGTAAGTTCCGTAAGATTTCCTAGTAATAAGTATTGAAATGTTAACAGTAATAATTCAGAATTTTAGTTGCTTTGATTTATGCAAAAATAATCCCTGTACATGCTATATAGTAACCACGTGGTCTAACCATTTGGGTGCTATCGGGTGCGGGGAACGCCCTTGGGCGTTCAACGACTATAATTAAGAGATGCAACTACGGGAGTCCCGCACACGGCGCACGGCCTTCAAATTTTCATCACCCTAAGGGTTAATTAGTTTCAGAAGGTTTATGGTTGGATTAAGACTAGGATGAGAATGCACCCTTAGGAAGTGGGAAGATAAAATAATTCAATTGAAGGAATGTTGTTGATAGTAGAATCGTTCATACTTAGATTTTTATATGTATAGAGTAAATGTCCCAATCACTGTAAGTGTCCCTACTAGTGCCATTTTATTTATTTTACTTAATAAAAACGTAACGTAGAAAGAATTGTGTGCAAAAAAATTATTATTAAATTGGGACTGTTCTGCTTCTTCTTCTTCTTCTTCTTATTATTATTATTATTATTATTATTATTGTACACTATTCTTTATACGTTACGTTTTTATTAAGTAAAATAAATAAAGTGGTAGTAATGGAGACATCTACCCTATTTGATTACTAGCAAATGTAGTATTTAGAGTTTGTTTACGTTGAACTATGTTTGCACTTGTTCCACCAAAAGTAGTTGAGAAAGTTTGTTTTGGTAAATAAACACGTTTGGAAGCATTAGATTTTGGTTATGGGGTAAGACACGCACTTAAAAAGTAGAAGATATGTGGTTTCGACTAGCTATAAGAAAATAGACGTTGAATTTACCTGCTCCTCTGATATAGGAAGCTTTTCAGCAAATATATACCAAATGACAGATTCTTGACACCCTGGAGTAGTTAAAGATCCCTCGTAACGGTAATACGTATGGCTCTTTGGTAAAAAAAGATAAGGAACCACCTGCGATATCATCCCACTTTTCTCCTCCAACCAGTTTGACACTACCTCCGTTTCCTTTATAACTGGTATTAAATCTAAGTTTTCTTCGTCACTCAGCTGCAATATAATGTTTCATATGCTGCATCCACGGCAATACATTTTGACACTAGAACTACCGATTAACGGAAAGGAAGAAAATATGCCGAGCAATTTAATGAGTAATTGATTCATTCTTATAAGAAATCACGATGTACATACTTTGGGACATAGCTTCTATAATCTTACGTCCGAAAGGGTAAATCGCGATTTTTGTATCAGTGTCAAGTGTTTGATGAGCAAAAAATAAATTCGTTCATTTAACTTTGAAAAAATGAGTCAAACGTTATCTGAGACCAAAAATTATTTGCAAAATAGAAGTGATAAAGTAATTCAAATAATTCATAACATAAAATATGATTCTTTTATTCTCTGCTTAAAATAATTTTTACCCAAGTCTGCTTTGAAAAAGAAATTCAGCTCGGAGGTCGATTTACCCAAAACTTTCTCAGTGAGAAGCGATTTAAATGGACATTTTCGAAACCTTGCCCCGATCAAAGTGTTAATACAGAAAACTATGACATTAATGAAACTTAAATCATGACAATGGGTATACCTGGAATAAGGTGGCGACAACAGCGATACCATTCTCGTGCTGTGATGCCACAGTCACGTTGTCGTATCGAGCATCGTAATGCACGAAGTGCAATTCTAGCGCGTCACGATTGTTATCCACGGTGTGTTCCGCGGGCCAGTGAAAGTGCATTTGGTCCAAAGTATACGTAGATGAAAGATTCCCCCCTTTAAGGTGAAGAGCCGCATTAAGTAATCGAACCTGCACTACAAAATAACGTAAATTGAAATTAAATATGTCGCGCTGTATTTCTTCCAGGGGATGAAAGGGTTGTGTTATTGAGAGGGCGGTGTATTGGTTATCGTATACCAGACATATTGAATTTTCTCAATAAAAGAATAAAGGTAAAAAGCAGTTTCCACTTCGAAGTCTGTCCACCTTGTAAAATTAAAAAAATAATCTATTTAACTCTGCAAGGAGATAAAATTCTGCTTAAAATATTATTACATCGAAAGTGAAGCGTTTCACTTCACTTCCTTCTGTATTACATACCAGAGTGACCATTATTGACGACTTTCGCATGAACTGGCTGGTCGTATGTTATGAATTTAAGTTCGTCAAGATCCGCTTTTACGGTGTCCGCGGTAATAATATTTATCGGCGATTGTTTCGTCCCAGTCGTACATATCCCTGGCCAATGCGTTGGACCTAAAAGCAAAGCGACAGAATCCACTAAACGCGTGCGTCCGTGTAAATACATCCACAGGGGTAGAGCACTAACTCTGCCCGCTTGAAACACCTTCGCTATTGTCTGATCTGCTAAGAGAACGGTGCGCACAAAAGTCATACGATATTAAGGGAGACACGGTTTAAGTAGCAATGATTATTTTTCATGGTTGAAAGCGCAATGGAGATTTCACGGTCGACTTCATGTTTTTAAATGAAACCGTATGTTTTTATTACCATAATCGCGAGTACGAGAGAGTGACACGCGCATTATTCTCGCTCTCTCCTCTATTTTCATTCTCACTCGCGACTGAACGGAGAATTCTCTTGTCCAAGATCATCTGAAAGTTAGCATAGAATTTGTCTTCGTCTCACCTACAACAATATAATAATAGAAACGTTTGGCTTGGATATAACAAATGGAGACCTTGGAATAGGCCCGATGTAAGGAAAATTATTAAAATAAAAGAATAATTATCTAGTCGAATGAATATAGCCACCTGAGAGTCACTTCCCAGGCTGTCAGTCGCGTTAAAATGTTGAAGTGCGAACCACGTCTGCTTCTTTGCGCTTTGTTTGCGCTTTCTGTCTTTAAAACAAACATGCGAGCAGGGTGAACACGTGAGACATGGAGCGTGGTGTTGATCCCTCGGTGGTCCCGAGGGGTCGAAATATTTTGCGCCAAGTATAAGTCGCGTCAACCGCGCAACCGGTTGGATATAGACAAGTGCAACGATCCTCCACCTCTCGATCCGTATAAATATAGGACCGTCGACAGGCGGAATGTAGTTTAAATACAGACTGACTGATGTGTACGCGCTGTCGTCGACAAATGTCAGTTGTTTCTCGAGTCAACTTTAACAGACTCTTTGATACAGATGCTGACGATGATTCGCTCCGTGCTACCCTAAATGCACGAAAACCACCCCCTGCGGTAATGCAGTTTCTTTTCTCTTGTGCCAAACAATGAGTTGGTTTTCAACTACACACCTACAGTGCTGGTTGAAACAACGTTTAAAACTCATTATGACTCTATAACTAACTTAATATTAAGGATATTTTTTAGATTTAAGGATATTGTTGGTACCACTTAGGGTTTATACAAAAACCGGCTTTTGAAGAAAAAGCGGTTTTCGAATTCCAGTATCAAATAAAAAATGGTTTTCGAACTTGTACAAAAAAAAAAATAGTAAAAAATTACTTATTATACAATTTATAAAAAAGCAAATAAATAAGAAAAAACTGAAATAACAAATCCGTAAAAATTTTCAGTACATTTAATATTTAAGGAGGTACAAAAATATAACAGAATAAAATATATTCCAATTAAAAAAAACTGAATTAACTAAAATCCCTACAAAATATAAATTATAAATCTTTATTTCATTTAGTATTTTTCTTCTGGAAATATGAACTCGTGAAGATTAGTTTTACAGTAAACTTTTACTACAATATGCTTGTGCCCGAGGCGATTTAAAGTTGAAATGTTAACGTTTTTAATGAAATAATTAATTAATTTTTACATATTGATTCTAGTCTCTCAAACCGGTTTCTTAAATTTACAAAACGGTTTTTGAATTTTACTGAATAAAGAAAACCAAATTTATAACGTCAGACCTTAGTACCACTGACCCATTCTAGCAACCCCCAAGCAATGGGATTTAAATTTTATGATATCATTCTTTCTAATGGAACGATATTATTTTCTTACCGACGTAATATAAACTTTCTTTTCGCCATTATTACGTCACAATCTGAGTAGTAGTCTGAGTAGAGTTGACTATATTCGCCTGACTATGAATGCCTGCGTCTTGTCTGACTCTTGACAGGCCGAAGTCACTGTCTGACTATAGTCGATTTATAAATGGATCTCATTTCTCAACTTCGCTGTTCTATAATACGATCAAATTATGATCTATTAATAGGTTTGAGAGGCGCAAAGTTTTGAAAAATGACCCTTGTAATAGGTCAGGCTTTCCCCAGCGATCTGCTGGAACAGTTTCGTCGTAAATTAATGAAAACTTCAACTTCTACATTGTCTGCGAAATCTCAATGAGAGTACTACCAACGGATAGGCGATGTTTTCTCGATTAAAATGAGTCCAAACACGACCTTATTCGGGGTATTCTTAATTATACATAATTCAAATCGCTTCGAATTTCGAATACTGTCTCTAAAAGTGAAGCTGGCTCGGGACCGGCCAGTTTCAACTTTCGAATCGGGTAAACTATTCGGTTGCCTTTATTCTCTGCCGCGGCTCACGAAGGGGGACTAAGAATGACAGAGAGGGCACGCGACAGCGACAGGCCATAAATCACGGTGCCCTGTCCCTCATTCTCAGTCCCTCCCACTTGCCGCGGCAAGTACAAAAGAAGTAGTGGGGATGGCGGATTCACCACTTATAGAGGCAGTACTGTACATCATGTGTGATTAAAATTAGCCCGAATAATGTCGAGTTTAGACTCTTTTTCATCAGAAGATTCTCGTCAATTCATTGGCGAGACTTTCACGGAGATCTAATGCAAAACATAGAAATTAAAATTTTCATTACTAGACTCATCGGAGAATCGATGGCCACGCGAAGGAAGGACCAGTGACGTGCCGAAGTACCTACCTACAAAGCAAACTTTGAGCTTGGTCTGCTTTCGAAGTAAAAAATCGAGGACTCTCGGACAATTTTAGTAAAGAAACCACGATGTAATGATGGCACTCTTGTCAGAGCAATGTGTTGTACAACGTTTCCATTTAAAGAACTCGCGTCTTCGGATCTTTAAAAGGTCTCCACGCCCATAAAGATTTCGTCTAATCCGACTCGTGTCTCCCTTGAAACCGCGCAACTTTTGCTTGACACATTTTGGTCGAGAGATAATATCGACATAAATCGGTGAGGTAATTTCCAGTGCCTCTCTGTATGCTTAAGCCTCCGTAGCCTCGTGCCGCAAGTAATATTGAGATTACTACTTGGTAGGTACATCTAAGTAATATGGACAAACGGATTACCATGGTCCCCCGAATATGCCCAATCATCGGATGCTGTTACCATGTATAAGCCTGAAACGAAACAAATTTTCCACGTGAGGACCTTAAAGGTGCAAATACACGACGAGAGAAAGATATCGTGTCTCACACGAGACTGTAATCTCATGAGACAATTATTTAATTATCTTGTCATTATTTCCATGAATCTACTTAAACTCTCATCAGACAGGTTTCATTTTATATCTTCAAAAAAAAAATAACAAAAATAACAAAAATATCTTTCGCGACTATTTCCATTATTTACATTTAGTTGTTGCTGAAATTTTTGTTTCGTGAGAGAAAAGTCTCGTGTGAAATCTCATCGTGGATTCGCATCTTAATGCGTGTATTCCATTCGAAAAAAATACATTCGATTTAAATTTGAAGATTCCAAGTGTATACAAAAAAATAAATGCGAAAAAGTATTTAGCTGTTTACAGTGAAAAGCTCGTCCAAAAATTCTTGGTATCATACAAATCAACGAAAGACACGAAATGTTCCAATATCGAGCTTAATTGCGCTTTCATCATACACACTGATACCGCGCCTGTTCCTGCGCCAAGTGTGCATTTGTCCAATAAGCTTGATAACTCATTGAATGCGTGCGACAGGAAACAAAATTGACCCTGTTCATTGTTCACCGTGTCGGATTTATTTAAACAAACACGTTCCCATGACCGATATTCCGTACAGAAGAACTTCCGAGAATTCTGTCGGGATACCTGCGCTCGGGTATTCTAAATTGCTACACAATCGGTCGTTGAAGAAACGCCGTCGTTTTCTAAATTGACGCATTGTATAGTACCGATGAACAATTCGAACGGCCCGCAGATTTTAATGAACATAATGCATACTTCCGCTGGCTGTGCTGGTTACACTTTTCTTACCGATTTCAGATGTACTGCTCGGAGGTAGACTGATAAATTGATTTAAAAACAAATGAATGCGTTACACTGCCGAAAATGTCACATGTATTTCTCTCCCCAAAGTCCACTTTAAAGTGGATAAGTTTCACTTCAATATTATTTAATGGTGGATTATTGGAGTTCACGGATTTGGCGTCATTAAAATAAAGTGTCCCTTGGTGTTGACACTTTTTGACTTCTCATGCATGATGAATTTATAACAGAACGTTTAACTGTACGATATACATTTCACCGAACACCTCACGACAAAATGGGCACTGTAATTCGCTGTAGCACTACTTGTGAGAGGAATAAAATTTTTACGCCAACTATAACAGTCACTCTTATTCAGCATGAAATTGCAGTCAAAGAAAAATGTTTGTGAAGAGGAAATAACTCAAGATTGATGTACAGTAGAAACTAAGGTATTAGTTTTCATTTTGATGTAATAGGGCATTAACGGAATGAAGTAAATTAGTCTCTTACGGAGATACGCGAGACTTGCTTCTTACCTATGATGGTAGGAATAATTGTGTACAGACTTTTCATGGTTACGACGCTACCTCGGGGCTCTCAAAGTTTGCGATCATCTGATGACGCGTACGTGATGACGATGAGCATACTACTGATGTACGCGATGTGAATCTGACTGGATAACCCCGAGATTACACGAGACCCCATTGCACGAGATTCAGTTTATGCATCGAGCCCTCCATTGTAGTCACCGTGTATGTGTCAATTGACCCCCTCCCCCTTATTTAGTTAAAAAATAAATACAGGTCTATCGAATGTTGAGCCACAAATGTGACATTACGGTGAATCCTGCGCCTGATGCACCAGCGTGGCTCATTCTGAATTCCTTAACCTGTTAACCAACCAAGACGAGTTAACTCGTCGTTTGAAAATGCTTCTACAGTGAGTAAGACGAGTTAACTCGTCGTTTAAACATACTTTTATGGTGGGCGAGACGAGTTAACTCATCCTTTGAAAATGTCTTTGCAGTGGGCAAGACGGGTTAACTCGTGATTTGAAAATGACTTTACAGTGGGCGGGACGAGTTAACTCGTCATTTGGAAAGTACCCATATACCTGATTAAGAATTGACAAAATGTTTTTGAGAAAATCGAACTTTAATTCTCTTGGTAGGTAAGTGCATGCATTTTCAAACTTGATTTTCTGAAAAACAAAGCCTCGTTCGAAGAAACGTTATTGTATTTCATCCCTGCATTTACACAATATTTACTATTGCAGATTATTAATTTCTAATCAGACGAGTTTTCCGAATCAATTTTCTCGAAAATGAAGTTACGTAAAAAATGTTATTCTATAGCTTCACCTTACTTCTTCGTGTAGAATCACCCCCTTTCGTATTGTACCCCCACTTCGATGGCACCCTGTATATTCGACATAGGCTTACAATGCATATCTTGTGTTCAATTCAATACGATATTCAAACGATTAAAGTGACACCAACATTGTTGTTTTGAATGTAAGATGTGTAAAGGATTCCTTGATAACAAGGGGTATTATTTTTCTATTACTGCGAAACTGTACTATGTCACAAAAAATGAAAATTCAGTGACTCGGAAGGAGAGGTAAAGAAAGTTTAAATTTAATTGGACTGACCACCAGTGCAGAACTGTTTTAAAACATAGTGGTTACAACTTAAATTGTCAATTGAGACAAATAAGTAATTGCGTACGCTTATATTGTCTCTCTGAATGAAGCAGTTGAATCGCATTGCACGATTTGGTTTAGAGGCTCGTTACAGGGTAAATCTCCAGTTATATGCTGCTTAAGGATTAATTATAAATTCTGGGAAATTGCGATTTTATGCGCCACTTTACCTGCATGTAAGAAGTTCAGCGAAAGAATGAAATATTTTAAGTCCATTTGAAAGCTACGCTTGGCGATGTACGGGACGTTTTCGCGAGATGGTACACCGTGGTCGAGAACTTCTACTCAACTGATCTTCTTCGCAATTTTCTCGACTACGTACGACGTGTTCTACGATAGGATTCGTATAACGCCATTGCCCAAATTAATAGGCTTACGATAGTACCCTTATCATCTACTGGTGTACACACACACACAGTCATCCGAATAGAATTGTTACACACTGGTCGAAGATAAATATAGATCGTTTTAATGATTCGCGAGGACCAAAATTGAAGCCTGTCTTTGAACTATCAAAGCTATTTTTGAAACTCCTCGCAATTAAAATTCCTTCGATACTTGTAAAAATGGATTCCTTTGAATATAGAGGCTTAATAATTAACGAATAAAAAAAAATGTCACAATGCTTTATTGTAGCTTTAAATCCAATTAGTGGGTAGTAAAATAGGGGTGTTATAAAATTGAAAGATGTAAAGTAACCAATATCTTATGTGTAAGTATCTAAAATGAACATTTTTGCGAAATATACATTGACACTTTTAGGGACGTGAAATTTTCTCATGAAATATAAGTGCTAACAGGAAATAAACTATGACGGTATTGAAAGACGTAAACTGAAGTAGTTAAACAGTTACCAAATTCTCGACATAGAAACCCTTCTTACTTAGAACGTTAAGATATTTTTAGACATCTATGCACGCGGAAAATTATCCGACGAACACTTTAACTGTTTGCTGTAGCAATCAAAATACCACGTAGATATAGACTCTTGCTATTCTAGGGTGCAATCTGAAATTATAAAATATGCACTCCGAAACGTAGATACTCTCTCCAGATCAGTGTTTCCCAACGTTTTTTGAGTCACGACCCCTTTTTATAATATCCCCCCCCTCCCCACCCTCATATAAAGTAAGGTAAATTTAATAAGGTAAAGAAAACATATTAAAAATAGGTATTTCAGAATATAATTGGAACTTAAATAATAATATTTAATTGTCTTGATACATATATTAAATACACTTAAAGATACTTAATAGATTTAATTATCTTATTTAGTCTGATGGTCGTGCTTGCATATGGGTAACCAGCTTTTTCTTTTTTCATTTATGAAAAATCAGTGTTACATCATTAATAGAATATGACAATGTAATCATATTAAAATAAATAAGTGCTAAGAATCGTCAACTAAAAATAACCGCGGCGACCCCCTGAAAACACTTCGCGTTCACTTTGGGGTCGCGACCCACAGTTTGAGAACCACTGCTCTAGATTTCTAAGAAATCAGAACTTATTATCAACGATGTTTCGATAGCAATAAATTAATAAAAATATTTACCTATATATTTGTAAAAATGCACACGTTCGAACGCACGCAAAGTCACAAGTATAATAAAATATTTAAATAATATTAACATAACTATATAATTGGGAAACCAGGATCTCATATTAAGTTTAACACTATTCGTACCAGACCGGTCAATTTGACCGATTTCAAACTTTGGCGTACAATTTCCCACATACAACGTTATCACATCGTTATTTATCTTTACGACATTTCTTGAAATATGCATACAATGAATCATTCTTTATTTAATTTTGTATCAAATTGACTACTAGGTATCTACGTTCAATTGTAAAAAATATAATTCTCCTTCGAGGATCGGTCATTTGACCGGTCACGGTAGGAATAGGTATACATGAAGTGTCGGTACGAATAGTGTTAAACAACCGCTATTATTTCATTTCCTGTGCTACAATCACGATCATATTGATTTGTGTCTTAGTGATTAAACTTGCGATTAAACTCAATTGCAGCACTACAATGTTCTTTCCTTCTTAATAAAGTTATCTTCCAATCACTGGCATCATATCTCAATACGAATTGTGAAGAAATGTTTGCAATCCTTGAAGCACCCTCTACAACCGCTTTAAAAACCCAGTCCAATTAACCATAAACTTAAAGGGAAAGCAACGGCATTCAAACGCATTAAATAAAAAGTCCCAAGAAAATAAAAATAATAAAAATCTTAATGCATTACCAATAACTAATAATCGAGTAAGCAGTGTACCTATGACTGCTAACGCGATATTTTCCAGCGGAATACGTACACAATCACTGCCATTCACGTTTCGATTAATTAATTACTCAAAGATATATTACGTATCTTCGGCTACGTGTGCGCGGACGTAGGCAGAAGCGATACACATGCCATGAAGAGAGTGGAACAGCGAAAGTGGGAGAGAGAGGACAGGGCGACGGGGAAGGAGAGAATGATAGAGGGTAACATGAAACGGCGCCTTCCGACAGAAATAGAAAAGCGGCACGAAAGTCGTTTAGTGTCAGCCAACGTGAAGTTCTATGTAGCCAGGCACTGGCTCCAAGTATTACCGCCTGATTTCGACCTCGTGTGCAAATAATGATGCGTGCCCCAATAAGATCCTCCCTGAGGAGCCGGGACTCCTCTTCGACATCCACCGATCCGGATCCCAAGGAGCGCATAAAAGACTGCTGCCGAAAATTGGTCGCTTTTATGTGCACCCAGGTGGGCGTCGGCGGGCTCGTGGTCGGTTACGCTATAATAGGCGCGTTCGGTTTCATAATGATCGAGACCCAGGGGCCGATTTCATCCGCGGTCTGCACCCAGGGTTCGATCAGGAAACAATACGCCGACGAGCTGTGGTTTAGCACGGCGAGCAATCAAACGGTGAACGTGTTCAACAAAACAGCGTTCTATGCGCTATCCAATCGGATCCTGCGACGCTACCAAGACAACTTCACCAGCAGCTACAAGAAGGATAGTTGCAGCGGCCTAACACCGACTGACCTCTGGTCTTTCCCAGCGGCTATGATGTTCTGCCTGTCAGTGTTCACGATGATCGGTTACGGGACCCTGGTGCCGCAGACAGCTTGGGGCAAAGGCGTCACGGTCATCTACGCGGTCCTGGGGATACCCCTTTACGTGCTGTACTTTCTGAACATGGGCAAGGTGCTGGCGCAGACCTTCCGCTGGCTGTACACGTGGCTGCACGAGTGCACCGGCAAGAGGAAGCCTGGCCAGAGGATCACCGTCCCATCGACAGCCTGCCTTTGGGTGACGTTCGGCTACGTTTTAGGCGGCTCAATTATGTTCGCCGAGTGGGAAGGATGGGATTACTTGGATAGTGCGTATTTCTGCGTGACATCGTTGTGCAAGATCGGAGTGGGGGATCTTGTGCCCGGGTGGACCCATGGCGACCTCACCGCTGACAGCCAGACGAAGCTGATAATAAATTTCGTTTATTTGCTGCTCGGCATGGGACTTATCGCTATGTGTTACGATCTGATGAAGGAGGACGTTTACGTGAAAGCTAGGGAGCTGAAGGAGCAATTCATTCAAATTGTCGATGCTGTTCACTATCAGATAGAAACCTGTTGCGCATCAGAAACGACGGATTAGGTAGATTAAGTGGTACCAGAGATGGGTTAAATTTTTATCTAAATAAAATTTTCGAATAATGAATGAAAGTTAAACAAATTATTCGTCATGTGCCGAATAAAGCTGACCCGGGTTAACTTAAAAAATTAACTTTATTCGTCAAATAATTAAACTGACTTTTATTTGATCCGTTATTTAAATAATCTTTCGTTCAATTAATGCCCAACTCTGAGTGGTACGCCTGGCACGTTCAAAGTAAAAATTTCGCGATGTATTTAAGGCGAACAGTGGTAAGAAATATTAATTGAACTGGTAATTAAAGGACCGGGAAGATATAATGCAATGAAACTTTATGATTTCAGAATTATATGAATTATATATTGGACATAGTTAGAAAGATGCATTTAAAGTTTTTGTTTGATCGAATTTCTGTTAGTGTTAAATTTTTTGTTGCTAAAATATGGCGTGTATCCTGAGAATTTATTACCAAATGTAGGACGTATAGATTAACAGCAACCATTAAGGATTGCTTTTAGGTAGATACATTGAATATTCTTGCAGTAAATGCAAAAGCAACATTGATTTTGTATCGTCGCTATAATTGTTGTGTATTTGATGTTTAATATTTAATCTCATTTTGTTTGGGGCCAGAAAACCCTAGCAATAACGTATAAAGAATTTTGTAATACCTCTGCATTTATCATTTTTGTATTATAGTAAGGAAACTTCGTGCATTTTTATTTGTCCTTTTATTAGATAGAAGCCTGTAAGAATAAAGGAAAATTAAGCCCTATAAAAAAGATGTTAACGATTTTAATATCTCACGACGACGTGACACCATATTTTTTCATATTTTGAAAATAATTATATCAGACATTGTATAAAATGTGTTGCAGAATAATGTAACAAATGAAAACATACAAATTCCACATGTGAAAATAAATTGAAGAATCTAGAATCCATTTTAAAACGTGAACAGTGTGGCATTAACATTGAATAATTATTTTATTATTTAGAATTTTTTATTGGCTAGAAAACTAGTTGCGTGGAATAAAATTTAAATGCAATATTGTAAAGAGGAGAATACGAAATATAGTTGTAATCATTGCAGAATAATCTCCTTGTGGAGATTAAAACTGCGTTAATAATTCGTTTTAAAGATCGAAGAGTTACACAGATTCAAATTTTAACGCCACGGGAAAGAACGCTTCAACTTTCCTTTCCAATTCAAACGTGATTGGTTACTGTTTTTCGCACCGCGAAACTGCGCATGCTGAAATGCGCACTGGCACACATGGCGCGTTTCAGCAATATCAAAAAAGCGTTTACATGTAACGATCATTATAATATCTTCGATAGCAAGCGATCGCAAATCACTTTAACAAGGAATTCTGTATCCTTGCACTGATTCTGTGTCAGAAATGATCGTACCATGACTTTGATTGGTTGTTTCTGATAGAGACGAACATTGCTCTATAATAATCAACCAATCAAAGTCATGGTACGATAATTTCTGACACAGGGTCAGTGCAAAGGTACCGAATTCGCTATAAGCTAAAAGAAATGGTACTCGAGTTGCAAGTCTCAGGTGTTTCGTATAAAAATGTCCTAGGTGCTTAACATTCGACTGGTTTTTTGGTTTTGTGTATTCTTTTACTTTGATTTACATGTACTTTCATATATTCCCAAAGATGACGTTTCAAGAAACTTCTTATACTGCCCAAAGAACTCTAGTCATGTCATTTCTATCTTACTCGTTTCTATGCCTTGAAACACCCTCTTTTGCTTGCAATTTCTATTTACATTTCTGGTTTTATACCCATGTCTTCATCTACCCGCGTATAAAAATATCTATGTACACACACCACGTTCCTCTATTTTAACATTTTAACTAAACATTCGATTTTTACAATGTATGAGAACTAGACCTAAAGAAAGCCCTCTAGTGGCGGTGTGCGAAGTATCGTTAGATTGGGCCTGATTTAACATTTAGCCATCATTTGGCCACATTTGGCATTGTATAACCACAGATTGACACGACGTTTTACTAATAGCGGATTCGGCAACCTACACTAGTGGGCACTGAGTGCTAGTTTTCTCGCTTCCAATTGGCTAAAAGTCGCACTCAGTGCGCACCAGTGCGACCGTCCGAATTCGCTGTAACACCAATGAACGCTAAAGAGGTCATGCGTGAGAAATTTGCTAAGAGTAATTTGTTGAAGGAAATAAGCAAAGCTGCATTAAATATAATAATGAAATAAATCATACCGTCAAGTAGATGTTAGACAAAGATCGAATCGTTCAATCATTGACAATAGTGCGGGTTACATATAGTTTCTACGCAAATGGAAGTATTTCACCGCACTCGACGATTGAAGACTTGTGTTTTTAGTATAAGATTCTTAAGTACATCTTTTCGTCATTATTGCATAGTAACTCCTAAGGAAGAGAAAGAAAACGTTTGTACAGCTGCACCGGGTATAGAACAGGAGACAATAAATAGAATAGAAAAATTATGTTTGCTGGATTTCAAAGGCGATTATAGCGTCTCTGTTCTGAAAGCAGCGATTGATTTCACGGAATGTTTACGGACCGCAAAAATTAGCGATACGGTTAAACCTATGTACAGTCCGCTTGAAAACGAATTCATTCCGTTGCGAAATGATAAGGTGGAAGATAACATATGTAAACGGAAAATTCTAAAGAATGCTGCCGTTTTAGAGGAGGATTATTTTGTAGCACCATTCAAAAGCAATAAAGAAACATGAATACTATAACGCACGTGTTGAAAGAACTAAGTGCAAACTTTATTAGCCTCGCAGAACATGGGCTCGTATACGGCCCTCAAGGTAGAATGTTACTAAAGAATCTCGAAGACCATTGGCTCTTGCATTGCGTTACCATGTCACGGTATAACACGTTCTTATCAGACAAATGCGTTAATGATTTCAATTTTGTCACTAAAACTGGAACGAGCGACATACCGTTCGGCCTAGCTAAAATAAAAAGTTCGAGAAACGATTGGAATCAGAGTATCGCGCCAACGGCGTCTAAATTAAATCTCCACAAGACTGCCGAAATATATGTATTTAACAATAGTATAGAAACTAAAGACTTGTATCATACAGTACAGAAAGAGCGTAAAATATGGTGGCGCAAGTTAGCACAGAATCCTTCGAAATTTAAACTCACAGAGCCAAGAAAAATAAAAAACATTGACTTGGTAGATATAGAAGCGCATTTCTCGTTCGGCACCGTTACCGTGGAAAGAATCGCTTACCACACCGACGTTCGGAAATTGCTTGCTCAGGTGTCCTAGCCCCTCTTTATCGATTCTCGATCTTGTAAAAGCTTAGGAATAAGAGATCATTTATATGGATTATTTTATTTTCAGATTGATAAAAAAGATTTTGTCGACATACAAATGGTCGAACACATAGTATCTTTAGACTGGGGTTGCTTAGCGCTACTTTCTGATGCTTACGATACGGATAAGTCAACTAAAATGCACATACACTCTAAACTAGCACCACATAAAGTCGCATTTTATATAAAAAACTATAACGAAATGAATAGTCAAGATGATGATTTAAATCGATTTGTACTTTACTTAAATAACATGCTAAGGACAAAAGGTCTGAATACTATATTAACCAGCTCGGAACAAGTTATAGATACGTGTTTGGTTCCTTTTATAGTTTTAGTTGACAGGACTAGTCTTGAAAATGGCATTATACATGTAACAAATAGATCAACAACTCTCAGCGAGGCAATTCACATAACTGATTTAGTAAAGTATATAAGTATGCATTGTTAACCAATTCATATGGTTTAATTTTCCATTTCAATAAAATTTATGTATCCAGTGTTTAAAATACATCAGCAGTACATTAATTTCTCATTTTAACTAATAAGAAGTATAACAAGTTTACGAAATATGCAGCTACTTTATTTTATGCTTCGTAAATTTAAAAAAGAATGCTAGGAAATCGATGAGGGGGGACGACGCTTACGAAAAGTAAATGTAAATGTATGGAATTAAGATGAAAAGTTACATATGAATGTTCTGTGAAGTTAAAGGTACAAGGAATTCGAACGCTTCGTACGTAATAAAATGTACACTGTGTACACAAGCATTCGTTAATTTTTGGAAATATTGCCAAAATTCATATAAACTCATTTAATATAATGCTGCTCACGAGCATTCGTAATTTTTTCAAATAATAATAATAATACTTTATAAACAGCTAAGCAGGTAGTTGTAACTTCTTGCCTTTTAGTACTTTGGTGATATAGAGGTAGAAAAAGTCACAATAAAGAACGGTTTGCACCAGACCAGCGACTATAACGATTAGATCGAAATAATCTTCTACATAATAACGGTAGACCCAATTTAACAAGTAGAGCCCTCTATAAGATCCCAAAGCGAAGAGATAATGGCTGGTAATGCTTTCCGCTTCTCCAGTTTTCGACACCAAAAATAACTGTGGCAATATCGCTACGGACTCCAAATAAATGCTGAATGTCCATAGAACTTCCATGACTGTGAATTCATGGTTGATTAATAATGCCAATACCAAGGTGGGTAGAATTAAAAACTCGATCCTGAAAATTATTAATAAAACGTTACCACATTGAAAAATCGAACTAAGCGGATAATTTCTTGATACGCGAGTAGAATCCGATATAAAGCAAACGTACCTAAATGTATCATGATTGTGGTCGTATGTCGCTTTAAATTTCACGTACATTAAGAAGACCGTAGCGCAGGAGGTTGCGATGAAAATGATTTTCATAAATGTGTTGTAAGATGAAATGTATGTTGTCACCAGATCTAGATAACGCATTGTATATACAATTGCAAATAAAATTTGTGACTTGCCACTGATACCTGCAGAACATAAACAGACAAGTGAATAAGAATTCTATACCACGGTAATTATTCCTTGTTAGAGTATGGTAGATTTTTATATCTAAGTAATATATGAATATCGATGGTGCATACCGGCACAGCTCCGTGTCTTCCATATTTTGACAAGAAGAATAATAATCGCTAGGAGATGCGATAAGTCACCTAAGAGTCGAAATATGTTCATGTTTTCAGGTATTGGAAGGTAATTTTTATAACAAAGTCGCTAAAACTTCACACACCTATCTCACAACGAATACAAAATATGACGTGGCTCTGACTGCAACATCAGCAGATGGCCGACCGATCAACCTTATTTAACACTTTCGCTGGCGCTAGGGTACCGAGATACCGTTTCGGGCCTGATAGGCATTTTTGCGCGTTCGCTACAAGCGGGCAATTTATAGCATAGCATTGTCATACTTTTTTCATGAATCATATAATTGAATCTTCCAAAGTTTCATAATTAAACAAGTATAATTTCGCATCTGTTCGCATCTGTTCGCATCCTAAAGATATCATTTTAGTAGTTGGCCGGGTCGCCTTGCGGTTTATTTAATTCACTTGTTTATCAGTAGGTGGCTACAGACACAGACGACGTATAGGATAGACGGGTTCGGAGCGATTAATTGCAGCGATGGAGGCGGAAACATCTACAGAAGTGGTGGTAATGCGTGCGTGAACCGACGCCAGCGCCAAGCCAGCCAAGTGGCCCCAACGCGAAGCCAACCACGGCCAATCAGCGTCGCCGGGAAACAGGTTGTCGACGCTGGTTGGCCCTGGTTAGTGATCCTCCAAGGAGTGATCGGTATAACCAAAGAGGAGATATAATAACAGGCGTCACTCGACAAGGGCAGAAATAAACTAGGGAAATCACTAGACAACCAATTTAAATGCCCATTCGGCAATGATAGGTAAACTTCGGCAATAATCAGCCAACTGCGGTAAGGTACATTTAGTCGATTTGAATATCCCGCTTGAATAGACAACCAATTTAAATGCCAAGGTCAAGTAAGGACTTCAAAGGTTCCGCCCGGAGTGACGCCTCTTATTACGGGCGAATTCCACTTACGCCCAAATCGCCCGCGATTTTCATTAAGCTAAGTTTTCCCGTACGCGACTGGACGCATCGTCAAGAATTTTAAAGTCGATTTTCTCGAAAATGAAGCGCGATATGTAAAAAAGTTACTCTTTCTTTTCGATTTATAACAAGTATAACTATATCTTCTTTTGATATAACCGCACCCATTTGTGGCAAAATCAGAAATAACATAACCTAAACATTTATTAAGTCATCTGCTTTCCAAGCTGATTGTTTATCTATCTCCTTTTATCCGTATTTCTGTCTCTTTCTTTTTTACAGTTTCTTCCTCTGTCTAATTCCGCTTTTGCCACAAATGGCGGCAACCAATCAGCGACGGTACAGGTTGTTCCGATCCATAGACATATATAGACGGAGCAGAAGCTGGGACTATCGGCGAGAGGAAGGTAAGCTTGGAGGGGAAAAGGCAGAGGTTCAGATACAGCTTGTCATACAGGCACGTCGGTTAGCTTCGGAAGCATTCGGCATGCATAACCACTGCGTTACCCGATTTGCCTGTATCGCTCCCCTTACCGCGAATCTTGCAACCCCCCTCGGACACGCTTCGTCTATACATGCTATGTCCGATCACTCTCCGGAGGATCTCTATTTACACACGCACACATTACCACCACTCCTGTACGTGTTTCCCCCTCCATCACTCCAATTAATCGCTCCGAACCCTACCGCCGCGCATATGCAGAAACCGATTCAAATTATATTCGATCAACGAATTTTGACGAGGTAGTTGCGATTGCGAACGTTTTGTCAGTTAGAAAGTTCCCGAAAGTTCCTACTAGAAACATGAGTATCTCCGGTAAGATTCTTTACGATAAAATTCGCAATTTGCGTCTGGACTTTTCGAGCGTCATCACGCCCGAGGTATTGGACAAAGTCTGCGAGAAACCTTCGGCGCAACCGTTCTTGAAATGGTTTTGCGTTCTTTTAAACGAGGAAACACAAATGTAATTAATAAATGAGTATAACGTTTTAATGTGATCACATTTATGTCAGCACTTTTTCGCTGTTATCTGAACCCATCGAACGGGGTATGCACAAATTTTGGATAGAAAAGTTCACATTAATTGAATAGAAACAATAATGGTTTTATAATTTGATGTTTCAGAAAGAACAGATTATACAAAACGAACGAATGGCTGGAAGGTCCAGAATTAGATCGTGCTTTGGAAGAAGCTACGAGCAACAATCCAGACATTAAAAACATTATCTTTCGATGATGCGGATAGAAATAACTTGTTTGCAGAGTACGAAATAATGAAAGATTCCTACAAGGAGGACACAAATTATATTCATGTGTTACAAAATGGTATCCAGAATTTAACACTATTTCTACCGGCATTTCACGTATACCTATTCCTACTGCGACCAGTCAAATGACCGGTCGTGGTAGGTAAGACAGACTACAAATTTTTCTCAGAAAATAAACAATAAAAAGAGAAGTGAATATTGAAAAATGTATTATACGTATATTTGAGGAAAAGTCGTGAAGTTTAAAGGCGATTCAATCGAAATTTTAAAAATGGTCATTTGACCGGTCGTGGTAGGAATAGTGTTAAAGTAATGTACTTATTGTTTGTAGTTTCGTTTAGGTGATTCCGTTGCTATTGTGTGATAATGAAATATTTCAAAAAGTTGGAGGTTTAATTAGACGAGGATATAGAGAAAGAAGAAGAGGCCTTGGACATGGAATGTATTAAAGCAGATAAAGCGTACATACATTGTTCTGGAATTCTGATGGAATTTGATGCGAATAATCGAGAGTGCTTTTAACGAAGTTGAATCCCTGCTGAATGTGTATGCAGACGCAGCTGAAAATGTATGTAACTTTGATCGAATATCTTTGGTTTGCGACGATATACTGTATTCGTAGAAGGGACTGCCGTTATTATGGACACAAATGCCATTGGAACTTTTTATTAAAAAGATAGAACTGTATGATCACTGCCTGCGTGTTCATATAAAACGGCAATTTGGAAACACTGATAAAGAAGAACAAGAGACTGATCCTAATTATGATTTCCTAATCAACAATGGTAAAGCAAGTCGTATAGACAATGAAAAGTTACAGAAATTGATGCTACAGAAAAACAAAGTAACTAATTCCTTCTACTTATTATTAAATGACACATTTATTCTATGGCCTACTTCGTACGGTAATAGATAGTATCTATTTTATAGCTTAACCAATGCAAAAATGGAAATGATTCTGGCTAAAATCCAAGGAGAATCGAACGTCGCAATGTTGGATTGTGCAGAAGGTATATTCAATTTGGGAAATTTGAAAATGCCGAGACACTCTGATTTGAAGTATAAAAATCTTATTGGAATATTATAGAACTGCATCTGTGAACATGACGTATAGTCGATTTAGTTGCGACATACAGCGGGGAGAGCATGCGGCACGTGCCGGGGTCCCGGGCGTACAAACATTCGGAGAGCGGGTGTTCCCCCAGGGCTGACCGCGCCGCCCGGTGTGACCGCATCTCTTTCCCCTGCACTGCCACGGGGTCAGAGAGCCTCCCTTCAACATCCGGGGCCGAGCAGGGAGGGACGACTTGCCACCTGATCCAGAGGACCACACCATCTACCCTGCACAGCCTGGGAAGACGGACCTCCCCCCAGGGGGGGGGAGGGAATGGCTTTGGATGGCTGCCTCCTCATGGTACGCATTAACCCGCCAGGATTCTACCCCGTTTCTCGGGTACGCATCCGCTTTTTATAGGCCCGGGCCAACAACGGACCGTACTCACGAGGGTGACCATCGACGAGGGTGGGCGATCCCTACCTAAGACGCACACGTAGGTGCCAGCCCGTCGCTAAATGAATTCGCGGTATATGGAACTGTGTCTCGACGCCGCTCTACCAGATCTCCTATCCACCCCGTAAACTCGCTTTTAGTCGTCGTCCTGAACCCCGAGTAGCCGGGTCCCCTTCACGTCCCCGCTGGAAGCGCCTTCAGACTGCGCGGGCACGCGCATACCTCCAGCTTGTTAGGGTGACGGCTTGTTTACCTTCATAAGGCTAGCTATCCCACCCTCCTACTCCCTCCCTCTCTCCCCGTTGACTCGACGCCCTAGCACTCCCCCCTCTTATTCCTGTTTCCTGATACTTCCCACAGCTATCCTATACTGCAACACTGCCCCATTGTTTTCCCCTGACCTACACTCTTTAATCCTGAGGTTATAACATATTAAGAAAAGGGTCCCCACGGCAAGAGGGTCCCAGGGACGCACCCCCTCCCCCACCCACTTCCAGGTTAAATCAAGCCTTGATCAATCATTGCGAGATCTGATAGCGAGGGTCCACGAAGGGGCGGTCACCACCCACCCCTAGCGGCACTCCGCATTCCCAAAGAGGTGTGTAAAAGCCGGTGCGCCGGTATCGCTTAAGTGCTTGGAGCACTGGAACCATTCTTACTTTCTTTCTCTTGGCACCGCTACCCTTCCGCGGTCCCGGACCTGACTTTCCAAGGTTCGGTCACCAATGAACCACGGTCAGAATAGCTGCCTCACCATCCTGCCCTCATTGGCTGCCCTTCTGTTGGAGATGTGAGGGGGCCCCTGCCTCCGCCCCCCCCCCCCCCCGGTGAACCACGCCGAGGGGCAACGGTCCCCTTCGAATCGCGGCTCCAGCCTCCTTCTCAGTCTACTTCCGAGTCACTGACCGAGAAGGGGGCCGGCGTGAAGGTCCTCCCCTTCTGGCGGAGATGAGCCTTAAGTGTATTTCCATGGGTTCACTTCCTCCAGGAAACTCGCAATCTTGTCTACACACAGCTTGCTTACATCCTCTGCTCTAATAACTTCCATACCAAGTATCCTCCTCCGGGTTTCCATTGTACATGGATACTCGCACAGAACGTGCACCGAGTCCTCCCTGCTAATCTCACATAGCGAACACATTTCTCTCTCACTGGCCATAATCCTATGTAAGTGAGCATTCAGTGGTGCATGCCCGCTTAGAATGCTCACCACATTCCTTGCTTCGACTCTTTCCATTCCTATCAGTTTTCTGGGCCTGTCCCTTTTCGGTTCAGGGCCCATCAACAACTTCGCCGTCGCACAGTCAGTCGTCTCCTCCCACTTCCTTTTCCTGGCCTGATCCCTCCACTCTCTGATAGCGGCCTTGAAGGCCACATCGGCTATCGGGGGGATCGTCTCGTCCGTCCTGGGAGCCATGCTTGACCCTGCCCTAGCTAGTCGATCTGCCCTCTCGTTGCCCGCTGTCCCCTCATGTCCTGGTACACAATAAATGGTAATCTTGGCTCCTCTTTTTCCAAGGTCGTTCAATGCTATTCTGTATTCCATTGCCAAAGGTATACTTTGGCAACGATTTTTGGCTGAGCCAGACACATCGAAGAGAATGTATAAAGAAATAAATCAACTGAAAAAACAGTCTTTCTATAGGGATATCTCCCAAATGGAGTAAGTGCAATATTTATGTATATTAAAAACGGTACAAATATCTCTGTTATGCAAACAAACAAATAAATAAAAACATCTCTGTAATATATATATATATATATATATATATATATATATATATATATATATATATATATATATATATATATATATATATATATATATATATATATATATATATGTACTTACATATGAGCCCCTCAATTGACGAGTGGCATAAGTTTTGGATATTCTTCCGATTGGCCCCAGTGGCCGATCGAGATGAGGTTTGGAGGGAGGAGTGGGGAGGGGGTGTGGGCCCTAAATCTAAAATTGTAGCTTCGGGTATTTATTAGTTTCCAAAATATTAGTAAAAAATTATTGTTAATTTTTTTAAAATTTTTTTTGGACGTAGGTGCGGACACCCCTGCCCGGCTACCCTCCCGTCCCCCCAAACTGTTTTACGAACTGCTGGACGCGTTCTCCTTACCTCCGCGTGCTCCTCAGGCGCCGGAAAGGCACGCGTATTTAGCTGAAATTCAAAGTCAATTTTCTCGAAAACGAAACGCGATATTAAAAAATTGTATTCTATATTTTCGTCTTATTTTGGCCTGTAGAATCACCCTCTAGAAAGGGGGCTAGCCCCCCCCCCTTTATGGTTAAAAAATTGATAGAAGAAAAATTAAGTAAACGTAAAATATGGTAAATTATCCATCATTAAGAGGGAATAATTTTTCCTCATTTTTCGGCGCAAATTGCATTCCGATATCTTTTATAGTTAAAAAATTATACGAAAAAGGCCCCAAATTTTTCAACCCGGGCCGGGAAATTCTGAATAGCTCTTTGCGATGTTAATTTGAAAGAGACCATCCCAAAATTCTGGAAGCTCGGGCATCACAGCTGTCCAGCGATCGCTGGCAGCTCTCCGAACGCCGGAACGGTGCATGGTTGTATTGGAATGCTTCCGTGAGGCGCTGTTGCCATTTTACCTGTTCGCGCGAGCGCGGGTTGCAGGATAAAACGCTGACTATGTATACTTAGGGAGTGTTTCAATTCACGCATACTGCGCATGAAATTGGTGGCATCGTACAATTCCCTAGAATTTCTCTCACTTGCCACCAATAAGATGCCACTTTCGGTGCAGTGAGCGTGCAGCAATCGCAGAGAATCAGAGGAGAAGCAGTCACTGCATCGCTCGCCGCACCGGAAGTGGTATCGTATTGGTGGCAAGTGAGAGAAATTCTACGGAATCGTACGATGCCACCAATTTCATGCGCAGTATGCGTGAATTGAAACAGCCTTAATTGTACTTGGACGATGCTGTGACACTGTCAACATCTCTCTTGCGCACGAATATCAATATGTACTTACAACTTTATTTTCAAACATATGCTTATAAAATATATATGGGTTACAAAACTTTTTCAACTTGTATTACCTTCAGTTAACTATTCAACTTATGTATTCAACATTTACAATACACAGTTTTATATACTAAACAAACTTTAAATTAAAACAAATTAATGTTTTCTCTTCAACTTATAGTGCTCGGCTTTTGTCTCTTTGACTAAAGCACTCCCATTTTTTGTAGATGCGTCAATGTGTGCGAAAACAAAGTTCTTTGAACTCACTGAGGGCATTGACGCATCTTTTTGCCTTGTTACAGCAGCCAAACGAGATAGCGATTTCTCCCCTCTCGCGAGAAATGAACGTTTCTGCATGACATTCTAAAAAGTCAAAACACATTACTATATCAAATATTCCAATAACAGTGTGTCAGTCAATGAGCATTGTTTTTGTAACAGCTTACATGTATCACGCGCGATTTGCCCTCCAAATTTGAACTATACAACATATCTGCTACAGTGTGACGTACTCTGGACTTCCCCGCGGAGTCAAGTCCATCCAACAAAGTGTCTTGTCTTTGAGTTTCATTGATTCGCCTCTTCTTCAGAACTTTCATGCCATACTTAAATATTTGACTGTTGTTCAAGTCGTTTTCAATCTCGGTATCTACGTTAACCTAAAAATAAAAAGTATATATGTAACATAAAAAGATGTACCATTATAAATATTTTTTCTGCTATCAGTAAAATTTATTTTACCATTTTCTCTGCCAGGAATTTTTCCCTTTCATGCCTTATTTTACGCCACTTCGCTTCATCTTCGTCGTCTGATACATCAACCCAACCATCTTTGTCCTCTAACAGTTGAGGCTGTTTGTTATCATCCTGCTTATCTGAACAGAATAGAGATTTTTAGATGTTATCTTGGTGAAAAGAGTTCTTAATTGTTTTTTTTTCATACATTCTATTCCGTACCTATATTTTTCCACTTGAATTTTCGCTCTCTTGCACTCTCACTGTACAGATCCCCATCCTCGAACAGCAATTCTTTGAGCATTCTCACTTCATTCTGATCTTTGTCCAGTATTTGCTTCATATGAAGCTTTCCTAACTGATTTTTCATTTGTGTTTCGTCAATATCCTCGTCATCCGCTTCTTCTAATTCTAGTTTGTCCAAATCCTTCTCATCCTCGTCTGCAGATACATCACAGTCACTTTCGCTAAGTTCTGCTTCTTCATCTAAAAATGTAGCCGCGTACTGTTTTATGCTTTTCTTTGGAACAACTACTTCATTCTCCTCCGAGTCATAATCAATATATTTTTCTTCATCATGTTCCTTGTCCTCCTCATCGCTCGATGCTGAAGAAGCATTATCTTCCTCATCCTCGTCCTCGGATAGGTCCAGTTTCTTCACTTTTTTACGCGACCGATTATTAATTTCTTTTCCTATTGGATCTTCGTCGTCGGAAGACACGACGCTTAATGTATTCCAAGATTTCACATTTTTCCTCGATTCTTGCTTTTTATCACATGCGCTATCGTGAAGCGATGTCTCATCTAAATGATGATTCGTCAACTTTTGGGTATTGTTCACTTGCGTATTAAATGTCCCCGAACATATGCCTAATAATTGCGATTCGGTTACACTTGGCTCCTCTGACAAATGTAAGTTGCTTTTGTCTTGCGTGAAATTGCCGGAGCATAACTGCATAAGCTCCTCGTCTGTTATATCTTTTTGACTAGTGAATAACTTCCTTTGTGATGCTGTTTGTTTCTTGAAGTCGCATGTTTGCTTAGACGATTGTTTAGTTTGCGTGTCTTCTATCGAGAAGGGATCAGCTTCGTCGATGAGCACCTGCTGTTCCGCTTTGGCTGCCTCGTCTTCTGATTCCAAGCGAATATTTAATGCTGTCAATTGCGTCACTGGAGAAATGAAAGTAAAGCTGTTAGTCTTTGTCTGTGGTGTCTGACTTAATCGATGCCCTAGATCGTTTTCGGCATGCACTTGAGAGACTGGAATGTCACCTTCATTATCACTGGCTTCATCTTTCTCGCTCGCGTTAAACATACCTTTACTTATAGTTGTTCGTGACAAGGTTGTTTTTTCATCCTTATCTATTATATCCTCGTTATTTTCAGTACTGCAAGACCTTGAATCGTCTTCTAACGTATGCAGAATCCGTTTAAATGATTTACGGTTCGAGGACACATCAGTGCTATCATCGTCATCTACTAAAACTACGCTTTCGCATTCCTTTTCGTCTTCCTCTACATTTTCATCTTCATCTTCTATCATTTCATCGTCACTGACCTCAGCTTCATCATCTATGAAAGCACATTTACTTTTCTTCTTCTCTTTCCTTGTGTACAAGTCCTCTTCTAATTCATCCTCCTTGCTTATGTAAGATTCTATGCTGGGCGAATATGGTTCGCTCAAATTGTCTTCTTTTTCATTTATGGACTCATTCCACTCTATTTCTTGTTCCTTCATATCCTGTTCCTTTCGCTTCCACTCCTCATTCCGTTTCAATGCCATTATATGTTTCAACTCTTCCTTCAAGCGTCTTAACTTCGCCCCAGGTTTTTGTAGCTTAGGGTCTTCGTTTACAAAATTCGGAAATTTATATGGAAGCGTTTCTTTGACAATTGAGAGGCCATTCGGAGTTTCCGTTACGCGTGTTATCGTAACATCAGACGCATCATGAACTTGTTCATTAATTTTCAAATGCTTACAAACAAATCGATCTATCAGAGCATTTATACCTTTTTTATTTGGTTTAAAACTACCTGATAAATCAATAATTGTGCCCGGTGCACCTCTTAATGTAGGCGTGAAACTTTGTATGTTTAATATCTTTTCCTTTCGGTGTATAATCGGAGAACCATCGAATGTAGGTGGTGGTAAACCATATTCGTTGTATTCATCTGGCTCTTCTGTAGTTAGTCCTAAAGATCGTTTTACAATACTCGCATAATCATCGTTGAATTTTGAAGTAGATGCGTCGGAGGTTTTGTAGCCAGTGCTTGGATCGTTCTTTTCTGGTATTGCTGACACATTTGCATTCGTTTCTGTTATATCGTTCACCATTGACTTATTACATCCAACTTCTTTCGTTTCATTTAAAGCTTCACTCGTTTTCATACTTTTTTCATCATTATTCATTGAAAAATTGTTGTCGACAAATAGTTTCCTTGAAACAATATCCTTCTTAGATTCCTGCGTACATTGTATATTTGTATTTTCCGCATCTGATAAAGAAAGATTTTCTTTTTCTTCTTCCTCTGAATCAGAGGATTTGTAAAATATTGCTGCTTCTTTCTCCCTTTCTTCCATGATTTTACTATTCGATGAAAAAATGGCATAAGCTTCAAATGATATATAGAACATTTCCGGAATCGTGGTGCAACAAGAAAGGAGGTGATTCCTCGTGGAAAAGTAAGTTAAAAGTGTAGGGTGAAATTTTTCCATTACGGGGCGTTGTTGTCGAGAACATAGATTTTAAAAACTCATTCGTTACACGTACACCGGACTACAAGTTAAGTAAATGAAATGAATGCTCGTCTAAAAATAGTTAGAAATTGTGGAATAATTTTTTTTGTTGGAACTTTGTTTTCTAGAAAATCGATTTTCAAAATCCGTTAAGACATCAATCTTCTCAAAAACAGAACCACGTTCGAAGAAAAGTTATTCTACAAATTTGTCTCTTTTTGGAGGACCCATTCCATGTGCAATTGTTTCATACTTACTCCTATGTTCTGCTCAATTCTTATCCAAGTGTATGCGTACTAAAAGAGTTTCCAAATTTGATCTTCTCAAAAATGGAAGCTTATATGAAAAAATTTAATTTGACATATGTTCAACGTATTTTTGTACGAGGAATCATGTCCTTTCTGGTTGCACCACGATTTCAGAAACATAAGTTTCTTAAGGTAAAGAATTACTTACGCGGTAATAGCAGAGGACATTTTTATCTTAGCTGCCATTGTAGGTGCTTTTGGAAAAACTGAAATCGGTATTCTTCTATTCAAAAATTCTTGCAACGTCCGTTGCTTCGGTCTGTGATACGGGAGAGAAATCTTTGATTTCCTCAGTAACCGTTGAGTTTCGCTGCGTATTTGTTTCATGGCTTCCTCTTTGGCAGCTCTTAACGAAACCTAAAGTATAATATCATGTATAATATTTATATTAAAAGAAGCTTGGAATATATTAAAACAATATTACTTTTCTTATCTTGGATTTACAATGTTCCTGTTTCTGTTTATTATCGTCTACAGGAATTAATTGCCTTTCATTTTCTTCTTCGGATTCTGAGTCTATTAGAGTTTGAAGTCTACTTTGTGCCTGCAAAATATGATTTTAAATGAGTAATTAGATAACTAAAAAGTTTAAATATCTGTTAAAACTATTACTCACAACATTCTCGATCTTTTTCTCATTTGCGACAACTTCTTTATCATCGTTACCATTGATGATACTAGATGCATCCTCAGAATCCCTGTCCAAACAATTTTTAATGGTATTTTTCTTTCTTAAATGCTTTTTGAATGAAACATTATGGTCAAACTGAAACGTTTCACCATCTGAACTATTATAAACAGGTTTTTCTTCTTTTGCTTTATTGGTTCTTCTTGCTCTTCTTGCTTTTGCTTCTTTTGCTATTATCCTAGAATATCTTTTGTACGTGTTGCTTTTAGGTTCATCACATTTGTGTACAGAATTTGCGTCATCGTTTTTCATAGTTTTGTTAGGGATATTGACTTCAACATCTGTATCGGTACAGTCTTTAATCTCGATAGATTCAGTTTGCTGCTTCTCTGCATATTCTTTTGGTTCGTCAATGGCATCCTTATCTGTGTGAGCAAGATCACAACACTCAGTCATTTTCATAAAAATTGAATTCCTGTTTGTGTTACTGGAATCAAAAATTTGTATTAGGGTTTAACGGTATTAATTTTAATTACATAACAATGTAATTTGTGCTTCCTACATCAATGTTTCTTACAAAATTGTTAACATACAATGTATTAATGGTTTCAATAACCAATAAAATTACAGATGAGAATATATCAATGGTTTCTAAATAATTTTCAATTGGAAATAATCATTCCACTTGAACTACACCAAACACTATTGAAATTTTTGCGACAATAAATTATATATGATGACCAGTGATGCCAAAATTGCGGGCGAAAACCGCGGGTGCTACCTCCCTCCACTCCACAGTGTTGTCGCATGCGCGCAATGGCGCCGCGACGTAGAACTGTTGCGTATTTTAACGGTAGATTTTAAAATCAGAACGCGGGTTGGTGCCCGTGGAGCGCAGAACCGCTCTGCTCGTCGGAGTGCGGGAGTTTCAAATAAAACACTGTACAAGAACTATTGCTAAGTTAAACTTTGGACTTTTATTTGAACTGTTCGGGAAGCTGGTTAAAAACGGAATGAATGTAGCATTTCAAAAGATCCTCCGAGGTCCTCGCTGAAGTCGTTGGCCGAATCCTTCTAGTCCTCCCATAGATCCTCGTAGTCCAATCAGGATGGAGGATGCATCAGATCCAAGCGGTAGGCCGTCCTTCGGATGTCCGTACGCCCCCGCGAATCGGCGTCCATCTTTCCCTCCGTCTTCGGGTGGTGGTGGAAACTCGGTGGAAGCGCGCTTTTCCGTTACACAGCGGGGTGCCCACGTGGGAAGAGAAAGTAGGCTCTATTCCGAGGATCGAGAAAACAACCCTTGAAGGAAATTTATGACTTCCTCAACGTCGCCAACACTTCTGGAGTCAATCGACACTCCTAAAGACTAACAAAGGACAAGGCCTTCTCAAAAGATTACGTGACTTAGAAGAAACTCGCGATTCGTTTCGGGGTCTGTTAATTGGTGTCCTCTTCCTGTTTTCGAGCTCTGCCCAAGATCTTTCCCACGTATGCCACCCGCATCGCACATCCTTAATAATGCTTTCTCAATCACACACACAACATCTACTTTCAAATTTCGCTCCTGATTTATCTATCGATTACATACATTTCCGTGGCTACGTTCGCGTGATCACGCAACATTATTCTTAAACAAATGCTTAAGCATTCGGCATCCTTTACTAGCTACTAGGTTAGTAGAGGATGCTGCATGCTTAAGCATTTTCTTAAGAATAAGTAGCGACTATGAATACTGGCCATAGGGACGGAGAAATAGTTGCGACTTTTGGCGAGAGGAGTGATACCACGGTGCAAGAAAGATAGGTGGACCGACTCTATCCCCACTCCTGTGATCTTAAAGAAAAAGTTACTGGTCCCTCCTGCAGAGGGTATTAGTGTAACATGTGAACTTAGAGCATATAAACATGGAGGAAGTATGAAATGGGCGAAAATGTAGACGGCGGTAGAAAGAGAAAAATATACATGAAGGACACCCTCTCTCTTTCTAACATAAAACAAAACGCTGGTGCTAGAAAGAGAGGGGGTGTCCCTCATGTATATCTTTCTCTTTCTATCGCCGGCTACATTTTCGCCTATTGCATGCTTCCTCCATGTTTATATGCTCTAAGCATGTGAACAATATCACGTTTACTTCCTTATGTTTCTTTTACAAGGGAAAACGACATACATTATTATTTAACCTTAAGAATACGACAAGTAGCTAGAATAAAAAATAGAGAGCATTCTAAGAGCAAAGAAAAAAGAAATCAGCCAAACTGTACAACAAATAAATAAATATTTGTATAATTGAAACAAAGTCTTAATGTGTGTTTATTATAATATTATACTAAGTATAATTTATCCTCATAAAATAAGCAATTTACACAACGATAAATATTTGTTTGGTCGTTAACCGACTCTCATTTTCTCAGTTTAATTAATTTTAGAAGTTAATAAATTTTACTTTCTAAAACTTTTTATTGGAGGTGTATGGAGTCATTACAAATTTTGAAACCCACTTGGTATTAAGCACGTGGTTATGGCACGGTGTAAAAGAAACATAAGGAAGTAAACGTGATATTGTTCACATGTTACACTAATACCCTCTGCGGGAGGGACAAGTAACTTTTTCTTTAAGATCACAGCAGTTTTATGGTGGGGGTAGCGTAGTCGGTCCACCTATCTTTCTTACACCGTGAGTGATACGTATTTGAGGGAGGGCGGGGGGGGGGGGGAGCATCTACATCTACCTGGATTTGATTGGTCGCATTCTACGTATGCTCCGTACCGCTAATTATGAAAAAGTGTTTTCTACAGATTAGTACATACAGACGTCAAATTGCAAGTATATGCTAACGAAGTGATTATTCACGAATAAAAATTGTAAAAATAATGAAAATTGAAGAGAAATATGCATCTATAATTATTAAAATATATGAGGTGAATGCGCACTGCATACCACACTACGAGAAACCTTCAAATATAGCTGCCACTATCCCTGCAAGCGACGCGACAAACGTTCATCATTACACATCACTGCGCTTGTGCGAAGGAGCAGCCAATAGAAAGAAGGCGTATGTTACCTCGTCGCCTCTCCCGCAAGGAGTTCACCCCCCGCAATTATTCCTCCGTCCCTATATCCTGGACAAAGATCGCATCGATCCTAAGAATCCATCTTTTATGAAGGATCGGCTATGAGATCGATCAATCATGGCAAAAAGATCGATCTTCAAAGATCGATCCTAAAAAGGATACTGAAATTACCTTTATTCTCGCCCTCATTGGTCACATTTATATCCCAGATAGCACACCCTAGTAGCATTTCTGATTGGCCAACGGTAGCCAACAGTTGGGAATTAGTTGGGATATAGTTAGTGTTTTTGCCTACAAATTCTCAACATAGAGCCTACGGCAAAAAAATTACGACAATGTACCAATATTCAATGTTGGGCCTATAATTATTATGGTTAGTTAATTAACAAAAAGTTACAACAGTGTGCCTACGAATATTCAATGTTGGGCCTACAATTACTATGGTTGGTTAATTAACAAAAAATTTTCAACGATGATTAAATGACATCTTATAAACGTCAGAAAATTTTATTATATTCCCTGTTATTATATTCCAAGTTGTGATTTTTCTTTTCTTATTTATAAATACGTAATGTATTTATGTATGTGAATACATAAATGTGAATACATAAATAATTGAAACGAATGTGAAATTTTAAGGAATGGGTCTAAAGGTCGAATGATGATATTTTCTAGAATATTTCGCGTCATGCAGTTTTTATAAAATATTAATACGCGTTATGTAACTAGAAATTAGAAGTGTTTACAAGAAAATGTGTTGGGTAAGTGCGAACAGCGGTTGCTTCGTAAGCGGAAAGTTTGGGTTCGATTCTCCTCACCCGCGATTTTTTTTTTCTTAAACCAGGCCTGAAAAAGACGTGTTTACAACGTCTTTTGAAGATCTTTAAGACGCCTTCTGGACTTCTTTAAGACGTCTTTTGGAAAGAATATAAATAATTAAGCAACAGTAGGAAAGCCTACTTTGGCCATCTGTTGTTGGCCCAACCTGAAAAAAAAGTGCCAAATCTAACTGTTGGCCAACTATTATTATGTGCGTGGCCCAACTGTATGCCAACAACAAATGCTACTAGGGCATCGTCTGGTAAAGTCTTAAAGACGTCCAAAAGGCGTCTTAAACACGTCTTAAAGACGTCTTGTTACAAATCAAGACGTTCAGACCTAAAATGGACATAAACGGGACGTCTCTAAGACGAGGTGTGCTATCTGGGTTGTCACCAATTCGATGCCACTTCCGGTGCAGCGAGCGGTGTAGTGACTGCTTCTCCTCTGATTCTCTGCGATTGCTGCACGCTCACTGTACCGGAAATGGTATCGTATTAGTGGCAAGTGAGAGAAATTCTACGGAATTGTATGATGCCACCAATTTCATGCGCAGTATGCGTGAATTGAAACACAGCCCATATCTCATCACTGCTGTGGCTCTCTTATAGCGAATTCGGACGGTCGCACTGGTGCGCACTGAGTGCGACTTTTAGCTAATTGGAATCGAGGAAACTCGCACTCAGTGCGCACTAGTGCAGGTTGCCGAATCCGCTATTACTCATTCGATTATTAGAACATTTTTAGCCACGAAAGACATTAATCTGTTGTGTATTGTGCCTTCTTGTTAGCACTTGACAAACGAGACATTCGACGAGAGAGTCGAGTTTTCCAAGAACGCTAGAATGCTTGCCCAACAAACTCCATTGAAAGGAGCTCTGAGAACAAAGTGATATCTTCGTCATTGTTCTACAGGGCAATCTTACAAGCGATCCTTTCTTCCATGGGTACAGTCTTTTCCCCATTACTTCGATTTCACTCTCACAGCGATTACAGTTCTGTTTAAGGGGGTATTCTGGTCTGATGAGGCGTTTTCGTCGCGTTATTTCGGAATTTTTTACAAAGAACCCATGAATTTTATTATTATTTAGTTTATTGCTACATGCTTATTAATATTTGAACTATCTTTACAAATTTTGTCAACAGAAAAAAATAAAATCAAACGCAGTTGACTGCTTTAAAGTAATGGTGGAAAAAAAACATGGAGTCACGGTGACCATGATTGGGCTCGATCTGGTAATCAGAAACAAAAAATGTAAAGAGATTCTTTATTTGTATGCATTTGGCTATCGTCCCTACCAGAATGATAAAAAAATATTGAAAATTAAGCAAATGGCGGCGGTTTGAAAATTAAGTTTCGATTTTCGTACATTTTTTCAACTTTAAACGTCTGTGGAAGATTAAAAACAAAATATTTTATCATAATTCTGGTAGGGACGATAGCCACACGTGCGCTGATAATATATGCAAAACTTGGACTGAGTTGGTGGAGCCGATCTTGATATATCATGAATATCGATTCGAAAAACATGGTTTCGAGAAAATTGCGTTTAAAGTTTACTCAACGTTCGAAGCCAAACTAAGTTGTGACCTAGGAGAGTAACGGTTTCTTTGTAACCAAATTGTCGATTTTTGTGTTCTAAAGGCACAAAAATGCACAACCTCCTCTCCTCCCCTCCAGAAAGAACAGTCCGCCGAAACTTTGCCGAAATACACTTGCAGGAACAAAACTGTTATGCGTCGTCCGTCCCGCTCGGTGAGCACGCCGTATAGATACCTACCTATTCTGCACCCTGTATCTCTGCAAATATTACGAATTGGATAAACCCCTTTTGCACACATATTACCCATATAATGTATTAGTAAAAAATGCAAACGAAAAAAATTTTTTTTACCCGTCAGACCAGAATACCTCCTTAATAGGTATTTACGATGCTAAAGTAGGTCGCGGAGGATCTTCGCACGATTTCCTTCGGGAAGCGTACTTCGGTACGCTCGGTGGGTGTTCTCGAAAATTGGAGTACAATCAGGAAAGGTTTAACGGCGATAACGGTATGGCTACACATGCTTGTTTATTAAAAATTTCTTAGTACAATGTTTATTTCTTTACATACCGCCGGCAGAGAAGTTACAAAATACCTATCAGTTCTATCTGCGTCCGATGAAAAGACTTAATATTTTCCAAATGTTAAGGGTACAAATCGGCCGTGTAATGGAAGCAGGCATTATGCTCGATAGAATAATATTTTTGCAGAAGAGCAATCATTGTTCTAAACTCTCAATACTGCATCTATTCGATCCTGTTTTGTCGCTGTGGCATTACGGTATCATTGCGATAAAATAAGGCGAAGTAATATATTAGAGGATACTCCAGTCATACATGGAATGATCATTTCAAATGCTACATATGCTAATTAAACATATTAAAAAATATTCTTTCAATACTGAATCGTCATATTATTCTATTGTGTCTTACTGCAATGAAATTACGTGTCGCCGAGTTCAATAGACTGGAGGTAGTCCATAACAGACGAATACCCTTCTTCTTGCACCACAGGCGCTAGGATTCCCGTAGGGCGCCGACCGCTCCTAGTCCTACATATGCTGCAATTACATAGCCCTCGACAAGGTGGGCAAGCCCAGTTCTGAAAATGTTAAACTATCAACAATCGGAAACAAGTGGAAGAAAATATAAAACCGATTCAAAGAAAATCATACAGGGTCTTTTAATGCTTCGATGGCATTTTCCCCGTATCTTCCCCTCAAGCAAGGTCCGCAGAATTGTCCTCTAACTCCGATGCATTCTCCCGATCGACACACTGTCTTTGTATCTATGGTTTTCTGTCTGCACTGGTGGCAGCTAGTTCCCTGAATCCTGCAATACTGTTTCATAGTGCTCTTTTCTGCCACATTATCTATCATATCCTGCGTAATTTCTTCCACGGATGGTATGCTATCTGGATCGTATGGAGACTTAGTTACTTTGAAACTCCTTCTTTTCTCTAGGTCTTCAAAAGAATCATCGTTGTATTCATCTTCGTCCTCTTCCTCCTGGTCCTCGTCGCAGACAATTTTCATCAAGTCGTTGGACCTCTGATAAGGTTTCGCCCAAGGGAACAGAACCCGCAGGCCGCGTCTGTTACCCCTAGGCTCGTTCTCCTCATCCTCTGCATAGTTCAAAGTATTCGAGTCATCTTTACCCAGGTTTTTCGATCTACTCCTGGTGTTATATCTCTTACGAACGGGGTACACGCGTTTAAAGGTAACGCTCTCGTTATCTGTAGAGTTAGAATCAGTTCTGCGTCTTTTCCTCGGAGGTATATTTTCCAGATTCTCCGTGTTTCTGTACTTTTTCTCTATGCTTTTTACCTCGCTCGTCTGTTTCTTAAGATCGGTGAAAAATTCGGCGAACTGGAATCGTTAAAGGTAAGCAAATACATGTAGCCGCGCAGAGGTTAGAAACTTTTATTAGGAACAGGAGTACTTACGACAGCATTTCTTTCAGCAATATTCTTTTTCCGAAGATCATCGTAATTTTCATCCTCCATAACGAGAGCTGATAATTAAGATCCTACCTTATTCTGACTGATCCACAAATTTGGCGCGGATACTTCCGCAACATACCGCAATTTATTTCGTGCCGCTGGCTATAGATGACAGTATTTGTCTATTGTAGTGTTTTTAGTATTTAGGTAGTAGTACGCCTGCGTGGTTCGAGTTGCGCGTGATTATTTGAATTTAGGAATTAAGGAATGTGAGAATCCGGTTGTAAAGTGTAATTTGATTGAATGTTCTTTTACCATAAATATTTATATGTTACCATGGTTTTATGTTCATTAATTTTACATACATAGATTTTTGCTATTACCCGACTCTTATTAAACAAGACGTATTTCTCCTTTTGCACAGAAATTCCCTCGGATCCGCGCAACGGCACAACAGAAGTCCACCCTGCACGGAAAAGGGTCAGCACCGTCGCCCACAGTGCTCAGCACCGTCAGGAATGATGCTAGGCGAGCACCGTTCCCAACGGGGCTGACCCTTTTCCGTGTGTTGCGATGCTCGCTGGTGTGTTGCATGATCACGTGAATGTAGCTACGGGAATGTATATAATCGATATGTGAATTACGAACGAAGTTTAATAGCAGATGTTTGCGTGTGATCAAGAAGAGTATTGTTAAGGATACGCGATGCGGGTGGCATGCGTGGGAAAGATCTTAGGCAGAGTCTCAATTAGTACACCCCGAAACGAATCGCGAGTTTCTTCTAAGTCACGTAATCTTTTGAGAAGGCCTTGTCCTTTGTTAGTCTTTAGGAGTGTCGATTGACTCCAGAAGTGTTGGCGACGCTAAAGAAGTCATAAATTTCTTTGAAGGGTTGTTTTCTCGATCCTCGGAGCAGAGCCTATTTTCTCTTCCCACGTGGGCACCCCGTCGTATAACGGAAAAGCGCGCTTCCACAGAGTTACCACCACCACCCGGAATTAGAAGGAAAGATTGTCGTCGATTCACGGGGGCGGAAGGACATCCGCGGGACAGCCTACCACTTGGATCTGGCGCATCCTCCGTTCTGATTGGCCAAAGGACGGGAAGGACGGTTCAACGACGGAGGACTTAGAGCATATAAACATGGAGGAAGCATGTAATGGGCGAAACTGTAGACGGCGGTAGAAAGAGAAAGAAGAAAGAGATATATATGAGGGTCACTCTCTCTCTTTCTAACGTAAAAAAAATGCTGGCGGTAGAAAGAGGGGGTGTCCCTTATGTATATCTTTTTCTATCGCCGTCTACATTTTCGCCTATCCTAGAGGATTCTGGGAAAGCAGAATGATTTTGACTCTTGATTGTAAAAGTCCATAACTAAAACCTTTAAGAATATATCGAAGTTTTTACCAGCAAACAGTTTCATTTTATTTACAACACCCGCGCATTTCGCGAGCAGAGTGCTTAGCGCTCCACGGGCACCAACCTGCGTTAAAATCTGAAATTTCCTCGGAATCGCGCAATACCACTAGGGATGGAGTGCAAAATCACTAACAGTGATTTATCACAGTGATCGCAGACTCACGACCGTGATTGTGATTTTTTTTAATTTGAGTGAATTGTTTACTGTGATCGTAATTCTTGATCTTGATTGAATTATTTTTTATAAAATACTTCAATATAGCTTGTGTTACAGTCAAAGCGTGCTAATTCAGCGAATATATAGAATATACATTCATAAATAGTTAATGTATTCACGCACTGATTTGATTGGCTAACGTATTCACATATACATTACACTTTTTAACTAAAGTGAAGAAATATTCGTTAATTTAAATAGATCAAGAACGATTACATTGATTTAAAATATACAACTGAGATTCTATAAGAACAGTGAGAACTTGAGAATGTTTCGAGAGAAAGCAAAAATTAGGGTTATGTGGCGCATGCAAAGTGGATCACGAAAATCACAGATCGCTGTGAAAAATCACCGTGATTGGGAACGAACGGGATCGGATCACTCGTGATTAGTGTTGGCTAGAACCGTGATTTGTGAATCACGAGTGATCCGATCACGTTCGTTCCCAATCACGGTGATTTTTCACAGTGATCCGTGATTTTCGTGATCGCTTCTGATTGGTGCAGGCAGAACAGTGATTCGCAATTTTTGTGATCTGATTGGTGGAAAGCGTAACTGCTCTTTGCACGCGCCACATAAACCCAATTTCTAATTTCTCTCGAAACATTCTCAAGTCCTCACTGTGCTTATAGAATGTCAGTTGTATATTTTGAACCAATGTAATCGTTCTTGATCTATTTAAATTAACGAATATTTCTTCACTTTAGTTAAAAAGTATAATGTATATGTGAATATTTCAGCGAATCAAATCAGTGCGTGCACACATTGACTATTTATGAATGTATATATTATATATTCGCTGAATTAGCACGTTTTATTTGTAACACAAGATATATTGAAGTATTTTATAAACAATAATTCAATCATGAGCAAGAATTACGATTACAGTATTCACAGTGAGCAAATTCTCTTGAGGTAAAAAAATCACGGGCGTGATTTAACTTAAATCACGCCCGTGATCGTGATTCTGCGATCACGGTGATAAATCACTGTTAGTGATTTTGCACTGCATCCTGTTGTATTGCCGTAATGTGAACTGTTGTATTGCCGTGATGTGAACAAAGCTTTTGATTCAGAGGAAAATTTAAACTAAAGAAGCGGGGCGGAATTACATGAAGTTGTTGGTTTTCCTTGTAATTTTTATTTCATCATCACTGAAAGTCTGAAAACGCTCGTTGAAAAACAAATGTAAATTATTTATGTTAACAACTAAATTTTGAAGATCTAGGCATTCAATTGCGAGAGTCGGCTTAGTAAAGACGTATTAAAGAGTTGTAAAAAATATATTAATTTATTCTATCTGGAATATAAAGTTTCCTTTAAATTCTCCCAATTCGCGAGTCTGAAATCTGAGCGCATTCACGGAGCAGAATGCTTCAGCATTCCATGGGCCTCGATCCCATTCCCTAGAATTGGACGCTGGTTTCCAAAGAACCACCCAACAATCCCTACTCGTGATTCACAAATCATGGTTCTAGCCAACACTAAATACCACCCCCCTGGTTGTTGCCGGACTAAACTCCCTACAAGCCTTTGGAAAAGATATTCGGACACCTTTCAAGTTATCATGTATTTTAAGTTCATATTTGTTGGTCGATAGATCGAATTGTTGACGTATTTTTTCGACAATTTCTATCTGTTTGTGTCGGACTTACAGTCACAGGAAACGCTACATCCGTAAGTGGTTCTCTATTTTTAGTTGAAATGTAACTGCCTGATAAGACACCCTTTAAGATGTTTCATTTCTGCAGACATGGTTACGATGGGCGAACCTCTCACTTTAGCAAACGGTAAACTTCTTTACAGTAATCGATTTATAAACTTAGTAGTGCAAAATGAGTAAAATTTTTAATTCGTTCATCGACAAGTAAAGTTATTAATTCGTTCATTGACGGGAAAACTTACTGACAAATAATCTTATGTTTTCGCTTGCAGATGTTAAGAGGTCCATCGAGTTGCTAGACAAATTACAAAAAGGTAATAAATTAGATGTATCTTAACTACAACATATTTAATCCTTAACTACAGACTACTCGCCTCAGAGACGAATCCGAATTTTTATTTCACTATCGCGACCTATTGGAAAATTTTGGAAGCTCTAGCGTTTGCGTGTACCTTCGATTGATAGTGAGTGGTGCACTATCTCCATAATGGTAATGAAAAATAATGTTCAGGTGTTTATTAAAAGTGGTACAAAGTAATCGTCGTTGGATTATTCATCTTTGGGGCAAGTTGTCTGTGTTGATAATTTAGCTGACATAAGCGATCATGACACTGATTCTAATATTTCATATGATGGGAATAATAATGAGTATGACGATGATTGCTTTGTCAACAAACATTTTCACTCTACTAAAAACTTTAAATGGTGCTCTGTAGAGCTGTTCGAGTACTCGGAACAAGCGAGCTGGGATATACTTGGTTCAAATACCCGATCCGAGCCAAGCGCTTCAAAGAACCGCGTGGCTCAATTAAAAATCGAGCGGCTGGAAACAATCGGGTGGCATTTGTAAAAACACGTGGCATCTCAAATTTTGACAACTTACCTTATTTGACACTCGTCAGGTTATAAATTGGGTTCAGGCTACTCGAATATTCGAGTACTCGAACGACTCTAGTGCTCTGAGTTAGGGCTGTTTGAGTACCCGGAAAAAGCGAGCCAAGCCTGATTCGGCTCTAGGAACCGAGCCGAGCCGAGTATCCGTAAAAACAGAACGGGCTGAATGTACTTGGAGCAGATGTTTTATTATTTTATCGATAATAGCATATATCCACATAGGTCCTATACCGTAGAGGTGAAAGGCCATTTTATCTGTACCTGCAGTTAAATCCGCGCGGACAAGGTGACCCGGAAAGGAACAAGACAATTAAAGGACAATACAATTATAAAAACGAAAATGGGAGATCGATGTACTAATGGAAATACCAAGCCTGTGCATACGTTCAAACTAGGCAAGAATTTTTGAAAGTCTGTTTCCTGTGCTTCATCTTGGTAAAACAGTATCATAATGAATGAAAAAAAAATTGAGTTCTTGAATCAAAAACTAGAAACTTAAAGTGTTAAAATGCTTTTTTACCCGACTGTGGTACGCAAAGGAGGGTATTGTGTTTATCAGGCTATGTTTGTATGTCCATGTTACGCTCTAGAGCCTGTACGGATACACCGATTTGGACAAATGAGGTGTCTTTAGAATTGAATGTCATAAGATATATAATTTTCAAAAATGTAAAAAATAAAAAAAATTAAAAAAATTTAAACCCAACTGCTTAAAAAGCGATCTAAAATGACAAAAATAATAATAAGATGACAATTTAAATTAACTCAATTGCCTGCAGTCGGAGGCCTTAAATATTTTATGATTTGATGCAAATGATTCGATGTAATTACATTCGAACATTTATTTCGAAATCGAAAATTACATATTGTCTTAATAAATATTGTGTATCGCTGTTCGCCCTAATTAGATTTGATGGGCTATTAACAACATTAACAGTATTTCCCACACGGACAAAGAGAGAAACATATAAGTTACAAAATACGCTGAAGTTGAAATGCCACTATATAAGCTTGAATTTGCATCGATGTTGTCCACCTCTTTTTGTTACCAGGTTGAAGCACTTTCTTTAGTCATTGCGGTACATGCTTGGGATGGAAGAGCATCAAAAGATATATTTTAAATATTTTTTACGACTATTTTTCGCGCAGATGCAGCCATTTGAAAATGATCAAATTTTTCGGGAAATTATAGTGTTCCTTTAATTTTGTCCAGGAGTGTATTTCCATTTGCAGTTTACTGTATAATTATTAACATTATTAACAAAGATTATTTACATTCCAGTAGATCAGGGTTGACTAACTGGTGACTCACAAGCCGCCGAGGGCCCCTCCGCCTTGCTGTCACGCCGAACGGCCCCCCCTCCATTCCTACCAGACTCTGACGATCGCACTCTATTCCTGCTTCTTTCCTTCTCTTTTCGACTGCGATCGTCAGAGTCTGGTAGATATGGAGGGGATCGTTCAGCGTGGCAGCAAGTCGAAGGGGCCCCCGGTGGCTCGTAAATCGCCAGTTGGTCAACCCTGCAGTGGATAAACGTTTCTTAAAATATTCGAAACATTTGTACTCGACACAGTCGGTCTGCTCCAAGTACATCGGCCCGCTCGACAAAATTCGAGCTACCCGGTTCTTTCGGACCAATCGGTTTTCACGGATACTCGGCTCGGCTCGGAAACTGAGTCTTGACTCGGTCCGAATTTCAAGCTACTCGAATATTCGGGAACTCAAACAGTCCTACTCTGAGTATGCATGCGACCACAACATTATAAACATTGTTTTTATAAAATATTGTAAAAGCCTTAAGAAACAAATATATATCATTACATAAAATAGTTATATTCAGGGCCGCCTTTACCAATGGGCTAAATGGGCCATAGCCCAGGGGCGCCCATGATCCAAGGGCAGTTAAGAATCAATTCTGGAGACAAAAATTTCGTTCGCGGGCATTGTTTTTGTTCGTGTTTGCCTTGGTGGAGACCCAGGGTTGTGATGTACTGCCTTGCACCGATTGCAAAGAAATCACACCCTTGGGAGCTAGGGAACCAAAATTTTTTTTGGTTTTTTGGACGGTTCTGCTTATATTAGATTTATTTTTATAATAGTGATTTAATAAATAAAATTGTCATGTAGCCTGAGGGACTACATGTCTGTGATACTGGCAAAAATAGACGTCTGTGGTTAAGGGTTAAAAGAGCATAACTACTGTACTAATTGATATCACAAGAATTTTATTATATTTTCTATGTATGATTTGATAGTGATCAATTCTATGTAACATTCTTGCTTCGATTCATTTTCTTGTGACAAGTTCCATTTAATATCGAACTGTTGCATTTGAATGTGTTCACTAAACCAGATATGTTTCTGTTACAGGAGGTGAAGTACCTGCGACCAAATTAGCTGCTTTACAAAAAGTATTACAAAGTGATTTCCTCAGTGCTGTTCGTGAGGTGTATGAACATGTTTATGAGACTGTAGACATTCAGGTATTGTAATTGTGTATGTGCAGTATGGCTTGTTTGATACAGTACTGGTGTTAATAATTTCAGGGCTCTCAAGATGTTCGTGCATCGGCCACAGCTAAAGCTACAGTTGCTGCTTTTGCAGCGAGCGAAGGTCATGCACATCCACGAGTCGTTGAATTACCCAAGACAGAGGAAGGTCTTGGCTTTAATGTAATGGGAGGCAAGGAGCAAAATTCGCCAATTTACATCTCGCGAATTATCCCTGGAGGCGTTGCTGATCGGCACGGTGGCCTCAAACGAGGCGATCAACTTCTGTCAGTCAATGGAGTGGTTCGTCTAACATTTGCAAACATATTTTCTTAATTTACTTCGTTACATTGAATGTATACATTATGATTTTAGTGTGTCGAAGGCGAAAATCATGAGAAAGCGGTAGAATTACTAAAACAGGCACAAAACTCTGTGAAGCTAGTTGTGCGATACACTCCACGTGTTTTAGAAGAAATGGAACTGCGATTTGACAAACAAAGAGCAGCACGTAGGCGTCAGCACATGCAATAAGAATAAAAATCCTGTTAAATGAAGCAACTACGTGCATATTAGTATCATTTTACTTTCTCCATGATTGTACACTATAAACACCTCCATCTATTCTAAATAATCTAATTTATGACTTAAGTTTAGCGAAATTGTACTGCTGTTGTAACTATTACTGTCTTTTATGTTTTAAAAAAATATGTATAATCATTACATAACTTTATGGTTACTTTCCTTTTTTAAGGCCGAAGCGCGACGACCGAAGCAAATTGTTCGTCGCTGCTGTTGTGTCATATGGGCGATGCGTGGCCGCCGCGCTTCGGACCAGTGAGCGACGGCCTTTTACTATTTAGGGGCTTCCCCAAACCAGCGCGAATATCGCTGCGCAGAGCAGATCCGCCACGGTTCAGCAGTTTTTTATACGTGGCGGCTTATGGGCAGCCTTATCGGATCCGCTCCGTACCGCGATATTCATGTTGGTTTGGTGGAGCCTTTAGATGGACTAGCGTCTGGCGTCTTTGCGGTAGCGTCGCGCGGTATCCCTGACCAGTGTCCACGGGAAATGTCTTCCCGAGTCCGGACTACGCTCCGTAACGCATGCGCGATGATGTCAAACCAATCAACGTCACGGTGGTAAACGAAACGGCGCCACCGTCAAGTCAAGCCAAGTGACGTGATTGGCTTGGCTAGCTTGACTTGACTTGACGGTGGCGCTGTTTCGTTTGCCATTTTGGCGTTGATTGGTTTGACGTCATCGCGCATGCGTTACGGAGCGTAGTCCGAACTCGGGAAGACATTTCCCGTGAACACTGTCCCTGACAACGCGGACGAGAAAGGGAGTACCCCGTATGTACTGTGCCCCGATTGAAAGAAGTCGGTTGAGAAATTCTAGGGTCCGAATAGAATATCCCTATTGGCTGGCGCGACAACGTCGACGAATACAAAATAAGCAAACGGGACACGGGCGGCGGGAGCCAATGCGAGCGAAGAACCCCGACCGACTTCTTTCAATCAGGGCACAGTACACGACCTTATAGCGCTTTCGGACGGTCGCACTGGGGCGCACTGAGTGCGAAGTTTAGCGAATCGGAAGCGAAAAAGTTCACACTCCTCGCTTCCGATTGGCTAAAATTCGCACTCAGTACGCCCCAGTGCGACCATCCGAAAGCGCTATTAGATAACGCTGGCCTATCCTACACCTGGCCTGTGATTGAGCTCTATAGAGCTCAATGACATTCGATAGTGCCCCTCATCGTAATAGAGTCTAAAGGTGCGAATCCACGATAAGATTTTACATGAGACTTTTGAGGAGGGTAGTTGATGGAATAAAGGGGAGATGACGGAAAGATAAAGTGGTTTTTGAGTTTTGGTTTTTGTATCTATTTTTTGAGAGGAAAAAGGGAGAGACAGGGAGGAGAGAAGAGTGTTAGTGGGGGGGGAAGAATGAGAAAGAAGTGAAAGAGTTATAAAAATAAATTCAAAAAAAATACAAGGGTAAGAGGAAAATAACCTCAAAAAAGGGACCTCAGAGAAGGGTGCTGGAGGCAGAGAAGAGCCCGTGGGGCGGGAGAGAAGAATGGGATGGATTTAAATTTGAAGAAAATGGTTTGAAAATAGGAAATAAGAAATTAGAAAAGCATCAAAATACGGTAGAAATGGCGGGAAAAGAAAGTAAAAGGAAAATCACAAGAGAACTTAAAGAAGAAGAAATAAGCTATCATAAAGATGATTCAAATAATCAAGAGAAAGAAGAAACAGAAAAGGAGAGAGAAAATAGAATAAGACATGAAAGGAGAGAAAAAAAATATATCCCAAAAGAAATAAGCTTAAAGGTCGGTAAAGAGGAGGAACACATGGAGGGTGCCACAGTGCGAAGAGGAAAGGTATACGGCGACGCCGAAAGAAGTGGTGAACAGGACAAACAAAGAAATATTATACTAGAGACACGAGGTACCAAAGAAAGTGAAATTACAATCGAAAGACAAAGTTTAGAAAAAAAAGGTAAAAGAAAATTAGAAGCCGACAAAGAAGAAAATAAGAAGAAAAAGGGAAGGGAAAGCGAGGAACAATCATCAAAAGAAAGAAACCTCAAACAGGCAGAGGGAAAAATCCAAGAAGTGTCGGTAAGAGAGGTTAGAATTATAGGAAACCTAAAAGGGAAAGAAAATACTGAAAATACAGTTGATCTATATGAATGGGAGTCGAATAGAGAAGAATGCTTAATAACTATCTTACTAAATAAAGAAAAAATATCAATAAATAAAAAAGGAAATCTGATCAAAATATATAACATTCTATTGAATACAGGGATCAAGTTTGAGAGCATCAAGATGGTGGGTTTTAGCAGAGCAGAGGTTAAATATAAAAATAGACAAGATGCAAACAGAATCCTAGAAGAATCTAGAATGAAACCAGCGGTATATATAGCATATATTCCACCAAGATGGAAGGAGAGGAAAGGAGTTATCCATGAATGGGAAGGATCTATCGAATAACTAGAAAAACAATTAGCACCGAACCAAGGAATATTTACGCTAGAAAGACTTAAAAAAAGAAAAATGAAGGAAGGTAAAGCAGTATGGGAAGAGGGTAAAGCTATTTTAATTAAGATGAGGGGAGACTCCCTTCCGACTGAAATTTTAATAGGGTGGGGACATGTTTGGTTAAGAGTTGAGCCTTTTGTGGAAGCAGTGAAACAATGCTTCAAATGTCTTCGTTTCGGACATATTCAGGCAGGATGCAAAAGAACATTAAGGAAATGCTTCGTTTGTACGAAGGATGCACATGGAAGATGTGAAGACAAACCGAAATGCATTAACTGCGGAGGAGAACATTTAAGTGTAGCAAGAGAATACCAAATTTACCAAAGAGAAGCAGCTATAAAAAAAATTATGGCATATAAAAACTTATCGTACAACGCAGCTCATGAAATAATAAGAAAAGAGGAAAAAATAAGTAAGTACAGAGAAAGGTATGTAGGAGAAGAAGAGGAAAGTGAGGATGAGGGAGGGGACGAAATTTTTCCTGCACTCAGAAAAAATAGAAAAAAGATAGAATATTGGGAGAATCTTCCAGTCCCAATAGAAAAAGAAAGAGGAAGGTGGAATAGAACATGGGGAAGAAACAAAGAAAAGATATCATATGGGAGAGAAGAGGAAAGATACAGAGAGGATCGTTATAATACGAGAGAAAGAAGGTCCGAATACGGGATGAATGGAGATAAAGAAACTATGACAATACAAAACAAGAAAATAGCAAACGAGGAAGCACAACAAGAAGATTACATCACAGAACAGACAAGAAATTATCAACATGAAGATAGAAGAAGGGGTAACAATAAAGGAATGTACCAAGAAAGATATAGAACTGGAAGACAAAACAACGCTGTAGAAAGACACAAAATAGAAAGAGAGAGGATGGATGGTTACAACAACAAGAAAAAAGAATATACAACAAAGAATCAACAACACACACCCAAATAGGAGGAAGGGAAAGAGAAAAAGGGGATAAATCTGAAAGAGGAAGAGAAATAAACAATAACAATGACGATGACATAGGAGTACTTAAAAACAAAGGAGAAGATAATCTCATAGAGGAAATAGTAAAAATAATAAAAGACAAGAACATCCTGGCAAAGGTCATGAAAAAATTAGTAGATGACCAAAGGGAATCAAAAAAGGTAGAAACGAGAGAGTTGATAGAAGAGGAAGAGGATTGGAATGCATCGTATAGGCAAACCACAAAAGGATATCAAAGAAACACTGAGAAGACAAAAATAAAATTAATAAATAAATGCGTTACAGAAGAAAGAGAGATAAACTCAGAGGAAGAAAAGAGCAAGGAAGATCCAAGAGGGGAAAAAAGAGGGAGATAGAAGAGAAAAAACAAGAAGGAGAAAAAGACAATCTAGATGGAAAAAGTATATCGGAAACAGAAGACTGGAAAAGTGTAACCACGGATAACGAAAATGAAAGTCCAGGAACAGTGGAATGGCTGGAAGAAAAAGAAATGGAACAAGAGGAAAGGATGAGTGAAACGGACAAAGGAAACGAAATGAGAGAGAGAGAAGAATTTTTAGAACAAGAGGAAGATGAGGAAAAAGGTATATAAACCAAAGCAAGAAGATAAAAGAATTATCGAAAGAATCTAAATAATAACATATAATCAAAAGAAAAGCACAACTATATATATATATATAAATAAATATATACGGAGGATAAAATGAGTGGAAATATTAAGGAATGCAAAATAGCGTTATGGAATGCTAGAAGCGTCAAAAATAAAATGGTAGAATTAAAAGAAAAAGTGAGAGAATATGACATAATGGGCATTACAGAAACATGGCTGATAAAAAACAACGGCCTAAAAATAAAAGATTATAATGTATTTAGAAAAGACAGAGAAGACAAAAAAGGAGGAGGTCTTTGTATTCTAGTTAAAAAAAGCATCAGAGCAGAGATAAGAGAAGATGTTAATTGGGTGAAAGATAAAACGGAAATAATATCAATTACGATAATGATGGAAAATAAAGAATTGGACATCATTTTGATATACAAATACCCGGGCCATAGTCATAAACTTAGCAAAGGAGAATGGGAAAAACTGTTCAAAAATAAGAGATTTGGAACAGAAATCTTAATAATGGGAGATTTCAATGCACATAACAGGGAATGGAACTGCCGGAAAGAAGATAGAGAGGGAACGATACTAGCAGAAATAATTGAAGAACAAGATTTATTTGTTATAAATGATAAAACCACCTCTAGAACAGGATCGGGAGAACGCAGACCAGCTAATCTAGATCTTCTAATATCAACATTTGAAATATATCAAGATACAAGAGTGAGAGAAGAAGGAGAGACATTATGATCAGATCATCAGGTGATTGAAGTAGTAATCACCAAAAATATACAAACGAGGGACCCAAATAAGTACATAACTAGAAAATATAGCACAGAGGAGATAAAATGGAAGGACCTAAAAGAAGCATGGATGTTAGGAGAAAATAACACGAAAGAAAAATTTAATAATACGGAATCAATAACAGAAAAGTACAACATAATGATAGAAGGAATAACCAGTGGATTAGAAATAATAGGAATAAAAAGAAGATTAGAAAATACAAGAGAGGAAAATAACACAAATAATAATACAAAAAGAAATGGGAAAAAAACAATAATAAGAAGACAATATCCATGGTGGGATGAAGAATGTAAAGAAAAAAAAAGAAGCAAGGAAAAAAGCAGTAAGAGACTTTGTTAAAAACCCAGTGGAAAACAATTGGAAAATATTAAAGAAAGAGGAGAAAGAAATGAACAAAATGATAAAGGAGAAAAGGAATAAATCATGGGAGGAAATGACGATATCACTAGATCATAGAACGAAAGGATCTGAGATATGGGGTAAAATTAAAAGATTACAGAAAGGCTTTGAAACAAAATATAGCACATATACAAGCATAGAAGAAAGAAGACAACTGGAGCAAAAGGATGAAAAGGATTGAAAAGATATTACAAGATCAGTTGGAGAGAGAAGAGGGTACGGAGACGGAAGAGGAAGAAACAAGAGAAGAAGAAAGTGAGGATCATAGAGATGATGAAGAGAATATGGAAAGGGAAAGAGAAGGTTGGAACCAAGAAATTGCTTTATGGGAGATAGAAACAGCAATTAAGAAATCCAACATAAAATCTGCTCCAGGAGAAAACGGAATAGATTATAGGATAATAAAAAACCTAACTGTGGAATATAAAGAAATGATGAAAGAAATATTCAATGAAAGCTGGAAGCGACAAGAAATACCATACGAAAGATGATTGGAAGAAAGCTATTATTATATTCTTAGATAAAACAAACAAAAAAGCCCTAAGACCAATATCTCTAACAGATTGTATGGGTAAAGTAATGGAAAGGATAGTAAATAAAAGATTAACTGAATGGGCAGAAAGTAACAACATAATGGATGAAGAACAAAATGGATTTAGAAAAGGAAGATCCACTATGGATAACTTAGCAATCCTAACGTCAGAAATCAAAAGGGGTTTTGAAAATAAAAAAGAGACGCTATCAGTGTTTGTAGATGTAAGAGGAGCATATGACAATGTAGATCATAAAATATTAATAGAAATCTTAAAACGCAAGAAATGCCCAGGAAAAATAATCAATTATGTAGAGACATGGATCAACAACAGGAAAATAGAATGCATAAGAGAATATGAAAACAGCATAAAAGGACAACAAAAAAAAGGATTACCACAAGGAGCAATTCTCAGCCCAATATTATATAACATTTATACTGCAGATTTAATAATAGGAGTTAAGAGAGAAAACATTAAAGTATTACAATACGCCGACGACATAATGATATACACGACAAGCAATCCAGTTCATCTAAACATAGAAAGGATGAATAAAGCGATAGAAATATTAATAAAAAATCTAAGACGAATAAAATTAAATATAGCGGAAGAAAAAACTAAAGTGGTAAATTTTTCTCAGAAATATAATACACATAGAAGAGGAAAAATAAAAATTAATATAGGAAATGAAACAATTATGGAAGAGGAAAGCACAAAGTTCTTGGGAATAACTTTAGACAGAAGACTGTTATTTGAAGAACATACAGATTTTATAGTGCAAAAAACAAAAAAAAGATTAAATATGTTAAGATATATAGGACACGTTAAAAAAGGAGCTAATCCTGAGACGATGATAATGCTATATAAATCACTAATAAGATCAGTTATAGAATACGGAGCTATTATATATACCAGGAACAACAAAAAGATGAAACAAAAAATAGAGAAAATACAGAATGCAGGTATAAGAACAGCTATGGGATATAGGATATCAACACCGATAAACGTGATGATGGTAGAGGCAGGAATAATGGATATAACGAACAGGATTAGACTGTTGGCCAATAGATTCGTGGCAAAGCAGAGGGGTAAAAGAACAAGTAAGGTTTTAGATGCCATTAAGGGACAGGAAGAGGATCGGGAGGAAGAAACAGAAGAAGAAGAACAACAGCAATTGATGAAAGCTTATAAAGATACGGAAGAGATAAAAGAAATAATAGAAAAAAACAATGGAGATGAATGGTTAACCACGAAATGGGGAAAAATAGAAGAAGAAGAAGGGAATGAAGAGGAAGAGGAGGAGAAATGGAAGAGGATAATAAACTGGGAAATAGGAAAAGCATGGAATGATATAGAAGACATCGGAGAAAGGTTTTCATTAATAAAAGAAATAAAAAAAAAGATGGGTATAGATAAAGAAGATACAATCGAAATTTATACAGATGGCTCGAAAATTCCGGATACCAGAGCCAATGGAGTAGGCATAGTAATAAAGAATTCGGAAATAGAGGGAAATCCGTGGCAAACCAGAGGACTTAGTATAAATAAAATGGCGACTATATATACAACAAAATCTATTGGAATAGAGAAGGCTATAGAAATAGCTAATAATGAAATAAATGGAAGACAAGAATGTTATAATACTGTCTGATGCTTTGAGTGTTATAAAAGGAATTTTAAGCAATGGGAAAAAAGAAAAAGATTATACAGATGAATACGATAAGAGAATAGGAAAAATTAGAAAAGAATTAATAGAAAGGGATACCAAAAGTAAAAAAGAAAGAAGTAACAACGATAGAAGAATAGGGAGTTTGCAAAATGCTTGGATTCCAGCCCATAAGGGAATAGAGGGAAACGAGAGAGCTGATGAAAGAGCTAAAGAACTTACAGAGGGAGTCCCGGAAAAAGATATAAAGATACCATGGAGAGATATCAAAGTGGAACTGGAAGAAAGAGCATGGAGAAAATCAAAAGAAGATATGAAAAAGATTGGAGAAGTAAAAGGAGTGAAATATTTTACAAGAAAAGAAAATAATGTAGGAAACAGAAAACCTTGGTTCATAAATATGACAGGAATGAAGAGAAAGGAGATAAACTTCTTAAATAGAATAAGAGCCAATCACTATAATCTTAATGAATCACTTTTCAGAAAGGGAATGGTAGATTCACTTGAATGCGAATGTGGAAGAGGAAAAGAAGATATAAATCATATAGTCTGGAATTGTGATAAGTACATAGGAGAAAGAGGTAGAATATAAATGGACTTAGAAAGGATGAGGATAGAGGAGGGAGAAGACATAGCAGAGATAATCACGGGAGAAGGAAGACATATAGCGAAGATAATAACGAACTATCTAAACAAGATCAGGAAAGACATATAAGCTGGATGAAGAACTGGACGAAGGAGATGGAAAGGATAAAGAAGAGGATGGAGAGGAGAGGAAGGAAGAAGAAGGAGAAGAGGGAGAGAGGAGAACAGGAAGAGAAAGATAAGAAGGAGGAAACGACCAAAGAAAAGAAAAAGGGATGTGAATGACAGGGACGATAACGGACAAAGGGAATCAAGATCTTGCCTAAAACGTGCCATGAGAACGACAGCGGGAGCGCAGGAGTGAAATGAAGTGAAGTGAGCAGACGTTTAGAGCCGGATATGTGGCATAGTAAAATTTAAATTCTAAGTAGATATAAGATTAGGATAGCTCCAAAAAAAAGAAGAATATATTTTTAATAATTTTTATATATTTTTTATTTACTTTAACAATGATCTAATGCACTTTAATATTTAATATTTAACTATACTAATTATAACATAGGTATAATAAGTGTTCATAACAATCAAGTACAAATAGTGAATAATGTAGGATAAAGATAGAGAGTTTTGGTTGTATGGATGAATGAGTGAGGGGGAGAGAGATGATAAGACTAGAGTTCGTTGGGCTATATAATAAAACTCTTGAAATGCCATTTTTGGTGTAAAGAAAATGTATATTTATGCCAAAAAAAGAATAAACCTAACCTAACCTAACATGAGACTTTTCTATCATGAGACAAAAATCTCAGCAACAACTAAATGTAAATAATGGGAACAGTCATAAGAGATGTGGTTTTGAAAAATATATCATGAAGCTTGTCTCACAAGAGTCTAATTTTATGAAACTAATGACAAAATAATTAAAACATAGTAAACTAATGAAATAATTGCCTCGTGAGATTAAGCCTCATGTGAGACACGATATTTTTGTCTCATCGTGGATTTGCACTTTCAAAAATCACCATCTTTCGGGACAATTTCCATTATTTACATTTAGTTGTTGCCGAGATTCTTCTCTCATAATAGAAAAGTCTCATGTAAAATCTCATCGTGGATTCGCACCTTAAGGGGGTAGACACGGGTAATGCAGCGCGCTGTATACCGACACAACTGACCCGAAACATGGGTTTGGGAAATTACGTTGTTTGTCCTTATATGAGCAGATTTTGGGCTGGGTGAGGTCTCATACGAAAGAGGAAGGTTCAATGCAGCCAGCTCTGGTCATGGCTCAACGAGATTGTGTTGATATCTGATAATATGAGTGTCCAAAGTAGAGAAAAAATCGACAAAATACCCTTGCAGATTCCAAGTACATATTTGTAAATCACTAAAAGAGTTTTATGACTCAAACGATGACCAGAGCGGGCTACATTGAAGCTTCCTCTTCCGAATGAGACCTCACCCAGCCCAAAATCTGGTCATATAAGGACAAACAACGTAATTTCGTGATTGCATTCCCAAATACGAGTTCCGCCATATTGGTGATAATGCAGAGCAAGTCACGTAATAAATTTAGTTCAGCTAGTGGATACGAGATGGCGCCTACTCGGGAGGACTGTCAACGTGGCATCATAGCAAAACTGAAGCGTTAGCTGGATACATGTGCCACAGTAAAAGCGTGATGCAGTCAATGTATGCATTTTCGTACGATTGTAGGTTAGGTTATATGCATTTTAGGCATATATTAACCAGGAACTGCTGGGAATTGTATACATTTACTAAATTAATGCTTTTACCGTGACACATACATCACTTGAAATCGCTGTCGAATTTATGTTATAATTATATGATCACATTATTTAAAATAAGAAAAGAGAAATTGGAACTTTTTTACTAATACTGGAAATATTGATTTACTGATATCATATTTTCAGAATGTGGAAGTTCTGGCAATTATTTGCAATTATTCCTCTTATTATTATTCTTCCGACTATTGTATGTAACATGTAACAAGGAAAAGTCTCCAAATCGGTCAACAGTTGACTCCCTGATTTTTTTTTGTAATTCTTTACGGTCCTATGCAGAGATGGGCATTATTTAAATAAAAGAATATACTTCCGAATGGCCCCAGTGGCCGATCGACACGAGGTTTCGGGGAGGGTGTGTGTACCCTAAATATAAAATTCTGTTTAGCTTCGGATATTTAGTTTCCTTTGATTATTCGAAGGCCTTTCATCTTGAGCTTCGAATACTATTTCATCTTTCATCGTATTTTTATCCTAAGATCGTATGCAGATATATTGGCCGGTCGATTCGTTTTCGTGAACAGCGATCGAGGAGAAATCAGCCACCACCATCTGACGATCGTGGATTTGTCAGTTGGAGTTCAGTGGCCACCGAAGGGTATATCTGAATACGATCTTAGAAGCTCGAATAACCGACGAGAACCTTTGTGGTGCGAGCCGCTCACGATCACCGTTGCTTGGTGATGTGTCATCGATTACAGTCAAGTCTCGTTACGGTCTCGGTTTGCTGTACACGATACGGACTTTTCGCTATCCCCACCACTTCTGTTTCAGTCTTGTCCGGCGAAGGCGAGAGCGAGATGAAACGAGAGCGAGCGAAGGCACTGAAAGCGAGTGAGGACAGTACGAGCAGACGACGCGTTGATATTTTGTCTCGCTCCGTCTTTCGGACGCCTGACACTCCGTCCTTTGTGCGCGTGAGAGGCGTGCGCGATGGTCACAAGCGCTTACGGTGGCACGGGAACCGCTTCGCAAATCTTGAGGCAGGCCCGGCTCAAGTCTTTTTTGCGCTCTAGGCGAACTTGTCAAATTGCGCCCTTTATTATAATACATTTATTTGAGATTATTTATGGCTTTACTCTGAAAAAATAGGTAACTGCTAGGGTGTAAGGTTGACAAGAGGTGCAAAATGGTCTTTTCATTGTTAGCATTGTTAAAAATAAATTTGTAAATGAAATACCACAAATTGTACTACAACGGTTTTATACTACGAGTAAAAATTAAGAGTAAGGACATCAATGTACTCAAATAAATGTATTATAATAAAGGGCGCAATTTAACAAGTTCGTCTAGGGCGTAAAAAAGACTTGAGCCGGGCCTGCGTTAAGATTTTGCGAAGCGGTTCCCATGCTCACCGTAACTCGCAAGCGCACGCAAAGCATTCCATCTCGCTCCCCCCTTCGGCCAGAAAGAAGCGAGAAACTCACACTTGGAATTAGGGCTCCGTTCACGATACGGGCTCACCGCCGGTCCCGTCCAGCGAGCGGCTAACGAGACTTTACTAGAAACAGAATTTGTTTATTTTTCATCGTATCAGTATGAAAGTGGACACAAATGGATTCCTGGCATTCTCCCGATTAAATAGACAGAAAATAATTTTAATCGGACTATTTTTAACGAAACGGGCTTTCAATCGTGCAAACAATGTTTCACGTAATTTCCTTCAAAATATGGTCCGAATATTATAATTTTTGGGGCCAATTTGATCGCGAAAACATGAGGAATTGATGGACGTCACTTTCGCAAAGATCTGATTAAAAATGCAGAACTGCAGATTTATCACTGCTTAGTGCGCAACATTGTATGGCCCCGCTAGTTTCGAGCGTCGAAACCCACGAAATTCAGCGAGTCGCATGATTGCCAGCGTGAAGGACAAGAGGAGACTTTCCATGGCGAAGGAAAGTCAGCCTTCTATAGAACTCAAATCAAACTTTATATTCACGTCAAATAAATACTTTAACTGTAAAATTTAGATGAACTATTGTTGAATTTCGCCAGTTCTTTCATATGCATTACTTGGTTGGGAATTCCTGATCCCAAAGTTTCATGCATTTCCCTATTAGAAATGTTGCTTCAAGTCTTGATTCAAGTCATCATTGCTTTTTCTCGTACATAGGTCACGAATGACGCGACTTTGGTTTCCCAAATAAATTCACATTTTTCAGGGCCCTCGCCCGAACCGCTTGACAAGGAGACTGAATGACGTAAACCGAGTGCGAGTGAAATAGCGGCGCACCAGCGAGAGACCCTCGGTCGACGGCGACTTGAGTCATCGAGTATTGAATATGAAAATGTTCATATTTCTCATTACACCTTGATAAGAGTGTTACCACCGATGGATTGGTGAGTTTATGTCCACGAAAATGAGTCGAGACGCGAAGCAATTCAGTCTATTTTTTCTTATGAATACATGATTAGGACACACACTACGTTCACTAAAACTGGACCGAATTGCTCCATGTTTGGCATCATTTTCATCGAGAAACCCTAAAAACTCCATTGGTAATACTTTCATCAACAGTTATAAAAAACATAAACATTTTATCTGGTCCGTCGGTTTTATTACTCTCGGCTGTCAACGGGTGGTCTACTCGGGCCCGAAGGTCCCCGCTCGCAGCGAGAAAGCAAAACAGTGGGGTGGGTAGGTCTTTCCCGATAATCCGAGCCTAACCATTTGCGTACTTCACACTATCGTTTATTAGCATTTATACGAGGTGATTCGCTAGCTAGAATCGTCAAATGCGATGCTTGCCAACAATCATGTGTCTCGCTGAGTTTTGTGGGCTTCGACGCTCGAAACCAGCGGGGCTATACAATGTTGCACACTAAGCAGTGACGAATCTGAAGTTCTGCAATTTCTAATCAGATCTTTGCGAAAGTGACGTCAATCGATTCCTTATGTTTTCTCGATCAAATTGGCCCCAAGAATGATATAATTCGCATCATAATTAAGGAAATTAATAAACAATAAATGTAGAGCGGCTACTTCATTCTTTTGCTCTACATTTGTGAACTTTTTATCATCCTTCCGAAGCATTATTATTACGCCGTAACAGTATCTTCAGGAAATCGGGTATAGCATATAGGTTATATTTTCTGTCACTTCGAGGAGGGGACCACATAATTAATGACCGCATTTTCACTAGTCCAATTCAACATCCAACACAATTTTATATATAATGTTTGTTCATAACTGCTTTCTGCATAGGACGTGTAATAAGAGTATTTTATGTTCTGTTTCGTTGCTTTGATAATAAAAAAATGTCTAATCTAACAAACTTCATTTTCTGGGGACATCCCCTCATTTATTTTCCGTTTTCACTGATATTTCCTTACTGCTAACGTAGAATATTGTAGCATAAGCACATTTTAAGTAATTAAAATGTACAATGAATTTTCTATATACGTTTGCAGTACCAGCCGACTTTCCGTTTAAATTTTTATAAGTACAACGCAACAGCTGAGAATTTATTTCCTTATTCAGAATAGAATACGGAAATAGCAAACAGCTCCCTCTCGCGTCACCAGGCAGCCGCGTATCTATGGGTATTACCATTTCTGTGCAGAAAAAACCTGCTGTAATACCGACCTGCCAAATCTTCCAGGTCACGTGACGTGTCTACCCCCTTAAAGAAATCTTATCTCATAAGAAGATAAATTTCTCTCCACTAGATTGCGACACTACGGTGTTTACGTGAACGTATTTATCAAGCATGCCAATCTAAGACTTTGTTCACATTAGTAATGTTACTTGACGTCGAATCGCTTGAATTCAAGTAACTTGAAACACATTACCAGTGCGAACCTGTTATTTACTTACTCGACTTGAAATATCCTCTCAGATTTCTTTCAAGTTTCAAGTGAAGTAGAGATTCTTTTAACTTTACTTGCCTTGAAATACAATTTAACTATTGTGAACGAGACTTAAGGAACAGAATAATCACTTGCACAGCAGAGTCGGCTGTGTCACTTGGAATTGAAAGTGAAGTGGACTTTAACCATTTTAAATTCTGCTGGCTCATTATTGAAAACGAGATTTACATACATAAAAGTTGCTGCTCCAGAATTTCCCCCACCTCGCATGCACACTATGCAGGAGTCGCGTATGTGATTTACACGCACGTGATTGGTGCATAGTGTGCTTGCGAGGTGGGGGAAACTCTCGAGGGAACCCGTCCCCGATCTGGTATCACTGCTTACAAACCTTCAGTTTGCATCTCAGCTTGCACAGTTGCGAAGTTAATTTGACAAATGAAGGGTCCAGAGGAATTGCGGTTTGATGGCCGGGTAGTAATAGTAACAGGAGCAGGAGCAGGTAATTATTAACCGTTTTAGTGCCACGCAGCGCGATCGCGCTGTTCGCGTACTGTGGTGAACCGTGTCGCTTTGTTTGGTCACGATCGTCAATTCGATTACGCTCGGTTCAGAATGTATCTTGTCGCGAGTCTGTCAGAGTTTGCTCTCGTAATTACAAATTTTCTTTCAAATAATCGTAAACAACCTGCATAATTAGCTGTGTTTCTTTAACACATCGAGTCCCAAGGTTTATTTTTAACAAAAGCGCTATCGCGCTTCGTGGCACAATCCGACACGGATTTTTAAAAACCCCTGGCACTAAAACGGTTAAGCGCTTACTTCGGTTCTTCTCGCATATGCTTTAATATCCTTAATTCACTTCTCAGGTTTGGGTCGTGCGCACGCATTGCTCTTCGCTTCAAGAGGAGCCAGTGTTGTGGTAAATGATTTAGGTGGAGGAAGACATGGCGATGGAAGTAGCACTAAAACAGCAGATACTGTTGTTGAAGAAATTAGAAGAAATGGTCAGATTATAGATATTTAAAATTATTACTTCCACAGAAACATATTTTGTACGCATATTTCTTGTCCATATGGATACATTTGCATATGTATCAAGATTCATTATTTCCATTTAATTTTTAAATTTAATATAAAATCGTTTTTGAACAGATCATTAATACAATATAACATTTCTCGTTTTAACGGTGTGTTATGTGATAGTAACTGGTACAAAAATTCCAAAGTTATCTTATCTTATCTTTCATTCTAGAGTTTCAGGCAGAGATGGGCACAAAATTATTTGAAATAAAATTCGTGTAAGAAATTTTTATTTCAAATAATTTTGTGCCCTTCTCTGGTTTCAAGTATCGAAGAGTCTTTGTAGAAAACACTGTGCCAAGAATCAAACTTTTCCACAGAGAGAAAAACCTTTTTTTTATTTTTGACACTTACAGTGTTTTCTGTACTGAATTCATCCTTAGAGTAGACCTACGCCCCTACCAATTTGAGAACGATCCGTGCAGCTTCCACGAATCTGACATACGCCATATGTCATCAACGGTATATCCTCTCCAGTCTACTCTTAGGATGAATTCGGTATACAAGGACTCTTCGATTGGTTGTGCGTTATACAATTTTTTATTTTCATTACACTAAAGAAAAATACAGGTTCATAATAAAATACGCTTAATAATTTCATAATTTAAATTAGAAAATGTACTTTGCAAGTGACAGTATCATTTTGTAACTGCTTAGGAATAATTTTTTAGGTGGGAAAGCCGTTGCCAATTATGATTCTGTCCTCGATGGCGCGAAAATCGTCAAAACAGCCATTGATGCATTTGGAAGAGTAGACGTCGTCGTCAATAATGCCGGAATTTTGCGAGATAAATCTTTCGCTAAAATGGCGGATACTGATTGGGGTATACATAATAGTTTACTCCGAGCTGTATTCGAGCCTAGATGCAGGCTGAAAAAGTTGTAAATATCCATTTTTAAAATTCGTTTCAGATATGATACAAGACGTTCATCTGAAAGGCGCATTTAGAATTACACAAGCTGCATGGCCGTATTTTGCCAAGCAAAATTTTGGTCGAGTAATAATGACCTCTAGCAACAGTGGTATATATGGAAACTTCGGCCAAGCTAATTACAGTGCAGCCAAAATGGGTCTTGTTGGATTGGCTAATACATTAGCTATCGAAGGCAGAAAGAAGAACATACATACGAACGTATTAATACCGACAGCTGCTTCTCGTTTAACAGAAGACATCGTACCACCAGGTTGAACAAATATTTTATATTCCACGCAAAATCGGACACTTTTCTGAGTAACATTTCGGATGTTGCTGAAATTTGAATATGTTGTAGTCTTTAGTGATATTTAAAGGTACCTCAAAGAATTTTTCAAAATTTTGAAAAATGTCGATTTTACAGCTGTTTGAAGTTAAGTGCTAACTTTTTTTCAATACATACTCGCAGTGGCCAAGCGGCTATATCTGCTATTCTTATACAGTGTTCTCGAATATGCTAAGTATTTGTAAAAAACTGAAGGAAAACTTTTACAATTTTTGGTGATCGCAATATTTTCCTTGAAACGAAAGTGACCCTCAGTTTTTTAAATGAAATGCTATATATTTGATTATTCAATATGAAAGCTACTGTCAAGACAAATTCAACCATACGGTATACTATGACCTTCAAGACTACGCATGGTTAGGAATGAAAGATGAAATTCAATCTACTAGATAGATAGTTCGATATATTTATTTCATTCCTAACCATGCGTAGTCTTGAAGGTCATAGTATACCGTACGGTTGAATTTGTCTTGACAGTAGCTTTCATATTGGATAATCAAATAAATAGCATTTCATTTAAAAAACTGAGGGTCACCTTCGTTTCAAGGAAAATATTGCGATCACCAAAATTTGAGTTACCGTATTATGTTGTGTATAAAAAACAGTAAAAGTTTTCCTTCAGTTTTTTACAAATACTTAGCATATTCGAAAACACTGTATAAGAATAGCAGATATAGCCGCTTGGCCGCTGCGAGTACCGCACGGCTTAGCCAGTCGAACCGGTGTGATTTCACGCAGCGTCAACTTTCGGCAATTTTTACAGGGCCAATTTTAAAATGTCCATTTTTTTTTTGAAAATTTGTCCATCAAAGGAAAGGATAGAACTATATCCTTCTTTTTTTTTCAGATTTTTAAAATCGCGCCCGATGTTAAAAACCTGCATTTGTTTGAAATAACTGCACAAAAATCGTTCAATTTTTTTTTAAACTGAAATAATTTTTTCTTAAAACTTCAATGTCTTCTCTATAAGCACCATAAAGCTCATCTCCGTCGGTTACTACTTCCGTAGCTATAATGTATTGAAAAAAAGTTAGCACTTAACTTCAAACATCTGTAAAAACATTTTTCAAAATTGTGAAAAATCCTTTGAGGTACGTTTAAATATCACTAAAGACTACAACATATTCAAATTTCAGCAACAACCGAAATGTTACTCCAAAAAGTGTCCGATTTCGCGTGGAATATCCCATAGTACATACAACTATATTTGAATATACTAATTCAATATTTCTCTGCAGACTTTTTCCAACAGTTAAAACCTGAATTAATAGCCCCTGTAGTTGCTTGGCTATGTCACGAGAAATGTACAGAGAATGGCTCTATTATTGAGTCTGCATTGGGCTGGGCCGGAAAGTGTAACTACCTAAAATATATCCCATTAAACAAAAGTATAAACTTTTACACTTTATTCAATATACTAATGGTTTTTCTAGGTCATGTGATTCGTGCGTCTGGATCTATTTTGAGGCAAGATTTGTCGAGCGATGTCACTCCCGAAGAAGTACAAAAAAAATGGTCAACTATTACTGATATGTCGTCTGCTAAACATTTTGATTCTATCGAGGTACATAAACAGTTTTCTACTTTAGAAAAGTTTGTTCCATTAAGATTATTGCTTATTAAATTTCTGTGTGTTTTAAGGAGGTGACAGGACAATATATGACTGCAATCGAAGAAATGAGATCTGAAAATTCTGTACAAGTAAATAAGATACCAATTCGTAGCATGAAATTAGATACTGTTGTCTTTAACTGTGTAATAATTGTTTGCTTTTCAGGGTGGCAATGTTTATAGACACACTTATAATAACCGAGATACCATATTGTATGCATTGGGAGGTATGATTCAGTTATTATGATGCTTTAGAATCCTAATTTTAATGAAAATGAAATGTTTGTTACAGTTGGTGCTACAGTCGAAGAGCCTTCTGATCTACGTTATCTGTATGAGAATCACGAGAACTTTGCTGTATTGCCAACATTCTATGTTCTAGATGGGCCAGTGCATTGTATGTCATCTTCGATATTCGAAGAAAATTTACCTAACATTCAATTAGACCCAACAAAGGTAATTTATTCTGTCCACTGTTCGTTTAAAAGATATCTTATGGGCTCATAATTTCAGATATTACACGGGGAACAATATATCGAAGTTCATAAGACAGTGCCAACAGAAGCTACAGTAGAATCGCGTTTTAAGTTTCTGGACGTACTTGATAAGGGAAAGGGTGTCGTATTTGTCATACAAAGTATACAACCACCATTTTATGAATAACTGTATTGTTTTTTAAGGCAATTACAATTCATTTGACTCGTTTTTGCAGTGGAAACATACGATACTAACGGAGATAAGATAGCTACTGGACAATTGTCAGTGTTCGTGATAGGAGCAGGCGGTTTTCAGGGCAAACGAACATCTACGAATGTTGTGCCGACCATTGAACCTCCATCAAGAAAACCTGATGCCTCGGTTACTCAAAAAACTAGTTACGATCAGGTATAGCGCGATTAACTTGGGAACAAGGGAAGATCTCGAACTCGGAAACTCAAAAAAAATCTGAAACCTTGTCAATACGTAGGGGATTTCCTCCTGATTACAACGCAATTTTTGTGTGCTGTGAAATTAACCCCTGAAAATTCGGCTATTTTCCGATTTTATTTTGTAACTCGCAATCTGTAAGAAATAGAAAAAAGTTTCAAGACAAAAGTTTCTTCTTTTGATTAGGACTATCATTTGGTAACTTACATAGCCGGAATTTCAGGGGTCAATTTCACCTCCTTAGAGTGAATTTGGGCAGCAAACAAAAATTGCGTTGTAATCAGGGGGAAATCCCCCAAATATTCATAAAGTCTCTGAATTGTTTAAATTTCCGAGTTAAGGATCTTTCCTTGTAAATCCTGTTCAGTTGCTCATTATTAGACATTTGTTTGCTATGTTATGCAAGATATTTCATTTCCAGATTGTTACTATGTTTTGTAATGGTTTTTAATTCTTCACTTGAAATTTCATTCAATGATTTCCAGGCAGCACTGTATAGATTAAGCGGGGACACTAATCCTTTGCACATCGATATGAATATGGCCACGATGAGCGGTCACAAAAGACCGATTCTTCATGGACTATGTTCTCTCGGATTCTCTGTTCGTCATGTTCTTCAAACTTACGCCGATGGTGATCCAAACTTATTCAAAGCTATTAAGGTATATTGCATTATTTATGTCACTGTCCGTCTTTTAAGGCGTTCGCTATATCGTTTATCTGGCCACGTAGAATGTGTGATTCATTCGATTGTTTAAAATTGCATGTACATGTCTATGGGCATATGAGAAAGGATTTGAGAAAATGCTCAGACTGTGAACATGTTCAACATGTAACAAGTTCTCTTTAATATATTACGTAATAAATGTAATCTGTTTAAGGGGGTACATATTCTGGTTTTGACGGTCATTCTCGACGTGATTTTCAAAAATTAAATAATGAATCTGCATGAAACCAGGGTCGGCGGAACCCATTATGCAAATTATGCACAGCATAAGCTCGCCAGCTGAAGGAGGCGCTAAAAACTATATCGCGCGCTTAATGATAAATGAATCCAACTCTCACATAAACATAATGTAAATGTCATTTTTTTTATTGTACCTCGTAAAGCCAAAACATATTAAATAGAAAACAGATGCAAACATTTGGGAGCGCCAAAAATTTTCTTGCATAAGGGTGCCAACCATCCTTCAGGCCCTGCATGAAACATAAAGATTTGAATTTTATACAGATATTTGTTGATATTTCAATTAATTGCAAAATAAAATCAAGTAATTCTCAATATTTAACGATCTAGACTATCTATAGATCGGCGAACATGTCGAGTTGCGAAATCCCTACCAGCATGGCAACACAAATTGGGCCCTTCCTAATTGAATAATATACGTGATTCGAGTTTGTTAATTCACATAAATAAGTATGGCTATCATCTAAATTAGAAGAAATAATGAAAAATAATTTTTAACAACATGGCGACCTTTGATGTTCGGTTTTCAGCACTAACTTTGCAACTTTCATGAGTCGTAAAAGAGTGTTTCTAATATCGACATAATTCTTGTCGTTTAAAGAAGAACGCGTAAAATGTTTTTCGTACAGTGTTAAGGTTTAAGGATAATAAGATCCGTTCTTATCCTCGAACAGTTTAAAAACTAAGAATGTTGAGAATGGAATATGTTTCCGTCTTTTCTACTGATACGAGTCTCGTCTCCTACCTTTCGCAACTTTTTTATTGATGTATGAGCATGGTTTTATATTGTATATTGATATATTTATTTTGTGCCTTTTTTGTCCGTTTTAGCGGTCACAATTTTTTTTGCAAAAAACATGTCTGTTTCGTTAGAAGCTCGAGAACATATTAAACAATTTTCATGAAATTTCTTCTAATTTGCTTTGGATCATGTCACATTTTGATGCCGCAGCCTTAAACGTTTATAAATTCGCCAATTTTACGAATTTCGACACAGTACTTTAAGAGTACGTTTTCAAGACTAATTTTTAAGATCTTTTAAATCCAGAATACCCTCTTATATTATATGTATAAATCAGTAACTTTTACTATAAGATTTTTATGATGAAAATCAGTTATAGTTCCTTTTGAGCGAATGGGAAGATTTCATGTAAATTAATATGCTGCATGAATCGTAGGTTCGTTTCGCTAAACCAGTACTCCCAGGACAGACTTTGCGAACTGATATGTGGCAAAATGGAAACAGGATACATTTCCAGACTTATGTGGTGGAGGATAATACAGCAGTCTTAACAGGTAAATTTATACAAATTTAAATACTTGAAATATGGTTTGTCGCAACATTTTTAACTATAACTACTGAAATAAACATTTTGAATTCTTTGCGCGCAGGTGCTTATGTTGACTTGAAAGACACCAAAGTTAAACAACCAATAGCAATTCCTTCCTCTGGAACTGAAAATCTCCAAAGTGACGCAGTCTTTGCAACGATTGGCGAATACGTGAAAGCGAATCCTGAAGATGTGAAGAAAGTGAATGCAGTTTTTCTGTATCACATTCTGGTGAAAGGAAATCCAACAACATCGTGGAGTAAATATAGCTACATATAATTTATTTTAACTAATTTTTCGTGAATTATGTATGTAAACTTGGGATATATTAAAGCTCTAGATTTGAAGAAACCTGAACTGTATAGAGGGGAGCCAAAGTCAGGGAAAGCTGACGCAACCTTGACAATTGAGGATTCAGATATGATTCAAATCGTAAGTTTCCTTCAATATTAATACAATCCTTTAACAATTGAAATACATCTGTATTACTCGTTCACTTGTTTGTAGGCTTTGGGCAAACTGAGTCCACAAATTGCATTCATGCGAGGAAAGCTAAAGATCACTGGGAACATAATGCTTACTCAAAAGTTGGGCGCTATTATGGAATCTTCTAAATCGAAATTGTAATTGTCAACAGAATCTGTTATACAATTCTTACATCACAATTGTTACGTCGAACTATATATTTGTTATCTGTTAGTCATTAAGGGGTCATTCTGGTAATCACGCCGCAAAATTCAGGTTTTTTTTTCTCAGTGAATGCAATGAATAACAATGTCACACTTTTTTTTTCATTTATTAGGTCACTTATAATGTATACGGAACAATGTTTTAAATACACTTTTAATTGTGTTTTTCAATGTTATCTGGAGTTACAAATCGCGCCTTTGAAAATACGGCGGGAGTGATTTCAGTTCACAGACTCATCTGAAACAAAAAAAAAACAAACTGATTCTTAATCATTACGAGTACCGCTATCGTAGGTGCCAGAATTAGCCGCGTAAGTCAAAATTAACAAAATTGCGCGCATTCAAATTTCAATTAAAAATGGAGAATTTCGAGACTTGAAGTTTAAATATGCGCAATTTTGTTAAATTTTGACTTACGTGGCTAATTCTGGCACCTGCGATAGCGGTACTCATAATGATTAAGAATCAGTTTGATTTTTTTGTTTCAGATGAGTCTGTGAGCTGAAATCACTCCCGCCGTCTTTTCAAAGGTGCGATTTGTAACTCTAGATAACATTGAAAGACACAATTAAAAGTGTATTAATAAGTAACCTAATAAATGAAAAAAAAGTTTGACATTGTTATTTATTGCATTCACCGAGACAAAAACTTGACCAGAATGACCCCTTAACCCTTTCGCTACGGCGGTCCGCTCCGCCGGAGCATCCCCACTAAACGAGACCCCGCGCCAAAAGTGAACACATTGCGCGTGGACAGTCTTCGGCGTTCGGGTTTACGTCTTACGCCTAAACAACGCCACCTTGACATGCTTTTGGAAGAAAAGGGACTTTTCTTTAAAATAAGATATTTATACTTTCCGCATAAACGTATTTTCACTTGTTTAATGACACTCTGTTAACAATTATCCACAGTATGTGAAGCTACAATCGCCCAACAATAGCTCTACAGTTCGAACTGAAAGTCTTATAACCATTATATATTTTTATTATTATTATTACTATTGTATCGCTGTGGATCGCGGAACGTCATTGAGTGTTGAAGAGATTGAGAAAATAAAAGAGTTTTGTCGAGAGCGACTATAGTCGTCCGTTATATGTACGTGGGTCTTGTAGCGAGCGATTATAGTCGCCCGTCGCATATAGATGGCGTCTTGTGGAGAGCGACTATAGTCGCTCGTAGTAGCGAAAGGGTTAAATACATTCATACTTTTATAATATTTAACTGCTATATAGCAGTTCGGGATGATGCGGGTATGCTATACACATTGATTGCTTTCTACAGTGAATTTATGAACAATGTTAAGCTTTTATACTTTTGGATATCTAAGTGTAAATGTTACTTTAGATAAACTTACATATAATGATTCCTGTTGTTATATTCCACAATATTTTTTGTTATTAATAAAAACAATAAAAATGAATTATTTTGGACTAATTCACTTTATTATTCATGTTCTTTTACATTTACAGAAAAGCTTGATAGGTATAAAAAAAGTATAATTTCAGTCACACTACTCGTGTAGAACCTTTGATTCATGCTTTTCTAAATCACTTCTCAGAGAAATCATTGCCTATCTTTTTCTCCAGCCGCTGTTTTATTAAACTTATAAAATCAGAATCAGTATTATACCCATAATGACCTTTGATTCTAACTGGATTCTGAGAACGTTTTTTACTTTTTCTGTGTTTATTATTGTTGTTCACTTTAGGTTTAGATAGCTCTACTTCAGATTCCACTGGTTTTTGTGAATCATTTATTTCAGTTAAGTCTAAATTATTCTTTATACTACTTGCAAGTTTCATATCTCCCTTTTCTAGAGGAACATTATTTTCAAAACACGTTTTTATAGTTCCTTGTGAAATGTATGTATCTAGATTTTCTAATGATTTGATTTCACATGTATGGCATGCTTTTACAGTGTCATTATTTTTATCAGGTCCTATATGCTTCACAATAAACTCTGTACTATAAGTTATCGCCACATTCTCATCAGATGTGTCCAAAGAGATAGTGTTTTTGTTGGCGATCCTACCGCCATGTAAAAATGTAGATACATCCTTTCGTCTCCACATTTTAGAAGTTCGAGGAATAAATTGTTTGCATGTTCCCTCGAACAGTAGCTCTCTTACATCGATGTCTGTAATTTCTCCATTCAAAAATTGCAAGTATTTTCTTAAAGCAGTGAAGAAATGCAATTTATCGGTCATTCTAGGAAAGTTTGCGCAACGGGCACTGCTCGAAGGAGTGACCCAGAGTGCAGTCTCTCCAATGCGCACCGGTTGCAATCCAAAATTAAAATTACCCAATTTATTTGCAAACACCTCGTAGATGCATTTACCATTAAAGACAGCAATCTTTGGTTTATAAATCTTTAGTTTTTCCTCAACGATTTTAGAACCCTCTTTGATCTCTGTACGCTTTAGATCAGCAGAGGACCTTGTGGCTCTTGTAACTATATTTGTCAAGCCAATCCCATACCGAGGAAGTTTGTAATCTTCCTCATGGTTGAAATATCGTGGTGTTAAACCGGATTCATGCAAGAGCTTGTAAAAATGGTTACCAGGACCTGCGTAATATCTACCACGATAGGCTGCCATTAAACTAGGATTTATCCCAACGAACACCATGTCCAAGTTCATTTCGAGATAATCTGGCAGAGTGTATTTCTGTACTTCTTCTTCGGTCAATCCATCGAATCGATCAATTTTCTTTTTCCTTCTATCAACTTTCTCTGTAGGTGTCTTTCTTCTTAATTTACTAAGAGTTAGAGAAGACATTGCTCTGCTGTAAAGCGTCACAAGAAATTACAAGAAATATATCATGTTATTTCGAAAATATTCAATATACACATTTCGAACCGTTTCTGGATTCTGTTATTAGAATATTTTTCCCGCGGCTACGGTTTACGAATTATATGAAGGTTAGACTAGGTCTGATCGTAAGTACAGACGGCTCATTATAGTCATTACCCATTAGTAAGCGCAGAGTTGAGATTCGAATAAAATTTTACCTAATCTCGAATATGAATTGCGAATAAAATGAAATTATTCGAGAATAACTTGGAATTTTGATTCCGAATAAAGGTATCGCGTATCATTGGTATGTACCAGCCACGGTGAAATAGACAGGTGTTCCGACCAGTGTTGCCAGATTTTTGACAAGAGTTGTCGCCAACCGAGTTGTCTAAAGTCGCCCAAAATCGCCGAAAGTTGCGACAGTGCTGCCAATCCCAGTGAGAAAATATTGAAGGTGTTTTTAACGCGGGAACTTTAAAACTAAGTACCTTTGTCAGTATAATACATTTAATACGTACACATATCTAATAAAGATAACGTTATAATTTTATATGTATGAATATTCTATATGTATAAAATAAGTAATAACCGTAAACGGAATGTCAGAATGCCTTGCGAATGGGATCTGATGGCACCACGAGATTCTTTAGCAATTTGGAGGAAGAAAATGCATACACCGATCACAAATTCGGCTACCAACATAAAATGTTAAAACATACAATTTACCAACATAATAAATATTCATCACCAACCCCAGATAAACGTGTATTGAAATATTAAATTGCACTGAATTTCTTCTAAATAGTACCAGAATTTGAAATCGCCTAATTGCAACTTTCGATTTTTTCAAAATCGCCCAATTTGCGACCTGCGATTTCTTCAAAATAGCCGTCGCAATTTTGTTTCAAAAGTAGCCCAAGTGGCGATAAATCGCCCAATCTGGCAACACTGGTTCCGACTCGTGTTCAGAATGTGTGACTTTTTGGTCCTAGTTCTTCTGGCGACCGGCAGATTTCGTTGATGTCGTAAAGGCATTTACATATATATACAGGCCTGGTGTGGATGGGATCATCACGCGCATGCGTGGCCTTTGTTTCTGGCAAGCCCAGTAGTACCACTAAAGTCGTAGGTCGCCACGCCTCTCGCGACGGTCAGGGGAACTAAACAGAAATCGGCACACAAAATCGCTCGGGTAAAAAGGTATAGAGTCGGAACACCTGTCTATTTCACCGTGGTACCAGCGCAGCAGCGTATACGTGCAGGTAAGTATAGGCGGGTATTCATAGTCGCTACTTATTCTTAAGCAAATGCTTATTCGGCATGCTTTACTAGCTACTAGGTTAGTAGAGAATGCCGCATGCTTAAGCATTTACTTAAGAATAAGTAGCGACTATGAATACCGGCCATAGAGTTGTATAGAGTGATCCGCCCGCATGGACATAGGAATATTGGGAAACCTAGTAGTGATCCTCTAGGGAGTGATCGGTATAACCGCAGCCATTTGTGCAATTTGGAAGTAAAACCGGAAATAGCATAACCTAAACATTCATTAAATCGTCTGCTTTCCAAGTTGATTGTTTATCTATCTCTTTCTATCCGTAAATACGGAAATCTGTCTCTTTTTTTCTTACAGTTTCTTTCTCTGTCTACTTCCGCTTTTGCTGCAAATCGCAGCAACCAATCAGCGACGATACACGTTGTTCCGATCACTCTTTAAAGGATCACTAAGGGCGGTATTCTCAGTCGTTGCTTATTCTTAAAATCGTCTTAAACATGCGGCATCCTCTACTAGTCTACGAGGTTAGTAGAGGATGCCGCATGCTTAATGCCCGATTTCTTCACCTCCGACTAAAGTCCCAGTCAGTGAACGACCAATTGCATGCTATCATGTGGCACTCGTCAACCAATTGAATGCTGTCATGTGGCAGTTAAGTGGAACATAACTGGAAGATTAAGATAACTGAAGGTGAAGAAATCGGCCGTAAGACGATCTTAAGAATAAGCAACGACTGAGAATACCGCCCTAATAGTTTGTTCGAGCAGCTTTGGGGAGCGGGGGACGCGGTCACGTGCTACTCCGGTGTCGCATTGGTGATTGGTTCTAGCCTAAATGCGCGAAATTTCAAGATGAAACCTTTAGTTTCTTTACAATTATAAAGGTACAATAGAATATTTTTTCAGTAAAACAGAGAAACAGAATGTTTTATTTGTAAATCAACATACTATAATATTAACGGTGATTGAGACGACAGAATTAAATGATTAAAAGTTTGAATCTATAGATATAAAAAATCTTTATTGTTTTCGTTTGATATTTAATTTTGCAACTACGCAATGAATACTGTTTGCATTATTATTTGATGAAATCTGTAAATAAATAAAACATGACTATTTAGAAATAGGTAGATATAACTACAAGGTTTTCTTTCACTTTCCTGCACTTAAGAATGTGATTTAATGAATTTTGCAACAACATATAACTTGTCATCGTAGAGTTAAATAATTACCTAAATATTGGTAATTCATCCTTTAATAAATTATACAACTGTTAATATTTATTGCATAAAGAGATTAGGGTGTATTATCAATAATTTTCGTAACATTTATAATGCACAGTGGCATTGTTAAAACAAATATATATCTCTTTTTTCTCAAATATGCTATAATCCACTGACGCTCATCACAGTATTTAGTCAACAGCCAACCCTCTTATAACGCGATTAATTCGTACCGCGTTATATGGAAACCGCGTTATAAGAAACTCAGAATTACATAGTACAAATCAAATTAATTCGTACCGCGTTATATAGAAAGCACATTATGAGAGTACCGTGTTATAGGAGACCTGTCGCCATTTTTGCTCCGCGTTATATGGAAATCGCGTTATGAGATTACCGCGTTATAGGAGGGTTTACTGTACTCTTTCACTGCCTTTCACACTGCTTCTGACTCACTCTTACTCGATGAGAATAAAAATGCGCTTGCGCTATCACAACTAATCGCCAATGCGGCACCGGAGTACCACGTGACCATGGTTCCCCGCACCCCCTGAACTGCTTCAACAAAAATTGTTACGTCCCAATATTCCTATGTCCATGTCCGCCCGACACCCCGTAACGAAAACGGTATTCGAACAGCGTTCCCCATGCCCACCCTTCCGCACAACCCGCGGGCCACGGATCCCAATCCAATCGTTCCGACCAGTTCCGATTCACGTTTATTTGACACAGACTTCTTACGAATAACGAATAACGCTACAGATTTATTCGTGACTATTGAATAATTTTTCCCCGAATAAAATCGCTATTCGTTATTTCCGAATAAATCCTACGACTTTATTCGTTATTCGAGATAAAATTGGCCCAATTCTGGTGCGGCGCCGGCGCCGCGTGCCTTTGATCAGTGGTCGACTTTGGTTCGGCGAACATTTCTACAATGTTTTGTGAACATGGTTTAGGAGTTACGGCTGGTTAGGGTATTACGGCATTGCCACTCCTGGCCACTCCATAGGTTCCCATTTAAAACACTTCTATGTCGGTTTCCAATAAGTAATATTTAATCTGAATGAAAATAATAATGGCTTTATTATTTGTGTCTCATAACGATTTTTACAATTCATTATTACTAGAAAATAATTTACATTATTCTTCACGACACACATGTTACGATACACTCCTAATCATGATATAAATATATTTTATCTAGCTGCAACAATGGAAAATCGTGACATGTAAATAAATATACTTTGTGTGTATATTCTTATAAAAATGTGATTCCCATTTCTTTTGATGAAAATAGTATCATACTGATATTTTTATAATTAATAAAAAATAAATGAGTTGCAGCTAATAATTTATTCGCACGCATCAAAACTATGTATAAAATTTGATTAAATTTACAATGCTCGCTTTTAAAAAAAAGCTTTGTTAAACACTACGTTACATGTGAATTCATTGTAACTTAATGAATAAAAAAAATAGCAAAAAATGTTGATAGCCTATCAATTATCAGCACTTGAAAGATTTAATGTTAATTACATTAACACATATCTAATTTATTATTTGTAGCTGGTGCATTAAGTCCACCAATATCACCAGATTCAAGTTGTTTTAGTAGGCGAAATAGAGCTGCAGCTTCTCTGATGCGACTAAAGTCAATACAAAAAGCTTGAACCTCGATAAAAAGTTCTTTCACATTAATGATCTTGTTTCTTATTAAGGATTGTAGAAAAACGCAAACCAAGCGTACCAAACGATTTTGCATATAACGATCCTTTATAGTTTCGCACGTAGAAATACAATTGCTGATATACAAATGAACGAATTCTGTTGGTAGATCAACGGTAGTAGTTAATCTATTGACCACTTCCATCGAATGAAGGGACATCTCCATATTTACCAGAACGCTGAAATACTCTGTTATTTGACTTGATTGCATAAGTTTTAGCAGTACCTCGATTGCAATCAGAGGATTATTTTCTACCAAATCTGGTAGTTTCCCTGGGGTAAGGCCGATGTGGTATACCAGTTTTGGATCTCTGTCTAATTCATTAACAAGATCCTGCTGTTGTTGTAGCGTCAATACACTTTTAAATGCTTTGCCCATTAATCTGCGAGCTTCTGCGCCAGCGCAATTAGAAACACACATATTAGTGTCATATTCGATTGTAAACTGAGCAGGCTCCGTGATGTTGAACCATGGTAGCTCGTCGACTGAACGGTAAAGAGGTGGCGCTAATCTTAAAAACTCCGGACGATAACTCTGGCTATACAATGGACGATCGTTAGCAATTAAGACATCCGTCATATTCTTTGTTGCATTCTTGTCGATCTCCGTTACTTTGGAATGATCCATGTCTGGTAGAATCACTGGATTTCCACATTTAGCGATGGCAGGTAGTTCCGAATGACGTTCGGTTAATTGTACTTGCAAATTACTTAAATCAATGGGTGGTACTGATGCAAAATATAGCTCGTCCACGATCTGTCGTGCAGTTTTCTTTAAAACATCTTTCTGATTGTATCCTAATAAGTTTATCAAGAGATTCCTTTCGCACTGGGACAAAACTGGTATATGTCCTGAGAAGTTGGTCTTTGGTACGCCATTGTTCGTATCTTCCTGCGACTTTAAAACCTGCACGAAAACAGGCGCGAATGGTGTTGAAGCCAGTGGCTCTCCTCTATAAAGGTCGTACAACAATGCCACTGCTATAATACGCTGAACATTTTTTGGCAACAGATCTATATGTTGTAAAAGAAGAACCAATGTCATTCCTACTTTGAATCTATCTTCCTTTGGAAACGACTGATGCAGTTGATTGCAAAGGCTTTCCAAACTCGTGTCAAGATTCTCCTCCTCAAGGATATCCAATAATTTTGTTAAACCTTTTGGATTAAGCGTCATGTTGTCTAACTAACAAATTAAACTAGGTTATAGCACCTCGATTATGTTTTCTCCTCGCGGTTATTACATTCATGAATATCACGCTTTAAGTACGATGATCCGTATTTAAAATCGATTATTACATGTAACATAGTAATTTTCAACGTTTAATACACGAACATTTACTTTTGTTACATTTTGCAATTACTACTTTAGAGGTTATGACTAGAATTCGAATAGAATCTCCTACGACAGCAATCTCTAATCTCAGTTAATCACATTGGATCATTTCGCGTTGAATAAAAGTTTTACTGACGCCACCTAACATCTCACGAGAACAACTAAACGTTCTAAATTTATTTGGCGCCACTTTGAAACATATTCATACTAGGGCTGGGACTATTTGTCGAATTTTTTGCTATTCGAATATTCGAATACTTCAGTGGCTCAATTATTGACGAATATAATTCAAATATCCAAGTATTCGAATACCTACTGATGTATTCGAATAGTATAGTGTGAATTATAAATCCAGTTCTTTAGGTTCGTTTCTTTACAAGCGTTTATTTAGTTTCAGTTGTGAGTTCGATAATTTGTCAGGGTGAAATTTTGTAAGCTAATAACATGATCTATAATTCGCACCATACTCGAATTATACACCAATATTCGAATAGTATTCGAATACTTAAATATTCGAATAATAACATTCGAATACTCAAATATTCGAAGTTTATTCGTAACATTCGAATACTTGTAAAATATTCGAATATTAAATTAGTCGAATAGTCCCAGCCCTAATTCATACGTACTTACTACATGTATAACACACTCTTATTTTAGCCTTAAAACAGTGTTTAAATTTATAATAGTTTATGAAATCAGGTCAAATTTTTTCAAACTTTTATATTGTATGATGGACGTTGTAATTGGTATACCATATCCATCAATATGTACTAATATTTTGATTAATACAATAGGTAAGACAACCGTATTAATAAATATAAAATGCTTTAATACGTTACATAAAGTATCATGCATGTATGAATAATGATAATTAACTGTTAACAACCCACTCATATGTGCCAACTACTAATAAGTTGTAATAAGATTTTCGATTAGAATTATAAGATTTGTATTCTCCGTGAACTCTTTTCTACGAATTATACTATTTATAATTTTTACTCTTTTCATTGAGGTATGAGTTATTTAAGGGGTCAGTCCACTGTGAAGTCGTGAAAAAATGTCATTTCTTAGAATTTATTTTTTAGTAAACGGAATTTCCAATGTAAATAATGTTTTGTCTACTTATTAATACACTTGTTGACACTATAAAAAAATCTATTTTAAATTTTTAACAGTTTTTTTTTAAATATATATCGCACTGTAGTGAGCGCCTTGAAAAAACGATGTAGTGCTGGTGCAGGTGATTTCGGGCGAAGGACCCATTTGAAACAACAAATTCAAAGTGTGTTGTAATCATTATGAGTGTGGTTATCGCCGGAACCAGGATTATTTTTACTGATAAAAATATAACAAAATGGCGGAAGTTTGAAGTTTTAGTGTCGAAATGCGGTGAATTTTTCAATCATTTTGCCTTGTAAAAAGTATGAAGTAGTTAGTCAAAAAATGATCATCAAAACTGATGTGCTGAATAACGTGTAAAAATTTCAGACTGATTGGCCAAATAGTTTTTTTGCAATCACCTGCACCAGTTGAAAAAATGTTGTTTCGAGATAAACGCGTTTAAAGTTTTAAAACAAATGAAAAAAATTCTTTTAATTTTTTTGTATAATATAAGAGTAGCTTAATTAATGCCAACAATATTTATTGCATTATATGTTGTATCTACGGAGAAAAAAAACTTTAAAAATAGCTTAGTTTTTCAAACCGCCACAGTGGACTGACCCCTTAAATAGATGTAGACATTTATCTGTTCATAAACAACTTCAATTGCGATAGCAATACTTACACGATATTTAAATTCCTCAATTGAATATAACGTAATTTAAAATCAGTTTTTCGAAAATAATTATTTTATAAATAAACCTGATCTTAATATACATATAAAGAGGAAGGTGTATGTACGTTTGTCTGTCGTCTAAAAACTTTCGAACGGTAAGCTTTGGCGTCATGAAATGTGTCCCAACTCATTATGCCTAGCTAATTCAGATGAATGTGAATTATTTTCAAAATAAATAAATAAATAAATTTTTTTTATAAAATCAGGATCTAAATTTCGGCCGAAGCCGAGTAGTAAAGCTAGTTTCTTATAATTGTAATATTTCATTTGCATGCAAGATCTTAATATTGCGCTGTTTATTTAGGATATTCCTGTTATCTATTATCAATTTTATGCTACCTTTAATATGTTTTAATCACTGTAATCGCGGAAATTAAATTTGTAATAAAGAAGAAAGCTTCGATGTAAGTTTTATAGATTGTTAATTATAGTTTCACACTTTAGGATTTCCGGTGTTTAGAAACTAGACCAAGATCTAATGCATATAAATTAGAAAGAATCACGTAGAAAACGGTACGTTATGATACGCTCGAAGTAATCAGGATTGCTGGCGCACATCTAACTTTGATCATCAATAACTCACGAATTTCGTAATAATGATTTAACGATATATTCAAATTAGTTTCGTTTCCTATTTATAAGATTTTAATACTAATTGTATTTAAAACGATTAATCGTTAGTAATTACTACAGAATATTTCAAGCTTTCTTAACTTCTGAAACTATATGGGTACTTAACATGTATAGTTGGAAAAATAATTAAGAATATTTGAATAAACGAATTTGGAATTAATCATTTGCAACACATGTGACTTTAAGTTATAAATGCAATACAGTAAAATAAAAAAAGTAACAAAACTGATTCATTTCTGTATCGCCTTTATAAACAGTTATCCATGGAGGGTAAGAAAGTATCGTCTTTTCGAGTATTTTCGCCAATTATCTGATCCTGATATGGCTTCTTAGAAATATTTTTACGAATTTTGCAAACAACTATGCTTCAAACTATTTTGAAAAAAGTTGATTGCTCGATGTACTTACATATAAATTTAAAAGTTGTATTGTTCAATTATGATGTATTATTATTGTACGCGATTGTTTTTGTACTAATTATCATTATATGTTATTAGGTTTATATTACATACTGCAATATATGTATTTCGCTATAAATATTTTTTATTATATATAAATAATAATTAGGGAAGATATTTCAACATTTACGTTTACGAAGTGCAGAAAGTATTATTTATTTCGTTTTCGATTTTAGGATGTAAATCGTATATGATATACAATTATATTGGTTATATATTCGTACTTACATCCGTGTAATAGGTGTAATACCCTAGTTTAGATAAATATAGGTGCGACGTATTTAATTCAAATACAAATTTACACGTTCTCGAATTTTTCGCATAAAAACAAAATATTTATTATTCATTATTGCTGGTAAAATATATAATAAAACTGCAACAATAATAAACATGTAAATAAACATTTGGTGTATATCCTTATAAAAATATTTTTACTCTCGATGATATGCCTTAAAAATTCCAGAAATCGTAGCTAATGTAGTTGGTCATTCGCATCTCGTCCCTTTGGAATTTTTCGCGCGGATGTCGGCATTTTTTCTTCAAACAAACAGTAAAACAAAAAACTTAATCGACCCACGAATGGTTTCCTTACACGCCTGCGGAGTTTGCATTCACGCAGCGCTTCTAGGCTAGGTAACAGAAATACGGTCAGCTCTGAAACGGCGAAGGAATGCCGCGTGCCCCCTCTCTCTGCCCGCATGCTCGTTCCACCTCCCCTCTCCCTCGCGCCGTTTGCCCCGTGGATCGCGTAGAGGTGGAATGGTGGAATCCCCACCACGCAGGCAGAAGCACCTGTTGCGCAGCTACCTGTTTTACTCGATCCATGGGTCCCCGTTCTCTCTCTGTCCCTCCTGCCACAGCTGGTTCTCTTTCTCTCAGTATCGTGCACGGTGTCACGGCAGTAGGACGGTCCTCGATTCGCGCGTTGGTGATTCTTCGGTAAAAGGGCAACGACTCGCCAAGTGAAAATAATGTCTCCTTATGCACGTCGCAGGATGGAGTCGCGGTGAGAACAGTGCGCGCGGACCCTAGTCACCTCGCAATCTCGAGGCCGGTAAATTCCGTGCAGGAGGAAACGCGAAAGTACGCCGTACCGTGTAGCCGTGTTGGAAATGCATCGGAGGAGAGTTTGAGAAGGAGCAATGGAGGACGAGCCACGGGATACCTGTTTCGGGGCAGGAAGCGTGGCAGGGGCTGTAATCGGTACTTTCCTCACAACGATTCTCCTGCTGGTCGTCGCTGCGCTCCTTTACAGGCAGTGGCGTAGACACAAGGGTGAGTCCCAACGGGTTTTTCCCCGAATTTCATGATCCCGGCTGCCGGCGGCTGGCGGTCGGAACGCTCAATGACAGATCAATGTGGTTTTGCATTCGCGGTCCCCTCGATCGCTCCAGCGCGCTCTAGTTTGCCGAGTTCAAGTTATCGCCACGACCGTTCGCAGCTTGATTCGCTCTTTCCAACAATAAATAGTATTTTATCATCGAGGACAATGATTCGTCGGCACTTACCTGTCCCTACCGTCGCGCTTCGGCAAGGCGAGGCGTGGATATAAACTTGATGGAATTTCTTGCGCAACAGAGTGGAATTTATTGCTACGCGTTACTTCTCCGTAGCTCCTCTACAACCATCGATACCGACCGCGTACACAATCGAGAAAACACAGTTCCCCCACGAAACAATGGATAATTATATGTTTCCCGATTGATCGATCGATCGAATAAAAAATAAGAGTGATGCATTTATGCAAGAAATTAGCCTGTCCCAAGACGTTAGGAATTTTATATTATACCGTCAAACATCCTGTATCTTAAAATTTCACGTACCATCGAGAGAGTAGAAAAAAATTCTGATAAATATTAAGGCATGGATCTTTAGAAGATGATCACTGAAGTCATTGTAGATGTAGAAGATTAGAGATTGTATAGCAGGTTATAGGAAACGTAGATTAGCGCCCAAAATATACAGCATTCATTATCGTCCCGCGCGATCTTTTCGCTATTGCGTCGCAATTGATGCGTTGTATGTGCATCCACGCAAAAGGTAGACCTTGGCGTACTACTTCATTGACACAATGGGACACGAAAGTCTCTTGCTCGAGCACGTTGGAATTGCTATTCGTGGAATGATGTTTACGACCTGCTACGTAAAATATTCCCCACGGAAAATGCATTCTGTAAGATTGGATCACTTTTAGGATGATAGTCTTTATCGGTGCGTTGTTTCGGTGGAATGCGCCGCGCATGGAACGCTGAGTATGCACACCGAATACGCCTACTCACAATCAGTGACGGGCTTTTTCTTTATGTATAGTAGAGAAACATTGGAAATATATCAGATGAAAAATTAAATTTGTAAGGCACGCTCGGCTTCGCAGTTGTTTTTCTACTTTCCGAGTCCAGTGATCAGTAGCTACACGAAACTATTATGTAATTGTGGCTGGCGTGGTTTAAAGTGCGCATTCAAGTTGCAGATAGAGAATGCAAATTTTTAGCAGCGACGGAAATGTAAAATTAACTTTTTAAATCGTTGAACCTTCCTTTGTAAATACATCTACTTTATGCACGTAGGAGCCTTCTAATTGTAAAGAAGATATTTTTATTTTTTTAAAATATAATTTGGGATATTGCTCGCCGGACTTTAACGAAAAGTAGTTCATACCTTATAGTTTATGTAGACTTTTATTGACCATTTTGCATTTGCTTTTACAAGTTAGATGACCAGTACCATTTGTAGGAAGAAACCACGTTCATAAAAGTAAAATCATCTTCTCTGCTGCATACATAAACGCTAAAATTATATATACGACATATTTCGCAATTTGCAACAAATATGTAGATATATTCAAGAAGAAAATTGTACATGTCACGGTTATTAGTGGCGTTTGCAGTGGAAAAGTACACCTAAATTAGACATATTCATAATCAAATACCGTGCCTACTCAAACAACTCCCACCAGATTTCATCATTACGAAGATTTCTTCTTACCCGCCCAAACTTTAAACTTGTATCCCGTCGAATGGAATAAGGATTAACTAATGAAACTTCTGATCTGTGAAATACACAACTATTTTAAGCATTAACTGTTTATTCTGTTTGTCTCAATAAAATTAACGCTGACAGCGATACTACTTTTGCAATGGCATTCAAATCTCCGGAACGTCGATAATGGCAATCCTATCATCACGATATGACGTCCATGATTTAATTAATCAGGTGTACTGTTGATTTGAATTTTTGACTGTACTTCCGAATGGCCCCAGTGGCCGATCCACACGAGGTTTGGAGGGAAGGGTGGGGAGGGGGTGTGGACCCTAAATCTAAAATTGTTGCTTCGGCAATTTATTAGTTTCCAAGATATTAATAAAAAACTTTTACTATTTCTGTTGACTTAATCCAACATAACGCATTCCTGTTTCCAACTTGTTCTGGATATTAGTATTGGTTGGGGCTAGATTAGCGCAGGGGGTGCGCGCCCGCTCGCGTAAAGCATGGTAGCGAACCGATGTGAGTTTGGAGATTTGAACCAGCAACTTTCGAATGCGACCCATCCTACTATATAGGGTGTTATTCTACTGATAGTCAATATTCTAGGGAGTGATTCTACAGGCCAAGATAAGACGAAAATATAGAATACAATTTTTTAATATCGCGCTTCATTTTCGAGCTATTTTTTTCGAGCTTTCGAATATTTTGGAAACTAATAAATACCCGAAGCTACAATTTTAGATTTAAGGTCCAAACCCACTCCCCACTCATCCTTCCAAACCGCATCTTGATCGGCCACTGGGGCCGTCCGCAAGAATATCCGAAATTTTCTTTGACACTTCTGAATTATTTTTCTACGACGATCTAAATTTTAGCTTTCTGTTTTGAAAATTGACGAAGATAATATTTTTTTGCCCCTAAACTCTTAGAAAACTACCTGATTCGGAATGTTAAGATTACTACAGTTATTCAGAAGTAGAGAATTATTTAAAAGAATTAGAAATAAATTCAAATAAGGAAGTGATCACTAATCATCATAATTTAGTGAATTAAATAACTAAACGGTTCTGGATTTTTTCGTCTTTTGACTCATATTTAATGATAGAAGTGCAAAAGTGAATACACTCCTTTTAAAACAGAATAACTTTTTTAAAGTGGGTCCAACCCACTTGAGGTGTTTTGAGAAGGTAGAAGGATTAGTTTACTACGTGACGTGTTTCGTAATTTTGAAAAATATTTTAATTGGTCGGAATAGGAAAAAAAATAATACTGTGATGCTTTTATGTAAGGTCAGAACGAACAAATCATAAACTTCTATAGTTCATAGAGCAATACATGAGGATTACTTACGTGTTTCTTTTATTATTTCAATCTTTGTGCAAGCCTCCTTCAGCTAGTGTTTTTTGGTAATATCTATAATCCTTACATTTTGCTAATACATGTCTTCTGTCAGTATCAGGAGATTACATATGTATAGAAACATAAATAAAATACAATGACTGTTGTTATACGAATAAATATAGATACATACTATATCCTCAATCCCACTTATCTACTAGTCAGTTAAGGAAAAGAAACAAATTTCTTCAATTAATAATTTAGATTATTACGATTTCTATGTGTCAGAGAAAACAATTATTTCCTTTTTATTTTATTACTTACACAGGGTGTCAACAAACTTGTGATTCTACATAAAGAAATAAACAGGAAATATAGAATAGATCTCGCTTAATAGAGTAAGTGCAGTGTAATTGGAATATGAGTTTGTTTAAGATGAATAAAAAATTGCGGTAGAGGATGGGAACAAATACAACTGCATAATATCACAGGAAAACTAATAAACTGTTGTATCTCAAACTCTCAGTAATAATGAAAAACAAAAAGTATGTGAAACTTTAGTCTAATTGCAAAATGACAGAAAGTAACGATTTTCTTAAGGTGCAGGTAATTTGGAATACCGATATTCCAATTTATATTCACTTTATAAAATTACAAAAAACTAGTAGATAATGAAATTATTTTCTCTTATGATCTAATCAGACCCAAAAATCATAGCATGGGAACAATCATCTTGGGTAAATATCAATGCTAAGTCTTATAATTTACTTGCAGCAGACACAAGTGTCACTTCCAAAGTCATAACCAGAACATTCACAGTGTATTCACATTTCACACATGAAACACTGCACCCACTCTTCTCCTCTTTTGTCTTCGCTGTAATTCACATTGCAGAAGAGGCACACAAAAAATTACTATTATCTTCGGTATTCCGAATTAGCAACATGGCATTAAAACTTAAAATTTCATGTCACATTTTATATTCTCGAAATGATCGCAAAATTGACACGAAACTATAAAATGAATAGGCAAATGAGTAGATTAAATGTTTACTCCAATGTTTTTATATATTTCAACCATAATTGGTACGATTGAATATTTGCTGAAAAAGTTTTACAAATGACGTTTTCTTACTCTGCAGATTAAGTCGAAAATGTCAAAATGGCGATTCATCCACAAATGTCATTAGTCAGCAGGTTATTCGCCCCTATTGTTTGCGATGTTACAAATTAAATAACGTTAATAGTTTTTTAAATACTCCGGTATTCCAAATATCTGCACTTCCTCTACGCGTGCATCTGAGTAGAAATAGGCAGACCGCAACAGTAAGTATGATGCGAATGCAGATAAAATAAATCCTTGTGCAAAAATGAGTCGAAATTGTTCAATAATTTTTATTGCAACGAGGCTTTGCTTTCCATAACACCTAGTTTGAATATCGATCGAGAACGCCGTGCATTTGATTAATAAAAGGAATTTAATCGAAAAAAGCTATTCTACAATTTCGACTTATTTTTGCACAATGATTCATTTTATTCGCAGTTCTACGATACATATTTACTGTTGCATTCCGCAAATTCTTAATCGGGAACATGTGTACTTCAGACATATTCAAAGTCATTTTCTCGAAGCGAAGCTTCAAATAAAAAAATATTTGCCTATATCTTCGAATCATGTACCTACATGTTTTCATGGGCAATGCTACCCTCTCGGGCTGTACAACCAGTTTGGTAACACCCTTGTATCTAACAATACATTTTTCAATCTATTAATTTCGTACGCATATACATGTAGGTACATTCCCTAAACCTCTATTATGTATAGCACGTAATCATTACAAGTTTTCCATGTCACACAATTTTTATTATATCTATAAGTACCTGTGTATTACTGCACATATAAAAAAAAATTTCGGCAGTGGGCCTGCATAAAGATTTAAAAAAGTAAAGGCATGAAACAGAATACAATTATCATGTTTCCTTGTATGCTATGTAAAGCCATCAATATATTCGCTTTAAATTTCGTTATAATTATAATCAGACTACAGTTTATCAAGATATAACATTGTGCAAGTATATCTGTTGAAAACGATGTTAAGCAGGGTCCGCATGTGTTATCGCACCTCGTGCTATTACCCAGCTAACCGATCATGGTACATAACAAATGTAGACGATGTCGGACGATTCCGGGACATTCGTCGGAACGGCCGAACCAACTGACGAGTCAGAGTATGCAATAACAGAACATCGTTAGCTAAGTAGGTATAGGGCTGCTATCCGTCCGGGTTTCCCCGGATTTGTCCTCTTTTTTTTAGGGCGTTCGAGGAAGTCCGGGGTGATTTTCTGTTGCGATCCGGGTTTTTCGATGCTGCTCGCTCAAAAAGTCATAAATATTTTATTTCTTGAATGCGGTTACAGTCTATAATATGAGGCAGGGAGAGCGACAACGGAACAACCCGCGTTAAAATTTTTTTTTTCCTATTTTATATGATTAGTAGAGCCTATTGGAATACGTTATTGCTACTAACTCAATTTCGAAAAAAAATGTGGGTTATTCCGTTATTGCTCTCACCGTCTCATATAAGAAATAGTTAAAAGTGTCCGGGTTTCAAGTGGAAATGTCCGGGGTTTTAATGCTCTCTGTCCTAGATTAATGATTTTACGGATGGCAGCCCTAGCTAGGTATGTAACAGGTCGCGGTAACAGAGCGAGGTACGGTAACAAATGTGTAACTGGCTTTACGCGGCGCATCGAGTTACCTTACTACGGATAAATGGAACTTAAGATAATCGGGGCTCGGATAATAGGGATTTTATCCAAACTGAAAACGTTTTATGCAAGCGGTAATTAATCTGACAACAAGTCTCTGCTACTCATTGTTAATAGTGCGTTATGTATTTCTTTATAGAAGAAAATTATCAAAGGAATATACCTACATTTTCTAATCTACATTTTTAGTTAGTTGGCATGAATCATTGTCTTGCAAAATGAAAAACAGGTAGTAAACGTTAAACATAAAGATGTAGAACTTTAATTACTCGGTCGCTACAATGCTTGCAGCATGAAAACTCTTGAAAATAACGAAATAAAAGTATTGCCTGCCAGGTTTGAAGGTTGTCCGCGAGTTTTGCATTAAAAATTCAGTCCTCCAAGCATATGCTCTTATCATGGATGAGTAAAACGCTTAACTATTATTACTTTGTAAGAGCAGTAGATTGCATCGTGGCTGTCGCAACAGCGCTATTAATTACTTGAATGAAAATGACTTTTGGATGGCTAATAATAGAAGGCTATTAAACATTTGATAATAACAGAATTTGGTGAAAGCAAAATATAATAAATATATAGCATCTAGTTCTAATGATTTTTCTAATTAAAATAATGAGCGATTAACTTGTGGTACAGTTAAATATTTACTGTATGTATTTTTATCATAACGAAATGGAGAATTATCTAATTAATCGTAAAACTTACGCGAATGTCCCGGAATGATACATGGTAAAAATGCACGCTTCAGAAGCGCTATTCAGAATGGAATGCATAATTCTTTGTGTCTGTGACTGCATAGATACACGCGCACAGAAGGCACCTTGCTAAACATACTAAATAAGTATAAATCTGTACGATGATGTCACCGTTTATGATGACATAAACTACATAATAAGGAAACTGGTGTGTCTTAGAAATCATTTACTATCTGCCTTCAGGTAACTAAAAGACATTCTACAACGTAATTGTATTATACAATAAATTTGCAACAAAATCTTATTTTTCACACATAACGTCGTTTGTGTAATTTAGGGTGACCGTATCTAATATCGCCTAGCAAAAGTTAAATCGCGGTCAATTGAATAATAATTGATATTTTTGCACGCAATTCGTTTCAAAGTAAACAGAAATTATTCATCTTTCATGTAGAGATATTCTTGCATTCACAGAATTATTAGACTTACCTTCTCCGAATGAGATGTAAAATTGTGGCTGTAGTAATAAATGTTTACACTATTAAGATTCGCTAAAATACTTTTCATTCTGTTTGTTGATCACATGACGCTGCAATTACAGTATGTCTTCCTACGTATGTTTAGGTATGTACTAATTCAGTGTATAACTAATAAATTTTAGTGCTTGCTTTGCGAGATATAACGAGTGATAATATTAGGAAATTGTGCGATATTCGGTACGGCCACCCTATATCATAAACATAAACGGGAAATAAGAGGCTGATTTGTACAACGTAATGAAAGAATTATATTTAATGTTCCTGTTCAGAAGCCGGGGACAGAGATGGGCAAAAAATTATTTGAAATAAAAATTTCTGTATCAAAATAGATTCGTACAGAATCTTGGCTTTTTTTTACAACTCTGAACAAAATACAAATGTCATATTGAGGCCTATCCCTATATAAAAAAAAATAGAGATCTTCACGCCAGCGAGCATCAAGAAACAAAAACAATAGGTACTAAACAGACCCGTATAATGGAATATGAATAAAAGTGTTGAGATGACCACACGTATTAACATATTCTTAATTATCATATTTCAGTGTTGAGTATTTTATTTTATTTTAATTTTATTTGAAAAATGTTAGATATATGAGAAGAAATACTTGAAATTCAGCCGGACACGATATGGTATAATTTTATGAAAACACTTTATTTATCATTTGTAATAATAATCTACTCAGGCATTAAATAAAATAAAAATTCATTTTTTTCATAAACCTTTATCTGTTTTAGGATTTATGTATGTTCCGCTACAGGGTGTTTATAAAAATGTGGATCAATTTTTGAGGATCTATTACTCACCTAAATAATAAAAAGAGTTGGTACACGCATATGTTCGATAATGCTTAGTTTTGCAGTTATAAGGATTTTTATGTTCCATAAAACACCGGTCCGGAATGCCTACGAAAGGGCAACCGGCTGACAGGCGCGTTAAGTCAGTTGGCCTAATGCAGGGTAACTCGCATAACTCCCTCCCCCCCTCCCCCCCGTAATAACTTCTAAAGTATGATATTCAAAAGGGCAGTGAATTTTCTATAAGAAAGTATTAAGCCTTATTTTTCCTAAGCCTAATAATAATAAAAGGTGTATGGAAGTCAACGGACCGCACTTTGTGAACCTACTGTAACTAAGGTAGCGAGACCATGAACAACGTTTTTGTAAATATCTCGCTAATTATTAGGATTAGGACAAATAGAGTTTAATAATTTCTTATAAAAAATTCACTGCTCTTTTAAATTTGAATTTAAAGAATTACGCATCCCATTTAAAAAATTCAAGGCCACCTCGATATCTCGTAAGCCAATAGATTATTTAAAAATCCCGTTTCATCATCATATGTTTTCTTCGATACCGTCAAATTTCTATATAAAACTACCTAAGTATATAGAATAATATATTTTCATTCATATACTTTGCTTCTCGACTTTAAAAAAACAAAGGCGAAATGGTAATCAATATATCGATCCACATAAACACCGATGGGCTTCGTTAAATACCAGTTTAAGGGGTTACATGGGTATTTCGGGGTCAAAAAATCGATTTTTTTCGATTGTTTATGATAGCCACAAGCCTTAGAAGTATTTTAAAAAGAATTTCATTGAAAAATTTGAAAAATTGCGCGAGTTACAGCGTAAAAAGTAACGGGCGGGTCAATGCAGGTAAACGCGCCGCGGCGGGCTTTAAACCGTTTTTCTCAAAACTATCTCAAGTCGGTGAATATCGTAATTCGAGAACGCATCGATATTTTTTCTTGAAATTTGAACCTACAAAACACTTTTCTCCACAACGTGGAACTCGCTTACTAAGATCACATAACTGTACCAACATTTAAGACAACATTTATCACAGAATTACTTGAGTAAAATGCTTCAAAATTGATATTTGTTGTATAATTCCGTAAATTTTTATTAAAATTTTTAGATCGAGTGCCACATTGTAGATTTTGAGTTAAAGGATACTCATATACAGCGATTTTGCTTTTAGATGAGTCGGTCAATCGGAATCGTGTTCATCACATGGAGGCGTGCATTACGCAAGCACTCACTTTGACGTATTGTATATTAACTAATTTTTAATATTTTATAAACATTCTCGTTTGAAAATATGTCTTATATCCCTAAAAAAGAATTGTTAAAAGAGCAAATGGTTTAAGTTATTAATGGCTCTACAATCTAGCCCAGAAGCAACCGGTGATTTTAACTGTCTAATACCCATGTACCCCTTTAATAGGAATTTCGGACCCGTGTTTTGCTGAGGGTATATAAAAATGCTTATAAAGTGGTTGCAATGTTTTGGTTCAATCAAGTTAATCAGTACCTACATATATAAACTTTAATTTAAAGATTCCTATCACACCCTTGATAAGTAAATCATGATTGGTAGTGCTTAAAATTAGAAGGAGAGTGAAATGTTTTTAACAATTCTTTTAAACTTCCTAAATCCTTTTCTTCGCTGAAAAATATTATTCCGTTATAATGCAAACTCCGTCCTACTTACAAGCATATGGCCTTTCAGTGATGTAACACGAGTGTTAATTTCTCAAAAGTCCTGAGCTTTTATATATAATACACAATTTCTGTATAGATTCGCCAATTGTTTCAATCGAATGTTCTCGTCTCAGGTTCTCAACAATGTACCGTGTCGTTCATTAATCATTATGCTAGTTACAAGTTACAAGTTGTTATGTACATTTTATATTGTCATTAAGTTGCAATCCCTTATTGCTATCTTATTGTACTAATGAATTCATTCCGTGAATATAGAAATAATAATAATAATTTCCTGCTAAGGGTACTCTAACAAACTGAGAGATATCAAGACAAATAAATCATTTTTCACGAAGCTTAAGGGGGGACACCACCTGTAACGGCCCGAAAAGTAAAGGGTATCTTTGGAAATTTATTAACAGCAAACTACGTAATGAATATTTTTTAAACTTTCAGGACTTCTTATTGGATATTTAAGTTATACGACACGAGGTTTGGGGGAAAGGGTGGGGAGGGGGTGTGGACCCTAAATCTAAAATTCTTTCTTCGGGTATTTCTTAGTTTCCGATTTATTAATAAAAAACTTTCAGTACAATACACCGACATAACGCATTCCACTTTCCACCTTGTCCCGGGTATTAGTATCGGTTGGGGCTAGATTAGTGCGGGGGGTGCGCGCCCGCTGGCAGGCGCGTAAAGCATGGTAGCGAACCGATGTGAGTTTGGAGATTTGAACCAGCAACTTGCGAATGCGACTCATCCTACTATATAGGGTGTTATTCTACTGATAGTCAATATTCTAGGGGGTGATTCTACAGGCCAAAATAAAACGAAAATATAGGATACAATTTTTTAATATCGCGCTTCATTTTCGTGAAAATTGACTTTGAATTTCAGCTAAATACGCGTGCCTTTCTGGCGCCTGAGGAGCACGCGGAGGTAAGGGGAACGGGTCCAGCCGTTCGCAAAACAGTTTGGGGGGACGGGAGGATCGCCGGGTAGGGGTGCCCGCACCTATGTCCAAATAAAATTTCAAAAAAATTCACAATAATTTTTTATTAATATTTTGGAAACTAATAAATACTCGAAGCTACAATTTTAGATTTAGGGTCCACACTCCCTCCCCACTTCTCCCTCCAAACCTCATCTCGATCGGCCACTGGGGCCATTCGGAAGAATATCCCGAATATCTTTTTTTAAATTTATTTAAAGCAGATTTTTAAGCTGTACAGGACCAGTAACTTATAGCTGCAAAAAATTTCCGCTGACATGGTTGACAGTTTCCCGACGAAACGGTCCTTCGGAAATCAAAAATCTAAGAAGTTTTAGAAACTATATACGCATGGCTGTGGCACGACGGGTCCGATTTTGAAAATTTTGAAAAATGATGAAATGGCGAACCTCTGAAAAAAATTGTGAAATTTAGTTCGAGTAAATTAACCTCTTTAGAAAAAAAGTTTCTAAAACATTTTGGTTTGTTGATTTTAGAAAACAAGTTTCATTTTCAGATTTCAGAAAACTGTGAATCACATTTTTTTGCAGCGCAAAGTTACTGGTCCTGTACAGCTTGTAAATCTGCTTTAAATAACTTTAAAAAAATATATTCGTATAACTCAAATATCCAATAAAAAGTCCTTAAAGTTTAAAAAAGATTCGTTACGTAGTTTGCTTTTAATAAATTTCCAAAGATTTCGGGCCGTTACAGTGGTGTCCCCCCTTAAATCTCGTGAATTTGTATTCTACATCTGTTGTATAATCCATGTATTTCTTTTTCGAACATTTTCAGGAAAACACTTGGTGCTGGTGACAGACCCAGAGATCGTTGAAGAAGCCTACGCTTTCGATAATCCTTGTTTCAAGGACGTCACGGCGTCGTCCGTTAATCGAATTCGTGAGGTAGCGGTATCAGCGGCATCTGGAGATACTCCGGGCAAAGATTCTGTGCGATGGTCTACTTCTTGGACGACCTTGGGCCTGGGAACCACTAACCGCAATGATAAGCGAAAAACTCTCGACGATTCTTGCCTTGGAGTAAGTGCTTTCTCTCTTATCTCAATTTTACATACAGCACTGTGTTTATATATGTATATATAATTTCAAGGCCACCTTACCAAGTGGCTTCGTTACCTTTCCATGCAATCCCAAAGTTAGCGCGCAAGCAGAATACGGTGCATAATCCCTGAACGAAACATAAAAATATCGCTGTTCTGTTCGTCATAGGATAAATGAGGCAGTGAGAGCAATAACGGACTAACCCACATTGAATTTCTTTTTTCCTATTTCATATGATTAGTAGAGCCTATTATAATACATTATTACTACTAACTCAATTTCTAAAAAAAATATGTGGTTTAGTCCGCGGTTGCTCTCACTGCCTCAAATGTTCCCATTATTAGCGACGACTTGTTTTAATTTTCTATTCAAAGTAGGAAATAAATGTATCATACTAATCAAAATGGCCGTAAGCTTGCAGGTGGAATATTTTATCTATTAGTTTATTCGTAATTTGATTTATTACCGAATTTATTAATACTTCCTTGTATCAATAATCTATCGAGCTAGAAAATGCGCTATTAAAATTAATAAGAATGGTTCGGTTAAGAAATACTAGAGAATTACTTTGCAATATAATTTTATCAGAAAAATTTGCACTGTATGTACGTACACATCAAATTAATTCACGCATTTCTTATGTATAAAAAAAACAGCTTGCTTCTAAGCGGTTTTATATCTACATTCATAATATATGAGTAGCTATTCGGTACTGTAACCACGCGCCTTAGACGAACAATGCAGAATTAGTTATGAAATACAATTTTCATTTCAATATTCCAAACATACCAGGTACATATATGTGCATGGACAAATTTGGATACATGTACAGTTAAACTGGCCGTTACGAAGTCTGGGCGAAGAGGAAGTCCGTAGCGTCTGAGGCGAATCTCAAAATTAGTTGTAAAGGTGCGATTCCATTGAGGCAACGCAAGGCATCGCGTTGTTGCATGCGATGCGTGCGAGGGTGACGTGTTACATGTGAAAAACAAATGCGACAATGTCGCATGTTGTCCGTTGCCAAAAAATTGCTCCAGTGGAATCCAAGCTTTATTCAGGGATCGGTTGAAATTTGTCGCATTAATTTGATACGATATGTTTTTGGCTTCGTTGGACAATTCTTTTTTTGACCGCTCTCGACATAAATTAATTCTCTGAATAAAAACACATTTCATAATTCGATATAACTATGTATTCATATGGGAAAATCATGTTTCGATAGAGAGTACATGAAATTCGGAAAGTTCAATCTTGAATTCGAAACGGGGGCGGCATGGAAACATAAATGAACTTTTTTATATATATACATTTTTTTTCTTATTTCTACTCATAGGACATACTGGTAAAGTTTGATCGTTTGACATTTGAACACCGTGTAGATCGATGAAAATAGAGAATCATGTATAAATATCGCATAAGTTCCAGTTGTATAATGACCAATTTCTTTTTTGCAGCCGAAAGCCACGAAGGTGAGCGTAGTTAGCTTGAAAAGCCGAGATTTCACAGGGCTGGGATTCAACATTTGTGGCAACATGAGAGAGGGAATCTTTGTTAAAGATCTCCTACACCGTGGGCCTGCATCAGAATCTGGACGTATACATCCTGGTTAGTTATTATTTTTCAATTTAAACGCCGCTTCTAAGTAGAGTTACGTGTAACCAGAGCTGGGTAAATTTGAATTATACATAAGCATTAGTGGATACATTAGGAATGTTTTAAATGTAACGTAATTTGAAAATTAGATTCTCGAACCAAAGCTTCGTTGTTAAATATTGTTTAGTTATTAAAATGTTTCATTAGAACGGACAACACTTACACGTTGTATGATGATTTTATGACTTCACTTACGGCCAAGAGTTACAGAAATGATTTTTTTGTCTAATATATTCAATATAGAGTTTTAAGTTAGAAGTCTTTCAAAATATAAATACCGTTAAATGTAGGTATTTGGATACCTTTGTTGCGTTTACGAAAATTTGTTGAATATTTATTATTTGATAGTACAGAGAGAAACGCCTAAAAGTATTTAGCTGAATATTTTTGTTGCTTCTGAACCTACGACAGTGACGAAAATAAAACTTACTCGCCTATTACAACCTTGACGAACGAAATATGTATAATTTTAAAGATCGTTTTACTTCAGCTTATTGCATTCGAGTCTCTAGGAATATTAATATTTTTTAAAGTGGAACCATATATTCTGTTGGTACTTAAATTAATAACAGGTTAAAGATCGATCCAAAGATACGTATTTAGGTACTAGTTTTCTAGCCTTTCTTCGCCAGGCGTTACTATCCTATATTATTATATCTTATTAGACGCCTGAGGTGAGCACAATTTTTGTTGGAAAGCCCCCTAGAAAAAACATTTGCCTGCGAAATACGAAATTTTACAACTTTTGGGCACCAGGCGGGTTCCAGTCTAATTGGTCACCTGAAGGACATTTCAAAGAGCATTTCGTAAGTCTCATATGAGCCCGACGGCGCACAGTGGGAGAAAATGACACAGTGGCGTCAAAAATCGATTCCCACGCCAAATTGAAATGAAAATCAATGAAACTTGGTATACTGGGGTATTAGGTCTCGCTGATTACGAACCCGTTGCACGATTTTTGAAAAAGAAGATGGCGGATCCAATATGGCTGCCCAAATTCGGCCAAAACTAGTAAAATAGGGATCATGCGAACGAAAAACGTTTCTTGCATTATACTGTACAGAATGCTATACTAAAGAATAGTTGTTAAAAAATGGTAGTTAACAATAAAAAAAACCAACATTATTTACTAATTTTATCATTTCCGCGGCAAATACTGCAAATACATGATTAATCTAACCATTGAATATCTGTCGGAGACGAAAATAAAGATTATTGACATAAAAAATGTTAGTAGAATTGTTTATTAATAATTTGTTTAAACAATTTTTTAACAAAGTGACTGAAATCCATTTCATACAATCAAATTGATCATATTTTGTTGTAACATTACTATAAACAATTGATTGTTATTAAACAATTTGTTAACATAATAGATTTCATTTACATTTTTTTATGACGTAGGTACCCACTAAGTAAGGATTCTTGGAAATTTCATCCCCAAGGGGGTGAAAAGGGGTAAAATGTATTTTCTCGGATTCCTTAATATCTCTTAGGCCCGATTAGATATCACCTTGGTTTGCATTTACAACGGTTGCCCACACAAATACCTAAAACTCAATTTCAGGATTTTGCCCTAATCGACCCCTAAGGGGGTGAAATGTGGTCTCATGTATTCTTCAAAATCTCTTGGGCCCGATTAGATTTCAACTTGTTTTTTAGTTACGAAGGTTACCCCCACAAATGCCTATCAATAAATTTCAGGATATTACCCTAACTTACCCCTTTTCACCCCCTTGGGGATGAAATTTACAAGAATCCTTACTTACAAGGGGACCCCACAGCTGACCTCCCGTGGATTTTGATAAAATTTTAGGGGTTGAATCTGGAGGTCACCTCGATTACCCTCTGCTAAATATTTTATGCCAATGAGCATTATTTATAAACAATCGATTTGTGAAATTTAAAAGTAATTCACTTCAAACATATTTAAAGATAGTGAGTTGGGCGAGTGCCTGCAGCGCTTACTTCCCACCGAAACAGCACGGGTTCAAATCCCGGTGATCCTAGTTTTTTTTCCTTTCTTTTAAATCTTATTTTGAATAATTAAATTTTATACTGCTTTGTTTCATAAATATTGTAATTTTTTAACATAAATTTTATATATAAACATGGTAAAAATACATAACTTTTTATACACGTACAAACATAACTGGTACATAACGACTTGTATCAACTTGTACTATAAAGACACTGTAAATTCTATGTTTAATATGAAATTTTTCTTTACAATACATATATACACGTCTATGTAACTATACAACTATTTATCTATATGTATCTATAATATATCTATCCATATATATCTTTATAAATAATGCTCATTGGCATAAAATATTTAGCAGAGGGTAATCGAGGTGACCTCCAGATTCATCCCCTAAAATTTTATTAAAATCCACGGGGGGTCAGCTGTGGGGTCCCCTTGTTAGTGGGTACCTACGTCGTAAAAAACAATGTACCTTCCAAATTGCATTTATCGTTATTGAATACTACTGAAATCTATTATGATAACAAATTGTTTAATAACAATCAATTGTTTATAGTAATGTTACAACAAAATATGATCAATTTGATTGTATGAAATAGATTTCAATCACTTTGTTAAAAAATTGTTTAAACAAATTATTAATAAACAATTCTACTAACTTTTTATGTCAATACTCTATATTTTCGTCTCCGACAGATATTCCATGGTTAGATTAATCATGTATTTGCAGTATTTGCCGCGGAAATGATAAAATTAGTAAATAATGTTGGTTTTTTTTATTGTTAACTACCATTTTTTAACAACTATTCTTTAGTATAGCATTCTATACAGTATAATGCAACTTTTTAGACTCATAAAATATAAAGTTACAGCTTTAGGACTTCAAGAAACAACGTTTTTCGTTCGCATGATCCCCATTTTACTAATTTTGGCCGATTTTGGGCGGCCATATTGGATCCGCCATCTTCTTTTTCAAAAATCGTGCAACGGATTCGTAATCAGCGATACCTAATACCCCAGTATACCAAGTTTCATTGATTTTCATTTCGACTTGGCATGGGAATCGATTTTTGACGCCGACTGTGTCATTTTCTCCCACTGTGCCGCGTTTGAATTAGGGCTGGGACTATTTGTCGAATTTTTCGGTTCTCGACTGTTCGAATACATCAGTTGCTCAATTATTTGGCGAATATAATTCGAATATCCAAGTATTCGAATATTATTCGAATATTTGTCAGGGTGAAATCTTGTAAGCTAATTTTGACCCACTTCACACCACACTATTCGAATACATCAGTATAACGTTCAAATGCTCAAATATTCGAAGTTTATTCGTAACATTCAAATACTTGTAAAATATTCGAATATTAAATTATTCGAATAGTCCCAGCCCTAGTTTGTATCCCCCTCCTCCAAGTAAAATACCGATTTCGGGTACTCTTCTGGTACCTACAGTAGGTCTGGATCATCTCGCCTTGGGCCACGTCATGTTATTTGCGAAGAAAGGAAAAGAAACTCACCAAAATTTAGTGTTCAGCAGTGCTTAAAACCCCTAGAGTCCATAAGATGTGCCACAGGTACTACCCATTTTCGAATTTTCTAGGTTTTTTGGAATTTTTACGGCATCTTAATTGAGCGCCCAACAAATTTCATGCTGAATTTGAACTTTTTAGGTCATCAGAAAGTACGAAAAAAAGTCTCTGGACAGATTTTGCTAACAGACGAACAGATACCTTAAGCTTCTTATTATATAGCATTATACTATTTATGTACCTACTTGCATGCATCACGAGATATTTAATATGATAAATCATATACTTCTCTTAATAGTTTTACTACTTTTTACGATAATTGTTTTTCAGATAATAATATTCCTCCACTTTTGTAACAAAATGTTTCAAATTAAATATCTCATATTGTGTGTAAATATATAGCACATAAACATATACCAATGAATGTATCTAACATTTCTTTTTTCTGAGCATTAAGAAAGCAGATAGTTTCATTTATAAAAAACACCTATTCATTTGATGAGTGTGTAAACCTTGAGAATGCCGGAAAATTTAGCAACAAAAGAAATAATTTTTGAATTACCATATCTCTTCATTTGCATTATCATATAATATCTCCCTTACTATCATCAATTCAGACAGTAAGGTGTAAATTTGCTGGTGTATCACCCTTTGTATACTTTATTAAATACAGTCAAACTAAAGACAGATCTGATCTTAATTTTCATATTACATATGATTGCAGGTGATCGTATAGCCAGTGTAAAAATTAGTTTCCGAAACATGGTGTACGAGGACGCCCTAACAATTTTAAGCTACGCTTCGCCGTACGATGTGAAGCTCGAGGTGGAAAGTGGAGGAAGTGGATCGAAACCGACCACCCTGTTGAAGAAGAGCGTCGGTCCCACTGCAGCAAGGATCTGCCACCCTCTGTACAGGAGCCAGTCGATTCCAGAGCTCTCACAATCGAAGAGTGTCGCGAAAAGGCTTTTTATAGTCGATCCGAACGAATCCATCAATTCGAACTACTCGACGATGAATTCGACGTTAAAGTCCTCCAAGTCTACGCCAAGTAGTCAGACGTTTGAGAAGCGCCACGAGGAATCCAAGGGCAACCATCACAAGTTCGGCATCAAAGTTTTGCCCGCCCTGGACGGGACGGTTCACCGGATCGAAAATCAAAACGAGCACAACACGAACCTCGAGAGAAGAAACTCGAAGAAGATTGATACAGAGAAGCATCTATCGAACATGAGCAGAGGTCCCTTGGCCAGTGACAAGAAAGAAGAGGCACAGCGTCAACAAAATTCCCAAGCAATAAGTTCTAAGGTGAAAAATGAAATCTTCGAGGCGCGTAACGTCGATACGTTGGATAAAGGTGGGAAAGCTGCAGATGCGTCGATCCATATTCCCTCGGAGGTACCAATGGAGGTGCACAACGCAGCTATGGCCGCCCGTCGTAACCGGAAAAATAGCTCAGAGCTGTTAAACGCGCAAAAGAATGTGGAGTCTATCGAGGCAGAGGATTCGAAGAATGTACAGAAGAACAAAAGGAAAGCTCCGCCACCTCCAAAGGGCAACACTTACGAGATGGAACACGTTTCCCCTGCAAAGAAGGGTTTGTCCCTGACAAGAGACTACGATTCACAGAAAGAGGACGAGATCAACAGCATCGCCGACTACGCGGAATCCTTGACCGACTACGTGAACAAGGCGCGGGAGAGTGCGGAAAAGGCGGAGCAGAAGATGGAAAGTTTGATAATCGATGGAAGACACTCCGAGTCCGACACCGATAGCGAAATACAGAACAGTTTTACAACCATCGAGCTAAATTCAGCCGACATTACGATTCATCGGACGCCCATACCCGAGACGAACAATGACGACGAAGAGGACGATGTTTATAGGAAGGCGGCGAGCCTAGGCGATTTGTCCAAGTATGAATGCAGAACATCGACGACTCTCGAGAGAGCTCAGAGCCTAGACATGACAGATACTGGCACGAAAAAGCGCAAGGCACCCCTTCCACCGGAAGATATTAACGAATCTACGGAAGATTTGACTAAGCTCGATCAGATGGATACTTTCGACAGACGGTTGCTAAAGAAATCGAACGAGTGGGGCAATCTAGAGGACGTTGTCTGGCGGAAGAAGCAAGATTCAGGCGACGGAGCGAAGAAATTGAGAATGGGTAAGAAAAGCACCGATTCTCTCGAACGATCCAAGTCTGCTGTAGAAATCAAGTTAAAAGATGAGAATCCTGAGGCAAGAGAGGACCCTACAGACGACAACACCAGCGTCGAACTTTACAACCTTCCTTTGAGCAAGAGGCTCACGGAAGAATTTATTCACGCGGAACGGATGTTTAACCCCGACGAGGATAATTCATTAGCCAGAATCGTGAACGACGGTCAGATTGTCAAAAGTCCCACTCTCGAAGAAGTAGAATGGAAGTTCAAGCAGAGAACGCCATTGCCCGACGATTTTAATAGCGACAACGTAACTGCGGACGAACGCTTCTCAGGCGAGGATGAGAGAACGCCGAGCAAAGACTTCGGCAAAACTCTGAGACACTTCGAGATGTATTCGGAGAAGTCGCCGAGACTTTCAGAGTCGTCGAAGCAGGACTTGTTTGGCGTGAAAAATTGGAAAGAGGATAGCTCGTTGGCGAGCAACGAGGAGGTCTCATACGCTGGCAAAAAACCTATCGACGAAGAGCCCATGACGAAGGTCAATGTTAAAAGGGGATGCCATGCGTGCGGGGAGAACTGCAACCGGCACGAGATGTGCAAGAAGAAGGCGTTCTCCGCGAAACGATCGTCTACTCCGATACCTTTGCAAGACTACTCCTCGAATTCGAACGAAGGTAACGGTTCCGACTCGATGACGATTCAGGACGAAGAAGAAGCGAATTCGATACTTCATACGCACGGGGCGACGCTGAAGCACAGGGAGAACGTGACCGAAACTTTAACGATAGATTTGAAGTCGCCGTCGAGGCGAGTGATCGAGGCCCCCACTAGTCAAAGAATCGACCGGGAAAACGACGAAGACGAGGATGAATATGAATTTGGTTCCGGTGTGACTGTGAACAGCAAGAGCATGTTCGACCGCGAGGACCGCCGTAACATTAACAATATCAGTGTTTCTAGTGGTGAAAACAGTGAAGACAGCGGATTAGTCGGTGAGTCGATGGATTATAATCCACAGGACTTTGATAGCCGACCACCTCTACCGAACACACCGATTCCACACAAGATGACCTACATCACGGAGATCAAGCTGTCTACCAACGGAGGGAAACATCAGGAGGATGGCGACGACAGCCCAGAAAAGAAGTCGGCACAGAACGAAATCAAAATGGCGTCGAATGGGAAGACTGCTTCTAATAGAAAGCCTCCCGTGCCACCTAGGAGGACAGACATTGCGAAGTCTAATAAGAAAGGGCACCCTGAGAAACAAGTCATTTATGTGTCCGAATATAAAACCAGCGAGTCGAAAGGACCGGATGATTCAGACACGAGCCAGGAAGTCAAACAATTGGATACTGCTTCAAAGAAACTCGATCAGTGGACATTTTTGGAAGACAAAGAACAAAACCGATGAGAACGAATAACGACCAGTGAATTCCAAACAATTGTATACATATACCCATTGTCTTGTATTTCAGAGGCATCAAAGTTGTCCATCAATAATATCCTCGGATATGTAATGTACCTACAATCTTCAATTCCATCCTCAGCATTGGAGTAATAAGGAACAAATTAATAAGTCGAACTTGACACGAAACTACTGTGCCCCGATGAAAAGAAGTCGGTCGAAATGTCACAGGGGCAAGAGGAGCTCTCCGCTCGTATTGGCTCCCGCCGCCCGTGTCTCGTTTGCTTACTTTGTATTCGTCGACGTTGCCGCGCCAGCCAATAGGGATATACTAATCGGACTCTGATTCGGCGGACCCTAGAGTTTCTCAACCGACCTTTTTTCGTCGGAGCACAGTAACTGTTGTCTGATTTTCTAAAATGTTTTGAACACATAAGAAGTAGGCAGGCATTGAAGTCAGCAATAGGGGATACAACACGCTGAGAATAATTATAATATCTGTACGTAACCTTCATCGCATGGACAAATGAAATGCCGATCGCTACTATATACATACATATATTATGCTCATCTTGAATAGATCTGCTCTTGAACTAGTCGAAAAAAATTTATTTAGTATCTTCTTCGATTCCCTGAAAAGACTGGCTCTTGTTTAAAAATGTGTTTTTTTTATGTTTTGATAAAAGCGTTTATTGTTGTAATTAAATTGTATTTATTATTTTTCAATGTGTTTCTTGTTTTAAAAATTATCACAATTAGGATTTGTATTATACATAAATTGCATCTTTATAAGATAGTACAGTATTATAAAGGATCACAGAATACTCAAGAATCGTACATATTCTTTGTATAATATAAGAAGCAAATTATAAAATCCTTACATATAATATATATATTATATGTATAAACCACCCTATTATAAAATATGTAAATTGTATAGTAAGGATCAAGGCCTTTTAAAGAAAAAGTATTTCCCTGTAAAAACCTTTCGATTCTTTAATATATGCTTTCCCTGTATTTGTCTCTGCTTTATAATACAAATCCATACTGATTGAACTTTGAATGCAATATGTATGAGGGTGTACATACTGCAAAGATTCGGTATCTTTAGAAAACGTCCCAAAAACATCATACATGCGACTAATAATAGGTAACCAACATCGAAATTCTACGATTGTTGGTATCTTTATGTATCATATGATTGTAATGCTATTATATGCAGTTACCGAATAGAAAAAAAGAGTAGAATATAAAAGTACTTTATGTACAGTTAATACGTAGAATGTGTTGCTTTTAAAATTTTTATGAATTATGTTTAAGAACGTCGTTATAAGGAATACATATCGGAATTACCATAAAAACGATGTGCCGAAATATACAGTATTGTCTCCGTATGTGCTCGGTTTGGTGTACACGATAGGTGTTCGTCGCTACCCCCACCACTTCTGTCTCACTCTTGTCCGGCGAAGGCAAGAGCGAGATGGAACGAGAGCGAGCGAGAGCCACTGAAAGCGAGCGAGGACGGTACGAGACAGACGACGCGTTGATGTTTTGTCTCCCTCCGTCTTTCGGGCACCGTGACACTCCGTCCTTTGCGTGCGCGACGAGCGTGCGCGATGGTCGCAAGCACTTAGGTGAGCACGGGAACCGCATCGCAAAATCGTGACGCAGGCCCGGCTCAAGCCTTTTTTGCGCCCTAAGCGAACTTGTCAAATTGCGCCCTTTATTATAATACATTTATTTGAGATTATTTATGACTTTACTCTGCAAAATTAGGCGACTGCCTAGGGCGGAAAGTCGACAAGAGGTGCAAAATGATATTTTCATTACTGGTATTGTGGAAAATAAACTTTAAAATTAAATATTACAAGTTGTACTATAAGTGGATTAAACTACGAATACAAATTCAGAGTAAGCTTATCAATAATCTCAAATAAATGTATTATAATAAAAGGCGTAATTTGGCAAGCTCGCCTAGGGCGTAAAAAAGACTCGTGCCGTGCCTGGCTATCTGACCGTGGCGCGCATGCGTCGAGCAGTCACGATTCCATCTGAGTGCTCGCACCCGTCGCGCACGCTCGCCGCGCACGTAAAGCGTTCCATCTCACTCCCCCCTTCGGCCAGAAAAGAGCGAGAAACGAACACTCGGAATTAGGGATCTGTTCACGATAGGAGTTCAACGCCGGTCCCGACCAGCGAGCACATACGGAGACAATACTGTACCTAATACTCAAGGACAGATATTTCTGACCTTCTCTTATTTTTATGCGAAAATAGCAATTACTTGGTGCCGTTATACTATATGTAACGCTTGTAATTACTATTTTCCGAAGCTGCAAAGTCACGTGAGCGTGCAACTATTATAGCAGGTATGACAATAACTACAGAAACCTGATTTGCAAATTTTAGGTACAAATGCATCGGATATGTTTAACGATACACTTGGTACAAAATTACAATATATATCGAAAATTGGAATTGCATGTTACATGCATATTTAAATAGTTATGCAGCAAGAAAGGATTTTGATATGAAAACTTACTTATGAATTACATTCTATATGACAATAATAATATTCAAACTAAACTGGTCTGCGCAAATCAATGTGCATTTTCAACATGCTTTTTTTTACCAATTTAATTCCATTATTATTACCACTATTTTGATTATTATTACAATACATTTTATTAGGCCAAAAGTTAACAGGAGATTCAATATCGTTGACTTTTTAAAAGTTGTTAACCATTTGATGTATGAAGATGTTAGTCACTGTAATAACGTAGATCATAGTAATCTACGATGTTTTTAGGACATTGTACGATTCTTGGTGTTACGGTGATGCTTGCGCAATTTGATCGACACCAACTCAATCCGAGGAAAACGGGTGGACAAAATTATTCGAATTACTTAAAATATAAAGAATTTTTACTATAGTGCAAAGTTAAAAGTGACAGGGTAACATGAGGCAAAGCATCAAATCTAAGGACAATACGAAATAATGTCGTTACCATGTATGAATGTTGTACAATATTTTTATTATTTTATTAACACAGTGTAATTACACGTAACAACAAGTGTATGTGACAATTAAAGGGATTGTCATCTTTAAAATAGGTATAATATCTTGAAGAAATGTGATGTGTATGCCTTTAATTTATAAGGTAGAAGAAATATTAATGGAATATAAAAAAGAACATTTTGTTACAGAGAAAGTTTTCTCATCGATGTTCCTTTTTTATGTTTACAAATGTTATATAACAAATTAAACAAGTGCTCAAATCTGGATTACTAATTACATTATAAAAGAAGTCAAAATTGTGCCACAAATTTTATAATCAACTAGTACATAGGTTTTAGAATTATTTTACGTGCAGAAAATTATGATAAACATTTTTAATCAGTGGAGTATTTTTTTGAATTTTTCTATATTAAAAAATAGACAATATACATATTTAAATCCTGATAACATATTTTATTTGTCACTGAAAAGCTTTTGTAAACAGTATTTTATCCATAGTGTAGCATGAAGTTTTGAATTCGGGCAAGGGGCAAAATAAATCATAACAAAAATAATGTGTAAAGATTGTAATACACAAACAACTAATAGACATATTTACCTCATGTTACCCACCGTTTCGATGGTTTTTCGTCGCAGAATACGACGAAGATACGAGTATATATGCAAAAGTTTATTGCTACCTTTCACCAATATTTTAAGCGTCCAAAATCTCAATTTCACATTTCTAAATCCGTCCATTATATTCTTAAGTGGGGCGTTTGTATAATAGATAACTATGATGATTCGAATTACACGCATGTATATATGCATGTACCGAGAATAATAACAAAATGGGTAATCATATCATACTCTAAAAGCATATTTGTATTATTTTAGACACCAAAAGGTCGAAGTTGCAATTAATTTTGTATAGAACAGAATTTTGCAAAGAATTCTGACGAAATCATATTGCCTTAACTGGTATTAAAATAGGTGCTCTTTATAATTTTTTTGTTCGATTACCTGTTTTCTATCACCCTATGTATATTTCATTCATTCATAAAACGACCTCGGTGCTTAATATGATTTTTCGCTAAATGAAAGATTGACAAAGATGAACAAATAGATAAATCGTCCTATTCTACGGCAAAAGATCTACATAAATTTTGGGTGCCTTATAACAGTGTCTAGATCGATATCCCTTAGACTCATATTGGTAATGATAATTGAATTTCACGATTGACCCTCGAACAGTCTTATATGTACATATTTACGAGATTTCCTTTATAATAAACCGTATAATTGATTATTTTTGTATGCTAAAATGCAATTTCGTCCATAATTCATATTTTTTTTCGTAATTTTTACACAAATTTAAATACATTTGAGATGAATAATCGAAAAGAAAAATGTTACTTGAATTATATATTACTTGAGTTACAAAAATCTATAATCTATAATGGTGTTAAAAATCTATAATCCACATACAATGTTCATGACTAAGCAAGGGTAGAATTCATTACACATCAGAATCATGTACTATCATGCCTACTTAAGCCATACATTCGAATTAAATATTATATTTAGTTAGTGTTAGTTTGTACTGGAAACATAGGAAGAGTACGTGTCAGGAGCAATAGAAAAAAATAGAACATATCTACTTTAACGAAAGATATGTACTCGATATGGCAGGGACAACGTGCATAATCCTTGGTTATTGATCATCCAGTAATAAATCACTGAAGCTGTCCAAGGATATTTCAAATCGATCACTGTTTGAATAATGCTGTTTCATCCATTTCTATTTGTATATTATTGTTTTTATCCATTCATTATTGTTGTGCGCTGCCGATGATTCTTATTATATAAGAATCCGTCAGAGTGATTTATGGGAAATATAATCATGAAATACGAAGCATTGTAAGAAAATCGATAAAAGTTAATGTTAAAACTAAAAAAAAAACATATTGTATTACTAACAAAATGATTATAATAATTTAGAACGTGTGCGTGCGTGCATGTGTGCGCGCGCACGTGTGTGTGTGTGTGTGTGCTAGAGGCGAAGCAATGTTTTATACTTAAATTGTTTTTTTTTCTTCATAAAACGAAGAAAATTTTAGAAGTTTGAGTAATTATATAGAAGAGGGCACACCTCACCGATTTTGATGACTTTCAAATATGTTTTCGGGGGCATGATTGTGACCAACTTTTGTCCTATACCTGTTACCGCCGCTCGACCTTCTTTTCGGAGATATTTGCGGAAAACTTCTATTGACTTATTCCGACACAACGCATTCCACTTTCCAATTTGCCCCGGGTATTAGTATAGGTTGGGGCTATATTAGTACGGAGGGCGCGAGCCCGTTCGCGGGTGCGTATAGCATGGTAGCGATACCGATGTGAGTTTGGAGATTTGAACCAAAACCTTGCGGCAGCCCGTCAACACCTCGGTTCTGTTCGGCGGTGCTGGCGTCGAGGATGAAGAGGATGCTTTCGAGAGCACCTGTTGGGTGTGTGGGGATTCCCGTCAACACCCCGACTCACATCGGTTCGCTACCATGCTATACCTACCCGCGAGCGGGCGCGCCCCCCCTCCCCCCGCACTGATCTAGCCAGAACCAATACTAATACCAGGGACAAGTTAGGAAGTGGAATGCGTTGTGTCGGAATAAGTCAATAGAAGTTTTTCACAAATATCTCCGAAACGAAGGTCGGGCGGCGGTAACATGTATATTGTGTAGGGAAAAGTTGCTCAGAATGATGACCTTGACAACATACTTCAAGGTCATCGAAATCGGTGAGGAAGAACAACTTCTAAATAATTACCAAATTTTTCGGCGAATATCTCGAAAACTAAAGTCGAGCGGCGGTAACATGTATAGTAAAAAGTTGTTCAGAATGACGACCTTTACTACATGTTTCAAGGTCATCCAAATCGGTGAGGTGTGCCCTCTTCTATATAATTACCGATATTTGTTTTCTGATATATGTAAAATGTTGTAAATATAATAATTAATTAATATTGATGTAGTTCAATTCTTTAGATACTGATTCAAGAAAGCAATCAATTTTTTCAGTACTTAAGATATTAGGTAATCTATTGTAAGTGTAACATGAAAACGCATACACAGTGACAATATGTAAAAAGTGTTCCAAATAATTTTGTTATCCGAAATAATTCCCTGATTTTTAGAATTACATAGAAATATATCTTATGCGATTCACCCTGTTTTATAACATTGTGCAATAAAAATGGTTTTATTTCAGATAAAGGTATTACAATGAGAAAATGGTAATCTTTATCTTATTATATTGTGTATTTAATTTCTCAATATTCTCCAGAAATTATATTATTAGTTTGTGTTTATGTAAGACAGGGCTGAGCAACTTGTTCGCCGTCGCGGGCCGCACAATCCCTATTAGTCCGATTTCCTAAGGCGCCTGGGCGGTCCGTGGACCAGCGCGCGTGGCTCGGGAGAGACCCAATGCCCACTTCGTACTTCGTGCGACGTTGTCACGTTGTGTAGCAGATCGGAAGTCTCTTTCCATCTTCAAGCGCAGCTGTGTCTCTTTCACTGGATAAAACATATTTCTTCGTCTACAAGTCAAAGATTTGTTCACTCCACGCCAAATTCATCACATTTTTAGAGACTTTGATTAGAATGCAGTATGTATTCTGTGGATCACGTGAAATTATTGAAAGGTTTGAGTCATTGTTTAGCGAATATTGAACTTGGTTAGGGTGATCTGTCCAGTGAATGAACACTTAAGCTGCATGTCTGTTAAAATTAGTATTCAAAAGTCGTTATATAATTCCCTGAATGTTATTTCTGCAAGCAAGCTGTTTTATTACGAAAGTCAGACATCCCGGAACACAATTCTAGCAATATTTGATAGTTATAACTTTCATTAAAAGTCTGGCAGAGGATTATATAAAAAATGGACCAATGACCAGTGAATGAACATAAATTTCTAATGAATGAACAGGGGTACCCCAGTGAATGAACGGGATAATAACAGAGATTAGCTTTCCAATGTATTTAGACGATTTTTTGTGTAAATAATTTTTTATTCTCTAATTGCAATAATATTATTGATTTGATACTTTACTAGTCTTATAAGATCATAATCATGCATAGCTGAAATTTATTTTCTGGGGTGGGTTAACTTAATCTTCACACTGGCGGCGAAAGTGTCAACAGAAAAAAAGACAGGTTAAGTTGTTGATTCATTGGTAAAGTAAGAAATGTCCGCGTTTGCCAGTGAATGACGGGCCGTGGGGTCAACTGTTGAATAAACGGAATTAATGCCGTGTAAGTTAGAAGTAAAAAGAAAAACGCCTTTGCGAGACGTCTGTGGGTGTCCACTCTAAATTTCGGTGTAAGTTTCAACGTGAAATGCGCGTGATAGGCGTTAATTTTTCGTATTACATAAGCAACGTTCATTCAGTGGGGGGTGTTCATTCACTGGACAGGTCACCCTACAAAATATAGGACTTTGAATTCTGTGATTCCTGCTTATGTTCGTGAAAAGATACTGTACTTATGAATTTCTATCTCGAAAACTACCAACAGCATTGGGTTAATTTTCTTTTATTTTGATCGAGAAGAATTAATCTTTTAGAATGAAGTTTCGAAATTATAAAACTATTTTTGCATGATAGAAATTTGTAGACAAATGTTCATTTCAGTTTCGACAGGAATTCGTTCTTTTAAACATGGCTTAAAAGTATTACTCCAGGATGACATCATTAAAATTAACGCCGCAGTTAGTCGTCTCTTGCTCAGATACTACGGGCAGCTGACCAGGGCTGATACAGGGCTGTGATGCCAGATCGGGGACGGGTTCCCTCGCGAATTTCCCCCACCTCGCGCACACTACGTGAGTACAGCTGCGTGTCCGTGAGTTGGTCTCCGAAGCGCCGAGCTCACGGACACGCTGCTCTGGCGTAGTATACGCGAGGTGGGGGAAATTCTCGTGGGAACCCGTCCCCGATCTGGCATCACAGATACAGGGTCATCATTCAATCTTGCAATCCGTGCTCGCGCGAACAGGTAAAATGGCAACTGTGCCTTACGGGTGCAGTCCTCACTACATCATGCACCGGCCCCGCGCACAGTGTGCACTTTTAGACAAAAATCGCTCGACAGCGCAAATCTTGACTGATTTCAATAATTTTTTTTTTAAATACTCCTAAAGAACTCAGCAATAACGGAGCACTGCAGTAATACCTGTATCTGTTGGTCTAATCTATAAAAAAACATTATTTAGCACAGGCTTGGGAATTAAGTGAACGCGGCGGCCGATTTTCGGAGGCAACGCCTCCTTTCTGTCGCCGCGCGTCTTGGCCCCCGCGGCGGCCTAGGTGCTTGGAGCGCCTCAGGCCCGTACCACGTGAACCGCGCGTGGCGTATTAGGGCGACATTGTATCAATAGGTTTCCACATCGTCCCAGAGAGCACGATGTCGTAGCGTTTTTGTTTTGTCAACGCGCCACGCGCGGTTCATATGGTACGGGCTTGACGCGCTCCAAGCTGCTAGGCCGCCGCGGGGGCCAAGACGCGCGGCGGGAGAAAGAAGGCGTTGCCTCTCAAAATCGGCTGCGCGTTCACTTAATTCCCGAGCCTGATTTAGCATAAAATAACATAAAAACGTAAACTTTAGAGATTAAAGATATTAAATATTAATTTTTTGTAAATTTATCATTAGCTATAAAATTAAAAATTTACTTCAAATTTACAAAATTTATGTTTTAAATAAACTGTAAGTATAGTTGATTTAAATCTTATATTTTAAATAATATTTCAATTTTATTAGTTTTGATTTTATTTCTAATATATAATATTCTTTTAAGTAATTGTAATTAGGATAGAACTTTTTGTGGTAACTAATTTTATAATATTTTTTTTGTATTAATTTGAGGTTGCTTTATAAGCGGGAAGTTTGGGTTCGATTCTCGTTACCGCCAAATTTTTTTTCTAAACCAGACCTGAAGCAGAAGTCTTTACGACGTGTTTTGAAGTTTTTTAAGACGCCTTCTGGACGTCTTTAAGATGTCTTTTGGAAATAAATTTTCAGTTGGGCCTTTATGTTAAGTGACGTGGGACCTGCGTTGGTTACAATCGTTGGCCCATTTAAAAACAGAGCGACACTCCTCCAGTTGACCAACGGATAATACGTCAATGGCCCATCAAACGCGCAAAAAATACATGCTACTACTTAGGGAGTAGGTATACTGCCAGTATCCCTATCATTGCCATTTTATTTCTTTTACTTAATAAAAACGTAACGCATAAAGAATAGTGTACAATAATAATAATAAAAACAGTATCCATTTAATAATAAATCTTTTTGGGCACTATTCTTTATACGTCACGTTTTCATTAAAGTAAAATAAATAAAGTGGTATTATACAGGGTCAACGTTTTATCCTGCAATCCGCGCTCGCGCGAACAGGTAAAATGGCAACAGCGCCTCACAGACGCATTCCACTGCAACCATGCACGGGCCCAGCGGAGAGCTGCCAGGGATCGCTGGACAGCAATGATGCCCCAGCTTCGAAAATTTTAGGTTGGTTTCTTTCAAATTAACGTCGCAAAGAGCTATTGGAAATTTCCCGGCCCATAATCTCCGTTTTTATGATCGGTTTACCACTCGCACCCCAGATTACTGTAATGAAGTTTGAGATTAATATCGACTGATCTCGTACCCGTCTCAATTTAAAAAATTTTAACTACGACAGGGTTGACCGCGGCGTTATACCCTTGTACGGAGAGATTTTTCGCCATCTGTAAAAGCCACAATAATGGCACATCGTTCAAAAAAATGACATTAACGGAAGCCGGTATAGGCGTGGCGTTGAGTAGCTAAAACATTCAGGCACAAAAATTCTAGAAAAAAAATTCTAACACATTAGTCACCTTTAGCTACAGTAGTTAGTAACATTATGTTACCCCTTACGTCTAATCTAGATATGCACTGCATTAAGGATAAAATCATAAAAAAGAAAACCAGAACAATAGATTCTGAGGTCTGCAGAACTAACACATAATTGAATAAAAATTTAATTTCTCAATTTATAAAAATAATGATACAGAAACAACTAGCCTTCGAACTAGTCAACACCGCGAATTTTAAAAACAGCATTAAATACAGTATCAAATAAACAGTTTGCAAAAGCTTTTTAGAAGAAAAATTAAGTAAACGTAAAATATGTTAAATTATCCATCATTAAGAGGGAATAATTTTTCCTAATTTTTCGGCGCAAATTGCATTCCGATATCTTTTATAGTTAAAAAATTATACGAAAAAGGCCCCAAATTTTTCAACCCGGGCCGGGAAATTCTGAATAGTTCTTTGCGATGTTAATTTGAAAGAGACCATCCCAAAATTCTGGAAGCTCGGGCATCATTTCTGTCCAGCAGCTCTCCGAACGCCGGGACGCTGCATGGTTGTAATGGAATGCGTCCGTGAGGCGCTGTTGCCATTTTACCTGTTCGCGCGAGCGCGGGTTGCAGGATAAAACGTTGACACTGTATTTGGTAGAATCCCTGTTATAACAGGGACACTAGACTGCCAGTTACTGAATTGGGACAACTACCTTTTTACTGTACAATACCTACTCGTGGAATATTACGCATATATTACGGTACAATACCTATTCGTGGAATTTTGCGCACATAGTGCGTTGCAATACATATTCCTGCAATGTCACCTACTATTTAAACCTAAAATATTTCCGTTGTTTTTAATAATACGGGACAATGTCTAAGGAATAAAATGTTTGCTTCACAGGGGCAATTATTATGATGGAGCAGATTTCCCGAAATTTCAAGGTCATCGACGTTTTTTGAATGTTATGTAACGATATAGCCATTAAAAAGACAAATTCGACCACATATAACATGTTCTCCTTCAAATGACCTTCGCACAAATAAATCAAGACTTGAACAGAAGTTTCCCGCCCGCTGAATTGGCAGTGGTGGAACAGTTCAGTGGCCAGCACAGTCACCCGATTTATCTTCACTCGATTTATGTTTCTGAGGAACATTAAGAAGTAAAGTGCACGTCAAAGTACCAATATGTGTCAACGTATTATGGCAGAATGTAGGAATATCACCCTTTAAATATTAAATAATGTGCAATATTCTTTACGAAGCAGGTTACAAAAATGTTTAAATTCTAACGGCCACGATTTTGGACATATTCTTTAACATTCTATTTTTGTACATTTATAATATGAAATCAATAAACATTGCATTTCCTGCGAACGTTAAATTATATTTTTTAAGAATGTCCGAAGTCATTTGAAGGCTATTATACATGTTTGAATTTGTCTTTTTATTGGCTATAACGGTGCACTAATAAAAATATGGCATACCATTTAAAAAATATCGACGAACTTGAAATTTCGAGAAATATGACCTCGAGAAAAAATCTTCTCCATCAAAATAATTGCCCCTTTGAAGCAAACATTTTTTTCCTCAGACATTTTCTCGTATCATTAGAAACAAGGGAGCTGTTTTAAGTTTAAATGTTAGGTGACTCACTCTGTATATTTTAATGTGTGGTATGACACTGGGTGGAAGTTGTAGTACACACCTAATGTTACAAAACCCTAATAGGGTTTATCAAAATTTGATATATGATTTGATTATAGATAGAGCCTTCGTTTTTGACAAAATTTGAGTTTAAAGTTTTGCGCGGTTTTCAAACAGTGGTTGTAGCTGTAGTGGTAATGTGTTCGCCTACGATGATACAGGTCCTCGGTTCGAATCCCCCTGAGGAAGAATTCGCTACGTAAAACCCGAAAGGGGTTAAGGTTAACGTCACATAAGAGGCTACATAATAATTTTGGCTCTACTATCCGAAACTTTGCAGGAATAACTCCTTTAATATTGCCGAAACGTTGCAGGAATAATTCCTGTAATATTGCCGAAACGTTCTACGAAAGTTCCTGTAATATTCCCGAAACGTTGCAGGAATAATTCCTGTAATATTGCCGAAAGTTACAGGAATATTTCCGGTAATACATGTATGTATAGGAGCGGACATAGGAATGAACAATATTCCAAATCTTGTACCGCAAGGTACCTGAGAAATCCCTGCAATGTTAGGTGCTGTAGGGGAGGTGTTGAGCGTTCGAAAGAGAAAGATGTCCTCGAGTTGGGGAATTATGCAGGATAATTATCACAAAACCGTTTGCATTAGAAATTGTATAATACCATTAACTTTTCTACACACAACTTTACAAGAAGTTTTTCACAAGTACTAGTTACTTTGGATGCATATGAAACACTATCGCTGATTATAACGTTGATGATAGAACAGTGAAATATGAGACGGCAGCCTGCGTGAACTGAAAGAAAATGGTGAAGCCCCTGCAGTTCTCAATATTTTAAGGACAGAGTACATAAAAACTGTGATTGAATTATGAAAATGTACAAAAAGTCTAACAAAGTTTTTGTGAAACGCGCCGCATATCTATTATACGCATTATTTTACACTTGCACGAAGGTGTTACGTACCGACAGTAACGTTTCCATGTTCAACGTTATCACTTTCAATGCTGTCAGTTGATACGGCAATAATGTGTTCATAACAAAGAACTGATACACAACACGTGACTTATGGAAATATTTCTCCCACTTGCACTCCAACCTGTAAATACATCCAAAGTAAAAGGAAAGGGTTATATATTTTTGAAAATTATAATGCTCATCCAAACAAGTAAGGAGATCTTAATTAGCGTAGGGTAAAGGCAGGTAATATGGAACGGCATGTAATATGGAACTTCGTAAAATTTCGATAACAAAATAACGAACTCTTCAGGCAATGGTGTATACTTAGGGAATTCAATCCTGGGATACGGGATCCCGGGATCCCGCGATCCCGGCTGTTTTTTGGATTCCAAAAATCCCGGGATTTGATATAACTAATACCGAGAATTTTGGGATTATTTAAAAATGTGAATTACTTTAGGAACACCCGAAAAATATATAAATAAACAGAATAAATAAACATAGTCATTTTGTAATAATAAGGACAATAATAATAATTATTTATTTAAATAATAATATTAAGTCGTATACAACTAACTGAACCATATTTATTTTTCAATGCTATTCTCACTTTTCGCTATTTCGAAATCGCGCGAGTTGCAGATCGCAACTTCTCTGAACACGTGAGGCCGAAACATTGTACTTCGATATATGCGTACTTTAAGTGCTTTATTGTTTCTTCGTTCGTATTTATTGAGACGTTATTATTCGTGACTGTTTTATTGTGAAAAATAATTTTAGTTTATGTTTCAGACTACTGATAGAAAGTAAGTTTCTTTACATTAAATCAGGGCTGCACAAGGAGCTGTTTTCGGCGCATAACGGCGAGCAACCCGCCTGTCCCTTTGCTAATGTTAGAAACGGTGAGTAGAACTGGAGTAGTGTACGTGCATTTGGTATGACTTGAACCCAGCCATAGATACGTACGCTACGAGCCTACGAGCACGCACATGCACTACTGCATTTCTCCTCACCGATTCTAACCTTAGCAACGGGACAGGAGGGTTGCTCGCTGGTAGGCGTCGAAAACAGCTCTTTGTGCAGCCCTGAATTAAATAAAGATTTAGAATTTTAGCATATGATAAATCATTTTAATTACTGAAATTTTCTATTACCCAATCCCGGGATTAGTCCCGGAATCCCGAGATAGACTTTAAAAAATCCCGCAATCCCGGGATAGTAAATAATGGCTGAGATTGTATTCCCTATGTATACTACTTAGATCCCTAGACACAATAGACGATGGTAGTGACAATTGAGCACTAGTCGGGCACCCATCACTGAAAGAGAAACGTTTATATATTTCGTGGGGTGTAAAAGTTTCTGAAAAGTGCATCATACAGTTAAATATTATAGTGAAGATATGTTTACAATAGTTTACCAATAAAGTTACTTTCTTCTTAGTATAATTCTTAATTTCTTGTCGGAACATGTGTGTACGTAATATGGAACATACCGAGTAACATACATGAAATTGATAATGATGATGACGATGATGATGTGGAATGCTTATTTTGCGATAGTAATTATAAAAATAATGACAATGAAAAGTAGACCCAATGTATTCGCTGCTTTCAGTGGGCACACGAAGAATGTGGGGCTTCCGACGTATTATTCACGTGCCCAACGTGTAGGAGACGCAGAAAGCAGAAATAAATTCCAAAAATGATGTATATTTATTTATTTATATCTTCTACTCAATAAATCTTCATTTTAAGTAAAAAAAAAGTAAAGATTTTTGAGTTTTCTTTACAAATTTCCTAGGTGTTCCATATTAGGATCCATTTTTTCAAACGATCGATTTTCACTCTTTTCAGTTTTTTTTACTATAATTGCACAACAATTGGATTTTTTTACATTTGACTATGTAAATATGATTATGCATTAGTTTCTCCGTCCCCTTATGTCAGTTTTATTAAAAAAAAAATTCCCCTACTTTTGACAAGCTTTTGAAATCAGATGTTCCATATTACCTGCCTTTACCCTATATCCTAAGACATCAAGAATTCAGTATGGTGGCAATAAGATTAATTGCTCTCTCTCTCTCAATCCACTATCGTTACGAATAGTATGTTCACAAATCATACAACAGATCAGTTCTATCATACTAAATGTACATTTACATTTGCATTTATTTAAAAGTAACACAGAATACCAGTCCATATCCCAAGTTATTCAGCCTTTCTTACTCTTAGATTGGATGTGCATTGGCTGACACAAAATTGGTATTTGTTTTGGTTTAAACACTTTGCATATCTATGCATTGTCAAATCGTTTGAATGTAAAACAGAGTGATTCACTTGCAACATACATGTACAACATATTGTGTTCTTACAAGTCGTAATGCACCTGCTCGCTGAAATTCGACAATCTTTGCCCGAAAAAGTGGATATAAACTAGATGAATATACTGTCCCATTATCCAGGTTATCAATCTGCACACATCCAATAAATCTGCTTGAGCCAATTTCAACAAAGCCTGAAAAAGTCCAACAATCCTGAAAGCACTGAACTAAGAAAAATCAATTAGCGTTCATTGCCCTAAGTCGACAGTGGCAGAATGTACGTAAATGTACAATTGATTTACAGTTCACATTGATTTAATTGACGGTGCACTGAAGTTGCCAATGGAGACTTCCAGAGACAAATTATATGTTTAATCGGTCATAGATTAAATAAAACGAGCGTGGGTGATGGTCAGAAGCAATGAACTGGGGCCTCTGAATAGGACTTAAAATCAGAGTGCCCATGATATAAAGGCGCCACTGGTGATGGTGAACTCTTACTTGTACTGCAGTGATACTGAGACCCAAGATGTTCATCAGTTCTTGAAGAAATAGTGTTACTGAGAATGCTGCTTGTACGGTATGCGTGCACCTGAACAGAAATAAGACTCTTAACTGATAGAACAAGTTTCTTTCGCCGTTGTACTCGCACGAGATTCGCGAGATTCAAGTAACCCATATAACTGAAATTTTGCATAAATTTTGTATCTTTCGAAAGATACAAGAGGAAGTGCAGTATATTTGGAATACCAGTTTGTTTAAGATGATTAAAAATTCACGGCAGAGGGTGGGAGCAAATAAAACTGCACAACATCATAGGGAAATTAATAAACTTTTATATTTTAAACTCTCAGTAATAATAAAAAACGGTAAATATTTCGATTAGGGGAGGATTCTCCGATTTCAATGACCTTCACATATGTTGTCAAGGTCATTATTCTGAACAACATTTCCCTCTAAACTTTTCGACGCTCGGCTTTGGTTTACGATGTGACGTCCCACTATTTTTCGCGCGGTATTATTTCAAGTCTCCCTCATAAATCACTCCACAACTCCACCGAAATCCCCCAAACTTCAACTCTTACCCCTTTTTCCCAACCATCGGGCCATCTAGACGATGTACCTTAGCGGTCCCCATCTCGAGATGGTCAACTACGACATCCCCTTCCCCTCTTCGCCCTACGAGGCATGATCTCCTCCCTCGTATCAAATTTTAAACAAGTCACTCGTCCCAAAAACCCCTCTTAATTCAAGACCACGTCTCACCCCCTCTCTACGACCCTCCAAGTCAAAACCACACTCACCCCTTTCCAATCAAACCACCCAAAATCCATAAAATGGGTTGAGTGTTCCCTTTTCAGAAGCCCAAGTAAAAACCCCGGAAGTCCTATTCTATCACCAAACATGTTCTAATTATAGACGCATATTTCATAAAAACCCCGGAAATCCTATTCTATCACCAAACATGTTCTAATTATAGACGCATATTTCATAAAAACCCCGGAAGTCCTATTGCGACTCATATTTCGTAAATAGGTCAAGGTGCGTACCGCGCATACCCTTCATACCTGACAATCCTGTAAATCGTATAAATACGAGGGCCCGAGGGACCGGAGTTCCTCTTCTACGGAAACAGCACTGCGGAACAGTACGCTATTTAAGATTATAAATCAAGTGCATACATATTATTTAAAATCAGTGTCCTACGGATTATCTACGGCAACCACTGTAAGCAATTATTATTACAAATTATTGTCCAACGGCATATCATTCCCATATATATATATCAATCATTTTGTATTGCTAACGCTTATTATTTCATATTATTACTTTTGCTAATGCTTATTGATTTATATTATTATATTGCTTACTAACGCTTATTATTTTATATATAAAAATATATTTTCACATTGCTAATATTCATGTGTTTCATGTTCATACATATATTGCTATTAATTACCATTTATATAAATGTTTATGTGCCAATGCTTAACGTCCTACGCATTATTATATTAACCACGTTATCGCATTAACAGTGCATGGCTTACCAGGTGCTTCGAATTGAATAAACTTTTTACTTCGAATCACGTAAAGCAAGGAGTCAATTCACTTTCTCGTCACCCACAGTTAACACTAGAATTACCGAGTTTAACACATACTGACATCAGTTCGCTACCATGCTTTACGCGACCGCGAGCGGGCGGCCCCCCCCCCCCCCCCCCCCACCCTAATCTAACCCAAACAAATACTAATACCGTCGGTTATGAAACTGATTTCAATATATTATGCCGAAAGTTTTTTTATTAATATCTCTGAAATTAAGGCGAACCGTCAAAAAGATTAGAGGGAAATATCGACAACATACCTATGTGAAGGCCATTGAAATCGGAGAATCCTCCCCTAATCTAAAGATTTGCCGTAATTTGGAATACCGGCATTCCAATTTACCTTCACTTTATAAACTTAAAAATTATTTTCTTTTATGATCTAATTCGGCTCAAAAATCACAATATAGAAACAATCTTAGGTAAATATAAATCAGCGCTGGCTGAAACCGACGCGGCGCTAGCCGTTACGCGTGAAACAAAAGCATCGCTAAGATTTGGTGTATTCCAAATTGCCTTCACCTTCGGTGTTCTGACTTAGCAACATGGTATTGGTTTCATGGTATTGAAACTAAAATTTCATGTCACAAGTGAGATGAAATATACCTATATAGTTATATAGATGAAATATATTTAACTTGGCTAACGAATTCTGCATAGTGCATCCTATCACTGTGTAGAAGCTCTTTCCTAAATTATAGTAACCCTTTCCTGTATTTCCTGTAGAGGAAATATTTTTCGCGATCTACCCTCTGTTCCTATCTTTGTGGGACATCCATCATCGAATATACAGCACCGCAATATCGCGCAGTGATATACTCACGGTAATGATGGAAAGCCATGCAGCGGTACACTTACTCTATAGCTCTTTTATGTTGCTTAACGCAGGATACAAGTTCCTCGTACATTCGTTCTTGCGCGTCCATAAACTCTTGGTACCTCGGTTCATCGAGGTTGACTCGCATACTCACTGGCATATTTCGCTTCAAAATGTGCACCATCTTTATCTGATATCTATAAAGAAAATAGACACGTTTGTTCTGTTTTTCCCTTAATTACATTCACAGGTATTGCGTAAAACTCAACTGAGATCGATCAGTAGACGAAATTTAAAGGTAATCAGGTGTCCACGCGCGCGCTCTCGCGTGTTTGTGTAGACATAAATCCCCTCCCAACAATTTATTGAATGACACCCATACTGAAAAGCTTGCTCGACTTGCTCAGGCATTAAAGGAAGGTTGATGGAAGAAATTTCATTTGAAATTGACATATGAAATTTCAAGTTGAATGATAATTATTGATGATTTTGAAAGTAATGACGCGAAGTATAGTATGGGATCATATGTTATTCTTACTTATTAACCATTACACAAGTAGAATTACGCCCGATTGGAATGAAATGCAAATATTTTACCCAGTGACTGCAAACATCGCGCAGGCATGCTGTATAAAAATAATGAACATCGAGTCCAGCGTGCATATGAGAATTATTAGCATTATAATGGAGAAATAACTATGCGCCACCGAGAAATAGTAGCACTCTTGTGCATCTATGATGTAATAATCCCGTTGGTATATCATGTATTTCGGCTCCGACTCGTTCTTCGTTAGAATGTCGCGTATGATTAATACGGTAGGAAGTGCTAGGTATACCAGCATTAGCCCGAAGAGGGAAACTGAAACAGAATATCGGGAAGAAAACAGGACTAAAGATATTTGTTAACTGTGAATCAGGCATCATTTAAATATTTCATATGCCAAACGATAAATACATCAAACTAATAAGTATAAAATAATGTATACGAATTAATTTAAGGGGGCCGTCTCATTTTTGTTATTGTCCGAATCGATCGAAGCGTCCCCAGTAAACACACGGACCCTAATGAAACTACTGCGGTCGATAAAAAGAACATTTACGGAGGTGACATCTCCAGGTACTCTATGTAGACGAATTTTTTACGCATAGTTGCCACATTTTCTGTTCTCTCCGTCTCTGCCGCGCTGTTGCCACAGCTCTTTCTATCGAGAAGTCTTGAAGGAATATGGCACGAGAGCTGCGTCTAGGCAGGGATCGGCGGGCTCTAGCTACCGCTGATGGAGGGGGAAACACCTACAGGAGCGGTGGTTATGTGTGCGTGACTGACGCCCTGTAGGTGTTTCCCCCTCCATCAGCGGTAGCTGGAGCCCGCCGATCACTGCGTCTAGCGTCAGAGCCTCGCTGAAAGTAAAGGAGGATAGCAATAATGAAAGATAGAGAGGTTGGGTAGTGAAATTAGAAAACATATCAATGAAACATTACTGAATTACGTATCAATATCCCTTCTAAACTTCGCAATTCTTATTATCTTCTGTCATTCTGTGCAATATTTATGTTTACTTGTGAAAAAATATAATGATATGATTGTTCAACGATTGTTTATTTTGTTTGTTTTAATAGAATGTAAAACTTTCACATTTTCTATCGTATCGGCATGAACGTTTCAGTAAGATACTGCTGAGATTTCCCAGATGAAAATGACTTTAAACACGGCATAAATCAGATTATTTTTAAACGATTTTATTCAGCTTCGATCTTCGGTTTGTTTGTAGGTACTTTTGTGTGTTTGATGTATGTATGGTTCAAATCTGGCAACTCCAACTTCCAAGTATCGAATTGTCTTGAAGCTTTGCAGGCGTGCGTAGTTTGGATGACAATACAATATCTAAAAAAAAATAAACCCTGAAGGGGTGAAAAAATTACTGAGTCATCAATAAATATAACCCATAACCACAAAACGACTTGGAATCAGTCATTCGCGTTCTTTACGAAAACGACAAAAAGCCGTTGCGTTCGGGACGCTAGTGGCATCGCGATTTCCATAGTAAATACAGAATTTATAACGAGAAATGATTCGTTACGTTCGTATAGGGAAAAAATTGTAGTACAAGACAAGAATAATTATTTAGTCTTTAGTGTATTTTAATTTAGTTTTTAGTGCATTTGGAATAAAATCGTTTAACATAAAATTTTTTTTATATATTTTTTAGCATTGTTAGATTAGAAATGTTACATTTATCTTTAATTATATAGTGTAGTTCTAGAAATAACCCGATTTATACCACATTTGAAATCATTTTAATCTGGACAATCTCAGCAGTATGTTACTGAAAATGTTAGGTTTTACATTTAATTAATACATAATCCACTTCAAGCAATACTGTAGGTATGCGTTTCGAGTCGAGGCTCGAACCGAGATCAGAAGCCACCGCCGAACAGTCATGTCCTCAGCACGAAGAGAGATCGCGCCGGTTCGGATAAACACGTTGCCGAAAGTCATTTGAAATTTCGAAGCCTTCGAATAAAAGCCAAATAAACTATAGCTAAAGATGAAAACCTTATTCGACGGTTCGAATAAAAAAATTATCTTTCGCTGTCGAATGAATTCTCTTCGAATAAAAAAAATGATCTTTCGCCGTCGAATAAATTCACTTCAAATAAATTTATTTATCCGTGGTGTTTGGAATATATATAACTCGTGTTATTCGAAGCTTCGAATAACGGATAAACATAAAGTATCTTTTATTTGAGTGTATCCAGGTATTATCTTTGCCCATCTTTGTTCTCCAGCCGTTTCGCCGTGATTCATTCAAGCCTTCCTGACGACAAATAGTAATAGGGGAAATGCGGCAACAACGCGATACGACTCTCGATACGTATCGGCAACTATGTCTTTCCTACCACAGACGGGGTATGGAATAGACCTATCACCTTATGAGACTTCGCGTCACCACCCAAACTGTGTTACCGACCCATAATTTGAGGACTGAATTTAGCGGCCTCTGTTCATGAATAGCGTCCAACTCAAGAACTACTCTGAAATGTGTTGAAATACTGAAAGATGTGTGCGTGCTTGTATACATGTGACTTGTTTAGAGTGAGAGTTGAAACTGCTAAATAGCGCATTATACGCGGCTGCTGACTATTGGTGGCGCGCGAGATTTATATATACAGTATTGTCTCCGTATGTGCTCGCTGGTCGGGACCGGCGTTGAACTCCTATCGTGAACAGATCCCTAATTCCGAGTGTTCGTTTCTCGCTCCTTTTTGGCCGAAGGGGGGAGTGAGATGGAACGCTTTGCGTGCGCGGCGAGCGTGCGCGACGGGTGCGAGCACTCAGATGGAATCGTGACTGCTCGACGCATGCGCGCCACGGTTAGATAGCCAGGCACGGCACGAGTCTTTTTTGCGCCCTAGGCGAGCTTGCCAAATTACGCCTTTTATTATAATACATTTATTTGAGATTATTGATAAGCTTACTCTGAATTTGTATTCGTAGTTTAATCCACTTATAGTACAACTTGTAATATTTAATTTTAAAGTTTATTTTCCACAATACCAGTAATGAAAATATCATTTTGCACCTCTTGTCGACTTTCCGCCCTAGACAGTCGCCTAATTTTGCAGAGTAAAGTCATAAATAATCTCAAATAAATGTATTATAATAAAGGGCGCAATTTGACAAGTTCGCTTAGGGTGCAAAAAAGGCTTGAGCCGGGCCTGCGTCACGATTTTGCGATGCGGTTCCCGTGCTCACCTAAGTGCTTGCGACCATCGCGCACGCTCGTCGCGCACGCAAAGGACGGAGTGTCACGGTGCCCGAAAGACGGAGGGAGACAAAACATCAACGCGTCGTCTGTCTCGTACCGTCCTCGCTCGCTTTCAGTGGCTCTCGTTCCATCTCGCTCTTGCCTTCGCCGGACAAGAGTGAGACAGAAGTGGTGGGGGTAGCGACGAACACCTATCGTGTACACCAAACCGAGCACATACGGAGACAATACTGTATCATCATATCTTCTACAATTATTTATTAATCAGTGTGAAAATTGGTGAAAATCTGCCTTGTATATTAAGGAAAAGCTTTGTCGCTGCAAGTTATATATACCTCAAAATTGCCTCGATACTTTTTAACGGCGAACGTTGTAAAACATGGGTTATGTCCAGTATTTCTTTTTAATTAAATATTATTACATTTTTTAACATAAATGTTTTGTGCATACATTTTACGGCTACTCTAGAGTTTTCTGAAGTTATGTTTTATGTCTCATAACGATCCGTTAATATTTACTGAAGTTATCGCAATTTATGTTTAAAGAAATATTGACTTTGAACCATGAAAAATTTTTGTTTATAATTTTTTGCTCGAATAGTAATGATTGAATAAACAAGCTGCAAATAGAAAAATGTGTGTCGTGGCGAGCTTTACAATACTATATTTTTTAAAATACAGTTTAACAACTTTTAATTTTCCAATATTTCTTAGCATTTGGACAATAATTTTTCCCATTTTCGAGCGCTAGTCCCCTTATTGCATCCGAGTCCTCAAGTAAGGCGAGGTCGTTCGACAATATAGCTAACGATGTCGTGGAACGTAAAGAAAAGAAATTGCACATTTCGGACATGCCGTTTTATAATAACGATATATCATTGCCCGCTGACCGCGATTGCCCCATTCTCCCCTAAATAATTGGGTACCCAACCACAGATATCACTTCGCCCATCACAGACTGAATAATAAAATCGAAATTGAGGCATTTACCTGCGAAGGACACCATGAATTTCCTTCCTTCCAGAGCGTATGAATGGAGAACCTCGAACTGTGGAAAACTCTTCAATCGTTCAGCATTGCTTTTAATGATGTAACACATGTTTGCCAGCTGGAACACAAAGCGAATCGTAAACCATTTTCAAAGATTTCAGTATATTAATATTCCTTCCACAGTCAAATGTTTGTTGTATAGCATCTCTTGATATTCTAATCAGCGCGTTTCTTCCTGCAATGCGCCATCGTCGCGGTCGTTTAGTTTACTTAGTTAACTTGCTAGAAGATCTAATTTTACATCAATATGAATTTCGACTTTTTCCACTTATCGAAGTTTATTACATTACCTACTAAAGCCGTTCAATCACGTTACGTCTAACCCAGCCCACGTGAATTCGAGTTCTTGAACCTTGGTCGCCAGCTTACCTTACGTATGTGAAACACGCCGTTGAAATACTTTGCCATTACCATTGTCACGGTAAGCAAGGTTGCGATAGCCTCGACACAAGTATCATGGTCCACACCCCACGATTCGACCAGTGTTAGAAACTGAAACGAAATACAAATGATTGAATATAGTTATGTAGTAATGTGAAGACATCTGATCCTTTCTCCCGCACTGTGCAGGGCGGCAGGAACAGCTACTCGAATATTTAAGGAGCTTGAAGTTCGAACTCGGGACTCGGTTTTCGAACCGATCCAAGAGCTCAAATTAAATAAATCAGATTACCAAAATTAATCCGAATCTATCAGGGAAAGTGGTTTAAATATATATTATTCTATATCTCCAAGCAGATCTTCTTATATAGCTAAAGGACCTCAACGAGATGATGGTAGTTGGTGAAACAATGATGACAATGGAACGTTACTCAATATATTATGTACAAACGAAACGTATGAAACTCTGGTAACAATGAGACAATTCCTCAAAGAAGCAACCATTACAGCAGCTCTTCGGCTGCTTTCACAAAACGATACCAGTGAGATAGTCACGTTATCCTTTTTCCCCTGCTTCTTTCGCTCGTGAAAAATAGAGAACCCGACACGCAGCTCAGCCACCGCACATCCTAAATGCTATACCGTAGTTTGTGCACAAACCGTAGTTGTTCGTTACAGACGAGTGTCTCTTGTAAATCTACGGCTCGAATATGCAGGTAAGTATACCGGGATAAGAAGAACGAATACGGCACGATCGAGTGCACCACCTGTTCCGTTAGCGACCACCCTCCCAAGTAGATACTTTTCAATATGCGACGATATATGTATGTAGATATGGTCCTGCACTGCGATTCACATACAATCGATAGCAATTTTCTCCCATCATTATAAAAGTAGCGGTGGAAACTAACTGCCGCAGTATCACTTACCTATTATTAATAATTTCAGAATCCTTATGCACTCAGGCTTAGTCTCTTCAGCTGGCATTACTTATGTAAACATACTCGAACGAAGAAGAGAGCCTCTGAAGTTAAATATAGTCGACTTGATGGTGCACTACTGCACTGTGGACATGACAATTTGCTGCTGTCAGAAGGTATCTGATCTCGCGGAATAAAAAATTTATAAGTATAATTATAGTATGTATAGGTATAACGTTCTCCCCGTGTCGCGGGCAATCGGGTAAAGAAAGGGGGACCGTTCATTCACTGTCGAGATATGGATTTCTTCGATCAAAGTGCGTATTCGATATCGAAGCGTATGACCTCAGTATTCGGCGTGTGGCCCCTTCAGCCAGTTAAAGATCGTATCACCATAATCGTAGTGGTGACACTTCTGTTCATAACCATGTGGGTTCCTCTGGTAAATATCTCTACCTTCTCAGCGAAACTGATATTTTCATATAGCTACAAAGATGTGCCACGAATTTGGGTACACCTCACCGATTTCGATGACCTTGAAATATGTTGTCGGGGGCGTAATTCTGAATAAAATTTTCCTCTACATGTTACCACCGCTCGGGTTTAGTTTTCGAAATATTGGAAAAAAACTTTAGTTAAACTTAGGTTACGAGTACCTACATTAGGGTGGCTCTTATTTTCGACTTTTGATTTTTCTTCTGGGCACCCTCCAGAATAGTTCCAAATAATTAAAATCAAATATGTGTAAAGTCTGAGACCGAACGGGGAAAGGGCCCTTGAACATTTAAATAATTATTTAACAGCTCAAAAAGTCGATTTTATATAATATCCTCGATATTATTGATTATATAAAAAAATATGTCAAACAAAACTTGTAGATCCGGACAGAGAGCATCTTTTATGTTGTATTACTTTTTCTCGAGTGACACACGGTTTTCGAAAAAAGTCCGAAAAACTGAGAAAAAAGTTTTTTTACCTTCAAATTTTGAAAGTTTAAATGCTTCTCGAACACTTTTTATTTTTGAAGGCGAACGGAAAAAATGGAATTTTTATTTTCGAGGACTACTTTTTAAACATTTAAGGGGAGTAAGAAAGGGGAATAAAACAGAAACTATGATTCAATTAAAAAATCCGCGCTGTCAAAAACCTGAGTAATAGTGTATCCTATAGCAATGCAAAATTTGAAGTAAATTGGTTGAATAGTTTTTGAGTAATCGTGGGTAACATGTTTGAAAATCGTGATTTCGAGAAAAATGCATTTGAATACCTCAGTGCTAATGTCTGTATGTTTGATATTTTTACGAATTTCGGTCCCAAATTTTCAGGAAACATTCATGACAAATTTCAAACATTCATGACAAACATTCAGTGACAAAAAAAGAATTTTTTCGGTATATGCCTCCCCTTTAAATGTTTAAAAAATATTCCTCGAAAATAAAAATTCCATTTTTTTTCTTCGCCTTCATAAATAAAAAGTATTCGAGAAGCATTTAAAGTTTCAAAATTTGAGAGAAAAAAAGATATTTTTTCAGTTTGTCGGCCTTTTTCCGAAAACCGTTTGTCGCACAGGAAAATGTAACAAAACATAAAAGAAGCTTCATGTCCGGATCTACAACTTTTGTTTGACATATTTTTTTATGTAATCAATAACTTGGAGGATATTATATAAAATCTACTTTTTGAGCTGTGAAATAATTATTTAAATGTTCAAGGGCCCAGGGGCACCTTTTCCCGTTTTCCGATCGAGCTCAAACATTACACAGATTTTTTTTTAATTATTTGGAACTATTCGGGAGAGTGCACCAAAGAAGATCTTGAATAATTTTTTACCAAAATTAAATAAGAGCCACCCTAACGTATATAGTACTTGCGGGCTTGAAAGAAATTGCATAAAATAATAACCAACGGTTGGTTTGAGCTAGGACACAGCTCTTGTCATGCAAACAAACCCTCCGTGCTCCCGCTGACCAAGTTAACAATACATACATTCCAATACATGTATTCCAATAGACTACTTCAGTATATGTTGCGACGTGAGCGAGCACACATAAATAAGTAGTTGGTTGGGGTTAGATTGGAAAATGTGTTTCAAAAATGGATGGTCATGAAGATTTAAACCAGCAGCTCGTGTTTCGAGAGTATGTTTTGGAAACCCATTTTTTATCTTAGGAGGGTGGGGGGGATACTATTTTATGGGCTAAAAACAGCAAAATTTTTGAATTTTTTTTAAGAACCTAGCATTTCGATTCATTTGAATGCATCCTTGAAGAAGTTGCAGTTTTTTTTATTCATTTTTAATAATAAATATAGGAGTTATGCATCGCGCCACATAAAACTCGTCGTCCGCTGGTGTGCATGATAGTTACCTTCCAGGTAATGTGAAACAGGAAAATGAAACAACGTTTTACTTTGTACATATGTAGCTTGAATTTGATGAACCAGAATGCCCCTAAGTTCTATACTTCTTTTGTTACGTAAGAAAAGTGGCGCAAAATTGGATAGCAAAAATTAAAGGTTCAGACCTTTCAGTTTGAAAACTCTCTACACTGCTCAAGATTTTTTTTCGCTTTTTGCTGTTTCATCAGTTTCAAGCTACATATGTATAAAATAAAACGCCGTTTCATTTTGCTGTTTCAGATTAACTGGTAGATAAATATCATGCACACCAATGGACGACGAATTTTGCGCGGCGTGATGGTCGATCATGCGTAACTACTATATTTATGGTTAAAAATTAATAAAAAAAACCTACAGCTTCTTCAAAGATGCATCAAAACATGGTCCAAATTTCAGATGATTCGAATCGTTGCCTTCTTAAAAAAAGTCCCAAATTTTTAGCCCCAGGAATAAGATTCTACCGATCAGTAGTTCTTTTTGAATATCTCGAAAAATTCATCACCTTCATCATTTGTTTTGTTTTCAACTTTCGTGATGTATTTGTAGAAACAGTAGATGAGAGAACCTCCCATGTTAACGCATGCATGAGCGCGTAGGGTATACTCAGAATTCATTATATAGTAGCAGGGTTCGCGAATATCTTGGAAATTAGGGCCGAGCGGCGGTTGGGTGGTTGACTACTGCTAGGAAAAATATTTAAGGGGTAATTCTAGATACCAGACTAAGACGATAATCAAGAATAACAATATTGCGGTTTCGGCTTCGTTTGTTAGTTAGAAGAGTTTAAAGATATGCCTAAAAGCAGACAACCCGCGCAGGGCGGCGTACGCGGGACAAGCCAGGCGCGGAGGTTCGGACATGGATAATCACACGGGGTCACACATCTCGGAGTAGCTACGACGAAATTTACGACATTCGACATGACGTTACACGATTCTACGGTAGTGTATCCAAAATTAAAGGGTATCGCTGAATTACACCAGACCTGCCCACTCGCTAAAATCCACAAGGGCAAATCAAAACACACCCTATGCCGTATCTAAATTTAACAAAATCGGGGAGGTGTACCCTTTTAAGCACAATTGCCGAGAAATGATTTAACCCGGCGTTGGTAACGTGGGGAAATGTAACAAGAGTAGTAAAGTGGGGTCCCACAGACCCTGCAATTAATTTAGTGTTTTATAGAAATTCATATCTTTAATTAATTTTTTATTACCCAAGAATATTTAACTAATTAGTTTAATTAAACATCTTTAATTTTGAACAAAAATATACTTCCTACATAGCTTATACAATGAGTAAACTAAATAACACTGTCACGCGTTGTTAAGAAGTTATACTCACTTTAAAATCTGCGGTCCGTGAGACCCCACCTGACCAACGCCGGGTTAACACCGTAGAACACAATGACTCTTATTCTTAAATTAAATTTTTAAAGTACAACAACTCATGACGCACCTCATTCGAGTTTGTAATATGTATATTTGTGCATGTAGAGATATAGTGACGTCACAAAAGCAACTGGGACAAAGTCATGTGAGACCTTTGAGTCCGGAGTCCAAGGAGTTGCTTAACATCCTTTTTGCATATTAGTACATCCAGAAACTAGAGTGTCTTTAGTAACCTCTAAGTAACCGTGAATACATTTGGTTGTTTGTACACTCGGGACTGTACACTTGAAGGGTTTCGGTTCGCCACTATACATATCTCTACAAAGCACAGAGGTAGGACTGTCACACAAGTGTTCAAGTAGACACGAGCAGTGTTTACAGGTAGTTCCTCGGTGACTGTAGTTGAAAATATTGGAACTCCAAGCAGACTTCTGTATTTGTTCGTATGTTAAGTGAAGTAGAATTAAAATATTGCAGCAAAGCAATAATTTATACAATCTAAAAGGATAAAAAAATCTATTCATACGAGAATATCGAACGGATTCGGAAGGTTATCGAGTAGCAACATATCAAGTTTGTTCTCATCATTTAATGAAGAGAATTCTTCTTTCTCCTCCAGTCGCATGCTAAGAAGGTCGATTATAAAAGTCGTTGTACAGCTAGCCCCTCGCATCCAACACTTCCTTACTTAAATTAATATAACAAAGGTTCACGTGTTCATCCAGCGAAGCAGTGAAATCTTTCGCTAATCGAAACTGTTGACAACAATATATGTTAGAAATATTTTGGAACAACCGCTCCATTCTGAAGTTCTGGACTAAGTTCCGTGTGGTTCGTTAGAGTCCTCTTACCAGAAGGCACTCTCGCCTTACCCACTCCGTGGCCAGATCCTTAAGAGGGAACCACTGTGATGGTCGGAAAAGTAAGCCATTTTTAAGAAGTTTTTTCAGAAATAATTTACAGTTTTCATAGAAAATTTCTATTACCTACCTATAGTACGCTGTCTTAAGAGACTATACAAAAAAATAAATAGAAAAACATCCATAAATTTAAATATATTAATTCATCTTCTAGACCAGCGATGCCCCGATGGGCGGCCCGAGATAAACGAACATTCATCGCGTTTTCCAAAGCTCGCATGGAAGGGGGTGCTCGAAACCAATGACGTTGCGGGCATGTCACGGATGGGAAAAACTCTAGTAGTGTGCGTGTAGGCTCGTACCCATAGGCTTTTTTACAACTGGGGCTCTTGGAGCCCTAGTGTTCTACATTTTAGGAATTGGGAAAATAAACAGGAATTGACTAATGATTAAACAATAATATTATATAATTAATTGGACGGAATAGACTTGAACAGTCCCATTTACACATCTGATTAACAAACAGTTTCTTATTAAACGATTTTTATTCAACTTCAATCCTCTGTTTGTTTGTATGTATGTTTGTTTAGTTCAAATCTAGAAACTTAATTTTAACCCACTTCCAAATATCCAATAGACTTGAAACTTTGCAGGCATACGTATTTTGGATGACAATACAAAATTATGAAGAAAAAGAAACCGCTCCAGGGGTTTAAAAAATTACCCAGTCATCAAAAAATATAACCCTTAATCACAAATCCAAACGACTTGAAATCAGCCTATAACCACAAATCAAATCAATTTAATCGACATGAAATCAGCATGTAACCACAAATCAAAACTAGACAATAAAAAGTAAATAAAGAAAATAATTATTTTTCAGTATGTAATCTTACTTATAAGATATAAAACAAAGTTTAAGTTAAACTGTTAAACGATTTTATTTAAAATGCACTAAAAACTAAAAAATAATTCTTTTCTTTATTTACTTTCTATTGCCTAGTTTTGATTTGTGGTTACATGCTGATTTCATGTCGATTAAATTGATTTGATTTGTGGTTATAGGCTGATTTCAAGTCGTTTGGATTTGTGATTAAGGGTTATATTTTTTGATGACTGGGTAATTTTTTAAACCCCTGGAGCGGTTTCTTTTTCTTCATAATTTTGTATTGTCATCCAAAATACGTATGCCTGCAAAGTTTCAAGTCTATTGGATATTTGGAAGTGGGTTAAAATTAAGTTTCTAGATTTGAACTAAACAAACATACATACAAACAAACAGAGGATTGAAGTTGAATAAAAATCGTTTAATAAGAAACTGTTTGTTAATCAGATGTGTAAATGGGACTGTTCAAGTCTATTCCGTCCAATTAATTATATAATATTATTGTTTAATCATTAGTCAATTCCTGTTTATTTTCCCAATTCCTAAAATGTAGAACACTAGGGCTCCAAGAGCCCCAGTTGTAAAAAAGCCTATGGGTACGAGCCTACACGCACACTACTAGAGTTTTTCCCATCCGTGACATGCCCGCAACGTCATTGGTTTCGAGCACCCCCTTCCATGCGAGCTTTGGAAAACGCGATGAATGTTCGTTTATCTCGGGCCGCCCATCGGGGCATCGCTGTTCTAGACCCTCCCACGCGAGCTGGTCGAATGTGTAACTATGGAACAGCAGGTCCGAAATCAAATTTCATTTTTTTTTATAAACAATATGAGTAGGAATGCGCGGATCGTCCCGAAGTTCGGGTTCCCGGCCCTCGGGACGGGTCGAAAAATTTCGGGCGGGATCGGGCGGGATCCCAATACTTTCGTATTGCTCGAGATCCCGACGTTTTCGGGACCCCGAGACTTGTTTCGGGCTACAAGCATGACCGTCATGAGCGGGCAATTTGATTTCATGTTGGCTGGGCAAAACTCGGTCGCAATCGACTCGAAAGCCAGCTATTAAGAGGGGACCGAGGTGGAAAGAATTATGTATATCACTTATATCAATAACAACGACATTGAGCATCTTGGATAGTAGCGACGACGGCAACTGGAAATTGTAAGTTGTAATGGGTTCATGCCAAAGTGTCAATTCGATATTATCGATTTAGTTTTATAGTAAGTATTCAACGAGTATGTTTTTATGCAGGTATGATGCAGAGAATGTAAATCCAGTTAATTTGTAAAAGCATCGAACGTGAAGTTAGTTTCATCAATTGAGTATAGAAATTATGTGTAGAGACTTTAGTGATGGATGGTATTAATTGAGAGAAATGGAAAAGGTTTAAGAATCACGCAGAAATGGTAAACATGAAGTTTAAATTCGATATTTCTCAAAATGTCGAAGACTGGGAACTCGTAATAAATCTAGACTTTACTTGTCCTTTCCTGTTGGTATCACTGGCCTATTTCAAGGAAATATTTTTAATATCGTTCAGCTTTTTAAATTCCATCTAGTACGATGAAGAAGTAATAGTTTCACACATGACTTTCTCAGAAAGTTGTACGTTCGCAATTGTCTGTAAAAAATCGAGAGCTAGAGGTGCGGCAAGATGCGTTCAAGGACCACATGCAGATCGAAATCTCTTGACCAGATTATAACTCGAATTAATTTCTTTGCGATGTTAAGGTAACAGGGAACATTTTAAAAACAGTTTCATTTTATGAAAGAGCAAGCATGAACAGCGATTGGAGCCAACTCATTCGTCACAAGAAACCACCGAAGAAGCTTGTGATGAAAATGCAATTGCCAGTAAAAACTTTAACGGGACCAACAAATTGTTTACTGGAAATGTTTCGAGAACGAGGATCAGGTTTATCATCACACAATAAGTGCCACGTTGCTGTACGGTTTGCGCAAGGCTTTGGCGGAGAAAGGCTTTCCTGTGCAGGGTCATCAGTTAATCTTATATTTCACTACAACCATGCGCTAATGCTTCCACCTTCTATGAGCTGATGATGAAAGTATACGATCCTTTAAGGTGGAATTTCCTAGCCCCGATCGGCGGCGGCGGCCGAACACCTACACCGCTCCAATGGAAAAGCATGCATCCGTTTTTCTAGCCGCATTTTCGACCGCTGTGTCTGCGCGTCTGCTTCAGCAGCAAACTACAGTAATTCGTCGTTATTGTCCCGTCTTTACCATGCGTAATAGTCCCGCTCACTATCCCCACCATTTCTTGGAATCCTTCAGTCGAGAGTGAGAGAATCCGAGAACGTGCGAGAGAAAACATAAGAGTCGACACGAAGTTGTCGTCGGCTACGAAAGAGAGAAAGCATAATACTTTGTCTCGTTCCGTCTTTCAGCTCGAGCTCGAGCTCGACCCGCGTGCGGGACTATAATGCATCGGCGCTTTTCGTATTTATAATACATATTGTAATTTATATCGCGACAGCCGAGTGTGACAAATATTCGCGTAACGTAGAATCCTCTATAGTATTGAATCCTGAAATTTTTAATTCTGTAACGTACATATTAAATATTCTCGATGAAAAGAAGAGCAACCACGGCGTCCGCCGACTACATACTTTTGAATTACATACTCTGATTACATGTGTATATATGCGCGTCCCTTATCCCCCTCCCATTCTTTCTTACTCGTATTTAACACATATTTACAATAATAATTCTTTACTTAACAGTATTTACAATGCACCAATCTATGATGCTGATATGTACATCCATGTGACATTTATCATGCCCTCATCGTTGGACCTAGAACAAAACGATAAAATGTTCAAAAGCATCTCAGACCGTCATACGGACCTAGAACAAAATGATAAAATGTTTAAAAGCGTCTCAGACCGTCATACGGTCTCAGGTGTTTTTGAACTTTTCATCGTTTTGTTCTAGGTCCAACGATGAGGGCATGATAAATGTCACATGGATGTACGTATCATTATCATAGATTGGTGCATTGTAAATACTGTTAAATAAAGAATTATTATTGTAAATATGTGTTAAATACGAGTAAGAAAGAATGGGACGGGGATAAGGGACGCGCATGTATACACATGTAATCAGAGTATGTAATTCAAAAGTATGTATGTAGTCGGCGAACGCCGTGGTTGCTCTTCTTTTCACCGAGAATATTTAATATGTACGTTACAGAATTTAAAATTTTAGGATTCAATACTATAGAGGATTCTACGTTCCGCGAATATTTGTCACTCTCGGCTGTCGCGATATGAATTACAATATGTATTATAAATACGAAAAGCGCCGATACATTATAATCCCGCACGCGGGTCGAGCTCGAGCTGAAAGACGGAGCGAGACAAAGTATCATGCTTTCATTCTTTCGTAGCCGACGGCAACTTCGTGCCAACTGTTTCGTTCTCTCTCGCTCGGCTCTTCGGTTTTCTCACTCGCGGCATCGGCCGCACGAAATAGTGTCCGCATCGCGTTATTGTCCCGCCGCCAGCCCCATTCGTCGGGACTATTACGACGAATTACTGTACTTAAGCTACTTGAGACGCAAGACAATGCGATGAGTGTCTGTTTTCCGCTACGATGACGGAATCTCCTAGCCTGGCGGCTAGCTGCGGTGAGCAACACTCGACTCCTCCAATACTTATAAGTATTTTATTAAAATTTTCCGCTATTGCAAGAAATTTTAATTTTTATTGAAATGATTATTTTATTTAAATTCGTAGGTACTGATGTTGGGAACAATATTACGCCCAATCCAATGAACTGCAATCCTTTTAATATCGCAACTATTATTTATAGATTACTTACTTACAATTAGACAGGAGATCATCATGAATAGCATTTTAGAATTTAATGTAAAGAATCAGATAGGTATAATAGAATTTTAATAAATAGGATACGATGGGAATTTAAGACTGAAAAAATGCCCCATTTTAGTCAGCCCTGATGTACAGCTTCAAATGTACAGCTTGTCCCACTAACTTCATTACAAAGCCTTCGTCAAGAATAGTCATATTAAGGGGGCCGTCTCGGCGGGCCTTGAAGTGGGTGCGTACGCTCACACAAGCTAGGAAAAGCGTGTATGTATACGCGTGTAGTAAACAAATCGTAAATGACTGTAAAGGGCAGGGCCACTGACTGTATCAGTGGTCACAAGTGTCAACAATCGCACTTTTCCTCGCGGATCGTACGATCACGCGAGTCGATCGACACCGCCGTAACTTTCCTAAGAAAGTGACGAGGGAAATTATAAATTTGATCAATCCGGCGTCGCACCGCACTGTAAAGTGGAGGGCCACTGACTGTGTCAGTGGTCACAAGTGTCAGCAATCGCACTTTTCCTCGCGGATCGTACGATCACGCGAGTCGATCGACACCGCTGTAACTTTCCCAAGAAAGTAAAAAAGGAAATAATAAATTTAATTCACCCTTACATTTTTTCAGACACATTTCTAAGTTCACAGGAGCAGACAGACGGAAGACAGATGCAAGGTAGAAAAAAAGATACAGATGCGGAGTATGGGACAGTAATGCCAGGGCAAATGGAATGTTAAATGCAATAATAAGTACCATATTTCAGGTAATGTTTCACACCTTATAAATCTACAATTAGGTATTAATATATGCAAAATAATTAACAATTAAGTATTAATACTGTGTTACAGATCCACACTGCATACAGGTCGGATGCAATAAGAGGACTACAGTGGTCCCCGGTTTATCGAGAAAGATTCGGGACCGGGGTATTCTCCATAAACCGGGGTAGGGGAAGTTTGCGCCTAATAAACTGACCCTTGTCAGGACCCTCGCCCGAAACGTTTGACAAGGAGACTGAACGACGCAAACCGAGAGTGAGTGAAATAGCGCACCAGCGGGAGACCCTCAGTCGATAGCGAATTGAGATTCAGTATTGAATATGAAAATTTTCATATTACTGATTACACTTTGATGGGAGTACTACTGATGGATTGGTGAGTTTATGTGGATGAAAATGAGTCCAAACACGAATCAATTCGGTCCATTTTTTATTATGAAAACGCGATTAGATTCCAGTTCCCCGGTTTAAGGGAAAAGCCGAAGTCGTTGATATTCTCCATTTAAATTCTCTTCTGCATTATTACATAGTGTGTAATGGAAAGGAGACACCTTCCAGTGTGTGAATTACAACATTTAGTGAACGTAGTGACGTTCACTAAAAATGGACCGAATTTCTCCGTATTTGAACTCATTTTCATTGGGAAATCCTAAAAAATCCATTGGTGATACTTTCATGAACATTTATCAGAAACACGAACATTTTATTTTTCTCTACTGGGTATTTTACCTGGCCCAACGGTTTTCTTGCTCTCGGCAGTCAACGGGAGGTCTACCCGGGACCGAAGAACCTCGTTCGCACCGAGGAAGCAAAACCGTGGGGTGGGTAGGTCTTTCCCGATGATCCGGAGAAAAAAGCCTGTCAATAACCCGGGGACCACTGTACCTACTTAGCAGTCTTACAAGGGGATCTTCAGGACTGGCTTCGGAAATTGTTTATACTGCCTCCCATCCAAATTCGAGAAAATCGACTTTGAAAAAATGCCCAGATCACTTATATAGATTTGATAGGAAGCAATTACGAATGAATAGCGTGGGCACTGGCCAGTGCGTAGCGCTCCCGACTAGTAAGCATGAGGTCGCCAGGTCACGCCCCCCCCCCCCCACCCGCGGGAAAAAAATTATTATAAATATTCTTATCTAAAAATTACTATGTTCAATAAAAAGTACGATTTTTCAAGCAAGAGATAATGCAATGCTTTTATCCCCGGGATGTGTGGATGATTCCCTGATAACCATCTGTCTCCAGTCTGACATCAGATAGGTAGCAGGGTCTGGCTCTGGCATGAAAGCGCAGAGTCTGACGTCAGAACCGTAGCAGACGGCAGAATCTGCTGCAAATCTGTTGCCGATCTGACATCAGGCACTGACATCAGGCTCTACACCTCAGAACGCAGCCAAATGCGGACACAGACGACTACGGTTCTGATGTCAGATTCTGCTCCCAGATTTGGCTATCAGGGTTATAGATAAAAAAGAAAGTGTCATATTTTTCGAAGAATTATATCAGCGCTGTCCAGCGTAGGGGCCCCTCACGCGCCTGCTTCCCCTTCCAACCTTTCTTTCGAGCAGTGTGACTTTTTGTCACGGAAACCTCGCGACGCTAAAAAGGAGACCGTGACAGTTCCGTAGACAAGGAAACTCAGACGCCACGCGCGATGCCGACCAACGGTCGATGTTCATGTACCAAACATAACCGTAAAGGCCAGTCCAGGCTGACAGACATTGTTTGCAGACGTTCCACATACATTGTAAGCCGACACCTAGACCTTTAAAAATAATGCTTTAATTGACAATGAATCTATTAGCTCTATGCGTCTACAGATAGCAGTCACAGCAAATAGTATGACAACCATTCTCGCTGTGTTGAATGCGCGAGTCGCAAAACAAAAGACAACAATTTTATTCACGCGGGAAGCGATCGGATTAGTTATTTTGACTCGGCGGCGACTACGCGCCATGGTGACGGCGGACGGTGCTGGGAGACAGGTTTTGTCTCTCAAGAGCCAAGTTGGACGGCGCTGAATTATATTATTCAGAAATTTCATTACGATCGGCGTGTTACACTTCGATGATGTCCCTTATTCACATTCTATGCTTTGAAATTGCACATTGATTATACAAGATATTATATCTCCCTACGTATAAATAAAAAGATATTGATACGCAAATTAGTATTGTTTCATCGACATTTTTCCTAACTTCACTCCCGAACCTCTCTACCCTTCATTACTGTTATCCTCTTTTACGTTCAGCGAGGCTCTGCCGCTAGACGCAGCTCTCGTGCCGCATCCTTCAAGACTTCTCGATAGAAAGAGAGAACTCTGTGCCAACAGCGCGACAGAGACAAAGAGAACAGAAGATTTTGCAATTATACGCCAAAAATAAGTAAACATAAATATTGCACAGAATGAGAGAAGATAATAAGAATTAGTATTGTTTCATAAATTATTGAAATAAATTATCAAATTAATCAGTTTATTCGACGGGAATTCATCCGTCGGCCACAAATAATTTTCTTAATCAAAGGCCTTCATTCTTGAGGTCCCCGAAGCTCGAGCCGAACGACATTGCATCGCTCACCCGTCTATCCTGTCGCCTGGAGTTGCTCGGCGATGTATCATCGATTATGCAGAAACAGAATTTCTTTATTTTTCATCGTATCAATATCAAAGTGATTCTGCCGATTAAATTGACAGGAAATAATTTAAATTGGACTACTTTGAATGAAACGGGCTTTCAATTCTGCAAATAAATTTTATCTGTAATATCGTTAATAATGACAGTTCAAGTTGTGTCAGGTTTGGTATCTTTCCATCTTTCCTTCTTACACTCCCGGACCTCTCTATCTTTCATTATTGCTACGTTCAGCGAGGCTCTGACGCTAGACGCAGCTCTCGTGCGGTATTCGGTATCTGCGATGCCAGATTGAGGACGGGTTCCCTCGAGAATTTCCCCCACCACGCATGCACACTACGCCGGAGCTGCGTGTCCGTGAGCTCGGCGCTTCGGACAACGTCGGGAAGACGAGAGAGAAAACGAATGTGTGTCTTTCTCTCTCGCTCTTGAAACGCTGTGATCCGAGGTGGGGTGCAAGCGACACGCGGCCGTGCGCGATCTTCTTGAGTGCCTCGAGATACACTTTTCACTTTCTGACATATGTATAATACTCCTGTAACGAAAAAAAATTTGGAAAAAGTTTTGTTACGGAAATCACGTTTTAAGACCTCCTGATCACGTTTTGACTATTTAGAAAAGAGCTTTTTTTTAAATATCTCGTATATTTGTTAACACGATTACGTTTAAACGGCAAAATGGAGTTCAATGAAACTTTATATTTAAATTTTATATTCTTGTCTTAAGATCCGATTAGATCACGAAAAATGATAATTACCCGTTATGGTTCTTCGATTTTGCAGATATACGAACAAAATTCTACATAAAAAAAAGTTAAATAAAGTTTTTCCGTAACTTCCTTAACAAAGAAAAATGTACATTCATAATTTCTTGTTTTCATTTTAAATTTCCGTACTTTTTATTTGAGCTATTTCTATTTTTCAAACCTTAAAATGAATTTTTTTATTAAAAGATGAATACTTTGATACTGTACATTGATGAACTTTGTTAAAATTAGAATCCACTCTTGGCCAGTACCATGCACGCTATAGCAGCCTTCGATAAAAAGTATTTTTTCAGGGTATGATCTAAAATCTAAAATCTAAACTCTAAACGTAATCACATTTGTCGCTAGATTTTTCGATAATTATATCAAGTTGCGACAAAGAATCACGCACTATTTACAAATTAATTAAGCGCAGCGTGCACGTTACCGCTCGATGGAAACTACGGGAAAGTGGTGGTCTCTTCCATCGGGAGGGAAATGTAAACAATTGGTTATGCAAAGCTAACATCGCGATACATGTTGTACACTAAAATGTACAAAATCATTACAAAAATAGAAAAGAAAGGCAGCACGTAAATATATCAATTGGGTTCGATATATTGACGAGATATAAGACTGAAATAATGCTACAATTGTTTACATTTCCAATGGATAGAAAGCAAGCAGAGGAATTTACTATAATACATGCGACAGAATTTCGAGATAATTGTTACATATAAAATGAATATAATTAAGAATATACATTTATTTGTACAATTATCTCGAAGTTCTCTCTATAAATCATATGTACAGCGCGCAAGCGAATTTATTGCAAGGATAGAACAAGAATTGCGTGAGGTAAATCGAACAACTATTTACATATTCGCAATGTCCAAAAATCGAATGAAGTAGAAAATGGATGAAATTGATAATATTCTGGACATCACGAATTTGCATTACCCGACGTAGAGGGAAAATTCGCGAGGCCATCAACGGCATGTAAACGTAAACTACTCTTTTGCTTCTTCGCAAAAGTTGCATATAAATTCTCAGATGACATGAGAGATAGATGTTTGTCATCTACCTCCACGGTCTGAGTTGTTTCCCCGTGCGCCTTTAATGCCGATTTCGTTACGCAAATGGCATTGACGATGGTCGAACAAAGTCGGTTTCGTTTCTTGTTCTTTATGTCGGGAAGCACGGAAAACACTCTTTCAGCATCGGCGTTTGAATTTGGAAGACTTCTAATGGAATTTAATAATTCCTACAAACATGGATATTTAAATGAGCCTTGATCGTTGCGCGTTAACAACACCGTTTTCCAAGCATCATCAAAAGCTAATGTACAAAGCATCTGCTTGTCTGCATTTGCAAAATTTAGGTGCAAAGTCGACCATTCTTTTTCCAAACCGTCTTCGTCGAAACCGCCCAATTTCTGAGCAATAAAGAGAACACTTTTGAAGGAAGTGTCTCTGTCATTATCTACTAATGCCTTATGAGGCTCAAAAACACATAACTTGCTCAGAAATTCGTCATCGATTGGCAATCGATTAAACTTATCCCTAAGGTTTGACACGTACCATCTGAATGGGCATAGAATAAGTAACTTATACAGAGTTTTTTGTCAAAATCAGGCTATACGTTTTGGGGGAATTGCAGTTTCTATGAATTTTCTCGACCCACAAAAACTAGAAAAACACGTAAAACATATATTACAAACTAATTAAAGTGTATATATTAGGTATTTGTAGTAGGTATATATAGCTTGATCTTTTTCCGATGTTTTGGCATAAGTTACATTTTGATATCTGTTTTTGGTAAAAAGTTATGACCGCTGATGTATTTCATGAAATTCGCACTTTGACCCCCCTCCCCCTCCTCTCGCTCCTGGAGCACTGCAGAAAAACTAACAACTGGAATCGATGTCCCACTTTTGGACCTATTACTGTGCATGACTTGAAAAAAATCCATCTCCTGTAATTTCGGTCAATTTTGAATAGGGTCATGGCCGTCTCTAGTACAGGCCGGAACCTACGATGTTGCAACACAGCATTTCGAACAACCATCAGTCTGATGACTATGTTCAGGCCTGTAGCAGAGACGGGCGTGCCGTGGTCCGATCAAAACGCGCGAAAGGCTTCATAAAAATTCAAATAGGACTGATGACAGCGTTGTTCACTATGTTCCGGCCGTGATAGGATGCAATTTACAGCAAATAGGAGAAAGTCCTACAGTACCCACCAAAGCTAGATCTCGCTTCTAATGTTAGTTAACTGCACTATCGATGGAGAAATAAATAAATACTATAGTCCTGAGTAACGTATTCCGGTGACGTTCTTTTTTCTTCAGTAGGTATTACCAGGGTTTTAAGACGTTTAACGTTTACGCTGGTTTTCCGTAAGACAAAAGTTACAGTATTGTCTCTGTATGTGCTCGGTTTGGTGTACACGATACGTGCTTGTCTGTTTGTTTGTGCTGTTTGCAAGAGGTGCAAAATGATATTTTCATTACTGGTATTGTTGAAAATAAACTTTAAAATTAAATATTACAAGTTGTACTATAAGTGGATTAAACTACGAATAAAAATTCAAAGTAAGGTTATCAATAATCTCAAATAAATGTATTATAATAAAGGGTGTAATTTGAAAAGTTCGCCTAGGCCGCAAAAAAGACTCGTGCCATGCCTGGCTATCTGACCGTCGCGCGCATCCGTCGAGCAGTCACGATTTCATCTGAGTACTCGCACCCGTCGCGCACGCAAAGCGTTCCATCTCGCTCCCCCCTTCGGCCAGAAAGAAGCGAGAAACGAACACTCGGAATTAGGGATCTGCTCACGATAGGAGCTCAACGCCGGTCCCGACCATCGAGCACATACGGAGACAATACTGTACTACTAAGGTCGTGTTCAGATTTATTGGCCGGTGAGTTTCGCGAGGGGTACATATTCTCCCACCACACCGCTTGTCGGCCTCGGTGCTCCTTTTCTCGCTCTCTCTCTCTCTCTCTCTCTCGGGCTACGCCGACTCGTCGCGCGGTGGGAATTGGTGTCCGTGAGGTACGTACACAAGCAGTGAAGCATCCCCACCACTTTGAGTACATTGACGCAGGGAATCAGTGTTGCCAAATTTTTGACAAGAGTTGTCGCCAACCGAGTTGTCTAAAGTCGCCCAAAATCTCCGGAAGTTGCGACAGTGCTGCCAATCCCAGTGAGAAAATATTGAAGGTGTTTTTAACGCGGGAACTTTAAAACTAAGTACCTTTGTCAGTATAATACATTTAATACGTACACATATCTAATAAAGATAACGTTATAATTTTATATGTATGAATATTCTATATGTATAAAATAAGTAATAACCGTAAACGGAATGTCAGAATGCCTTGCGAATGGGATCTGATGGCACCACGAGATTCTTTAGCAATTTGGAGGAAGAAAATGCATACACCGATCACAAATTCGGCTACCAACATAAAATGTTAAAACATACAATTTACCAACATAATAAATATTCATCACCAAACCCAGATAAACGTGTATTGAAATATTAAATTGCACTGAATTTCTTCTAAATAGTACCAGAATTTGAAATCGCCCAATTGCAACTTTCGATTTCTTCAAAATCGCCCAATTTGCGACCTGCGATTTCTTCAAAATAGCCGTCGCAATTTTGTTTCAAAAGTAGCCCAAGTGGCGATAAATCGCCCAATCTGGCAACACTGCAGGGGATCGGCGAGCTCCCAGCTACCGCTGATGGAAGGGGAAACACCTACAGGAGCGGTGGATATGTGTGCTTGACTGACGCACGCGGGCACAGTTCACGTACACATAACCACCGCTCCTGTAGGTGTTCCCCCTGCATCAGTGGTAGCTGGAGTCCGACGATTCCTGGTTATTTAGGAGCTCGGCGACTATCTCCACAATTTGAGAGAGGACAAAAGAGTCACACGTAGTTGCTGTCGGCTACGAAAGAGAGAAAGCATGATAATTTGTCTCGCTTCGTCGTTCACGTGCATCGTACGCTCAAGAGTTGGGCAAAAGTTTATCTAAATGAAAATTTCAAATAACGAACAAAAGATAAATAATTTTTTTCGTTATTCGAGGCTCGAATAATCGAAGTTATCTTAATTCGAAGAGCAACGAATAAAGATGTTTTTTTTATTGGATGAGAATTTATTCGACGAATAAAGATAACTTTTTTATTCGAAGGTTTTATTCGAATAAATACGTGGAATAAAGTTTTCACCCGAAGCATTTTTCTTTTCGAAGCCTGCGAATAAAGCCACGAATAACTTTCGTCAGCGTCGAGCGTGTTTATTCGAGCCTCCGAAGGTCGAGCTCGGCCGAGTGGCGTGCGCCGAACACAAAGGATCGGCGGCGGCGACTTGGGGTCATGGTGACTCACCAAGTTTCGACGCTGACGAAAATTATTCGTGAAGTATTTATATGAATTATTACGGGATTTATACGAATAATGCCCAACTCTGGCTGTGAGCGTCAGGGATTGGCGGGCTTCACCTACCGCTGATGGATGAATATCGTGTGCATGAACTGTGCTTGCGTGCGTCAATCACGCACATGTAACCACCGCTCCTGTGGGTGTTTCCCCCTCCATCAGCGGTAGCTGGAGCCCGCCGATCCCTGGTCGGCGTAGAAATATATACATTGGTCAGAACCACGGTGAAATAGACAGGTGTTCCGACTCTATACCTTTTTACCCGAGCGATTTTGTGTGCCGATTTCTGTTTAGTTTCCCTGACCGTCGCGAGAGGCGTGGCGACCTACAAGGCATATACATATGTATTAATGAGACTGTAGTAGTAGAGACTTTAGTGGTATTACTGGGCTTGCCAGAAACAACAGGCCACGCATGCGCGTGATGATCCCATCCACACCAGGCCTGTATATATATGTAAATGCCTTTACGACATCAACGAAATCTGCCGGCCGCCAGAAGAACTAGGACCAAAAAGTCACACATTCTGAACACGAGTCGGAACACCTGTCTATTTCACCGTGGTCAGAACATTGATTTTTCCTCGATAGCTTCATCTCGTATTGGTCTACGCATAGCTTCGTAACGCACACAACTATTGCGCTAAGAATAAATAACAGCCACACGGCTTCATTCAGGCGGAGTCGAGTAGCGTTCCTGTTACCCCACCATATCCTTCGGGGGCCCTGCAACTTCAACTGCCAATCCACGATCGTCAGGTGGTGGTGGCTGATTTCTCCTCGCGCGCTGCTCGCGAAACCGAACTCACCGGCCAATAAATCTGAATTCTAGTATCGTTATGTACTTTTACACGTTTCGCCCCCCCCCCCCCCAAAAAAAAGGCTCCTGGATCCGCTACTGATTCCTACTGTTATTCCTACAATAGTATACCGCGTACGGCCCTGGGCGCTGGGGCATCAAAGCTGTCACTACTCGAGTGTTTAATTTAAGACCTCACTATATCTTTGCGGGTACTATACCAACCAGACGAACGGGGCTGGCGACGGGCTCACAGCCAGGGTGGCCACCTCTCCGGTTGTGGCCCGGAGACTGCAGGGCTGTTTCAATTCACGCATTATGCGTAGGGATGGAGTGCAAAATCACTAACAGTGATTTATCACAGTGATCGCAGACTCACGATCACGGTCGTGATTGAAGTTAAATCACGATCGTGATTGTGATTTTTTTTAACTTGAGTGAATTGTTTACTGTGATCGTAATTCTTGATCTTGATTGAATTATTTTTTATAAAATACTTCAATATAGCTTGTGTTACAGTCAAAGCGTGCTAATTTAGCGAATATATAGAATATACATTCATAAATAGTTCATGTATGCACGCACTGATTTAATTGGCTAAAGTATTCACATATACATTACACTTTTTAACTAAAGTGAAGAAATATTCGTTAATTTAAATAGATCAAGAACGATTACATTGATTCAAAATATACAACTGAGATTCTATAAGAACAGTGAGGACTTGAGAATGTTTCGAGAGAAAGTAGAAATTGTGGTTATGTGGCGCGTGCAAAGATCAGTTATGCTCTCCATCAATCAGAAACGATCACAAAAATCGCGAATCACTGTTCTGCTTACACCAATCAGAAGCGATCACGGATCACTGTTCTGTCTGCACCAATCAGAAGCGATCACGAAACTCACGGATCACTGTGAAAAATCACCGTGATTGGGAACGAACGTGATCGGATCACTCGTGATTCACAAATCACGGTTCTAGCGTAGTCGCTGCGCGCATTCATAGCGTTCCGTTTCCAACAGCGCATGAATGAAACGGAACGGTTTTCGATGCGTTTGATGCTCGTGAGGTTGCGCGGGAATGTTCAAACTTACTTACAATTAGCTACGTAGTTGAATGGATTACGTTAAATTTAATTCGAGACTTTTGGACGGTGGTCGAAGCACGCTTCCTAACTACATCGGTTACTTCGTCCTAAGGATCGGAGACCGACTCCTACCGAAATTTGAAGGCTTTATTGTTTCCTGGATTTTCTCAACCCGAGTTTTTCTATTCTTCTTGAATAGCGGCAATTATTGAAAGCAAAGACCATATTTTATGAGTTTTACAGGACGAACTGCTGCTTACCCAGCGTAATTTGGTAAGCAGATGTGTAAAGGAAAAATAAAGTTATTTATTATCCGCGCCCGGGGTAAATTGAAGATTTTGAAGGCTATTGAATACAATCGCAGGTTCTCATACGTCTTCTAGATTAGAGTATAGCTGTAACGTTAGCATTATAAGAACACGTTCGAAAAACTTAGTAGTAATAGCCTTTAAGAAATAACAATGCGCGCCACGTATTTGCTTCCTTCCTCATCTTCTAATCGATCCTGCATAAAACTTTCTAGATGTGATGTTCGTTTCGAAATTGGGTCCGTTGCGTTGGTTGCGTTTCATGCAACGAGTGCAAAGACGGCATAACTTGATTCGTAGAATTCCCTAGAATTCTCCAACTTCTAGCTCATGATGCGTGCAGCAACTACAGAAAATCAAAGCATGGGCAGCCAATCATAGACATATATAGACGGAGCATGTGCGGAGGGGGGTTGCAGGGTTCGCGGTAAGGGGACTGTCATACAGGCAAATCGGGTAGCAGTGGTTATGCATCATTAGGCATGCCGAATGCTTCCGAAGCTAATCGACGTGTCTGTATGACAGGCTATATCTGAACCTCTGCCTTTTCCCCTACAAGCGTACCTCCCCCCCGCTCATAGTCGTAGCTCCGTCTATATACATACTTACTTCTGTGCGCATTCGGTTCGGCTAAAATTCAAAGTCAATTTTCTCGAAAACGAAGCGCGATATTAAAAAATTTCATTCTATATTTTCGTCTTACTTTAGCCCGTAGCAATCATCTGCTAAAAATGTTACCATCTGTAGTGAAACACCCTGTATATTCTTGTTTCTTGTTGCCTTATTTATAGGAATGTATAAGTGGGTATACATACTACAAGTACACATATATAGAATCAATTAAAAAAGGTCCCAATTATATTAAAAAAATGAATTAATGTATATTCGAAACGATCGTTACTTCTGTTCCAAGTAATATTTTTTGAAAATCTCGAAAATGTATTTAAATAGGAGAGAGTCCTGTAGTATCATCCACTCTCAGTTTTTGTACTATCATTTGGGCTGTTATTGGTAAAAATCAAATTTCATAAAAGTGATTTATAGTACAAATTGTGCTAAATAAAAGGGGACAAATCGTTTTCTTAAATTTTATCATAAAGATTAATAATTCGATGTAATAAAAAAGTTGTAATTTGCAGCGAACGCAAAATTGCCGTCCAGTACCGGCCAACTACTTAGTAGATTTTAGGATCTAAGTAATTAATAATGTTAGTAAAAACTAATGTAAAAAATAATGTTAGTAAATATTACAGGTAAAATGTTCGATATTTTCTTGATCTGTACAGTCCTCGTGAGTCCAACCTTTGCATTTGATGCACTGCACAAAATCTTCGTTGAATGATTCTTTATATATGATGCACTCGGTGACTTGTTCATCAAGCCAAGTTTAAGTTTAGTTTAGTCTAATTTTGGTTTATAGTAGTATTTTCAAAGCCGCATTCACATCCATTTTCCTTTTCTTCTGTTTACTTTCGGACATTTTTCTGCAAAAAAAAAACAAAGGAGAAAATCCTAAGGACTTTAATTATAAGAAACAATTAAAAAAATTTGACCGGTACTGCACGACTATAAGGTGGCAGGTAGGTACTGCACGACAAGCACATAAAACAAGTTTTATGTTTGATGCGTAATATACACACCAAAATGCAAAAACGGGGACATTTATGTATACCTAATAGTCTAAAAACAATGTACGTAATATGACGAAATTATTTAATTACCTGAAAAATAAGAAATCAGCTATGAAAAATATGTAACGCTTCCACTTAAATACACATACATATTTAGGGCTTACACGACTAACCAATTTTTACTAATAAAATAAATATAACTTTGTTTAAATACCACATTATAAATTTAATAAAATAAGTAGGTTTTCCACAAAAATTAAACTAGTGATGTATTCGATAAAAAATCACGCATAATCCACAAGCATTTAGCACGAATAACATACATTTTTATAAAAATAATCATACTTCTTTCACTTATATGATACAGCTTTGCAGTAAGTTTATAAAAGAGCACTTATGACTTTAAATCATATGTAACATTATGCTATTTGTATAATAAGAAATTTATTATTACTACAAGCAAGTTTGGTACTTATTTCCGCTATGTTAAACGATTCAAAAGTATATTGTATCAGGTGTATAAGGATAAAATGGAACAGTAAATTTGTCCATCTGAAATTACTCTGTTATTATTTGATGTTCTAACAACAGTGATAAAATGATATAATGGATCAACTGTCACATATATACATGCATATCATTATTTATAATACAAGAGAAACTGATGTACTATAAAAGCAACAAAATTGATGTCCTTTTGATAGTAGTTTATGGCCCTTCTTAACAGTTTTATGACCACGAGTAACTTATTCTTATGTCACTGAAATTTGAAATCATCTCAATGACAGATATCGTATTAAGAATAAAAAGCTGTAGCATTCTATTTAAATACATTACAGTGACCGTGAAATCCCCTGCTGCTCGTCAAACCTTTTCAAACCATTACTATGATATTCTGACCCGCTTCATACTATGAAATCTTTTCATACAAAATTTCTTAATATTTCAAACAATAGTAGATATATCAAATAAACATAGTTACTATTCCATTCTGTATACATATTTCACTTATTTTAAACATAAAATATCACTTAAAAGTATATGTACAGTTATTTTAAAAACGAATAGATTCTAGCATAATAAACAAAAGATCATTTCATTACAAAATAACTTCTAAGTACTACACGTTCGTATATTCGCACACGAGATAAATGTAAATTTTTTCGTTGGTCAAATACGCGTACATACATGAAGATAATCAGGTATTAAATCAAATGGTATATAGTATAGAATAAGTTCACCAAAAATTCTTACCATTTGGTTTATACTCTTCTATTACATGGTTCCAAAAATATTTGGCAATCTGAATGTATATTGCAACAATAATTATATCTAATAAATTAGCATCGCATTAACCATAAACAATACCTAGTAATCATACATAATGCACTTTAAGATTTCAGATATATCTTATAAAGTTCGTACATAAAAATAGAAGATTAAATGTAACGAAACATCACATTTTTATTTTGTATAAAAATTCAAAATAACTTCTACCTTTAGAATATAGTATTATAAAATGATATTTCACTTTACATATTTACAGCTTACATTCTGTAAAAAAAAGATTAAATATATCATATTTTTTTAATTGTACAAATCAAACATTCGCGTATTTCTAATGCTACTACGATACACTTATAAATTTGAATTTAATTCCTTGACATGAAACCAAAACATTTTAAGTGGCCGATTGCTTGTAGTTTTTTGTACTCATTAGTTTCTTTCCGCACATCGCACATATAGCTTTTTTATATGCACACGATTGACAGTAATGCGATCCAACTTGATGTACTTTCTGTCTGCATATTCTGCAAGTCTCAAAAGCAGCAGTGTACGGATTAAATCTTGCCTTTCCAGCTGAAAGTGCTTTATTTTCCCCAACTTTACGTCCTCCGCTTTCTACAGTATTTCTCGCGCCACTTTTCCATGGATCTGGAGTTATAACTTTTCCCAATTTCTTCTCGCACTTCTCGCAGACCATTTTGAATTACGCTCAAAATTGCAATCCTAAAACGAGGGGCAATACATGAGGATATATTATACAACTCTTATGAATAACTGTAACTGACTCTCTAATAAGTATTACAAATTGAGTATACTGTTAGAAAATAGAATATTTACATTTACAACTATACTTTAAGTAATATTACAACACTACACATAGAATCGAACACGTTGACAGAACTCGATGGAATTTAAAAAATGAATTTCTATCGCCAATAACAAGTAAAATGACACTGATTGAAAAACAAAAGACAGTAACTTACTTAACCTTACAAACACTGCACCTTTACCAAAAACAAAAATTGCATAGTTGTTTTTGCGTATACATATCGCTGATAGATGGCGTCCTTGCCACTTGTTTGTGGCGGCTGAAATTAAATGTTTAGGGCGGATTAAGGGTAAAGTAATAACGTTGCATTTTAATCGCGTTTGCTATCTGGATTTATTCATAAAACTTGTCTAGGAGAAGCAGCCAGAATATTAGAAGCAGAAGGATATTTTTAATTATACCCTGATAACCATCTGTCTCCAGTCTGACATCAGATTGGTAGCAGGGTCTGGCTCTGGCATGAGAGCGCAGAGTCTGACGTCAGAACCGTAGCAGACGGCAGAATCTGCTGCCGATCTGACATCAGGCTCTGTACCTCAGAACGCAGCCAAATGCGGACTAAATCCACAGACGACTACGGTTCTGATGTCAGATTCTGCTCCCCAGATTTGGCTATCAGGGTGAAAATTAAATATTAATCAACAATTAACTTGAATTGATAATTGACTGCAGCCCTCTGGTGATAGAATCTAGAGGCGTCACCAGACGTTACGTCAATAAAAACTATTGCACATACTTGCATGCAACGGATATGCGTATGTATGTATGTACAATGCATCCGTGCATCATGTATGTATAATATATCTACTTTTATTTAGCACAAAACTGCATCATTTGTGACATTAATCAATTTCATTTCATAATGAGAATTATTTAAGGAAAATTTTTAGTAATTGTGATTATCGGTGTCTTCACAGTCGATATTGTGACTTGATCAAAAATAGAAATATTACAGGCTGTGAAAACAAAATTAATTATGACAAAATCCCTAGTATAACTGACAAGTTGAAAAGTTTTTACCCTTAGGAAATTTAAAGGAGAAATTAGAGAATTTTGAAATTTAAGAAAAGTGTAAATAAAAATAAAAGTTGCAAAAAAAGAAAAAAAAACTGCTTGTAACGAATTTAAAAATTATTGTTGTATGGATTATTAAGGAAATTCACTTATGTTCTTGAATTCTTGTCATTACAATTAATTATCATATAAATACCAATTGTACACAATTGTCCTTATAAAAAAATTACACCTCGATCTTTGTAAATATATAAATTCTCAAGTAAATTTAATTTATTAATGCCTTTTAACAATTCTCTTTAAGTTTGTATATTCTGCTCGTATATAGTTATATAGTAAATCGTATATAAGTTGCTTTACCCTCGGGATTCGATTTATTTGATAAGAAATAAAAAAATCCATTTCGTTCGTTTAGGAACACAAAGTAAGTAAAACATAGATTTCCAAAAATGACACCACAAAATCGCCGTCATTTGAGAATAAATAGTTTTAGTCCGTGATTTTTACTTCTTGATATTCTTAAAAAATCATAAATTGCAGTCTGTTGCTTTTATTATAGGTATACCAATTTACCCGACAATATACATGCACAGGCTGTTTTAAAACAAAGTGGACATTTATTATCATTATTTAAACATACCCTCACCAGTGGCCTGATAACACGTAATATTGAGATATGTTCACCCAACACAGTTTTGACTCTATTCCCTTTTTAAGAATCAGGAACTTTTGGATAAAAACCGTTTCTACTTTAACCAACCTGACTTCACTTTATAGGAATTTCACGGTTACTGCGCGCATCTTTTGTTCATTTTTGTGTCTTTTACTAATTCATTAAACTACTTTGTGTTTTAAAATTATCGAGGAGCAAAATCAATCTAGAGCGTCGATTTAATAATAATTTAATAGCGTCGAATATGATCTTAATGGTGACCAAAAACTCTCCAAAAGACTCCATAGCAAATGTATCATACATTCCGCATATATTATCCTGCTTTATCTTATTTGATTCCCAAGAAAATTATAATTGAATCGATATCTCATTCGTAGGTATACACGTAAGATCAAGAAAGCATAACACAATCATTTATATATCTTCGTCTAATCCATAATATATCGTTGCATTTCTCATGAAAAAAAGAGTGTATAACTTATTATTAAGCCATTAACGCCATTGATATGATATCCAGGCCGCATTCACCATTCCAGTTTCTATTATCGCATCTTATTGAGAGTAAACATTTACCTCTGTATGACTAACGCCGGTATAAATTACACGAGATTAAAATCGCGAGAACCTATCGTGACGTTATTCCACGCTTCCCTCCAATACAATCGCGACTCGCCCGGCGTTGTTTTCAGTTCGGGAAGCGTTTAACGAACGAATCAGCCAAAACGTATGCACCGCATCGTTTCTGGCTATAGTGAATTTTGCGCGTTCGTGGGTTGGCGCTGACTTTCGGCGCTTTGATTAGAATCATACGATCAACCCTCTAGTCAAAAGCGGTGAGCAATGTTAGTGGGGGTAAGAGGGTTGAAGGAAAATTTGACGCTAGGGGTGGCGTACAAGCGCGGGCGCCATCTACTCGCTCAGTGGCCGACTATCCTCTGAAGACCTGTATGCTCGCGAACGTATTACCAGATTATTGCGACATTTCGTGTGACAATTCTGATTCAGTGCACCGTGCCATAACACAGTGACCAGTGTACGCTGCAAAACGGACACAAAAAGGTAATCAGAAGCGATAACAGTAATCCTGCTTCCCGTAAGACGTACTTTGTTCGGGTGGCTGCCATCCTCGATGCCAGACACGCGTTAACGTGTTGGATCGATTCCTCTTCCTCGCAAGTCGCGACACGACAGGAGACTACGGTGGAAGACCTGATTACGCTCGTTCAGCCCTTTTTCACATTGAAATCGCGTATCCATTCTCGCGTTCCCTCCGTTCTCATTGAATTTCCTCGAATAATTGGCAATTCGCCGTGAAAAGAGGTCGAGTCGCTTCTGCGAATTCTCTGGACGAGGGAAAAAGACGCCTGCAACTAATGCCCCTCTGCTCTGTTTTCCCATAAAATTTACGCAAAATATCGTCGAACTTTCTAAATGGTCGTCGATACGCGGTTAATACTAGGGAAAAATTCTATTCTCGTATTTTTCTCCCGTTTCGAATGCAATTAAAATCGCGGGATCGATTGCCACTTGCTATTTTTCGGTAGGCTACGGGAGATAAATTCCATGTTGACTCACCGAGTAAGGTTTTGACAGACTATACGTGCCTCTTGTTTAGGTGTCAGACAACTGGCTTGTTTAATATTTACGATGCTCTCGTTTCTAAACAGAAGCCTACGAGCTACTGTGCATTCCATTTCAATTGAACATTTACGTACCAATGACTACGTAAAACAAAATTTTCGTTTTTTGTCCCTTCTCTATTCAAACATTGCGAGAAGCCTTTCTTGTAAATCTTCGAAATTCAACGTTTATTACGATTAATGGAAGCAGGTACGAACAAGAGTACAAGAGAACTTCTCGATTCTTAGTTCTTAATCATTGGAAAGTTGATGTATTTATTAATACATCGAAGCATCGTTGAGTGACGTTTTAGAAAGTCCCCGATTTGTCGAAAAGGAACTATAATCGTAAATAACAAATCGTATTTCGGTAATATCATTTAAGCCTTGCTTTAATTAGAAAATTAGGGCCCGTCATTTGTCATCGACAGGAACATTTCTCGAGAGGAATCGGTGGATACAGAAATATTTAGATATGTGGGAAAATAGATCACGAGAACTTGAGTTTTTTCGTATAGGTACATGACGCATGTAATTGCTCAGTACAGTCGTTTACATGTATTTCCTGCAGTATGATGTTTTTTTTTTACAAAAACCTCTATAAGCAACTCGTTATATATGTGCTACAAATAATACATAATAATAAGACTTGTGACTAGAGTTGAGATTATAGCCAATACGTTAGCAACATTTAAATTATTACAAGTAGAACAAGATCGTTTTAGTACGCCATTTACAGAAAATAAGAAACTACTTAAGTTATGATATTTGATAAGTTGATACTGATATAATCCCTACTTCTCTACTGTAATCTATACTATTATAATATATAAAAGTGAAACGGTGTCTGCTTGTTTGTCCTTCTTTCACGTCTAAACGGCTGAACGGATTTTGATGAAATTTTGAATATACATTACATACGCCCTAGATTAGATTATAGCGTATTTTTTTTATGTTTTTTTTATTTTGGAAACGTCATAAATAATTCTCGGGTGAAAGTGGGTAACTGGTCAGCTAGTAATTGTATAAATGTACATATCTACTGTTCTTCTTATCAAACTACTTTTTCATTCCAAACTACCATCTTATTCCAACGAAAAAGGCAATGGTGGTGGTTTATATACAAGCAAAGTAATATAGCTGAAATTACAAGCTGCGAATTTTAAATTGTGTCGCCAATGAACATGCGTAAGAGATATAGGGCACATTTCATCGAAAATTTATCAGGCAACGTTTTTCAAACGTTTCCTCTGCATTTCGTATGTAAAGCGAATTTGACGAATGTGGTTTTAACTTTAACATGAATATTTTGAGACACGCTAAATCAAGGATACATACATACAGATCTGAACGTTTTCGTTTAAACCAGAGTAACATCGTATTTAATAGATACAATACATTTATTTAAGATTTAAACACTATTTACGACACAGATGCATATTCGAAGGTAGGAAACTTTCCTCACATTATCAATTAAAAAATTGCGATAACGACTAAAAAATTTATAGCTGAAATATCAAATTGATGTTTTCATTAGTTTATGTATTTAATTAAAGTCGTTTCTATTCCGCTACTGAATCATCGTATAACGGAGCCAGAGAAATCGAAAAGTCAGGTTAAAATTCATAAATAATTTATTCAGCAACATGCAATATAATTGCCTCATCGCAAGCCTGCATACATATGCGTATAAAACGAGTAAATGTCACATTACTGGATGTGAGTTAAGTAGTAACCCCCCAATTTATAACGACCGATACCGTGGGTTTAGCATTTCTGTGCAGAATGTAGCGCATGAAAGGGATCCTCTTTATTCTTTGTCCATCGAAAGCTGAACAGCGGCCAAGCGCGAGAAACGTGTATATCCATGGCAACCTAAAGCGTAAGCTTATGGTGGAGTTGCCACGAGTGGGGGATTTTGACACGTTGTATCATAGGTAGACAATGCTCTACTGGGCCCACAAAACTTCTGCCGCTCTACGAGCTACTCTGATTACCAGTACAAAAAGCCACCCTCGTTTCAAAACCGCGTTTTCATTTAACTTTCCATTGTCCTTTCGTTTAGTACGCTTCTCGAGGATTAGTGCGACTGTACATACCAGTCAAAATAAATACGATAAAGTAATTCGAGCTTTTACCTGCTGCATTATTCATGCTTAATTTCCTTGAGATAGTTTTTTACTTTTATTGTTTTCTAATTACATGACTACGATAATATTTAAACACACTTTAATGTTTACATTTAATATATAATATAAAAGAAAGTCTTCCGAATTCTTTAGCTTTATCATTATTCAGAATAATTCATTACAATCATAAATATTAATTTCGTCTTGCACGAATAAAATTAATTCTGCCCCTCTACACTTTCAGTTCTATAGATTTGTTCATGGTTTTACAATAGATAATGTTTATATTTTTTTCACTACTTAAATGTAACTTGGTATTCAACTCAGAGATAAGTTTGAGTTCAACTGCATCAATGTAAATGTGATATTATTATATACATGTGTTAAATTTCGATGGTCTGTTTCTATGTTCTGACGGATTATGGAAATAATGTTATTTGGGAATTGAACGTTTCCATTGAAACTGTTTGAGAAATATGTAAATTGGAACGGATATTTGTTGACAAGAACTTTGTATAGTAAATAAGTGAGAAAATGCTTCTCAATGTATTGGAAAAAATATTCACAATTTGATTTTTTCACAAAAATACGATTGGCAATATGCATACCGATCATAAGAATGTTTTTGTACGTAATTTTCAAAATCCACACACTGCTTCAATTTCATAATGAATTTGATTATCTTTCTAAATATTCGTTTTCCTTATTTATATTTCAAACATTACAAATATTGCGATAAAATATATTCCCCAAATATTACACGATTTTAACAAAAGTAAAGTTTGTCCAATGCTCGGACAAACGAATTTAGAATAATGTGAAAAAGTTGTCTGCCGCCTCAGTGATATAGATATTATTTCCAAACTCCATAATTTTCCATTTTCCTATAACAAAATATGGAGTTAAAGTTTCGAAATCGAAGTTCTTTTAATAGTTCACGATGAAAGAAGAATTAGATATTAGAATTAATAAGAAATTGAAATGGAAAATATAAAAAGTACTATTCGTTAATATTACACACTGCATATAGAAATACAAAATCTCAAAATACTGCGTGTTCATGAATATAAGTAATTGAGAAATTTCTTTTATTGTTTCACTTCAGAGCGGTCTGCATGAAGTAAAGTGTAGGTATACATTACATAAACATTCAAAATGTTGAAATAGATCAAAGAATGAAAGGTAAACCAATTTACAGTTTGAAATAATTGTTAAGTACCACCGATTTAAAAGAACTAAATGACTAAAGCGAACAAACGTTAGTAATAAACATATTACTACATATTTTTATCATATTTCCTAAAAAATAAATGCTCTTTGAAGACGTAAATAGTAATTTATAATGATAATATAATGTTCTAAATATAATACATTTGTGTTTTTATCTCTTTTAGTAAAATGAATATTCTATTAATTTCTTGATCGGGGTGTTAATAATTTAATTCAATAAATTGTTCTAAAAAAATTAACAAATATGTGGGGCTTAGGCAATTACCGCATTTATTATTTGTTCAGAGTAAATTATTTGTGTCAAAGATACTACTCAAAACTATCTGACCTCTACTGAAAACTGCACAAATATTTCCACTTTATTTAAATTGGTCAGATCTCTTTTAAAACACTTCAGAATAGTGAAAATAAGATTGTCAACCTTCGTTATATCTGCAATACACTTCAAAATTTGAAAAAAAATCACAATTAGTATTTTCAATTTTTCACATGAAATACAGTATCTAATTATTGTAGGTAACAAACTATTTTTTTCGTATTTCCATTATTTGTTAGTGAGGAAGTCAAAATACACCAAAGAAAGTTTTAATAATTTCATGTCGATAATGTATCTCACGATCATAATTATAAGTTTGATCACGCGAGTCTTAATAATTTCAAGTATTACAACAACTATTGTTCTCTGGACACACGAATTTAGAAAATGTATGTTTTTGGTATTTTTGCGTTACGTAATATATACGCGTATGAGCCTTTAGGATTTTATTAAAAGAAAAAATTAGACAAAAACATATTATTATACCCTTACAAACTTATTCAATTGTCAGTAATTTCTTGCACCAAACATTATGGCTTCCGGAAATAAAATTAGTGCCACCACTTTTATATATGTAGGTATATTCAATACTATTGAATAACATGAAAATATCAAGTAAGGCCCCAGAAGATTTTTCTACTCAGAATTTCGTACAGGGTTCACTAACATAAATAATAGTGAAAAAGAGCATGAAATTCTCCCTTCAACCCTACAATTTTTTGCCACTATGGAGACTTAATACCATTCATTACGTTTAGACTTAGGGGTTATGGGGGTTAGAGGTATGGGGGGGGGGGGGGGGGGGTGTGAAACAAAAACGAGCGCAACGCAAAATTCTACGTTTAAAAAGCATTATTTGCATGATATATATTGATCAGCATTTTTTGCTAATATCGTGTTGCAAACGTTCTACAGACAAACACAGCAGAAGGAAGCGACAGAAAAACAGAGATTAAGAGGTTAAGAGCTGGAAGGGTGAGATCAAATGGCGAAAACACACATGTCTCTCTCGAATTAATCATAAAAGAAAGCAGGGTCAATACGTTAGTAAGCTGTGCAATACTAGTGGACTTAAATGTGCCGATTGTATCTACTGGTGCCAGTGACCTCCTATTGATTCCACGCTCAACGAAGCACGGGCCAAACCCTCGCCCTCCACCACCCCTTTCTCTCTCTGTCTCTCCCCGCCTCTCTCCCTCTCGCACTTTCTTTACTCCCTTTCATCGTCCTTTCTTTGTGTTTCTTCTGTTACTGGCTACGTGCTCTCCTCAAATCCGCAACACCCCCTTCTTTTTACCTTTGTCCAGTTCCGTTCGTTTGTTTTGACTAGAACTCGTACATTTCCCTACTACGCTTTTCTCAATGTATACATCCCTCCTGCTCCCCCCCCCCCCCCCTCTTCGCCTCTTCTATCCATTCCTTCTTTTTACTGTTCTCCATACCTTATCACTTCATCCATTTCTCTCCATCAGCTTTCCTAGTGCCATTGTTTCCCGTCTTTTTTCTGTTTTCTTTGTACACACGTCTTTTCTAACGTAAATATCATGCATAACGAAGCGACACTCGCAAAGATCGCGAAATCATATCGCAAACACGAAGTGAATGATGACGTGAAATAAGCTTCACTCCACATTGCATTTACATTACGAAGTGTTTTACCATAACAAGCATACAAATTAACGTTATAATTCAATAACCATTATGTATAAAACACTATTGTGTATGACGAATATTTCATAAAGTTTACGCTTTTCATCAAACGCAACGAAAGTACATATCAGTTTAAACAATACTAGCGTCATTTTTATTATAAAAGTGTTGTACCCTGATAATCGTAAAAAATCTATTGCTTCAAGTAGGTATTGCAAAATGTACTCCTCTTATTATTAAAAAAAAATGGATGTGAAGAAAGGCCTTGTTTATTAGCATCGCGAAAAAGATTCTGTCACATCCTCTTTAAAAAAAATGATATAGGAATATAAATTAATATAAATATAAATAATATAAATTGGTTAATATAAATAACAGCATTGGACATAATAATGTAATAAAAGACGAAATAACTTTTTACGGTATTGAAAAGTTATTGAAGACAAGATAAGTGTACTGAAAATATCACATGCAATGCGTGTATTTAACTATCAATACCTTAATCAATAACTCTGTCACCGGTGTATGTTTAGTTCAACACTAGCCAATTTTACAAGTATTTGCCGCATCATACTAACAATTTACCATTATCGTTATTTTATTATTGTGAATGAGTTTTTGTAAATCGTCTTACTATGACATTAACAATAAATGTAAGAATATTTTTGTGACATAACAAAACGATTTTACGTTTAGTTTATTAAAATAATCATCATTACTTAATTGAATTGATCGCGTTTTTGTTATTAAATTTACATTAGCATTTTATTTCATACTTTGGATAAAAATTGCGCTCCTCAAATAGTTATTTTTAATTCTTCTTTAAATCTCGCCTGTCTGTTAATCCCATCTGATTTCTTAAACCTATACTTTACTAACAAAAGCAAAAATGATTTTGCTCGTAATATTCATGAATTTGATATTCAATCGAATGAATTTATTTATACAAAGTTTCTTCTACAAGATATATGATAAACAGCAGAAAAGGAAATTTAGTACACATTATTGAACTAAAACATTTATCTCTTCTCATTTGGTACATTTGCTTGCAATTTACAAGTATGTCAAAATATTAGCGAATTCATGAAGTGCGTTAGTAATAATAATTAACGAAGCTGAAAGACCATTTTCGTTCGTTTAGTAAACCATTAGATATAAATAGTAGTTTCTTCGTAAACAATATACATATATATATTTGACATTATATGTCGACCTTAGGTTTGCGTTATCCACCAATACAAAAGAAACACTACCAAGTATTAAGGAATGTTTTAAACACAATATGTTTTACATTATTTAATCTATACCTTGCTTCAATCGCAATACAAACTGTGAAAAATATAAATACAATTGATTTATATTTTCAATTCCTTTCCCAAAAATATTTACATTTTCTTTTTATTTTCATTGTGTTGATGTTCAAGATGAGATCGAGTGTCTATACTCTTATTCCCTACTATTTATTTTGTAATTAACGTACCGTAAACTGGGTGAACAGTGGCATGTTTTTGGAACATTTTGCTATATGATATAAAAATTAACATAGGTATTTAAATTTGCTTTAAGGGGTAGTACTTTTACGCATAGTAAAAGCTTTTAAGCATAGTACTTTTTGTCCGAAAATGAAGCATTCTTTATGATTTTTTTTCTACATGAAATTGAAAAGCTAGAAAGATAGGGCTTGTTGCAAATGAAAGATCACTGTTTGAAAGTATTAAAAGAATTTTTATTAAAAAAAAAAACACCTCCCCTCGCTATAGTGGCTCAAAGTTGGTTCCTCGCGGAATGAGTAGAATTGCGGTACCATAAATTCCGCCTTCTATGCTTATCTGAAACATAAAAACAAATCAAGATATTAAAATTTATTTCATTTTGTGGTCAATGACCGAGCTGATTCTTAAATTTCATATTTAAAACCAAATGGCGGACTGTCAAACCTACAGTTTCAGTGTCGAAAATCGATACCTACAGTTTCTAACAGCTAAAACTTTACCCAATTTGAACTTACATTAACACTTAAATTTGTTTCTTTTTATGTTCAATGCACTTTCTTTTATATATTTTTTTTAATTAATATTTTTAAATTCGCTTTAGGTATCCTATTATAACATTCCATCGTTTGTGATTCTATTACAAGTGTGAAAATGCATACAATTTTTGTCCTTTTCCTTCTTTAATACATGCTACGTAGAGCATGTTCCCCCAGTTTACGGTATTCGTTAAAGGAAGGGGTGAGTATAAACAAGAGAAACTGCCTTGTAAAAAACATGAAATGTTGATAATTTTAAGTTCTTGCAAAAACTATAATTCACTGCATACATCTTATGAGTGTCTGAGATTTCAATAAAAACAAATATACGTATAATAGAAGTATTCAACCAGTTTTACCGCAAAAGTATAAAACCGAGCATTTGAAAATTTTTGAATGAGAACTACATACATGGTCTACCCGAACAACAGTAACCTAGAATAATAGGTAAAGAGCAATAGCTATCCATTAAGCACTAGAAATTTTTCTTACTACAGGGAAAACACAAATTATTCACTACCCCAAAAATAATAAATGGAGTAAAAAACTCGCTCATTGTCAGATAACAAACATATCTTCTACTATGCAGTATTTACAAGGATTAATTCGAAAATAATAAAAGGAGTTGAATGTCACAATACTTTATTTAACAGTAGAAAAGTAACAATTATTAGCTTCTCTTCAACATTTTATTTATACATACATTTACAAATATATATACATTTTATTTATGACACTACGAGAGTCTTAACACTTTGAGTGGCATCGGCGTGTTTTCACGTCGAGGAATTTCCACCCTATGCACGGCTTTGGCATGTTCTCAAGGTGGGTCTCCACCAGCGAACAGTTCGCGAACACTGTTCTTTTCTTTCTCAAACACTCAACTTTTTATAACCATTGCTCGTGTAAAGATGCGTCCTCACTAGCAAACAGTTCGCGAACAGATTCCTAGGAAATTCAATTCCCATGCTGTTTGTGAACAGTTCACGAACGCTGGTGGTGACCCACCTTCACGTCGACATTTTTGGAAAGCATCGCAAGTATTATTCAAGAGTCCCCGGATGTTTGTATTGAAAACAAATCGAGTTCGGAGTTTGCTTTGTACTTTGCCATCTCAGCGACCCTCCGCTCACGCGACAGCGCGTGTCGGGTGAGTCACTAATAAAGATTTTAATTTCTGTGTTGTTTATTAGATCTTCATAAAAGTATTACCAATCGATTGCCGAGGCTTCTCCTGATGAAAATGCGTCTAAATTCAATCTCATGAAATGATACATGGTGTAGACGCTGCTTTACGTAATTCAAAAGCAGGGATTAAAACGGTTCCGAAAATAACTGTTTCAAACTGTGTTATATATCGGTTCTGACTGAAGCAGTTACGACGAACCGATATTCTGAATACACTGTTACAAGGGACCGAATTTTCTGATTATATCAATTTCGGTTACGGTTCTACAGAACGATATTACATAACGGTTATATATTGGTTCTACATAACGGTTATATATCGGTTTTACACGAGTAACGTATGTATCGGTTACGTATCGGTTATATATCGCAAGTTTCAAAATATTAACGAACAATGTTACATTTTTTTAAAGGAAATTCGATTTGTTTATAAGTTTTTTATATTTTTTTAAAGAACCAAAATGAAAGACAGCATCTGTAAATTAAGTATTGGAAAGGGAGACTTCAGATAGAGAGGCTCAGCGATGAAGGATCTTATAATCAAACGCGAAGATCGATTCTTTGGGTCAGACGGTTTACATACGACCAATGGGCTAGAGTCACTTGTATTCCTGAGAAAAGAATTATATTACACAGCAATAATTGACGTTTTCGTCTACGACACATTGTGTTTTGTTAAAGAAAAAATAGTTATTGATCTTCATAATTAATATTAAATTAGTAGTAAGTTAGTTTTCTTCTTAGGAAAGTTATTGCTGTTAATGTTAGCAATACTTTAAATTAAGTGTTAAATTAATATTAGTCGTGGTGCCCCAACCCCTGTTTCGAGAACAGAAGCTGATATCATAACTATTTCAACCCCTGTTCAAAAGTGATTCAAATTACACTAACGGACAAAAAAATTACCACTTTTTGATTTGTTCTATTTATGTTATTTTTTTTAGCATACATTTGGGACTGTGGTATGTTTAATATGCATATGGAGAATTTAAAGCTGTATAAAACCCAGTTAAAGTTGAATTTATTTAACTGACAAACAAAAGTGTTATACGATATTGAACGAGATAACACATTTTTGCAGCCAACAAAGAAGTTAGTAACTTTTAGTAACTTTTTAGATTGTCCTAAAAGCAGAAGGTGCCCCCACAAAATATTAGATTTTTTTATTAATGTTCAAAAGTGGTAAATTTTTATTGTCTTTATAACTGCGTTGTCTTGTTTACTGTTATGTACAGTCCCGTCTTTAGGCAGGGGCACGCGGACAGTCGCCCATGGCAGCAGGGGCCCCCAAGTCTGATTTTAAGTCCTATTTCCGTGGATGGGCGGGGGGGGGGGCAGTGTACCCCAGTGCATTGCTTTGCCCAGGGCCTACAATACTGTTAAGACGGCTCTGGTTATGTAGGGTTTTTGTTTGTTAGTTAAATAAATTCAACTGTCACTGGGTTTTATACAGCTTTTAATTCTCTTTCAGAATATGTCTACCTATGTGTCTACATACTGCAGTTTTGAGTTGATATTGAAAAGTAATTGAAGTAGGGTGGTTCGAAAAAGTGGTAACTTTTTCGTCCGCTACTCCATATACAATAAAAAATAGACTAAATTCTATTAGTTAAACTCGGCGCATTTATTGGTAATACTATCGCGAAGATCTAAGAAAAAATATAGAAATTGAAATCCAGAGATGGGCAAAATGTTTATTTAAATAAAATTTCACAAATCGAATGAAAGTTAAAAAAATTATTCGTCATATGTCGAATAAAGTTAACTCGGTTTAACGAATAAATGACGAAATGTTTTTTTTAACTTTTATTCGTTATTCGAAATTTTATTTAAATAAAAATTTTGCCCATCTCCGTTGAAATCGTCATTAGTGTCGGCATGTATTGAGAGCGTGCGGCGAGCTAAAAACATTTCGTAAAACATTTCGTAGACATTCTCTATGGGAGCAACCATTCGAAAAGTCCTGAAAAGCTTGAAAACGGCATTTCGCCAGCACCATGCGCCATTGAAAATGTTCATGAGGCCCTGAGATTGATGTAGACATGTAGGTACATTGTTGCGATACGTTAAAATGTTTTAGAATGGACAGGCTAATAAAAGAAATGATTGTGGCGTGGCGATGACAAGCCTGATCTTGGAAAACGCAGACTTGAACCGACTTTTCCCGAAATGTCGGCCTAGGGGCGGCCCACCCCCGAGTCCGGGGGCCTCCACGCAGATCAGTCAGCCGCATGAGAGCCTCTGCCAGAAGGAGGCCGCCTCTGTTACCACCAGCCTCGCAACTAGCCTCACGAGCACATTCGCGACTACGTTCGCAAACAATCTCACAACCACCCTCGCAATCGCCTCCAAGAACACGTATTCGAACCACTCACGCGCGATACCGGAAGACATGATCGACCTCGAGCACGATATCTCCGATAGGTAAGCTCTCTTCGATATATCGATCATTACCCCTAATCGAATACCAGATCGAATGCACGTTATGCGATGCGATCTATCGAAATATCAAATTCTTAGGGTGCATTCCGATTCACGCAGTGACTGCAGAGATCGCAGCGCAGTCACTGCGCGCATTCATATCGTTCCGTTTCGTTACTGCCGTTCGTGCGTTCTTGAAATTTAAAAATGCTACTATGGAAAAAGAAACGTTGTTTATAATAACCTCGATACTATTAAATAATAGTGATAATGAAATCAGCAGCTGCGATTCGTCTAATGAAAGCGAAAATGAAGATGATATTAACTTGCCATTTAGAATCGGAATTAATATACATTTCATTAATTGTAAACAAAAAACTCGGACAGATTATGTTTGCCTAAAAATTGACAGATAATGGAGAACGTGTCATTCCGCGATATTATGTAATAAGTATGTAATTATACATTTGTACTAAAAAAAAAAAACATTAGACGAAGTTTCTTCAAAATAATAACGTAGAAAAGTGGCATTGTATTCATGAGAGAATTAATTGTTTTTATTACTTTTCATTAAATTGTATCAGCTGAATTTCTCTATGGGAAATAGAGAAATTCAAATAATCAAAGATTAGAGAAACAAATACGCATGCGCGCGCGCAGTGACTGCTTCTCCTCCGAATTTCTGCGTTTGCTGTAGTACGCTCGCTGCATCGGAAGTGGCATCGTATTGGTGGAAAGTGAGAGAAATTCTAGGGAATCGTACGATGCCACCAATTTCATGCACTCACTGCGTGAATCCGAACACTCCCTTAATAGCCTTCGTTTGAAATCATCATCGAACAATGGCTATATCTCAATGAATGTTGAAATAAAATTAAACTTCGACAAATGCTTTGATAACAAACACAACGGTCATCGACCTTTGTGTTTGTACGAATTCTAGAGTATACGATTGTTTTGTAAATTCCATTTCCGATTTGTTTTGCGTCTAACAGTATTTTCCGTTTTACAATTGTTTTGCACATTGAAATCTTCATGCATACATAAATCTGAGTAGCTTGATTTAATCGTTCGATGTTGTGATTCACTTTTTTTTTGTGTGCTACAAACGGATAGTAACGGTCGAGAAAAAGCTAGAAAGAGATTCTATTTATACTGTTAGGATAAAAGTTTTATCATTCTCATACCTATTTTTAATATCTTAGATACAGTTTATGTTAATAAGAATCTATATCTGAAATATAATTATAGTATAATCTAGTACAGCTTATAGTCGTAACTTCAATCTCTTTGAAGTTCTTTTCATCTACCCGTTTTAATAGAAGCCAATTTTAGCATAAATTTTTCATGCTTCTACGGATCTAGACGTATCAATGAATTCGTTACATGGATCTAAGCATTTTGATTAAACTGAATTTATATAACTCCTTGATATATTTATGACAATGCCCCAAATGATGAAATTTAAATGTTAAATCTTTCTTAACTTTACAGCTCTCATAGGCAATGGTTTCATAAACCAAATTTGAATTAGAAAAATGTCTTGGTAGCAATGCACAATATACAAAGAAAATTTGTACTTGCAATTAAACTTAAATCAAAAGTCATTGAAAAAGAAAAAGAAAAAGCAGTAAATCATGAAATACTTCGTAATGCTTTGGTAACTAAATTAGAGAGTAAATAAAATAATTGTATACTACTACACTGTACACTCTTTATTTTGTCCGAATCTGATTCGTGCTAAATAGCTCCATACTTGATACCCTGTCCAATTCTTACTGAGAGTAAACTGTAAAAGAGTTAAACGATTGCTGCCATCGATCGACCGTCGTTCATTTTATTATTGTCACAAAATGCAAATACATCAGCTTTTATTATCAAACTGTTTACAATTGACACAGCGACTGTATTTACTTCTAATAATTTTCAGTAATAATAGACGTGCATTTAACGAATAATTGAAAAATGATTGTATTTCTTAGGACGACGAGCATGGTGTCTGGTTTCGCAGGCGAGAGTCAGCTATCCGTTGGTGTCAGCGGTAGCAATGGCGGCGTCGGCGGTCCGCTTGGAACATTTAATTCGCTCGGCACACTTAACACAAAACCACTATCTTCAAGCTCCTCCTCCGCCTCTGGCCGTAGCGAAGATGCACCACAATATGGTAGCCTTCCAGGTAGCGATCATCAGGGTCACTCGCAACAGGATGATAGTGGGCCTGAGGAGAGCCCCGTGTACATTTTAACGTCCGCCAAGGGTGATCGCAGTTACAAGTTAAGAGATTCCAGGTAAATTAGCTTGTTTTCTATTACGTAAATGGTAAAATACGTATATTACTATTATTTAAGGGCTAAAAACAATTGAAGGGAATTTCGAAATTGCAAGCTAAAGCTCCTTGTAAAAAATAAATACAGTCCATGCGATCCAATCATTTGATAATAAAACGTTGTAGCATAAATTCATTCTGACACTGACAAGGGAACACCGCGGACCCGGACTCATCGATTGGAACGCAACTTTGTGGGTTTTTAGAGTGACTCAAAACAAGAACAACGGTTTCATTTGGGCCCTATCGCTCGTTAAGGCGGTGAAAACTAACCTCAAAGTCAAATTGGCACTTCCACTTTTTCGCGTGTAACTCTCAAAGTACAACAGACAGAAAAAATGTTTCAAACAAAAGTTTAATGGTGCGATAAGCGCTGCAAACTTGCGTTAACAAAATTTCGAAAAAAAAATTTTTTCGTTCAGGTATTTTTTTTTTAAACTCTTTTCAAAATTTTGTTAACGCAACTTTGTAGCGCTTATTGCACCATCAAACTTTTGTTTGAAACATTTTTTTCTGTCTGTTGCACTTCGAGAGTTATACGCGAAAAAGTGGAAGTACCAATTTGACTTGGAGGTTAGTTTTCATCCCCTTAAAGGGCGATAGGGCCCAAATGAAACCGTTGTTCTTGTTTTGAGTCACTCTGAAAACCCACAAAGTTGCTTTCCAATCGGTGAGTCCGGGTTCGCGGTGTTCCCTTGTGAGAAATTTTCCAAAATTTCATAAGCAGATTTTTACTAATAACACCTATGACACTATAACTGTAAGCTAATATTTAGGTACACGTAAAATAGTGCATTTAAATTTTGAAATTCATTATTCTAATTCTAAAATTGTGTAGTGCAGGTGTGCTCATTTTGCACACAGTATTATCTTTGATATTTTACTTGCTTTACATACAGCATTTTTAATAATAAAGTAGTTAGATAAAGTAGATAGTGTATTTATTATAAAGTTATACACTAAATCATGGAATTGATGAAGTTAATTTAAATATTTCCTTATCTATCAGGAACGTTTTTTATTTTTGGTTTCTGAACAAAAGATTAATAATAAATATTTTCAACTGTATTCACGCCACAAAGTATTATATACAGCGATTTCAGTTAGATAAACAGGCAAGCGTTTATAATTTTTTCACACGCCTGCAAAAAAACAGTCGATAAACTTGTCAACGACGACGCAATCGAACTGTAGTCGATAAACATTACTTGGCAATTTATGTTAGGTTAGGTACATCACTTATGTTCTTCAGTTTTATTTATGGCGATTATGGAGAAAAGTATATCGCACAAACTGTACATCACAGTAAAAATAAAGTTTTAAACCGGCAGATTTGTTAATGAAGTGTAAGTAATACTTGAGAAGTAAATGATGCGTTCAGGTTTCACATTCCAGTAAAGTAAATCCTCGTACATACATATATACATAGGTACATATTTTCATACACACGTATATACTCTTTGTTTACGTTATTTTGTGGGTACATTATCAATGACTTTCTGATAAAGTATTTTTATCAAAATCGGCTTTTAATTAAGACGAAAGGTTCAGTGAACTTCTTGAAATTCTAGTTGGAATAATGAAATCCTATCGGTTACAAATTTATCGAACAATGCGTATAAAAATAATTCAAATTTTTCCAATTGCAATGGTTGGTATTTTTAATTCGAAACCACTTACCAAGAGATTAAACTTCAAATATTTAAAACGATTTTATTACTTTTCATAAAAATTGTAAATGTGTATGTACCTTTAATGCAATATGTACAGTATATAGTTTATTATATTTTCTATATTTTTGTACTAATGAGAATATAAAGGAACTATGGATTAAATAATTTCTTAGCTAATATATTTAATTGTTCAGGTATTTTATCCATTTAAAAATGAGTGTGAAGTGAATATTATTAGAAATACAAGTTAATTATTTTTGTATAACCTTGAAAGTACAAATATTGTCCGTTGTTTTATAATCCGATTAATTAATATTATAATGTCATATAAATTTTGTACGAAAGCAGTGTTATTATTTTCATTTATTGATAAAAATTTGATTGGAAATGTATATATTCTTTGTAAGCAACACATAATTTGCCTGACATTTCAATTAATTACTTAACTGTTAAAAATTTTTGTTTCATTTGAATCTTAAAGTTATAGTAAATATTTAATGACGATAAAAGTGGAACGCACGATATGCCAGTTGTTTCTACATTAATATGTGATTGCCATATACGCGATCATTGTTAATTAAGTGGCTACAGACGCAATATTTATTTTCCAAGTATTATTTAGAATGTGGATTCTCTTAAATCGAATCTCATTACAATTAATTTATGTATGTGCAATATAAACCGAAATGCTGCGTTTTTCAGCTTAATATCTACCGATCGTTTGAATTTAGTACAATTATCTACGAAATGATTTTGTTACTTCTTAAAATAAGAAGTATTTAAGAGGAATTGCTTAAATTTTGTTTAACTTTTAAAGCAAGCAACTAACAATCTGTAAAATTAGCTAAATAACTTATAAAAATCTTACTTTTCATATATGAAAGTGATGGATTATAGTATTTCTAGCAAGACGATAACAAAAGATTTATATTATGGTAGTTCATATTTTTCGCATAAGTAGATAAAATATTTTGTAATTCTATGTGTTTAATACAGTTTTTATTATGTCTTACTTTTTATTTACATTCATATACATGGATCTCGATATATAAAGCAGACAGCTTCTGTATGTTTTTGTGTTTGTCTGTTGCCTAAAAACTTTTGAACAATAAATTCTGGGATCTCGAAATGTTCCTCGGCTCGTTATGCCTAACTAATCCAGATGAATGTGAGAATTTTAAAAAAAAAATTATAAAATCAGAATCTAAATTTCGGGCGAAGCCGAGTAGTAAAGCTAGTATGTTATATAATAATAATGATATAACTGTAGTCTGTTATATAAAATAACACTTTCCGCTTACCAAATGATTTAAGATAATACTACAATATTTCATATATTTATGCTATAGATTTTCTATTTATTATATTGCACACATAAGATTGCATCGAATAAACATTATATGTATAATAGCGAAATAGTATTCATAATTAATTCTTTAATCATATTAAGAAGAAATTCCATATTTAATGTTCAATGATTGCTTAAATTCGTTGACTTCGTAGTCTATCATTCTTATGTTTTGGAACTGCACACGTAACAAGTGTGAATTGTATGAAATATTAAATATGATAAGTAATATGAAAGTGCCGTTACTTCTACAAATTTATTTTCTTATTACATTTTATACATATGTCTGAAATTCACTAGATAATATTGCTGTTTCCCATTTATTTAAAGTTGAAGGAACGTAGGCTATTCCTCGAGTAATATTTCACAAATCGATTGATAATACATTAGTGATTTTTCAAAACGTAATAGATTACAAAAGAATAACGACTTGTCGAGATATCACGTAATTATCTGTTTCAGAATTATAGAAATTGCTGGCGGGAGAGAAGTTTTTTCTCAGAGTAGAGGTAAAGTAGCAGCTAGAAAATCACGTTTTCTTGCTGCATCAAATTCCTTAAATAGCGAAGATACTCAAGTAGACAACAAGCTATCGATTAAAAGAAATAATAAGTCTCCAAATACTCAAACTATATGGGAACTAAGGAGCCGGTAATTTAGCGATTCTTAATTATTAATAAATTCTGCATGTTCTATTTAGTAATATGTTGTCTTTATTTCACGAAAACATTTACATATTTCTAGATGCGGTGATACAAGAAAACAGCGTTCTAATAGAGAAGTAACAGAAACTGTATTCGCTTCAGAAATACATTCGGTGCGACATAATCCGACAAAATCTATCCTCGACTATGATTCCCCTAAGAGCAATCACAGCAATCGTATTATTAATTATGACTCAATTTTGAATAGCAATAACGTAGAATATGGTGTACCAAAAAATATTACTGATCTCGATTATGGGTTGTCGAAGGGGTGCATAGATTATCAGTCGAATCACACAACACCAGCCAGAAGCATGGCTATAGTCAGCGACGGCGAAGTGGTTGTCTTTGACGACATCGATGATAACTGGCAAAATTTGCGACTAGATTTAACTTCAAATAATACTAATCCAATTACATCAACTAATTCAAATCTTGAGTCCGAAGAATCCCAAAGAGGTCGCATTCCTCCAGAACCTTTAAGTTCTAGCATTGGAAGTACTCCTAGTCCGACAACGGCATATCATCGTAATACTTCAGAGTTTTTTAAGGTATTGCTTTATTCTTCAATTTTCTTCTTATGGAATTTAATGAATTTGTATTTATACCTGAAACAAATAGAATTATAATGAATGTAATTGAATGTAATGTAACTTCACACATATTTTTAATATTCTCTTAAGGAAAAAATTAATTGAGATACGTTTTAAAGTAAAATTGTGTCTAACGAATAAACTGAACTTTTAGGTGGTTACACCAGCTAGCGATTGCGAAGTAGATTCACCATCTTCAGAACGTAATCACAAGGTGACAAGAGTGATCGGTGAATTACCTATAGCACAGTATTCTGAGAGTCCAAGGCGTTATGGAGTACGCGACACTCAGCTTCCTTGTCTTCTGTCATCGCCATCTGTATACATGACACCAAGGCCTGGCTTTCCACAGAGAGTATTACCAACAACACCAAGTCATAATGAGGTACTATATCTCAGTTCAAGGAATATAAAATAATTTTTTCGATGCTAAAATGAATTCATTTATTGTGTTACTGATCGGTAATAGAACTTAATTCATCCTTTATTTTAAGAAGGAGGACACTTCTGCAGAAATCATCGTAGAAAAGGCTGTGGTAGAAACAAATATAAATTACTCAGATGATCAGACTGTAAATGCCTCTCCTCCATCTCCAAAACTCGAGGATGAAGAAGAAGATTCTTTAAAACCATCGACTTTGCCCACTGACAACATAAGTAATCTAGTATCATCTGGTGGAAGTACATTCGATTATTTGTATGAATTCTCAGAGACGCGAAAAGTGCTGGAGGAATTCTTTAAGTGTCCACCGCCAACAAAGGAAAAAGAGAATAGCACCGAATCTTTTCCATTTCAGGTACTAACTATTTATGTGTCCTATCTTTGTTATTATCGGAATATTAAAAGAAAAACGTGAAATGTAAAATTCACAAGTCTTTTTTTCTTAAAATTTTTCTTTAATATCGGAAGCAGACAAATTTTTCATCTTTAATAGACAATCTCGCGCAATTATTTTCCGTTTATTTTATATATAAATAACAATTCTGCTGATTGCGTTTAATATGTTATATGTATATGTACTCGTATAATATGTTCTCTTTCCTTCAATTTTTATTTCTATATATTTTGTATCTCTTGTTAATACATGAACGCTAGGCTATTTACTCTTGTTACAAATTTTTTTCAAGATTTTCTTTGGGGCACCCTCCAGAATAGTTCCAAATAATTCAAAAAAAAAAAAATCCGTGTAAAGTTTAAGCTCGATCGGATAACGGGAACGAGTGCCCATGGGCCCTTAAACATTTAAATCATTATTTAACAGCTCGCGAGATTTTATATAATAGGAGATTTTATATAATATCCTCCAAGTTATTGATTTAATAAAAAAACATGTCAAACAAAAGTTGTAGATCCGGACAAGGAGCATCTTTTATGTTGTATTACTTTTTCTCGTGCGACAAACGGTTTTCAAAAAAAAAATCTGAAAAACTAAAAAAAACTTTTTCCCCCCCTCAAATTTTGAAAGTTTAAATGCTTCTAGAACACTTCTTATTTATGAAGGCGAACACAAAAATGGAATTTTTATTTTCGAGGACTATTTTTTAAACATTTAAGGGGGGGGGCATATACCGAAATATGCGAAAAAGATACAATTTTTTTCATGAATGTTTCCTGAAAATTTAGGACCGAAATTCGCGAAAATATCGAAAATATAAACTCTATATCTTCGCAAAAATATCGAGTCTTCATTTTCGATATTTTTGCGAATTTCGGTCCAAAATTTTCAAAAAACATTCATGACATATCAAACACTGAAAATAAGAAAAAAAATTTTATCTTTTTCGCATATCTCGGTATATGACCCCCCCCCCAAATGTTTAAAAAATAGTACTCGAAAATAAAAATTCCATTTTTTTGTTCGCCTTCATAAATAAAAAGTGTTCTAGAAACATTTAAACTTTCAAAATTTCAGGGAAAAATTTTTTTTAGTTTTTCGGACTTTTTTTTAAAACCGTTTGTCGCACGAGAAAAAGTAATAAAACATAAAAGATGATGCTCCTTGTCCGGATCTACAACTTTTGTTTGACATGTTTTTTTATTTAATCAATAACTTGGAGGATATTATATAAAATCTCTTTCGCGAGCTGTTAAATAATGATTTAAATGTTTAAGGGCCCAGGGGCATCCGTTCCCGTTATCCGGTCGTGCTCAAACTCTACACGGATTTTTTTTTAATTATTTGGAACTATTCTGGAGGGTGCCTCGAAGAAAATTTAAAAGTCGAAAATAAGAGCCAGCCAGTACAATTTGTGAAACAGTCAGTTCGGAATTTTCATACTAAAAGCAAAATTTAATTTTAAAATTTAAGTAATGGTATGTAGCTATGGATAATATATTAAAATTTTCTTAGTGTTTTTTTACCTACAATTTGTTGTAAATTGAACACCATTATTTTCTAAGGATCTTGATTACGAATTACGAAGACAAGGAGGAAGCGCTTATGTTGGTCAGCGATTAGCTAGTGGTCCACCAACAACAGAAGAAGTTCTTGTACATGAATCTCCGAAGAAACAAAGAACCGATTTTCTACAAAATGTAAGTAGATTTGTATGAATCAGTTACACATTAATTTGTATTAAAAACATTAAAATTCCAAACATTCCTATTATTACGCAAATCTTTTTTCATTCAAACTAATTCAAACTTATTGATTCTTTTTTCAGACTGGTGAACATGAAAACAATTTCTTAGACCTCTCGGTGGGCACTGGTAGCAGCGAAGATCTCGGAGAGACAGAAGTCGGATTACAAGTCGGGCATTCTCGCAATTTTACGTTAAGTCCCGAAACGACTGACTGCGATAGTAATTGCGGAGATCTCGACAGTGAAGTTTCTTTAATGATGATGGATAATGAATTAATACCAGCTAGTGGGCTCCTCGGATCAGTCGGCGATTTAGGAAATAATTCAGATTCTTTGAGAATATACACTAGTATGCCGGTCCTCGAAGATGGCTTGTCCAGCGGTCATGCCAGCGATACTGATAATAATAATCCAACTGTGATGCTGATGAAACGACAAATTAACGAAATTGAGAAGGAGATCATTCAGAGAAGTCGGATTAATGATACCGGTTACCCTACTCCAACAGAGAGCGATTCAGTTGGCAAAGATCTTTCTGGTTTAACTGTTAGCAAGGATATTTTGCATTCTTTAAAAACTTCGTCACCTGATTTGTTCGTTCCTAAAAAAGAGAACTCGTACGATACAAATGAGTTACAGCTTGATGGTCTGGATCCTCTCGGTACACCTCCACCACCAGCACCTCAGGCTAGACAGACTGTCAGTCTAGATATAGGTGGCGAAGTCGAGGCTGCGATTAAAGATATTAGAATGGCTTTACAAAGGACGAAGACTTTACCTGTGAAGTCTTCTACCGAAGAACCACCCGAACCCAATGTCAGTCCAATTTGGATACCAAGGTATTTTATTCTCTTTTTCATAAATTTATATTATTTGTTAATCCCTTGTTTTTAATCCCTTGTAAATCTATAATACAAAGCAAAGGAAAAACAAAATTAATGTTTTAATTTCTGAATTATCCCCATTGCTTATAAGCTGTAATTTCTTGGATTTGATGTCTTTGAAGTTTGCGTATAATGTAATTTTCGAGTAAACCACATATCGACGTGCGTTACGAAAAGTAGTACGTAAAAGAATTTTCAATTTTCTTACGAAGTAAGAAAGTAGCACGTTTCGGTTTGCGACGAAAAGAAGTACGTTCCATCGTTTCTGACGAATATTAGCACGTTTGGTCTTCCGCCGCGAAAAGTAACATATTATCCGGTTTGGCCACGAAGAATAGCACGTTTTGGATTATACTGCAGACTGCAGAAACTATCACGTTTCAGCGCGTGGTCAGTTTAAAAGAATTCAACTATTGAAAATATCGTTTAATAAATAGTAATTCCATCTAATCTCCAAAAGACAACACACATGAAAATTTTAATCACGTGGCAAACCGCTCAAACCTGCTAGTTTTCGCAGCGAAAACCGAAACGTGATAGTTTTCGTAAGAAAATTGAAACCTGCTACTTTTCGTAATGCACGTCGATATGTAAATGTCAATAATTATTAATATGGTTACATACTTAACCGATTGACGTTAGTAAATTTCTACAAAAATGTTTATTTACTTTTCGTATCATATAGTGATATGTTAGACGAATCAGTAATACTTATCTTGGTTTACATCCATAATCGTATTAAAGTATACTTTATTAATTATTTGTCCATATTTACTCTAATATCTTCTTCATCGGATAATGCATGACTCTCAAATATTTTCAATCAGTTTTTTATCTTCTAAAGATTTCATTACAAATACCATTTGAATCACATTCTGTCGAAATAATTAACGTTGTATATACGTTGTCCAAAGTGTAATAATATATCGTAAAATAATACAATTTAATACTTCTTTAAATGTGTGAAAAAATCATGAAAGATATTCACCTGGTTATTAGTTACATACATCTATTTATATTTACGAAGCAGTCGTTATTCTTTAAGTACATCTAACTAAAATTTAGTATATCGGATGGCAGGCGGAGAATTTGTGTAGAAAATAACAGTGACGAATCGGAAGTTCGACGTACGGGTGAAGATGCAGACGTTGAGATCGAAGAAGGTCCAGATGAAGAGGAGGCAGACACTGATCTCGAAACTGATCGTTTACTTGGCCAGCAAAGAACAGATGATCAGGGTTTTTATGACGATAAGGTAAGATTTAGAATACAACGAAGGTCATTACATACATAACTGTTTAACAGCGTTTCATTGAAAATACTATTTTAACACGGTTTCTTGAAAGCATGACGTCACTGGCTGATCGAATGATACAAGTTACTGAGAACCGTTTGAGTAGAATTGAAAAGGACAATTCAGTTCTATACATATATAGAAAGTGAGATCGTTTTTGTTTTAAATTCTTCGTAACTTATTTCGACGTGAAAGATAAGTGAAACATGTGAATTTATTTTTTATGATATTACAGTAATAATTGCTATAGAAGTATTACTAATTTGCATCCTTGAAATATAACAGTTTGTTACTAACAAGGAAAGATCCTGAACACGGAAATTCAAAAAATTCTGAAACTTTGTGAATATGCAAGGGATTTCCTTCTGATTACAATGCAATTTTTGTTTGCTGCACATTTTCACTCGAAGGGGCTGAAATTAATACCGGAAAATTCGGCTATTTTCCGATTTTGTGTCATAACTCGCAAACTCTAAGAGATAGAAAAAAAGATTCAAGACAGAAGTTACTTCTTTTAATTAGATCTATTATCTGGCACAAAAATTATTTTACAGTTCACGAGTGATAACACAAAATCGGAAAATAACCGGATTTTCAGGTGTTAATTTCAGCCCCTTTGAGTGAATTTGGGCAGCAAACAAAAATTGCGTAGTAATCAGGAGGATATTCCCTACATATTTACAAAGTTTCAGAAGTTTTTGAATTTCCGTGTTCGGGATCTTCACTTGTAAGTACACTAGTTTCGCATATTTTAAAGCAAACTCTCCTAATCGGTGAAAAATCAGCGATTCTCACATTGTACAATTTTAATTCGCTGGTAATAGATACACATTCCAAAATCTTAATCCTTTATTTGGTAAGTTAAAGACATTATAGAACAGAATAAGTATGATTACTAATTGAAATAGTTATATTAAGTACCATTAGATTTTAATAATTCTTCCGTAACAAATGTAACACAAAATTTTATTTAATTTATATTAACTACATAAAAGAATTACAAGAATTAATAAAATCTGAGAAATAACTTACAATTAGCGCGATAAATCTTAGAAAAAAAGAAACAGATATTGTTCAAAGAAGGTTTAATCAAATAAAGGATTAGTGACCAAAAGAAACTGTGGAATGTGTATTAAAAAATCCGTGGAAACTGCACGGGTTGAGAGAAGATATTTTATTGGTAAGGCGACTAACATAATATAACCGTAATTGGTGTTACATAGGGCTGGAGGAAGCCTAAAACTAGGACAATGTTACCACCGATGAGTGGAAAACTGTCAACTCCTAAGCAAACTCCCCCGAAAAGCCTGAGTGTCGCTCCGGTAGAAAGTCCGCTAGCACCTTCAGAACCTTTAGCTTCGACCTCTGCCTGTGTGTCCACTTCCGCTTCTGCCTCTATTTCGCCTCCTCCGGTAGTTTCCGTTATACAACCACCACCTTCCGATCGTGATATTACCACTCCTACGCAAACCACGTCAAGTCCACAGAAGACTCCAGCTAAAAATTCTCCCTCGTCCCCTCAGAGTCTCAAGGAATCTGGCAACAAGGTGAAAAAGGTGCCCTTTATATTAAATTATGTGAATCTATCTTTGTCTTCTTCTGCTATTGTTGCTGCTGCTGCTGCTGCTGCTGCTGCTGCTGATGATGATGATACTGCTACTGCTACTGCTCCTGCTCCTGCTCCTGTTCCTTTTCTCGCTTTTTTTAATATATATTTTTTTACACTTCATCTTAGGAATAGTATTATGTTAAATTGAGTGGAAGCGAATATTGTTTTGTAATGTGAAAGTCTAATCAAAATACCACAAAAATAGTTATGGTACTGTGTAAATGATGGTTTATCGACAACCAGAAGCAGTGATTGATCTAAAATTTCTAAATAATTCTTTCTTCCAGCTTGTTATATACGATTCTCAAATCAGTTAGTTACTATTTATAGCTTATTGTTAGTAATACATATTGGAATATTGTATTGAATGACTTTTTGCTCTTCTCATATTGATACAAATATTTATTTCATTTTGAAAAAGAAAAATTCGGATATAATACCACACTACATGTCAATGTATTCAATTTGGATATCAGAAATACTTATTCTCTGAAATTTGTTACAATTAAAGATAGAAAATTTAGTTTCTAGTGTGACTAATTGCCATGACATCGTAATATGTTTAGTTCAACCCTTCTGTAGAATCATTTTGCTTGTTTGATTCCTGCAAACCAAGGACTTTGCATGTTTTCCATCTCTTGTTTCTCTTTGCATAATTAACTCCCTGCAACAGTGGTTCCCAACCTATGGGCCGCGACCCCAAAGGTGGTCGTGAAGTATTTTCTGGGAGGTCGTCACGGTTATTTTTAGTTCTCGATTCTTAGCTGTTTTTTTTTTTATATGGTTACATTCCCATATTCCATTAATGATATAATGCTGATTTTTTATTAATGAAAAAAGAAAAGAAAAAGCTGGTTACCCAGATGCAAGCAGAACTATTATACTAAATAAGATAATTAAATACTATCAAGTTAGAATTATATTCTGAAATACCTATTTTGATAAATGTTGACAAAAGGGGACCTAGCCACAATGACGTTGACCTTGACAACATACGTTCAACATACGACAACATATGTCAAGGTCAACATTCTGAACAATTTTTCCTTATAGATGCAACCGTCGCTCGGCCTTGGTTTCCGAGATATTTGCAAAAAACTGTGATCGGTAATTGAATTGGGCAGATGGTTTAGCGCCCAACTTTTGGGACATTTACACATTTTTTTATCTTAAGGGGGGAGACCACTGTAACGGTCCGAAATGTAAGGGTGTTTCTCGGGAATTTATTTCAACCAAACAACGCAAGTAAATCAATGTATTGCTTAGCATAGTTAATACTGTATATATCGAAGGGTAAGAAAAAATTTTTTTCAATCAAATTCATAAATCCGTTTCATTTATACTCTTCGTCAAAATTTGCGCTGCGGCAAAAACATGCTAGTCGCGTTGACAGTGCCCAGGCCATATGGTTAACCCGAATTAAAAAAGACAATAATATTTAGAAACTAGAAACCTGCCTCTATTACGTGACGATCGAAAAAAAGTTAAAATTGTAAAAAATAACAAAGTGGCGGACCACTGAAAAAAATCATGTTTTCGGGGTACAAAATTGGGGAAATGTTGATAAAAAAAATAGAAGCAGGTCGAAAATGGAAAAAACTGATCGTCACGTAATAGCGACGGGTTTTTCCTACAATAAATGTCCTTGCTCATATCAATTAGACGTAGAGTTGTCTCTGTAGACTGTCAACGCGGTTGAAAAATGTCATTCTGAGGAAAACGCGTTCAATGTTCCGCGCGGCTCAGTCGCGCGTTTGACACCGCTTCACGGAAAACACCAAATTTGGAGACAGCATTCTTGAAACATGCGTCTTTCAGAAAATGTAAAAAAGAAAAGATCGATTTTTCAAATTTTTTACAGTGGTCTCCCCCCTTAAGGGGACTAGGCAGTCGAAAAATCGATTTCTTTATTGCATTTTCCGAAAGTACTATCTTTTCTGAATAAAATACCGCTTAATTGTTAAAACCATCATTGTTTGTGCGCTACTAAAATCCGGTGACTTCGACTTCGACTCGAAAGTCGATTTTTCGACTGCCTAGTCCCCTTAAATCTCCCAAAAAGTGGCGGATAAACCATCTGATCCCCACCTCCTACCGATCATAGTTTTTTGAGAATATCTCGGAACGTAAGGCCCAGCGACGGTAACATATATAGGAAGAAGTTGTTCAGAATTCAGAATCTGAATCAATGTCAACGTTATTAGGGCTGGATTCCCTTGTGTCAATATTTACCCATATTTTAATGTCTTCTTTACTTTAGTAAATTTACCGTACCTTATATTGGGAGGGGGGGGGGGGGGTCCGCAAGTTTTTTGAGTCTTATAAAAGGGAGTCGCGACTCAAAAAAGGTTGGGAAACACTGCTCTACAATGAACATTAATCTAACAGCCCGATAATTCTCTGTATAAATATTATATAATAATAGAATTTATTTAATTCAATTAACAACTTCAATATTATAATAGACTGGTCAATTATTTTATTTTAGAAGTTAAGTTACAACATATCCACATGTACGCTAACAAGTAAAGTTTAATCTACCTTCCATGTATTTTGAGACGCATTATATTAATGTGTGGTCAATTTAACAAAAGTGTAAGATTTTTATATTACAAGTAATATTGAAATGTGCAACAAAATTTTTTGATATTGTAATAAATTTTAAGGGTACAATCGTAGAATCTGTTCGTTTCTTATGAAGGAAATGCTAGATTCTGTGTGTTGGAAGGTATATTCTGATCTTATATCGTATGGTTACGTACAGTTACTTTACTTGGAGAAACTTACATAATTTTAAGATAATACTAAAAAATAAGTATAGGTACAGCTTTAAAATCTATTCCAGAACATTGTGAAATGAAAATTATTTTGTTTTTTTCATGTTGGTAATTACATACTTTGATTATTATTCACTTTGTTTCACATTTAAAATACTTAAGAATAAACTTTTGTTACTTAACTGTAACAGTAATACGAAATGTATTATGAAGAAAGTTTTATGCCACAAAAGCTTTATAAGAAATACATTTTTGTTTTTTATGAAAACAGTTCACACATTTTTAATTTTTCACATTGCTTAAAAAATGTGTTTTGTCAGTCTACTTACATAACTGAAAATTACCACTATTATTTGCCTTTTATTCTAATGCTTTAAAATTAGGCAAAGCAGTTTGTTGTATCGCAGCAGTGTTTTATTCTTGTATAAAAGAAAAATATCAAAACGCTTGCATAATGTATCGGTGCAACTAAAATGTTGCTTGAGTTTAGTCATATTAACAAATAAAATTGACTTTCAAATACATTATTTGTTGAAACCATCGGGTTTGTGAAATTTATTGCATGAATAGAGCTTAAAACGGTCGTATGAGATGTGACATGCGAAAAGCACGTAGTCTTAATATTGTTTTACATGTTGTTATTTATGCCATGCAGAGTACATTAAGAATTTTATATTTCACAGGACAAAGAAGAGAAGAAGAAGAGTAGAAACAAAGAAGGTAATGAACTATGTTTTTATATACTTTGTGGATACAAACAGAACTATAAATTATCTCATTATTCATTGGTACATTTCAGACAAATTTTCTAATATTTTTCAGTACGATTATCACAATAATTTACAGTAACAGCGACGATTATCTAATACTAGGGGTGTTTGGGTACCTGAAATTATGGAACCCGATTTGCGATTCGGAAGCGGATCTTCTTGTTTAAAAATTCTTACATCTAATCACACTGCAAAATCACAACTTAAAAGTTATCAGATGTAAGGATTTTTAAGCAAGAAAATCGGCCCCCGAATCGCAAGTCGGGACCCGTAATTTCGGGTACCCAAACACCCCTACCTATTACTCGTTTGATATCGACGTGCGTTACGAAAAGCAGCACGTTCCATCGTTTCTGACGAATATTAGCACGTTTGGTCTTCCGCCGCGAAGACTAACACATTTCACTGCTTCGCCACGAAGAATAGCACGTTTAAAAGAATTCAACTGTTGAAAATATTATTTGATAAATAATAATTCCATCTAATCTCCAGAAGACAACGCATGAAAATTTTAATCACGCGGCAAGCCGCTCAAACGTGCTAGTTTTCGCAGCGAAAACCGAAACGTGATAGTTTTCGTGAGAACGAAGGTAAACGTGCTACTTATCGTAAGAAAATTGAAACGTGCTACTTTTCGTAACCCACGTCGATATATTCTTGACACCAGAATTTACATAGAAATACACAAATCTGCAAATATGTATAAAGCAGTTATTTTTATAGTATAAATTCGCAAATACAATATCTGGTCGTTACTTGCAAAGTAAAAAATATCCAGAGTTAAAAACTATAAATTTTGCTTTAATAATTCACAAATAGATAGCTATCGTTCCATAGAGACATAAATGCATAATTACAATTTTTATAAAACAATATATTCTGCACAGTCTACTAACAAATTAATAAATAATTTTCTCTTTTATTTGCTGCATTCCGATTGGATGCATTGGGTAGGTAATTCTAGTATAATTTTAATTATAGTTTCTGCTGTATTTAACCCCAGAAGACAAATGCAGGGTCAGTTTGACCCACAGCAACATTTCTATGGTAAACGGGATGCACGAAAAAATTGAACATAAAATGAATTAATCCCACATAAATAGGTAATAAAAAACACATAAAAAAATATTTACGTACATTTGATGCATAAAATAGGTGTATCTCCTATGTGATTTTTACAAATAATGTTACTGCAATTTAGGCATCTTATACTATATTTCATCGTGATCGACTTTGTCAGAGTTGGATCAAAGTGACCCTGCATTCGTTGTACGAGGGTTAATATAAATAATTTAACCAGTCAAGCTGTTGTTCAAATTTAGTTACGAAATGACACAAAAAAATGATATGTCTACAATTTTGATAGAATTTCATGTATGTATAATGTTCACTGATGGTTTGAAGTATATTTGGCCATATCTCGCAGTGAAAATTATACTATCTTCAGATATAAATTGCAGAATAATAAACTTTGATGTTTCTTTTTTTATATACAACATTAGTGTAACTTAAGGGAGGACCCCACCCAGAAACCACTAAAAATTTTGGGATTTTTTGTTCGTATAATATTGGGCCTGGATTTTTTACATAGTTTTAAATCAATCTTTATTTTGCAAGAAAAAATTTTTTTATGGAAAATTGTATAAAATGGCGATGAACAAAATGTCTTCCCGGAGCACTGCAAAAATACTGACCCACACTCCCGGGAATAACTGGATCATCTGAGAAGGAAATACAAAAGAGATATATAAACTGGAATATATTATCTTCCATGTAGCGTAGGATTTTCTCAAAATTCGAATTATTTTGGAAATTGTAGCAGTTTGAAGAATTGTCTTTAATTTTTTACGTAAAAATTTGCACTGAAGTGCTTGTAAAAAATCGAATAATTGAAATATCAATAAAATCCTACGCTACATTGGAGAGAATAGTGTCTTAAACGTAAAAAAAAACGAATAAGTAAATTGGATGAAAGGTTTCGGAGATATAGTGTAGGTCAGGTTGAAAAATGTTATTTCGAGAAAAACGCGTTTAAAGTTTTCATTAAAGTTTTCCTGGCGTGTTCAAGCTCTCGTTATTGTTCTGATTGAAACCTCCTTCGCAACGTTTTAGAAGATCGTCCGAGGTGAGATCTTCGTCCCTACTTTACTTTGATACCTAATATATCTATTTCACTATAATAAAGGCGCATCTTCCTTCCAAATACGGTTCCAGACCCCTCTTTACCTAGCGTGACGCGGTGTTACAGCTTTCACTCTAACTCCTTTAATACTGCGAATATCAAAAAACCGTTTAACACAATATTCTACACACCTTAAGCTTTCAAATAAAACAAAAAAAATTTCACTTTTTAAAAAATTTCTGGGTGGGGTCCCCCCTTAATATGTGCATAAATGACAAAAGGAAATTTTATAAAATATCATATTAAATACTAGAAAAAGAGTATAAACTATCTTTTTACATGTTGGCGATATAAAAATTATGCCTAATTTTTTATTTACTAAAATGTATTGCATAATATAATAGATTAATGCTACTAATTTCATATTAAGATTGAACGCATCTGTTTTTTTTTATTTTGTACTCATTTGTATTTATATTCTTCTTATCATTATTTCTAGCACCTATTCTGTTATTTGGCAAATTGGCTAAATCTCGCCCATTACATCTCAGCGTACAATTAGGCTCGTATCATTCTAGCACTGTCCTTATTTTGTGTTAATTGTATGCAGGTGGGAATGTAATAAAGACTTATTGTTATAATTATTATTATATATTCTTTTCAACGAAATATTATAAATGAATTTTAAAACAACGAGTGCATGCTGTTCGTTATCTGTTTTATATAATAGTATGTACTACAATTTCTGCAGACTTATCTTATTTTGAGCATTAAGAGAATATTAATTATAGATAGACTGCTATCAATTATGTTCTCAAACTCTTGTCTACATCTGTAGCTTGACTGGTTAATAAATGTTAACACCATTGGACACTAGCGAAATACAGATCTGTATCCCTACAGAATGTTTACGTCTCTTCATCATATTCAAATACTTGGAATTGAAGCGGCAGCCTGTTATGAGGCATTTATAAAACATGTTGACAAGATGCATCTAACATTTTACTCATACGTGTCATATGCCCCTTTATTTTTGTATTATGTTCATTGTTTTGGTCAGTATTCTTGAAATGGTCTTCTGTAGCGCTCCTGCAAGACATTTGATTCACACGTTTACTAACAATAAGAAGATTTGCATTGTTTGCTTGAACCACTGACGTTGCTTATTATTAAAGTGATGTATATTATTGTCTTATCTCGATAATTTCACTCGTGTAACGGACAGTTTAAGGACAGAGTTATATCTGAAGTAATTTAAATCGTGAAGATTAAAGTTTCACATAAACAAAAATGGTATTTGAATATAGTGATGTAAAGCTCGGACCTCGATTGATAAGATTTTATTTTTCACTGATAAATTTAAGCGCATATTGAATCAGTCGTTGAACTTAAGGGGGAATTCTGGTCTGACGAGGCGTTTTCGTCGCGTTATTTCGAAATTTTTTTTACAAAAAAACCCATCAATTTTATTATTATTTAGCTTATTGCTACATGCTTATTGATATTTGAACTATCTTTACAAATTTTGTCAATAGAAAAAATGTTAAAATCAAACGCAGTTGACTGTTTTATAGTAATGGTGAAAAAAAAACATGGGGTCACGGTGACCATGATTGGGCTCGTTCTAGTGATCAGAAACGAAAAATATAAAGAGATTCTTTATATGTATGCCTCTGGCTATCGTCCCTACCAGAATGATAACAAAAATAAATTGAAAATTAAGCAAATGGTGGCGGTTTGAAAATTAAGTTTCGATTTTCGCACATTTTTTCAGTTTTAAAGATCTGCGAAAGTTTAAAAACAAAATATTTTATCATAATTCTGGTAGGGACGATAGCCACACGTGCGCTGATAATATATGCAAAACTTGGACTGAGTTGGTCCAGCCTATGTTCAAATATCATGGTCACCGATTCGAAAAACATGGTTTCGAGAAAATTGCGTTTAAATTTTACTGAACGTTCGAAGCCAAACTAAGTTGTGACCTAGGAGAGTAACAGTCTCTTTCTAACCAAATGGTCGATTTTTTGTGTTCTAAAAGGCAGAAAAATGCACAACACCCTCCCCTCCCATCCAGAAAGAACAGTCCGCCGAAACTTTGCCGAAATACACTTGCAGGAACAAAAGTGTTATGCGTTGCCCGTCCCGCTCAGTGAGCGCGCCGTATAGATACCTAACTATTCTGCACCCTGTATCTCTGCAAATATTACGACTTGGAAAACACCCTTTTGCACATGTATTGCCCATATAATGTACCAGTAGGAAATGCAAAAAAAAATTTTACCCGTCAGACCAGAAAACCCCCTTAAACCAATAATAATGGGTTAATCGAAATAAATAGTGCTGATATGTGTGAACCACAAGTATAATATGTAGGTGAATCCCAAGTGATACGAACGAGAACTATTACCATTTATTACATTTAGACTGAAAAATAAAAATAAAAGTGAAGCTACGTTACAGTTTTATGAAAGGGGTGTAGAACGCTTATAGAAATGAAATGGAATAATAGTAATTGCTAATTTGGCCCAAATGGGAAGGTATTAGAAGACAACGGGAAACTATCAATTTTGTAAAATGGGAGATATGAATATTATGTTAAGATATATTCTGAGAAAAGATGAAACATTCTTGGAAATCGCCCTTACTTTGTTCGTATATCCTCGGTCAAATTTCTTCCATTCTCGTCTAACTATTTATCATCGTTTGGTTGCTTGAGCAGTATGAAACTGTATATTAAGTCTAAATGGTACATCTCTATGGCTATTTCAGCTCTCCTCGATGATCCTTCAGTTTTAATCGAAGGGGTCTTGTTTCGAGCGAGATACCTCGGATCTACTCAGCTCGTCTGTGAAGGAGAACCCACAAAGTCGACTCGTATGTGCCAGGCAGAAGAAGCTGTCTCCAGGATAAAGGTATGCTTATCATTATCTTATTCTACGATTGCACTTCACGCATTTCCTCTCCTTTTACGATCAACGCTTCCGTTTCACCCCCGTAAAAGCTGTGTGCTCTCATTTCCTCTGATCGTTCCACATTAAATTAACCAGCCTTGAACATCGAAACTTCCACGAGAATCTAATATTTCGATACAACGTTGGCACATACATACAATCGAATGCCGCGAGTGACTACTGCTGTGCAAGATATCAGTTTTTAGCAATAACGTTTACGACCAAAGTGTTAGGGCTATTTTTGCGTATTGGCTTTTAAAATGTGTAGAACGAAATTAAAATATTTTACATTCCAGATGACTGAAATTAAATTCTCATTGCGAATAATATTCATAAACTTCAGATTTTGACTTTTAACCTTCAAACCTCTAGTAAGCAGAGGCTACTTCTGAGCCGAGTTCATATTTTGGACGAAACTCGATTTAAACTGTGGGGGAAAACGGGCATAAACAAATGTTAAAATATTAGCAATTAATGCTTAGTTATTTGTATAAAAAGAAAAGTGTATATTGTAATCTTTACTACAACTTTAGTAGTAGAAGAGTCATTTCGATCAACTCAGTAGTCCAGGTGTAAGCAGATGAGGCGAGGAATTTTATTTTTTCTTCTTTTTTTACATCTGTCGTTATTAGGCGTGTTATGCTTTAAAAAAGATTGGATTTACATTTTTCGATTGAAGTTAAATACTTCAAAACATGGTGTTAATTTCATGTTTGTAATTATTCGCATCTATTTATTACAACGAATATTTGGATGAAACGTTGTTTAGTAATATATGAATATAAAGTTCAGAGTGTTAAGGGGAGGTTCTGGTCTAAATGTCGATTTTTTTTTATTTCATTTTTCGAATGTTCAACCTTTTAGGAAAACGTGTTTAAAAGGATTTGTTGATATTCGTAAAATTCCCGAAGTTATAGGCATTTGAGTAGCGGCAAATGCATGGGTCACAACCGGTCACTCGGCGCTCACGTAAAACTTTAAACGCGTTTTTCCCGAAACAGTGTTCTCAAAATCGGTGGGACCTGTATCTCCAAAATTTATTATCCGATTCGACTGAAACTTTTTTTATTTTGAAGAATATACTTCTGGCTAGGGGGGGGGGGGGGGCTAGAAAAAATTACAAAAAGTTGAAAATTTATAATTTTCAAAGGCGATGAAAGGACGGAAAATACAGGGAAGTGATTTCAAACTGGAAGTGTCGTTATTTTATAAAAAAAATGCCATTTTTGTCATTTTTAGTCCCCCCGCCTAGCCAAAAGAATAATCTTCAAAATAAAAAAGGTTTCAGTCGAATCGGATAATAACTTTTGGAGATACAGGTCCCACCGATTTGGATCAATTTTTTGACGCCTTGACTGTAACGACTCCCCAGGGCTGTCTGCAATGATTAATTATAAAACAAAAAATATATTTCTATAATTTAAGACATCCTTAATACAATGCAAAAAGTCCCATTAAATTATATATAGTAGTTTTCCTTTAATTAATTCCTAAATATCACCTATTTTTTTGGGCTCTAGACCAGAACCTCCCCTTAAATGTTTTTATACGATGTTTTACTGGTAACATTAGCCTTCCGAATTTTGAAATAAAGCGAGTATGTATCTTGATAATCCCCAAAAATCGTTATTGTGGTATCTACTTGTACTATCTAAAGTATCTCAAGTATGTTTATCAACTGACGATACTCGTTCCTCGATTGACGCGGAGTATTCGTTTCAGTTTTTTTTCTGCGCGGTTGAGAAATCGCGTAAACGGAGTCTGCAGGTACAAGCAACAAATATGTAAGACAAATCCCGCTTATATTGTAAAAATATTTATTTCACATATTTGTAAAAACCAATAATAATGGAAGTTCAGAAAAACAAATTTAAATTTTATTCGTTGTTGCTGCCAGTACTGTACTTACTTCAAAGCAGTCAATCTTTTCTTTTTAATTGGTTCGAAGATACTTGCCTCATCACAAGAAACATTTGACTCTTCTACTTCAGTTTCATTACCAGCGGCGTCTGTTTTTGAATGATTTTTTTTAAATTGCGCAGTCGCGGCTGCAGTGGTAAGTTTGAATTCGGGTGGCGGGCGGCTTCGACATTGAGAATTCGGATAGAAAGATATATTTTCTGACCACGTAAAATGAGATCGTGTAAAACTGAGACCGCGTAAACGGAGGGATGATTCGCCGTGTATACTTATGTAGGATCACGGAAAAAAGGGAGCCTCGGACGCGGGACTCGAACCCGCGATCTTCACGTTCGTTGCGCGCTGGCCAGCCGCCTTAGCCACCTCGGCTACCGCCGACTCCCCGATCTTAGTTATTCCCGTGTGCCCTCTTAACGTGGTGGTGGGGGTTCCTGATCTCCACACTTATGTTAAAAACAAAGGGCAGTAACGGTTCAAAGTAAAATGACAAATAGGATTTATTATATTTGATATTTTGTAAAGATAAAAATATGACAATTTTAGGAAGAAAGAAAAATTACGATAATTAACATTTCGATACCGTGATAAAAGAAATAAGCGCGGGAAGCAACAGATAAAGGTTTCCTCGCTGTGTAATTTGATGTGGAACCTTCTGTACATTTCGTTTCATTGGTATTGATATTGCATACTACTGTTTCTGATAGATAACCATTACTATTGGTTATCTTATCATAATCGTATATTCATGGTTACCAACATGTTTGGACATGTTGGGGTGTCTATAATGTCGAACTAAACGTTTTGTGCACTCACTTGTGCTCTGTGTGAACGGTAGATATCACGTATCAATCGCGTGTTAATTGTTTCATTTATAAGCCATTACAGCTGCAAAAGTAAAAATAGACTCCACTTTTAGACACTTGTACCTTTGCACTACTCATTCGTTAAATGCATGACAGACTTTTAGTTTCAATCTTCGTAGGTGGAAACGTTTTGCTTCTGTCGTGCAACACACATGTCTAGCTGACTTTTTACTTTTTACTAATTTATCAGCAGACCTATTTGTGCATATAGACGTACGAAACTTTGCGTTAATATTTTTAAAGAAAGGACTCTTAAGTTCTGGAATGTTTTTTTTTTAATGTGCTGTATTCGACAAATGAGGAATTTGAACCACAAGTAAGATGGTTCTTAATGTTTTCATATGACAATTAGCTGTTGATTATTTATTACTATTCAGTATTTATCAGATTTTAGTGTTTATGCAGGATGTTTCGTCGTTGATGGTACAACCGAAAAGCAAGTGATTCTAAATACGTACAAAAATATATACTGAATATATAGAACAAAATTTGTTCATACAGGGATTTGATTTTGAGGCAATGAAATTTGGAAATACATTTGATACGTGTGCACCTGATTAAAAATTGGCAGAATATGATATTTTCTACATGAAAAAATACATAAATAGACACTATGGAATATTTTTTCTTAGGAAGCTTCATTTTTGAAAATGTTGACCCTAAAAACGTATCTGTTTACTACGCGTACATTTGACTAGTCACTAGAAGTTGCAAATGCAAAGATGAAATGAATACTTGTGTAATAAAAATAGGTTGAAGTTGTAGAATAACTTCCTTTCGGATAATAAGGTTTTGGTTCTGGAAATCGATTTTGAAGATGGGACCGATTTTTAGTCAAGTGCTTGAATGTATATTCGATTGACATCTATTATGAAACCTCCTGTATAGTGTGAGGCACGTGCAGCGTGTTTGAGTATCTCCAGAAAAGATCGGTAATATCGAAAATCGGTAGGCAAAACTGAAGTGTTTTGGAAGGCACACTTTAACTTCCTTTTATAAGCATGTATGCGTCCCGAAAAATTCAGTCATCGATACTGTTTTTTGTAGTCTACATTTAAATGAGATTAATGGTCATCCAGTGAAAAAAAAAAGAATCATCATGAAAACTTGGTGCCATAAATTTAGAGTGTTATAGACGATAATAAAATAAACATTTTTGTTATTATCAGTTTGAAATATGATATCATACAACAAAATTACAGGTTTTTGAAATTTGGGCTCCGCTGTTAGGTTTTAAGAGGTAAAATTAAAAAAAACTCTGACGGCTCTTAAAAACTTGACTTTCAATCGTCTGTACTTGTCTGCTAGCAAAAATAGTACTAAAAAAATATTTGCGAACCTGTCGATCTGTGCCGCCCTTACGGATTTTTACGAGACCTATTTTAATTACTTTGTTGTGACGTACATATAACGAGAAAAATAATAAAACGGGCGATCGGACCTCAGTGACCTTGAAAAAAAAAATGGAAATTCATCTAAAATACAGAAGTTGCTACTAAAACCTTCTTTATTATAGTAGTAGTCGTCGTCGTTCTATTTCTTACTATTAACCCTTCAGCGACGGCACCGAATTTAACAATTTCTCTACGCGGGCAGTAGTCGCGTGCTATTATTCTCTCCAAGCGGACGGCGGCAGTGATGTACATAGCTAGTACTATGCCTACTATGTTGCCATTACTATGCATACGATGTAGTCACTATCTGTGTTCCAAAATTGTACTGGGATTGGTTATTACAATTAACATTAAATTTATAAAGAGAAAACAACGATTTATAAAAAGAAAAGTAGAAACAAATATGAAAAAAGGGAATATGGAGAATTAGGGTCCATACGACGTATGGAGGTCGGCGGTATATGAAGAATTAGGAGTCCATACGACGTATGGAGGTCGGTGCTGAGATAACCAGTGATATTGAAGATATGAATCATTATCTAAAACAACCAAAAATTTTTTCTTAGAACTCTCAAATGCTAGCCATACCCTAAGTCATATAGTCCCAGGCAATATCAACACTCAGATAAGACGTAAGACGAACTGGTATAGCAAAAGAACAAACTTTTGTGCTTGAATGTCAGTTGTTTCCCAGATTGGAAATTCTATAGCAGCGCTATCCAAGCAGGGCTTGCCAGCCTTTTGGGGTTCTCCCACTTCCGTCTGCGTCGCCAGGGATACCGCGCGACGCTCTTCAACGCTCTTTAGGCGACTATGATGTTACATATGGCGTGTGCATTAGTGGCACACATTGCCACAACGCACCAATGCTACTACATACATACATATATATTCCTCGCGAATATTGTGTGGGGATAGGGCTGCCAACCGTCCGGGTCACCCCGGATTTGTCCTCTTTTTTACGGCGCACAGTGGTACATAATGACATCTTTTGTTCAAATCACCTTACAGTCGTAATTTTTCAGAAAACTTGACATTTTTTTTTTAAATACATCGCAATTAAATTCTCTATCGATCTGTCCGGCCGAAATTTTGAATTTCGTTGCTGATTCTTTTTATATTTAACGAATTATATAGCACTTTTCGAAGATCAGTATCTGTGGGCTTTTTTGGCCGCCGGTTCCGAATTTAAAGTCAGATTTTCGAAATTGAAGGTGGTGAATCCAATATGCCGAATAAAGTTGACTTTTTTGACTCAATATTGTTGAGCAGGATTTTTAATGTTTGGATTTGCAACAAAAAATCAGATTTGCTTCCAGCAGCACAAATCCTGCTCCTCGAAGAAGATTGCACATAATAAAATCGGATTTCTAAAGGCAACTGGGATAAAACGTTAAGTGAATCCGGCCTTCTAAAAATATCGAACATTAAAAATCTCGCTTATCAATATTGAATCTGAAAAGTCAACTATAAAAACGCGTATGAACACAGACGAATAGGCCTAAATATGCAAAATCACGTACACATTTATGAGATGCCTAAAAATTTGTAAAAATACGAATGTCCATCCGTCATTTTAGATTTTACAATTTGATCTACAGTATTAGATATGTGGTACAAATAAAAAATTTAATCTTTATAATAATTGCCTCATATTCCTAATCAGCATCCCCGAAAATCGAGACGCACTACGTTTCTTCCGAATAAGCCCATTTTCTGAAATTTTGCTTCAACATATTGGATTCACCATCTTCAATTTCGGAAATCCTACTTTAAATTCGGAACCGGCGGCCAAAAGATCCCACAAATACTGATCTTCTAAAAGTTGTATAGGTATAATTCGCTAAATATAACAAAATGAGCAACGAAATGCAAAATTTCGGCCAGACAGATCGATAGAGAATTTAATTACGAAGAATTTAAAAAAAATCGTCAAGTTTTCTGAAAAATTACGACCTGTAGGGTGATTTGAACAAAAAATGTCATTATGATGTACCACTGTGCGGCGTCCGGGGACGTCCGGGGGGATTATCTATTGTGATCCGGGTTTTTCGACGCTGCTCGCTCAAAAAGTCATAAATATTTTATTTTTATTTCTTGATTGCGGTTACAGTCTATAATTTACAGAAATTTTTGTCTTGAGATATCGTAACTAATATAAGAAATAGTTCAAAGTGTTCAGGTTTCAAGTGGAAATGTCCTGGGTTTTAAAGCTCTCTGTCCTAGATTAGTGATTTTACGGATGGCAGCCCTATGTGGGGACGAAGCGGCTGAAAGGGGGAGCAAACGTTTGAGAGCCCCCACCGCTGGACCGTGCTGTTCTATAGTATTTCTGAAAACACCCTTCTCAGAAAGAAAGTCTATATATTTTTCTTTTGCATTCACTTCGCGAATAAACTATACGAACGATTTCATTTTATTTAGAAACGTTAAATTGAACATTCCACCATTCGACGTACCGTCGAAAACAATGAAGCGGCGCACTGCGGACAGTATTTTTCTCTACGTCATTGGAGTCCAACCGCCCATTTTTATTATTATTTTTCTCGTTATATACACGTCACAACCAAGTAGGTATTTTAAAAAAAATTTGAAAAAAAATAAAACCGACTTCAAAAAAATAAAATTTCACTAAAAAGTACAAAATGATTTTTTCCTTTATTTAATCTACGACTCTCATCTTTTTGTTGAGGCACCGACTTAAAAAATATGAGAGTCGTAGATTAAATAAGGGAAAAAATTATTTTTTACTTAATGCAATTTTATTTTTTTAAAGTCGGATTTAATTTTATTTTTAAATTTTGTTATTTTTAATTTTTTAGTTATATATATTGACACAACATGCTGAGGAGATATGCGCGTCGGTACATAAAATAATAATAATTAGGTAACAATAGTCTTTATTATTAACCAGAACTGGCAAAATATTGGGCCAATGTTGATGCAGTGTAGGATGGGACCACCGGGATATCGCCCTCTTTCGAATAAAAAAAAGATCATCAAAATCGGCCCATATGCTGAGGAGTTATGAGGGAACAAACATAAAAAAAACATACGTGTCGAATCTGTAACCTCCTCCTTTTTGAAGTCGGTTAAAAACGTTCTCGTCAAAATCCATGGGGGCATCAGGCATCGACAGGTTGGCCAAAATATTTATTTTACCGTCCTCTACATATAACGCTTTAAATATATGGTACAACGTTCTGGATGATCCTGTATAATGTTCGAAAAATGTACCCCACGAGAACACTTCAAATCTATTTAACGACATTTCTCTTATAGTGAACACGACGGCGAATATACGAAGAACCATTTTGCTTTTTTACTTACGAATCTCTCATTTATCGAACGTATGCACACATTTTTTTCTAATAATACTTTCCATTCAATAAGGCTATGTGAAATACTGCGGTGTACATATCTGGCACAGATAAAAGAATTCAATAATTTCTCATAAACATCGCTGTTTATTTGATACATTTCACAACAACTTTCATTGCTTATGGCCTATTGCATTGTCTGTGTAGTACGTGTAGTTATCGATGATAACAGTGATTCTGTTGGAAAGGTTTTGTTTAAAAGACTTAATGTGATTACACTGCAAAAGTGTAACACGACTGTGGTTCTATAACATGTGCATACAATAGGACTTCACTTATTCGAACGAAATTTTATTCGATCCTATATTTACTGAATGTATCACTGATCTGGTATCTGCATCGTTGCCAATCATTGCTGCACTTATATAAACGTTTATACATATACAAGCATCATTTTAAAACAAGAACAAACAATCAATAATCCTAACAGACAATGAAGTTAATGATTAATTCACAACATATGAGGAAATTATAATTCCCGAAATTTTGCTTATAATGTTAGTTGCTTAGAATATTAATTTAGATGAAACCGGCAAGAAACTCGATAAATTGATAATGGATTATATGAATGGAATTCTACTTGTATGTAATTTGTATGTTACGACATTAAATATAGTGCACTAACGCGCTCTTGCATGTATATACAAGTAAAGCTGCAACTTTCAAACGTGCAACATAGGGTGTCATGATAGTTGTACTATGACATTTATACGCGTCTGCTTATTAAATCTTAACTAACTAATGACAATCAATCAAATTAATAAGATTGGAGTAAATCTGTCACTTCGGTTAAACCTGAGAGTTTATTTTTGCACAAAGCAGGAGTATCGCGAGAATGAAATCGAGGTCATGTTTAAAACATTTTGTTATAAATTCGTAATAATGGTAGTGCCTTCTTCTTCTTCTTCTTCTTAATCTATTTACACGTCGGTGAATTAATTATAATTATACCGATACAATAATAGAAAACAATGTATGCTGAGCTGCGTTCAGTAGATACGTGATTTTTCTAAGCCAATAGTAACAGGAATTTCGACATTTCATCATGATGATTGATTCTAAACGTTTTAAATTAATGGCGATCTATATTGAATTCGGCTGAAAGAAAAGTAGTATTTATTAATTCAGCGTGAAATGAATCAAGTAAATTCAAAATGAGATTTTTTTTTTACATTCTTTTGTGTCTGTTTTATGAAAACCATCTAAGATAACAAACTTTCTACAGGGTGTATAAAAATTCAGAAAATGAACTGAAACATAAGAACGACATCGTATAAAACTAAATATGTACGAAGGCAAAAATGACTAATGTCACAAAGACTAACCCAAATATATTTATTTTAAAAGCTTACTAATTTGAAAGTGTAACCAATCAGGATGATGAAATCCTGAAACTTCTTTAATGTCGAATAAAATATTTTTAGCAGGAAAGTAAATCTATATTTTGTATAAAAAAATTACAGCTAAGTCGATTTCGCACTTACCATTTCCTGTATTAAGTTATATTAATCAGCACGGATAAAGATCGTTAAACTATTAGCACTTGACTGTGCTTTCTCTACGCACATACCCTAGTCAAAGATTTCTTTGTTCGACAAACCAGTTTTTCGTTCGATTTGTTTCAAAATATCCTATTTAATTAAATTCTTCCTGTTTATTATTAGCTATCCCTCGTTAGATCTGAGCGCTAGGTATTCGAAATATTTTCTCCATATAACATTTTATAAAAAAAAGTGTATTAGCTTAATAATGTAAAGTGAGTTGATTGTAAATCTCAATAAATCTTCGTGCCAGATATTTTAACGAAGCATAGAAAAATGATTATATATATATATAAATTTCCGTAGATAAAATTAAATGCTTATGCATTCATTTATGAATAAATAATTATTTGATTTTTGAATCATGTTAAATTAAACTTAAAATAATATTTTATAATAAGACTTCTACTCACATTTAGAAGCTTATTTTTTCATACCTTATATTTAAAAAAGAAAAAAAGGTAACCAAATATATATCATTTTTTTGTCAGTCATATGTACTGATATGTACTACATCAGGTGTTCAGCGTAACAGTCACCACTACTTTTCAGTGACTTTTGATAATGTGACAAGAAAATGTCATGAACAAATATTAGTCAGTACTTAATCGGTAACAAAGTGCTGAAACAGTTTTCCTTCAATAAAAAATCAGGGGGTCACCTTTGATTTTTTAAATGACACACAATTTTTTCTATCCGGTACTAGGTATAGGTGGTATCGAGAGAAAATTCAGCGATATCAAATACAGTTGCTTTTCCTCAATAACTTGCTTAGAAAATAATTCTGAAATGTAATAAAGTTACAAGGTATGTATCGATACCCCACGTTAACGTTTGACTTACGCGGTATTAAGGAACCTTATTACATTTAAGTATGATTTTCTTAAAGAATTCATTATTGAAGAAAAGTAACTGAGTTTGATATAGCTGAATTTCTCTTGATGCCAGTTACAATACCGGATTGAAAAAATTATATGTTGCATTTAAAAAAGTGAAGGCGACTTGTATTATTGATTGAAAAAAAATTGTGAAAAAAAAATGTTTCGGCAATTTGTTGCCGATTCAGTACTGACTAATTTTTGTTCATAACTTTTTCTTGTACATAATCGGAAGTGGCTAAAAAATCGTGGTGAGTGTTACGATGAACACCCTGTATAACCAGGGTTGTAATATTCAATTGTTTGCTAAACATAGTACCTACGACAAATTCATAAATCGACATTGTGTACAATAAATTTTTAATATGAAATTTCGTCAAATACTCGACAGGTATTATAAAACATGTCTGGAGCGTCATTGAGCAAATTGGCAAGAAGATTAAACGTTTTAATACAGATTATTACACTTATAACAGACCAGCTGGAAAAATAATTTTATGGTATAATTTTGACATTTGTTAAGTTAAACAAAATATTTCAAATGAAGTTGTTAGTGTTAGGGAGGACATATGATAATAATGTTTCCTCCGGATTGAAATTTCTAAGAGTACAACGCTATACTTTAACAAAGCCAAAATGATCTTATAAAATTATTCGAAATTAATTGTAAAATTTGTGGTTTTGCACGTTTCATAAGGAAACGAACGCCGCTTCCGTATATTCCGTTGACATATTCAAAACATTCAACATTTCAAATGAAGATATTCATCACATTTTTTTAAGTTGATGGTAAATAAAATATTTTATGGTAATGATATAGAAGGAGGGCACACCTCGCCGATTTGGATGACTTTGAAATATGTTGTCGGGGCCATGATTCTGAACAACTATTTTCTATACACGTTACCGCCGCTCGACTTTCGTGTCCGAGATACACGCGAACATAGTTTCGACATTACAAAAAAATACTACCCTCTTCCTAGCAAAAAAATATGTTTTAGAACCAGTTAAGCATGAACTAAGCTTTGAACTAGAACATAATTTTTTGCTCGAAAGACGGTGCTTTCGAGAGCACCTGTTGGGTGTGTGAGGGGGCTACCGTCCAGCCCCAAACCTATACCAACACCTCGGAAACGATCAACACAGGTGTAGCTGATTCCGAATAAATATCAAAATATCTGGAAAGCTAAAGCCGAGCGGCGGTAACATGTATAGGAGAAAGTTGTTCAGAATGATGAACTATACAATATATTTTTAGGTCATCAAAATCGACGAGGTGTGCCCCCTTCTATGTAATTACCGAAGATACATAAAAAATTTTCAAACATCACTTTAAAAAGAACTGCTTCTGCGAGGTATTCTGTTTGATATGCCGCATCGTTTAATTGTACATTTTCTTCGTATTTTCAATAATATGGAAATTACTCAGATGATCTGTTGTAAGTGCCTCACTCTACATAAAAAATATTTACAAGTGTTTGTTAGAAAATATTCGAATACCATTAAGTTGAACGTACGAGACTATATAATTTGGACGCTCGTCAAAATTGATCACACTGCGTGAAGGAATCTGAATGTTTTATTATAGCCACCCCCTTCCCCGTGTTATTACCACCACCACTTGACCACCGAACACATATTTCCATGTGATTTTAATGTTTTACTGTGTTAATTTGTCTGAGAACAGGAGCTGGATAAAATAGTGTAAAGTATGAAAGCAATTTTTTCGAAGTTGCAGTAAACGTGTAGTTCATTGACAGCTGTAATAAAAATACAAGCAGCTAATGGAGGAATTCTGTTCACAACGATGTCATAACATTATCAATATCCGATGTTACATAATAAACCTTGTCCTTTTAATTTCTTCTTTAACATACGCGAATGTGTACGCATATTCGATATACAGAGAGTTCATCTTAATATCCACCACTTTTTAACCACTTACGATAATTTAATAGAGATATATAAAATTAATCATTATTTAACCGCTATCAACAATTTTCGTTATGAAAACACTGTGTTACATTGATCTTTTAAACAAGCACCATTCTATTTTGTCCTTTTAGTCTTGTAAATGAGGCAAAAATAGATTTAGTGGTAACGTATAATGTAAATAAACCGTATAATATATTTATGAAATTGATATATTATCTTTAATGTATTCATTAGACCGAATTAATAATAGTAAACTGAATTACCAATAGATAGAATAATGTTTGAATTAATTACGTACTTTAATGCCAGGTGCTTAGAAGCGGTTCAAAGTTTATGCAAAGAGCGCTCGATCTTATAAAAATTTCATTAACGGTCAAAAACTGATTGATTCTACATACAACTCTTTGCTATTCAATTAAAAATGAGTTAAGTGATTAAAAGATCGTGGATACTGTTACGACGAGCACCCTGTACAAAATTCAATGATTACTGGGATCATGGATTTCATATATGTAATAATACGCAACGGAAACTCCAAGCATTGACAGTGGATTGTAATTCTACTTTACTTATTTCACACTTAACACTTTGAGTGGCGCAAAGTTTAACGAAATACTCTTTCAAATCGATCAGGCTTTTTTAGCATATGCCGGTGCTAATGAAAATTTAAATTTCTGTAGTTTTTCATAGATCTTTATGATAGTCCGACCAATCATTGAGCTATGCTTTTCTGATGAAGATGAGTCCAAATACGATCTTATTCGGGTTATTTTTAATTATACGTAATTCGATTTACTTCTGAATTCTGCAAACCAATTATACAGGGTGTCCTGCGATAAGTAGTAGGAACATAAACGAGGTAATATTGTATATAAAAACAAATCGAAAATATAGAATCTTTTTTATAGGAACCCGAATTCTCGAAGAAATTGATTTTGAAAATTCTTTATATACGCGTATATCTGATTAAAATTTGGCAGAATGCAACAGTAAATATGGTAAAATTGCAGCTAAATTAAAATCTTGTGCAAAACCAAGATGAAATTGCTGAATGACTTCTTTGGAACAACCTTTCGGCTTCAAGAAAATCGATTTTCAAAATCTGTCAAGTACATGCGCGCTTAACTAAGAATTGGTTTCATTTTTGAAATTGATTCCTGAATATTGATTTTGTAAAGAAAATTGTATTCTACATTTTCAACGTACTTTTGCATGTAAAATCATCATCTGCACGGTTGTTCCACTTATGGCTGACACATTGTATATCAAGTATAATTAAAAGTAACCCTAATGTGGTTAAGTTTAGATTCACTTTCATCAGGAAAATCTCATCAATCCATTATTTATTAATGCTTTCAGGAAGATCTAATAGAGAATATAGAAATTAGGATTTTCATTGTTGGATGACTCGTGAAGAAGTACAAAGTGTTTCAAAGTTACAAAGTTTTCAAATCAAACATTCGAGGACCCTTGTACAATACTTTCGATGCTTTTAAAAAAATATCGACGTTAAAGCACGCCAAAGTCGTGCGTAGGATGGAAATACCTCGGCGTGAAAACACGACGACGCCAGTCAAAGTGTTAGAAAGTTAAATCGCCTGGTATTATATTAGGGTTCCGATTAAATACGAATCATGTTAAAAATTGTTATTGATTTAATTAAGAAGATACTGATACCGGTTCATGAAGAAAACTATCTTTATTCGGCTCCTTTATGATTATTTTCTTGTGTATAGTTGTCTGCCCTTCTTCGCTTCGTAGATTGTACGCAGCACTATATCTTTTTCTGCACGATCGTGTATTATAAAGAATTCGTGTAATATATGTCACAGTAAACGGGCAAAAAAATATAACATTTACGTTTCGCGCGAACGTACGGATTAACGTATAAAGATGAAAATTTCGCGTTTGGAGATGTTTGAATATGTTCCGCAAGATTCATCACTATACGGCATTGAACGATTTTATGTAGTAGGTATAAAAAGAACACATTTTAAAGAGTGAAGGTCTGTTAAAAGAGAAAGGGAAACTATTTTGTAATGTTTCAAGAATATTTAAAAAAATATTAGTTGTACAGAAAAATAAGATGGAAAAATGAGAATATGATAAAAATCTTTAACAACATATTGAAATTCAACTGTTAGTAGAAAAAATATTATGCGTATTAATGATCATACAACAAGCTTTGCATTTTAAACTTTGCACCTTTATTTTTCATTTAAAAGCTTCACTATAATTAGAGAATTACGGAATAAGTGGTAGAACATGCTAAACGATTATTATATAACAAATGACATAGAATTAAAGTGTACATAATATTAATTCACAACTGACTATATACAATAATGTTATATAGTTAACACAAAATATGGATTCATTTTTTTTCAAGTAACTTTATTATAATTTCAAATTTTCATGTATTTCTGCATATCTCTTGGTCATTTGTTGATTAATTTTAACCATACATAAACTCAAAACATTTCAATTTTATTTCATTACATCAAGTGTCTGTTATTAATATTGTTATATTAATGAATCTCTCTTATGTTTAATATTTCTCAAATGATGAAATAAATTATACGCATAGAGAAATTTCACGTGTTTAGAATAACATAACCACCACCATTTGTAACATTTATTTACTATCAATTGCAATTATCCATATACACCTGTGTGTTATTCATACACATACAATTAGTGTACATAAAACTACTTAATATGAAAAACTACGTACAGTGCCGTGATTTAAATTTTTGCATTACGTTTAAGGTGATATTCAATTTTCAATCATTTAAGTATGAATTATTAGTTTCGTAACTTATTAACTGTACGTAACAGATTTTACATTCCGTTGTGCTATGTACTTTGTGTAACACATGTCTAATGTCTGCTATGTTGATGCACATATGTATAATAATACGGAAAAATTATTCACAAAAAAATAGATAAGATGGTATGAAATCGGCTTGAAAATGTTGTTCCAAAGCCATATTTTTCAGTTTTATACTTCTCTTTTTTACGCATAGGGCTGCGGGGGGGGGGATAATTTCTCCTCTTTGCAGTTTGTACTTCCTGGAAGAATATTTTCGTAACAAATACAAACAAAATTAAAGTGAGAAAACCTAATATCGATTATTTAGCAATACTCGATTCTTTTCAACAATAATACCAATGAAAATAATTTACTACCTACGGATTTATAATAGGTATTTGATTAGGTTTAAAGGCTGTTGTTCTCGTGAAGTGCCGTAAAGTGAAAGGATTTGCGAATAATTTGCACATTAATGTAACTTCAAAGATATGTTATCGCAATTCGCAAAAGGGAATTGGAAGCTACCAGAGGAGTAAACATTTTCTACAACATTTAGATGTGTATAATCCTGTGTTTAAACTTTAGAGGTACCTTTCATATGGAGCAATACTGCAATGTTGAATGTTCAATGTTCCCTAAGATTTTATCGATCTGTACAACTCTGCATACCGTCCTAAACATTGACAAAATGTAGGGTATTTTGTGTATGAAACGATACTTCTCGAAAAGCATGATACAGTATCGGCTTCTGTTACAAATCGATAGTTCTGTACAGTTTGTTGGCCTCTTTTAATTGCTTTTCATGGACTCCGATCGAAATCTGTAATTTACGACATATCAGTATTTCAGAGGTATCATTTAACGAACGTCACGCTATCTCTTTTATACCGACCAAGTGTAAAACCAACACGAACATACACAATACTTATCGTACGTGTCTTCGTATTTAGTAGAGAAGGTATAATAGCATTAATTAGCCCTTCACACCGCTAAAAAGAAAGGGAGACCGATTAACCCAGCGTTGGCCACATCGGCCATTTGGGAGCACGGTCTCCGTGATGTTTACCATAGCCGCGCGGAAGGGGAGCTCGAAAGCCAGTGGTGGTAACGTGGGCGCGCCACGAATAGGGAAAACTGTAGTAGCGTGTGGTGCAACCTCATGCCCGTAGGATAGGCTTGAATGACTGGGATTCTTGGGGGCCCCAGCGACCCTCCAGTGGACGGTGTACAAGGGGTCCCGTTGCTTGTGTTTATAATATGGCAATTGCTATTCAAATGTAGAAAAAACTCGGACTCGAATTAAACGAACTGATTTAAATAACAATTTATACAAAATGAGAAATAAAGTTCAGTGTAAAAAAATGGCACAGTTTTATTAACACTTTCAAGTAAAGAAATTAACTGTAACTAAAAAACTGCTAGCCAGAGTAATTCTGCGAACACTGGGGCCCCCCAAGGAACCTGCGCCGCACGCTACTACCTACACATTTACAGTTTTCCCTATCCGTGGCGCGCCCACGTTATCATTGGCTTTCGAGCTCCCCTTCCGCGCGGCTATGGTAAACATCACGGAGACCGTGCTCCCAAATGGCCCGATGTGGCCAACGCTGGATTAAAACGTTCGAGTTTACAATAGATCCGTTTATTCTGAATGGAGCTAGTACTGCACGATAGTGCTATTTGTCGTTAAATGCAACAGAAGGAAATACATGAACAGTTACTGTAGAAAAAAAAAGCATTCCTCGCGTTTGCTCGTGGTGTATCGGTGGTGCGTGGTAATATGACTGTAGTCAGAGCAAAAGATTTTGGCCGCTCAAGGCCACTGAGGGACTACCCCCACCATATCGTTTAACTACCACGTCGCTTTGTTTCGTCTTCCTGCTGCGTCGAACATCTTGTCGATCGCATCGAGCGTGTAATATACACGCGACGATAGCCTGGGGTCGTAGCGAGACGTTAACCCTTTCAGTACAATGTACCATATGTACACATATACGTATATAGTCTATGCGGGCAACGCTTATATCGGCGTTCAGCGAGTGCTGTCAACGAATGAGACTGGAGGATTTCTGCGCACCATGTACGTCAAGCGTTTCGACCTTCGTGCTCAAAGGGTTAAAAGTGGGGGGGGGGGGGGGTCGTGCCTGGCGTGATTCCCAGTCGATGAAGTGACCTTGAGCGACCAAAGATCTTTTGCCCCGACTATAGCAAGAGCATTTGTTTGTTTGCGTTATGGAAGGAGGGGCCAGTGGCTACAGGTATCCAGGCTACGCTGTTAAGCTATGGGGGGCAGCAAGGGTTTGGTCGGTGCAGCATTGCCTCGCAAGGAAGCCTCGAGGATGACGAGTGCGACTCGAGCGAAGAACTTATAGGGAGCGCGGCTGGTGGGGGCCAGTCCGAGTCGCAGACTGTGGGACTTCAACCGAAACTGGCCCCGATCAGTGGCTCTATGGAGCCCACCACCGTTTTCAGGCTTCACTTTCTCGGCTCGGTTGAAGTTGAAGAGGAAGGGAGACGTAAGCGCCTTAACAACCACATAGTGCGGGAGGCTGTGACTAAGATCAAGGTCCGCCCTCCAACCCTTAGATGTATCAATATATTCTATGCTAATCGTTGTTATTCTTCCACCTCTCCTATCTAAACTTATTTCTTTTCTTTTCTTCTTCTTTATTTATCCCCTGTTTTGCATTTTCCCCCACTTCAACTCTCCACCCTACCCTTCACTTTCTTTCACTGACAACGAGTGATCGAATCTCACGGACTTCTCTGACTCGAATTTTTCGTGTTCCATCATAGAGTTTTACCCCTTAACAGAACAGCTTTCGTTTGATGCGTTGAACAATGAGCAACGATACGTTATCAGTCAGTTGCAGGGCTATTCGTACCTTTGTAGATTTCATTCTCGAACAGCTGATGATTTTCTAAGGAAGGCTTCTCGGGAATGGGGTTAAGAGAACAATCATGTATCTGGTTACTCGTAATATTCAGCTTTTAAATGTTGTACGTTAGTCTGTGTAGCAGCTTCGCTTTGTTTAGAAAAGTAAATACATTATAAATTCTATTTATGTTTTTTAAACTGTCCAAATTGAATATCAAGTACTTAGTCAACGATGATGTGTTTAACCTTCCTGAACTCGCGTGATTTTTCATTGCATAATGACTCGCGTCGGTCTGTGAGGCCGTGTTTTATGCGTTGAAGATATGATATTTATTCTGTATAGTTCCATAAAATTAATTTTTAATATTTATTCAGGGTTATAATACAATAAAAAATACACAAACTAATTTGGAAAACATATATTTCTTTCTTTAGTAGTCTTCCGACACAGTCTTCAATAATTTGAACATAAAACTACATTCCGCGGGTGTATTATAAAAAATCAACTTTCCCTTCATAAACTAAAACAATGTTAACAAGAAATAAAATATAATAAGTATGATATTATAAATATAGGAACTAATTGTTTTCGAACACCGAAACAGAGCAGCAGTCCTGGCATATCATATTCTATCATATATCATATTGATATTCTATGAAATAGCATATCAAAAGGGTGTAACGTACGAAAGTGTGCGGAAGCTACTGTTGTCATCCTAACAGGTATTTAGGAAGGTACAAGGCGCGGAGGACCGGGGCTATTCATGATTTCTGAAAAATGTGCGTCTTTTGTATTCGCCGGTCTGTGAGACCAACACGCGAGTTCAGGAAGATTAACAGTTATAGTAATATTGAAAATCGTAATGTGGCGAGTCAATTTTCCTTAAAAGTGTGTTAATGTGTTAATTTAGAGTGGCCAGTTAATGTCAATAAGAAAAATATAAATAATAACTGCATCATTGAGATAATAATTCTATCTTTCTTCGTGACATGTAGACAAGTTGGAAATGACCCTACTTTTGGAGTAGAGGCTTTTGGGTGAGCCGTTAATAAAATAGTTAACAATAGTTATCAATAGTTATGTAGAATATGAATCATTAACAATTCTACATAACTATTATTATTTATTCCACGTTAATGAAGTAGACTGTTGATTTCCTTTCTATCAACCAAGCAACTTCTGTATGTAACATTCCTTTCTAGCTCTATTTGTTATTCGAGTGATTTGTAGGAACAGTTTTCAATCCTCCAACTTTGATGAGTAATTTCAACCCCTGAATATGAATTCTTGCTAATGAAAAAATCAGTACGTGTTTATTTAATGTTTTCGGGTAGTGGCGGACTGGCCGGAATGTCAGCTTGCCCGATGGCAAGTGGACTCCGTGGGCCCCCTTAAACATCGGACATGTTAAAAATGTTAATGACCTTTCGGTAGCTTGAAAATATAATAAAAGCTCCAATATTATAAATTATTACTTTATGCAACTAAAGTTTACATTGTATCAGTTTTATATACTAGAATTAATATGTAGAAATGAATTAATTATTTAATTAAAAACGTTAACATTTTGACTTGAAATCGCCTCGGACACAAGCATATTGTAGTAAGTAACAATTTACTGTAAAACTAATCTTCATGAGTTCATATTTTCTGAAGAAAAATACGAAATGGAATAAATATTTATAATTTGGTACCACCTTCTAAAAGATTTATATTTTGTACGGATTTTAGTTATTTTAATTTTTTTTTATTTATTTGGTATTCTATAGAGTATATTTTGTTCTATTACATTTTTATAATTCCATAAATATTAAGGAAACTGAAAATTTTTAAAATAAGTACAAATATTTATTTCCTATTTTAATTATATTTTTTGTAAAAATTCGAAAACCCGATTAACTGGTTTTTGGGAATAGTAGAATTCGAAAACCGGTTTTTCAAAAGTCGGTTTTTGTTTAAACCCTAGGCAGTGCACGCGAGCGGTCTACCAGACCCCGTAGAAAATTTTATCGCCGTGTGTTGTTTTTTAGCAATGGAGTTGACACTCATTGTCAGTCTTGCTTTCAGATACATTGTTTGCATATATATATATAAATTTTATATTAGAGAGAGAGAGAGAGAGAGAGAGAGAGAGAGAGAGAGAGAGAGAGAGAGAGAGAGAGAGAGAGAGAGAGAGAGAGAGAGAGAGACGAGAATACCCCCTTAACCACGATATAGAGAAATCTGTTTATTACTTTTTATGAACACTCAAACAATATAAATCTAAACGACAAATATGTATAACAAATATATATATATATATATATATATATATATATATATAACAAGTTAATTTTGTTTATTAATATTCTTTCTCGTATACTATGGAGTAATGTTAATGGTCGTTTAAATCTATATTGTTTGAGTGTTAATAAAAAGTCAAACAGATTTCTCTATATCGTGGTTAAGGGGGTATTCTCGTCTAGACACTCGTTTTTGAAGGTGATATTTGGAAATTAATTCAGACAAACCTATCGCACCTACAGGCAAGGGTTTTGCACACATATTTAGTAATGTTTGAACTATCAACACAAATCTTTGGAATACATTATACTGAAATTTGTACAAGTTACACGCCGAAGCGCAGGTCATGTCATCAAAAACCGGCCCCATCGGGCGCACGAATTGCGGCCGTCCTAGTCATCTGAAATGAATGTACCAAAGATTTTTTTAATCTATATGAGTGTAGTTATCGCCCGAACCAGATGTTAACAAGTCCGGACATTGTTATCGAAATCGCAGCTGTTTAAAAATTTATATTTGATTTTTTCGACTTTTCTTGAGCTAAAACGAGGTGTGGGAGAGGTTGGATTAAAACTGTTAATGTAATTCTGGTTCGGGTTATAAGTACACATTCATTTTGAATATGTGTAAAATTTTAGCTCAATCGATCCAGTAGTTTTTGAGAACAATGTGCGCCCGATTTAAGAAAATTGTTTCGAGAAAAACGTGTTTAAAGTTTTTCCTGCAGTTACGACCTATACGACTGAAGTTACGGTAGATTACGACTAATATCTGTAACTTCCCCCTAATTTGCTATACCAGGACCGTAGAGGAAACCTTCCTTAGCTTAAAAAAAATCATGTTGGGCAGCTCTCTCTTCTCTGCTGGCAGTCATAGCCTCTTTAGATACAAGAGTCGAGGGAACGACTGCCGGCCATGCTGCGGCCTTAAGCCCCTATAACTCTGGGAGTTTTTCGAATTTCACCTTAATATTTTAGGGACATATTTTCGAAACCCTAAACTATTAGAAAATAAAAAAATCGAATTTTTGGGTAGTTACTTTTCGTTGGGGGTCCATGAACACCCCACGTGGATACTTTTGTTTCAAAAGTGTAAGTGTGCACTGCCGGGTTAAATGATAGCCTTATAATTGTGGGTAGCCCCCCTTTGTCTCCTAGTAACCAATATTTTTAGACCCAGTCCGCCACTGTTTTTGGGTAGTTTATCTATGTGCCAAGTGTTACTAAAATCGACCTGTATCGGTTAGCTGACGTTCCCTGTAAGTGAAGTTTATACCAATTGAAGAGTATCAATACTATACCATTTTATATAAAAATTGATTACATTATGCTTTCTTTAGAAAAGTATCAATCGTTTGAAGTCGATAGGTATGAGGGTCTTGTTACGTTTAATTCATTGTAAGTATTAGATAATAATAACAGAAAACGAGCCCGAAGTAGTTTCGTCAATGTTTGACGCATTAAATTTCTGTGTAATATCCTTACCTGTATGATGTACGATGGCAGTACCTTATTTTTATACATTTACTAAGTATGTATGTTTCTAATATATTCATATTTATAACATTTATTAATCATGTACTTGCCTTTTTTTCATTTATTAAATTTATACTAGGAAATAAACTTTCTTCACATTGCATGCGATTCGGTAGTATAGTGCAAAATCATTTTGGCGTCATTATTTTACACTTGATTATGGAAGAATACTTTAACAGAAGGGTAATACTTATACAAAATGAACTCCAAAATACAATAATTTGAGGAAATCGCGCCTTCTTTGAGGCTAATAATATATTGTTGCAGAAACTACACATTTAATATAAAATAACGGCATGTTTGAAGATGTCAGTATAGTGTGGTTAATATTAAGCTAAAAAAATGCCTATGTGATGCATAATATTTTGTATATAATGCATAAGAACGCACGGTCAGGTATGGAAGAAATTATTAAAAATTATGAAATTTTTTCTTTGTGAAATCAAGCAGACATTGTCCGTGCACAATCACTTTTACGCTTTGGTGATTTGGAAAAACAATCTCGTTTAAAAGAAAAAGAAACACTGAGGATTTAAAAAAAAACATGTAGGAATTTTTAAAAAAAATTATTCTCTTTTAAAAAAATACATATCCATACGTTTTATTTAAAAACTACTTTTTCGATTTATTTCATTTGCATTACTTTGTAAAACTTCATAAGATTCGTGTTCTGAAGTAACTAATTAATTATAACAAACTATTATGTTCAATACTATATTAATATTTATAATATACCGCATTGTGTAAGAAGACTATAAAGAGGGACAAAATGTTCTTCTAGATTAGCTAATAATTTTCTCTGCGTAAAAATCGTCTAGACATACTCGTTGCCAGTGAAAATGGGTGCAATTAAACATAATTAATCAAATAAATCGTACTTTAATATATCATATCTTTCGTAATATTGCGTGCCACATTTGATTAGGTTTTCTCAGCAAACTCTCAGGTTTACAGAAGAATCTTTCAACTATTCGCAGTGCTGATATATTATCGTTTTTCAAATTTCAGTACCGAAAAGATACAAGTCGACGTTAGCTCCTTTTTATCGAGTTTACTGAAAACTGCATTTTCAATGTTGCGCAATCCTTTCTTGCAGTAATTTCTGTTCTGTATTTTACCGATAGTCTTGTTCAATTAATTAATCCTTTTCTTTATTTTATTGTACATGCTGCTTCCTCGTGATAGGCATTGGTACGTATACTTCCACATTACTATTTAACTTGCTTAATATTTAACAACGATTAAAGATTCTTAATGTATAAGTGGGAGACGGAATAAAAAAGTTTCGCCGCTTTTAAAATATATATATATATTACAAATCACACAGATGAAACACAATCACCAACATATGATGCAATGATGTCCAAACTCGTACAAGATTAAAAACTAAGTCGATATATACACTGTAGAGTAAAATTGGAAATGAAAAACATTAGAATCGATCTGATATATATAAATGAAAACAGGATTACAAGGATGCTCTAGGGCATAGCTGCGCAAGGAGCTGTTTTCGGCGCCTAGCGGCGAGCAACCCGCCTGTCCCGTTTCTAAGGTTAGAAATGGTGAGGAGAACTGCAGTAGGGTATGTGCGTGCTCGTAGGCTCGTAGCGTAAATATATATGGCTAGGTTCAAGTCATACCAAATGCACGTACTCTACTGCAGTTCTCCTCACCGATTCTAACCTTAACAACGGGACAGGCGGGTTGCTCGCCGCTAGGCGCCGAAAACAGCTCCTTGTGCAGCCCTGCTCTAGGGTTTTAACCATTGTTCAACGCTTCTTTCGATATGTATATACACAAAGTGCATTTGATTCCCTCCAATTAACGGCATTTACACAGTGAAGGAGGCGGTCCCTTTTAGACTCGGTGCAGGCGAGCGGTTTGCGGCAGTTTGCCACCGTGGCAATTTGACAATACTGCCGCAAAACAATATATTTTATATATCTCTTCATATACATACATTTATGTACCGCTAGACCACCACATTATATTGACGCGGCAGGAAACTGCCGCAGACCGCTCGTTTGCACCGAGCCTTAGACGCTCCCTATATCTATGTAGAATAGTGCCCGGATAAATTGAATGCACCATCCTCGCCACCATTTTTTGTGTGACGAACTTCACCTTCATTCGTCATTACCTCGAGCTCAGCGATTTATAACAAATTGACAAAGAAAGTGAAGGGATATAATACAAAATTAATTTTGCATAATCTTCATTCTGCCTTTATGAAAATAGTACAAATTAATTGGTGACGTTCTCTATTTCATTTTTAGTATCATGTACGGCGGTATATTATATTCTTATTTAACTATGTATTCATAATCCCGAAGGTGGTTCGATTTATGTCATGTTTAAACTCATTTTCATCAGAAGAACCTTACCAGTCAATTCGTACTATTTTCATAAAGACAGGATAAAAATTATGTAAAGTTAATTTTTTATTATAGGTATCTCCTAACTGTCCTTGTCATTCTGTTACGGTCCGCTGAGCTTGGGACTTCAGGTGATAAAGGATGGGGGTGAAAACGATCGCTGGGGATGGTTAACTACCGTACTGTCATATACAAATGTACATATTTTGTATACTACTGTATATGGAGCGTCTAAGAGCCGCCTCCTTCACTGTGTGAGTGCGGTTAATCGGAGGGAATTAAATGCAGTTTGTGTACATACATATCGAAAGGAGGGTTAAATAGAGGCTAAAACCGTAGAGCATCCTTCTAACCCTGCTTTCATTTCAACATCATATCAGATCGATTTTAATGTTTTTTTCATTTCTAAATTTACTCTATTCAATCCGGAAATTTGTTACTAAATAGTAATATCTACATACAGGCACCGGATGGCGAAACGCAACCAAGCACAGAAGTTGATCTATTCATCTCAACAGAAAAGATCATGGTCCTGAACACAGATCTGAAGGAGATTATGATGGATCATGCGTTAAGAACGATATCTTACATAGCAGATATTGGTGACGTAGTAGTGTTAATGGCAAGAAGACGATTTGTGCCCCACGAAATGGAAGAGGCACCGAAGATCAACAGAACCCCAAAGATGATCTGTCACGTGTTTGAGAGCGAAGAGGCTCGATTCATTGCACAAAGCATTGGGCAAGCGTTCCAAGTAGCTTACATGGAGTTCCTCAAAGCCAATGGAATCGAGGATCATAGTTTCGTGAAGGAAATGGATTACCAAGAGGTACTGAATTCTCAAGAGATATTTGGCGACGAACTGCAGATGTTCGCCAAAAAGGAAATGCAAAAGGAGGTAATTTATCGAGTTCTCGTTCGTAATCCAGTAAGCTTCTGCGCACTCGACTAAGGAAAACTGCGATACATATGTATCTTCAGCGTAGCTATGTAGAATAATGATAAAATTCAAATTGATACACGTTATCGACGCGCAATAGAGGAAGAATCTTTTTCCTTTTTTTTTTTGTTAAAAGATACAACTCGTTTCATTTGCTTCACAATCTCAGGGGTTTTTCGTGCCGTATACTAAGGAGCTTCGCTGTTGCATGCTTACAGGTAGTGGTACCAAAGGCGAAGGGTGAAATTTTAGGTGTAGTGATTGTTGAATCTGGATGGGGTTCCATGCTACCAACGGTCGTAATCGCTAATTTGGCACCAGCTGGTGCGGCTGCCCGTTGTGGACAGTTAAACATTGGTGATCAGATAATAGCCATCAATGGCGTCTCGTTAGTTGGCTTGCCTCTATCCACTTGTCAGACTTACATCAAGAATTCGAAAAATCAGACGGTCGTTAAGCTAACCGTCGTCCCGTGCGCGCCAGTAGTCGAGGTTAAAATCAAACGGCCCGACACCAAGTATCAGTTAGGATTTAGTGTACAGAACGGAGTAATATGTAGTCTATTGAGAGGCGGGATCGCTGAAAGAGGAGGTGTTCGAGTGGGTCATAGGATTATCGAGATCAACAATCAAAGTGTCGTCGCTGTGCCGCACGAGAAGATCGTCAATCTTCTTGCCACATCCGTCGGCGAGGTACATATAAATCTTTCTCAAAGTTTCTAGTTTCTTTTTTTTTTACTTTGTTTTCAGTCAGCACTTTTGCATGCTTTGTACCATTAGGCCTGCCTAATAAGGCTGATCGAGTACTCGAGAAAAGCGAGCCAAGTCGAGTACTCGTAAAAACCGAGCGGCTCGAATGTACTTAGAACAGATCGACATATTCGAGCAGACCTACTGTGTCGAGTGGTTTGAAGCTTGAACGTTTCGGGCAGTACGAATGATTCGAATATTTTAGGAAATGTTTATCTACTGCAGGGTTGACTAACTGGCGACTCACGAGCCGCCGGGGGCCCCTCCGCCTTGCTGCCACGCTGAACGGCCCCCCTCCATACCGACCAGACTCTGACGATCGCACTCGATTCCTGCTTCTTTCCTTCTCTTTTCGACTGCGATCCTCAGAGTCTGGTAGATATGGAGGGGGTCGTTCAGCGTGGCAGCAAGTCGAAGAGGCCTCCGGTGGCTCGTGAGTCGCCAGTTAGTCAACCCTGATCTACTGGAATGTAAATAATGGTTCTTACTAATGTGAATAATTAAAATGAAAAAAAACTCTAAATGAAAATATTTGGTAATTATTGAAAATAAGTACTAAATTCAAATCTCTTCTTTTTCATCTTTTTTATATATGTACGAACATAACTATTCATGTAACTTCTTCGTATTTTAACTTCTTCAACGTATTCATATAACTTCTTTTTATTTTATTTTTCTTTTGTTCTTACTTTTTCTTTGGTTTCTTCGTGTGCGTTATATTTCCGTCACGTCACTGTTAATACAAGGTGTTTTACAGATTAGTATTGTGAATCTTACATTAATTAAATAAAAAAAATTAAATTGGAAAATGTATTATGCAAGATCTAGATATTCAAACATTTACAAGTACTTCACAATCATTTGTTTGTTTATTTATACTTATTCGTTTATTATCGGTAACACCCTTTGTTGACAATGGCGCGATAGAAATCTAACGCACACAAAGAAGGCATAAAAGAAAAAAGTAAGAAGGAAAAATAGAAAAAATAAAGAGAAGCATGTATATGAATACGTTCGTACATACATGAAAAATATGAAAAAGGAGAAATTTGAATTTAGTACATATTTTCAATAGTTACCAAATATTTTCATTTAGAGTTTACATTTTAATTATTCACATTAGTAAGAACCATTATTTGCATTCCAGTAGATAAACATTTCCTAAAATATTCGAATCATTCGTACTGCTCGAAAATGTCGATCTGCTCCAAGTACATTCGAGCTACTCGGTTCTTTTTGAGCCGTTCGATTTTGACAAGTACATGGCTTGGCTTGGTTCGTATTTTGAGCTGCTTGAATATTCGAGTAGTTTGAAATTCGGACCGAGCCGAGTACTCGAAGAGAAAAAAAAGAAAAATCGACTAGTCGGTTCTCTTCGATTCTGCCGCTCGAATGGAGCCGCTCGGTTTTTACGAGTACTCGGTTCTTCTCGCTTTTTTCGAGTACTCGAACAGCTCCACTGTCTATAGCATGTATTCTGAAGTCAGTTGTAATTGATCCACTGATTTGATATCTGAAGTTCTTGGACTTAAATGGCAAAAGTCGATGCACTCGAATGATACCAGATCAGTAACTATTATTAATTTTCCGTGAGGAACAATAGTTTCAATAGCATTGCAGTTGACTTCATCAGTGGTCTGAAAACACACTGAGATAATGATTGTCATTCTATCTTCAGACCCCTGATGAAGCTGCAACACTGGTGAAATATTGAGATATTATTCTTAATTAATAATAGCATCGGGTCATTACTCTTAAAAGGACACCATTTAGGTAAAAGCCTCTTACCTTATTATTATTTAATTGTTCAGAGCATTGTATTATGTGATATGGATTTTATTTTCAATTAGTCCATAGTAGTAAGACTATTATATCTGTATAACCATGTTTCTTTAATTATTAGACAAAAATATTTCCTGCGTAGTAACAGAATTGAATACAAGGGAAACAGTGCAACTTCAAAGTGCAATATTCACACATTTGTAAAGGTTTTTCGTGCTTAATGGCACTTATACGTGAATAGTGTTCAACTAATCTTTGTTTTTCACATACACACTTAAATTCTTTACTCTGGTTTTAACAATGCATAAGTTTTGTATGGAGTAATAACTTGCATGCATTAGTACTATTACAGGAAGAATGTACAGAAAAAATTTGAAGCTTCTTAGCTGAAAAAAATTCTTTTTATATTCACTTGATTAAAAATTCCTGAGAAACCTAGTAGAACCAGAGGCACAATTTATAATTTTAAGATATTCCCTAAACAGTTAAGCACCTATTAATTCTTATGACTCTAACGATTTGAAAAACTACAGTCGAAAAATACGTAAAATTAACAATATTTGCTAATGTGCTCACATACAAGTGCCTTGGAGCTTATTTTTTAATAAAAAAAATCATACTGGAATGGAGAAAATGAAGATTATCAACTTTTAATTAATGAATTTTACAAGTCTATTTAAAAACTTTCTATATGGCTTGCTTATGGGGTTAAACAAGCGCCACCCTGAGACGCTTAAAACAGCACCAAGTTTCACGATTTATTTTTTATGATACTATGAGAGTGAAAATTATTTCTATACTTCTTATGTTTAGGGCGTGTATTAATGAATATAATGTATAAATATTGTACAGAAATATTAAAAAATAACCGAGTTATGTGTTGTTCCGCGAAGCTCCTCCTCCGTTACGCACATTGTAAGCTACCGAGACACGCGCGAAAGATTTGTCCCTTCTCTCGGGGTCACAAGGCCCGATTAACTTCGTGGTACGCGGTGCTAGTGGCTTTATCACTCGCCAAAATTAATTTTAAGTGACTGATTTGTATTGTTATGAAAGAAAAAATTCGTTGATCCTACTGTTGACCTGACGTGGTATGTGGTATATGAGGTCAATGATACGAACGTTTGACTAGCCCAAGTGATGTTGTCTGAACGATGACTGTATCAAGAGTGACAAGTTGCTGCTGTCCAGACGATTGACATTCGCAAAAGTCCCGATTGAGTTCTGGTCTTGTTCACGTCGAAGGTAGACAAAACATCAGAACTTTGGGAGGTGCCAAAATTTGCTAATTGGCTAGCTTTTTCTCGAAAAGGAGGAACCTTCTTTCTACGATTTCGGCGGTGGATGAGGTACCATAGACATGTATAGACGGAACAGAAGCTGGGACTATCGGCGAGGGGAACGTAGGCTGGGGAGGGGTAAAGGCAGAGGTTCAGATACAGGCACATCGGGTAGCTTCGGATGTATTCGGCATGCATAAACACCCCCCACAGCTTACGCTCCCTCTATACAGGGTCATCCGTTAAAACTGCAACCTACGCGCACGCGAACAGATGAAAATGACAACACCGCCTCACAGGGGCATTCCACTATTCAACCATTCACCGGCCCGGCGTTCGGAGGGTTGCCAGCGACCGCTGGACAAATACAATTTGCTCCGAAAAATGATGAAAAATTATTTCCTCTTAATGATGGATAATTTTAAATATTTTACGTTTAGTTAATTTTTCTTTTATCAATTTTTTAACCATAATTGTTGTGAAAAGCTTCTGCAAACTGTTTATTTGATACTGTATTTAATGTTTTTCTTGAAATTCATGGTGTTGATAAACAATAGGCTAGTTGTTTCTGTATCATTACTTTCATAAATTGAGAAATTAAATTTTTATTCAATTATGTGTTCGTTCTGCAAACCTCAGAATTTATTGTTCTGGTTTTCTTTTTTATAATTTTATTCTTAATGCAGTGCATGCATAGATCGGACGTGACGGGTAAATAATGAGACGTGTCTTTGATTGTAGCGGTGTTAGAATCTTTTTCTAGAATTTTTGTGCCTGAATGTTTTAGCTACTCAACGCACGCCTATAGCGGCTTCCGTTAATGTCATTTTTTGGAACGACGCGCCATTATTGTGTCTCTTCGTACAAGGGTATAGCGCCGCGGTCAACCCTGTCGTAACTAAAATTTTTGAAATTGAGACGGGTACGAGATCAGTCGACACTATTTTCAAACCTCATTACAGTAATCTGGGGTGCGAGTGGTTAACCGATCATAAAAACGGAGCGCGCGGGTCTATTACCTGGGCCGGGAAATTCCGCACAGCTCTTTGTAACGTTGATTTGAAAGAGACCATCCTAAAATTTTCGAAGCTCAGGCATCACTGCTATCCAGCGGTAGCTGGCAACCCTCCGAACGCCGGGCCGGTGCATGGATCTAATGGAATGCGTCCGTGAGGCGCTGTTGCCGTTTTACATGTTCGCGCGAGCGCGGGTTGCAATATTAAATGATGACCCTGTATAGCCAGGTTGATCGGCTGGAGCGTCTCACCAGGGTCGTGGTTTATGACCGAATTGTCCCGCGAGTCAGCGGTGGATGACGGTATGTGTCGTTCCAAAGTAACCGTATATAGCCGCTGACAGAGCAATCAACGGATTATCTCAGATCGAAGACCGTCGAAATCCCCCAACAAAACGGCACAATGTCAATTGCACCTAGGTCATCTGGCAGACAAATGGCTTTTGACGAACGCTACGAGAACGAGCAATTGCCCACCGTAAATAAAAGAAGAAATTTCGCTTTTAAAATACTAAATTGCCGACTGTAAAAGATCACATGAAAACTCACATGAGCGGTGTATCAAATTATGACGCCCACGTTCATTTGAAATTAGAAAATCTATGATCTTATTGTTCATTGATAAAATATCTACGATGTAGTATACCCATTTGAGGAAAAAAATATTGCACAAATGAGAGTAAGATAAAAATTATTATTTTTCACGTAACAAGGCGAAAGTAAAGCATTTATTATAAACAAATGGGTTATCGCATAAAAAAATCGAATGCTACAATTTAAGTATTTTATCTATGAACAATAAAATCGTGGTTTTTCTAATTTCTGATGAACCCGGGCGTTATAATTTGATACACAGCTCACGCGGAGGAGTTTCGCGAGACGACACATAACTCGGCCACTTTTTAATATTTCTGTTCAATATTTATACAATATATTCATTAATACATGCCCTAAACATAAGAAGTATAGAAATAATTTTTAACCTCATAGTATCATAAAAAAAATTCGTGAAATTTGGTGCTGGTTTGAGTGTCCCAGGGTGGCGTAATTAGAGTGGTGCAGTCTCAAATTTGATGATTATAATATATTTATTATTTGTGGACTTTAATGTGTGTTTACATGTGTACGTTAGCAACGTTTTTCGCTCTATGGTTTATTTTTAAAGCATTATTTTTGCATGGATTACTTATTTAGTAAAACATACCTATAACCCGCGCACGTGCTCATACAGTATAAGTGACTGTGGAAACACGTGTAATTTCCAATGCTAAACTATTTTTGAAGGAGATCTATTAAGTTGTAAATGATGTTACAATTTAAGTTACAAATGGGAGTGAGCGAAGTGTTTTTGTATAAAAAGAAATTTCTGTTTTCATATTAAATACATTGAAACTTATTGTATTAAACTTCTGTAATATTAACACCGTCATACATGTTTTCTTTTCGGTTTCTGTAAATTATTATCTCAATATTCAATATAAACAAAAACTGTTCAGCAATATGATAAAATATTATTGATTTCTACGAGAAGTGGCATATCTTTCAGTAATCAATAATTCAGGAGTCTTTCACATTTTATTCTATTACCCGTTAAGCGCTTGTGATCATGGTAATCCCTGTTGAGCAGAATTTCTCTAAACATGCGGGGAGGGAATGGATAGTCCTCGCGTGTTCCTCCCGCTTGCGCAAGCTACATGATCGCGTCAAGTTCACGTGGTCTAGCTGCACTTAAGATATTTTTGCGCTAATGGTAGCGTTTCTGATAACTTTATAAGTATTTCTTTTAACTTAACAATGAATGATAGGTTTTTTGTGTATAGAACTTAATAGCAACATAATACAATTACTGCGATACAATTAGTGCGCTTTAAAAACTTCAAAATTTTAAGCTTCCAGTCCCAAATAATTCCCATTATCGTATGTTGGAATAACTGTTAAATGTGTAGGGTACTAAAAAATTATAAGATAAACCGGAACATGCAAATTCCTAACACCAAAAGAAATCGAAAAGTTCTTCAGTATCTTGCAATTTGTGGTTTCGTTTTGAAAATATAATGAATTAATATTTGGGAACCTTACTTCACTCACAAAGTTTAGAATACCTAAGAAATTGAGAAACATAAGAGAATAAATTAATAGTATACCAGGATTCACTAGAAAATGCCTAATTATGGTTGCATTTTTTTACTGGTTGTTATCGCTATTAAAGAGTAAGAGTAGATATTATCCAGATAATCGCCACAACAAAATAATCCGAGAAAATATTAAAGAAAACATTAAATAACAAAAAACATATTTAAAAGCAATGATAGTTCCATTTTGCTGATCTTACTTCACCCTAATTCCATCAAAGTCTCACGCAGTTTCAAGCTGCCAGTACATATTATTTCAGCAGTGAGCGAGAGAAAACGTTTTTTTTTCTTAAGTAATATAATAGTAATGTAAAATTCGTTCTCATTAACACTGAGGGGTCTCTCAGACAATACTTTCGACACTCTCCAAAAAATATCACCAGTGAAAACGCATTAAAGCCATGCACAGAACGGAAATCCGACGGCATCGAAACACCGTAATGCCAATCAAAGTGTTAGGGGAAAGCGGGGTAATTCCGGCCACATAAGCAATAAATGCTATAAAATTTGAACAAGTTACACATTAATTGATCGTGTGAAGTGTCTAGTTTGTATTAGCATGACCGAGAAAGCATAAACTTACGTTGTAACATAATTGGGATCAATAACACAAAAATAGTCATTTGGCACTTGTGGGGTAATCCCGGCCATGATTTTTCTAATAAAAGAGATAGGAGAACTGTTAAATTAATAAAAAATTGTATTACTTTTTATTTTAAAATTAATTAGTACATATATCACAAGTGTATTCTTCAGGGGTATCCCATCCTGAACATTCTTCATGTGCCCATTGACCACATACCGTGCATCGGAACCACATTTCATCACCTTTTCCGAATTCTTTGCAAAAGGAGCAAATATCGTGCTCTACTTTTTCGTCACAAATTACCCCTCACTTTTGGCCAGTATTACCCCACACCTCATGTTCATATATTTGAAGTAATACACTGAATTGAATTTACATATCACCAAAAAGCAAATGTGAGTTTGAAAGTAGAAACATTCCTGTGTTTAATGAGATTAATATTAATAATTCATATCTATTCCATGTAGTCACTTACCTTGCTTAACAATCGACCACTGTTATAAGATTACGGTGCGAAATGAACACTCCCGGATTTCTTTGAAACAAAGACTGCTATCGGCATGGAACCCATGAATATTAGTTCGCCGCATCATTAACCAAGTGGCAGTACCATACAGAGTCAAGTTACGCGGTTTTTATTTATAGAAATAGGAGTAACCGGAATTACCCGCAGGCCGGGATTACCCCGCTTTCCCCTAACCTGTTTCGACACACGTCCAAAAACCCAAAAACTAGCAACTAAACTGATTGTACACTTAATGTTCCAAGAAAGACAAGTATCCACATCGTGTATATTCCGTACAATTTCCGTGGACTCCTAAATTTTGATTACTTATATTTGGAAAATGAAGTCTCATTGTCAGATTGCAAAATGATGAAACAAGAAAATCAAAAACTTTTTAGATTTCTTTTCACATAAAGTACCTATATGTTTCTGCTTGTGCGATAATTTTGTAGCACTTCAATGCTGCATTGTTTGCAATATTTGACATTTTCTTAATTATTACATTTTTGTTGAAGCACATTTCCAGTCGGTACTCAGATAAAAAAATACTTTTGTTCAGGGTCTACTTAATATGATAAAGCAATATTCGTTGTAACGCATACTGATTCGTGTAAATACATATATTCCATATGAAGTGTTTTTCATTTCAGATATTAATGAAGACGATGCCCACGTCGATGTTTAGGCTGTTAACTGGCCAGGAGTCTCCAGTGTACATATAAGCGTTTGGTTGCCTGGCTGATATGCGTAGTGAACAGACAATACATTCGCCATCCACTACCAAACTACTCACTTTACTCTCTGTACAGATTTATCCGACGCAAATTGCTTTGTGTTTCGATTCTTGTGGAATTCTATTCGTATACTCTCACCAGCTCCTGCTTAGCAAAGCAACAGAATTTACGTAAACATGTTGCGACAAACATTAATATATTGAATATTTGCAAAGAGCAAAAAATATATATACATAATATATGCATAAACATTTTATTTATGAATGGGATTCTCTATGCTTGGTTGCTGACTACAAATAGTGTATAAAATAATCAGTATCTATTACACTTTGCAGGGTAGATCACCTGATATTATCATCTTGATTTATGTCAATATTATTATCTGTAGAGAAAAATGGATTAAAGTAAAGTTGCCTGATTTCAAGACATAACATTGGTGAAACGAAAGAAGGTGACCTTTGATTTTTTAAATGGGAACATATGTTTTTTTATAGCAGAATTGTAGTACATTTTTTTCTGAATACAACCATCTCAGGTCTTAATGTTCAAGCTCTGGTAATATCTCCCATTTAAAAAATTAAAGATCACCTTCAAATCTCCGAAGCGTCCCCACGTAGAAAAATTTCGTTTGACCCATAAGTGTCCCCTTTGAAACCATGAAACTTTACTTCAATCCATTTCTCGCTACAGATAATAATATTGACGTAAATCAAGATGATAATATGAAGTGACCCCTCCTGTATGTATAATATAGATAACGATGATGTTACTGCGATTCCAACAATAGTCACACCAGAAAGTTTTTAATCAATTCTTCTTACATAGTAAGTGATTTTACAAAAATTATTTTCACTCTGTAAAGAAATGTTATAGTACAAGAATTTTATTTATTTGATAAGTCATTCTATTTTTGCTTTAAAAGATGTTAAATCATGTTATAGTCTTCTTATTTATTACGTGCAACCTATCAGTAGGTTGTGTTTTGAGTAAAATATAATAATTTTTGTACAATCACGTGTATATTTATACACTTTTTGAAGCAATTCTATTTTATTTGGTGTAATGTCACCTTCGTAGGTTTCATTTATTGAATGGCTAAAATGATAAGTGATAAATTGATAAATTGATGAAGGTATATTTCTATATACCTTCGGTAATCGGATAGATTATGATTGTACCATTGAATTTTATTGACTTGGAGATGGAAAATATTTGTAGGTATCCCTATTTTGTGAAACCAGCATTGAGAATCACATTCCATATCCGGTAAGAGAAGCAAAATATGCAATGCACACGATTATACATAGCACAAAGCTCTTTATGAACGTTAGAGCAGGGCTGGAGCTCTCTGTACATTACGTAGTTAACGACGTAGTATGTTTCTACAAGGGCCTTCATATATTTTCTTGGCTCCATGAAAATTACATGATTTATTTAATCTTTTTTATTGTCGGGTCGTAATGCCCTAGTAACTTAATTTGTATTACAATTAAGACCTATCTATTGCTTAATGTTTTGACTGCGTCGTCTCGTGATAAATATCACGGTAGTTATACGGAAGAGTACCTCTTTCAATAGAGGAATACGTTTTGCAGTTATTAACAGTAACCTCGATCGGATCGAGTTACTTACAATTTAAATTATTTATAAAGAAATTCAATACCCAGACTCGTATAACCATCCAAATATGTTATTAGGAAATTACTATTTTCATTCCTTGTCGCATAGTTTTTGTTAACTTTGCTATTCTAATGTCATCAACAACTCTGTGAATCCTTTTAGAAGGATGCCACTTTTCTTAATGTTATGTTCTAAATTTAAAATTTTTACTACTAGTACGTCTTAACAATAAATTGACTGTAAAAATTTCCAACTACAAAACTTGATGTTTGAAGATGCAAAGCCACTTTTTTATTTTTGTTGGTTTCACATTGATTCCGCGAAGCAGAGGGAACAAGTTCGTTCTTGAATTTCATCTTAAACATTACATTTTGCTAATAACAAATACTTTGTGAATAACTACTGGAGTAATTCTATGATCTACAAAGCATCATCTGTATGTAACATACTGCGTAAAATTGAACGCACTTATTTTTATTACTGATGAACAATGGTGTCTTAGAATTGTCAGTTGTAAGAAGCAACTTTTGTGGTGCAATATTACTACATCATTCTTTCATCATTAATGTAATCAAGCGAGAGTAATCTCACTAAATAATTATGTAAGCGTTTACAACTATCGCGATTAATATGCTCTTACTCAACTATTTAGAAAAATACTCTTTACGTATTGAATATGAATCAAATTAAAAAGAAGTATTAATCTTGACTTTATGGAATATCGCGACTGAAAAAAATTACTAAAATTTACAACTGATAACAGAATATTACTAATGCGGAGAGAAGTTCTCTTCTATGTAAATACCGCGCGCATTATATTAACTTTAAGTTTCATCTATTTTCTGCTGAAAATTTTTTACTTTTGCTTCAACTGTCGTGAAAAGTGCGATACGAAAATCTTAAGATTTCTAATGAGAGTTTGATAAAATTTCAATGCCAAAGTACATTAAGTGACAACTTAAGTATGGTAATATGTCGAGTCGCCTGATTTTCCCAATGGTGTGTAAGATAACACATACGATAATAATTTTCATCGTGCATTTCAATTTCGGTTCATCATGATTTCCATGTACGCCGAAACTTTCATAAAAAGCAAAGTTTGATTCTGTGTTTTCAGATGACAAGGCAATTCAATGTTAATGGAACTGAATACTTATAGTTGAACAGTGAAATCTAGAAAAGGATATGTATGCCCTTTTTGTTCATTACAGAAATGCGAATAAGTAGTATGTAAATAAGAATCATTCGTTTTAATTGATTCTTCATTTTCACTTTCATATATTTGAAAGTTAAAGACAATTTTCCTTTTCCTATTTTTCGAAACGGTCATATTCTTTTTCTTTTTTTTTTTTTTTAATGTAAATCTCACGTTGCCATTTTAATTTATTTATTAAGTGTACACGTGAAGTATTCGTGCTAAATAATTCATGCATATATGTAGGTAATTCAAGGTTGACTTAAACGAACTATTTGCTTGTATGTACATTCTAAAAATGATGATCTTACTACATAAAACGACTATTGTCACTGTTTAGTATGCTATTATTATAATTACTGTAGCATCTTATGCGTATTTATGTGTATTTATAAATAAATAATGCGTATTTATAAATAAATATGTATTAATATACGTATAAGAAAGAATAAAACAATGTTTTCATCTCATCACAGAAATGAAATTGTGAATAATTAAGTTAAATTTCTGAACTTAAATAATATGGTGAAGCATATTATTATACTACACAAGTATGGTATTTTAAAAGAGTGTCACGGGTTGTAGACAAGTTTCTTTAATACCACAATGTACTATACTGTAGGGGAAATACTTTTCGACTTCGCTCACAAAATACATTTATCCCTTTTCATCATTAACGTGTCCAAAACGAAATAGCTTTGCAACCAATGTTCTTAGATAATTGAATAACATTTTTTGGAACTAATATATGCATGGTTACGTGTTTAAAGCTAGTAAAAAATTTCATCTAATAAAACTTGCATTTCTTCCAGGGCTATATTTCTCTATTCCCTGTATTGTCATATCCTCTAATTCTTCTGTTTTCTTTATCTATATTTGGTTACTATGCTCTATTTATCTATATGCCAGTTTGTCCTACTTTTGTTTTTACCCGACTGCGGCACGCAAAGGATGGTATTGTCTTTATCAAGCTATGTTTGTACGTCCCATGTTACGCTCCAGAGCCTGTACGGATACACCGATTTGGACAAATGAGGTGTCTTTAGAATTTTCTTGACGTTCCGAATGTTATAGGATATATAATTTTCAAAAAAGTAAAAAATAAAAAAATTTTAAAAAACCCGACTGCTTAAAAAGCGAACTAAAGTGACAAAAATAATAATAAGATGGCAATTTAAATTAATTCAATTGCCTGCAATCGGAGGCCTTAAATCTTTTGATGCAAATGATTTGATGTAATTACATTCGAACATTTATTTCGAAATAGAAAATTACATATTGTCTTAACAAATATTGTGTATCGCTGTTCGCCCTAATTAGATTTGATGGGCTATTAACAACACTAACAGTAGTTCCCACACGGACAAAGAGACAAACATATAAGTTACAAAATACGCTGAAGTTGAAATGTCACTATATAAGCTTGAATTTGCATCGATGTTGTCCACTTCTTTTTGTTACCAGCTTGAAGCACTTTCTTTAGTCATTGCGGTACATGCTTGGGATAGAAGAGCATCAAAAGATTTAGCGCCTCCGACTGCAGGCAATTGAATTAATTTAAATTGGCATCTTATTATTATTTTTGTCATTTTAGTTCGCTTTTTAAGCAGTCGGGTTTTTATACAGATTAAGTGAGCATGTGCTTAAAGAAAGTTGTGTACAACTCATGGCAATGTTAAAACACTATACTTCATATATGATACTGTATATAGATTTTTATATTTAATGCTTTTGTTTAGTTTGTGTAACTCAATGATCCGTTAGTAAGCTAAAATTTGAGAAATTATACCTTTGGTTGGGCTATGATAAGAATTCAAAATCTCATTTACATTGCATATTTTACTATTATCACACGTTTAATCTTCTCTGTTTAATATAAACATTTTGTAACCTGTCATACAAACGAAAAATATGCACAGTAACAAAAGGACTATCTAAAAAGAAAAAAGTTTTTCATGATATAGTGAGCCTTGGAGTACTTACATCCAAAAATACTTGTAACTTCTCATTCGTGCTTTGCATTATTGTGTCAGTATGAATCATTATATAAACATTTTTGAGCATAAAAAAGAAAGAGTTCAGAGAGAGATCGAAAGAAAGAAATGAGAGAATATAATGAATGCAAGGAAAAGTGATTACCTAAAAAGATTAGAAGTTTGTACGCTTAAAGTATTATATAATATTAATCAAAGAAGAAAGGTTTACAAACCTAACTCAGTTAATTATACATCAATTGATATGTACAAAAACCTATATTATATCAACCTTATTTCATCCGAATTTATTTATTAGCGCCACTTACGATGCCTTGGAATTGAACTTTTTTATGTTCTGTCTGATGAAATATAATTATCCTTGCGTATATGTGTGTAACGTAACCAAGTGGAAATTTCTTTTGCCTCCAATTCGCAGTGAACAATTTAAAAATACAGTTTGAAATATTATTTCGCAGAATAAAAAATAGTTATAATAACTTCAGACTTTCTTCAGTAATAATTTGTTTACATCAAATGTAAGATTTCAATTGAGAGTAAAATATTGAAATTAAAAGGAGAATTTTTATCAGAAATTATCCTTGTTTTTAACTAAATTGAAAGATCGAATTTCAAAGTTTCAAGAGTAAACAACATTCAACTTCTTATGGATGCTTTCTGCAGCCTGCAATATTTTTCTCCAAGTTATTTTCTGTACAGTGTGAAGTATACAATCATGTATAAAATATTTCCCAACATAAAACGAAGTTCACAGAAATTTCAAAGGAATTTAAAGAAAGCTCCACTTGGTACGTTTCCCAAGGAGTGTGAATTTAGCATTAATTGCAACTGTTAAACCTGGTATTCTGCTTTTGGTGTATTTGAACTAAAATGATTATCATTTAGTTATGAATATTAACTTCGTATGGTTGTATACTGAAGAAATGTAGATCATTTAAGGTCAAATGGACCCAAACAAAATGGTATGATCGAAGATACATTCATTACAAAAACAGTAAGATATATTAATTTTTATTTGGTTTGATAAAAGCTCATATTTTTTACACATTGAGTGGTGCACGATTCATGAAGAATGTTCCATATAATCATTATGATAAATAATGTGTGAATTCAGATATATGTATCGCTAAGCATTTCCTACTCAAAATAACGTTCACTGCTATTTTTATTATTATTTTAATCATTAAAACTACCATCATTATGAATTACATAGTGTTGTACCCGTGAGGGTGAGTACAATTACCCATTCAATATTTGTTTGAAGTTACACATTGTGTTAAGCTTTGTTGAAAGAGTATCCAACTATCTCTCTACCTGTTTTTACTAGTATACCATAGTTATATTCATCAACTTAATGGGATCAATAATTATATGTGGAAATTTGATTTTATATTTATTGGGTGGAATTAAAAGACAGAGGATCAGCTTGAGCATGGGCGTCCATAGCGGGAAGCAAGAGTGGCGGGGGGGGGGGGGGGCAACTGTCCTCCCTGGCTTAAGAAAAATCGCTTATTTTTAAAAACTAATCTTTATAGTCTAAAAAATGGAATATTTTTAATTTTTTAATTGAATTGGGGCTACAAAATGGGTTCAAACAAGTAACTTAGTAACCAATCGTCGCTTGGCAATGTGACTGTTTTTCCAAGTTTCGCCCCCTCCCCTGAGGAATATATATTATAATACAACTATTCTATTTCTCATATTTGTATTACTGTTTCATAGAAATTTAATTTAATTTAAAGAACTCAATTCATTTACTAATTCGCACAAATAATCATTTTTATTTAGATATAATGTAATGCAAGTCGTAAAACCACCTTCACTGCAACACTTTTAAATGCATTTACTATATTTGCAGTCCCTTCATAATGAAATATGTGACGCTTAATTTAAAAGTGATAAAGAAAAAATATATACGAATTTGTTTATACGATAATATATAAAGTATGATAACAGAAAGATTTCAAAATTATTTGTATCAGTATACTGAATGTCCCCCAAAATATGTAATATCTAAAAAAAGAAAAATGAAACGTACAAATTCTTTCTAACAATAGATACTGTAGTTGCCATTGAAATAATGAAGATTTAATTTATAGGTGGAAAATCTTTTTTTTTAAACATTGCTTGAGAAACTATAAAAATATCTTTTTAATGGTTCCAGCATCACTAGTACATTTACAAAAGATAAAAGTACAGATTAGATTTTTTTTTTCATTTATTTAAGGGTACTTCCGGTCAAATCGCGCGAAAACATAGGTGACATTTATGATTTTTTCTAGAAAAAAGTATACAATGCATGTGTCTAAAACTTTTTGCACTTTATTCTGCTACAAATATAGAGTATAAAACAATTTTTTTTATTTCATTTTTGCCCATCCCTGCCACTGATATGCATTGCATACTGTATCATTGTAAAAAACAGGCCTGGACTACCGCCACGATAACTTTAGACAGGATCATGCATAATCAAAACGCGAAGATATTCCTTAATTACACATGTGTGATTATCGCGCTACCCTCAGGTAGTGTTAAGAAACAACTGGGCGATGATTGCCATACGTTTAAACGCTAGGGTCCCGAAACATGGGTTTTTTCGCACAAAAATGTTTCGTAAAAAAAATTGTATGAAAATTCGCAACAGAGGGTAGCGCGAAAGCTAGTGTAATTGTGAGTAGAATCCTGTTTGAATTTTTGGAATCGGTCAAGAATTAAATTTTTTATCGTGGCGATAATGCGTGAAAAATTGTTTCGAGAAAACATATTTAAAGCTTGACACCGAGCGCGTTCGTCTAGTGACGAGAACTTGCCCGTGAGTGCTCTATTTTCCATGTGTTTATTCCATTAAAACAAAAGATGATTCCTTTTTTAGATGAATAAATGTATTATTAATTAAAAGAAAAATCACATTTCTATCTATTATACTTGCGCCACAATCCATCTTCAAAAAACACTTATTTTTAAGGCCGTCACACTGTTGGTCCCTCTTCACTGCCTGTAAATTCTGTACCGTTAGGAATTTCGTTCTAAAATTTTAACTGGTCATTCTTGAGATGTTGTGAGATGAAAAAATGCAAGAAAAAATTTTTTGTTGCTTTGACCGGAAAGTGCCCTTAATGATGACTTTGTACTAGGGTAAATCAACCAGTGAATGACCGAATTGTTGAATTTATGCACCTTTGAGATTAATACTAGAATATATATTTTTGTATAACAACAAAACAACTGTTGAAATTGCATTTAAATTCATTTTTCTGGAAATTTCTATAAAAATAATTACTTATTCTTATCGTAATTTGAAAAAAAAACGATTATAAAATGCAAAACGTGTTGAAGCCCAGTAAATCACCGCGTAATTTTAATAAGAATTGTACTTATTAATGTTTGCTTAATACGCGTAACTAAAAATATGGGATATTAAAAGTGCAACTACACTCTATTTATAAACATATAATATTTTTAAATTAATAATTGGCATTTCTTTGCCTAATGGTCATTCACTGGTATGCGGTCAATTACTGGTTGCTTTACCCTATGATCGTATAATGTTTTGAACGAGATACGCATGATGTAATAAAAGATTATTTGTAACATTTCCACAGATGAAGTTCTACAGGTAGATTAGTGGAAATTTATATAGAGCAATAGACCTCTATCCTATTCGTATGTAATATATTCTACTCATCATTAGGAATTGTATGGCAGCAAAAATGAGTTGTTTTAAAAAAAAATTGTTAATATTTTGCCGCAAATCATATACATGCAAATAGAAAACACATTTGATATTAAATGTCAACCTCATACATTTGTCAATGAATTGCTTGACAAGTCTTTCTTTAAATAACTTTCTACTAATCCGGACGCATGGACTCGTGATATGAAAGCTGCGATAAAGCTCTTTTTTTTACATCTTGTACAGTATCGCCCGTAAAATTAATCGCACATAATCATATTATTGCTTTGAATTTTGAAAATCAATTAAGTTTTTAAAAAAGAAGCACATTGCTTACCAGGATTATTTTACTTTTTAAGAAAAAGTTTTGTTATTTACCGTGCACATACATACATACATATTCATACTCTTCTCCTAAATATATTCCCATATACGTATATTTAGCATTTGTAAGTGCTGTCACGGTGTTATAGCTACGTACCACTAGATATCATACAAGTACATTTAATGACAAAAAAACTTCTTCACATGTTTATTGTGTGCATTGTCTATGAACATAGATAGTCGTATATTGATACAAATTTGGAAACCTTATATTAAAACATACAGTGCAGATTTAATTTACCATTAATCTCTTCAGATGCTCTCGCTTAAATTATAAATGAAAACGCCTTAAACAAGTCCAGAAAGTTCATTGTTAAGCAAGAAAGCGTAGGCAGCGTGTTACATATCGCATATCAGAATAAGTGTAGATCATAATAACTATACACAATTCATATATCATGTTAAAAGAAAGATACGTATCCCATCTCATCAGAAAATATCCCCGTTTGGACGCTTTCTTTCCGAACACGAATTATACCGTTCTCGATAAATCATTTCTAAAGTTTATGCTCTTAGCGGATAACTGCCAAAATCATCAGTAGATAATGAATTATAAACAAATTCCTCAATGATCTTCAACGTTTCTTCAAATCTTCCACGATGTACACATGCAGCAAAGAAAGTGTTACAGAGCTTGCTATAGCCGAATCCTTATATATGCTTTCATTCAGAAACGTGGAATTATAATAAATGTTGAATATTATACGCGAGTATTGAATTCCCTTCGTTAACTACGCATTGTTATGTAAACTGAGGAGCCTGTATTGCAAAATCTGTACACATATATAAATTGAAGAATTTTGCAAGTACACCAAAATGTTCAGCGAAGACGAGTGATGTCGCGAGGGAATTTTCATAAGCGTCGCGTTCGAAAGGGTCGAGAATGAAATAGCGCGGTGTTTAGGATATGATGAGTATCATCTGAATAAGCGAGGAAATGAATTTTGGCATGGAAATTTTTATCCATATATTTGGCGATCGATGGAATGGTACGAATAGAATATATGGGATCAAACAATATGTTTATATTGGGTGGCCGAAACTTATCTAGTCATTACGCTAATTTGTAAGTGTAAGATGGAATATATGATGCGTACATATGTATATCCATGCGCGCGTGTAAATACGTATGTACGCAAATACAGATACAGATATAAATATAAATATAAATGCAAATGCAAATGCAAATATAAATATGAATATAAATATAAATACAAATATAAATACCTATATATACACACACACAAAGATAAAATGATAAAGTAAAAAATACTCAGCCACCGCGAGCCACCCTGACTGAACGTGTCTAGCCACATTTTAATAATATAACAATTTGCAAATAAGGTTATTGTCAATCTGACCTTGCGTGATTATTGATAGTCCTCTTGCGATCAAGCCGATTGCGTTTCTATCGTTCGAATACGCCAGCCGCCTTTGCCGTCTTGTGTTGAAAATTCAAAGGGAGACCCGTAAGAAATTCTAAAAGCGACTTTCACGGAACTGCGCTACCAAGCAGTGCCGCGTTTCGTTAATGTAAATACGCGTTGAATACGCGTAGAAATATGTGCGGTATATTAAAATTGTATTACATCGTGCCGTTGATTACAATAGCGTGTCTGATCAAATTTCTTCAAGAAAATCGCTTAACAAAACGCTACCGAACTATTACAAGTTAGGTAACTAAAACGTACAGAGTTTCTTATGGTCGCTTGTACAATAAAATAAATAAATAGATATACATATATCATCGCAACGCCTACTTACAAATAGACAGGGTGTTTCTACTTAAATGCCGCGTGAAGTGCTTGTAAATGGTAAAAAATTCGAGGAAACGTAAGAAGGCTTTCCGTGAGCATTTTCTTTTACGTGGAATTTTGTAGAATCGACAACAAATCTTTCTTTTTGTAATATTTCATGATCATTTCAAAATGCTGTTGGGCATTATTTAGGCAAAAAAAAATATCCGAATTCATTTAATTGAGTAAGACATCATGGACATTATTCGTCTTTATCCTTTATCCGAAGCGTATGAAGAATTTGAATAATCTTATTCTGTTATCTTGACGAATACGATTTATTCTTTTATAATGACTTCTATAAGGTGCAAGCTGGAAATTTGGTTTCTCTTTACGATGGTATAATAAAATCATTTTTTTCTTTCTCTATCAATGTGAAAATACATATGTGAAAATAACATTCAAAATTATTCCAATAATTTCAAATAAAAATTTAAGGATATCTTTATTCGAAAAAAGTGAACAAATTTTTTTATTTACTCTTTTGTTTGTGATTATTTAAATGTCACTAATCTATAGGAATTATGAATGGAATAGATTCTTAAAAAGAGAAGAAATAATTAGAAAATAATTAGTGCGATACAAGTGTATCAAACGAAACAATGTTTTATTAAAAGTCAAAAGTACATATTTCGAACGTTGAATTATTTCAATATCAGTTTAAACGAAATACTTTAAATGAGTTTGTTAAAGTTGTTTCTTTTTATATAAACATATGTAGTATTCCCTATAGAATACATAAATTGATCTTAAAAAACTCAAAACAAAAGTTTTTGTTTATAGGTATATAGTATCAGATTGTGTAGAGAAACTAATATAAGTTTGTATGTTTCCTCGTATCACTTATTATTTAAAAACAATTTTATGTGGTATTTGTCTGAAAACACCCCCTATATTCGCTTCCGAAAATTGTATAAGGGGCTTTGATATATTAAATTAGGAAACTTCATATTAAAAATGGACAAGGAACACATCGTTCCATAACGCTACACATTCTCTTTATTTATCACAGACAAAAAACTCCATCAACTTCAATAATCGTAATGACAAAGTTAATTTAAATGAAACGTACTATGATTAAGGTGCTCGTGCCATAGGATATAGTAAATGTTCGTGTGCCCAAATAAAGAAAAGATGTTCATATTTGTTAAGACTTGCTGTACGTAATGAAAAAAGATGTGGCAGCGTTCGGAATTATTTGTATGATTCAAAACGGATGCAAATTAATTTTAATAAGAATCCTATATAGGTAACGAGATCATAATTTATAGCTTTTTATATAAAGGCAGAAACTTGAATTTACGGAGGAAAGGTTCATAGATGAAGTATATAAAAAGGCAACGAGTTTTTATTTAGGAGAATATACTTAAATTGTATCGGCTAATATAAATCGAGCACACAATTAATAATTAAATGATTGAAATCGTAAGTCATAAACTACTTGAAACAAAAAAACGTTTACAGTTCTTTTTCCTTTTTCTGACTTAACTCGTAATTTAAATGTAATTGAAGGTGTGTAACTTTAAACGATATTTTTTTCATTGATTATAATTCATATTAAACGAGAAGTGGACAAAGATGATTTTAATCGAATGATACTTTTATCAGAGGTACCAGTTTTAGGTCGATATGAATGAAATCTTTGATTTGATTCGGTAATAATTACGTTAAGAGGTTTCCTGTAACAGCGGGACGCCAGCATTCAGAAAGGGTACATCATATTAATTTCATGACGATCACTGATCGTGCAAAGTCAGTGCGAACGATAGACGCAACATTACGTTAAGCGAATCGTTGGTAAGATAATCTAAACGCAACCATTTGTAACGTCGATAACTGATAAAATATACCTTATACATAATAAATAGAGCTTGCGCTGTAGCTTCATTCAGTCATGAAAAACATGCTACAAGATATCGTGACTGTCTTTATCAATGTTTGTGAGTGTATTATAAGTTACAAATTATAAGTGAGATATTGAATGTGTACATGGTAATATTATACTAGTCCATATTAAGATAATAATAAAATGTAATTTTGAATTCAAATTCTAAATGCCCCTAGATTACTGCTTCGTATACCCAAGTAATTTTTATTTAAATTCCTTTGCAAAAGGAATTTCTGCAAATTTAATGGATAAATAAGACGTGCACGTAGAAAAGTATAATAAATGGCCACGAAATAAATATTTCCTTGTAAACAAGCGATTAAGTTAGATGAAAGATTCTTTTATTTAATTGATCATTGGCATGAAAATGCAGTATGTAAAGACCATAACCAGCTGCAAGTGGTTTTTTCGAAAACCATCAGATATAACGATAAATTCTCTCTATTTTAAGGAACAGTGCATTCTTTAGTATCTTCCACTATTTTTAAGAGGCCGACAAATTTTCTTATTTTTTGATATTTCTATTAAAAATTCCTAACATCGATTCAAGCATTTCTTTCGTTTCGATTAACTTCTTATTTTTCATATTCCAAATAATACATTTAAAGGAATGGACGATTGTTTATAAATGCATGTAAGTACGGGGCTGTCCGAATACCTACTCGAAGAAAGCAAGCTGAGCCTGATTCGGCTCGAATAATCGAATCAATCCGCGAGTCTCAACTCCCCGCCGGGAGTCCCCGGTCCTGGGCGGCTCGAACGCGCGCCAAAAATTATGAATTATTCGATGTCAAATAAACCGTCGAATAAGATGAAAACTTTATTCCACGCTGAAGTTGAAACGCCCGACGAATAAAAAAATGAGCTTTATTCGTCGAATAACAAAATTATTCGTCGTGCGTAGAATAAATTTAACCCGGATTATTCGAGCTTTGAATAACGAATAAAGATAAAGTAACTTTTATTATTATTATTATTACGACTTTATTACTCATTAAGTGGAAAATATAATATATATAGAGATAGTAAAATTAAAGTAAAGGCTAGGCAGCAATATGAACTGTTAATAAGCCTAATCATAAAAACATAAAACTAAAAATCAACTAAAATTACTACAAATAAAATAAAATGAAAATAACAATAGTAGTCAACACACAGTTGAAGCAAGAACCCAATAAAAATTGATCACTGCTCAACATGAAGTAAGACAGGAAGGAAAGACATGACAATGTAAAACTGACACTATGGGAAGTGTTGGAGGATATGTTGCTGTTAGAAGTTTTGGTAAAATATAGAATAATATATTTATTAACAATAAGTGATATTGATGATACAATGATAAAATACAACTCTGCTAAATATAAACGTTTTGCATGGTATTATGTCTCTGCACCATGGAGCAACCATAGATGTTCTGTACAGACTAAACGGAAAAGCCGTCGCCTCCGCATCCTTCCCTGAATCATCTGTGTCACTAGAAACAAGACAAAGGGTCGTGGAAAAACCCCACGAGTCAAGAGACCCAACGGTCTCCAACTGCTATCTTGCTTCTATATACGTGTAAATATCATTGCATTCCAACAGTTGCCATGCTACGTGTTTAAAGGACTGATAGGAGTCTAACTGTCGGATAACAGCAAGAAGAGAGTTATAATAATGTGGATATAGGAAAAAGAAGCTTTGAATTTGGAGGTACTGTATGAGTGTGTGCAGGAATAGATAGAAGAGATTGGTATCGGATTGAAAGAGAGCTGGAGGAATGATAGGAAAGGTTGGTAAGTAGGATATTGTAAAGATAAGATGGACCACCAGAGAAGAGTACCTTAAATACAAGACAGCATAAGTGGAGTTTTCATCTTTGCGACATACGCAACCACGACGATTTCGCAAAACGCGAAGAGATATGGTTAAACTTGCGGACACGATAGAAGAAACACAAACTGGAATTTTGAACACGCTGAACCAAGGAGGAATGATGGATGCTCAGAAAGGGGCGATATACAACATGACAATAATCAAACAACGATATAACCAAAGATTGGGATAGAAGAAGTTTCTAAGAAGAGGAAAGAATATGCCAGGGAGGATATAGAAAACGCAGACGATCGAAGGCTTGGCGACATATAGTAGAAACGTGATTTTCGAAAGTAAAAGTAGAATTCAAAGTGAGTCCTAAATTCAAGATAGAGGTAGCAGGATAAAGATGGACAGAATTAAGTGTGAGGGTAATGGGAGGAAGTGTACGAAAAAGGAAAGAGGAGCCAAGGAGAGAGGATACTGACCAATCTAGTATTCGTGCAAGATCAGATTCAAGATCAATGATGACATCATTAACATTGTGCAGCGCAAAAGTGGAAATGATTTGCATATTGTCCGCATACATACACGATGTGCTTGTTTCAGAAATGCTGAGCAGGTCGATAACAAAAATATTAAATAATAGTAGATCTAACACAGATTCCTGGGGAACACCACACTTGACAGTGCGAACGGTGGAAAATTGAGATCCGTTAAGGTTAAGCATGACTTGCTGAGTGCGGCATGCTATATACGATTGAAACCAGGAAAGTGTGATAGTGATAGCGCTAAAGATTTTAATTCGGCAAAAAGCAAATCATGATAAATAGTATCACATGCTTTAGAGAAATCAAGTGATGTGCAAATTGGCGAGAGTCGATAGCACGTAACATAAGGTCAGTAACGAAGAGTAGGGATGTAGTAGTACTGTGATCATGTTTGAAACCCGATTGTAGGTCAGGTATTGCATTTATATGAAAGATGAAACTGAGCGAACCACACTTTTTCAAACAGCCGTTGATAGGAGAGGAGATGAGAAATAGGACGTAGTTGATTGAGGGTAGAGGAGTCAGGAGTTTTAGGAATAGGGATAACAACATTGTGCTTCCAAAAAGTAGGAAATGATCCGGTAGTAATAAAGAAATTATACAATATATGACGTAATAGGACTAATAGGTCAAGACAATAAAGAATGCAATGAATTCACAGCTGACCTGATAGATCGAACAGATGTGAGGAGGTCAGTTTAATGTGTTTAAGGGTTAAGTATAGGTCTTTAAGATTAAAAGAAGTAAAGGAAAAGGCAGAGAGGTTCAGAGGGCTTGTTAAGGTAAAAATTAGTTATCTCGGGAGAGATGTGAGTGGAAGGGATGAAGTCAATGAAGTGATTAGAAAATTGATCAGGAAAGGAACTAAGGGGATTACGATTTCGCCAAGAACGATAAAAACAAGCACGAAAAATAAGATTCCAGAATTGTTTCGGAGATTTGGATAAGGAGAAAGGATGATTAAAATAAGCTCGTTTTTTCAGATCTACAGGTTTCAGTGTAAAGATTGCGAAGCTCCTTATATCTCCGCAAATGAGAGTAACTGACAGACCTGCAAAATTTTTACAAGGCCGAACGACGCATACCGCATACGAATAAGTCTACGAAGGTTTACACTTAGCCATGGTGCAGGCGTCCGTGTAGTATGAACTTGCACTAACGGAGCAAAGTAGTCAAATAAAGCAAATACGATAGAAATGAGTGCGTTCACTTCGTCGTGGATAAAGGTAGAATGAAATACAGGTGACCAATCAATCTCAGTGGTAACGGCCTTGGAAGCTTCAAGCGATATACCCCCGAGATTCCTACGAAAAACGAAATGAACAGAGGGATTAGATTTAGCTAAGTCAAGTACCAATCGCGTACACGAGTAAATGATCGCTAATATGACCCATATCGTAAGTCCCATTCGATAAAATATTAAGATCGCTACTAATCATTATACGGTCTATCAGCGGCAACAATGATTTGGTAATCCATGTGAGTTTCTGACTGACCTGACTATGCGATAACACTGACAATAGAAGACTAATTGCTCGGACCCCGGAAGATTCAGTATTACCGATGTTAATGTTAAAATCCCCCATACATATAATGTGATCAGTAAAATTATATACATGCAGTAGGTATTCAAACAACGGAGAGAGCACATGCTGGTGGCCTATAAATAATGAGAACAGCAATACGTCTGCCCTTTACTACAATTAAAATACGCGCCAATAAGATCAAATAGTAGATCAACGATGGAGAGTGTAACTAGGAATCGCAACTGATTAGGATTGTACGTCTTCAGAAGGTCATGTTTCACCGAGAGATAAAATGTCAAAGCTGAATGTAGAAAATAAATTAATTATATCAGTAAAATGAGCAGTGGCTGATTTAACAGGACGGCCGATAAGCAGTTGCCACTTGGGCCCGTGCTCACAAGAACCCCCAGAGGCCCATCCTTAAAAAAATTATAATTTTCTCAAAAGTATTTTTTTTTTCTGTATTGTTACACTGAGCTAGTTTATACTAAACTACCTCTTTATTTCAACCCCCCGTCCCCCAAATGGACTCTTCAGAACGTTTGCCACCTGGGTTTTTTTTCTTAAATCCGCTACTGAAAATGAGCGATGAGTGATCTATTCTTTATATCAGCAACAGAATTTTTTTCCAATGTTTCTTAATAAATCATTATACGATAAACTAGAGTTAGAATTAAGTGAATTAGCGGTGTAATAAGAGGCGACGATGGTAATGACGATAACAATCCCGTTGAATAAGTTAGTAGTTGTAGGGTTTGTAGTGGAAGAAGTGCTGCGGTGAAGATAGTCATCGGAGTTAGGATAACGCGTTAATGAAGAAGATGGCTATCAATCCTGACGTGAGGGTCCAGGAGGAGCTTTACCACAATCAATGTGAGCCTTTTGAACGGCAACAGCAGCAGTTGAGAAATCCACCGGACCGGAGTAACAAAGAATTCGAGAGATGGAGTCCTTTCGAATATACACGATCCCGCATTTCATCCAGATGAATTGATAATTATGTGTGCGTACCAGTTTCTTTGCCTTGCGTTCGTCAGCTGTAGAGCGTTCGTTGACGTAGACAGGAGTTCCAGGCCAGTTTGAGGAGATCTCAGACGGGATATAAGTCCTTTTTTGCGTGTTTATAAGATATCCAGACATCCCTTGTAAAACCAGAGGAAAATTTAACAATAAACGGCTTGTCCTTAACATCATTTCGATAAAGACGCCGAGCAAAGAAGATGTCATTAGAAGAGTATCATTTAAGTTCTCGTAAAGAACATCTGGATCCGGATTACATATTTAGTTAATGCCCAACTCTGGACGGAGCTCAGCGAGGGAGTAAGATTCGCAGTAAGGGGGCGAGTAGTCTTAAATCGGGTAACTCCGGTGCTCTTTGGTGCCATTCGAATATACAATTACGTTATACAGGGTGATTCTCTCGCTAGAGTCCTCAAAGGTAATGCCGCCGGCAATAACGCGCCTCGCTGAGTTTTCGGGCCTTCAACGCTCGAAACCAGGGGGGCGATTCAATGTTTCGCATTAAGAAGTGACGAATCTCAGGGTCTGCATTTCTCATCAGATCTTTGCGAAAGTGGCGACAATCGATTCCTTATGTTTTCGAAAAACGACATAATTCGGCCCATAATTAAGGAAATTAAATGAAAAAAGAATAAAGAAGTTTGTAATATGCTATAGTGAATACATTTCACGTTCGACCGCGGCGCTGCACCATGTCACTACTGAACCACTATCTTTCCCCTCGAAACCTACGGTCCCCTTCGCCTAAAATAACAGCTAACGTTCCGTCTATGCAGGGTGTCCCAGAATTAAGAGAAAATCCGGAACATGCAATATCCTCGTGCAAAAAGACATCGAAAAGTCCTTTTACCGTTTTGGGATCCCAGGCTTCGTTCTCGAGATATTAACAGTTGGAATATTAGCGATCGAACTTCTGGGCCGCGCAGTTTAGAGCGGAAACAGCTGAGCAAGGATCAGTGACCGCTCGCAGGCACGCGTAGATACGGACCCACGCACATACAGGGTCAACGTTTTATCCTGCAATCCGCGCTCGCGCGAACAGGTAAAATGGCCACAACCATGCACCGGCTCAGCGGAGAGCTGCCAGTGACCACTGGACAGCAGTCATGCCCGAGCTTTGAAAATTTTAGGATGTTCTCTTTCAAATTAACGTCGCAAAGAGCTGACCGCGGTCACTCATTTTCACGGTTTGAACCAGCGCGTTCGGCTAATTATTGTAAGTCCTTGAATTTTGGGACACCCTGTATACTTGGTGAACGGAGGATCGATCTCTGGACTTTCAATTCACCAGTCACGTAATCCCGTTTATAGGTACCTACACATACAGCACGGAATTTTGCGGCGCAGATGTGTAATATTGCACGAAATATTGCACAGATGACTATTGCAACAATATCTCTATGTTCGCACCTGTGCAAGATTGCAGCACAATGATCTTGCAACATTTTGCCAATATTGTTTATATACGTATTACTGAAACCGTCTTGCAAGATTGCATCAATGATTCTACTACAATTCGGCAATGTTTGCTGAGATAATTCAGAAACGGTGTTGCAAGACTGCAGCAATGATCGTGCAACATTTCGGCAATATTCTTCACACATTATGGAAACGTTACAGGAATATAATGCAAATTAAATAAATTACAATAAACATTAATAATTAGATATTCATATATTTCTATAGTCATTAGTTTTCATATATACATGGTCCTGCATACTTATTCCGTTGTTCTTATTGCTTCGTATCTCTATACGTTTGCTCCGTGTTTTCGATTGGGCTAGCCACTTTGCACCCGCACTTATTATATCTGCATCTGTACATGCATACTGCTTTTCGCTGCACGCAGCGTGTACTGAGCCTGGAATAATACATACATGTATTTTACAATTTTATGCGCTAAAATCAGACAAAATAATAAAATGACCTACTCAGTATTAACTTCACTATGTGAGAGAAATTAGCGAATGGTTTTTTTTGTTTTCTCCCATGCCAACTGTAATTTTCAGCCAGAGAATTTCCTATTAGTTTATTTAGAATTGTGGATGTGATGATAGCAACGTTGCTCCCACCGCTCCTCTTCAGTATATGAATCTATAAAAAGTCATTAATAAATTATTTCAGTCATGAAAAATGACTTCATTAAAAAGAACATTCATGCAACGTCAATCACACAATGTATTAAAGAAAAATTACAATCACCATTAGTTTAAATAACTGAACCTTACTCACTAAAATGAATACAAATATTTCATGCTCTCGAAAATAAAGTGAAAATTATACAGTACACATATCTGCAACAAAACTATATGAAAAGTAAAAGCTTGTAGCGCAGAAAGCAAAGAAATATGTGGAAGCAAATCCCATCGCCGACAATAAGTGCGCTGCGATGCATTTTACAAATTACAGGTATGTACAGAACTAACTAGTAAAGTTAAATTTTTTACTTTATGATACTATTAGAACATTTATTATTCTTAGGTCACAAGGAAACTTACCATATTGTTAAAAACAGAAGGGTGGTGTAGTTTTGCTTCCAAATTTAGTAAGTTGACTTCATCGTGCACAGGAATTCCTAATTCTGTGTCATTAAAAAGTGGATCAATGTCATTATTCCCTCTATTGTTGTGATAAATTTTTTCTTCGATCCGCTGTAATCTTTCACTGATGTCTCTCACGTATATAGAAATTTCTGACAGTTTCCTCATCACGAATGTTTGATACTCTGAATAAAGATAAGAGTGATCAATTAACATATGTGATTTTTGAAGGACAATCAAATTTAGGATTACAATTAATATTTTACCTGTTGGGGAGAAATCATCTTCTACATCTAGAAATTCACTTTTAGGAAATATACTTCCTGATGCTATTGGTCTCATTTCTGTTGATGGCGCTGGTTCTGGTCGTGTAATATTATGAGAAACGTGGGTCTCAGGTGCAAAGTGCACTGCGAATTCACTTGTTTCGTTAAAATTATCCAATTGGATGTGTTTGTCAGCTACTGGCGATGATGAAAATGTAGGCGCAGCATCGAAACCTGCAATTCATCATATAATTATCACCATGCTCGGATCAACATTCATATTATTATACTAATTCAGTTTTATTCTCATAATAAATAATGAATAAATAATATAAAAATACCTTCTTCCGAATGTAATTCCAACATTTCAGGTGCAGGTGGCCTTGGGAATACAGTTTTCAGCTTCTTTGATCTTTTCTGTGGTATTTCTTGTACAAGATTCTCTTCCTCGCTAAATGTGCGATTCCGTTCAGTTTTTATCCTTTGTCGTTTGAAGTCGTTTCTGTATGATTCTTGATGTGTTGGATCGCAGTGAAGCATGTGAGAAGTGTCCATGGCAGTGTCCCTTTTTTAAATGGCTCGCTTGTTAGTATCTGACACAAATAATTTCTTAATACGTAACATGTTAACTTGTGCATATTAAGGTTGAATTTATAGAAATAACACTTTAAAGAAAGAAATATATCTGTTGAACCAACCCACTTTTTAATTTCACGAGTATCCCATTCATTATTTTCCAGTGAAGAAACTCCTTTAATAATTAATTTATTTAGAGTATAAGACGCTTTTACATGATCCTGCGAAACACTTTTACTCTTCTCCAGATTCATCCAACATGATTGATTTATCTGCACACCATCGCAAAATTCTGCAATAGAATTTTTTTTTAACATTTCTTCTGACATGTGTCACTGTTTTCACTGAAAAATTATTATGGGAATTCATTAAAAAATGTGTACTGCAGTATGATAGTTTTGTCTTTACGGGGATGTTACTTGTACTTACCAATGATAACGAAAACAAAATATATTTTGAAGAAGAAAATAACAGGAACTATAAAAAAAAAGTTATACGAGCACGTAATGTTTCTTCCTCGAGCGTTTAGGTCGCTCTAAGTCTAACGATGGATCGCATGCGGCGTTGCCAGAATTAGTAGAGCTCACAGTCACATAGTAGGGAGTAGTAGGGGGAACAGCTATAGCAGCGATTCTCAACCTGGCTTGCGGAGCAATATTTCCTGGGCAATCTTATTTGTGGACGGGGAACACCTGCAGGAGTGGTGGTAATGTGTGCGGAGACACCACGTGCGAGACGAACGACGTCAGCGCTGAGCGAGTGACGTCACGACCAACCAGCATTCGACAACATATTTTCCGGCGACGTTGGTTGGCTGTGGCGTCGGTTCGTCTCCCCTTCGTGGCGTCTCACGCACACATTACCACCACTCCTGTAGGTGTTAACCCTCCCTAATAAGTTTGCCCAGGAAAATGTTGCTCGGCAAACCTGTAATCCCAACCTGGAGGTTGCGAAGCGTTTTCTGGGGGGTTGCGGCGATTATTTTTAATGGACGATTCTTAACACTTATTTATTATAATATGGTTACATTGTCATATTCTATTAATAATCTAACACTGATTTTTCATAAATGAGAAAAAGAAGAAACTGGTTATCCAAATGCCAGCACAACCATTACAGTAAATAAAATAATTGAATATATTAAATATCCTTAAGTTAATTTAATATATGTACTAAGAGAATTAAATATGATTAAGTTAGAATTATATTCTGAAATACCTATTTTCAATGTGATTTTTTTATCGTCTTAAATTTACCGTATCTTATACAGGAGGGGGGGAGCAGGTTATTTGAATATTAAAAGGGGTCGCGGCTGAAAAAAGGTTGAGAAACACTGAGCTATAGGAACAACGGAATGTATTTGTGGGTGGGGGCCAGCGGCGGCAGACGCGGCCATGCACGGCAATCTTTCCACAATATGTATTGCAGAAATATTGCAATGGAACCTGCAATATTGCAGCGATATTTCTGCAACAAAAAGTGATGCGTGGGAATACGCGGTAATTGCACTTGACTGCAAACGGTAATTTGATATCTTTAAACTTATCGAATTTCTCTACTGATAGTCAATACTCTAGGGCGGGGGTGATTATACTCGTACAACAGACTTTGTTGCAGAACCGCTACTGCATATTGTAATATTGCAGGTTGCATTGCAATTTTACTACAATATTGTGCAAACATTGTCTTGCAATACTACAATGGTCCTGGAATATCGCGCACACATTGCCGTGGAATATTGCGCACCTATTGCGCTACCATACACATTGGCGTAACTAGTTAGGTGGCCGGGTGTACCTGCCCCCCCCCGCCCCGCCCCAAAATGCGAATTGGACCTCCCGCAAAACGCGGAATGGCCACTCCCTAGAAACTATCGAAATAAATAAAAAAACATTCGTTGGTTAAATAATCAATAATTTTGTATTCAGATTACTCTTTGTCTTAGTGTTAAATAAATATGTAGGTAAATGATTGCTATAAAATGTGTAAGTATATAAAGATTTCCTCTGCCTGTAAAAAAAAGAGAGAGCAAGTGAGAGGGGGAGAAGATGGGACCTGGCCCCCACCCTCCAGAGAAAAATCCTAGTTACGCCAATGACAATACTCGTGGAATATTACACACTTCTCGCTGCGCAATACCTTGGCAATACTCGTGGAATATTGCGCACATATTGACAGTACAATATGGCAGTGGCAACCAGGGGCGGCGGAACCCATTATGCAAGTAATGCGCCACATAGGAGCGCCAGCCGAAGGGGGCGCCAAAAAACTATATCTCGCTGTAAATACGTACTTTTACGTGACCCGTGCTCCAGTGACAGCCTGCGAAAAACGTAAAAGTACGTTTCCCGCATGCAATGTGTTAATAATAAAGGAATCCAACTCTCACGTAAACAAAATGTAAATTTGGTAATTTTATTATTATACGTGCGATATGATCAAAGAAAGAATCGTTAAGTCTGAATCCCATTGCATGGTGGCGTGGCGCGAACAAGCGGATAGCTGAGACTGCCGATACGCGTGTCGCGCCTCGTATTGAACTTGGAGACAGAGGTGGGCAAAAAATTATCTAAGTAAAAATTTCTAGTTCGAATAAAAGACGAAAATTTTATTCGTTCTTCGTCGAATAAAGATAACTCCGAAGTATCATATTTAGGGCGCCACGGATGAATCAGTTCATTCGACGGGAACTCATCCGACGAGGCAAAGATACTTTTCTTATTCGAAAGCCTTTCATTCTGAGCTTCGAATAACTTTCTCGTCTTTAACTGTATCTGTATTCGAAGTTCGAATAATTTTGGCCGGAGCCTGGGTCGTTCAAGGGCGGAGGCGAGCGAGGCAGCGGTCCCCTGCTACAATTGCTCCGCCATGTGTCACCAATTTTACATAAACTGGAGTTTTTTATTTTTCATCGTATCGATCTGAAAGTAACACCAATGGATTCCTGGCATTCTCCCGATTAAAAGGATAAAAAAATCATGCAAATAGGACAATTTTTAACGAAGTCGTCTTTAAATTCTGCAAATCAATTTTTCGTGTAACTTCGTTAATTATAGCTCGAATTATATAGGGTCTGCCCTAGTAGCATTTCTGGTTGGCCAACGGTAGCCAACAGTTGGGAATTAGTTAGGATATAGTTAGTGTTTTTGCCTACAAATTCCCAACATAGAGCCTACGGCAAAAAAGTTACGACAGTGTACCAACGAATATTCAATGTTGGACCTACAATTATTATGGTTGGTTAATTAACAAAAAGTTACAACAGTGTACCTACGAATATTCAATGTTGGGCCTACAATTACTATGGTTGGTTAATTAACAAAAATTTACAACGGTGATTAAATGTCGTCTTATAAGTGTCAGAAAATTTGCTACATCCAAAAACCTGTTATTATATTCCAAGTTGTGATTTTTTTTTCTTATTTATAAATACGTAATGAGGACGTCTGTCTTGAGGCGAATGTGAAATTTTAAGGAACGAATTTGAAGGTCGAATGATATTTTGTAGAATATTTCGCGTCACTGCACAGTTTTTATAAACAATTGATACTCGGTATGTAACTAGAAATTAGAAGTGTCTACAAGGAAATGTGTTGGGTAAGTGCGAACAGCGATTGCTTTGTAAGCGGAAATTTTGGGTTCGATTCTCCTCACTCGCGATTTTTTTTTTCCTAAACCAGGCCTGAAAAAGACGTGTTTTCAACGTCTTTTGAAGTTCTTTAAGACACCTTCTGGACGTCTTTAAGACGTCTTTTGAAAAGAATATAAATAATAGGGCAACGGTAGTAAAGCCTACCTTGGCCATCTGTTGTTGGCCCAACCTGAAAAAAAAGTGCCAAATCTAACTGTTGGCCAACTAATATTATGTGCGTGGCCCAACTGTATGCCAACAACAAATGCTACTAGGGTGGTACCATTTTCACGGGGAAAACACGCGGAGTCGATTGCTCACACCTTCGTAAAGAACCTATGAAGAAATGCAGAACTTGACATTTTTCATTTCTTAATGGCTTGGTGCTTATCCTTATCTGTTATGGCCCATTGCTCTAGGGTATTGGGCGTTCAGTTGCGAAGGGTTTCAAGTCCTAATTTTTCCTCTAGCTCGAGGAACATATTCACTTTTGTGGAATACAAAATTTTTATATTTTTTGTTTTACCTTTATGAAAATATATCCAACGCATGGGTGAGATTTTTTTAATAAAAATGAAATCAAACACGACGAAATTCCGACAAGTTTCAATCCCGCTTATAATATATGTATAATGGTTTTATAATATAAACATTTATTTATTAGTATAGTGATTTAGTAGTCACTAACAAATTTTCTTGAAAAAGAAGATAGTAAAATACTTGTTAGATAGTGATCTGTGTTTAAAGCTGTAGGATATTACTAGGAAATAAGGTGAAAGTATTAACGAGTTATATGTGCATTTATACCTATATATTAGATATAGATATACCCCTATAGCACACTTTGTTGCAGGAACGTTGCAGAACCGTTGCGCTGCAACATTTGGAACATTGCACAGACTGTTCCCTAAACGTTACAAGTAAATTGCTATGTCCGCCTCTGTGCAACATTGCGGGAAATATTTCTACAACATTGCAGGAGATATTTCTGCAACATTGTTTCGGAATTTTACAGCAATGGTCATGCAATGTTTCGGAGATTTTACAACAATGGTCACGCAACGTTTCGGGCAGTAGGGCCAAAAATAAAAATATCGGTATGTACCGTGTGTGAGTGACACGACGACATGAATGTGTACAGAATCGTAGTAGTATAACGTCCGTGTGCCTTTTATTCTTAGAAAATTCTTTTACCCCAGTGAGATTCGAATCCATGACCTGTAAGCATAAAGTAACAAGATATTTACTTTTCCATTGCGGGACAAGCAAGAAAGCAAGCCAGTAAGCAAAAAAAAAAGGTTAAGAGATCTGTGGGGAGATCGTTTCCGTAGTTTATTAAAGCATACTTAATACATAAGTACATTGAAAGTAAATTAAAAATATTTCTTTTTTTAATACAGATTCTAGTATGAAGTTGAGGAAACAGTAACTTTATGCCTCTGCGAAAATGTAAAAGGTTACATGTCCAATGCGGGACACTTTTCAATGTGGGACTGTCCCGCCTACTGCGGGACGTCTGGTCACTTTATGTAAGCACCATAAATGAACACTTTACCACTGCAGCTATAACTGTTGATTGAGAATATTGCTTACGTATTCGAACTTATACTCCTACCGTGCAAAACATTAAACCCAAATTATTAAAAAATGAAGGCTCGTTTTGACAAACCCCATTACATCTCCCTAATCGTGGAGCCGGATATTTCACAACAAATTCATTCCGACGCTTGATGCTATATTAAATTGATTCATATTCTGTTATGAAATATCTTGCGTAGTACAGGAAACGATTTTTTTTTTAGTTTTTATTGCATTTGTAATACAATTGTTTAACATAATTTTTTTATGTGTTTTTTTATTTTCTAGTTTTTAGTGTTTGTGGATTTACATTGCACAGCTCAGACAACTTTATAAATATCTTTTATTACCGTATACAGTTTAACAGTTTGCTTAAACCTTATAGTGTTAATTAAATAATTGTATTAATTACTTGTATCAGATATTATCCACGTTCGCATATATTCCCTCGGTGGTTGCGTGTGGAATCTTAGACTGTATTCTGTGTGTTCGCATTTCACGAACGTTCCGCGTAATTCCGTATTCAGTGCTAACATTGCAGGAACGACGATCACAGAATACGAACTTACATATTTGCATTCGACATTGCGGAACGTTTTTATTAGGTATAATAAATTAAATGGCAATAGTAGGGACACCGGCAGTAATTGGCACATCTAATACTTCTTTACAAACATCTTTTGTTGCTGTATACAGTTTAACAGTTTGTTTAAACCCTATAGTGCTAATTAAGTAATTTCATTAATTACTTATATCTTGTAATGAAGTATTAGATGTCCCAATTACTGCCCGTGTCCGTATTATTGCCATTTAATTTATTTTACTTAATAAAAACGTTCTGCAACGTCGACAAACAGAATACGGTCTTACACAACCACTCGCAACCTATGCGGGTCGTCCCCGCAACGATGATCACAGAATACTCTCTCGCCCCCAGGCCGACTCGCACTTTGTCCTCGCTTCTAGCTACCCTATCATAAAACGGTCGGTGACCAGGCGTATGGAAAAATCCCAGGCGCGAATCTAGCTCTCCAGGCTCGCAGCTTACAGTTGAGGCATTTGATGGAAAAAGGACACATAGGCCTATGTGCCCTTTTTCCTTAAATCGTTTAAATCGACTCAGGTATATGTTACATATAATATATCAAGGACATTACTTCTCTCGCGTTCAGATTAGCTAAATGCTGCTTTATTACGTAGCGTGATCGATACGCAGCTACATAGTCGCTGAGCGGTCGCACTACCGTGCTGTCGTGCAAAATAAGTACTTTTGTTTTACAGAGGATTTTCTGTAAGCGAGGAAATATACAAAGTGAGGCGAGTATCGAATCCTCAAGGAAAGAAGCTAATTTAGGAGAGAAAAAATTGGTTTGTAAGACAGCTGACTGAAAAAAATTGGAGAAACTAATACTTACTTAAAACATAACATTTTTTTGTGTTTTTTGCTTCCTTTTGTATTTTTTATTTAAGCAATGTATAAAAAATGTGCAACGAAATAAGTAAACAAAATTATATTTAAATAACTAAACAAAGAAGCAATTTTATTACAAATTTACCACATTTACGGAAAAAGGGCACATCGAACCACTTGCTTAAAACTTATAAATAAAGACACATCATTTTCAAATCATGACTTCTGTTTTCAAAACGTTTGAAGGACACGGTAACTACATCCTTAAAAAATGGATTTAATTGCATTACTTTTTATTAAGTTATACTATAATGAAAACTTTGAAATCGATTTTCTTGAAATGGCATTTTGGCGTATGTGCCCTTTTTCCATCAAATGCCTCAGTTGCAAGTACAATGTAAAGACAGGGTCCCACTAGTGCAACGGCGCGCCGCGCACGTTTTTTTCGACGCGCAAGGCCGATTTGTTGCAAAAACCATTCCCACTGGCGCAACTGCGCGCCGCGCACGGATTAGATTTACGAGTTTCCCGGATTTTTTAGCAGTTTCGAGTACTTGAAAGGGTCGACTTTTACGACGACCCGCGCGTCGAAAGCGATCGTGTGCGCGCTATGCCGAAATTTCTCTGCCACGCGCGCACGCGAATGCACGCCGCGCATCGTCGAAAAGACTGAAAAAAATGTGTTTTTTTTTCAACGAAAATGTAATTTCGTCAAAAATATCTTGTAAACTAACCGCAAAAGCGGTTTCAGATAGTACTTTACAACCGGCCGTACATGGGCACTGTCGCATTGTCGTACGACCGACTGAAATCGATTGGTTGGACAACAACGATTTTGTTGCTGTGCAACATCTAATTAGGACGTGGCATTACTCCTACAGATCAGTTGCACATGTGTATTTATGGTCTATTATTTAGTTTATATATTAAAGCAAGCAATAACATGATAATTATTACTACAAATAGCAACAATTATACTGCTGTGATAGGTAGAGTAAAGGTAGGCAAAAGTTCGCATGCGAACATGCGAACTTTTGCCCCAAAACAATTTGACGCGTGTTATAAATTCATTAAATTTATTTTTATTCCTAGTGTTTGCTAAATTAGTAACGAAAACTGATTAAACCGACTATAAAAAATAAGTTTGAAATTAATTATCAATTACAACATGGAAATAAATTTTGAGTTTATGATAATTGAGCCACACTGATATCAGCTTTTGATTTTTTTTATTAATTTTTAATCCGCAATATTTTTCCAAAATACGTTTTTTATTAACTTTTATGTCTGTTCTGTAATGTCGGGGTAATTTTATTTGTGAGTATTGTTAACTTCACCTAAAAAATTAATTATAAACTATTAGGCGTTTTACTGTATTACCCCAACTATGTGTACTTATGCTGGAAAATAAAACACTTCTTTGGATATTTCTCGTTGCGTCCTTTTACCCCATAACATGCGAACTTTTGCCCCATACATCGGGTAAAAATTCGCATTTGACACTTTTTGGAAATATTTATTTTATACAAGTTATGACAGATAAATTTACACGAAGTCACTGCCTATCGAATAATAAGGGATATACCAAAGATTTTAGAGAAGTCTAAACTTTAAGTACGCACTCTTGCCCCACAATGCTCTATACTTGTTTCTCGACGGAATTGTAGTTGTCTATTTTTAACAGTTTCAAATTATTCTATTTCTCAAACACAATTAAGTTATTGCATTGATTCATCCTGCAAGAACATCTTAGGTGTAAAAAATATTAGTAATGGGTGTGATACCAGTCTTTCTCATGAGTTTCAAGTAGTTCGATACCCAAAGCATCGACGAAGTATAGAATAGACCTATCACCTTATGGGACTTCGTGTCACCACAGACCAGGTATAGAATAGACCTATCACGGAATGTAATTTTGTGTCACACGCTCGGGGGGCTCGCGAGCCCCCTTACCATTTTCGTGTCACACCCAACGTTATCGATTCAGTCTAAAATAAGATTACAATGCTACGAGTGGTAGGAATTGAAATTAAATCTTATCGGAAACGTTTAAAATCTAAAACGGCATGAACGTTAAGACTAATTTCAAGAAACATGTTGCATAATTCCGTTTACTAATACATTTTGATAGAAGCATAATTTGCACTTATTTCCATAAATTTCGATTAGAAATATTATATAAATACAACCACGTAATAAACATTTGTACAGTCTCTTAGTTAGGTTATATTTTCGGTCACTTCGAAGAGTGGATTTTCTGCCCTCGAAGTGACAGAAAATATACTTAACCTATATGCTACAGGATAATAAATGTTTATTGGATATTTCGTTCTTTTGGGCTACATTTGTGAACTTTTTATGACTTAACATCCTTCCAAAATATTATTATTACGCCTCAACGATATATTTATGAAGTCGATGAGTGTAATTATTCGTGGTTAAAAAATCAAAATTTCCTATTCATAACGTCATTTTTTTAGTACATTTCATCGAAATAATAAGTTTTAGCTTAATTTGTTTATGTTTGCCAAATTCATGCCTTTTATTTGACTCTACTTGATTTTAGCATCAATTTTCATGTTTACAGATTTCTATGCTTGATTAGAGGTGTGACTATCGATTATTGATAGATTATCGATATCTTATTGATATTTAACAATATATCGACAATATCGTTAAGATATTGTTAAGACGAATAGATCTATTCGCCTCTTCTAGAAGAGGCTGAGGTAGAATATAACACACTTTGTTGCAGCAACGATGCAAATAACAATTTTAAAGACATTGTAAAGCAACGATACATATTCATACTTTTAAAGATATCGCTTTCGATACTCAGCGGCTCAGCACCGATGTTTTCGCCCATTCACAACGGTGTTCTTCGGTGCTGGATAGCGCCGTGAATGGGCCCAGCACCGGTTTTTACGGTGCTCACTTTTCGAGCACCGTTGCCAACGGTACAGACATTTTTCCGCTTAGAATGCAACGCATTAATTGTATAATAAAGTCAATCAGAATCTATTTGTTTGTATTTGAATTCACGGCGCTGTCCAGCACCGAAAAACACTGAATGGGCTCAGCACCGATATTTGCGTCCGTTCACAACGGTGTTTTTCGGTGCTGGATAGCGCCGTGTATGGGCCCAGCAACGCTACGGTGCTGACCTTTTTTCGTGTATACCTCAACTGATTTCCCAGGTAGCACACGTCGTCTATAAGTCGTGTGCTATCTGGGTCTATTCGCGTCAACGATATCTTAACCATATTATCGATATATCGAAATATCGATAACATTTCGATAGTCACACCTCTACCTCAAAGTGACAGAAATTATAACCTATATGCTATACCCAATTTCATAAATATACCATTACGGCGTAACAACGATATTTTGGAAGGATGTTAAGTTATAAAAAGTTCACAAAGGTAGCGTAAAGGAACGAAATAGCCAATAAACATTTATTGTCATATAGCATATAGGTTATATTTTCTGTCACTTCGAGGAGGGGACTACATAATAATCACGCGCATCCAGCCTGCGCATTTTCCCTAGCCTGGGCGGCCGCATGAAAGGGGAACTTTCCCCACCCTACATTAGTGATAGTTGGAACGATATTTCTGAGCTTGGGTACGCAGAAAATTTGACTTGCGGTCCCAAGCGGGAAAAAAGTTCATTAAATTTCATTAAATTCTTTATATTTAGTCGGATTATTACTAGGGACTGTAACCGTAATTATTTATTTTATATTTTGAGTAACTGTCTTTAAATGTTTAAATAATTACTTCAAGCCACCCTGACATTCAATTGACTAACCTGCTAAGAAAACTATTAAAAATGTTATATTACGCGGCTAAATACATGCTTTTCTGACTTTCTTTTTTCCATAAAATATGGTAAGATCGGATTTTTCGAGTCGGTCTTATAAACGTTTTACAACATTTACACTTGAGACAACGCAATACAGCATTTCCTCTAGTTCCTATCACTCTTCTAAATATGGAAATATAGATATCAGGTTTACATAGATTTTTAAAATTGTTCAGAAGCTACCGACTCTTTATAACAACGTTGGTCGGCGCTTGGAAGGAATACAGGGCCATTAATATGTGCAGTATCCTCTAATGGAAAAATAATTTTTCAATATTTTTATCATTATTGGTACAGAAAGAGGAAAAATAATAACATATTTTTTCAAATCCAGAAAATAATACGATAGCGAACGTTCTTTTTTTTTTAAACAGACGCCGTTCCCAGAAACGCGATACACCTGAAGGCAAAAATCAATGCGACTTGAAATATCTTGCAAGCAGAGCTCGCTAAATCAGGCATTTGCTCTTAACCAATCTTTATCAGTTCGTAACACTTGTCAAGCCAAATATGCCAATAACAGTTTTTGCAACCAAATGGCTAAAACTTAACAGGATATTAACGATTAAAATTGCACCGTCTCTAACATTCTTAAGTATGTACATCTGTATATATGTATGTATTTCCTAAGTAATGAATAGTTTGGTGCATCGGTTGAGTGCTGACAGACGTGAAACAGCCGATGCGTTGACTTTGTCTCGCTCCGTCTTTCGGACTTCTGATACTGCATCCTTCACGTGCGCGACGGGCCTGATCGCTTATTTATACGAAAAAATTATTCGTGCCACAGCTCGTTCGCACGGCCAGGTACCTAGCGATCAGTAGCCAAATGCGGGAATGCGTGTAGGACGAAACCATCTATACTATTGAAAAATTAAATTTTTATATTTTCTGTTTTATTTTCATCACGGTATTTGTAACATATTGTATGATATTTTCCGGATGAAAGGAAAGCCAAACACGACACCCTTCCTACAATTACTCCGATTGCGCATGAATCCGTTGCTTATACATTATCCTCCTCTTTGTCCTATAAAGTGATAATGTAAAAATTTATTTAAATAACTTACAATTAGAATTTAAAGTATATTTGGAGACTAGTAAGAACGGTATCTCAAGAATACATTTCTGCTTTGATTGTATGCTTGTTGTTGATATAGGTAAATTGAAAAAAACAATTAAACCGTAAAAAATTAGTTTAAAGAGTAAAACCAATGAAAAAATTAAACTGTGCAACATGGACTTGAACTCACACCCAAGGAAAACGAAGTCAGAATTTTTTTTAGAACTTACACTCATATCGAAGCCCAGCTATATTTTTGCGGATCACTATATGGATTACCATTTGGCCTTTGTTTTTGTAAAGGCGAGAAGAAAACGATATACGCACTTTAGTTTTTGCGTAAACTTTAACAATATTTTCCGTCGCAACGGTGCGGCACATGGTTTTTTAAAACTTTTTTTCCCTTATTGAGTGGAACACGTTGATGTAAAAAGAATTTAACATTAATTGTCAATGTCGTAACCAATTCTGCGGCAATTTTTTTACAAATGTCCACCGAACCAGAAGTGTAGATTAATTCCCGAAAGCAGTGTTCATTAGATATTCTACAAAATGAACGAATAGAAACATTCGTATCTCACATATATCTTGTAAATATTACAATACACTGATATGCCCGTGACAAGGTATTTGCTAATACAGTCGAACCTCGATAACCCGAATCACGACAACTCGAAAAACTCTATAAGACGAAAATTTTCTTCATTCCCTTCCGCTCCGCTGTAAACACCTCTACAACTCGAAATAAAATTTTCTTAACTGGAACTACATTTTGCATGTTAAATTATGTATTTCACCTTTACAATTCGAATTTAGAAGAACTCCGACCTCTACGAGTCGAAATTTACTTCTACATATGTATTACGAAATTGCGTACAAAGATCTCAAACTATTGAGGGCAATGTTTTCTATGCATTATTCACGATTAAAAATGCTATTGATTTACAATACACTAAAAGACTGGCAAAAAGCAAAATCACAATTATTTTTAATATGTAATGAAGAGTAATATTTCTAGCATAAAATGTGTCTTATAATTATTTTTATATATATAGGTATATATGCAGTGCTGGATTTACCCTTAGGCTAAGAAAGCTGAAGCCTAGGACCCTGTTTAGCTGGGGGGCCCTCATTCTAAATATTTTCTTCGAAAAATTAGCATTTTTTTATATTATCTTTATTAACTTGTATCTTTAATGTTTATTTATGTTAATGTTATGTTTAGTTTTGATATTCAATGTTAATTTTGAAATTAAATTCTTATTTAGATTACACGAGTATTATGATAAAAAAAGTCAAATCAGCGTCATTTTATTTTTTAGATTTAACCGAGAGCCCACCAAATATTTAGCCTAGGGCCCCTGAATGGTAAATCCGGCTCTGATTAAATATTAGGCCACTGTGATATTATTGCATAATAAATATGTGTGAAACAATGATAGTAAAAGAATTGTGTGGTTTCACTGTGTGAAGAATGATTTAAAGCAGTGTAAGAATATGTTGAATTCCACGGCGGTGCTTCTCGCGTACGTGCGGCCGCGCGCTCAGCTGCCCTAGCTGACTGGGATTTAAAGTTTAAACACCGCGCTCCAGAAGTCGGATCTTCCCCAGAAGTTCGGTGGTCGGCCATGGGCGACACCGTTCAACGATCATCAGTCAAAACAAAGTCAGTTTCCTACAAGCCGTCTAGAAGATTGGTATTCGGAGCGGTCTTGTTTGTGTATCCAAGTCAGTATTAGGTAAAACTTCTTTACGCTTTATCATTTGCATCATTTGATTCTTTTCTTCATTCATTAATTTGTATATTTATCAGTAATGGAGAATCAGGCTCGTAAAACACATTATAAAAAATGTGTATATCCTAATTGCAATTTAGTAAACCGTAATGTAACTGACGGTACTACATTCCATTCATTCCCGGTAAATGACAATGATAGATGCATAACGTGGCTGGTTAACTGTGGCTTAGATGATTGGGTGGAAATGACTAACGCGGAATTGAGAAAAAAGTGTATATGTAGCCGGCATTTTTTGAAAAGTAGTTTTTACGTATCCGGGCAATTACGGAAAGATGCCGTGCCTAAAATGTGTTTCAACGATACCGATAGCGACGTAAGTATGGAAATTGAAGCCAGTTCATCAACAGAAGAACGCAATAATTTGGAGGAAGGTTGATGGAAATGGAAAAACAGTTAAAGCAAGAGAAGAATAAATCTAATATTCTTCGCTTGCAAGTACGGGCGAAGTGCAGAGTAATCAATCGTTTAAAAGATAAACTTTCTTCAGGTAGTATAAATGATACATGCTTGAAGAAAGCGATCGCGAAAAAAGCTTCTGGGTTTATTTTAACTTTTATATGTTTACTATTATTTAAGTCGAACAAACAAATTTATACACGTAGCGAACAGCAGATTTGCATGACAATGCACTACACTTCGCCAGCTTTGTATAATAAGATGCGCGAAGTTTTCGGTTTTCATCTTCCGAGTCCAGTTACAATCATTCGGTGGTTCGGGAAAATAGATATCTGGCCTGGCATATGCCAACCTTTGTTTACCGCGCTCAAAATTAAAGCTGCGTATATGGAAGCCGCAGATCGTAATTGCGTACTCCTGTTTGATGAAATGGCAATAAAAAAATGTCTAGACTTCCATCCAACTAAACAAATCATTGAAGGTTTCGAAGACTTGGGATCTTTGGGTAGAAATTTAGCGGTGGGTACACAGGTTCTTGTTTTTATGATACGCGGGCTATTCACTAATTGGAAACAATCACTGGCTTTCTTTGTTTCAAAAGCAGGAGTCAAGAGAGACGCTTTGTCTACAATTTTGGATGAGATTTTAGATGCTTTGCATGCAACTGGTTTAAAAGTCAGAGCGGTTGTTTCCGAACAGGGAAGCAGTAATCAGAGCATAGCAGACGACCGATCATCTATACAAAATCCATATTTTGAACGAAATGGCCAAAAAATTTATTTTTTGTTTGATTTTTTACATTTATTTAAAAGCATTAGAAACAATTTATTGAAGCATGATTTTTCAATTAATGGATCTATTGTTTCGTGGTCCAATGTAATATGTTTGTGGAATTTAGAAAAGGACAAAAATACTCGAGCAGCTTACAAATTGTCCGAGAAGCGTGTAAGGCCAAATTCTTTCGATAAAATGAAATGTAAGCTAGCTCTCCAAGTTTTCAGCAAAAGGGTATCGTCTGCTCTGTTCACCGCTTCATTAACAGGTAGCATAAAAACAACAACCGTTCAACACACGGCTAGTTTCTTTGAAACCTTAAATGATTTGTTTGATAATTTGAATAGTAGATCAGCCCGTGATCCCAACCCAAACAAGTGTGCTCTTTCGCGACTTTATGACAATGTTCAAAATAATTTAATTTCACAATTAAATGAAATGAACAATTGGTATACGATAACTCCTAATGGTTTGAAAGCACCTCCATGTTTCTTGAGGTTACGGCAATCTATAAATGCCACTCTGCAACTGTGGAATGATTTAAGAGAAGAAGGTATTACATTTTTACTAACGTCGCGACTTAACACGGATTTGGATCCAATAGAAAACTTCTTCTCTGTTCTGCGGATGCATGGCGGCACTCACAACCATAATCCCTCAGTAAAAGCGGTGCGTCTTGCGATCAGAAAAAATATTTTATTAACTTTGGATCATAGTTTAGATACTGGAAATTGCATGCGAGATTACGACGCACCGTTATTACCGGGAGATTCTATATCACAATGTGAACCAGCCACGTTGTCACCTGATGCTGCATTACATGATATTGAAGAGTACACCGATGATGATAGTATTAGTACAGATGTAGACATTGAGATTAATATTGATGAACTATCAACATCGGTGTGCTCCTTAGAATCATGTGCGCTTGAATATTTTGCTGGGTACATTGCTAAAAAAAGTGTCGAAAAGTCGCGGTGTGATATATCACATATATGTTATACCACATTCATTGATAGTAACAGTAGCTTTTGTCGTAACGAGCAAATACTAATATCTTTTCGTGCATATATTGTTGCAGATAATGTTGATTTTGGACACCTTTGCGTTCCAACGCAAGAGTTTTCGTTTATTTTTCGTATTATATCTAAAGTTTTCGATGTTCATTATCCCGCGTTACGCAGCGAAGCATTCATATTGGACAAACTATTTTCGATTATCTCCCGTGTAGTGGAGGAAAAATATCCAAATTGGTTTACTCAAGATGAATGCGCTGCTCATCGTAAAGAAATGGTGTATATAGCTTTAACGGTAAAAATACACAAAGATACAGTATGGCTCGGCGAGCAATTAAGATGTGTGGGAGCATCATTACGTAAAAACTATTCAAAATTATCGACATTAAAGCATGTTTGAAAACTTTGTCTTTTTTTAACAAGTCTCTGCCCTACCTTTTTGCTTCTATCTTCATTCATGCTCATTCTATATCTTTCTCCTTATGCTTTTGCTGTATATTTTAGCTTATGCTGTATATTTTGGCTTATGCTGTATATTTTGGCTTGTGCATGATTTCGAGTATTTTCAGTGTTATATTATTCTGTGGAAGGCTTTATTTTTTTTCTTGTCTTTTCCTTGTTTTCGGTGAATGGCTTGGATTTGTATTAACATTGAACATACTCTGGGATGGCGAAGACCTTCTTTCACGCCTTCGCGTGGCCCACCCCGTTAACTCTATTGCTTTATTTTTTGAAATCTATATTAACCTGACAAACTATAAAGCGATAGAAGAACTAAGATGAAAGAAAGGCAGAGCTTTTGTGGATATTGAGTTACGATATTTGATAGAACTTTAATAATGATCTCAAGCTCCGTAAATATGATATATAGGGTACTTTGGTACTTGAATCCATAGATGATATCAATCGATTCCAACTTTAAACCAATGATTATGTACTTAGCAGCTTACGGTTCAAAGATCTTTGCTCCACACGTTACACCAGGTCTGTCTACAGTCCGGAATATATTGGGTTGGTGCAGAATTATCAGGCGTTTGTATTGGCGGGTTAGTTAATAAAAATTCGCCGGTCTTCCAAGCAAATGGGAAGCAGTTTTTGAAGTAGATGGTGACTACGCTCTGGAATAATCATTTCAAAATGTTATTGTTTAATTTTTCTGTTTCTTTTTTTCATAATAAATATTGTTTAAGAAACGCCTGATAATTATGCACCAACCCAATACATACATACAGTGGCTCACAGCCATAATCGTACACTCTTTAAAATCGCATAACATTTTTAAAATTGGTCCAAACAACTTCAGTTTCTTTGAGAAGCTAGAACGATTAGTTTGCTAAGTGACGTGTTTCGTCATTTTGAAAAAATTGCAATTGGTCGGAGTAGCAAAAAAATAGTAAAAGTCGTTTTTTCCCAACTTTTTCCTGAGCCTGTAATGAACATTAAAAAAAAGACCTTTTACAGATTTAAGTAAGTTGTATACATGTCTAAAACTTCATCAAAATCGGTTAACGTTGCTCTGAGCTATAAACGCATAAAGATCGCAGAATAAGATCGAAAATCGCGAAATTCCCAAAATTAGCGAAAAAAAATGACGAAAGAAGAAACCTTTCTATTCTTTTTTGCTATTCCGATCAATGGCATTTTTTTCAAAACGACAGAACACCTCACTTAGCAAACTAATCCTTTTAGCTTCTCAAAACAACTCAGGTCGTTTGGATCAATTTTAAAAATGTTATGCAATTTTAAAGAGTGTACGGTTATAGCTGTGAGCCACTGTACATACACTAGCTTTGCTACATACTCGGCTTCGCCCGAAATTTAAATTCTGATTTTCTAGAAAAAATTTTTTAATTTTTTTTTAAAATAGTTACATTCATTTGGACTAGCCAGGCATAATGAGGCACCTTTTAAGGTGTTGCAAGAGTTTACCGTTTAAATGTTTTTAGACGACAGACACACACACAAGCATAAACTTTCTGCTTTATATATTAAAATCCATTATATCGAAAAGTATAATAGTCCAAATGGATAATTTTAACTAACACTATTAATATTGTTATTTAAAAGATCTCTTCCCTAATACTTTATACATTTTATTCTTTTTACAGCCTAAGATGCTATATAAGGAAGAAATTATGACCGTGAGAAGAAACTGAATTTACAAATATTACATAGTTATATTATTTTTGTCTTTTGTATGATATCTTTTAATAAATAAATAAAAAGGGAATATTTCATACAAAAAAGAGTTCGTTTCTTTCATCATCATCTCATATGTATAGGGTTACCATAATTGCTAAGCATTGATACGAGACGTTTAAATGCTAAACAAGTAAAATATGAAAAAAGTGGGTAGGTAGTGATTTATTTTTAGGGTTGCCATAATTGTCAAGCTTTGATACGGAACATTTAAATGCTAATTAAATAAAACATGAAAAAAGTGGGTAGGTAATGGTTTATTTTACTCTGTAAAATATTTCACGGGAACAGTGAAATACGGGACAGTCCCGTATTTACCTACTTGTCCGAATCACGTCGTATTTGATTTTCCTTTTATTAAAAAAATCTCACTAATATGCCGTAAATGCTCGAATCGAGCCGAAACAGAGAATGTAAAAATTTCACCTTATGATTAGCTTAGCATGTGTACATACATGTTTTCCGCTTTTAGCTACTGATTACGGCTTTTGCAGAATTTGTAGAAGAAAGTAAAATCTAGAAGCCTAGCTTGTCCGTGGACCGACATCGACATGCGAAAATCAGACGCACGGAGAATGCAAGAAGACAATGTAGTATTATACTTTGTTGCCGCTGCCAGAATGATCGTTTGTCGCGTAAAGGACCTCCGTGCCGTTTCCCTCCCATTTTATCTCACACGCAAGTCGCGACGTCCGTAAAACAGGACCTTTTTTTTTACTTGTGCTTTAAAAAATACCATAACTGTTTTCTCATATGTACATATCTAGGAATAATGAAAACAGACCTTAACGCAAGCGATACGCTCGGGTACTTACATCGGAGATGTTCTTTACAATTTTTAAATCCATACAATAGTTAATAAGGAAAGGGCCAATCAATTTGTAACGAAACGTAGAGTTTTAACTACTAATCTATCGTTCCCAAGTAATAAATAAACTATTGCAAAATGTCCTCGGGTGCCGAAAATTACGATTATAAATTTTAAAAAAACGTTTGGATTCCTTGTTCTCAATGATTTATACGTGTCGTAGGATGGGCACCGTCTATTTAGACATGCGCGGAGTGCAGGGATTTGTGGGAATGTCAGTAACAGCGTCAATTTTTAATATTTTTCAACATACGACTCGCGAAAATTCCAATAGAATTATTTTCCTAGGATCAAAACAATGAGTTACTATAATGAATCTTAAAACAATGATTGATAATCGGGGCTATTCCACGTTAAAATTAAAATTAAAGAAATTGGGGCCATAGGGGCACCATAGCAGTAGGGGCTCCATGGCAGTAGTGGCCCCCATGGCAGGAGGGGCCCCATAGCAGTAGGGGCCCCATGGCAGGAGCGGCCGCATGGCAATAGGGGCCCCATGGCAGGAGGGGCCCCCATGGCAGGAGGGGCCCCATGGCAGGAGGGGCCCCATGGCAGGAGGGGCCCCCATGGCAGGAGGGGCCCCATAGCAGTAGGGGCCCCATGGCAGGAGGGGTCCAATGGCAGGAGCGGCCGCATGGCAATAGGGGCCCCATGGCAGGAGGGGCCCCATGGCAGGAGGGGCCCCCATCGCCGTAGGGGCCCCATGGCGGTAGGGGCCACCATGGCAGGAGGGGCCCCATAGCAGTAGGGGCCCCATGGCAGGAGGGGTCCAATGGCAGGAGCGGCCCCCATGGCAGGAGGGGCCCCATGGCAGTAGGGGCCCCCATCACTGTAGGGGCCCCATGGCAGTAGGGGCCACCATGGCAGGAGGGGCCCCCATCGCTGTAGGGGCCCCATGGCAGTAGGGGCCACCATGGCAGGAGGGGTCCCCATGGCAATCAGAATTCAACACGGATAAACCTTAGATCATTTGAAACCCGCGATTTACAAATGATTCGGTTAGAGTAACAATTTAAAGATCGTTTTATAAACGTATTTCAGGCAACGACAGAGAAAGAAGAATCACAACAAAACAAGAACACATACGCCTTTTAACCTTGCTGTTCTATTCCAGTTTACTCAACGCAAAAAAATTTATTGAATATAAAAATTTATATAAACAATAACATTATTTGTGGAATACATGCTTTCATGATATAACGTGGAATACCTCGCCAAGGAATATATTTCAATAAGGTGCTGAAGCAGAGAGGACTTTAAAAATTGTCAAAAATCCATCGGTTACAGTATTTCGATGAAATATTCCAACATGCACTTATCCTTCTACCTTAACATTATACTCGTGTCCTGGGGGCCGGTAGAAACAAACGAACAAACATTTCAAGTTACATATTTTATTTTTACATTCCACCATAGTATTGCAAGTTAAAGAAATTCTTATATCCAATTAGAATATTTGACAATCGCAGCTATCGGCTCGGTTTTCACCGATTACCAGGTCTCACCACGAGGAGGTTGCTGCGTTTTGAGACCCGTAGAGAGATAGATGGAATCAAAGTTCCATCGATCTCCCTGTACATGAATCCCTTAGCCTACTAAACCAAAGAGATGGATGGAAACATAGTTCCATCGATCCCTTCGGTTTAGAAATCGAATCTAGGGAACTGCCAAGCAATCACTCGATTAAAATAAATTCAGCAAAGAAGGAAAGACTACGGGTGAGCATGAAAGGAGTATTGGATGGCGCAGTTCCTACCACCCTGCTGTCCGATTCGAAAGAAAAAAGTGCTCGGCGTCTCCCAAACGATTCCTCTGCACCCAGCGACTTGTCAGGAGCACACTAGGTGTGACCTGACTCAAGCCGACTAACGAGGAGACTGGAAATCGGCCCGGGTGACTTACGCAGGCAGTATGCCAAAAGGTACACCCCCTTGCCCGAAACTTTTCCCTTTCGACAAGAACACCAGGGGATGAAACTGATCCACCCATACCGATTCCATGCCCAGTCGCTTGCTTCCGTGAACGGAAGTAGCGGCGACCTCCTCATCGGAGATGAGGAGCCAATAAAAGAGCAACAAAGCTAATGATTTAGTGACTACTTGGCAATTTTACATGGGGCCTTAAATACTTCATGCTATAATAAATTAACCTAGGCTTCCTTAGATGTCTTCATTCACTACCACTGTTCACTATCGCTTTTCACTATTTTCTTTTAAATATATTATTTTATTAACCTCCTTCCCGCGAGAGCGTGGATCTGAAATGCTGAAACAATCAACTACATTATGTTAGTAATAGTATGGTGAACTTCAGAGAAAACTAAGAACATACTTATTCGGTTGGTGCCGATCGACATGATTTGAAATTGTGAGAAGAGCACGCACGAGCATGCAGAACCATCGTAGAGATACCTACATGAAGAAGAGCAGGAAATATAAATCCATCGACGAGATGCACGAGAGGGAACAAATCATTCAAAACCATCAAAGGAATGCATCAAATAAAATAAATCATGCAAAATCATCGAAGAAATACATCAAATAAAATATATCATGTAAACCCGTCAAAGAAATGCATCATGTAAAACAAATCATGTAAACCCATCGAAGAAATGCAAAAAAAAATAAATCATGTAAACGCATCGAAGAAATGCATCGAATAAATTAAATCATTTAAACCCATCGAAGAAATACACGAAATAAAACGACTCAAGCAAAAATCTACGAAGGAATGCATGAAATAGGACAGATGATGAAAAACAATCGAATAAATCAGATAAAAATGAAAAGAAATCGGTTTTGGCCTTGGCAGAATAATAACATTTTGAATGGCTTTTAACGAACCCGAAAATTTCATCGGCACCAACCGAATAAGCTAACGTAGGTCAGGGAGCCGAAGGGGTGAAGGACCAAGGGTTAGAACCCTGACCAGGTCCCCGGGAAGTTCAGGTGGCTCGGGAATTCCATTCCAGGGGGCCGAGAGGGTGCAGGAAGGACCAGGGCTGAAACCCTGACCAGGTCCCCAGGAAGTCCGAATGGTCCAGGTGGCTCGGGAACTCCATTCCAGGGGGCGAGGGGGTGCTGGAAGGACCAGCGCTAAAACCCTGACCAGGACCTCAGGAAGTGCAGTAGGTCCAGTAGGCTCGCCAGCTCCAGGGTCCCCGGAGGTCCTCCAGGCCCGGAGGACCGACGACGACTGAGTACATGGAGTTCCGTGAGCTCCCTATATACACTTCGGGAAACCATGTCCCCCGATCAAAACAAGGTCGACGGTTGATTACAATTGCGAAATCCAACGAATTCTTCGGCAAAAATGGATTTTGTGCTAAAATATCCATTCCAGTGGCTATTGCTATGACAAATAATGTTAACAACATTTTCACTAACCGGCCATTATAAATTATTATTAACTATGTTCGATACAACTCGAGATATTAAGCAATTAGTTAACATTTAATTAATTTAATTAATTAACATTTGGCCTTAGATTTACAAATGATTTTCTACGCCGAATGAATTCTCTTTTATTCTCAATGTTTAATCGTTCGATAAATGAATGTTAATGCTTATACATATCACACAGTATTATTTATAATGTATAAATACATTTTAGTTGAACTTAGTGTAGATGAATAGTTGGAGGAATATTTGGAGAAATATGAGTGACATACTTATTTCTTCCCCTTAGTTATTAACATCGACGAAGTAGTCAGTTTCTAAAAAAGTCTTCTAGGTAACGGGTATATCTCAGTGAAATCCTGTTAAAAGACCTCCCACATGGTAATCGATGAAATTGTTGCACGAATTGGGAAATCAGGAAATAATATGCACTATGACATGCACACACTTCACCGAACACTGAACCGATGAATTTCTCAGGGCTAGACAAAATTTTATTTCGCAAAGCGGGTTTCAAAAGTAACTCGATTTGCAGTTGCATCCATGCACCCCACGACACTCATGCATCGTGCAACTTTCTGCGAGGCTTTTAAAAATTAGATTTTACTGTAAATTTCAATGTCGGCGGTAAAGTAATGCTCAGGGCAAATAGAATCCAATTATTATTACTTCACTAGAATGTTTAAACAGTGTATTAGAAACTCGCGGGAATGTCAGTAACATCGTGAATTTTTAATACTTTTCGGCGTACGATACGTGAAAGGGTTCTACTTCACGCAAAGTACTAATAACCAATGTCATCTTGCAATTTATAGCTTACACTGGACTTTGAAGAAATACCATTTTTGAGTACCATAGTGTCTTTAATCCCCGAAATGGATTTTCGGAGAGAAATCCGCGTGAGTCGTTAACAAGCCGAGCTAAAGCATAGCGTAGCAAAGGCCTTCAAACAAGTCGCACGTATCAAGCATGCACACACCTTTCAGCATTTCAACACATTTCAGAGTAGTTGCCGAATTGGACGCTGTTCATGAGCAGATGCCACTACATTCAGTCTTCAAATTATGGGTCGGTAACGCAGTTTGGGTGGCGACACAAATATCCATAAGGTGATAGGTCTATCATATACCTCGTCTGTGGTATACCTACCCATTAAGAAGTGAGAAATCTTTCAATTCCGCATTTCTCATCAGATCTCTGCAAAAATGACGCCAATCGATGCAGAGCGTCGGCCCATTTCGTGCGCGGGGCCACATAAATTAGACCCAGGGATCGGCGGACTCCAGCTATCACTGATGGAGGGGGAAACATCTACAGGAGCGGTGGTAATGTGTGCATGAACTGCGCCTGCATCAGCCCATAGGCATACAGGGTCATCCGTTAAAACTGCAACCTACGCGCGCGCCAACAGACGAAAATGGCAACACCGCCTCACGGACACATTCCACTATAACCATGCACCGGCCCAGCGTTCGGAGGGTTAACAGCGACCGCTGGGTAGCGGTGATGCCGAGCTTCGAAAATTTTAGGATGGTCTCTTTCAAATTAACGCCGCAAAGAGCTGTGCAGAATTTCCCGGCCCAGGTAAGCGAGCCGCACGCTCCGCTTTTATGATCGGTTTACCACTCGCACCCCGGATTAATGTAATGAGGTTTGAAAACAATGTCAACTGATCTCGTACCCGTCTTAATTTCAAAAATTTTAGCTACGACAGGATTGACCGCGGCGCTATACCCTTGTACGGAGAGATTTTTCGCCACCTGCGTGTAAAAGCCACAATAATGACGCATCGTTCCAAAAAATGACATTAAAAAGGTTAAACATTCAAACACAAAAATTCTAGAAAAAAGATTCAAACACCGCTACAATCAAAGACACGTCCCATTAGTTACTCCTTACGTCCGATCTATGCATGCACTGCATATAAGGATAAAATTATAAAAAAGAAAACCAGAACAATAGATTCTGAGGTCTGCAGAACTGTATATAGACGGAGCAGAAGCTGGGATTATTGGCGAGGGGAAGGTAAGCTTGGAGAGGAAAAGGCAGAGGTTCAGATACAGCCTGTCATACAGGCACGTCGGTTAGCTTCGGAAGCATTCGGCATGCATAACCACTGCGTTACCCGATTTGCCTGTATCGCTCCCCTTACCGCGAATCTTGCAACCTCCCTTAGACACGCTCCGTCTATATATGTCTATGCATCAGCCACGCACCACACAACCACCTCTCGGTAGGTGTTTCTCCCTCCATCAGCGGTAGCTGGAGCCCGTCAATCCCTGATTAGACTCTTTCAAGTGGACGAAAACGTCGTGTGCGGCGCGCCGTTGCACTTGTGGCACCCTGTCTTAAAGGCACGGTTAAACATGTGCAATGCGCGCTACAGAACACCATTACAAGGGTCGATTTTTATGGTTCTGTGGGATCAGGAACCCCCATACTATAAGAGAGGGCACGGAACAGCGACGATCCGGGGAGTCGGCGGTAGCCGAGGTGTGGCTAAGGCGGCTGGCTGGCCAGCGCGCAAATCTAGAGATCGCGGGTTCGAGTCCCGGTGAGGCGACTTCCCTTTTTTCCGTGACCCTACAGTTCTCGTAGGATCTCGTACCGTAGGAAATTTTGAGTATTCGGCGCGTAATGCGCGCTGTTGCATATGTTTAACTCCACCTTTAGAGAAACATTGATGTTCCGTTTCACCCACCCGTTCCGCTTTACCCTACTCTCCCCTATAGCTACCTATACCAGGAGTTCATACAGTACAATGTTTCTTCTTTCAACTATTTTATATTTTTCACTTTAATATGTAATTATTGTTGTAATTTAATTACACATTGGAAACATCCTTCCTCAAAGAGAGGGGCTTTGCACCCTGTGAATTCAGCGGTGAAGGAACCTTCTTCCTCTTGACGAAATCGAGGGGAAAAATCCCACATCTGGTTGCCAAAAATTATTCTGGCTGGTCGGCCAGAGCGTCTCGCCAGGGTCACGGTTTATGACCATATTGTCCCGCGAGTCGGCGTGGCGGTTAACAATAGTATCTACGCGCGGGTCCGAAGCCATCGTACGTATAGTACCCACCAATAGAGCAATATACGGATTAACTCATTGTCAGACTGAAGAATGCCTACAATTATTGAAAACAGCACCACGTTCTTGATTGCCCTTCAGAAATGCTGGCAAACAGATGCTGTCGAAACGTTCTTCGAAAAATATGAAATTCCCTGTCGAAAACAACGAATGAATTCTTGCTTGGCTATGAGCCCGCTTTTGTCCCAACGCACAGTGGGCGTCAATCCCAAGAATACAGAAAAAATTCAACATGCCATTTTTTACTTTATAAAAAAAATTTTTGGTGTTCTTTCGGCAAAGATGCCTAGAAAACTATTTAGTACTGGGTCTAAAGAAGTCGATAAACAGTTTAAAACTTTTTCGTTTGTATTACAATGAGAATATTTTGAGCGTACACTCTTTTCTATACTTTTTAAAACCTTTATTTCTGACTTCTTGGGTCGATTGCCCAAATATTGTATAATTTCGTAGGAATGTATTAGCACTTTGTGACCAGTACCTATTTAGTATATTCGTACCGGGATAACATGGATACAGGTTTACAAATATTTCTGCACTTTCCATAGTATGTATATTTCTCAAATTCTTCAAGTTTTATTGGAATTATTGACGTTATTTTGTTAAATAACGTCATACCTTTGTACGAGTTGTATGTTAATTGTTTTTTTATGAACTTCCTTAATTCTATTTGGTATTTTCAGTACATAAAATGGGATGTTGCATTTTTTCCCTACTTGTTGAGATTCAGCCCCACTGGAGATATTGCCAAATATTTTTTTGGCAGTTGCAAGGACAAATATATGTTGATTATACAACAGAAAAGAAATTTGCTCGGAAGTTTTCGGAGGGTAATTAAAAAGCCGACAATTGCTGATATTATTTCAATGGGTTTCTTACAGGGGTTGAAACGGTCCCGAAAATAACTGTTTCAAACTGTTATATATCGGTTCTGACTGAAACAGTTATGAAGAACTGATATTCTGAATAATTGTTATAAGGAATCGAAATTTCTAGTTATGTATATCGATTTCGGTTACGGTTCTGCAGAACCGATATTATATCGGTTCCGTAACGGTTATATATCGGTTTTATAACAGTAATATATTGTATCGGTTACGCATCGGACATGCATAGCGCGTTCCAAAATATTTACAATCAATGTCACATTTTTTTAATGGAAATTCGATTTGTTTATAAGTCTTTTTATCGCTGGGCCTCTCTATCTGGTATCCCTCTTTTCAAAACTCCATCATTGCAGGAAATCCCAAATGAAAGACAGCATCTATAAGTTAAGTATTGAAAAGAGAGATTCTAGATAGACAGGCTGAGCGATGAAGGATCTTAACAAACGCAAAGAACGATTCTCGTGTGAGACCAATGGGCCAGAGTCACTTGTATTCTTGAGCTAGTGGCGAGCATGTTAAATTTAATACAAAAACTTTTATATTTCGCAGCAAGACACGTTGTCGTCCTCGAGACACGGTCTTTATTAAAAAAAAAATTGTTAATAATCTTCATAATCAATATAAAATTAGTAGTAAGTTTGTACATATTAGGAAAGTTATGGCTGTTAGGGTTAGCAATACTTTAAATTAAGTGTCAAATTAATATTAGTCGTAGTGTATAATAGTTACTAGTGATATTTAAAAACATATCTACATAATGGGCCGAAAGAAATGCGTGATTCTTCGTAAGTATTTCGAAACGTGCGATGACAGCATGAAAATGCGATGTATAGTTGGAAGTTGCTCTGCAACAATTTCGGTATGTATATAACTTAAGGGGGTATACCCGTTTGAACTCTCGGAAAATGTGTAGGTACATTTTGTGGATTTTTTTACAAGTCAACGGCTTGATGCAGATTTCCCGTTTTTTACTATCTTTACATAATATTATGAACTACTTAAAAAAAAGATTCAGTTAAAAAACTATTATTTTTCGGAAGTTATGGATACATATCTGAAAGTCTCCTGATTTTAGGCGGCTAAACGGTGGGCCTGAAATAAGCTGTATGTCGTGTCTGAAATAAAAAACAATAAAATCTTCTTATAAAGTATGTTAATAGCTATTGTCCAACGGGGCCGATTTTCAAAATTTTGAAAAATAAAGAAATTCTGAGAAATCAAAGGTAAAGTTAGATTTTTCTAAGAGAAAAATCCACCCTTTTTCTTTATAAATAATAAACGGAGAATCGAAATATAAAAAGCCCTCGTAGGACGATGTGGAATCTTATTACGATTCTGCATGCAAAATTGGAAGTGAATTGGTTGAACGTAGTTCGAGTTTTTAGGCCCACCGTAATGAAAAATATACTTCCGCTGCGATCGGTCGAATCGCCGCGCCACGCCGCTCCGTGCTAACCGAGATGATTTTCTCAAATGCCTATAACTTCGTCAATTTTCCGAATTTTTACATTAGACTTGATTTATAATATTCCCAAAACATCAATCTATGAAAATATGTAAAAAGAAAAAATCCGATTTTTGACACTTTCAAACGGTTATACCCCCTTAAACGTAAGTTAAAAAAAAATTATGTCAAACTACTTTTGAGAATCAATTTATTCTTCACAGATTTATTATTTAATCATAATTTAAAAGGCGCTTACGCATGGCTGAGGCGAGCCCAGCCCATAGCGAGAGTTTACTAATAATAACCGATATATAACTGTTACGGAACCGATATAATATCGGTTCTGTAGAACCGGAACTGAAACCAATATAGGCGAGAACCGTTTTCACTCGTAACTGTTTCAAGATTATTTCGGTTCTCATAACTGTTTTGAGAACCGAAACCGATATCATAACTGTTTTCAATCCCTAGTAGTCGCCACGATATTTTCCCCTTCTGTAGGAACGTTAATAGTTTACAAGAAATATATAAAAAAAAAAACATAATCCCATAACTTTTGAATTCTGACTTGTTTCCTTATTTTTTGGCATTCTGTTCCACAATGGCGATGGATCGCAGGACTGCTTTTGGAGGAGTCGAAACACTGATGGCAGAAAACAGACACTTATCACATTGTGTTCCGTCTCGAGTAACCTAGGTTGCTGCTGAAGCAGACTCGCGGACGCAGCGGTCGAAAACACGGCTAGGAAAACGGATGCATGCTTTTCCATTGAAGCGGTGTAGGCGTTCGGCCGCCGCTGATCGCGGCTAGGAAATCCCACCTTAAAAGTCCGCGCACTTTCATTATCAGCTCATAGAGAGCAAGAGTATCGGCGCTCTAAAGGTCGAGTTTCCTAGCCGCGATCGGTGGCTGTGGCCGGCGGTGGGCCCACTAGCGCAACCATAGGCATATATAGACGGAGCAGAAGCTGGGATTACCGGCGAGGGGAAGGTAAGCTTGGAGGGGAAAAGGCAGAGGTTGAGATACAGCCTGTCATACAGGCAAGTCGGTTAGCTTCGGAAGCATTCGGCATACATAACCACTGCGTTATCCGATTTAGCCTGTATCGCTCTCCTTACTGCGAATCTTGCAACTCCCCTTAGACACGCTCCGTCTATATATGCTATGAGCGCAACGGAGACACAGATGCATACTTCTCCATTGCACTAGTGCAGGCATGCACAGGACCCCCAATTCCGGGCGCGAGCGCACATTCGGGCTCGAGCTCCGAGCTCGTTCAAGGACAAGCGAGTTTGCCAACGAAGTGGGGAGCGCCGGGAGTAGTGGGAGCGGAGCATCACAGGCTGCCGCGCCAACAACAAACTTTTTTAAACCCTTCTTACTGCTATCATTATAACTTTGAACAAAATTATTATTATTGCATACAAAAATTTAAACATTTTTCAAACCTCAACTAACTCTCCGTATCCTGTGCCTGAGTCAATTTTAACCCACCGCTTGATCGCTAATGCACACAGTAACGGAGCTGTGTATGCAGTTGCGGCCAAGCGATCATTTAACTGTCGGGGGTGTCATAAAAGCATAAACTGGGCCTTTCTGGTGATCGTGTTGAAACAACAATGAGAGGCTCGAGACAATTCCATTTTATGGTATTACAGTAAATCCTCGTTACCAGGCCGACGAACGGGGCTGGCAGCGGGCTCCTAACGCGTTGTGGACACTATTCCGCGCGACCAGTTCCTAACCCAGACCTCTCGCTCGTTGTCGGGTCTCTCACTTTCGTCCACAGGCTTCCAAGAAATGGTGGGGATAGTCGCCGGGCTTCTAACGCATGGTAGAAACGGGTTGATAAAGAGGATTTACTGTATTACCCAAAATAAAATAAAATAACGAGACCTTATACCAAGGAGTGGGGAGTGAGCATACCACGATCGAGCTCGAGGGCGCACCGCCGACTGCCCTAGGGCAGACTTAGTGTGCACACCTGCACTAGTGGGACCGTCGTCGGCCGCAGCCGCCGATCGCGGCTAGGAAACTCGACCTTTAGAATTCTGTACTCTGTATTGTGCGGTATGAAGTGTGATGTGTAATACACAAACTATGAAGTGTGACGTGTAGACTGCAGAGTATAGATTGTGAAAGGGACTTGTGATCTCTTGTGATATGCTCGATTCATTATAATCTGAAATGATCAGTGCCAGGCAAGGAGTTAAGTGAAGAGAACCCCTTAATAATATCACTTTGAACTTGGTAAAGAAAAGTATTCCTCAAAAATTTAGAAATTTGTTTAATAAACAGTTATATGTACATTGTACAAAATTTTATAATAATAACAAACGCACTCCTGCCGACTTCTTTCGCTTTTCCAAAGAGCAATGAGTCCAGATGGATATTTTGTTTGCAAAGGTTGAGAACAGATTTTACTCTTGTTGTGCATGCACATTTCGGTTTATTGTACTTTTAAATAGTATATTACAATATACTTCTATTAAATTCTCGGAAGTATAAAACAGCGTCGCGATTACTCGTGTATTATTCCAAAAGAAAACTTTATGAACTAATTGTTAAGCATCAGATTTTTATTTATCTCAACGAAATTTAATCAAATGTAAGAAAATTTTCAACAGTGTGCTGAAATTCAAAATTGGAGAAAGTGGTTACAGGATTCTTATTTAAAAGGGTACTAAAATAATAATATAAAGTTTCATCAAATTCTATGTAAAATGTTTTACCCGATGCAATTTGAGAAACTTTCTTCAATTTTTGTGGAAAAATTTTAATTTTACATAACTTTCTTCATAGTTTAGCAGGTTTATACGCAGATTTTAGAATTTTGACCAGACATAAATATGAATGTAAAACCAGTATTAAACATCGTGGGCAGCTGTTTGCTAACGCTTTAAATATTACATAAAATAAATATTTTAGAGCAATGAAAATATGTGAAAATGAAGTAGCAAGGAGTAGCAAATAACAGTATTTGTCAATAGTGCGATGTTGTAATTAAATACAATAAAAAATTATTCCTATAAAAGTCTTCAATTGGTAAACTAATAAACTATACATTTGACAATTACTATTACGCTAACAATCTGACTTTTCCAAAAATAAATTTGTGTTGCGTTTAATTAATCCAAATAATCGAAGTTCTTTCACATTTTGAGATGCATTTCTCTGTTGTAAAATTAGAATTTCCCAGCCTTTAATCCAGTGATTGTGGATAACAGAGCTCAAAGAATTCTTTCATAAAAGAGAAGATAAGCTTGGCTTTTCAATACAGTTGCTTCGTCCACTTCGGTCACTCTAGAAAGTAGAATTCAATAAATCAAATAATCTAAAAATATGAATCTATGTTTAAGCCATTGAAAAACCTCTCATTAAAATAATAATACAGCTTATTTAGTTCAATTGAATACGTGAATATATGTTTAATTTGGTTTTCAAATTAAAACAAAATTAAACACAATTTCATTTAATCAACTTAATATAAAGTTGTTCTTAATTTTTGGACTCAAACGACAAATTCTCATGTAAATCTTAATTGAATATTATTGCAATATATATATATCGCACATGTATAATACTCGTTATATTAAATCCTTTCATTCCTGAACTATTTGTATGATAAAAATGTGTACCTAGAATCTGAAACATGATACCACTTTCCTGGTGGTGGTTCTACTGTAGACGACTGGGTGTCAGTTGCTTCTTCGATTTCCGAATTTGATTTCAACGAAAACGAATTTTCCTCCTCGTCTTTCACGTCTTTTGGTGATAAGAAGGACCACCGGGGATCGTTTGATGCTAACGGTACTCGTGACTAAAAACCACAAAGACAATTCCTTAAACATTCTAACATTAAGCATGCAAGTTTTCTATTTTGTGGCTCTGACTTTACAGAATATAGAATTTTACTACATAAAGTAATAAGACTAGCGTATAAACCAGAAGCCACCCGAAGCCGCGAGGCAAGGATTATGTGAAATAAATAAATAAATAAAAATCTAGAATTTTACTCAAAACATAAGGACAAATTGTAGAGAAAATAAGACGATATGTAGTTATTTCCATTAATCCTTAGGGTGTTATCGATGCATATGTACATATATGCGTTTGCGCATAGACGTTCAGAGACTAGTTTTTTAAGAGATGCATTTGTGGAAGACCCGCACGCGACGTACGCCGAGCGTTCAAATTCTCAGCACCCAAAGAATTAAACAGAAGAAATTGATTTAGATAATTACCTTTACGTAAGCAACGTAATGTCCACCATGAATGGTTCCACTGTGCTCAACAACGCCATACAATGCATACATTTTAGCTTTCTTATAATCCTTACAAATAGGCGCTAGGTCGAGTAATACCGGAAACGAAACATGCTTTGTTTTTTTTCGAAAATCAAGCCGTTGCGCTTGAAATCGTTTCAAGTGAAGAATGAGGACTGCAGGCACTCGAGAGATCAAGTACTGCTTTGTACTTGATGGGCATACCATTCCACAGTTCTCTTTCACCTGCAGCAACAAAGAAATCATATATGTATTGTTTTATTAATATTCGGATATTTTCATCATTTTGAATATTTCAATTTCAATAATACGTAACACGTTAAGTCGGAATTGAGGCATTTTAATACATTATATCTATGAGAAACAAGAAAATGTCCCTCGTTAAAAAACGATTGAACGTTACATTAGAGTATTTTTTTTTAATACTGTATACAATAGTGAACGAAACTACTAGCATTTATAAAATTAGTTTTCACAGTGTGAAGTGTTTTTTGTAACTGAAAGATGTAGTTTTTAAATTGAACGTAGTAACATGTTTAAAATGAAATGAAATGTGCTTAAAATTATTCTTGAAGTCGAGTATACCTTTCTTTTCCTGGCAGTACAAGACTCGCAGTTAACTTTATTGCTACCAATCATCAATTCTAAAGTTGTGAATTGGTTCAAACAGGACTGTATGGAGCATTCTCCTTCATTAGTTGAGTATCTAGTAGGTGCTGACTGTGAATTCCCAGAAGTGATACCGTTGACTCCATTCCGTTGATGCCGTTGGGTCCACTTCTCGTTCCAACAGTCTCCCGTCTTTTGCCTTGCGTCCCTACTGTTCAAATAAATTTAGAACTTCGAATCTTGTCACTTTTTGCACACAACTCGCACGTGTAAACAATTATAAAAAAAAGTAATTTGCAATATTCATATTGAATAAATGTCACGTTGCAACGTTTATTTTAAATTTGACTGTCATCCAACATGCTAATGCTAGTCACTTTAATAATGTACATGTATTTTATATCTATTAATATAGAATAATTTTCCAAGATTTAATACTTTTCAAATTAAATGAAAATTTAGTTCAACACTATGTAGTCTAATTAATATATTAAAGTGAAGTATTACCACCGGTTGCGGTCAACTTTTTCTTGTTCGCTATGTGCAAGTGTGGAGTCCACGGAATTAACACCCGACGCCGGTCTTTCAATCTTTTCCAAAGTTTCACCATTTGTGAGAATAGGGACAGAGCTAATGGGACTTTCTTTCGATGTGATCGAACCCAAGCTGAGAGTTTGTTCCTCCGGACTAGTCGAATCTGAATTCACTGCTAAAGATGCAGACAAAGAGGATCCAGTTTGTATTGGAACTTCGTGCTCTGGGCTCTCAGAATTATCTAGTCTATCCATAACTTTTGTTTCCAACACATTCTTCAGAGTTGTATCTACTGGACTTGGGCTGAACAAGTGAATTGATCACTGAATTAAAGAAAAAAATTATTTAATAAAAACAATATTTTTTTCTACTATAGCTAATATACCTGGCCAATAAGTTTGTATTGAGAGGACCTTGAAGTTTTATTGGAGGAAGATTCCCAATTGAATTGCATTTTATATAGTTATCTAGTGGCGTTTCGTTCATAGCTTCATCTGATTTTACTGGATCAGTTAAATGAGAAGCCGGGCTTGGCAAAGCAGGCTGATTCAAAGCAGTATAAAAAGATCCAATGGGGCACTTGGGCCTAGCACGGTCGGTGTTACTATTTGTTAAATTATCTAGATGTATATCCTGTATATGTGACCGAAACATATTCTTCTGCCGATTACCCACGTCTAAAGCTAACTTCTTCAGGACGTTCTTGGCGTCCTCTGTGTCGCTGTGTTCACCACTCGCCCCTACAAACATATAAATTTTTTATTTCTTCCTTGAACAAAAATTGTTGTGCTTGTTAATTTACAGACTGCAATGATAGGAGCGCTAATCAAACGTGTTATAAATATACTTTTTCCAATCGCTGAATTAAATAATGATTCGAAATAATTTGTGAGATTAGTTACGTGCAACAATATTATCTTGGGAAACTTCTTTAAAACATGAGTGTGTATTTACCTAATTCAATGCCATCACTTTCTTCGACACTATTGCTTCTATTAGAATCAGTATCGCTATTGTTCAAAAATTCTCGTTGCTTGTTTTTCCAATTTTTCCGAGCAGCTTTCTTTTCTTTTTTTAACTGATACTTGGAAGGGGTATGTGATATATTGTTTCCCATCATATCATCAGAATTTCCAAATCTAAAGTAATATTATAAAAAGAAAAATGATCATTCATATATAGATACGTGAACGCGCACTCTACATATACACATCCACACGTCACATAAGACATTATAAAATATCGACAGTGCCATCGATCGTTGCATCAGCCTCTATGCTTCATTCTGTCCTGTTCTGCCGAGTATACACTGCTATACAGTGCGCGAGATGTGAGGATAAAAGTTTACTTATTACGTAGTTTATTATTCTATAAGTGTACTGATTACATAGAATAAATATGTATTAGTTCAGTAACGAACTTCGCTCCAACAAAAACCACTGAATTCCCCAACGAAACCAACAAACAAAACCACAAAATTCTTCCTTCTTAAATAAATGTAAATGCAATAAGATTATTTAATTTAGAGGGCTAACATTTATAACTATTTTTCTAATGCCTTTATGCAAGATAAAAGTTTTAGGAAATAACTAAGTTACTCTTCAACTGTTCCCTTCTTTTACTTATGTATTTCAGAGAATGGCTCTTACCCTAAAGCTGGTGGTTGTGGCTTATCAACCGTTAATGGCAGGCTAAGATCTAGGAAAGGTTCGGTGCTCTGTGAAGAATGGTGGCAGTCAAGACATTCTAACGTGGAAACTAAAACCCCACGAAAAATAACGTCTGCGCCAAGCATTTTTGCATTAGCTTGATTTCCATAGAACTTTACACGAGATTTAAGGCTAACTTCTACCTCATCTGGATTTGTTTTTTCGTTCAAACCTACTTGTTTTAGAATTATACTCTGAGATCTCTGAAAAAAAATAACATCATTAAACTAAAAAAATTAACAATAAATAGCACGTTACTTGCAATGATATATTATAATATTAAAAATTCCAAAAGAAGTAAACTAAATCTCACCCTGAGATCCTCGTATCGGACTAATTCTAACAGGTGCCTAAGAAGTTCATGTGAATCATGTTGCCCCCCATCCATACATTGCATTGTTTTCTTCTTAAATGAGTTCAACAATTCTGATGGATGGTAAGCTTGACGTCCATCTGAATTTAGCATTTCTACGAGCGTCTTGTGTAAAACTGATGTGAAATTACCCCAACCTTCTAATGTGCCCTCTATAGGTGGCTAAAAGAATATTTTCATTTAACGAATATCTTATGAATTATCTGGATTATCATTATCAAATTATAGATTTAAGCATACTATACACTTGAGCAGACACACTTAAATTTATATTCTCTTATAATACTTAAATGCCTTCAAAAATGCTATGATAAATGAACAATTTGATCATGTAAATTTACATTACAAGGTGTGTAGATATCAGAACAAAGTTAAAATTAAAATGCATTAAAAATCTCGAAACTCTACTGAATATTAATCTACTTAATATTAATGTCTGAACTGAGCAAAACAAATGAACTTGTCCGTACTTATTTTTAACTATTTAGAAACAGAGAGATGCAGTTAACAAATTAATAGCAGAATTTATGTGAACGAGTATCAACATGTGTTTCTGTTAAAAACGAAAATTATATAAGAAACTGGGATCTTTTCAATTTCTTTGCCATAGATACTTGCAGATCTTAGTCTGTCCTGATTTTGAAACACCTTGTGTATAAACCAAGAATATGGCGGTATCTTATTAATAATTAACTGACTCACTAGTTCAACTTCTTCCGAACAATTGGCAAGTTTGTGTTTCCCTCCTGGTAGAACGAACTTCTGTCCAGGAAGACGTAAATCATCGAGAACTTTCACTAAGAAAGGTGTTTGCACTAAACATTGCAGAACTGCATTGAAAAAACAAGTGTTTCCCAAATTCATTAAACCCTGGAGTAATAGAAATTTTTACATTCTAATTATTGTGCAATAATAATATATGATAAACATCTCTTTTTTTTAAACATAAACTTTTTTCTCTTAAACATATGTTTCGTGAAAAATGAAACGCTCGAGGTTATTAAAACTCAGAAAAATAAAAACTTAGCGCTATAAGCTGTACATACCCCTACTTTAGGAAGATTGTATAAAACTTTTTCTTTCTGCACATTTTCATCTACTGTCTGTTTTCGACACTGACTTACTGCCGTGTTATTTTGCCGTCCATTACATGTTACTGTAGATTTTTTCACAAAGTCCACTGTTTTTTGAAGCTTCCCCCTGAAAATTTAGAATAATCATTTAATAATTAAGCATTAAGCAATAATAATTCAAGACGCTTACTTTGTAGCTGTTTAGTATTTAAATCTCCAGGTTACAAGAGAACATAAAATATCGGAAATTTGTTTAAAGATTAATAAACACTAATAATTTATTTTAAATTAAGTTATTTAGTCATTTTTGTATGGATTCAAGCGAATTATTATTTAACTAATTTTCTTATTAAATTTGATGCAAGTAGCATTTTCTAAAGCTTACTTATTTTCATTCATATTTTTTCTTCTGAGAACTATGATTCTAATATATAATTGTATGTAAATAAATTCAATCTTTTCGAAACGCTGGCTGCTCTCTAAAGTTTGACCGCGTTTTACTTTATATACTTTTTTAATGCGCAAATTTGTGTAAATTTAGATGAAATTAACTTGCAATTTTTGGATTTTTTAACAATTTTTAGTCAAATTTCTGCAAAATTGTTTGAAATCTACTTGGATTTTTTTGGATTTGGATGAGTTTTTTTGTCCGTGGAACTAAATTTGAGTAAATTTAGATGAAAGTAACTTCTATTTTTTGGATTTTTAACAATTTTTAGTCAAATTTCATGAAAATTATTTGAAATCTTCTTCGATTTTTTTGGATTTTCATGAGTTTTTTTGTCGGAGGAGCTAAATTTGAGTAATTTTAGATGAAATTAACTTCCATTTTTTGGATTTTTTAACCATTTTTAGTCAAATTTCATGAAAATTGTTTGAAATCTACTTCGATTTTTTTGGATTTTCATGGGTTTTTTCTCGGAGGAGCTAAATTTGAGTAAATTTAGATGAAATTAACTTGCAATTTATGGATTTTTTAACAATTTTTAGTCAAATTTCGGCAAAATTGTTTGAAATCTACTTGGATTTTTTTGGATTTGGATGAGTTTTTTTGTCGGTGGAGCTAAATTTGAGTAAATTTAGATGAAAGTAACTTCTATTTTTTGGATTTTTAACAATTTTTAGTCAAATTTCAGGAAACCTCCGTTCCGACGGAACAGAAACGAAAACGATAAACGAAAAGAACGAAATATTTATCCGGAACAGAAATAGAAACGAAACAAAATTCTTAATCCTGTTGCAGGAGTGAAAACGATATAACCCAAATAAAAAATTCCGACTAATAACGTTCTGTACACTTGAGGTTAAAAAATTTCAATTGAGCGCGCCCCTTATTTTCATCATGTTTCGTGTCGGTTCAGATCCCTGATAGGGCTGACTGCAGTGCTGGGAGAGTCTTTGGGAGTCTTGCCCTCGTGGGCACAGCTTACAACCGAAAGCATCGAAACTCTAAATTGTTTTCTTAAGACCTAATACATAATATTCTATAATACATAACTATAACGTATAATATTTTATAATATAAGTACCAAAGGCAATGAAGTTGTTAAAATAAGTTTATACCAGTGTTTTTATAAATGAAATAACCGGTTCTGAACAAAATTTGTTTTTCGTTCTGATGGAAATGAAATATTTTTCAGCAGGAACGATATTAACCGAAACAAAATTATTATTATCGGAGCTGAACCGAAACGAAATGAAAAAACATTTCGTTCCAGATCCCTGGTTTTTATACGTACATGGCACTAGAATTAACTTCTGCTTCGCATTCGTAACACCAAACACTCCAGCAACGAGTGTCTAAAACCATGGAATGGCAGTCGCTATGCGGTGTCTTGTAATGTTCTAAAGCATGTCCATGTTCCTTCTCTTCGCAACTTTGTTGTCCACATTGCAAACAAATGAATGCTCCTGAACTTACTGCACATTCCTAAAGGTATATTTATAAATTATAAATAGTCGTAGCAAGCTACTAAGATTCATTTAATTTACAATATTAATACCTGTTCTTCAATCTTCAAAGTACTTTTGGCTGTATTCTTTTTGCAAGCTGAACATTCGGTATTAATTCTTATTTTATTAACACATTTCTTAACTTTGTTAAAGTTCACTGCTTTCGCAATATGCGGGCATCTGCTACCTATAAAACAAAACTTACATCAAAAACCAATGTGAAGAATCCTGGATACATATGTGCTACAATTGTGGTTACCACAGTATTTCTCGCAACACATCATTCGGCAGTTACATAATTTCTATCACATTTCACAAACATCCTAAGCATATAGAAATTTTCGATGTTTGTAAAAGCTATTATGACACGACAGATAAATTAAACGAACCGAAGCTACCATCGCAATGAAATCCAAGTAATAAATGTACCAACTGTAACTTGTAAATACAATATAATATGTGATAGCGAGAGTTACTAAATTTTAAGTGGGACATTTATTTAAATAATTATTTAACTGTCTTTTTCATTTATTTAAATATCTATTTAGATATGATATTCTGATACATGATAGGAAATATTTAGTAAAGTCTCCATTTTTTTTATATTATGTGCTAACACCTTTACGTAAAAAAAGGTAGGTTTAAGGTGGTATCGTTATGACAGTGTTATATTTGTATAAGATAATGTGCATCGTTTGTTGTAAAAAAATTTGTCATAGATAGATAGTCCTCGTTAAACCCTGTATTATTTTCCCCTCCTAATTTTTTCTATATATGTGTTACGTGTTACTATAAATTTTATCTTGCACCATAATAAAAAGAACAAAATAATGGAATGTATTAAAACACATTTCTATTTAGATCTGCTTACGAGACACTCCGTCTATGGACATTTTGTTCCCCAACTTTCTAAATTAACAATTTTTCAACTGTTGATTATCATCATGCTGAATTAGAATAGAATTTAACTGTAATATAATACGGTGTATCGTTTAATAAATTTAAAAATGATTTGAAAATAAGCGTGGTTAGAGACGTAGTTTTGTTAACTACTTAAAGCACGAGTGAGCCAGATTTTGAACTGCGTATTGGGAGAAACAGATTCTAACCTTCAGGACTTGATTCGTCGGAAGACTCGGACAAGTCTTCGATCAGCTCTGTGGATGCGTCTGGTTGCCTGCAGCGTTTTTTGCTCATTTTAAGTGATTATCAAATCGCATCACCGTAAAATTGTTGTAATTCCTTTGTCTCCTTTGTTCAGACCCACAAGTTCGGTGAACAAAACGCATGCAAACACCTTGTTACATGAGTATTCTAAGGCTTTTACAAACCAGAACGAACTTTAGCAGACAATATTGTATGCCCTCGTATTTTTATTCCAATGCATGCGAAAGGATCTGCAGATCTAACTAAATTACACAGTAATCAGTCATTGTAACCTAATTAAAATACTGCATTAAGAAATTGTGGTCACAATCACAATTGCTATTCCCTGGTATTCCCTACAGAATTGATGTGTGATTTAACGTGCAACATTTTTGAGCTATCTGTTATCTGGAACTATTTCAAGCTCGTTCAAGCTATATATATAGTGTTTGAGTGGATTTAGCTTTCGCTGATACCACGGAGTTCTCGTTCAAGCTATCTCATCGAAACCGAAAACGTGAATACGCATTAAGCAGGCTTGTCAACTTAATAGACCGTGTAATTGTTGCATTGCCGTTACCTTGCTACGATGCGAACAAAGCTTCGGAGGGAAATTCAAACTAAAAGAAACGGGGCGGAACTACACGAAGTTGTTGGGTTTTTTAATCTTTATTCATCATCACTGAAAGTATGTAAACGCTCGTTAGAAAACAAAATATTAATTATTTATGTTAACAACCTAAACAGAAGATCTAATTCACATTCATTCAATTGCGAGAGTCGACCTTGTAAAGACATACTAAAGAGTTGTACAAAATATATTAATTTATTCAATCTGAAATATAAAGTCTCTTTTAAATTCTCCCAATTCACGAGTCCGAAATAAGAGCGCATTCACGGAGCAGAGTGCTTCAGCATTCCATGGGCCTCGATCCCATTCCCGAGAAGTGGACGACGTTTCCTGAAGAGCCACGCAACATAATACGTTCATAAATAGTCACTGTATTTATGCACACACTGATTTGATTGGCTAAAGTATTCACATATATTTTTTAACTAAAGTGAAGAAATATTAGTTAATTTAAATAGATCAAGAACGATTACATTCGTTCAAAATATACAACTAAGGGCGAATTCCACTTACGCCCAAATCGCCAGTGATTTTCATTAAGCTAGGTTTTCCCGTACACGACTGAACGCATCGTCAAGAATTTCAAAGTCGATTTTCTCGAAAATGAAGCGCAGTAACAAAAAATTTTATTGCTTTTCCTCGACTTAATTACTTGTTATATATCAAAAAGAAAGAGTAACTTTTTTTCATATCGCGCTTCATTTCCGAGAAAATCCACTTTGAAATTCTTGACGTTGCGTTTAGTCGCGTACAGGAAAACCTAGCTTAATGAAAATGACGGGCGATTTGAGCGTAAGTGGAATTCCGCCTAAGATTATCGAATCTTGAAGATAAGAACAGTGAGGACTTGAGAATGCTCTGAGAGAAATTAGAAATTGATTCACCAATCAGTAACGATCACAAAAAAGTTGTGAATCACTGCTCTCCGTCAATCAGAAGCGATCATGAAAAATCACGAATCAGTTGTTGCGCGATCTCGTGGGGATTTTTGATAAAAGGCAAGATCCGTGCCCGTGGAGCGCTGAAACAGTCAGCTCACGAGTTTGCGCAGGGAGTTCGAAAAGGTTAAATAAGACTGACTTCAAATGCAACGGGTTTAATATAAGAGAGTACTTAGTTGGTAGCAAGCTTGCTCGCAAGATCGACCTGACATTCTTACAAAGTGGCTCCTCGCTTGTAACTACACCGGTTCAAGATTGCCGAACATGGGTGAAACAGGTGATTCCCCTTCCGTCTTTTGCTTCAACCCCCGCAACTATGCACAGTAGGGTGCTCGCAAGACAGGGGGAAATTTTTTTCGTCGTATCTTCGACGGGAACCCTTAAAAAGTTGCCAATTGGTATAAAATTGAGAATGTCAAAGTTTCAGCTCGATGGACTAACGTTGAGACCTGCCTCATGAGCCCTAAAGTATTAAAAAAAAAACAATTATTTTTCTAAAACAATCGATGTTTTTCCGCTATAAAATTGGAACGCTAGGGACGTGTTTTTGTTAGTTTCGTAGAGAATGTCCCTGGCTTCAATTTTCATTCGCACAACTTGTTTGACAAACGTACAGATCGGAAGATATTTGGCTTTTTCGAGGATCGGACCCAGAAAATCGACTTTTTCAAGAAAATATAAAAATTTGCTTAAGTTGATAATTTGTTTTTTTTTTAATGTGTTTCTACTATTTTTGAGTTATTTAGCATCAAAGAGTTCAAGTAAGATACTTTTAAAAAATAGATTTTCAACCACGTAGGTGAAAGAAAGGCGCGGGATAGCGGCGGGGGGGGGGGGGAAGAAAGAAAATATTGTCATGCGAATCAATTATGTATTATAATTAAACCATAGTGAATTTAAAACATGAAACTTAGTTATTATACATACATATATACATATTAATAATAATATGTTATAATAATATATCAAATATATATAATAATATGTCAAAAATTTATCAGATTGAGTAATTAGAATCAAGCAGGTGGTAGAGGTTTTGAGAGGGTAGATTTCAATGTGTCAGGGAATAATTTTCGCTATTCAGCAACTACTTGCAAAACATACTGCTTCTGCTCTTCATCTTTTGTGATGGTCGCATTGTAGTCTTACATTAATTTTACACCCCTTTCGGCTGCGTCACTTACAACCCTAAAACGTTTCACAATTCCCTGTCCTTTCAAAAAATCTAGGTCTTCATTCCAAACATCCGGATCGGAACCCTGATAGCCAAATCGGCAGCAGATTCGCAGCAGATTCTGCTGTCTGCTACGGTTCTGACGTCAGACTCTGCGCTCTCATGCCAGAGCCAGACCCTGCTACCAATCTGATGTCAGACTGGAGACAGATGGTTATCAGGGAATGTAAGAAATCAATAGAAATGTTGAACCTTTTGAAGAAGTTGAATGTTGATTGTGTAATAAAGTAATCGACTTCCTCGTCCAGAAAAGTATGAGCTTCTTTCAAAGTGATTTTGCCTTTAACTATCCTATCATCTTCTATATTTTCTTCCTCACAGTTTTGCTCAAAAGACAATAGTTTTGCAGCCATGTTTATTTTGATTTGTTTATCTAAAGTTTTATAAAAAAAAGCGAAAGCAACTTGCTTTGGGTTCAAATAACACAAATGATTAATAAGTTTAGACAATACTACTTTTGAAATGTCTCCATCAATTTTTTCATAATTAACTAAGGTGTTTAACAACGGTAAATCTTGGATGGGGGCCAATGCAGCTTTAGGAGCATTAAACCAAACTTTGACATAAACATTAATTATGAATAAACAAATACTTCTGATAGTACCTATCTCGGAGTCACTTAAAGAAAATTGACCGCTGAAAACGAAACTTTTTAGGAAGTATGTAAATGGCTTTCGCCATCCACACGGTGTGATGCATGGCACCTGGCGCTTTGAAAGAAATGTTTTTTGGAGCAACACGACCTAAAAATATCAAACACAACTGTAAAAATTCTTTATAATATAATATAATCAACGGATTATCTCGGAGCGAAGGAGGTCGAAATCCAAGAAAAAAACGGCACGGTGTCGATTGCCTCAAATTCGATATCTGGCAGGCAACTATTTTCCAGTGAACGCTTCGGAAATAAACATTGCCCGATCGTAAACGAATAAAAATGAATTTTGCTTCGAAAACATCGAAATTACCGACTGTAAACGAAAATGACTTTTCGCTTCGTTTCGAGCCCGCTTTTGTCCCGTAAGATGGAACAAAAAATATAATAATTTAAAATATATACTTTTAAAAAACTTAAACTGAAACATTACTTCGATGTGTTTGAATGCAAAGAATTCAACGAACGACAAAAGCATGGTTAAAAAGTAATTTTATCACGTTTATAGCGAATTTTTACATTTTCTTGAAAAAGTCGATTTTCCGGGTCCGGTCCTTGAAAAACCCAAATATCTTCCGATTTGTACGTTTGTCAAACAAGTTGTACCAATGAAAATTGAAGCCAGGAACATTCTCTAAAAAACTAAAAAAACACGTTCCTAGGTTAAACTGTTCTAATTTTATAGCGGAAAAACTCCGATTTTTTAAGAAAAATGGCTGTTTTTTAAGGGCTTTTTAGAGCTTTTAGGGGTTCCCGTCAAAGAAATTCGGACATCGATTTCTTGCGACAACCCTAATGCAGTCTTTTACGCCCATGATTGGTTAATACCCTCTCCACTGAATGCGGAGAAATGCTGTACTCTACAGTAATGAATGCGCAGAAGGTCTGCCAGACTCGAAATAATAATTTCAGTTCCTTAGCATGCGCGTCCGGAGGAAGGTGCAGTTGCCCCCCCCCCAGGCTTTTGAGAAAAAATCGCTTATTTTTCAAAACTGATCTTTATTAATTTTATACTAAAGAAGGGAATATTTTTAAATTTCGATTTTCAATTTTTAATTAACTTGGCGCTACAAAATGGGTTTAAAAAAGCAAGAGGGGTATATTTTTCTTTACCATTATCCCAAAGTTGCCCCCTCCCGGCCTGGAAAAGTCTCCGGACGCCCTTTTTCCTTAGTGCGTTTAAAGTAATGACAGCAAAATTTAATTTTTCCTCAAAATACAATTTTGAAACTCAACAAGCAAATTGTTGAAAATTTTAAGAAATATAGTAACATTGTATAAATATTGTTGCGAGCACCGGGTATACGCCCGTGCATAGCCTGCTGGTGCTCGTAGCTGAAGACAGAAGAGGGTCAACCCCCTTCAAGAGGACGACCGGGACAACGACAAGAATACTGTCTTGCACCGAATGCCATAGCGTTCGGACGTGTGGGTTGTACTGTTATTGCTCTGTATATAGAAATATAGTTGTGTCGTGTATACACCCGCGTATCATTCTACCCTTTGCGTTGGGGTGGCCTGCGATGGAAACACCCCGGCGCAACAATTAGTTGAAATCCTGTATATATATTACATGAAACTTAAATAAGTAATAGGAATGAAAATAGGAATTTCGAAGTTATCTGTATAAAAAACTATTTCATTATTAAACATTTAAATAAATCAATTTTTACTGTATACATTACACAGGAACACAAATTGCATTATATGAGTATTATACCGTAGACGCTAGTATGTAACATTTACGTCATGTCAAGTGAGAATCTATTTCCCTTACATGTCAAACTGATTTTCAAATGAATGTTTAAGTGGGTTATGTATCAAGTGGCAGTTTACATCTTACTTTAACTATAAATATATACATTAAACTAATGTAAGAGGAGCTAACAGAGTAAAACACGTAATTGAAAAATAAAATGAAAGAGTAGCATAAATTTTGCATACTTTTCTTCGTATTTTTGCAAAAAACGTAAGAAAATTTGGAACACTCCAAAGAGTGTACCTTACTTGGTACTAATAAATACGTGCGTAAAATAATATATGATCCTATACATGCTGCTTAGTCAAGAGACAAATGAACACGTGTATCATTAGTTGCTAATTTAACAAGTGTTTTCTTTACTCGAAGAATAGGTAGACGTGCTGCAGACTTTTCATGCCAACATTCCTTCATTAATTTTCCCAAACCAGCCAATGTCTGTAAAATAAAAATTATTTGACAGTCAAATTTGCATGATATATATTGGAACAATTGGAAACTTTTCTAAAACTATATACATATTACATTAACTTTTAATAGAATGAAAAATGTTCAGGTGGACAAACGGGAACTAATATCTAATAAATTGTACTTTCGCTTTTAAAGTATAAAGAATCTTTCAATTTTTAAGCTTAAATATAATATTGTATGTCTACTAACGTATAGAAAGATAGGAATAATTTTTATGAAACAATATAATAGCGATTTTCATGCTTAATATATATAATAAATAATAAATACTTTACTACTAAATCAACTACTAAAAAATTGAGTAGATAATTACAGGGTCAGAATGCCATCTATTAGGAAGTGGTGGCCTATGATGATCCAAACATACTAATTTTCGCATTTCTTCGATGGAAGGTTCTTGGCTATTAGAAAGCCACTCAGAATATGGTGCTATGTATTCAAGTGCAACACCATTACTTATGCATCTTCGACAAACTTCCCAAAGTATTAAACCCAGACTATAAATATCTGCTCGCCTGAAGTTTTCTAAACATTCCACATTTATCCTGAAAACATTTAAGATATAACTTTTAAATAAACATTACAATCAAGTATTTTAGTATTTCCTTAGATTAGATGTTTTTGCATTCTTAAAACAATTTAAAACTAGCATCACAACAGACGCATTTTTGTCTACTATTGATCAAAACAAAAAATAAATACAACTATTATTTTCTTTTACCTTCAACAGAATGCTTTATAACATTTATAATAGAAGTAACAAATAAGATATTAAGAATATCATGAATCATTAATAATAATACTGGTTTCTTAAATAAACATGATATATTATAATCGTCTAATAAATGGAGGTTGGCAGTATGCTAGCACATAAAATAACTTTGTATCCAAGTAGGGTTAATGTTAGGGTGAATGTTACAAATCAACCATACTGAATTCCTGCTTATAAATTTTTTCCAAAGAATTTCACAAGTAAAGGGGTAATGCATATCGAAACTTAAATACCTACGGGACATTCCATGCGAACTCGGACAGATATCGGAGTAAGTTTTCGTAGATTTCTGAAATTTAAATATGTTGTAGTCTTTAGTGATATTTAAACGTACCTCAAAGGATTTTTCAAAATTTTGAAAAATGTCGATTTTACAGTTGTTTGAAGTTAAGTGCTAACTTTTTTTCAATACATTATAGCTATGGAAGTAGTAAACGGACGGAGATGAGCTTTACAGTGCTTATAGAGAAGACATTGAAGTTTTAAGAAAAAATTATTTGAAATTATGAAAGATGAAATTGAATCTACCAGATAGATAGTTCGATATATTTCTTTCATTTCTAACCATGTGTAGCCTTGAAGGCCATAGTATACCATATGGTTGAATTTGTTTTGACAGTCGTTTTCATATTGGATAATCAAATATATAGCATTCCATTTAAAAAACTGAGGGTCACCTTCGTTTCAAGGAAAATATTCCGAACACCAAAAATTGAGTTACCCTATTATTTTGTGTATAAAAAACAGTAAAAGTTTTCCTTCTTCAGTTTTTTTACAAATACTTAGCATATTCGAGAACACTGTATAAGAATAGCAGATATAGCCGCTTGGCCGCTGCGAGTACCGCACGGCTCAGCCAGTCGAGCCGGTGTGATTTCACGTAGCGTCAACTTTCGGCAATTTTTACAGAGCCAATTTTGAAATGTCCATATTTTTGAAAATTTGTCCCTCAAGGGGAAGGATAAAACTATATTCTTCTTTTTTCAGATTTTTAAAATCGCGCCCGATGTTAAAAACCTGTATTTGTTTAAAATAATTGCACAAAAATGGTTCAAATTTTTTATTTTGTAAACTGAAATAATTTTTTCTTAAAACTTCAATGTCTTCTCTATAAGCACCGTAAACCTCGTCTCCACCCGTTTACTACTTCCATAGCTATAATATATTGAAAAAAAAGTTAGCACTTAACTTCAAACAGCTATAAAATCGAAATTTTTCAAAATTTTGAAAAATCCTTTGAAATACGTTTAAATATCACTAAAGACTACAACATATTCAAATTTCAGTAACATCCGAAATGTTACTCCGAAAAGTCTCCGATTTCGCGTGGAATGTCCCCTACGAATGCTTCATAACTATCCCACCAAATATTTCCGGATTTACATGTAAAATTCTTTACTCTTCTATAGGACACAAAAGTTAAGAAATATTACATACGTTTGATCGAGCATTTCTGGACTCATGTACCGTTTTGTACCTTGTTTCAAATCAATTCTATCTGTAGATAAGCGATCTTGTGTTACTGCTAATGCAAAATCAGTTATTACACAGCAGCCATTAGTTTTAACGAGAATATTTTTAGATTTCAGATTACGGTGTGCCATCGCTGGTTTCCCTCTGGTTCCATGAATCTCCGTATGAAGATAAAGTAAACCATTGACGATACTCAAACAGATACTGAGCGTTTGATGGTGCATTAAAGAGTGTGGTGATCGATTTAAATAATCATAAAGAGAACCCATTGGATGATAATGCGTTACTAGCCATAGTTGCGTGCAACTCGCTCTACTCGTCATATCACTTCCAACGTAACCAAGGATATTATCATGCCTCGATGGCAATAATTGAGAATAGACTTCCGTCTCCCGAGCCCAAGCTGCTTCATCTCGTGAGAAGTATATTTTCACAGCAACATTTTCCCCGTGCCATATTCCTCTCCAAACTTCTCCACCAAATCCACCATTACCTCCACTACCAAGACATTCCACTAATGCTACTTGTTTAGCCAGTGTTCTTTGTACTAATAATGGTAAACCAGAGCCTGAACCACTGGTTAAACTTCTTCCATCCAGGTATTCCTATTTTAATACAAGATTCATACTATGTATAAATTTATAACGAGAAAAATATTGTAGAAATATTTCTTCGCTCGGAGAGAAAGTAGATAAAAGAAGAAAAAACTTTTGTTTATTCCGTAAGAAATCAAGACAATTCTTTATAACAAAATGATACGGATATTATAGTTACCAATGAATAAAGTGTCATTATTAAAAATTATAGTTTTTTCTTAAATAAATGAAATACGATTTATAGCGCACGATTTACGGAAAAAGTTTCACTTAAAAAGGTATCGATATTCGTTCAGAAGAACAAGTATTTTAGAACTATAGATATAAACTTAACTGTCGACAAGATTGATAATAGCACAAAGTTTTTCAAACTTCCCCAGCATTGACTTTACAAGCGTATATTCTGATTCATACCTTCAATGTGCTATCGCCAGCTGCAGTTGCTCGAAGTTCATTAGGATAGACACTAGTGGATGTCGGTGAAGAAAATGAGAAATGTAGAATGGATGGTTCGATTTCTGAATCTATAACAAGCTTACTACGCCTGACGACCAAGGGCCGTTTTCTACGTGTTCTATACGCCAATAAGTAAAGTAATACACCGCCAGCGATAATACAGAAACCAAGCATTGGACCCAAAATGGCCAATGTTAATTTAACCGCATAATTCTCTTCGATACCATCTAAAATAATATACAATTTTGTTACGAATAGAATAGAAACAGACGAGTACATTAGTATCAGATATATACGTACCCCCATTAAAATCTTGTAATATAGGAAATGGTCCGTCATTACAAAAGTCTGTTTGACAACAATCAACGTAATATTGTACACCTAAGGATCCGCTAACATGTCTCTTCTTATTATTACCATTTTGAGTATTATGTGGTGGTTGATATTTATTGCATATTAATAACATTTGATCTATCGATGAAGTGCATCCTCTACTTACGCTATCCTTACCATCCGGTTGTCTTACTCTAGATTTCCAACACTATCGAATGCAAGACAAGATAATATTTTCTCCTATAGTTTCTACCTTAATCATAGTACATGCAATAATGAAATAGATATTACAGTAACCGCATTATGGCAGATATCCGTATACGAACAGTCTGGTCCCTCGCAAATATGACACCTGACACGTTGATGTCCAATAGAATTATCATTAAGATCCATTATATCTATGGCTTTTTGCGATTCTTCGCTGTGATTCAGTGATTCCTCGAGAGAAAAGCCATGTTCCGCTAGAGTAAGCTTCCCCTTTTCTCCTAAAAATGAGTCCTGTTAACCATTGAAATATATTTTGAAGGCAGAAAGCATTGTTATCCAGAGCATATACATGTATGTATGCAATCGGCTAGGTACGTAAATATAAAGCCAAGGGAAAAGCAGACGAACAAAGTAAAACCCCTTTCTCAGTAGTTACGTTATACGAAGATTTTTGTAATGTTGTTTACTGCAGATAACCACAAATATTCTATACGTCAGTATGACACTTTAAATAGAAAGTAACGGAACTTTTTGTGATTGAATCAATTTTAAGCAATCCGTGTACAATACATTTTAATTGAAAAATTTGATGCCCACCTGGACATAATTTGAATGCCAATGATAATATGAAATATGTGATAAACATAGGATCCGCCATTGCTACGCACGTCAAAACATTGGGTGGCAGGAATTAAATCGATTTTTTTTAAAGTTTCTTTTTATGCACTCATATCTTAAATGCAATTGAAATTAATTTTTACTATTATAATGGCCAACGAAAAATTTAGGATACGAGCGAACAACATTGAATTGGCGGTATTTTACTTTTACATTGAAAAAAAGAACAGCTGTGGGTGGCGCTCCCATCATTTTGTTTGATGGTTTGAACTATCGATAATGTTTAGCGATATATAATTATTTGTTCAATATCGATACATGAGATATATTATTCAAAAAGTATCGATATTGATAATATCGATACGAAGATCGCATGAATTTACCAATTAAAAAAATAAGCTACATATATTCAAGAGAATATTATTTTGGATTAAAAAGAATATTCTAAGATAAGAATTTTTATATTGCACCATTAAAAATATATTTTATTTAAATTAAGATTCAATGTATTAAAATGAAAATAATAGCGAATTCGGATGGTCGTACTGGTGCGCACTGAATGCGACTTTTAGCCTATTGGAAGCGAGAAAACTCGCACTCAGTGCGCACTAGTGCAGGTTGCCGAATCTGCTATAAGTAATTTACTTTTCAAATCGTGTTTATAAAGGAAACTAGAATTTATATTTTAACACTAGATTGCCGGAGCGAGTCAATGGCTGTGTTTCAATTCACGCATACTGCGCATGAAATTGCTACCAATACGATACCACTTCCGGTGCAGCGAGCGGTGCAGTGACTGCTTCTCCTCTGATTCTCTGCGATTGCTGCACGCTCACCGCACCGGAAGTGGCATCGTATTGGTGGCAAGTGAGTGAAATTCTAGGGAATTGTACGATGCCACCATTTTCATGCGCAGTATGCGTGAATTGAAACACACCCAATTTGACTCGTAGCAGATTCGGCAACCTGCACTAGGGTACGTGTCTTAAAGAAGTTGTACAAACTCGCATAAATAAATAAGGAAAGAATTTTTTTTAATTAAGTTGAACTATTAATGTATGTGTTGCAAACGACAGGATTGCATTTTTAAACAATTCAAGCATAGTAAAAAAAATTCAAAAATGAATATGAAGATTTCGATGGATTTACCCAAATCCTTACCGGAAAGGTTAAGGAACACGTATTTTAGAAACGTGAATAACTTGATAATTATTATGATTTGCATTTATATAAAAGTAAATTATATCGTAAAAGGATCCAATTTTATAAAAAAATAGCAAAATGAGCACTTTTAAAACGTTTTCGTATTTTTTTAAGTGAAGCCAGTAATAGGGACAGGAATTTAACGCTTGTCCCAATTACCGTGCCAAAGAGGAGATATAATAAGAGGCGTCACTCCGGGCGGAACCTTTGAAGTCCTTACTTGACCTTGGCATTTAAATTGGTTGTCTATTCGAGCGGGATATTCAAATCGACTAAATGTACCTTACCGCAGTTGAATGATTATTGCCGAAGTTTACCGATCACTGCCGAATGGGCATTTAAATTGGTTGTCTAGTGATTTCCCTGGTTTATTTCTGTCCTTGTCGAGTGACGCCTCTTATTATATCTCCTCTTTGACCGTGCCCCTCAGTGCCCACTGGCTTCCTTTGCGAACCAGCGTCGACAGAAAAGAGTTGCGAAGAGTCTGCGGATGGAGGGGGAACCAACCTTCGCGTCGATTGGTTTGGAGCCAATAGCTATTTTGGCGTTGATTGGTATGACGTCACGGCGTCTTCATGCGCATGTGTGGCGTGTTCCTCCTCCACCCGGAGACTCTTCCTCATGGACAACCTATTTCCCCACCGGCAAAAAAATTTCCCAAAAGGGCACCGTAATTGGGAGCACCGTAATACGGACAACGCACTTTTCAGGGCACCGTAATTGGGAGCACCGTAATACGGACAACGCACTTTTCAGGGCACCATAATTGGGACAAAATCATGTATTTTTATTTCAATTAAAACAGTATGAAAAATTAACATTTTTAACCCGAAAAAAATGCCTTAATAAAGAGAAAGTTTCAAAAAACCAATATAAATTTTCACCAAACAAAATTAAAGTAAGAGAAGTCAGTAATAAATTCCTTCGTGAGCAAGTCGGCGTTAAAGCACTGTAACCCAGATAGCACAACGTCTGGTAAAGTCTTAAAGACGTCCAAAAGGCGTCTTAAAGACGTCTTAAAGACGTCTTGTTACAAATCAAGACGTTCAGACCTAAAATGAACATAAACTAGACGTCTTAAAGACGTCTTGTTACAAATCAAGACGTTCAGACCTAAAATGAACATAAACTAGACGTCTCTAAGACGAGGTGTGCTATCTGGGAACAGGGACACGTACATTCAGCTCAAACGATTGTGGCCGTTCGAGATTCGATTGCATTCGAGCTTACCAGGGTCCGCTTTTTCATATCGCTAACATTCTACATGGTGAGGGCACTGCCAAGCCACAGGTTCCCGCCTAGAACACTTCTAATTCATGATGAAACACCACTGTGGCGGCATCTGCCTATGATTGTCATAATTATATAAATCTGCGCGATCGGCTCTGTTCACGATGCTGTAGCGTAAATGACGCCAAAAATAAATGTCAAATGACTTTTATTACAATGAACCTAAAAAAAAATCAATAATTTTGAGACTGTAAACGATAAATTTGTAATGTCCAAAATAATAAATCAATGGCGGCAACCAATCAGCGACGATACACGTTGTTCCGATCACTCTCTAGAGGATCACTATGATTGCGTGTGTTGCGAGTTGCGATACTCGCTCTAGCGGCATTCAGCGCAAGCTTCTAAAGCGCGAAGTTTAAACAGGATAGAGTTAAGGATGAACTCTATCACATTAGAAATATATCTTCGCCTCCTTCCTTCTCGCTCGAAAAACAATGTATTGATAAAGAAAAGAGGAACGAACGTAAGAAGAAGCCTGTTTCTTCTCCTCGCATTTGATCTTCGGCGTTATAAAAGTCTAGACGTGTCATAATAAATTCAGCCTTGTTCAATCTTGAAATATTCTCGTTTTGTTCTTAATCGTTCCGAATAATTTAATTGATTCAATTTAGTTCAGTTCAATAAGTTTTATTCAGTTCTAAAGTATTTGTTACAAAACACTTCGATATTTTGTTTATTTAAATTCACGCGTTCGCAAGCAGAGCTCTTCAGGGCTCCACGGACGCCGGACCTTACAGAAAGTCCCTTAAGCCAGAAGAATTCCCAACCGGCCTCGCAACAAAAATTTGGTGACAGCGGTGGGATACTCTCGTCGGCTTGTGGACGTGGATCAAGAGGTTTTCGCGAGTGCAGCTTCTCCTTCCTGGGTTTTCGCACGGTTTCCCCAGGAACGTGGATACACGTGGATAAATATCGGAGAGGGTGACTTCGGGCGGCCGTGCAGCTATTTCCCCCAAGATCACGCGCATTCGTGGAGACAAAGAGAATTCATCACTCAAGATCCCTGTAAAAGATAAGAATTAAGAATTACCATTTAATCGTTCGTTACTGTGTTACTGTTTAACCGCTCGTTACTGTTTAACCGTTCAAGTTGTAATTCGTCCGATCGTTAAATACTATATTATTAAAATGTTGCGAAATCCTAGAAAGATGCTAAAGATGCTAAAATTAAAGAAAAAGCGCTTGCTTCGCTTAAGTAGATTACAGGAATTTAACGTGGAAGACATATCGACGGAAGTAATACGTTCGAGTAGTCTCGAGACTAGTCCGCGATCCCGAGAATTGAGTTTGAGTTTTTTACCGACACAAATGAGCACCCCTGTCAATTCCGCTGAATCGATCAATCAACTATCTAGTCCGATCGTGGCCGTTCCGGTCGTTTGCGAGTCTCGAATTTGCCCGGTCGTGACCGCTCCAGTCGTTTGCGATCCTCAAATTGACAAAGCGCAACCCCAAAATTCAAATTTTACTCCGACGACTCAATGCCCGGCCATAAATTCTCCCGAATCGAATGCTCAACCGAATTCTGCAAATTCCATCGTGCAACAAAATTCTATTCCGCCTATTCTGCCCAAACCTTACCTTTCTTTGAAATTAATAAAAGACTCAATCCCCAAGTTTGATGGGAAACCCAGTTCCTTAATTCATTTTATCAAACAATGTAGATTACTAAATTCTAAAGTCAAACCTGAAGATCGTGAGAATTTACTTTTTTTAATTCAAAGCAAAATTGAAGGACATGCTAAGCTAGTACTGTCTAATAGCAAAGAGTCAGAAACGTTAGATGAATTATTTGCACTTCTAAAAAAGTTTTACATTCGGTCATTCAACGTTCATAGCTTAAATTCAAAATTGATGCAATTACATCAAAATTTCAACGAACCGGTAGACGTATTTGGGAACAGAGTAAGTGAAATTCTAAATGGCGGACTAGAAACTGCAAAAGATATTTATAATGTAGAACAATTAGTAGGAGTAAATGATTTATTAAAAAACACCGCTATACTCAGTTTTATTAAGGGAATTTCTAATGATTCTATTCGGTTCTATTTAAATCGAGAAAACGACAATAAGAAAATTCCGAATCTCGAGTCTGCCATTGATATTGCAAGTAATTTAAACGCAGAATTCGCTGAGCATTCGAATTCAAAATCGTCGTTCATCCAGAGCGCGAAAATTTTTAAGGCCGATCTTACCGGTCATAAGACCCCCGAGAACCGCACATGTTACAAGTGCCATCAAATCGGTCATCTGAGTCGTCAATGCCCATCTTTCGAAAATAATCAAGTAGGTTTTAGAGACCGCGAGCAAATTAGATGCAAGTTTTGTAAGAAAAGCGGACATACAGAAACTAATTGTTTTAAAAAGCGGAACTTGGATACCTTTCGAGCTTTCGGCGAAAGCTCTTGCTCGGGTGATTTAAACTCGAAGGCAACTCCGCGGAAAGGCGCGACACGGAGCGAGGCCTTGATTGCCAGCACCAAACCCAGCGAGCTTGCTTCCAAATCCAAGTGAAAGGATCCAGTCATCTACCAGTAATTAAATTAATTCATGGGTGTTTCCAAAACAATTACGCTAATTTTCTCATTGATACTGGCTCACAACTTAATTTAATAAAGCGAAATAGTCTAAATTCTAGTGAGGTAATGAGCACTGATATCACTTATGATCTTACTGGAATTGAGTCGGGAAGCTTACGCACTCTTGGTGAAGTCATTCTCCCAGTACATAATGTTGATGTTAAATTTCAAGTGGTTGACGTAGATTTTCCAATCGTTGAAGCAGGCATACTGGGCATGCCGTTCCTAGAGAACAGAAATGCTATATTGAAATTCGGTAATAACGAATCTAACACTCTCCAAATTGATAATGAACATTTCCTTCTTTCATCATCTTCTTTTAAATTACCTTGTGGAGCTGAAATCAATTATTCCACAATAGAGAAGGAGTTATTAGCTGTTGTTTTCGCTGTTAAACATTTTCGACCATATCTATATGGAAACCAATTTACTTTAGTTACCGATCATCAACCATTAGTTTGGCTTCATAATGTAAAAGATCCTACCTCTCGCCTTATGAGGTGGCGAATTAAGCTAAATGAGTACGACTATACCATCGTTTACAAACCTGGGAAAGCTAATTCCAATGCCGATGCTCTATCTCGCAACCCTTCCAACTCTGTGAAGTCCGATCAAATTCTGCCCTTTCAAAACATCCCTATGAATCACCGCATCCACATCCAGACTGACAAAACTGACACCTTCTCTTCTGAGGATCTGCAGAGGACCATCGTAGGGCCCAACGATATGTCATCCGTAGATGCCGAGGGAGTCAAGGACGAGGACGGAAATTACTCTGTAACAGAAAGGAATGAGCAAATTATTGCCAAGGTTTTCTTAACATGTGGAAAGTTATGCAACGTCGTTAATGAAGTCGCAATTGATTCTATGAACGCTGACCCTGACTCTACTGACAGTGACGAATACCTCACAGCAGACGAAGGGGAAGCAGAAGATGTAGTGAGAGGAGGATTGCTCTCAGGAGGCATTGGGGAAGTAATGCTTGGTGGGCTGACGGACTGCGGTGAAAGGCACCAAGTAACCCCGTGTCTTGGGAATGGGGATTCGGGCGCTAGGGCTCTGCCTGGCCTGTTGGCTAACGGGAAGGTCCTCTTTCAGAGCACTCCGCTCAGGTTGGCAACCCCTGGGCCTATGTTAAGTATCAGTTCTCCGGTTGAATGTTCGGTTTCCCGGCGTAAGCTCGTGGGGCCGGCTCAACCGTCTGTGGAAAGGTCGTTACGTGCCTTGGGCGTAGTCGCACTGGTGGGTGAGTGTGCGGTTTCCCGGCGTAAGCTTGTGGGGCCGACCTCTAGACTGCCCGCGACGTTGGTAACGGAAGAAGGGACACAATCCTCCGAGAAAGCGACATCAGAACAAATTGATCCACGGGTTAAAATTTTAGTGTCAACAATTACAGATTCATCCTCACCTCATCCTCTCAAAATTCCCAGTTTTAATTTCTGTAAGGATTATCTTTACATGCGCAGAGATAATCTCGTAAACTTTCTTCCAAGCGATTTTCGTGTTACTTCCCAGACAAGCAGGGACCTATTAAATCGTAACAAGTTCTCTATTTCCCAAATGGAACCGTATCAAATCAATGCAGGAAACGCAATGGTTTTCCCTGGCAGTACTTATCTAATTTTCCATTTATTCCATAAAACCAACCCAATGGAAACGCAGAACCTTGATCATCTGTCTTCTTGTTTCACATCGCTTAAACACCTCATGCGATCGCAGAACGTCTCAACCTTTAGTATTTCAAAATTTAACAATGATTTAGAGCCTGTCAGTTGGGACACTATAGAAAATCTTTTGAAACAAATCTTTAATGACTCTCAATATGTTATTACAGTATGCACCGGGGAAATTACAATTCCTCATTCTTCAGAGACTCTATCCATTGTACGGGAGCATCACGAATCTGCAGTGGGAGGTCATCAGGGCATAACTAAAGTATTAAAACGAATTAGAGAAAACTTCTATTGGCCACAAATGGAGAAAGAAATTATAAATTTTATACGTACTTGCTCTAGCTGTCAAAAAAATAAGGTACTCGTCCCAAAGATTAAGCAGCCCATGAGAATCACAGACACACCTAAGAGAGCGTTTGAAAAGGTTCAAATGGATATAGTTGGTCCGCTTCCAGTTACTCAAAAAGGAAACCGTTATTTACTTACACTCCAGGACAATTTAACCAAATATTCTGATGCAATTCCTCTCTCGAATATTGACTCCATCTCAATAGCAGTTGTTCTTGCTGAACAGTTCATCAGTAGGTTTGGTTGTCCTCGGACCATTCACACTGACCAAGGTAGTAACTTTTTAAGTAAGATAATGAACCACGTATGTAAAATCTTCAAAATTCAGAAATTAACATCCACGGCTTTCCACCCACAATCTCTAGGATCACTCGAGAGAGCGCACCGTGTTTTTGTAGATTACCTTAAACATTACTGTACACAAAATAACTGGGATGATTGGATTCGATTTGGCCTCTTTTCATATAATACCTCGATCCATGAAGCCACTGGGTTCACTCCGCATGAACTTGTGTTCGGGTTCAAGGCTTTGATACCTTCAGAATTTGCTAATCAGGAAGTTCCGAGAACATTCATTAAATATCTGGACGATTTGTTTTTGAAAATTACCACCACTCAGGCTAAGGCTGCAGAGAATCTGGAAAAGGCAAAACGAAAAAGCAAATTGAATTTCGACAAAAATAAAAACCCTCATAAATTCAATGTTGGGGATCATGTTTACATTATGAAAGAACCAAGGGTATCCAAGTTCGATCCCGCATGGGTAGGCCCTTATGAAATTACAAGGGTATTTAATGACCTCACTGTTGAAATAAAAATTGGCAATAAAGTAAAAGTGGTTCATACGAATAAACTTAAGTTAGCTTTCATAAGACTGGATTCTTCATAATGTTGTCACTGAATAAATAAAATCTAATGTAAGATCTAAATGTACAAAAAGAAAAAAAAAGAGAATGTAAACTACTTGTGACGTGCCAAGTAGTCTGCTGAGCCCTTTGACTTACCTTTCTATAGGAACCCGGGTGGACCGAGTAGCTCGGCTACTGTGGGAAGGTGGGAAGAAGGAAACTCAGAAAATGACGCTTGGAACGATACGATAATCCATGTTGGAATCTTTATTTACTTTTAAATTTAAGAAAGCTGTTCTCATAGAGAACACCTTGTGTAAAAGGGGGGAGGTGTTGCGAGTTGCGATACTCGCTCTAGCGGCATTCAGCGCAAGCTTCTAAAGCGCGAAGTTTAAACAGGATAGAGTTAAGGATGAACTCTATCACATTAGAAATATATCTTCGCCTCCTTCCTTCTCGCTCGAAAAACAATGTATTGATAAAGAAAAGAGGAACGAACGTAAGAAGAAGCCTGTTTCTTCTCCTCGCATTTGATCTTCGGCGTTATAAAAGTCTAGACGTGTCATAATAAATTCAGCCTTGTTCAATCTTGAAATATTCTCGTTTTGTTCTTAATCGTTCCGAATAATTTAATTGATTCAATTTAGTTCAGTTCAATAAGTTTTATTCAGTTCTAAAGTATTTGTTACAAAACACTTCGATATTTTGTTTATTTAAATTCACGCGTTCGCAAGCAGAGCTCTTCAGGGCTCCACGGACGCCGGACCTTACAGAAAGTCCCTTAAGCCAGAAGAATTCCCAACCGGCCTCGCAACACGTGCGTGCGACTCCCGCCTACCGGCGTGTAGCGTAAACTGTAGAAGCGCGAAGTTTGAATCTGACCACACTAATGTAATAGGAAAGAGAGACAAAGTGAAGTTCGCACAAATCTTTTATCCCTTCTCCTATATAAATATGTAAAGTCAGCGCAATGTTGTTAAACGCTTGCTATTTGAAAAATTGATAACTGAAAGGAAATGGATTTACGAATAGGAATTTAGCTAATAACTAATTAATTTGCGATTGGCTTTTAGAATGACATTTTGTAAATAAGGTGTTAAACAGACGAATCTTGTAATGCGTTCACTCTCGACCCGAGAACGGAGGTGAAAAACCGTGTCAATAAAATCCAGTGAATTTCGAAATTGTATTTTGTTTATTATTATTAAAGTTTATTTCCCCGTGTTTGAGTTTAAATCGTTTATTAATTGTATATTTATTGTTCACAATAATAAATATGTCTGGAAGCGTAATTTTTAAAAGATTTTTGTACGACGAGAACAAAGAAGCAATACAAAATATTAACGAAATTTTGTGTGAAGTGGAAGATGAAACAGGTGCATATACTCTTTCGCTCTCTCTTTATTAATTCATAATTAAACATAATAAGAACATTATTGTATTTTTTTTATTTAGTTGTACTGCATATAGCATTTCTGATAAAATGCTTTAAATAATTAATATTTCAGGTGCTTTAGTCAAAATGATGTTAGTCAAAGAAAATTTAATAGAAACAGGATACGAATTACCCAATGGTAATATAGAGAAAAATGTAGCACAAGTCCCGGAAGAAGATTGGTCTGTCGAAAATACTGTGATTTTGCTGGACGAATATGCCAAAAATTTGAAATCCGTAGGGCCCTTAAATAAATTCCGAAATAAAAAAATGATGTGGATGCAAATTCCCACAATCCCGATATGGTGTAATCAGGTAGTTTTTTAATGGATATGCCGCATCACCTAAGATATGCCACTCATCTGCACATATTTGTGGCAATAAATTGCTTATAAATGATAAGCGGAATATCCGGACATCGTGAACTTTGCTCGGAGGTCCAGTGAAAATGTCCAAAAACCTTTGTTCGGCATCGCATATTGCCTGTATTGTTATTGACGTCATTTCATGTCGATTGACGTATGTCGACTTAATTTTGTTTGCAGGAGTCCTTACTGGAATGTATGTTCCATCAATGCATCCAATGATTCCAGGGAAACCATTTATACTTGCAAATTTTCTGGAAACTTGCAATTTTTCTTCAGGTGATAGAGGAAATTTTATAACCGATTTCGCTAACTGGTTAAAAAAAAACCCATAATTTTATCAGCATTGCTGTGGAATGTTGACTCTGCCATATTAAATCTACTTGCTACTTCTCGGACACAAGTTTTGTTAGATGCAAACCTTAAATATATAATAATATGTATAATATATAAGGGTGTATTATAATTGCTAAATACTTTCGTACCATAAAAATGACAATAATGCCTGGTCAATAGAAATTGTACTTTCACAACTGCATGTACAACATTCTGAATTTTCATACAAATCTTTAATTTTGAGGTATGTGGTACGTTTTAGCCGAAAGTTTTTCTGAAACTAATGTATATCTAATTATTAACTAATTATTATATGTGTTATACTTATAATTATTATATTTCAATATAATTTATAATTATTATAGTGCATATTATTACAGATATAGCCAATATTCAGACTTATTCACATAAACATTCTTTGAATTATAAATTTTATAAAAGTAATTTATCAAATAAATGTATCTGAAATTTTGAAAGTACTTACCTGATTGTCGGAATATTTATTTACTATTTCGATATAATTTTTTATTTTGGGAATTTCTTCCTTCACATATTTCAACACAAATTGATCTATTTCATCATCTTCACTACTACTGCTTTCTAATAATTCCATCAGGAATAATTGTTTGTCCATTTTACAAAAGTTGCATGCAAATAAAAATGAGACGGCACCCGTAACTAATTTCATACATTTAAAACTCCCGCTACATTCAATTCAAATATCGCGCCCTCATAGTTCATGGTGGACTGACGGTAACACAACATATTTAATAGTGCCGACATCTCCGAATACGATGATTGCACTGCACCAGGGCAGTGAACATCCCCCGAATACGCGGCACCGAAAAAGTTCGCACTCAGTGCGCACCAGTGCGACCGTCCGAATGCGCCATAAGATTGACTGCCTCGAAACTGACGCCAACATCACGCGAGAGAGAAAGACATGTGCGAACTGATGCGAGAGAGATAGACGTGTGAACTGGTGCGAGAGAGAGAAGTATAGATTCTCAATCGCCCGTCTTTCTCTCTCGCACGATATCGGCGCATGCACATTACGGGCGAAAGGAACCTCTATACTTCTCTCTCTCGCACCATGTTGGCGACAGTTTCAAGCTTTCAATGAGACCTTCATAGTTCATAGTATATGCTCTAATAGCGCTTTCGGACGGTTGCACTGGGGCTCACTGAGTGCGACCGTCCGAAAGCGCTATTAGACTCTTGCCCGCCACAGCCTAGCTGTGCAGGCCTGGTCTATTGCATGCTTCCTCCAATGTTTATATGATCTAGCTTGCCAGTTGCCGCCAATACGATGCCACTTCCGATGCAGCGAGCGTGCAGCAAACGCAGAAATTCGGAGAAGCAGTCACTGCGCGCGCGCATGCGTATTTGTTTCTACAATCTTTGATCATTTGAATTTCTCTATTTCCAATAGAAAAATTCAGCTGATACAATTTAATGAAAAGTAATAAAAACAATTAATTTTCTCATGATTACAATGCCACTTTTCTACGTTATTATTTTGAAGAAACTTATTTTGAAGAGACAATCTAGTGTTAATAAGAAACATCATGGGCATCATTCGATATAAGAGTATGAAAAATAATGGCTGAATTTCACTTACACGTAGTAATTTGAAAATTATTAGCTTGAATTGGCTGGATCCGAATGCGAAGTTTGCACTACACTGGGGCAGTCCATGGTCGCCGAATACGATACAGGATTGGGTCGTATGTAATCCAATGTAATCGATGGGAACATAGGGGAGACATAGGGGAATCTGCACTGGCATCGTTCTGGTGCTGCACTACACGGAAAGATGTCTGCTCACTCAGTACCGTTCCTAACGGTGGTACACTTTCCGTGTAGTGCAGTGCCAGTGCGGGTCTCCCGAATTCGCTATTAGTGTTTGAAATATCGATAAAAAATATCCATATATCGACAGGCAAATATTGATATGCACAGTTATCGATAAATATCGCGCATCACCGATTGGTCAGTGAACGAACTGCACAACGGGTAAATCACAGGCGAGGTATACTGAAATGTGTGTACGGTATGTACAAATACCTCGGATAAATACCAATATACCTCGGAAATATTTTTCATACTAATCATATTTCTCTTGAAATATTTACGGTGGAAATATTTCTCTTGAATTGTTCCAAATTCATCCCGTAATTTAATACAATAACATTCACATATTAATGTTTAAAACTATTGTTTTAATAAAATACCTATTAATACATATCATTACTACATATTGTAATTCTGTTTCAAAATGGTGTATATGAAAATACGAAAGTAAAATACTTATTTGTAATATATTTATAATAGGTCCTTTATGTTGCACAAGTTTTTATAAAATATTTTCCTAAAATATTGTCATTTTTAAAAATCTGTTTATAAGACTTCCAGAGAATGGACAGAATCTTTTTGTTCCATTTATATAAATCTGCCTGTTTCATATCCTCTTTGGCTGAAACAAAGAATTGATACTGTCTTCGTTATATGCACGAGCACATAAAGGATACTTTTTTATTATTATGAATAAATTAGCAGTACATTTTAAAAGAATTTTTATAACGTGTGCCGCAATCTTTTTATTGCTTATTTTAATAATCTTCACTATATTTTGGATATTCTTGGGTATATCATCAAATAATTCTTGTATTAAAACGCGAGCCCGTTTTGCTTGCAGTAAACATGTCTTTACTAATACGCTTTTCATAGTTTTTATAGAGTTAATCGCACGATCCAGAACAACTTTTGATAACTTCAAACATGTTATATTATACAGCCGCTTTCTGAAGAGCCTACAAAAATTTGGAATTGAAATTTATAAAAAATAATATAATATAATATTCAAGGAATGGATAAAACAGTTACTTACTCTACGGGAGTTAAGTCGAGTTTTGATGAAAATGATATTAAGTAACGTATATCTGTAGTTGGATTTGCAGGTTCTGCCTGTAAGGTATCACAGTTGATTTTGTAACCAATGTAAGTAATACTGTTCATAGCTGTATTTCCATTGCAGGCAATATTGCTCTGTGTTTTTAATTCATTAAATCGACAATTATACTGTGGAATGCCCGTCTTTGTTAATTGTAAAAATCTGTGCAGCGTTTACAAAGTAATTAAATTTAAGTAGCACTTCTACAAACTTTTCAATGAAATAAGAAAATTCATATCTTACTGTTTTGCGAGCATTTCATTTTCAGTACCATATAAAATATCATCCATGTATCTTATAATGTTACCAGACTTCATGAATATCGACATTTCTTTATTTAATACGAAGTTATAGTATATCTCTGATAAAATAGGTGATAGCATTGTACCCTGAACAATTCCTTTCCCTATAATATAAATGTTTTTGCGTATTTGTACCTGTAAATTAAAATAACATTTTAAATAGTACCCATACTTAGTACCTACTGTATTCTGCCTATAAAGAATGTTAAAAAAATTTAACGCTTTCATAGTCTGAGCCTCAAAGTGTGAATCTACCTGCATGTCTGGAGGCACAATAGCTTCCTCGATGATTAACACGTTCCGTGCCACGTGTACCATGGATGGTACATGCTAAACTTTCCATTCAGGCCACGTGTACCATCCATGGTACACGCTGACATATTTAATTCGCAGAGCTCCGGCGGGCCACCAAACGCACCGCCGCTACGCAGCGCGCAAACACATCTGCCTTCAAAGAGCACCGCCAGCACGCAGTTGTCTGCCTACATCTCTTTTACTAAATATTTTATTTTTCTCGCTTTTTACGCAACAAATTCCAACACTGTGTTAACCACGCTAAACTAAATTCCTTATTAGTTGATGATGTAATGAAATATTGTGTGATAGTATATCAATCTTTAGTCAAAACATCAAATGGCCTGAATGGAAAGTCGAGCAAAACCAGCTCGGCACTGAACGTGTTAATGGAGTTCGTCATATGTTATTATACTTAAATGTTATTAATACATTCGTAGTCTCCTGATATACAGTTAGTAAAAAAAGTATTTGGACACTTTTTAAAATCGCACAACTTTTTTAGAATTGGTCTTAACGACTTGATTTTTTTTGACGACCTAGAAGGATTTGTTTTCTAAGTGACGTGTTTCGTCGTTTTCGAAAAAATTGCAATTGGTCGGAATAGCGAAGAAAATAGTAAAGGTCGTTTTTTAAACTTTTTTTTGTGAGCTTGTAATGAAAATTCAAAAAACCCGTTTGTATATCGAAGTAAGTTGTATACATGCTGAAAATTTCATATAAATCGGTTAATGTTGCTCTGAGCTACACACGTTTAAAGACTGCAGAATAAGGTCGAGAATCGCGGAAATTCCCAGAAATCAGCGATTTTCGACCTTATTCCGCGATCTTTAAGCGTTTATAGCTCAGAGCAACATTAACCGATTTTGATGAAATTTTAGGCATGTATATAACTTACTTCAATCTACAAATGGGTTTTTTGAATTTTCATTACAAGCTCACAAAAAAAAGTTTAAAAAACGACCTTTACTATTTTCTTCGCTATTCCGACCAATTGCAATTTTTTCGAAAACGACGAAACATGTCACTTAGAAAACAAATCCTTCTAGGTCCTCAAAAAAAATCAAGTCGTTAAGACCAATTCTAAAAAAGTTATGCGATTTTAAAAAGTGTCCAAATACTTTTTTTACTAACTGTATATCAGAATAATATTAATATTTTTCTTCAACATACCCTTTGATGAAAGATGCATCTCCAAATTTTTTCCAACAACCAACTTTTCTGTATCCATTGAGACTGCTTATATCTTGAATATGCATACAATGTACCAGATCTCAGAGGTAATTGCAAATTTGGATCAGAAAAATACTGTCTGTAGCATAAAGTATCATTGCTCCTATACCTTTCGTTTTTAACTGCATACCATCTAAGTGCTAAAGTTTCGGGAAGCTTTCTACAAAATGACTCTATAATATCATACAGCTGACCTAAACGTAACATTTTCTAATTATTTTGATATACATTCTTTGTATAAGAGAAAGAATTAAATTTCAAAAAATTATACTCTGTATGATGGAACCAAATGCATCTATTATGTCGCAAGATACGAGGTACAATTTTTCACTGTTCGAATTATGTTTGTATCGAATAAGTGTCTTCCAGTTCTCTTGAAAATTAGATAATCCATATTCTGTGATATGCAATTGTTTTAGAAATTTAAAAGCGATATTTAAATCATTTTGCTCATTTGTCTTATTCCTAATACATAAGAAAATATAAGATAAGAACTTAGTAAATCTGAATTTTTACTGAATCTGTAACAGCATTAAATTGTTCTACTTACCGAGGTATAAATATAGGTCGTACACTGGAATGTTTGGGGCGTAATTTATAGATACCTATCGATGGGCTCCATTCATTGCATTCAACATTAGGTTGTAAAGTATTTGAACGTATCTTTTTTTTCATAAATTTTTTTTGTTCATGACACCAACCCCACCGTGTAATATATAGTCTTTTGTTATTAGTTGCAGAAAGCGATGTTATATGAAAATGAATAATTAGGATTTTTATAAGGAATCCATTGAAGAACCACTTCACCACCTTTGCTATAATAAGCCATTGGGTTTCTGTACTTTGTATATCTCTTAACCATATAATACTGGTGATCTAGAATGCAAAGATTACATTAGAAAAATTGCTTTCCATCATAATATAATTAATTTTGTGAAATGAACACAGTACATACATCTAGCTTCTCAATATATGGCAACAAATTCAAGGACTTGAAGCGTGGTCTCTTTAAAAGATGACACATGGCTTTCTTAATTTTCTTAAGATTTCTTAATTTACCAAATATATTCAGTGGAACTACTTTAGCAAATATCAGATCGAAGAACGACTTTAAAGTTTTCATGGTAACTTCATACTTGCACTTTAATTCTCGATCAGGTTTTTGTTCTGAAGTTAAGTCCTTCAAAATGTTAGAATAATGGAATCGTTTATGTCGCTTCTGCAGTGATTCTAAAATGGTAGAAATAAATGGAATAGAAGTTTTGTAATCAACAATGACAGTATCCTTCATAGTTTCTTTTAAAATGAATTCATATATTTCCTTTCCGCTTTTGGCTGTGTTTAAAATATAGTCTGTGGGAAATGTACGAATTGTATAACTTGGTAAAACAGACGATGTGTCACGTAAGTTAACTTGTAGTTGTAGATTAGCGAGGAATAAATGAGGAGTAATATTCGATGTCTCTCTATAAAAATTTTCCTCCCTGTTTTTGTCTGTTTTATATTGTCCCTGTAATCCTAAAATAATAGTTTCATGTTTTAAATTATATTAAAGTACTACCAACATCAGAAACTGTATTACAAGTTAAAATACTTTTGCCGTAGCGTTTCCTATGAGCTAAAACATTTGAAGATCTGAGTATTTGTATTTCTTTCACTCGATTATCTACTCTGACTTTGTATCTTTCAAGGATATTTGTGCATTCTGTTAGGGCACTAACGTTAGGGACCATAAAAGCACCACATTTATTCCTTTCCAGCGGTATTTTATTAAGTGCACAATGCCTAATTTAAAAAAGAAAGTGTAGAATGTAACATTTTAGAGGCACAAAATTGTAATTTACAATAATGAAGATATGCTGATAAAAGATACAAACTGTTGAAACTCTGAACCAAACGCGCTTTTAACACTTTCTGTGATAGAATTATCCATTATTTAATCTTTATTTTAACAAAATAAATTTAGAAAGTTAACTTTATTATAAGAATATCAATGTTTTGAAATAATATTAACTTCTGACACAAAAAAATGGTGCGAACTTTAAATACCGGTATGAAATTAATTTATTAGAATCAAAGAGAATGTATCGCAATGAAATTCGGTCGGAGCGACGCTCTGATCGTAGTGCTCAAGATGGCGATTTGAGCATGCACGTGATCAGTGTGCACGGGAAAAGGCCCCGTAGCTATGTGCTACGCTCCGTTACGCATGCGCGAGGATGCGCGTGATGTCGAAACGAAACGGCGCCACTATCAAGTCAAGCCAAGCGACTGAAGTGACAAATAAAAATAAAATAAAAATAAAATTCAACAAATAGTCCCAGCCCTAATTTGTCCCACAATTCATAGCAGTGGCGGGACAAGCATGTGACGTCGGCTTCGCGGATTGACAGTGGCGCCGTTTCGTTTCCCATCTTGGCGTTGTTTGGTTTGACGTCACGCGCATTCTCGCGCATGCGTAAAGGAGCGTAGCACATAGCTACAGGGCCTTTTCTCGTGCACACTGCACGTGATTAGTGAACGGAGAAAATGTTATGCGCAATACGCCCGTAGAATAATTAGCGGTGGGGGAACGCCACGCATGCGCGCGATGGCGCCGCGATGTCGAACCAATCAACGCCAAGGTGGAAAACAAAACGGCGCGAGCACCAATCCGCGAAACGGACGGCACAAACTTATCCGCCAGTGACGTCATTTGGCTTGGCTTGGCTAGTGATCCTCTAGGTACCAATTAAGTGCGAGCAGTATCTCTTTCTTTTTTCGACTTATTTACTTGCTCTCTCTATTTCCGGTGTCGGACAGTAATGGCGTCGACCAATAGAAAACGCGGACACATTTTTCGATCACTACCAGGGTCGTGACACCTCTGTTACGTATATTTATGGGAAAATTGCGATGAGAACGCGGGTTGGTGCCCGTGGAGCGCTGAACCGCTCTGCTCGTCGGAGTGCGGGAGTTTCAAATAAAACACAATACAAGAAACTATTTATAAGTTAAATTTTGGAGTTTTATTCAACTGTTCGGGAAGCTGGTTAAAGACAGAATGAATGTAACGTTTCAAAGTATCCTCCGAGGTCCTCGCTGAAGTCGTTGGCCAAATCCTCCTAGTCCTCCCATAGATCCTCGTAGTCCAATCAGGATGAAGGATGTATCAGCTCCAAGCGGTAGGCCGTCCTTCGGATGTCCGTACGCCCCCGCGAATCGGCGTCCATCTTTCCCTCCATCTTCGGGGTGGTGGAAACTCGGTGAAAGCGCGCTTGTCCGTTACACAGCGGGGTGCCCACGTGGGAAGAGGAAGTAGGCTCTACTCCGAGGATCGAGAAAACAACCCTTGAAGGAAATTTATGACTTCCTCAGCGTCGCCAACACTTCTGGAGTCAATCGACACTCTTAAAGAGTAACAAAGGACAAGGCCTTCACAAAAGATTACGTGACTTAGAAGAAACTCGCGATTCGTTTCGGGGTCTGTTAATTGGTGTCTTCTTCCTGTTTTCGAGCTCTGCCCAAGATCTTTCCCACGTATGCCTTAATAATACTTTCTCAATCACGAGCATACATCTGCTTTCAAATTTCGCTCCTGATTTACCTATCAATTATATATATATATTTCCCTGGCTACGTTCAAGTGATAACGTAACAATCACAAAGGTTAACATTTATTCGATATATCGATGTATTTCATTCGATGCATCAGAAGAGGCTGATCAAACCTATGACCACTCCTATGACCCAGGCTGCTGGTTGATTATGTCGTGGTTTTGCTCAGCTTTTGCAAAAAAAATACTCATTTGATCCTCCTTGCCTATGGTCTGTTTCGATACCACAGCGAACCCACCTTTCTCCCTAAAAATCCCTGCTACATCTCGTAACAGGTCAATGCAATGTTTGATATTGGCAACATTGGTTGGTTGCGGCCAGGGATGCCACGGAATAGTCTACCGTAGTGGACGGGGAATACCCACGGCAGTGGCGGTATATATGTGCGTGATGACTCCGTGACGTCGAAACCAACCGACGCTGAGAGACAGTTTCTTGACAACCCTGCCGGCGAGGACGATTCTCTCGTGTGATCGCTGTGATTGAATAGTAGTTACATATTTTTAAAGTGGCAGTGTATTTTTGAATTTCTTTCTTGTTTATCTTCAGGTACGTGTTTAATCGATTCAACCTATTTAATCGATGTACTGTATTTTTAACTAATATGAAAGTAAGTAAGGTAGGTTAACTGATGTACAATTTAATGTACATCAGTACTAAAATTTATGCATGCTTTTCTACTCATTTTTTTATAGCCTCTTAAGATATTGTACTAAAGCTAGATAATGAAAATTTTGTATGAAAACTCTAACTTATTCTTGAAAAAAAATTCTTAAAAATGGCTTACTTTTCCGGCCGTCATAGTGGTGTTCCCCCTTAAGGGGTTAGGCCACCTTGGACGGAGCAAAACTGCAGTCACTTTCGGCATTTTTTTTTAGGAAAATAATAAAATAAACAGAAAATTCAATATCAAGGCTGTTATTGTACAACTCTCGCCGGAAAGAATCGTATTTTTTTCCTACAAAATGGCGGTAGACGGTAGAGCCGTGATACGCAAGATCTTGAGGAGCGACGTTTTCCACGGTGTTCAATCTCATGTCTATACCGTGTGACTTAGAACAAACAACCAAACAGTTTTATTTTCTACGTGCCTAAAACTAGAGAAGTACATATGGAAATCCATAAACATTCATTTGTCTCGAAATGGTGAAAAAGTGCATTTTTTGTTTTTATAAAAGTATCAATTGCAAAGAATATGTTCAAGATATCGCAAAACCCATACGTACTTCTCTAGTTTTAAGCATGTAGAAAATAAAACTTTTTGGTATTTTGTTCTAAGTCAAACGGTATAGCCGTGAGATTGAACACCGTGGAAAACGTCGCTCCTCAAGATCTTGCGTATCACGGCTCTACCGTCGCCATTTTGTAGGAAAAAAATACGATTCGAATGTTAATTAATTCAAAACACAGAAGTATTCGATGTTAAGAAAACATCGATGTTTACTAATCGATGCATCGTAAAATATCGATGCGTATTTGCGATGCATTACATCGAAAAAAAAACATCCGGTGTTTTTTTAAGTGGACACCTCTACGTCGGAGGATGCGTCCAATGTCACACTGCCAACACCATCTAGCGCGCAATTCTGTCACTAAATTGAGTACAGCGCCGCTAGGCGAACTGGGGTTAAACTAATCTAGTGCTAACAGCTCGCCTATAATAGTGTCACGACCCTGATCACTACCTAGAGGATCATTAGCCAAGCCAAATGAGGCCGCAGTGTTGGGAACAGGGGTGGGCACTCCGTATATCAATATTTTGGCAAAATTTAGTAGGCGGCACAATCCACCAGAGGCGCTGGGTTCAATAAAGTTGAAAATATTTGGTAACAGATGGCGCTGATTAGAATATTTTGTGGCGGGAATAGAACATAATCAGCGCAGGAAAATGCAGGAAAGCGTCATATTGAGAGGTAAGAAATAAACTATTAACAAAAGAAGCAATTAAACCCTACAATTATTGACGCCGCGTTAATTATTGGTCATAGATACAAGATGGGTCGTCGTACCTGCCATTTATGTGCTGTGCCTCGATGTTCAGATACACAATCAACTCGACATCGATCTTCAAATCCAGATAAAGGCAGAAAACGTTTTAACGTGTGGCTTCAACTTGTTCGGAATCCAAATTTATTTCAGCTGGATCCCAAACGGATATTTACCAATTATCACGTGTGTCATCAACACTTTACTGCGAATGATAAGTCCTCAAACATGTTCTTAGTACGGACAGCAATACTTACACAGAATTTACCACCTTTATCTATTGTTTTGGTTTTCTTTTTTATAATTTTATCCTTAATGCAGTGCATGCCTAGATCGGAAGTAACGGGTAACTAATGGGACGTGTCTTTGATTGTAGCGATGTTTGAATTTTTTTCTACAATTTTTGTGTCTGAATGTTTTAACCTTTTAGCTACTTAACGCCACGCATATACCGGCTTCCGTTAATGTCATTTTTTGAAACGATGTGCCATTATTGTGGGTTTTACACGCAGGTGGCGAAAAATCTCTCTGTACAGGGTTATAGATGGGTATTAAGACGGGTACGAGACTGGTCAACATTGTTTTCAAACCTCATTACAGTAATCTGGGGTGCGAGTGGTAAACCGATCATAAAAGCGGAGCGCGCAGCTTGCTTACCTGGGCCGGGAAATTCCGCACAGCTTTTTGCGACGTTAATTTGAAAGAGACCATCTTAAACTTTTCGAAGCTCGGGCATCACTGCTGTCCAACGGTTGCTGGCAATCCTGCGAACGCCGTGCCGGTGAATGGTTGTAGTGGAATGTGTCCGTGAGGCATTGTTGTCATTTTCGTCTGTTCGCGCGCGCGTAGGTTGCCGTTTTAACGGTTGACCCTGTATAACAGATGGTATTCAGCGATAAAGGAGATAGGGGTACCAGGATATCTGAAGAAGGGGTGGGGAGACAGATGAGAGCAGGAAGGTATCTGGGAAGAGGAGGAGAAAAGGAGATGTAGGGTTTATAGGTGGGAAGAGGAGACATGGAATCATGTAGGGGAGGGTTGTACGGGATGGGGGGGAGGGGATGGCAGGAGATGGTGGGAGTGGTGTTGGACGACGAGGGAGGGGATGGAATGGATGAGGAGAGTGGAGGAAAGGAGAGGGAGATGAGTGGAGAAGTGGATGCATAAGGAATGAGAATGAGAGGCGGCGTGCGGAAGCGTGGATCAACTGGTAGGAAAGGAGTGTGGGTGTGTACGTAGTACACGTAGTTTGTAAGACGCGGATAAGGAGTACATATAAGACATAGAAGTGTATGGATTGTAATCCCCAAGGGGCAGAAAATAAAATATATAATACAGTGTGTTGGATAGGTGTGAAAAGCGGTTGCTAGGGTGACTGGTACCTAATATCGCCTAGTAAAAGTTACATCGCTGTCAATTGAATAATAATTGATATTGTTACATACAATTCGTTTTAAAGTAAAGAGAAATTATTCACTTTTCATGTAGTGTAAGTTAGAATTGTTAAAACCCACAAATTTTAAATTAGGAATTAAAAAATGAAAGACATGCAAAAATCCGGTTGTGAAAAAAGTGTACCTAATGTCGCCTACTCAAGAAATATTGATTAATTTATGTACATATGAGTTTTTAAAGTCATTTTCATGTATGCTTTTATTGTTTCTTGCTCTATAAATGTTTTTTATCCATCTTTGAATTTATTTTTATTAGAAAAATATAGAAATTTAAAACTATAGATTTTTAAAATATTTTATTTTTCACGTTCCGATGTACATATTGGACAAATAAAGTTTATTTCGGTTGCTCCGCATATTTCGTGACCCCACCTGTAACAAACATTACATCGAAACCATTGTTCTCCGGTAGGCAGTATTGAAAACACGCATAATGCTAAAAGAAAAACACTATTTTTCATTACGAAAAAGATTTGAATCGATTTCATTCCTTAAGTACATCAGTAATTTGGTATTTCTGGTATATATTCTTGGATTCACGGAATTATTAGACTTACCTTCTCTGAATGTGATGTAAAATTATGGCAGTCCAATACATTTTTACACTATTAAGTTTCTCTAAAATCCTTCCCTTTCTGTAATTGTTGATCACATGACACTGCAATTACAGTATGACCTCCTAAATATGTTTAAGTACTAATTCAGTGCATAAGCGATAAATTTTAGTGCTTACTTTGCGAGATATAGCGAGTGGCGATATTAGGAACATGGGCGATATTAGGTACGGTCACCCTACAGCCAATGATGCTATTAAATTCCTCGCCATTCAGGACGAGGCTTCGACCCTCAGCCAGCTCGCTTTTGAGTATACCACCCCACAATCTTTCACCTTCTGCGATAGCGTGGCCTGATACAGAACGCAGATAACATTCCGATCATTTATCATTGGCGGTGCAATAAGGTCAACAAGCGATTGGCGCTCGGCCCTACGGACCGATAAAGCCAAGTTCAGATTCTCGACCTCAATATCCAGTCGGGACTTCTTAGAGTTCCACCGTCTTGATTTTGCCAAATATCGGTGGCTGTGAAATAATAGCGAGCACCTGCGTGACTTCGGGGAACGCAGACTAATACTCCTCCGGGGCCCCCACCTAGCCCCCTTAGGTATGAATATCTATCTGCTACTTTCTGTACGCCGACCGAGGGATATCACTAGGTTCCACGTAGCGTTATGCACGTTCTTTTACTACGCAATAGGCCGCACCACCTACCTACAAAGACCCTTCTGGGTATCCCTGTATATATTCCTAAGGTTGAAGTCAGATATATTGGCCGGTCTGAAATTGTTACGCGAACAGCGATCGAGGGGAAATCGGCCCCCTCCAGTGAGTCTTTATCCCGTAGCGCGGAAGAGAGCGAGAACGTTAAGAAAAGGAACAGGCTCACTGGAGGGGGCCGATTTCCCCTCGATTGCTGTTCGCGAAACAACTTCAGACCGGCCAATATATCTGACTTCCACCTTAGTCATTAGGTTTCGTCTATAAGCATTAGTCTATAAGTCTCCTCTAAGAACGTTTCAGGAGTTTTTCAGGAATTAGATCCTTTTTTCTCCTCCTTGGCACCTTTAAGGTGCCATTTCCAATGCGTGGCTCGCCGCGGTACACTGGTACAATGGAAAAGCATTTATATGCTCTCCAATATGCGACTTCGACCGCGCGCGGCTGCGGCAGATTGCTACAGTGTATCCAAGTCTGCTCCAGGAGCAGCCTAGGCTACTGGAGAAGCAACACATGTAGTGTTGTACATGTAGCAACACATTCAGAAGCAGTGTAGCGGCTGGCCGCCACGCGGCCCATCGCCACAATGGGACAGAATCCACAGAGATAAGGAAACAAGTCAGAATTTAAAAGTTATGGAATTATGTTTTTATATATTTTTGTAACCTAATAATATGAGGTCTTAAAAACGTAAAAATATCATGGCAGCTACTTCTGCTGTATGTGTAAACATGTGTCAAAGTTTGTATGTTTTTTTGTGCAGAATTTTAAATCGAGACCAAGAAAGTTACAAGAAACCCTTGTACAAAGTTTAAAATCGATTTACCATATAGTTATCGAGAAATCATTAATTAAAGTTGATGCATTTTAACACAGTGGCATATGGCGAAGTAAAAAAAAAGGGTTATAGTTTCAGTTTTTCTTCCGAAATAGGAAAACCATATTTACGTAATGTACCAAAATTGGCACAAAAGTACATCGAAATGTCAGGAAATGAATTTATAAATTTCTGCAAAACTGACCACATAGTTTCTTTGTAAATGCCCATAAAAAAATAAGTTTACGTGCAAATTTTTTAGAAATTACGTAGAGCAGTGGACGTGGCAACGTCGCACAATCGATATGTTTAGACATTTCAATCGGGAACGAAGATTCAGATCTATATGAACATTTTTTCTGATATTTTGGTTATAAAAAACACTCCGAATGAATGCGACGTTGTCAGATCTGCTGCTCCAATTTACTACGCTAATCAATTTAATATTCCATTTTCGTATTACAATTATTTATATTAACATTACACTTTTTAAAATATATATACATGATGTTAAAAATTATTATTATTATTTCTATAGTATCATACTACTTTATATTTATCGTTTATTATGCAACTCTAATTTGATTAGCATAGTTGGTTAGGAACTACCTTAAAAGAAACAACCAAATGTCACTGACTTCTTCAATCCGGCCCACTGTGCCGTTGTAAATCGGACTACTTTTATGCAAGCAATAAGGTAAAAAAATGCCTACTAAAATGCTTTTATTATTTGTATTGCTTCTGTAAAAGTAGTCCGATTTACATGACATTTGGTATGATTTCATCAGAAAAACATAAGGAATCTATTCCTGTCACTCCCTTATCGATACGATAAACAATAAAGAATTTCTTAATACGCTGAAATGAATATTTCACCCTCGACTGTGGGTCGCCGACCTCGATTCGCTGGGGTCGGCCGAGAATTTATACCTATTCAGAAATAAAATATTTCTTTATTCTTCATCATATAGATATGGAAGTGACACCGATGAATTCCTTATATTTCTCCGATGAAAATCGTACCAAATTTCATGTAAATCGGACTATTTTTAACGAAGCTAGCGAGAAATTATATAAATTAAATTTTCATCTAATTTCCTTCATTATGCTTCGAATTATGTCGTTCTTGGTGTTAGTTTCATCGGTGAAACATACGGAATCGATTGGCGTCGTTTTCGCAAAGATCTGATGGGAAATGCGAAAATCCTGGACATTTCTCACTTCTTCTTAATGGTATTTAAACCCCTTCGAGGGTCGAAAGCCATAAAATTCGGTGTCGAAGATGGTCCTCGAGACCTCATACAACAATACAGGGTGATCCTGGAGCCACTGGACTCAAAGAGATACCGCCTGACACCCCATGGCCGAGGTCAGCTCCCCGTGGCCAAGGATTCATACCTGTTTCAGAAAAACTGAATTGTTTATTGTTTACCATATCGATATGGAAGTGATACCGATGGATTCCTTACGTTTCGCCGATGAAAATTAAACCAAATTTCATGTAAATCGGACTATTTTTAACGAAGTTAGCGAGAAATTATATAAATTAAAATTTCATCTAATTTCCTTGATTATGTTCCGAATTGCGTCGTTCTTGGTGTTAGATTCATCGACGAAACATAAGGAATCGATTGGCGTCGTTTTCGAAAAGATCTGATGAGAAATTGCGGAAATCCTGGACATTTCTCAAATTCTTAATGTATTCCAACCCCTTCGAGGGTCGAAACCCCTAAAATTCGGTTAGGCATTGCGGGGGGTTGTCCTCGCCACGGGGGGTTGACCTCGGCCACGGAGAGCTGACCTCGGCCCGGGGTGCCAGGTGGCATCTCTTTGAGTCCAGTGGCTCCAGGATCACCCTGTAGACCTTTTCAAGTGCTCGAAAAGGGTCAACGCGGCGCATCGTGGGGCCCTGGCGCTGATGCTTAGGTATAGGAAATACCATCTGCGGCCGCACGAAGAATCCTGCTTCGTGCTGAGGCGGCGCCGCGGCGAGTCGCGCATTGGAAATGGCACCTTAAGGCTGCCGTTCCAATGCGCGGTTGGCGACTGCGGCTGGCGGCGCTTCCACCAGTACAAGGGAGAAACAGATGCATACTTCTCCCTTGCACTACTGGAAGCGTCTCCAGCCGCAGTCGCCAGCCGCTCGTTGGAATGGCCACCTTTAAGGGGACAGCATACGGTAGTACGATCTTAGGCTCATATATGTACGCATACCCGATCGACCTGCCAGGGAATCTCAAACGCTCTCGAGCATCCGAGCACTTTTGAATTTCTCTGACAAATGAGTTTTTTTCTTATGTTTATTGAACTCACTGTTAATCACAAATGTACTCCTTCTCATCAATAAATATCAGGATGAAAAAATAAAAAAGAAAAGCGGTTGCTTTGTAAACGGAAAATCTTGGTTCGATTCTCATCACCGTCAAATTTTTTTTCCTAATCCAGACCCAGAGTTGAGCATCTCCTATCATTTTATTCAAAATTTTTATTCGAGATCATTTGAATAAAATTTAGTCGAATAAAAATTTATTCGATATTCTCGAATACTTTCATTTTATTCGAAATTTTTATTTGGAAATTATTCGAATAAAAATTTAATCGAGAAATGCTCAACTCTACCCAGACCTGATAAAGACGTCTGAGAAAAGACATCTCAAGGATGTCTGAAACAGACAGGGGAGGCCTGTCCAAAGCGGTCAAAGCAACATGCTTCGTTCGAATTTTTTTAGATAATGTATGAATTATCTGGGCGCTATTGGGCCCGAGTTTTGAAAAATTGTTTTGATATAAAATGACGGCTGTGCAAAGTTGAAGCATTGGTATTTGGCAAAAAATTGCTCGTTTTTCGAGTGTAAAAAAATCTAGACAAAAAAAAGGAAAAGCTCGGGATAGCGCTTAGAATTTTAACCCTAAAATAAGCATGCAAAACCTCGAGTAAATCGGTTCATTAATTTTTTAGTTATGTGTGCCACCGACTTTGAAAACATGATTTTGAGGAAAACGCGTTTAAAGTTTTGGATCTGAACACTACATTGACGAACACCTACCTACTTATACACGCATAACTTTATCAATTTTGGTCGGATTAACTTGACACTTTCAGATAATATTTTCAAGATGTACTTCAAAAACTATAAAAATCGTGAAATCGATTTTTCGAAAATTTCTGGGTAGGCCTCCCCCTTAACCCTTCGTTGACACTCTGGGTCTGAGCCACCCATAACTTGATTTTAACGCTCTGTACCTTCTATATCCAAAATAAATACCGTTTTCCCAAAGCCGACTTATAAACTATTTTTTTTCTCAAAATATTATATCTAAATAAAAACTCTGTAGATTTTTTGCTTCAGATGAGAGATGCAAAATGGTGCCGGTTGTAGCGCCTTTGGTAGTTATGTGAAACAGACCAATAAATTTTTGTTTAAATTTATGTGACAATTGTAAGAATATGAACCACAAATGGTGTAAAAAAATTGCATATTTTAAAAATGGCAGGACTTCAAACAATTATAGATGTGATCACGGTGTAATAAACAGGTGTTCCGACTCCTGTTCAGAATGTGTGACTTTTTCGTTCTAGTTCTTCTGGCAGGCGCTAGGTTGGCGCTCAAGGAGAAAAGGCTGACTTTTTGCGTATAATACGGCTAAAGACTCTACTACTACAATCGCATAAATGCATGCGTATGTACATGGATTTCTTATCACGATGCCGGAAAGTCTTATCACATAGAAATCGGCATACAAAATCGCTGGGGTAAAAGTGCTGAGTCGGAACACCTATCTATGACACCGTGGATGTGATTTTCGCCAAAAATTCCTGTTTTATTTGTTTACAAACAGTGGCTGAAATTAATAATTTTGATAAACATTGTGGTTCCTATTCTGAGGAATATTATAAACTAAAAGTGTGCAAAATTTGAAGTAGATTGGTGAAATAGTTTTTGACTTGTTCCCGGCGCCAATTTTGAAAACGTGGTTTCGAGAAAAACGCGTTTAAAATGCGTTTTAGGTATGCTCGGCGCTCGGTGGCGCGCTGACTCACCAGGCTATAGTATCGATACGGAGTTGAATTTCAGCCTATAACTATGAGAATATCTTTTTTAAACGTTTTAGAAGCGGTTTATGGATTTTTTTTAATTTTTCGGTTGATTTATAAAGTGTTCTCCTTTTAAAGTACGATTTAGGTGTGCTCGGCGCTAGGAGGCGCGCTGACTTACCAGGCTATGTTATCAATACGGAGTTGTATTTGGGCCTATAACTTTAAGAATATATTTTTGAAATGTTTTAAAAGCGATTTATGGAAAAAATTTTGTTTTTATTTTGCGTTCGATTTATACGGTCTTCTTCACTTAACACGTTGAGCGCGGCGCCGATATTGCTGTCCTTTCCGCTCCGCCGGCAGCGAGCGAGCGTTCCTCTAATGATGCGATGATACAGGATGATCCGCGACTTCAAAGCACGCGACTTCACGCACTGGGTAGGGCTCGTGTGCTGGTGACTTTGTCGGCTACCGACACACGGGCCCTGCCTGTGCGCGACCAAGTCCGTGGTCCCGATGTTATGATCACAATTCAAAATTATTTGGGCGCAAGATAGCCAAAAATTTGACCAAGAAAGTTGTCACATTTTGTGATATGTGTAAATCCACGCCACATTTTTGTTTAGAATGTTTTAATAAATCTCATTGAAACTACATTTGACTACATTTCATTGAGACTACATTTATTTTTTAACTTTAATACTGTCGGTCCCAGGGACACACGGAAAGTTCACCGCCGGTCCCTGGGGACCGACGCTGGCCACACGGAAAGTTCACCGCCGGTCCCTGGGGACCGGCGCCGCGCTCAACGTGTTAAGGTAGGTTACTCTCGATAGCCCCGAAACAGTAAAATGATAAATAACAGTAGGAAGAACATTTTTTTCTAGTTTTAATCGTTATTCTATGAGCTTTAACACAAAAAAAGAAAAGTCTAAATATCTTTATGTGCATAAAATTTGTGAGTAAAAACGTACAGGAGTATACGTATTGCACCGTTTAATGGTGGACATAAAATCTCGAAAATCGCTCCAACGATGTTGATGAAAATTTAATGAGAGATACAAAAAACCATTCCCTACGATGTGTCGGGAGGGAATGGTTTTGGAGATAAATTCTTAAAAAAAAAAGATAAAAAATATTTTTCATACAAGAAATCGATAAAATCGTATTTTTCAACATAAAAATTGTATTTTTCTTTTAAATCTGCTCCCGACACATCAGAGGGAATGGTTTTCTGTATCTCTCATTAAATTTTCATCCAACTCGTTGGAGCCATTTTCGAGATTTTACACGCCCTTACGTTTCTACTCACAACTTTTATGTACATAGAGATATTTAGACTTTTCCTTTTCGTGTTAAAGCTCATAGAATAACGATTAAAACTAGAAAAAAACGTTCTCTCTACTGTTATTTATCACTTTACAATTTGCGTTTGAAAAAAGACCTGCTTTAGGGCTATCAAGGATAACCTACCCCCTTAAGATGTCTGTGTGCTGTTTGGGAGAGTGCCCGATACGGATTCCAACTCTTCTGAGTCCTCACGCCCAGGCCGTCACAATACATACGTACGAGTGTGACCTTTTAACCATATGCTGTAGCTGGTATCTCAAGATTTTATGAGTCATTTCAGTCTGCCCGCCTGTGCTCCTGATAAGAACATATTGAGTTCTGTTGCATAGCTTGTTAGCTCTCCGGACTTAACTTCATTTTAATTTTGCTTGTGGGGACATTTGGAATCCCTTGTTTATAGAAGGTTTATTATGAAACGTTCGAATACTTCGTTGCAGAATTGTGTAAGGTTTCCAGCAAATTCGAGTAACACCTACCCAGATAACACACAGACGTCTAAAGACCCCCAAAAGACGCTCTAAAGCCGTCCAGACCTAAAACAGTGTAGAATGAATACTGTCAATGAGAAGACGTCTATCTGCAGGCATGCATTGAATTAGAAGGTAAGTACATACTATTCGTGTGTAGAAAGAAGACTCCTGGCGGGCGGTTACGGGCGATGCAGTCCGCCGCTGTGACGATTGGTGGTGTCACCTATTTGGGCACACTTCTATAGACGGGGCACACGGGGTATTTCGGTTATTGGCGGAATCGGCCACATCTACTTACTACAATGTAACAGACAGAGATTCAGGCGGAGCTAGCGGCAGTCTGCACCTCCCGTGAGAAGTCTTCTTTTCACGCACGAATAGTAGTCATTTTGAGTATTTTTTGCGAGCTGCGACGGTAACCCAGATAGCACAAAGACGTTTTAAAAACGTCCAGGCGAGACGTTCAGGACGTCTTAAAAACGTCCACGAACGTCCAGAAAACGCCTTAAAAAGGTCCTAAAAACGTCCATTTTCACAAATCAAAACGTTTTTAAGACGTCGAGAAAACGTGGGACGTTCGACGGTACTGGTTCGATTTAATAAAAATTTAAGGAAGTAAATGGTTTTCAAAATAAAATTAAACTCGATAACAATTTATTTCGTTTAATTAATTCAGAAATAATGCAGAATATATGCACTTACAATAGATACAAGAACATATTAGTACGAGGTCCAATATACAGAATATACAAACTATGCCGGATATACACTTAAAATAGATATGGATGTGCACTTAAACAGATACCCCTGTATTTTTTCTATTCTCTGCCGTTTCCTTGTGTTCTGCTGCACCTTAAAGAAGAATTTCGAGGAAACATTAAATTATGAATTTTACAGTAACCAATATTAGGAACACTAAAATATGGGTGACAGTTACATATTAAAACTGTTGCTACGTTTAATTTATGGAAATCTTCTTTCCCTTTTCTGCCAAGGCCAACTAAATAGCAATGTAACATCCATTGGTCATCAACGACGTTAGCGCCCATTTCACAAAATTATAATGATTGGAATTCGTTAACCTAAAATTTAAAAATTATTCAAACCCTAACCTAGAACTACATAACTTTGACCGCAAATACTGAAACAAATATGCAAAAACTGTACAAAAACGTTATGAAAGCTGTATAAAAACTGTATGAAAACAATATAAAAACTGTATAAAACCGGTTTTGGTTTTTGGTTTTCCATTGTTTCTTTGAGCAAATGTTCATAAACATTTATATGTCCCAGTATGTACTTACGTATATGTATGTATGTATTTCTAATTAGGCTTTACCTATGCGATCTATCCATATTTCGTGGATGGTTTGGGTTAGACAACGGTTACAATCCCTGGTTTCCTTGAACTAATGTATCCTAATCTATCCACATTTCTCACATGGCGCACAGCCTCTTTTGAACGCCTGTTCCGTAACCAAAGCGTATTTTGGACGTCTTAAAAACGTCTGCAAAATACGTCTTTAAAACGTCTGCAAAATACGTCTTTAAAACGTCTGCAAAATACGTCTTTAAAACGTCTGTAAAATACGTCTTTAAAACGTATTCTGCACGTTTTCTGGACATTTTCTGGACGTCCAGAAAACAATCATAAATTGAAAAGTACAATTTTTCTACAAATAAGATTATTTTGTTTCTATAGATGTTTCAAATTTCCCTAAATACATGTTTGACAACGTAGGGCGCGTTCCATTTATGCCCAAATCGACCGCGTTCACGACTACAGGAAATTGTCCGTTCCTCTTGCTTATGAGCTGTGTGAGCGTCGCGGGCGAAAAGTATAGTGGAACGGGATCTGCGAAGCCCGTACTTTTCATTCTACATAGAGACCGATTTTTAATCGTTTATGATCAATTTCGATAATGCTGGACTAGTAAAGTATTGTTTACTTTTATTTATGTTCATAAATATTACAAGTTTTAAATAATAAAGGAGATAAGTGAGCTGAAAACATAGTCCGGGCCAATCAGATAACTTCAGATCACTTCAGATCGTGAGCATCGCCAAACCGCGGGGCGTTGTGGACTATTTGGGCGTAAGTGGAACGCATCCTTAATAATCAACTGTGGCTTGAAATATCCCTAGATCAAATTAATAGCGAATTCGGTATCATTGCACCAGTGGTTGGTCAGTATTTTTCACTGCGTCGCAAATGCATTTACGACATGTCGCAAATGTACGTATAATGTGTTGTTTTTAAGCCCATTTCATACGTATCATTTGTCGCAAATGTATTAAATAGAAATATTCATTATTTTAAGGTTTCAACAATTAAAGTGTTGGAAATATATAGTTCTTTTTTACTCGATTGTTGGTTTCATGCGAATACTGTAGAATACTGTAGAATACTGTAGAATACTGTAGAATACTGTAGAATACTGTAGAATACTGTAGAATACTGTAGAATACTGTAGAATACTGTAGAATACTGTAGAATACTGTAGAATACTGTAGAATTCTTCGAAAATTACATATAGACCGGTATTCATAGTCGCTACTTATTCTTAAGCAAATGCTTAAGCATGCGGCATTCTCTACTAACCTAGTAGCTAGTAAAGGATGCCGAATGCTTAAGCATTTGTTTAAGAATAAGTAGCGACTATGAATACCGGCCATAATCGCCACTTTCCTAACCCCAAAAAAGTATTCAAAAGCGTGGTGTTAATTATTGTTTTGTAATTGTTTAGATAATAACTAATAAAAAATTAATCGTGAAAGGTAAAGTAATTAGAAATAAATGTACGATAATAAATCAAATTTATTTGAATTGAAAATTTTGTAAATAAGAATACTGTTTCAGAAAAAATGAAATTGATAAATTATTATCAAATTTCTTTTTTGGGTACAATATCCCTTTCAGTGTGGTGGAATCAAGCCACTTTAAAGTATTATGTAGTTCCATGGAGAAAAACATTAGGTGCAACACTTTTATATGTACAATATGTACAATTATACAATTCCATTGAACAAAATGAACAGCAAGGTGCTGTACTTTTAATTGACGGCTTCCTTTGCTAAAATAAAAATAGTCTTTTTATTAACATAATTTCTAATTTAAGCAAATTATATTTGTTATTCTATTGGGAAACTACTTATTGGGCTACTTATTCTTAAGATCGTCTTAACCATGCGGCATCCTCTACTAACCTAGTAAACTAGTAAAGGATGCCGAATGCTTAAGACGATCTTAGTCTTAAGCAACGACTATCAATACCGCTCTTTAGTGGAGGCGTGGCTTAGGCCGGTATTCTCAGTCGTTGCTTATTCTTAAGATCGCTTAAGCATGCGGCATCCTCTACTAACCTCGGAAACTAGTAAAGGATGCCGCATACTTAAGACGATCTTAAGAATTAAGGCTGGTATTCATAGTCGCTATTTATTCTTAAGCAAATGCTTAAGCATTCGGCATCCTTTACTAGCTACTAGGTTAGTAGATGATGCCGCATGCTTAAGCATTTGCTTAAGAATAAGTAGCGACTATGAATACCGGCCTAAGTAACGACTGAGAATACCGTCCTTAGATTTCAGCGCTCTGGTAGTAAGTTGGCAAACTATTGAAAGTAGGTCCGGATCCCACCAAACATTCCGAATAAGAATTTATGAATCGAATAAGTAAAAATTTAGTGTTAAAGGAAATTTAAAAACACTCGTTTTTCACAACATGTCTAATTTAAACACTGATAATCATATGGACTTCGACGGATTTCGACCTACTCTCAGTAGTTCAATTTTCTGTCACTAGTTGGCGTATTGAAATTCTTGGTTTCCCAGTATGGGAAATTCCCCTTTTAGTAACCTTTCAATATCCATTTTTCGTCAGTGTAACTTAATTTAATTTAATTTTTTTAATCAAAATTATAATTATTAATAAATTGGCACTTCTTCATAACCTATATGAAAAATGTTTTATAGGTTTATTATTTTCATTCCAGATATACGACATTTATGACACATTTACAACATTTACGACATTTAAGACACACGTCGTGTATAAAATGAAAAATTCGTGTCTTTACCTACCCACGACTGCCTTGCACTGACTCTGTGCACGTGCCAAAAATGATCGAACATGACTTTGATTGGTCGATTCTTATAAAGCTATCTTCGTCTGTATCAGAAACAACCAATCAAAGTCATGTACGATAATTTCTGGCACCGGACAATCAGTGCAAGGATACTGAAATACTTTTTCGGTCCACTAAACATATAGCGAATTTGGTATCTCGCACTGGCTCTAGTTAGTGCCAGAAAATGACTCGGATTGGTCGATTCTTATAGAGCTATCTTCGTCTCTATCAGAAACAACCAATCCAAGTCATTTTCTGGCACTAGCTAGAGCCAGTGCCAGATCCCGAATTCGCTACAGCACGTCAAAATATACTATGTATATAGGTATTACTTATCTATATACGTCAGTTTGGACGTAAATATGCATCAATGCTAGTCAAACATTTCAAGTGTTTTTATCGCGAACATCGTATCATAATACGTGTATTTAGCTTATCTCGTTTTTATCAGACGTGGGCGCAGGAATCTGCAATGATTTTTACACTTATATCTGTATCTATATTTACATACGATAGTCTGCGTCAACAAGTCGTATTGTATTAAAGCTTAACTTTAAAGCGAAGCTTTAATTAGCGGCAAAGAGGCAGGCTACTGCTTGAAACCTGTGATTTTATCGAGAAGTTAAACGAGCTCTGAAAAACATGAAACTTTTCCAGTCCTCCCGAAAATTTTCATGTTTGCGCGTTGGACGAAATAAACATCATCCTTTTTACAATTTGGCGTGCCATTAAAGCAAGAATGAGTTATGTTCGATATGAAATTTTATTCAAACACGCAATCGAGCTTCTTCAAAACCATTCTGTTTCAAAATCGTTAATACCTATCAGTTCTTGCTGCGCGTATTTGCCGACGTAAGTAGATAAACTGTATGCACAGGTAATATTATTGTGAATCGGCTTACCTACACTTTGAAATACGGGCAGCTTTGAAATATATGCTAATTCAACGTAATCTTCTTCGATCGAACCTAACGAAAATTTGTCTAACTTGCTGTGACAAAAATCGGGTAAAAGATATAGATTGTAAGTATGGCACAACAATACTCTATGCAAATCAGGCAATTTTTCTGTGATAGCTCTTGTACAAATTATGGTGAAACATAATTCTTTCAAAGGCAGAATACTTCAGCACTCTTCTGTAGAGTAAGAAATTTTATGTCAGCATTTTACTTTTCCCTATCTACCTCTATCTTTTAATAACGTATCTTCTGTACACGACCTTGTATTTCACGTATACCATTGCTTTGCGTATTCTATCGTGCAATATTCTATTAACACAACGGTTGTATAACGTTTCGTAACAACGTACTTGGTCTGGTTGTCTTCCTGTATATATACCTGCTTATTATAGAGTAGTAGACAAAGAACGTTAATTAGCATTGTCGATCAATTATCAAAGGAGGCATTGGGTCATATTGCGATGGCAAAGGTACTTAAGTAAATGTTACCACATAAAGCCGAAATAGTATCTTGGTCGTAGATCTTATCAGACTGATATAAGTCTTACTTATGTACTTTGTTCGAAGAATTCAATTTAGGATTATTTAGGGCTATCATTTATAGTGTTCTACAGTTATAGTCAAGGTACTTGTGACTGTTTCGTGTGCTTTTTATGTGACCCAGCTGTTGGTGAATATGTGTTTAATACTGTACCCAGAGCTTCATTTAAATATATTAAAATTTCACTAAAGTTTGACGAATTCTATACGAGTGATTTAAGTTTAAAGTTATTATAGTATTTATTAATAATTTTATTATATACAAGCTTTTGTTTAATATTGTAATGGACAAAGCCTGTTGTTGAGAGAAATATGGATAATTAATTTATTTTGTTATTGTTATCTTGGGTTAATACGATGCGTAATTAATTTAATCTTATTTTTGAAAGTAGAGGTTTAAGGAGAATAATGTTAATCTCGTTCGTTTTGCGTTACAGGAGTAAAGGTAGTAGAGATATGTCCATTTACTTAAAGAATTCTGCATTTATACGATGGCCAAGATAATTTTGAATTTAAATCTACAGGAATTCTCGGGTATATTATACGTAATTAACAACTTCTAATAAATTGAACAGTTCTTTCTGCTAAGTTAAGGAAGTTATATCTCTTTTGCATTGCAGAAATTTGTGCCGAAATTGTGTAATGTGTGCTTCTGACTGATAACAAATGTAAATGAAAAAACTATTACGTTAACAATGATATTTGTAATTTACTAAATTAAAGTTACATGCTTCTGTCATGTATCATGGTTCGACAAAGGCTCCCAAATCTTAATGGTAAACTGAGACTTAACAATGTCTGTACCGACAACGCTGTGCGAGAAGATAGCGAGAACAATTTTCCTTTTATGTGATTCACCTTTTATCGTAGGTGTTAGAAGTGGCAAATACTTCGTATTAACCCTTACGGTGGGTGTGATTTTTGGATTTCTCTCAGCGTGCCTTTTGATAACATCTACAAGAGATGTGCCATACATGTTTAACTTGTTTCCTGCTAGTTTTGTGCTTTCAAGAGACCCGCATCATTACTCAGAATTGGAGTCAGAGGTGAATACGTTACGTGTTATTAATACTTTACAGAAGATTTGTTTCTATTTAATTAATGGTATCGTACGTGCGTTCGATAGATCGGACCTGAAACAGAGGTAAAGTTTCATGGCGAAGATGAGGACTTCCACAAAGGTGAGGGTAAGGTTGCCCAAGATCTTGCGAAAAAGGTACGTGTTCTTTGCTGGATTATGACTGGCCCAAAAAACCATCAGAGTAAAGCGCAACATGTAAAAGCAACATGGGGCAAACGTTGCAACATCCTCTTATTTATGAGTTCTGCCGAAGGTAAATTATTACACTCACGAGCACGAGGTTGAGAATAAACAGATCTAAAATAACAATATTAAACATTTCCTGTTTAGATGCAAATTTACCGACGGTTGTTTTGCCAGTAAAGGAAGGAAGGGACAATTTGTGGGCGAAAACTAAAGAAGCATTTAAATATGCCTATGAAAAGTACAAAGATGAAGCTGATTGGTTCATGAAGGCTGATGACGATACGTTCGTCTATTAACATTTTAGCAATATTTACCATCGCGTGTCTGTTCTGTGAATTAAGTTAAGATGTTAATAATGCTTTGCAGATACGTGGTCGTAGAAAATTTACGATACATGCTGTCATCGTACAACCCAAGTTCTCCGCTGTACTTTGGGTGTAGATTCAAACCGTTTGTGAAGCAGGGGTACATGAGCGGTGGCGCAGGATACGTACTTAGCAAAGAAGCTTTGCGCAAATTCGTGGAGAAGGCTTTGCCCGACGACACGAAGTGTCGCTCGGATAACGGAGGCGCAGAGGACGTGGAAATGGGGAAGTGCCTGGAAAAGGTCGGAGTCAGAGCGATGGACAGTCGAGATCCACACGGTCGCGGAAGATTCTTTCCATTTGTCCCGGAACACCACTTGATTCCGAATCACGTGGACAAGAACTTCTGGTACTGGAAGTACATTTATTACGATACCAAAGACGGTCTCAATTGCTGTTCCGATAGTGCGATATCGTTTCACTACGTGTCACCAAACATGATGTACGTTCTCGAGTATTTAATTTATCACTTAAGGCCATACGGCATCACGCACGGCATGGAAACACTTACTGTGCATCGGTCCACCACTATATCGACCGAATACTAGTCCATTTGGAATACTATAAGTAGAGATGGGCAACTCTCCCTTTTGCAAGCTTTCTTGGAACTTACTCTTCTTCTGCCCATCGTTAGATATAAACACCAACAGTAACCTTTTTTTTTTCACGGTTTTCTCTTCTTTTTATGTGTACTACGCTAGTCCGTTCAGGCCAACGAATTAAATAGTTAAATGGTATTCATTGAGAAAGAAAATGTGATATACATGATACAAATACAGTGCTGTCTCGAAAAGAAGTCATCGCTACCCCCGCTACTTTTGTAGCTGCCGTGGCAAGTATTCCGTGTTGTTTTTTTTGTCTCGATAGACGACGCCGTGGCAGTGTCGATCGCAATTTATGACTTGTCAGTCTTGTCAGTGGCATGTGCCCTTTCACTCACCGCGATAGAGAGGCTAAAGGAAAGCCGAATAGACTACCCGTCTTGAGAAAAGCTCGGCCCCCAGTCCCCGAGTACTTCTCGAAAGAAAACAGTATATATAATGTTTATACATACCTACGTGTAATGATGAGAAGTTTCTAATTTCATTACAATAGCAAAGCGAAGTACCCATCCATCTACGTATGCATGTTACAAGCATATAAGAAATGCTGTACTTTAATGTGTTATATATCGTAGCGTTTTATCAAGCAATCGGTGATACGACAATGGATTAATATTGCAATAGTAATCAGTATTTTGAATTCTTATAAATAAAAATACTATTGCTTAGATGTAATTTGATCTACAATACCATCGAGTAGCAGTAATTTATATTTTGAGACTTATATTATGGGGGATGAGAACGAATATTTAGTGTGGAGGCGTTTCTATTATGCTTGCAACATCGAAACTGTAAGAGAAGCACGCGTTTTGCGTGAAGTCAGGTATATAATTATATATGTATGTATGTATATATATATATATACACATAAAACTGTATTTCGTAATATTAATATAATAATGGTAATAATAATAATTAATAATAATAATCCCAATAATGATGTTCTACCCAGATAATAAATACTATAGATACAGTGTGAGTGTGGTGTGTGAGTAAATTAACCAATTAACTTTATAAGGGGGGAGAGGAATTAGGGGTTGCTATGTACAAGTCATATTTGTACTATGCGACTGACGCAACTAGCCACCGTGTCGGCTTTTTTCATTCAGACGCGCCCTGTATTCTCTTCGTCTTGTCTTTTTATTCATATCTTTCCCTCATATATATTTTTTCATCGCTACGTTTCGCTTGCACAATTTTCGTTTTACGTACGTTAAATCATCTCTTTTCTCTCTCTCTCTCTCTCTTTTTTTTTTCGTTTTCCTAAGTTGGCAGAGAACAAACTTCTCCTTCTTCCATTCTCGTTTCCTCTGTTTACTCTCTCGCTCCCTCCGTTCATTCTCAATTACCTAATATCTCGGCGATGTCTCTCACTTCATAAATTATTTAAAAACAATATTTTACACTATTAATCGTATGTATAATATTATAATAGAGGTCACCTAATTCGAATAAAATTTGTCAAACAGCATCGAAAAATTTGCGCTAACGGGTCCAGGAAACATGATAACAGTGACCCAGTGCCGCGCGAGCATAATACAATATAATATAATATTATATAATTGTCATACTTATCTCACACCAGGGGCTTGTACGAGGCATTATACTTATAAAAACGAAGTGACGCCTCCATCTTCCGCGCATGCTCTTTCTTTCTTTCTTTCTCTCTCTCTCTCTTTCTCTCCCTCTCTCTCTCTCGCGTTCTTTTACTCTCTCTCTCTCTCTCTCCCGCTCACTCTCTCGTCTACATCGTCTATATAAAATTAAAAAACAACGTAATATCATTTATATTACTTCGTCGTTATTAATAATAAAAGCTTTGTACAAAATTCAATTTACAATTAAAAACTTTTTAGTTACGTAATTTTCTAGAGATTCTGATTAGTAATTGAACTATCTATCGACAGAGAGGCAATTGAAAGTTGGTTTCGTTTAACGCGCTCTCTTTTCTTCCCTCTTCTTTCTACCACCCATGCACGCACACATACGCGCCCCAATTCTTAGAGTTTCATTCATTCATTCAATCTCTGTTCTTGTTCAGTGCATGCAATTCTAGTCGATCAACCATTAAACCCCATTTGGTGCGTGACAATACATGGTCGTTAATTATGGTAGTTTTTCTGTGTTCTCTCCTTTCTCTCGTTTACCTACAGTAGGACTCCTCAACAAGTTCGCCGTTATAGGTCGACCGCGAACTTTTTCAGAGGTCCTAAAAAAGGTCGCTGCGCGATCTGGTCCTTGACTCGAACGCCCAAATATCAGCGCATCAATGTCGCCGGCTGCATATGGTATTGGCATCGAGGCGTCAAGTTGGTGGTGAAATAAGCCACAAGTTAAACATTAAAAGAATCTTCTAAACCAGGCTTGGGAATTAACTGCTCTTTTCGGTCGATTTTCAGAAGCAACGCCTCCTTTCTCCCGCCGCGCGTCTTGGTCCCCCGCCTCAGGCGTGTAATACATGAACCGCGCGTAGCGCGCTGACTATGAAAAACGCACCGATGTGGCACGATGTGGAAACGTCTCGATACCAGTGTCGCTCTAATGCGCCACGCGCAGTTCATATGGTACGCGCCTGAGGTAACTCGGGCACCATGGCCGTCGCGGGGGCCAAGACGCGCGGTGGGAGAAAGAGGGCGTTTACTTTTGAAAATCGCCCGCAAAGAGTAGTTAATTCCCAAGCCTGCGCTAAACAACAGTAATTCGAATCATCGAGCGAGTGAGTGCTCCACATAATTAGCTAAAGATAATCCATATACATTCGTGTTTGGCTTCATTTTCATCGCGGCGATCACGCGAATCTGTCAGTAGCATTGAAAAGGGCAAACTAAATGTACGAATGTTTCATTTTTGCATACATTATTAGCTGTTAACATCGCGTTTCCCTGCTGTTCGCACACTTCAAGTGGCTTCAAGTGGCCTGACGGGTCACTTAGGTCAGTTCCATAAAGCGGTGGGGATAACTCGCGAACCTTTATGGAGTACTGTACTCCTGTATTCCTGTTTCCATTTTTCAGCAAATCGCGTGAAAAGAAGCTTGAAAAGAATTATTATGCTTCGACGATTGCCGCCATCGAGACTCCGCGCTAAATCGTCGCGGGGTGACTGCTTTTATGATTCACAGCGCAGCAATTGAAAAACTAAAACCGAGGAAGAAAAAAGATCTCTGAGTGTATTCATGTTCGAAGGACTCTCTTTCTCTCCCCGCCCCTCTTTCATTCATTCATTCTTCATTCATTCTCTCTCTTTCTTACTTCCTCTCTCTGCCAGTCTTCCGGAGAATCTCTCAGAGTAGCTAACGTACAGCCCAAGACTGATGTAGGAAACCAGTTGCTCTCGTAAAGCCCCAAGTGACGGTATGGTTAAGGAGTGCGTGAGAGAGGTGCATATACTGCACTACGAAGGGAGAGGGTGTGGGTCAGACGAGAGCTGCCGCTGCATGGTAGAGCTGCATGAGCGCTTGCACGTGCACTGGCAAGCAGGATAGCCGATCCTTTGTGTTCGCGTCCACCGCGAGCCACGACAGTGCATTGTATCCTTCCAATACGTATCTGAAAGCCACGGGAATAGTAGTTACTCACTCATCACGTCGCGCGGACTAACAGATTTTGGATCAGTTTAAGTCAATCGAGTAAATAATATGAACCTGAGCACATCGGTGGTATACTGTGAATCTAGTGGATGAGCGGTGAGTGCGCTTTGCTGTTGCAACAGATCGTCGCTATTCTGCTGTATTGCTGGACTATGCAAATGTAAGGCATTCTTCAAGAACACTGGGCAAACGCCTTCAAGATGGGGGCAAGCTGACCAAAACCATGGTGGCATTCGTCCCGTTGGCGCAGTGGATACTAAATAACCGAGGGCAAGCGGTTGCTGCAACAGCGTTCCAACCTCCTCTGCCTGTTCAGCAACTGCTACCTATTATTCATCAACAGTTTTGTCAGAGTTAAATTTACTCGCGTCCATTATTAATCTTCTAATCGCTGTAGTATTCGATTAACGGAAACTCTCGTGTTTAATACGCTCACGACGGCGGCGTTTTGAGATTATAGTGAAAGTTTTAGTCTCTTCCGAACTTACTCTCGGCGTGTTGCTACACGGAAATGGACTACCCGGGCCGTCGTGGTTGCCTAGACCCGAACCACCACCATCTCCGCCCAGCGGTGATCCCTCTGGACGATGTGGACTGCCACCAGGACTTTGTCCTCCACCAGCGCCAGCCTCTGGCCATACGTTAAATATATCGTTGAAGTCTCCCATACCTTCCATACCTTCCGGCATGTCATCGTTCAAAGCAGAGAACAGCTCGTCGTCCCCTAATTCTGGTCCATTGATGTGCTGCTCTTGAAATGCAGTCTGTGACGACTGTAGCAGAATAATTAGATTAGAAACAATGTTTGCCCTGCTCTTGCGATACATAACTGATCGTGCTCCATCCGAAGACAGGGCCAGCGCGAACTTACCTGGGTGGTAGCAGATGTAGGAAACACGAGAATGTGAGTGCACGTGACATCCTGCGGGGTTGATAATTGGCAGTTTACCGACGCCTGACTGAATCTCTCATCGGGCGTGAACTGGTCAGCCATCAGTCTGAGTGTCGAGTCTGGCTCGAGGGAAACTAAACAGGCGCTGAGCACGCAAGGTGCCGCTGACGGATACAGAAGACTACATTGTCCGCATATTTCCTTTAGATGCTTCGAGGCCTTGAGAAGCGCTTTTCTAGATAACAACCAACTCCACCCTTTCAGCTCGCCGTGGCCTATACGTCCCACGCGACCTACCACTAATCTCCATGGTTGCACCTACGCGCGAATAAAAGTTTTTCGATTCAGGCCGTCAACATTGCTCGAACTTTGAGTACCTTTTCACATTAAGTACTTACGCCCTGAGACATCACGCCGAGTATGAAGTCCATCAATTTCTGCAACCCTACTCGCCTGGCCGAAGCTCGTTTCCTCCTCTTTCTGTTGGGTATGTCGATGTTGATGGTGGCTGTCTCGAATATCTCGCCTCTGTCGTCGGTGGCGACCGCGAGCAGCCAGGATTGATCCTCGCTGAGACAATAGCTGAGATAGAGAACCGCACATTCCTCTGGTCCAGCGATACCAAAGGATTCTGGTGCTTCGCTTTTCGCCCGTAGAGGCGCCAGGACGTAGGCCGGCGCGTACAATCGGTACGGGGCTCGGTTCCGTTCCTGATGTAGAGTCGCAAGAATATTACTATAGGACTGAAATATATTTATCCACGGGTCTGTTTCTTTCTCGCTAATCTTTCCGCGAACCGGTATCAATCGACGCGAGCAACACGCAAGTTACAGCGGATCGAGTTAATCGTTAGAAAGAACCGATCGAACACGAGAAGGCGGGAATAGAGTGTCTCTTACATCTTTACTCTTAAGGAAAAGATCTGCAGCGGCAGCGGTACCAAAGCCAGTGAGACTTTTTACCGTGGAGTTGTGATTTAACAATCGCCGGCCCTGTAGGAACACGTTTAACGCTAAGGCTCTCATCTCGTCCTGAATCTTTCGCCTTTCCCTAGCCCGACTTAACTCCATTATGCTTTCCAAGGATATTAGCTGGGGAAAAAGACGCGTCGTTAGAAATTTCCTTCGATATCGAGACAATCCATTGACTGTTGTAATACGCAGAAAATTAAATATTAATCCTTTGCGTGTTGGGGGTAGACGGTGGTGGGGTTAAGCACTTCGCATGTCGCGTGAAGAATCTAATGGGACATGTTTCCAGTTCTGTACGAGTACAAATTCTTGGATGTCAATGTGTAAGTTAGTTAGAAATAAGGAATTCTACAAAGGGAAACAAAGGATTAATATTTCGAATCGAGGATACAAACGATGAAACCTCACCTGGACATTGATGTTGGATCTGATGTTCTCGGGCATACTATTAACTGCTGCCGAGTAGGCGCGTAACAAAGCTAAAATCGCGAGTCGTCGGCGATCAGAATCCTCGGGCCCTCCCAGTGAGAATGGTTCTACCAAATAAACAACAACAGCCGGTGGCTCGACTTCCTCCTCGTCTGGACCCGCGGTGGTGTTAGTGGGTATCGTGGCAGTTTGAGAAGTTGGTGTCGTATTACCAGCATTAGAATTGGAATTTGTCGCTGTTCCCGACGATGGAGTTTCGCTTCTGGGATTTTCTCCCTCTGAAAGTGTGCAAACTTCATATGCAACTACATCACCTTCTTCCTCAACAGTTTCTTATAATTTTTCACACTTTGCTCAAAATATGCTATCTATAGATTTCAGCGGTGATCAGTATAAATAATAAATAAGGCTACATTGGACTATATTAAGAATTTCGTACTTTCTCGAAAACACAGACGACGGTAGAAAATTACAGTATCTTTCATTCATTGCTGTATATAAATATTCATATCGAATTATATTGCATTATGATTTCGGATAAAACTCATAAAAAGTGAAATTACTTTAGTTACAACCCGAAAATTCTGATTTCAATGAAACTTCGCGTGAATATAGAACATGTTGGAGTACGCAACAAGCAATTTCTTTCTGCAAAAATTCATTCTGAGGAGGGGAAATCAGCTCTTAAGTCAGCTTTGTTTCTCTTTCGGCAGTGTGATCGAGCATAACAAACTGAACAATGATTATTTTTACAAAGTCGTATTAAAAAACGAAAAAATAACACGATTACATTAAGAGCTGATTTCACCCCATCAGAGTGAATTTCTGCAGAAAAAAATTGCTCCTCTACACGAAGTTTCGTTAAAATCAGAATTTTCCGGTTGGAAACATTTCCCTTTTAGACGGATAGAGCGAGTATTGAAACGTACCAACAGACTCAGGTTTGCTGGTCATTACGTCAGGCGTGGCTGGCATCGTGTCAGTGACGGGGATAGTCGTTTGCTGTTGCTGCTGCTGTTGCCTATTCGTTTGTTGCGAGTCACCAGGATCTAACAGACTTCGATCCTGTATAACTTGCGTTAAATACGGGGCTAATCGATGATTACACACTTGAGCGTATAGCCGCAATAGCTCCCCCAATTGGTTCTCTCCTAATAGTTTAAACCAGTCGTCTATCGGTTGTTTGGCTTGCTTTTGCACGGACGCTTTCCCAACCCGAAGAATACCATCGCGCAGTGCCTTCGAGATAGCCGTATGCCTTCCCAGCCGACAGATCTAAACATAAAAGCCAGAATGCTTGGATCCAGTAACGACACGAAAAGAGAAGCCACGTTAACGGAATACCCCGTTACTTACTTCATACGTGGTGGATAGTTCGCGGAAAAACGATTTCACTTTGTTGATAACGCAATCGCTGTCGGGCGCTACCACCACGTAGGCGACGTCCCTGGGCCCAGCATACGGTTCTAAGAGCAGCTTCTCCCAGTAACTAAGAGCGTAAGGTGACAAAGACAGCCAGTCCCGATCATAACCAACGACCAATGCGGGTATCGGCTGGGGCTCGCAACGGTCGTCGGTCCCGCGGCCCGCTAACCGATGATACTGCCTCCAGGTGAGAGGGCCGGCAACCGTATACGGCGCCTCCCACATCCTGGTGGTGCACTTTTTCTGCACGGCGTCCTGCAGCAGTGGCTGCAGGCCTCTCATCATCCGTACAATGTCACCGCTACACTGAGGACCCTTCGCTCTAAGGAACACCCATCGATGCACACCGTTCACGCGGTTAGTTCTTTCGTTATGCGTGCCGTCGATTTTACCCTGATCGAGAGCCGCCAGCGACACCTCGTTCCCATCGTTGAACTCCAACATGTTCACAGTGGGCGCAAGCATCGGGTAGCCCTTCATCGCCGCGTAAATCCTGGACGCCCTGTACAGGCTGCTCGCGGAGCTCTGCACTATCAGGCACTGCTCCCGCAACAGCTCCAACACACTGGGTGGTATCACGTCCAAACCCTCTGATGGTTTACCTGCCCCGCACGCCAAAGCAACCAGAGACGTTTTCTTCTTCTCTGCTGGATCCTCCGCGATCCCCGTGATCTCCATCTCGTCCTCGTAGAACAGACCCGCCCTGTGGGCCAACCGTCGGTTCACCACCGCGCTGAAACCGCAGCTGCACCTGATCTGATCGTCGTCTTGGTACAGAGCACCGCCGGACCACGAGTGCGTCAGGTAAACGCCCGCGTCCGCGCCCTTGATATTACCCACTACCTTCGGTCCCGCGTTGCAGACACAGAGGCTGCAGCTGTCGAAGTTATGATCGCGAAAGATGTTGAGCGCTGTGTCCGCTAAGAGGATGTTCACTACGAGGGAATTCGATTCTGGCGCTCGCGTAGGGCCTGGTGTATCTGCCTCGATACTGTTCAGGTTCTTGTTCAAATACGAGGAGGTGGTGGACGTGGCTGGGCTCGGTTGATCGTAGGGCGGCGGCGGCGGTCTTCCGGAAATGGTTGCCGAACGATACGGTGCACCCAACGGCGCTGGGCTCGGTGGGCATGGTTGCTGTTGAACCGAGCCCGGTCTAGTTGGCGGAAGCGGTTTGTCCGTGTTGTTGGAAGTGGGATTGCACTGCCAGGAAGGTCTGTACACGCAGTGCGATGGCAGTGTGACGGGCGGTAGAGACTGGCTGGGCAGATTCGTGAGGGGAGCGTATTTGGAAGAACCGACCATCTTGCAGATCGGCGCCGGCTTGAACACGTAAGACCAATCGTCAATTGGCTCCTCTTGAGGGGATCCCATGTTCGGATAGATGTCAGGGAGGTGCCTGAGTGGTCGTTGAGGTACAGAAAGTTCCGTCTGGTCCATCAAAGGGTCGTTCAACTGGCAAGGCGAGGCGACCGGATTATGCTCTAGGGATGGCGGTGTGGGGAACATTTTGGAAAGTTCTTCTGGTCGTAGCACGCCCACACCTCGGTTATTATGTCTGTTGTTGGCGTCTACTCTGGTCTCTTCGTGCAGCCCACTGGATCTATTCGATTCCGGTGGTGTTTGTACTTGAAGTTGGTTCAAATTCTGTAACAAGATTTTATGCGTGTTTTTATGCGCTACTATGGATGTCCAACAGGACGCCCTATAAAAAGTATACGTACTGTTTCGTCGCTAGATGTATCAGGATCGGAATTATCGAAGATTTGATCTAAATCTTTGTAGGATGCTTGAAGACCTTCGCTGGTAAATAAAGATCCTGGCTTAGTAGGATCGTCTCTTTGCCGTCTAAGCCCGTCGACACCCGTGCTGTTTTCTTCGCCTGTTGCGTCGAACTCGTAAGGGTCTGCTCTTCTTCCGATGCAATCTCCCTGTCGAGTATCGATAAAAATCATATATACATAGGAACGTGACGAAGGAACGTCTCGTTCGAATAAGAAAGACCACTTACAACGGTGGCATTTGGTTCCTGCTTAATTTCTAATTTTGGAGTCTGAGATTGAGGAACCTGAGAATTCATTGGTGGATATAATGTATTGCTGCTCCGTACAGTGACTGGACTGCTATTAGATTCCTTAAAACGTTTCACAGGATGATTGAGCCATGCTTCTTGCGTTGAGTAATCGTAGAGCCAAGGTAATGACTGTTCGTTCTCTAAATATATATCCTCACATTCTCTGGAGACTAAGACCGGTCGTTTCAAAGTTGGTCCAGGAGCTGGACTATGTACTTGATTATTACACGCAGAGGAGGTCGACTTCGGGCCTTGAGAAGGGGTTAACGGTGGGGCAGTGTTCGTATGACTGGGTGGCGGTTGAGGACTGAGAGTAGGCATCGTAGGCTCTGCTGGTGGAACAGATGCTGGCTCGGAATGTGGAGTTGGAAGAGGTGAAGGTGCTGGGGAACCTGGCGAGCCGACAGATGGAACTGGTAGACAATCTCCTCCTGTTGGTGGTCCCCTTGAATAAGAAGGAGGTCCGCCTGGCGGTGTACTTGGCGCCTCTGTTCTATTCAGTACAGACCTGTTCGAATTAAAGGCATAGTTATTGCGATTTGCTCTGTAATTCAAATACTCTGATTATTTCTAACGCTTTAAACTTGATGAGCAGAACTGATGTCGATAAGCTGGTCCATGCTGGATAGAAAACGATGAAAGTATGGTCAGCCACCATGAATGGTTTACAAAAAATGTCTTGCGATACAATTATTTACAATCATTGCACTACTCCGCAGAACCATTACACAAGTCACAAATTGTGTTAAAACTACTTGTTCAAATGTTGGTAAGTATCGTGTACATACGTTTGCACGTAAGAATGACTGTTCTTTCGAAAATTGAGGATACCGTATGAGATAGTATATCTACATTGAATAAACAGAAGGAAGCTACGGAAGACATGCTAAGATTACGAAGAATTCTGTTTGACGAAGCATGCAAAGCATTCTCTTGGGAACTTAAGACATTAGAAGCTGGGAAGAGAATTTGTCTACCAACACCATAGAACTACGTCTTTTCTACTTATATATTTTCTGCACCAAATCTGATATAATTCCATCGAAAAAAGAAGGATGAACGAAATTACTTAATTTTATTCGAAATTAGTTTGACATTCGTCACTTTTCTGATACTTCAAGTATGAAATATTATCAGCAGCGTACGCGCAAGACATACTAATTTACGAATTACAAACGAATATACTTACTATGATGTGTAATTAGTAAGCACGCAATACGCGACAGATCCCACTCATAGAAGTATATACAAAATATTTGTCTCAGCTGCGTCTTTCCAACAGCGCCGTTATTAAACCATATTCTTGCTTATATACAATATACCGACGCGTGTTCTCTTTGTCGCGCACGATTTACTAATGTTAATATTCGTACCTCTTCCGAAAATAGACGCCCCCCTCCCTCCCCCGCCCAAGAGAGGAAGAAAAATAATTGCACAATGATGTTTGATTAATGCGTTATTCGTGCATTAGATATTTAGTTACTCGTATGGCTGAATAAATAGAGCGGAGCTTTTATGAAGCAATGTGAATTAAAAGATGATGTTATGGCGTCATAACGATCATATGAGATTTGCATTATTGCGGTGATTAATTAAGATATGAGAAAAAATGATTCTCTTATTGGTATCGGGGCAGAAATTACCCACCTGGGGGCATTAGCAGGGACAGAGGGACAAGCATCCCACTGGGTGGTAGAGCGTCGATGAAACGGTACGACCCTCCGTCCACCTTTATCTACTCTCTCCCTCTGAACCTGAGAGGAGGCCAGGCTCTTCCAACCCCCGGGGGTCGCATACCTGCAACCGATGTATTTAACATCTCGTTTTCTCCTGTATCTAATTATTTCAACTATTCTGACTTACTGAAGCCTGCGTAAAATATTATTTACTAACGGATCACCTAGTATGTATAAAGTTTATGTTCATTAGCTCCAACACCTATACGCCTTGCAGCACAGCCAACGACTGGCAGCAAGACGTATATAGCGTTGCGGCAACCACTTGTAACTAAACTTATTCCAAAGCATACGTATATCTCACCGCGGAGAACGTTTCCAATTTCAATTCATTCAAATTTACCTAAATTTATTAATTTCAATACAATTCGTGCTACCAAAAAATTTACATCGTTGCACATTTAATGTAAACAAATATGTAATTGTTATACTTTTTCACACACTGTCTCCGATGGAAGTTTTTTAATACAGGAATGTTCCATTGCATATAAATAAAAGAACTAATTTCAAAGAAACAGTCGCATTCGAACCATTCTCAAAAACTAAATTGACATGCACATATTGCAGCAGCCATTAAAAAATTTTTCTACCAACGTACTGCAACATTTTGAAACTACACTTTATAAATTGTGCTATAACATGCAGACAGAATCGATAATAATTGTAAATATCATTACTTTGAACGTTATCGGATGAACATAGAGCACGGTGAAAAGAAATATATGTGTACTGCTACATTTGATAAGTATGCAAAGGAAATAATACTTGAAAGTATAATAATAAACCAATGCTTTCTCAGCATAATATTATGCTATATATATATATATATATATATACTTAACAGTACTATTCTTGTCGATACTACTATTACTGCATTGCTTTTTAATGTACCTTCATTTGGTAATGTGTAAACTCAAACGACGAGGAGAAAGTAATATAAAAATTTAATCGTAGAAAATCTAGTGCAATGCAGTAAAAGTTACGTTCACTGTTATAAATCACTTCAGGGATAGTACTTACTTTGAACAGGTACAGGAAGACTTTTGCGTTGGGTCTGTGAAGGTCCAGGTTCCAGGTTCCGCGGAAGATTCTGTCTTGGAAGCAGAGATCGGTGAACCCAAAGTACATTCTGCCCATACACGTTCTGGTAATTCTGTGGCTGCCCGTAGCTCCTGCTGATCTAACAGGGGGTGTTCGCAACTGGCAGGACTGCTCGGTGGAGAAAGAGGAGTATCGGGTGGAGTGTCATCCATGTCTGTGACGAGGACGTAACAAGAAGGATAACGCATGCGAACACCACCAACGAGCACTTCCACCAGAGGTGGAAGGCCTGCTTCGACATTACTGCCATTGATTGGATAAAAGTGCTTCCATTCTTCGAGAAGTTGACAGTCCGTACGTCCTACCGGGCCGGTTAAAGTGCCTGCCAGCCCATAAGGGGCTAGAATCACTACAACGAGAATAGGCAATCGTGAGATTCCGTAGAAACTATCGCTGTTTGTATATTATCTGTGTGAAACTCGTCGTCATTGATAATTTTCAGTTAGCATACCTTTAACACCAGATTGAGAGGTTTGGGTGCGCTGTAAGCAAGCCCTTGTAAGATGTCGTACAGCAGGGTGCTGCCTGACATCCACACTTGCGCACACAGTACTCTCTCCATGAACAAAGAATGCAAACGAGAATGACAAGTGGCTGCTGCAAATGCCAATCAAGTTATTCGTATTAAAACATTGGTGACAAGGTCCGCGGAGTTTAGTACATTTTAGCAAGAGATGTCACTGGGAAATGACGGGAGAACGTACCTACTGCAACGGTGTTTCTCGAATCCATCATAGGGTTGTACGAACCACTTTCCTAGGCGAACAAAATCACGAGACAGTAAGCACCGTTCGATCAAGTTATGCAGAGCCTTGAAAAGAAGTGACCGGCACTCGTACGATAATCCGCTTTCCCAAGAACCCTGTTCACTTTCTGTAATTACGGATAAATATCTATGTTACGAATCATTCGTCCACATTACGCTTAAAGGCAGAGCATGTAACGTAAACGAATCGAAAAATTGCCCAAAGTGGTAAATCAATTTCATATGCAAGTAATGTGTAACTTATATCCATCGTATGGATATTTCTTTCTAGTTCAGCAGTATATGCAGATTTTCTGCTCTTTTCCCGCGATCTACTTTCTTCGTCGAATCGAGGAAATGCCCACCACCAGACTGCCACTGATCAAAAGAAGCAGACGATTCCATAGTGAAAGCAATCTAGTTCGTGTATAAATTTACAGTGAGACACATCCACGGTAGCAATCTTCGAGAGCAAAAGAAATGTTGACCAACACATTTAATCAGCCCTCTTACAACGTGTCTTCGCATTTAATCCCAATTATTGTCATTTACCAAGTAATCTCTCATCTGTTTTCTGCGATTAATCACTTTGAACGTTGTGTATTAGAGGTCGTCGAACGCGGCCCGAGGTACCATATACAGTGTTTTCCTTTCTTTTGAAATACGGAGAGACACGTTCTTCCTGAGATCAACGATGTCGCGTGCTTTTTTTAAAAAACTTTTTCCTGGTCTACAATGTTAAAAGTGTCGGCTCGTCTAGGGCTAACGGTTCGCCAGTCGGTGTACATCTCGCGATGCACAGTAATGGATCCCCGCGTTGCATTGCACCGAGTTGCAGACAAGCACACGGTTCAGCGACCCCGTGGCAGAGAGAAACACGGTCTCGGTGCAACGTTACCGCTCCGTTCGCCTCGTACACCTTATTTCTTCCAGACTCCTTTCTATGCGTTCGATTAACCCCTAAAAGTCTGCAACCCCTGTTTTCGTCTTGCGTACGCGAGGTGCATTCATCATTAGGAGTGCTGACTCCCAAGGTCAGCAATAAATGTACCAGTACCAATTCCACGTATGGACTCCGTGACCTCCTAATACTACCTCTATATTTCCATTATAGACATCCCCATTAACTTATCGTTAGAGCATTGTAAAGAGCAGCGCTGCTGGGCGTCTAACAAGAGATACGGGGATCATCTTCCAGATTGTCAGGGACTGGATTACTCACCGCACGCAATGAGTTCCGGAGACACGAGACCGGAGAGATCAGGTTCCTCGCCATACCAGAAGATCCAGAGTTCCTTGGCGGCGGTGAGGGAGAGAGGTGGTGGCGCGGGCGAAGGCGCGATGCCCAGGTCGAAGATGCCTGCAGCCCCGGTCGCCGAGGCGGTCGCCGGGCCGGAGGTGGACGGCGAGGCGGCGACACGCCGCCACACGCACAGAATGTCGCCCGCGAGGCACCGCGAGAAGCTCGAGAGCACCGGGTCCTCGAGGGGGGTACCCCCGAAACCGCCGGCCACTTCGCCCCACACGAGCTTCCTCCATTTGATGCCGCAGAGGTCCGTCTGCCAATTAAACCAACGATGCACAACGTTAGATCAAGCTAAATTACAATTCTCCTTCTTTCACGAAAATCTCTTTTCAGAGAGACCGGAAACTAACACTCTGAGTGGCGTCGGCGTGTTTTCACGCCAGGGGATTCCCGGGGTTCACGGCTGATGTTTGCTTTGGAAACGGACCGAGCTCGGAGTTCCCTTTTCGTACTTTTTGCGTTCGCCCGGAACTCGAGCTATCTTTTTTTAAGTCAACTATTACGAATGACAACTTTAATTTCTATAGTTTTTAGTAGATCCTCGTGAATGCTATTGGTCTATTTTTCAATCATATGTGATGCATGCACAATTGTCTATGTACAATTGTTGCAAATATAGGTAGTCCGAATAATATGAGTATTTAGACTCATTTTCATCGGGACACCTCGCCCATCCATTTGTAGGACTTTTATATAGATGTAATAGAAAATATAGAAATTCAAATTTTCATTAGAGCTGGAGAGAACTTCTTCGAATTACTTTCCTAAACATTGCGCCACTCAAAGTGCTAATAGGTACAGTTTAGTTTTTATTGGTGGTTTTTGAGCGTTAATGACTTGTCATTAACAGGGGAATCTACGGTTTCAGGTGGAATGCGAAAAAAGCACCGGCATTGCTATAATAGCATACAGGGAAATTCACGCGGCCACCCATCTCAGCGGTAACCGTAGACCAACGTAACTTCACTTTAGTGATGGATCCATCAGGAACGATGGTTTGTACGCGTTAACGTCGTTGGTGAAGGCGATTTTTATTAACGCGCCTCGTAAGATATTGGACCCCTTTTACGATTAAAGTTTCAATTTGTACATTTTCATTCCCGGCTTCGTAACACTTTTGTTAAAAGTAAACGACTTTTCACATGAAATGTTAAAAGTACACTGTCACTCATTCCTTCTATTGCCTGAGCCAGGCGTATTTACTTGTGGATTATTATTGGCAATTGTTCCTGTCGCGCTGGCAGTTATTAAAATAATTATCAATTTCAGCAATTAATTTGTAACATTCGGGTAAACCGCCCGAATTAGCGAAGGCAGGTTGGGAGCTAGAAGGGTAGGTATGCGTCTAACATTCGTTGACCGTTGAGAAAGGTCGGTCCTTGAACTTTCGCCGCATTCTATTTCCATTTGTCACGCAACCTAACAAATCGCCGATTTAACCGCGAGCATTAAAATTCTGCTGTGACACGTGCGATAGATGAAACAACTGTGCAAGACAATAGAAGCTCGATAATATTACACTGGTCTCCGATTTGCGCGGAATATTCGGTCCTCGTGTTTTATTTTTTAAGCGGTTGAGAATCGCGTAAATGGAGTCTGCCAGTTGTAAAAATGCTCATTTTACATATTTGCACAAAAACAATAATAATGAAAGTTCAGAAAAACAAATTTTAATTTTATTTCATTGTCCCTATCAGTACTGTAATCCAAAGCACTTTTTCTTTTTACTCGGTTCGAAGTTACTATCCTCATCGGTAGAAATATTTGTCACTTCTACTCCAGTTTCATTATCATGTATCTCTTTTTCGATGATTTATTTGTCAATATTACGGAGGCGCGGCTGCGATAGGAGATTTGGCCTTCGATGGCGGCGACTGCGACATTAAGGGTTCGCAGTGGAAAATATATTTCCTGAGAGATGAGTGTATTTAACAAAATATTAACAAAAACGTCGACAACAGTATCCCGCCATTAAATGTATAGAATCCAAATACTGAAAACCTTATCGTTAAAAGATTATTCTCTCGAATGAAAACTCTGTGTCGGTTTCTATACACTGCCGTTCATAGGTAACTGGACACCTGCTGTATTTGCAGAAAATGTGATATTTCATGCAGGTTAAATACTTTCCACTGCTTTTACTTTTTAAAATGCCAAATAAAATAAAATTGATTAGACTTCTTCAACAAATTTGCAACGCTTTTCACAATTATTCCATACGAACTAGGTGTCCTAATCCTTATGAACGGCAGGCGTACGTTTGGCGGGAGATTCGAGAAGTCGGTGACAACTGACAAACAACAATCGACGAGAAACTGAAAGTGAAAGCGATGAAGGAAGTAAACAGATATCTACAATTTCAAGTTAATCAGACGGTATCGTTCGATTCACCGTTACACCGCTAGCGAATTTCAAGAACATTTCTATTGCATCCAGTACAGAAACGTCAATGAACTTGTCAACGATAAAGCGTAAAAAAAAAGCATAATGAAAAAGCACAACAGACACTTCTGTCGCGATCCAGTTATGTACCAAGGTCAGCGTCCACGGGAAACGTCTTATCTTGGTTGATGAGAGTCCATTCACCCTAATTCGATATCTTTATCGCACTCCGTTCGTACACTTTTTCTCGCTCTCACACTATTAATCGGTGTTTCTCGCTCGCTATCAATGCGCGCCTTATAACCGATCGCGACTCTTCTCCGCGCACCCCTCGAAACGCGTTGTTGCAACCGGCGCATGCGTAGAAACGATGTTTCGCGCGAAAAGTACAATTTTAAAGCAGAAACGATCCCTAGCGTTTATAAAAGCTCCGAAGAAATTCGAATTTAGTCATGCTAACGCGACGTTCGATCATAGCGATGCAATTGGCGTGTCTGTGACGTATTTGAGTACTGTCAATTTCCTTTTCCCTATAAGAAGGTGTCAAGGATTATGGTCGAGGTCGTTGATGTGTTTTCAAATGGAACCATACACTTTGGAGGATATATTATTATACTGCATAAAACAACGAATTTAACCCTTCGTTGCATAACTTCTTCGATTTTGAAAAAAAAAAAAAATTTTTGGACTTGTAAATAAATTGTGCTTTTTATTTTTCCATTTTTTTCGTCATTGCGATTATGATTACTTAAGAAACGCGGAATTACAACGTTCGGCGCGATGTTTGTAAATGTTTAAAAACTAGGATATGTATCTTTCATGATAAGGTAGTTACATCATACTACAGGCTACTTAAAACAAAAAGATTGAAAAGAAAATATGTTGCATATTTGCAACAGTATGCAACGAAGGATTAATTAGTATAATTCCTTTCACTGTCACAGTAGATCTACAATACTAGAAGATATAATGCAGGGAATCGTTGCTGCTCGTGCCAAATGTCACCAGATGAAATAAAACGTCACTTCTCTAAGCGGTGACTATTTTGTACACCTACTGTATAATACCGATAAGGGGGTACTCTAGTGTAACTGCCCGTTTTCAACGCCACCTTTGAGAATTTATTTAACAAAAACTATAAGGTTATACTATCTGGCGCTTTGTCTGCACATTAGGTAAGCTATGTTTGAAGTAATACTCAGATTTTTTTTTATCTTTTTTATCGCACATATGTATAGATATAGTCGGTGGCGCAAGCGTCTTTAAAAAACTTCTTTTGCGACGGGCGTTGGTGTGGGAACTGTTCTAGTGCTCCAAAATGGAAAAACTAAGGTTTATTTTCTTTATTGTGCTTGTCGCTATGGTTGGAAGCATAGAGGACCCCTAAAAATAAAAATTTGCAGAATGACAGCAGTTTAAAAAAAATGTTCGATTTTTGTTGATAAATTTAGCTGTTTTCATTTCGTATAATTAATTCTGTACAATATAGAGACTCGGCCGTGGTACCAACCATAGCGACAAACATAATAGAGGAAATAAACCTTAACTTTTCCATTTTGGAGCACTAGAACAGTTCCCACACTAACGCCCGTCGCAAAATAATGATTTTGAAGAAGTTTGTGTCACCGACTATATCTATGTATATGTGCAATAAACTAGATAAAAAAAATCTGAGTATTACTTCAAATCTACCTTAATATGCAGGCAAAGCGCCAGACAGTATAAACTTATAGTTTTTGTTAAATAAATTTCCGATGATGGCGCTGGAAAACGGGTAGTTACACTAGAGTATCCCCTTAAGCTATTTATATAAAGCAGATTAGTTGGAACATATATGGCTAAATGGTCGAAATGACACATTAAACATGCCGTTAAATTCGTGTTTTTGAGCACTATAAAAACACACTAGCTGAAATACATCATCCATTTAAAAAAACATCGATGAATTTGATATATCCTTGACATCTTCTTGTACAACAAAGCAAATGAAGCCGAAATGTAAGTCCCTCAAAACACCTTAACTATGCCTAAGAATATTCTCTTATATAACAAATATTTTTGAAAATATTACGCTTTATGTGTCTTGTCCTATACCTGCTACACAATGTGCTTTTAATGTTAACAATACCTAAGTTGCGTGAAAGCAAGTATCCCATATTACTCTACAAACGTCACGAATTTAAGGGGTTAGACCACCTTGAACAGGTCAATAAATATCGCATCTTTGGAAATTTATTTCTAAGTGACAAAAACACTTTTATCCATAAAAATTTTTCATTGAAGATAGGGACATCTTTGAATAATATATACAATTTTTTTCAAATATCGAAACATTCCAAAAACTTTAAATGCGTTTTTTTCAAAATAACTTTTCCCGAAACGGTGTACGCTGTAATTTGAGTAAAACTCTATGGATTTTTATTCAATTTTGCACAGATGTTCTTAAATGTATTCTCTATCGTCCGACCGTCAATTTTTTCGATTGGTTGAAAAATAACAAAATAGTTAGATTTTGAAGCAAAAAGCTCAATTTCGTGTATAAGAAAATGAATTTTATTTACGCACAAGTCAGGTAAAAATTAAAATATCGAAAAAATTGACGGTCGGACGATAGAGAATACATTTAAGAACATCTGTGCAAAATTGAATAAAAATCCATAAAGTTTTACTCAAATTACAGAGTACACCGTTTCGGGAAACGTAGTTTCGAGAAAAACGCATTTAAAGTTTTCGGAATGCTTTGATATTTGAAAAAAAAAAGTGTATACATTATTCAAAGATGTCTCTATCTTTATTGAAAATTTTTTATCGATAAAAGTGTGTTTGTCACTTAGAAATAAATTCCCAAAGATGCGATATTTCTTGACCTGGCCAGGGTAGTCTAACCCCTTAAGAAACCTCGTGGCGTTTAAGCGTCTCGATTGACAATCGAATGATACAAGTTTACCTATTCTAATGTCTGGGCGTTTCGTTTGTAGCGAAAGATTGTATCCCGAGGGTAGGGATGTGTATGACGACGACGATGATAATAGTAATAATGGAATGGGCAAACGCCGCACACTTTCTCATTATTATGAACTGTAGCGCCAGTGCATACACGCGTCTCCTGTGTGACGCCACGATGACGCCGAGCGGCACAGGCACGCGCAGTCGCGAGCAGGCCGCGCGGTCTCGGCCAATCAGACGAGCGCGTTCCCTTACGTCACACCGCCAGCTGATATAACCGGAACAAATTCAAATAGGTATGCGCGAACACTTGACACCGACTGTTTTATACTAAACAGAAAAGTAGGGGAAATATTACACGTACATCTTAGCATATTTTTTATTATCTGCTAATCTAGAAACTTTACTCAGTTTTGCATTGTTCCGTGTTCTCGTCGGAAATCAAGAAGATGAAATGGTTGAATTTGTGAGGGCGTCCGTAAGTATTACTAACCCTTTCCACTCGTGGCAACTCAAGGCTAACATGCTCAAAAAGTCGAAGTTATTTACAAACATGACGAATTGAAAATAATAAGCGATGAAATTAGTCCGGGGGATACAATGAATGTTATTGTTAGCGAATATAGGTTTATGCTTAAGTTTTACTTTTAGAATACACGCTTTTCAGTACAGCAAACATATTTATTAAGAGTTACCCTATTAATGAAAGAATGCATGGTCTGAATGAGAGTTTTAATAGGGAAATCTAAACATATTTACTCCAAATATTTTTTGCAACAACTTGTTAAACTGGGATCAGGGCTAAATCACGAAATAGTCACTATAGGCAACTGTGAACTTTTAAAATGAAGGAGATAAAAAATGGATAATATTCCTTTGTGTTTGCTTATTTAAATTTAAGAAATATATATCGGGAACCTGAGATATAGTCCAAAGTACATGTGTAAGCTGACATAACTCAATTGGTGTTCGAGCTGTGACGCTCGAAACTACACGATTTTTTTTGCAGATACTATGAGGTTGAAAATTATTTCTTTACTTCTTATGTGTAAAGCATGTATTAGTGCATATATTGTATAAATACTGTAGAAAAATATTCAATAATGGCCGAGTTATTTCTTGTCCCGTGAAGATCCTCCGCGTGAGTGGTGTATCAAATTATGATGCCCAAGGTTCATCTGACATGAGAAACACCATGATTCTAGTCTTCATTAATAAAATATCTACAATGTAGCATACAAATTTGAGAAAAAAAAATGTATTGTACAAATGAGAACAAGGTGAATATCACTATTCATTTTTTACTTAACAGGGCAAACTTAAAATATTTATTATATACGAATGGGATATCGCATAAAAAAAGGATATACCACATTTTAGATAATATCATTAAGAGTATGTGTACCAAGTTTGAAATAAATCGGACAAATAGTTTTGTATATATTTGATGCACCGCTCACGCGGAAGAGCTTCACGGGTCAACAAATAACTCGGCCATTTTTTAATATTTTTGTACAGTAATTATACAATATATGCACTAATACATGCTTTACACATAAGAAGTAAAGAAATAATTTTTAACCTCATAGTATCTGCAAAAAAAATTGTCTAGTTTTGAGCGTCTCAGGATGGCGTAACCCCTTAAGGTCATCAATGAATACTTAGAATGAACAAAATACAATAAAATTACAATGTGCATTGACTCACAAATTTCTTCACAGGCTATTACACTCACTCATTCAGGGCCCTTAAGTACCTACTTTTATTCTTTGCATCGAAATTGGGGGAAATGAACATTTGAATACAGAAATTGAAGGTGGCGGAGAGAACAAAACACAACAGCTTTTATAATTAATTATTCGTTTGCACTCGTGTCAACGAACCAGTGAGCGATTGCGTACATATGCATTAAAACGAATCTTATTTAAATTAGAGGTAACACTGTTAGAAATATTCGTCAATAAAATAATAATAAGGACGACGTCTTAGGCATCGAAGCTGATTTTCACAAGCTGGAAAGAGATTACTGTTGCAAACTAGCCGCTCCAACATTCACCAGTTAAAAGTAAAAAGATATTGACCAGATGAAGAGACCTTACGGCCATTCACTAGATTTCTACGCGACATTGAACTGTGAGGGTCGTCGACTCGACGAGCATTTGTGTTCTAGAGGCCAATATAGCATATAATAAACCATGTGCATCTGTAGTCTGTAGGGCACTGCTCAAGCTGTATGAAGCCTCTTATCCCGTGAAAGGCACCGCTCAAGTGCAAAGGGTTAAGCGTCTGTTCATTTCCCCATACATATATAGGAACCTCGCGTTTCTTTAAATGCGAGAAATCTGTCAATGTCAATAGCCATCTGGTGACAAGTGCAGTAAATCATATTGTATGTCTTCAAAATAAACAATAGAATTTATCGCATCTACCACTAGGTGGCTATTGACATTAGTGGATCTCTCATTTGTAAATACACGCACGGTTCTCTATACATGAGGTACTCTAATGTTGAAATCTCTCTAAAGTCTGGTTCGGACACGTCCAGTCATTTAGTCGAGTAGCGAGTAATTTACTAATTTACCGCGTGTGGACACTAAAATTTATTCAAGTAGTTTAGTAAAACAATGGTAAATTACTGGATGTGTCTGTTCCAGCCTTTAGGTAGGCTTACTACGTGAAACCTCATTGATACATCCGAGTAAATGTTTCCAAATTGTTTATAGTAATTGTTTCTTCCCAATACTACTCGCTTATAGCTGTTATGAGTCGCGCCATTTCTCGGAGGCAAAAAAAAGGAGGATAGGAAAAAATATCGATCTTGGAAGTGAGGGGGGACGATGGCGCCTAACGCTACCGGTGCGTCGTGGCGCGCGCGACGAAATAATCGGCGAGTGAAGGCGCCCATCGTAACGCTACGGGGCTGTCAAGCTTGCTGATCAATACAAGCAAGGCGACGTGCAAGGCCGCCCGCGTGGATTCAACTCGCGGATCCCCTACATTCCCTCGTTTCATCCTTTCCCGTCCACGCGCCGCTATTCCTATTCCTTTTCTCCGACGGTGCGCGCGCGCGTGCGCGTGTGTGTATCGTTTCGCGGCTACTCTCTTCCTCGCTTCCTATATTCATGTGTCTTCTCCATCCCCCCCGTCCCACATTTTCTCCTCGTTTAACCACTTCTTTTCATGCGTGCCCCGCGGAATGTAGGAAATCTCCCGAGCCAATTTTTCTTTATTTTAAACTATCTTCTATCTTCTTCGACTCAGTACGAACTACACATCGGAAATATCGATCCAGTGTTAAATGGAAGGGTGCAATACCGAGCGGGTGACGTCAACCAAGGGAGAAGAGAAACTGTGCGATTTAATTATTTTATCGTAGCGGCGTGTGCGTCTCGATGCGCGTAGAACGTACCCGCCAGCTGTAAGTTCCCATTTCTGTTACTGCCCTCCTTACACGATCGTCGTTAAAGCAGCACGAACGTTACGTTCGCGTGCGTACCCAAGCGGAATCCTCTTGCGTACGCGCCACTCGAAAGTGGATAGTACGCTGCCACGGCGAGTCTCTCTCTTTTGTATACGAAACCGCGCGGCTCCCTGCGAATCCTTCCAAGTTCCCTTGGTGACTTCGCTGTTCCTGCATTAGGCTGATGCAACGGTAGCGAAGTTGTAATTACTTCCAGAACGCTAATTCCACAAATTCTTTCAAGGGATATTGACTTTTCGAATATTAATCTTGAAAAGGAAGTCGCCAACCACAGCTCCGATTAAATCTCAACTGGTAGTGTAGTTCAACTAACTAACTAAAATATATCAGATCGAGTTCTGCTTTCAGACCAGTCTAAAACAATACTCGTTGGATCGACTACAACGTGTATACAAATGGAAATTAGCGATTTCGGAAACCTCTTAACCCAATTTTGTACGAGTTTAGCGAAGTAACGAAGGAATTTCATTACATAATTGTCGTGCAAAGGTGAGAATAATCGACGAGGGCAACGTTTGTCTGGCGTGAAGAATATCCCACGGTATTTGCCGAGGGTTAACGACCGCCCCGATAAAGGAGACACTTTCGGATATATGAAATTGGCTTAAAAAAGAGAAAGAAAGTGGGCAAAAGCGAGGAGTTACGAGGGAAACGCTACATATTCTGGTTACATTGGTTTCTTCTGGCGATTCCTTGGGCGAGATACGCGAGGCACGCGGAGGCTTCTTCGCCGACCAAGTCACTCGGCTAGATTACGTTGAAACTGGTGCTCCGCTCCGTGGAGAGAAACAGGAGAGGGCCGAAGGGGGCTTGACCAGCCTAGGTGAAAGCCTTGCACCGCGAGGACGTGACGTGACGCGTTAAAACTACAACAGAGTTTACACACCGTTCTCGCTCGCTCGATTTTAGCTGGCCACTTTTGCTTCACGCTGACCTCGGTAAGTTCGTTCATGAAGACTCGCGGGGAGATCCTCATCAAAGCGTCTTCGAGATTTAATAACAATTACCACGATGAATCTTTTCGATACCCCGTCAATACTTTTCAGGGAACTTTGAATGTTCGCGAATTATGCGAAATCAATGAACCCGCGTTCTGTTTTAAGTGATGAATATTTTTAAATAATTCATGTCTATCGATAGGTTTGTTTGTTTGTTTGGTTGTGTGATTACGGGTTGAGACTTGCTCGAAGAGTTAAATCATTTGGCAAATATCGAATCCAGCCACTGCTTTTCCCACAGAATCGCGCTGTAGAGCTTTCTTCTGTTTGCGCTTGCGCACTTTGAGGCCTCATTACTGCTCGATGTAAGTATATTTGAGCGAAACATCCATTAACGAAGCAAGTATTAGCAAATCGTCTGTGCTACCAAAGAAAATGGGAGAAAACTCTGGCACGACTGCCTTACGTACGAAAGAAATAATTTATAGCTGAAGCAGATGTCTAGAAACTAAATATATCGGTGTGGACGTTTTGAGAAATAAATATCCTGATGTTCCTAATTGATGGAAAATACATGGGATCCTTGAAGCGAGCGATGCAGTATTACGCAAAGAAACGGTCTCAGATTTCAATTAAAAATATTAAGAGCCCGTCCATCACGTTTCTCGAGATCACACCACTTTGTTTCACGAGATTTGGCTGGATTTGAATCGTGACTTATTTTTCTGCTCGATAAAAATCACGCTTTTACGGGTGGGAGAAATTTATTTTATAATTTTCAAAAGGATTAATGTGTTCTTGTATCACGTTGTGGTACAGTTTATCAGGAAAATAACCGTACGGAATACCGTGCGAATTGTAGAAGGCTACCTGACTGCGTGCATTTCAGTCATTCCGACGTCAACGAAGAAGGAAGTTCCCGCTCCCCTTAATATTGCATTAACACAGTTTCTTCTTACAATCTCGCAATCAGTGATTCTTCCAAGTATTGCACCATACTTCGCTTTCGAACTACAATTAAATTTTGACTGTAATAAAAATGGCAACGATTTATAATTTGCGGTTATTACAGAGCAAACATCTTGGGACTTCGTCAAATGTACGTGTTTATCAACAAAAATCTATACCTTTGCCTATGCACATAATCACTAATTTCCAAATCGATAAACGAACGCATCCCTGAGCATGTTTGTAATGAGAACCACTGCCCTTAGCGAGCATTGCTCCTACCTGGCCGTAGCAGCTCGAATTTTACCGTGAATACAAAATGACTACGGAAGCTTTAGACAAAAAATGAATCGATTTTTGGCCCTCTTTTTTCAATAAAAAAATTACCTACATACACCAACCACGTGAGATTTTTAACAATATTCAATACATTCTCCAACATTTTAATAATCGTGTTACCGCGGCACTAATAGAGCAATTTGAAAGTGCATATTATAATTTCAATGGCAACGTTTCCCTTTCCACAGAAAATATCGCCTAGCAGATTCTGCGATCCATGCTATTATATGTTGGAAGCTATGCCCATATGTGGGAACATTGCATCTATTTAAAAAGCGAGAAATCGGTTGCTATCAATAGCCATCTAGCGGTAAACACGGTAAATTCCACTGTGCATTTTGAAGGTCCAGAATCTAAAATATTCTTAGAAGAACACCGAACACCTAGAGATCGAATATCCCCGCGATTATGGTACTCCACGTATTAATGTTGCACCGGTAGCAATACGAACGGCTGGAAATCGGATTACACCGGGTGGACGATGTAGGATTACTAGGAGATCGTTTCTTGGATCGAATTCACGCGGAACCGGCAAAAGGGTATGACAGGAGAGTACTACTGTCGCGGGGGAGAGCTTCTATAGAAACCAAAGTGAAAGCATACTTTTTCTTGCAGCCGTTATTAGAACTGATGACACAACGAATCACTGAACTTCTACGAAATTTACGACCCCCCCCCCCCCCCCCCCCGACGATATTTCATATAAATGGAGGAAAGTGATTAAACGACCAGTCGGTCGCAACGCGTTTCAACTGGAACTTTTCTCGGCATACGATTTGATTGCACAAGAATATAAAAAGACACGGTCGTGTGCCGGAAAGGAGCATCGGGAGCGCATTCCGTGACGAATGTTTTGATCGACTGTTCCGTGGGAATGCGGCGCTACTCTAACAGAAAAATGTGTCCGTCTCGCCGTTATACCCGTGGTAAGCGTGCGTATGCACACTGCACGCTCGAGAAAGAGACAGTCCAGTGGCCTTGCGTACAGGCTGCTTCCAAAATAGGTGGCCAAACTCTGCGGGCGCATTCCATCTCCCCCAAGAGGCGGAGCAGATTACTCGGAGGCCACTCCAAATTTTTACCATACCGTTACTGTGATTTCTGCACGAGCGTAATTGTCCTGTATTACCGACAGGACACGTTAGGCTACGCGCACACGATATAATTCACGCGAAAACACTTGTACATAAATCGTGGAAGTTTCAAAAATAATATTACACCGAAACGGAGGTGGCAATAGAACGTGCGAAGGAGAGAATATCCCGATTAGCGCCCATAAAAGGTTAAATGCACCGAGGCTCAATCGTGCGTGAGCTACATTTGCAAATGACTTCCGATCGTATACGAACTTGTCAGGCTTGATCATCTGACAGGAGACCGTTTTGGACTAAATCTTCACGGATATACTGTTATTCCCAATGAAGCGCGCCCCCGATGTCCGAGCCACCTCTGGATTTTCGAAGCATTCCGTATACAGGCACGGGGGAAGGGGGGAGAGTTCGTCTATATACACATCGATATAGGTTCTACGGGTCCGACGAGAAACAGTCCCTAGACGAGGACTTTCGAACGGTGCGAGCACAATGTCTGACACAGTTTCCTGGCTGCGTTGAAAGGCGAAAGGAATGTTACGAGAGACGATCTCGTTATCTGGCCGCGAGAGGAGACGTGAGCGTCACGTTTTAAAACACCTACCACCACTAGCACTGATTCTATCGAACGATATTCCACTGGAATCGATGGATAAATGCAACACAGCCACCGGTTCTCAACCCTGCGCCAAACTCCTTAATTTTCTCTCTCAGCAGCGGAGAACTCAGGGCCGACAACGTGAATCAGGCATGACATTGGATCGCATAACAAACTTCAAATTCCACTGACGCGCGTACACACACACTCGGTTGCGCCCGCGCGCTCGCTCGCCACCGACCGCTTATATATACATATATATACGTGTATATACTGTAAACGCATATGTACTGTATGTATGTATATATTTATGTATGCACCTATGTACACATAAAGTGTATATCACGCGTGAGTATATATACGGCGAGGCAGGAGGTTCTGGGGAGGGGAGAGGAGTGCCGCGATACACAACACCGACGTCGACACGAACGATCGAGTACTGCCCACGGGAATTCTCCGATATATAGGTTAACCCGGGCGACTTGCGCCCGCGACGTTAACGCGGTACCGTTAAGCAGACGTCGAGGCAACTGGTAACCGTCGCGCGAGGCACCAGGCTCGCTCGTCCCAAGCTCCAGACACAACGGGGAAGAATATGCCCACGGTACCCGGACTCTATCGAGCATAGTGGGCTCACTGATCACTCACCAGTGCGAAGAAATTCGTGTGGCAGTCCTCCAGGCTAGCGCCGTTCGTTTGATGCGACGGATGCGTCATGGCTTCTCCATCGTACGCCGTACACTCATTAGCAACACTTTTTCGCGGCGGCGCGCCTCTCTCGGCCCCGAAAAATCACACGGCGAGGCCGCTATTATTCGAGAACATTTAGGAGGGTTTTCACTTCTCAATGGCGACCGTAAAATGGCGGACGATGGGAAACAACAAGCGCAGCCGCCCGAGGCGACCCCTACTGCTCACTCGCGCAGTCCGCTTCGACGACGAGGAAGAAGATGGCGGCGCTCATCAGGCATGGTTTACTCGCAATTCCTTTGAAAAGTACATCCGCTATCCTCGCCGTAAACACGGTCAGTGTCGACACTTCACGTGCACTTTTCATTCACCATCACCGTCGCGCCGCACTCCCCAATGGGAGCGAGCGTGCTCGATTCGTATGCACCGTGCACTAACGAGATCACCGTCATTTTACAGGCAAGCCTGCGTTACGATATAACACGGTCCAAGAGCAAGAAGACCGGGAAAAAGCCGTGCCGCCGATTCGAGGATGACAACAAGTCCCTTGCCACCAAAGGGTAAGCGATTCACTTAGCTCGCGCCCGAGTTCCAGCGAAATATTCGCGTTACGTCGCGCCGCTGGCTAACAGGCAGAGGACACACTGTGGCCATATTGCCGTTTGCCACCTCTCTTTCACGCGCCAGCCAATCAGCCGCCGCGTTTGACAGCTTCTCAGGGCAGGCCCCAGCTTTACCGGTGCCCCGCTCCTTGCGTTCTTGTGCAACTCGCTCCTCGGGAGTTGCATGTGACCACGGATGGGATCGAGAATGTCGCAACGCGCTATCGAATCCCTCATAGGATGCGATCGAATTATTTACTAACGCTTGAAAAAAATGTTAGCGTTACTTTGACAAATGGGACTGAAAATTAAACAGAAATTCTCAAAGCATTGTTCACCGCTACACTGACGGATATTAATGTTACTTCAACGAGAAATAAAATTTTAAGGAAGCGGCTTTTCGTGTTGAAATAGTGCTAAGTAAAAAATTACACACTTTATATTTGTAACGCGTAAAAATATCGTTTTCAATAGTTATTATGCTCTCAGATCTAACATGCAGCCGCTCTGTTTCGATGCCAACTTCCGAGCAACTATATCATACGAAGTAACAATTTTTTTTTTCAAATTCCACCCAATTCGAATATTATGGTCCTCAGAAATCGAATTAACTTAGAATCATGAATATCTGTATGCGGAATTTGATTCCAGCTTTGCGCCTGATATAACGGCCGGCCATACCCTTTTGTACCGCTATACGAGACTTTCCGTTGACTATGAGAATTCTCGTCCGCTACGTAACTTTGAAATTTTTTGCCTTCCCAAAGAGTAAAATTCGACGGATCTACTGCTATAAAGGAAATATTTCGCCTACAAATTTCTCACACGCTTTTCGTCGAAGAAATAAAATAATTTTTTCGGAATATACAAAAACTAAATTTTTCTCCTCATAACTTTTACAAATATAACGCACTTTACAGATATGTATATTAATCTAAATACAACGGTAAAGTAAATTGCATTTACGACAAAATATAAAACGTAAGAGATAATATAATCTCGATACATTGTCGTTGCCCGGCTGTGCCAGTTTTCATTGAGAACACCTGTTTCGAAGACCAAGTTTCTACGTCCTTGTAATTAACATTGACAAACTAGCGCCATTCTCTCGTTGCATAGATCAAGATTTAAGCACGAAAGAATCGAAACTGCACTCTAGTTTTCCCAAGCAAGCGTATTTCTTCGGGCTGCGTTTTAACGCTTGCTAAAGACTAGACATGCCTTAAATTTGTGTGCATAAATTTCGTTAACTCTTTAGAAAATGGGACCGGGCTTGACAAGTTCTTAAATTCGACCGAATGCCCGTAGTAATCTCGATTTCGAACGGAATTTCGAGCAGAATGCCAGGCGGAGGGTAGTCACCGGGCTTTTCTGTTCTCGGATTCGTTCCTGGCCAATATTGGCCATAACTGTATCCTGCGAAAACACAACTGGGGGCACCACTGTACGGCCGTCGGACATCGATCTTGTCCCTCCCCCTCCTCCTTCCACGAAGGGAAGCCTCCCTTGCCGCGCTTCGTCCGTTAACTGGAGTCTTTTACACCGTACGAAAAGTTTCACGCGAATCGTGCCGAGATAATCTGGAGGAGGCGATATTGATTTGCAAAGCGCGATATCAATGGCTATCGGCGAATATAGTCTTTCGAAAAGTCGTACCACAAAGGGTGCATATGTGGCCGATGTCTTTTAGGAAGAGGGGACCAAGCTGTTAGATGTATGCCTTCCATGCCTCTTACTGTCAGATCATACAATCTACTTTAAACGACACAATGGAAAATATTTGAATGATTGACTTTAAAATTTAGAACTCCTTGACAAAGAAGGTTCGAGCTTTTATGAATCGTTTTGTTTTTGTACCGTTTTGCCGAACCACACGGTTGACGCATGGTTCGCGATCGATCCGCGGTCCGTGGACAATGAATTATGTTGACAGGAACAATAAGTGCAATGCATTTCGAAAGGCTGCGTCGCCAATGCGTAATTTCAGTGTAACATGTCAAGAGAAACTACGCACGAAGTGTGAAAATATGTTGGGCTTAACAATATTTGCTTACATTCTTAAAGAGATCGTGGTTTTCTACTGCATATTCACGATTTGAGTAACCGTCGAACGCGCGACATTTGCCCTTAAGGCGCGTTTCCACGAGGCTTATTCCGTCCGTTCATTCAAAGCGAAAGAACCCGCCGAATTTTGTCGCAAGTATTCTATCTGAATAGTAGGACTTATTTGCAACGAATGTTTTTAAAAAAATTATTATCTACAAAAAAGAAGGAAACTTTCACAGCTGATCGGTGATATTATTGAAAATTAATCTAGGGAACTAATATCTAAGGAACGTTCGTTAGTAATTGTTAAAAAAAAATCGTTTAAAAATACTTCTAACTAGAAATCATGATTGACTTTCTCATAAATGCTTTTTGACGTACTATTCTCGTGAAGAATTTTTTATTTTACGAAATGTTATGTTTCTTGGGTTGAATTGCTTGGTCGTTGTGTTTGCTAACAGTTTCCAACGCAAAATCAAGGTAATAGGCGTTTTACGAAACAGGAAAGCTAGGTACCCCAAGCGCAAAATCGATATTTCCAACATTCTGTACGGTTGTGTTAAAACGGAAGCAGAGTTTCAGGAATGTTAAATATTGTCATTTCCTTCGACGAATTAATACACTTTACATCGTTTAATGTCAATTAAACGTTGCATTTTATTTTTTCTCGATTACAACGATATTTTTATTTTCATTTTTATTTGGAAATGCAACAAGAAACAGAGACGGTTGTGTCTACTACGAAGATAATCTTGGAACATCCGTTTTTTTTTCTTCAAGAATTACTAAGTCTACGGTCGCACCGTTTTCTTAGTAAGCCTGTAACAATCTTATTTCGGTTGTTCCAGATTTCTAAGATACCAACAGGCGTATAACCCGCCTGAAGATGTGCCTAGCCGAATAAATAAGATTTGCGAGGATCAAGCGATTTCGACAGGCAACGATACGAAACTCGAGGATCCACTGCAACGGTTCAATGTCTTTTTAGCATGCGAGCGACAACTTCAACATGCCGTCCCCAATTCAGTACTGTGTAGCATCGAAACGATCGGTAAGACTCTTGTTCGGAAGATGGAATCTTGTTCTATACCAAGTTCTCGAGATCTCTACGATTCACGAAATACTGTCGCTGATAATGCTACATGTAAACGATGCATGGTTATTTGACCACATTTAATCAGAGCTTCTGGTAATTCCAGCTTATTTCGATTGGCTCTTTTGAATTTGCACAGTTCAATGCTGCTTACGCACGCGTACGTGCTTTGAAATTTGTCTACGGAAAGATTTAATAGTACTTTGTATATTATCACGTTGAGTTGCGTGCGGTTTAGAAATAGTGTTTCAAGCCAGGCCTTTCCGAGCGATTTTTTCTGCCGGAAAAGTGTTATCCAGCTTGCAGCGCGCTTTGAACCAGATACTAATAAAATTTTAAATTTCTGTATTTTTACCCGACTGCGGCACGCGAAGGAGGATATTGTGTTTATCAGGCTATGTTTGTATGCCCATGTTACGCTCTAAAGCAAGGCTGCACAAGCAGCTGTTTTCGGCGCCTAGCTGCGAGCAACCCACCTGCCCCGTTGCTAAGGTTAGAATTGGTGAGAACTGCATTAGTGTACGTGCATTTGGTATGACTTGAACTCAGCCATATATACTTACGCTACGAGCCTACGAGCACGCACATACACTACTGCAGTTCTCCTCACCGATTCTACCTTAGCAACGAGACAGGCGGGTTGCTCGCCGCTAGGCGCCAAAAACAGCTCCTTGCGCAGCCCTGCTCTAGAGCCTGTACGGATACACCGATTTCGACAAATGAGGTGTCTTTAGTATTGTCTTGACCTTCCGAATGTCATAGGATATATAATTTTCAAAAAAGTAAAAAATAAAAAATAAAAAATAAAGAAATTTAAAAACCCGACCGCGTAAAAAGCGAACTAAAATGACAAAAATAATAATAAGATGACAATTTAAATTAACTCAAGTCGGAGACTTGCCTGCAGTCGGAGGCCTTAAATCTGTCGAACCTTTAAATATTTCGAAATAGAAAATTACATATTGTCTTCATAAATATTGTGTATCGCTGCTCGCCCTAATTAGATTTGATGGGCTATTAACAACACTAACAGTATTTCCCACACGGACAAAGAGAGAAACATAAGTTACAAAATACGCTGAAGTTGAAGTGTCACTATATAAGCTTGAAGTTGCATCGATGTTGTTCACCTCTTTTTGTTACCAGCTTGAAGCACTTTCTTTAGTCATTGCGGTACATGCTTGGGATAGAAGAGCATCAAAAGATTTAATGCCTCCGACTGCAGGCAATTGAGTTAATTTAAATTGTCATCTTATTATTATTTTTGTCATTTTAGTTCGCTTTTTAAACAGTCGGGTTTTTTAATTTTTTTTAACCTGTTAGACCTTCATGAGAGTACTACCCAGGGATGGGTAAGGTTTCCCCGATGAAAATTAATACAAATGCATCATTCGGACTGTTTTTAATTATAAGCAATTCAAGTCACTTCTGCATTCTATGGACCAATTGTTGCATGTCACGTATTATTGAAAATAGTACGAGTAAGATCGAGCTTTGACATATTTTCATCGTGAAAATCTAATCGATCTGTTGGTGATATTTCCGTGCAGACCTATTAAGAAGTATACGGGCAGAAAATTTCATTAGTAGATGATTCGTTGTAGACTCGATTTCTGAGTTTGCGTTATTTTCAAAGCAAATTATTAGGTGACTCTCAGACAATATTTCCAGTCCTTTCCAGAAAACATTGACGTGAAAACACATCGACGCCACTTTAGGTGTTATTCTGTTTCTTGCGCGTTTCAGGTGACTTAAAAGAATTCTATCAAACGCCAATAAACGAAAAAACTCCATTGGAAGCTATGCGCAACACGGAACTGCCGAAGAACTTGCACATTAATTACGACTATGTTCGGTTCCATCCTGGTAAGTTACTTTCAAATGCTGTGTACTTTTTTGTTACCATGGAGCAGGGTACAATTAACTAATTCGACTATGCCATGACGCGATAAGTATTTATCAATGGTATCATTTCAGACACGGACACAATGTTCGGTGGTAAAACAGCATTCCCAAAAAGCTCCACTCTGGTGACTGGTTTGAAATATAAGAAGAAATATCCTGGACATCAACAAGAAGATCCTTATTTGGAGCAATTGCTGAAGATTTAAATCTTACACAAAATAAATGAATTTATCAACGTTGATTATTTCGTATGTAAGATAAATAAAAATGTATTTGTATCTAACCAGTTCATTGTGTTATTACATGCCAACTATGCTCCTTCGTCGTTGCACGAGCTGATTAACGTATGTTGTCGTGTTAATCGCGTTGGTCCTTTTTACTTTATTTATTAGGGTGGTCCTTATATGTATGGTAAAGAATCAAAGTTTCTAAAACTTTCTTCTGACCCTCTCAGAAGCTTCTAAATAGTTTCAAAGAATTTCGTCTAAAATTTTGTTAAAATATATTAAGGATTAAAGATCGCCCAATGACATTGAAATATTACTATTTTGGTATAAATTGATAGAAATTTTTGCAATAAGCACAAAATAATTTGTTTAACTTTTAAGTGAGAATATAATATTAAAATTCGGGCACACATCGTATAGACGAAACGGGTTAATAAAGAATGTGTACTGTATTCTGTTGCGGCTTTATATGCACATTTAAATTTCTCTCTTCAGCAACTCTCGAATCAGATGCAAACGCAAACTTTGAGGTACATTTTATTCAGGTTGTTAAACGCATAGATAAAAGCATGGTTTCGGATCCCGATATATAAATATGGGCCCCGTTTCATTAAAATTGACAAGCGACAATTATGGAAAGTCGCAGTTGCCATACTTGTGGTACATGCGAAATATAAAGTCCTTGAGCGACCTTTATATATCAAAATATACAAATAAAAAACACGAAGATATTTTTTTTGTCGAACAGAAGATTTTAAGAGGGTCAGACAATACAAATTTGAAAGTTGAAAAATAAGCACCACCCTATTAATTATTCTTCATATTATTATGGCTGGACGATTTGGCAGTGGCGCGATAGCTTCCATCGATTGACCCATCAGCGCGCGTAGCAACGCTCCAAGACGACGAGTGACTGCTTTATTTACCCTGATGAGGATTCGCGACTGCACAGTGGTAATAGCTGTAGACAAGACAATGCAGGGAATTGCTAGTGCTACAGGCCTTATGGAGGCATGCATTCAACCGATTCGTCGTCCTAAACCGAAGGTATGCCTTGAAAAATAATTTATTCACAAATTAAAGGAATCGAACGATTGAATTCCAAGAAAGAAACAACACTCTTTCGAATTCATTTAATCGTTCGATTAATCGATATATGGGGCGAAATTTATTTCTGGAGGAATCGTTTAAGCCCAGCAGTTAAAAAATTCATTTACACGATGCACATAAACCACGAGATATAAGTATCTCATCTGTTACAGCGTGTGGAACTTTCAGGATCTGCTAAACCAGCCCCTTTTATCCTTCGACCCTTTTCCGGCCTATTCAATCCTTATCCTTATGGCTGCTCTGTGCTGTGCAATCATCCAGCTGATTGCGAGGCGAAAGAGGTTCTGCGTCGAGCTAAAGATTCATGGGTATTTATCGCATTGCGCTTAGAAGCTTGTATAATATTGCTGCAATACCGTCATATTTCATCAGAGTGCAACGGCGGAGAAGCCTTTGAATTTGCATCCGACATTCAATGACATCCTGCGTTTTGTGTCCCTCAGGCAACCGAGGGGAAAGCCCTGTTGTTGCCAGAAGAAATGGATATGATAAGGGCAAATCTGGTGGCTGGGGCAAGTGTAGTCGACGTGGGTCGAAATAACGGTGCCACAGAAGAAGTGAACGCCGACACAACCGCCGTTCCTGAAGAATTGTTCAGAAAATACACTGAAACCGATTCCAGACCTTTGACACCCGCGCCCACTCTCGCCAGCGGCCCTGCTCTGACGAGCAGACCGACCCAGGATGAATATCCTGTAACCTGCAACCCACGAGAACGGACTACTTTGGTCTTGGATCTCCGAGCAAACTCGAAGAAGCAGATGGTGTTTATTAAAGATTAAATTAGATAGAATTTTTAATCGTGACTCGCGTCAGTTGTAGTAACGGGCCTAAATTACTGCTTTAGGAAAATGAAACTTTCACTTGGCATGCTCTGACTTTAGAACCACCGCCGACGCCTCGTAAGCCAGGGATTTTTTTGGCGAAATCGGTCCCTCGACATCAGCCGCGTTCTCCGAAGTCAGCGAGAGATTTGCCAGCTTCAGTTCCGAGTGCAGGCACAGATGAACTGGTATCTTCTGATTATCGAATCCACATAAAGTTCATGCAAGACTCTTGATATAACTGCTTCAAGTTAGACTTTAATAAATAAATTAACAGGAATCTGAAAAGAATGCAATGAGTGTAACACGTTAGTATGGTACACTACATGTCATTTAATGTAAAAACTTCACATTTTCCAAGAGCTCTAGCAAGGACGCAGAGGAATGCGAAACAGAAAAAGCAAGCAAAGAACCTGTCATCGTTCGCAGGAGAGGAAAACGATTGCGTAAAGGCAAGTGCAGGAGGGGTTCAGCCTATGGACACCAAGCAGAAGTTCGTGATCTATTAGAACCAACCGAAACTCAGATATCGCATATAGGAGATGGCTCGAGGAGGACTTCGTTAGTAAATCTTATTTTACTTACATGCGAGTATTAATGCAAGATTATATCGCATTCCTTTCTTTTCTTTTTGATAGGATTCGCACGTGCAACGGCGACGCAGAAAACCTATCATCCCCCAAGAAAGTTTCTGCACAAGCTAATGTAACCCCTGCTATGCTCACTAGTTTTATTCACCCAGATATTTTAAAACATTTGTGCAGAGAGTTGGATCGAGACAAGGTGGAGGCAGAGTTTTCGATTAGGGTGAGACTGCCGGCTTCACGCATAATTGTAACAGGGGGTCTCGCGAGATAAACCTTCGAAACCACTGAACCCACCGTCAACTGTAATGTTACATGAATTTCTTTTATGCGTCACCAGAGAAGAATCGCATTCGAGGAAGCTTTTCGGGTGAAAGGCGAGAGTCATTCGCGTCCAAGAGGAACCTACACATCCTTAAACGTTACAGAAGAAGACACACCAAGAGTATTTTCCCGCCAAATGGCTCGCTTCCAAATTCTCGACAGTGAAAGTCTACGTGGTGCGTACAACGTCTATCAAATGCCCTGGGATTTGGCTAACAGACGAATCTCCTTCCAGGGTTAACGGTGTTGGAGTACCTCAGTAAACATGTTTTTGTTTCCTCGGGAAGGAAACTAGTCTTTGGTAGGGTATTCAACAAATTTCAAGAAGAGACACTGCGAAGCACCAGATACATTTCCCCTAACAACATTCAGGAAGCTCTCCAGGAAATGCTCGGTAAGCCCATGACCGAGGAGCAAACGGGTTATCTGAAATTTGTGGTCGGCGAGATCAAGGATCCACTGAATTTCCGGAGCTGGTGTTGTTTGTGCGCCGCAGTAGAACGATTACTGTGCCCTCTTCCTCCACATGAAGTCGATCCTGCCTCGTGGTTGGAAAGAGTGGACTTTGAGCCCTTAGAACGAAGACTCAAGTCTGTCGATGTGGTTCCCACGCTAGCTCTGTTCTTAAGGGAAATCCGTGAAAAGTAAAACATTGGGATGAAAGTTGGCACCAAGCTGACTACAGCTACTAACATTCTTTACGCTGTACAAGATACGTTATGCTGAAATGTTTTCTGTTGAGGACACTAAAAAAAATCTCTATGTCTTCTCGCTTTCAATGGCTGGTATTATTCAAAAGCCTTGCAATACGTTTGAAGAAACTTGAAGCTTTGCGAGGTTATCGGTAAGTGCACCTACTCTCGGCTGGAAAACATTTGGAGATCACATATTAGGCTATGAAACGTTTTGCGCAGTAGTTGGAATAATATTGAATATTGTTTTGAGATCAATCTGTCAAGCATCGTCTGTTTACTTACTTTCCTATTCTGGAACGGGGATCGAATAAAATGAAGAAGCTTGTACAAGATCTGCGTTCGTCGCACAATTTTATTGCCGGAACGAATTCGCCTGTAACCCAGTCGAGCATACATAGTTATTACACAACGATCCTCGGTAGCTGCCGACAATGTATAAACTGTTTCGAGGTCTTCCTCCTCTCCCTCCCTATCTCTCCCTATCTCTCTCTCTCTCTCTCTTTCTCGCCTCCTTCAACACAATAAATAAACGAATTTGCGCGCGTATCACCGTTACGTAATGACAATATAAAATCGTCCTGCATTAGTAAATAAATTAAGTAAACGAGCGATATAGGACTGGTGTAGAAGTATAATCGGGACCAGGGCATATCTCGTACTGACGTAACAATAATACACTACCAGTTGCATTCACGTGTCCTCAGTGGTATTCTATACGTGTACCTGTGGCATGTGGGTGCGTGTCTGTATATGTGTGTGGCTTTCGCGTTGGTGAGAGTGTGTGTATCGATGGGCATTGATCAGAGTTGCTAGTTCCTACGTCACATTGCACATATAGCTAACGTATAAATATAACGACGTGACGGTTCGTACGACACTACTTCCTAGAGTCTCTATACAACAGCGCGACGCTAGCCGCCGTTCAAAGAGTGCTTTCTTTGGAGCTGTTCCGAGACTTAGATACTTCCGGCTGCGGGAGATCTCGCTTCCGTTCGCCGTACACGCTGGTAATCCTCCCGTGGTCTCTCTGCGTTGATTTCTCAGTATAAAAAAAGTTGCTGCTGCTGGGGGGCAGTGGGACTGGAGTATGACGACGGTGTGCAGGCGTTAGCAATGGGCTAGTTGCCGTTCGTGGAACGTTGCATCGCCGGGATTACCGCGTCCCGTTCCGTCCCGTAAATCTTGCCTGCCTTCCTCGCCATGTTACCCAACATCTCCATCGAACACTTGTGCGCGGATCTCAGCGACAACGCCCACTCCTTCAGGCTGATCTCGTCCTGAAAGAACAATTAAACGCCTGTTGGCACTGCCGTACGTGGACCGTCGCAGCTCCTGCATCCGTGGCTGCGCGACCACTTGATTACAGCTGTTTAGCCGTTTTAGTTTGCAAGTGGGGTGGCGATATTCATCAGTGGCCTGCTATTACGTACGGTCTTGATTATGCATGAATTAGGGGCACGTTAAATTGCTCGAAACTCAAAACTGGACTGGCTGTAATTGCAATCTGTTGGGCAACACTAATCCGCATGCAAGAGCTACGGAGAATTCTACGAGGTTGCCAGGATTTATACTACTGCAAAATTGATATAAGTAGATATTACGGCTAGTGACTAGTAAATGGGTCTAAATAAATGAGTTTGTAATTTGCTGGAGTCTCAACATCGTTGTAAAGCTTTACTCACGGGATTCGTAAGTACTATTTTCGCGTCTCTCGTACGGACGACGATACACTGCTCTCCCTTCACGTGTTGCAGGTCCGCGCTGACTTCTTCAACCTGAAATTACAATTAAGTTTCAACATTCGATTCCTAATCGCTGTCACCGTGTCCCCGCTTATCCACATACCTGATCGAGGAAAACTAGTTCAGGTTTCATCGTGGACTCGGGGTGCAACTCTAACCGATTAGGGTAAAGTTTCGCGTAACGGGTCTGCCACGCGCTTGCGAAAGGACCGCCTAATTTCTTAATATAACCGTGTAAAATGCAGTCTGATCCTGTAATAAATAAATGCAATCAGAATAATACATCGCCCTCTTCTTTTAATCTGCACCATCGACAAGTACCAATCTCCTCACCTTTCTCATCAGTGTCGAACCGCTGTTTTTGTTTCGCCTTCTTCTTATTTTCCAGCTACGGGAGGATGAAAAAGAGAAGAGAAAATGCAGTTAGCGTGAAAATTGAACAACCGAAGGTGGAAAAATTCAACGAATCAAACCTTGTCCGCTTCATTATTGATTGTCTCGAACACAGTCTCGGCAACCTCGGCTTGCCATCTCTCAGAGATAGTCAGAGGGAAGTTTTTGTACAGATCTTGGTCCGCGTCAGTCAGCTTGATACCCTTCGTGTCCTCCTCGTCGAAGGAGCCGATATCAAACGCGTCCGCGGCGTTCACCTCGCCGCGCGGCGGTATAAGTGGCGGAGTGTATTTCTGGAGATAAACTTGTTGCCAATCGATACCACTGAAAAACGAGTGCTCCTTTAACTCGTCTGCCCCTCTTCCACGACAGCCGAGTCTGTTGTTAATATCTCGCTGCAGCAAGCCCTCCAGAAGCGAGCGCAACTCTCGTGAGAACGTTTCTGGTAGCTCGACGTTCTGAAAGAATGCGTTCACCAGCAATCGATTACAAGTTGGAAAGAAATTACAGAAATAATCGTATATTAGGAATTCATACGCTGCGCCGACTTTATTTCAGGGAGGGGGAGGGTCTGTCCAATCGTGTAAGGATCGGTAGAGGTGAGGAAGTAAATTTTCATTGGAAGTGATCGTTTGATCGAATCCTTTTCTTATTAACACTTCGAGTGGCGCTAGATTTGGCGAAATATGGTTTGAAGTCAGTCAGACCATTTTCGAGCGATCGCTTCTGCTGAGAAAGTTTTTTCCAGCTTGCCCTGCGCTTTCAGCACAAGCGGACACTAATGAAAATTTAAATTTCTATATTTTCTATTCAATTTTCGTAATAATACTACCAATATCGAACCGTTCACATTCGTCCAAGTATCGAAACTTGACGGACTCTTTCCAAGCGATCAAGTTCAATCAATACAGTAAATTATATTCAACATAATAATGGTCTTGGTCTACACTCTGACCTTGCAATGTACGTTGTCATTAAACCTGACTCTAAAAGTAAAAAAAATTACTAATCGATTACTAATAATAACAAGGCAACTTTGGTATCCAGATTTTTTCTTTCTTTTTTTTGAATTTTTTGATGCAGGCTTATGGGGGACCTCGATAGAAATAACAGACATTTTTTTTCGCTACGTTTTGGTGTATCGCAGTAAAACCATCCCTTACAGGCTAATGTGTGCTCCTCTAGTTTCCTGTATATCCTGAAAACTATAGCTGATGTAAAAAAGTACCCTATAAAAATGCTTTTTATGTCCTATAAAAAGGTGCAATCAAATTGTTTAAAATTTTTAGGGGGGAAGGTTTTTTCCTTTAGACTAGAAACTTTAAGAATTTAATTGGCCAGTTTTATAGAACACAAAAACTCGTTAAACTTTTATTCTAACAATTCTTTTATGTCTGCTAAATTTACAAGACATACAGGGAAATAGATCACCCTGAAGCACCAGAAGATAGCAGAAAAAGAAGTAGTCTGATACGTCTATTGAGGTCGCCTACAAATCTGCAAAGTTTAAAAAAGAAACGGAATTTCCAGGTTACCGAAGTTCACTGGTAAGTATTAACCATAAACAATAGTTAGTATTAGTATAATACATATTGAAAGGACAGCAATTTCTCCCGAGGTCGCCGAATCTCTAAGGCCAGCCCTGTCCCTACGCAGCAAGAGACATGACAAAACCACTCCCCAAAATCTATTACACACACCTTGGTCAGGGTCATGTGATCTATCTCGTGTTTGTCTCTAGTTTTGTGTTGTCTGAAAGGACTGTGCCCCTTCAACAATTTATGCAGCATGCAGCCAAACGAGAACCAATCTGCGCTGGAGTCGTAGGTCACCCCTTTCGAGAGCACTTCCGGCGCCATGTAGCCGTGCGTCCCACTGCAACGGAACAATAATTTTTTTTCTCTCGTTAATGGACGCTCGTGCGCGCGATCGGAATTGAAATCGTTCGGCCTGTACTTACACGCTCGCGTGCGGTTTTTTCTTGGAGAAATCACAGGCCAGCCCCAAATCCGATATCCTTACGTGGCCATGTTCGTCCAGCAGGATATTCGCGGGCTTCAGGTCTCTGTAGACGATGCACCTGCGGTGCATGTGCTCAAGCCCCAGTATCACTTCCGCCGCGTAGAACTTCATCTCCCTCTCGTTGAACATACCGTGCTGGCTGAGGTGATAGTGAAGATCGCCGCCGTTCATCAGGTCCAGGATGAAGCAGAGCTTGTCCGGCGTTTGGAAGGCGTAAGTCATGCACACTATAAATGGACAGTCTACCTAGAAGTAGGTAGTCTGATTGTAGTACTCGAATGAGCTATGGAGATTCAAGCTTTGGGGCTCAACAGAATTCGTTTCGCTTTAGGAATTTTCAGTGAAGAAATAAATTCACGATTGCTCGTGTAATCATTGCAGTTACTAGCTGGGGGTATTGCGCCTTGCAGAGATATAATGATGTCGTAAAAGCGATAGAAGGCGCCAAGTTGATAGCGCTCTTAAACGGAGGTTCTGGTTTAGGGTGTCCAGAAAATCATGTGTAAAGCATGTGTGTAAAAGGATTCTTCAGAATTCGAATTGAGTTTCAAATAGAACGGTACTCGAATTTAAAGGATATATAGATATGTACTACGCAATTTGTTTTGCTGTCGCAATTCACTTTGAGGAGGTGAAATTGACCCTTGAAAATCCGCCTATTTTCCGATTTTGTGTTTTAACTTCCGAACTGTAAATTAAATGACCAAATGATAGTCTTAATTAAACAAGTAACTTTTGTCTGAAAACTTTTTTCTATCTTTTACAGTTCGCGAGTTATAACACAAAATCGGAAAATAGGGGAATATTCAGCCGTCAACTTCAGCCTCTTAGAGTGAAGTTGGGCAGAAAAAAAATTGTGTAATACGTACCTATATATCGTCTACCTATTTACATATCCACAAAATTTGCCAGGTTAGCTGTATCTTCCCTTTTTTATCATTGGGTATATCCCTGCAGGGCACAATACACAAGTAGATATGTATTTTACATAAAAACTCCTCGCAATTTATGTATGACAATTTCAAGGCGATTCCTACTAGATATCGTCGAATAGAGCTTACTCCAGTACTGACTGCTGAGAGCATTATCCTTTCGTTGAGCGCTAGCGTTTCCCCCTGTTTCATTTTGATACGCTTCTTGTCGAGGCACTTCATCGCGTACATTTTACCGGTGTCCGCCTTCCGGCAGCCGTACACCTCCCCGAAACCGCCTCTGCCTATTATCCGATGCACGCTGAAGTCGTTCATCGTTAACTGAAGCAACAATTCACCCAAGCTACGTTTAAATACAGCAAACAGATCGTTAATCGTGTTACCAAATTCACCCACGACGAGCCTCAATTGTTCGCCAATTACGTACGATGTCCCAAAGTCGAGATTCATTGTTCCAAAATAAAATGGGAAGTTCTTTACAGTTTTGAAATGCGGTTCGTTGCTGAGATACGAGCGATCAGAAGTTTCGGACCGCAACGACTTCCGCCACGCGCACCTTGAATTCCGCCCGCCCAGAAGTCGCGCTAGAGACTATAAAAGACTTCTCTATTGGATCTGGAGCGAGGAATTCGCGTGTCTTAGCTCCTCACGAGTTTGGACCACCATACGTATCCACGAGTGTATTATGTAAATTTACCTGCATATTTAACTCTAAGTTTTTCCACTGACAAAACCGAGTGTACTTCTCGCTGAAAAAGATATACAAAGTCAACCGTTAGAGAAGAAACTGACCAACGATTTGCCTATACTTTCTCTCTCTCTCTCTCTCTCTCTCTCTCTCTCTCTCTCTCTCTCTCTCTCTCTCTCTCTCTCTCTCTCTCTCTCTCTCTCTCTCTCTCTCTCTCTCTCTCTCTCTCTCTCTCTCTCTCTCTCTCTCTCTCTCTCTCTCTCTCTCTCTCTCTCTATTCGTCTCCCGTTATTTTGGCAAGACACATACCTCTCGAGAAACTTCTTGAACGGCTCCCCCCTCAAGTGATTAAAAATTTCTTCGATGTATGGCTGGAAATGTAATCGGTTTTGCGATTTATAATTTGGATCGACGCGGTTATCTACCGAGTCGTTAACGTTAGATAGAATTAAGCGATACGAGATCGCGAGGGACCAACCTCGAATAAGTTAACGGGGACCTCGTTTTTCATGAGGTACTTGTGAACGTGGGACACCGCTTCCGCGGAGTATTCCTGAAATAAGGACAATCGAATAATTAGCCACCGTGTAAACGACATACGAAAGTAGGTATTAATTGTTCGTTGACACCCTTCCATCATCGATTAACGGGGTTTTCTCCTCCGGGGGCTCGTAAAATATGCATATTTTTTTAGGAGTTTATAGAGAACAAATACTGTGGTGGGCGAAATAAAGCTTACACCCTTTAAAATCGCATAACTTTTTTAGAATTGTTCCAAACGACTTGAGTTTTTTTAAGAAGATATTTCTTCGCGAAGGAATTTCCTCGCGATTTTCGACCTTATTCTGCGATCTTTAAGCATTTGTAGGTCAGAGCAACATTAACCGATTTTCATGAATTTTTCAGCATGTATACAACTTATTTCAATTTACAAACGGGATTTTTGCATTTTCATTACAGGCTCAGAAAAGAAGTTGAAAAAAAACGACCTTTATTATTTTTTTCGCTATTCCGAGAAATTACAATTTTTTTTCAAAACGTAGGAACACGTCAGTTAGCAAACTAATCCTACTAGCTTCCAAAAAAAACCTCAAGTCGTTTGGACCAATCCTAAAAAAGTTATGCGATTTTAAAGGATGTCAACTCTTTTTCGTCCGTCATTGTATATGTTCACTGGCTTTTGGACAATACAGGTCGGGCTTAATAGTAGCTATCGAAGATGAGCCTTTTTACATTTATGGTTTTCATGACTTTTTGTTTCCTTTCCTTATATTTTTATTCTCCACTTAAGTATATTCTTGGTATCATGTACATAATGCGAATGTAATAAAGATGTACTAATAATAATACATACAAAGTTTGTAAGTATATGAGAAACAAGTTTACGGAAATGATATCTCCAAAACTAATGCAACTATGCATTTCAAATTTTCAGAGATTGTAGAAAACCTATCCCTCTAGCGCAGGAACCAGAACTATACCAATATCTTTGATAGTTCTTCTGTTATTAATAAAAGAGGCCAATTTTTTTACTATATTAATTTTAGGATGGCGTCACTTTCTGAATTTTCAACATTTTATGTTTATTCTATTAAGTTTACAAATTAATTCCGTGGCTTTCTTAAAGAAATTGTACCGTTATTTACTGAATGAAATATAGTTCAATCCCGGAAATATTTGCCATCATTTTCGATGACTTTGTTCCATCCTTCCGGCAACTGACGGATCCCCTTTCGAAAAATGATGGCGGCTTTGAGTAGCTGAAGAGTTCTTTTTAGAGTTCTTTCACTGCTTTGAAGTGCGTATCATCCAGGTGATGTCGGAGCCACCGAAATAGCTGGCGAATAAGCCACGTAAGAGGGGCCTTCCCAACCCAAGGAATAAATAACGCTTTTTGTTCCGAGCACTGTCATGGTACAGAATGACCTCCCTACCTAGCTCCCTGGTCAGTATATAGTCTCCTTCGTTCCAATTTATCACTCAAACGAACGAGTTGTTAGAACCAATCATTTTCACGACTTTTCTAATTGAAATGCAAAAACTATGCGGTGTGTTATATGCCGCTTTTTATGTCGCCATCGTATTCGCTAATATTTTCATAGGATATGTCGCCTATTTCGCCAAGGCGTATGGCGTTTTTGGAAACGTTAAGGTTGGCAATTGAAAACCGCAAAAGGGTGGGAAAATATTTAATAGGTATTAAAATGGAGATATGACTGCTTGAATGTAAAGGCACCGAATTAATTTGTACACTTAATAATTCCAACCATTCAATTTTTCTTTCACCTCACACTGGTGACCAGCGATTGCTTGCGGGACGACAAGTTCTTTTTATAAGCATCTTTTTAATATGATATTATTGCTTGCATGAACTCGAAACAATTTGTGTGTACTATCCGAAACCCAATGAGCATGTATGTAGAATTTGAGAAACTTCCACCCACCAGTTAATTCTCTATAAATTCCGGAAAATACCCACGTCATTCAGGCCTCCTGGAAGGAGAAACCCTCCTTAAGGGGTCGTCCTTAAATTACGTAAAGCTTTTTTGGCGCGGAGGGGGTCGCGAATTTCTTTAACCTTACTTTCAATATGAGTAGCCTAAAAAACACGGTTCATCGCACCCGCGAAACTGAGTTAAATGAGTGCAATGTAAAAAATATTACGTTAGGGGAGAGGAGGTTTGCAATATAAAATTGTATACCCTTACGTGATTTAAGGATGCCCCCTAAGAAAAAACTTCTACGGTACAATTTTCGTTCGCGGATTTACCGTGGCCGAGGCGTTCCGCCAGCGAACGAGGGCTCTTTAACGCGTCGAAGGGGAAAATCGTGGCACAGAGCGATGGAAGGCGAGGCTAAAATTAGGGGTGAACCAACCGGGGGAAAAGTCGCGTGAAAAAGCCACGGAAATAGTTTCTCTTCTGAAGACATCGAGGGCCAGAGATTAGAAACCCGCGAAAGGACCTATTCCAGGCCCTCTCGAAGCATTCATAGGGAGGGCGAAGGCCTGCGAGCAAGGGTGCAACCTCATTACACGGTTCTTCACAGTCCTCAGGCGATTTCTGGTGCTTTCTTGCGGGTAAAAGGATAAAGGGAAGAGAAGCTTTTCGAACTCGCCTTTCTTCCTGTTAATGGAGGCTCGCGTAAACCACGTTTTCAAGCGGCGTTAATACTTAAAACGCAGTTTCGGGACGTATTAACCTCGAACTTTGCGAGGGAACGGAAACTGATCGACGCAATTGCAGCTAACAAGGAAACGTTCCCTTCCTGAGAAATCTGATTTCAATGAAACTTCGCGCGAACGTAGAGCATATCGGAGTACTCAAGGAGCAATTTTTTCTATGGAAGTTCATTCTGAACGGGTGAAATCAGCCCTTAAAGTAATGGCGTCTTTTTAACACGATTTTATTTATATTTTTTTTGGTAGTGTGATAGAACATAACAAACTAAACAATTCTTATATTCAAAGTTTTGTTCTATCTCGCACCGTTACAAAGTTATATTGAAAAAAAAATCGCGCTAACTTTAAGGGCTGAGAAATTATCAAAATTTGTACTTGGCAGAAAGCAGCCAGTTCCCGATACAATATGTAGGTTTACAATACGCACAACGGAAAGCTTTCAGTTCGGTAAATCATTGGCATCGTTAAGTTCTTTGAGGCCTCATCGCGGAAAGGGATGGCCGTATGAAAATTCACTCACATGGGTGTGCGCCAGCAGCTCCTTCATGATGAAATTGTCGTAGATCTCCCTGGCAAGTTTCCTCCTCTCCTCCGGGCATTCGAGCTTCTCGTACGCCTTGATCTACAATGCATAAATGAGAAATTCCTTATGGAGTTGGATGGCGACGCGTGCCGCTACGCTACTGGAACTTAACTAGTGTGTGTGCGGGCTAACACGAACCTCTTCGTAAAACCTAAGCTGCGGAATCGGCTCCTCTGCCACATTCTCGCAGAAGTCTTTGAATAAGAGGTAACCTGAAAGCACGAGAATTATATAGAGAGGGAGGTGGGAAACGAGAAAACTGATCGGGTACTTTCGAATTTATTAGGTATCTTCTACAAATTCGATGTTTCAAACAGCTTATATACTATTAAGTATCAAAACTATGTATTTCAGATCATTATTTGCGACAGCCTCCCACCTGTGTGGAAGTTATGCCATGACCCTTTTATAAAAATCTTCGGATTTATCATAAAATAAAAAAAAGAACTTGTACTTTTCGAGACCTCAAAATTATTAAAGTTCCCACCCTGTAAACTGTTTTGTAGTGATTGAAAAATGTGAAAATCTGTTGGTGCTATATCCGGGGAATGTGGTGGACGAGTAATAAGTTCCCATTGCAGTTCCGGTATTTTTTTTTATTGCGTTGTTATCACCATGTGAGGTCTCGCGTTGTCGTAGAACAGCGATGCCCCGATGGGCGGCCCGAGATAAACGAACATTCATCGCGTTTTCCAAAGCTCGCATGGAAGGGGGTGCTCGAAACCAATGACGTTGCGGGCATGTCACGGATGGGGAAAATTCTAGTAGTGTGCGTGTAAGCTTACCCATAGGCTTTTTTACAATTGGGGCTCTTGGAGCCCTAATGTTCTACATTTTAGGAATTGGGAAAATAAACAGGAATTGACTAATGATTAAACAATAATATTATATAATTGGACGGAATAGACTTGAACAGTCCCATTTACACATCTGATTAACAAACAGTTTCTTATTAAACGATTTTTATTCAACTTCAATCCTCTGTTTGTTTGTATGTATGTTTGTTTAGTTCAAATCTAGAAACTCAATTTTAACCCACTTCCAAATATCCAATAGACTTGAAACTTTGCAGGCGTACGTATTTTGGATGACAATACAAAATTATGAAGAAAAAGAAACCGCCTCAGGGGTTTAAAAAATTACCCAGTCATCAATAAATATAACCCTTAATCACAAATCCAAACGACTTGAAATCAGCCTATAACCACAAATCAAATCAATTTAATCGACATGAAATCAGCATGTAACCACAAATCAAAACTAGGCAATAGAAAGTAAATAAAGAAAAGAATTATTTTTCAGTATGTAATCTTACTGATAAGATATAAAACAAAGTTTAAGTTAAACTGTTAAACGATTTTATTTAAAATGCACTAAAAACTAAAAAATAATTCTTTTCGTTATTTACTTTCTATTGCCTAGTTTTGATTTGTGGTTACATGCTGATTTCATGTCGATTAAATTGATTTGATTTGTGGTTATAGGCTGATTTCAAGTCGTTTGGATTTGTGGTTAAGGATTATATTTATTGATGACTGGGTAATTTTTTAAACCCCTGGAGCGGTTTCTTTTTCTTCATAATTTTGTATTGTCATCCAAAATACGTACACCTGCAAAGTTTCAAGTCAATTGGATAGTTGGAAGTGGGTTAAAATTGAGTTTCTAGATTTGAACTAAACAAACATACATATAAACAAACAGAGGATTGAAGTTGAATAAAAATCGTTTAATAAGAAACTGTTTGTTAATCAGATGTGTAAATGGGACTGTTCAAGTCTATTCCGTCCAATTATATAATATTATTGTTTAATCATTAGTCAATTCCTGTTTATTTTCCCAATTCCTAAAATGTAGAACATTAGGGCTCCAAGAGCCCCAGTTGTAAAAAAGCCTATGGGTACGATCCTACACGCACACTACTAGAGTTTTCTCCATCCGTGACATGCCCGCAACGTCATTGGTTTCGAGCACCCCCTTCCATGCGAGCTTTGGAAAACGCTATAAATGTTCGTTTATCTCGGGCCGCCCATCGGGGCATCGCTGTCATAGAAGTATGTACAGGACACCCTTTCTATTTACAAGGGAGGGTCGTTTAATTTGCAGTTCTTACTGCACTCTTTCAAATTGTTGGCAATATAATGTAAACAAAGTGGCGGACAGAACTTACGCAGCAATCTAACTCTCGATTTGCCAGTGGTGTTATGGGGGTCATCGGTGGCCGGCTACACCCGAATTAATTAAAGCACTTAAATCACATGAACGATAATATTCGTGAAATTTTCGATAGTGTTAATATCGTACCCGGCCGAAATTCAGAATCAATTTCCTCGAAAGTGAAGCGAGTTATGACAAAATTGTATTCGATGTTTTTCCCTTATTTTTTAATGGAAGATCATCACCCTTCCGCTGGTACCATCGCATACGAAACACCCTGTACATACAAGGTGTCCCATAACTGATGACTACACCATATACAATAACAACCTACTTAGTGAGTATACGAAAAAAAGTCGAAAGTGTTGGATAAAATTGTCTCACAGGAGGCTCCGTTTTCGACAACGATAAATTTAAATATGTCTGGAATACTCGCACTGCCAAGTACGGTAAACTTGCCTAATTCGTACTCCCGCTGTTTCTTTTAATATAATTGTAAGTCAGTCACAATCGCCGCTAGCGGTATAAAGTGTTACACAACAGTTAGCCATAAGCCATAAACAAGTCGAGTCGCCATGCCGTTTCACTCAAATTTTGCCATGATTCTTAAGGTAGTTCTTAACGAACTATGTTAGTCAAATTAGAGTTTTGTCATAAACAATAAATATAAAGTACTATGATACTATAGAAATAATAATAATAATTTTTAACATCATGTATATATATTTTAAAAAGTTCAATGTTAATATAAATAATTGTAATACGGAAATAGAATATTAAATTGGTTAGCGTAGTGAATTGGACCAGCACATCTGACAACGTCGCATTCATTCGGAGCGTCTTTTATAACCAAAATGTCAGAAAAAATGTCCATATAAATTTGAATCGTCGTTCGCTATTTAAATGTCTAAACATATCGAATGTGCGACGTTGGTACGTTGACAGCTTTATGCAGTTTCTAAAAAAATTGCACGTAATCCTATTTTTTATGGGCATTTACGAAGAAACCATGTGGTCAATTTTGCAGAAATTAATAAATTCATTCCGTGACATTTCGATGTACTTTTGTGCCAATTTTGGTACACTTCTTGAATATAGTTTTCCTGTTTCAGAAAAAAAACTGAAACTATAACCCTCTTTTTTCGACTTTGCCATATGCCAGTGTTAAACTGCATCAATTTTAATTAACTGCATCGATTTTAAACCTTGTACAAGGGTTTCTTGTATTCGAAATTAGTTTTGAACGAAATTTGAAAGAATTCTTGAATTTAGTAGATTATTCAGGAATTACCTTAAGGATTTTGTACAATTGCTATTTGTGAGAATCAGTGAAACAAATTTCTATGTAAAACTGCGTCTTTTTTCAAGTTTATTTCTTGTTTTGACATCAACGAACAGTGTCCTATATTTCAGCGCCATAGATTTGAATTCAAATTGATCTATGTGCCTATTTCGTACCACCGTGTGTAAGCTTAAATCGTACTGATACGAACATACAAAAAGAATTTGGAAAAAAATTGGATGAGGCCAAAAAGAAAATCATAACCAGAAAAACCAGCACAGCAAAGGAAACTCGTAAGAGGCAGAATACCGCCAAAACCAATACACACAAAAAAAAAAGAAGAAGAAGAAGAAAGACGAGGAAAGTGTAAGCTGGTTTTGTAAATTGTTCCAAGAAAATAGACAGGAAAATATGATACAGTGCACGCAGTTCAAAATGCGATAAATAGAATTAGTTTTTATAATGTATGTGATGATTGTAGTAATTAAATTTGAAAGTACGAATTAGGATAAGTATGGTACGATTTAGAAACATTAATCCTAAATTGTACTTCTTCCATATTAACAATAAATCGTTTTTATGAACAGAAGTTGATTATTTTTTGTTGCTTGAGTTTATAAAACTGTTTATTCTATTAATAAAGAGTTGATTTTTCATGTAATAAGTATTTGTTCTCAAGGGGTACGATTTAGGCAAGTTTGCCCATAGTTTTGAATCGTTCGAGGGATACCACGATGGAAGGGCAACATTTTTCAACCCTTTTTAGGATACGTATTCCGTGTCGAAAAGCGTTTCCCCTTACCTTGTGATAGACAGAGTCGGGGAAAATGTAATCTAATTACAACTTACAAATTACGATTAAACTGTAAGTGTTGATTACACATTATTTTAGTAGTTGATTACACATTATTTTTTGTAATCGTTAATGTAGGTGGTTGACCAGAATTTTATCAACTACCTAAATTAAGGATTACAGAAAACAATGTGTAGCCAACTACACACTTACAGTTTAATCGTAATTTGTAAGTTGAAATTAGATTACATTTTGCCCAACTCTCGAGGTAGCCCTCGAGAATGGAAAACGGCACTCGCGTGCTGTTGCAAATGTTCAAGTTCTATGTTCTCAAAAATCAAGCCTGTCGCAGAAAATTTTTCGGTTAGGTTTTCCACTTATTTTTCTCGTATAGAATCGCTGCCTTTATATTATACTACCTACCAATTACCAGTTTTTAAAAAGAAATGGAGGATGGGGTTGGGCGATTGAGAAGTGGGGAAAGTAATGGAGTTGACTGATCCCCAATCAAACGTCAATCTTTTCTTCTTCTTTTATGACATGCTTTTATCACACGAGCAAAGGGTCACTCATTTGGTGGAATTTCCAACAAATGGATGAAGGGGGGCAGCACTAGCAGCATCCAAATATACACCGTAAATTGGGGGAACGTTGGCAGGTTTTTATAACATTTTGTTATATAGGTAATATATAATATATAACATTTTCACATTTGCTTGAAGAATCCTTATTATAACATTGCATCTTTTGTGATTATATTACAAGTGTGAAAATGCATAAAAATTTTGTCCTTTTCCTTTTTAGTAGATGTTAATTAACTGCCAATGTTTCTCCAGTTTGCGGTATATTATAATTGGCAGCTGAAGATACTTTTTTCCCTTTCTTTCCCAACCTCGTGGATTTTCATCTCAAGAACCATATCAAGCTATTCATATTATTTATTATTTTTCAGTATCACTTTTCTAAGACAATCAGAATTTTGTGTGATAACAAGCTTTAGAATCTCGCATTAGGGTTGATTCCCTGGTTATGTAGCAATGAAGCTATGTTGTGGGTCAAAATAGACCTCATATCCGCCATGCGGTGACTGGTAAGATATTCGCTATACATACATATAAAGGTTAAAGGTATTGTGAACAAGCGGACGGACTCTGCGAAACGAACGTAAGAGTGCTCTTTATGGCCTAGTCAAAGTAATTGGGCAAAGAAGTTGCTACAGCAATCAAAAGCTGCTCTTCAGGGCAGTGCAGCGTCCTCCATTCGGTCTCTATGCACTCTATAGTCAGAATAAGATCAGTTGAGTGGTCAAGGCCACTTCCCCCACTCCAAGTCACGCTAGACATTTTTTCCACTCTTGCTCTCTAGCGCTTCACTCTTCAAAAGAGACTGCTGCAGGGAATCTCTCAATTAAAATCACTTGTATACGTGATAATCCTTAAAAATTCGAAATTTTTATGTTTCCTAATTCTTTTTGAACACTGTAGTTTAAAGATTTTATGTATTTGCAATTTTTAAAAGGAGAAAATTGAGAAATTTAACACTGACAGTGCACTGTAGTTGCACTGAGCAAAATACAAAAGAATACATACTTTAAAGTCTACGTAAAATAGAGAGGTACAATATTGTACAGTATTTTAGATCTAAATTTTGACAAAAGCAGGCTATCATTATGCGTCAAAATTTAAGATTCAAAGGTGTATCATTAGTTTTCAATGTAGAAGTTATTTGTATAAAAGTCACTCACGTTCAAAACACGATAGTAATCTACTGTGAGCAGTATAGTGACATGTATAGTATGGATATACAATAAACATTTGGAGCTTCTACCTCAAATACTTTCTCAGAAATCTCTGTTCAAAGTAGGACATTAAAACAAACGTTTTCTTACAGCTGTCTAGTTAGAAATGCCTGAAGAGAATTCTATTAAACATCAGGCGTAATCTCTAATCTTAAGTTATTGTAAAAACACCAGTTTATATGACCTGTAAATTTTATCTGTCTATCACTTTAACTCTTTTTACACACACAATTATTATCGCAAGATACACGAATCTAGCTGTACTTTTCAATGCACTCGCGTTCAAAGTGCCCTTAAAAGCTTACCAACATTTTTCATACATTAACACACCGGCGACCTGCTACAGACAGTTCTGTTGCACAGGCCCTGATTTTATTTTTTACTTGCAAGTACTTAAAAATCCTGTCCCTGGAATTCAAACTAGATCCTAACAGGAATTCAAATGCCCCATCGGCAACATGTTAAAAACTCTAAAGCTCTATACATATATGTAGTTTCGACCTTATTCGAAGCTTCCTTTCAAGGTTTCATTTTTTTTTAAAATAACATAGGTATTACAAAAATTTCCAATCGATCACCAGATTTGGAGCTTCGAAGCAATCTGAACCCTAACGAAAGAAGTGGTTCCTGGGGAATCTCGACGTCGCACAGCGGTCCAGAATCGTAGAAAGTGGAATCAAATTCATGTCACTGTTATTTATACGTTATCCATTCTAAATGGAACGGTTTTAGGGGTTTCTTCAGGCGTAGAATCTGAATCTGGTATTATTTTTTTCTAGGATACGGAACTACGCTTATAAAGAACTTTTATACTCTCGGTCGAATTGCCAGTATACTTACATGGCCATCACTATTTAACTTTTTACACTTGTTTTTTTTTATATTTCTGGTGCATAAATGTTTTTTTGGTGGCATAGAACTATACAAAAATACATTTCTATGTGATGATAAATCGCGTTATACCTTGCGTTGATGCAATTTGTTGCAACAAATTCTTATGCAGCCATCTTAAGTAGATTCTAACAAATACTCTCATGCAAAATTCACCGAGACTACGCGCGAATAACGTGTTGTAAACGTCACCCAAGCCGGAAAACAGGGTAAATCCGGGAGACGTGGTCGGGCCGGAGAGTTGGTCGAGTCGCTACATTTCAGACTCTCTACGTAAAAATGCGTTAAAGTACAGACCAATAACTTCTTTAGAAGCCAAACAGTTGAATGAATAGCGTCATTTCGGTTCCTTCTGCGTTTTTCTAGATTTACAGGCTATAAAAGGTAAACTGAGGTTATATTTAACCTCTTTTGTCAAACAACGGTGTACAGAATCGTATTTAAAATATACTCCTAAGTTTATTTTTATTTAATGTTTGGGATAATAAGATAGTAGAAATATCGAGGGACAATGCAGCCAAAGTATTTGGCCATATTAACTCTTCCTCTCAAAACTAACGAGAAAACCATCTCCCGCTGCAGAAAGGAGAGACAGTCGAGTTATAATTTTTTTTATTATTTTTGTTTATTATTTTATTTTTTATTATTTTATTGTTATTTTTGTTTATTTAGTTCATTTATTCACTTTTGAATTCATTTGCCTTGCTAATCGCCAGTAGGTGGTTCATTTTTTCTTTGACGTGTTCTTTACTTATTTAGCGTAAACAAATTAAATATCAATGAATCTGTAGTTGTATTCACTCATAAATAATTTTGCTTTATCCTTTGTTAATTTTCCATGAATAATTATGCGAGTGGTCTCTGCCAACGACGAAAACCATTTCTCCCGGCACCTCGGGAGAGGTGGTCAAATGTCGTGACTTCAGTTTTCAAGCCGATTTACAGTAAATATTGTCTTAAAGCAAATATCGACCAGTTTTTCTGAATCAGCATAAACTGCTGAACATATAGGTTTGTTCAGATAAAATAAGTAATTTCTATATTAGATTTAATAGCCATTTTATATTAGGTCGACCGCGTCTCCCGGATTTACCCTATGCCAATTTCAGAGAAAATGTGATCGTTTCGAAATACCCATTTCTCCCCAATCTTCAAATCTTTTCCAAACAGTTTTGGGTGATTTATGGCAACCTTTACCCATGCCAAGTCTATTAGTTAGGCTATAGACATAAGAACCTGGCTAAAACGTCAAGGATTTCTAAAGAGGTTGAAAAATTGAATTTACTTCACCTCTCTACGATTCCCAACCACTGCGGGTCACTGTGTGGACAGTATACCCGTGGTTTCTCGTCTAAAGGCATCGACGAGCAACGCTTGTTATCTTAATTAATGGAAACAAGTGCGTTTTGTCGGTCAATTAGAGCACGGTCCGTCGAGCGTCGCAAAATTGATTTTCAATTCTCTTTCGCAGCCGGATGGCCACCGGTTGCGGGGCTATAATTACGCGTAAAAAGCGGCGATATTTGCAGACCAACTATACTTAGAAGAACAGAAAATAGTCTCGTGTATCGATAGAAGAGCGAGAAATTTCCCATCAACATTGATTTTCATCGCGTGTCGCCAAAGCTGCTCCATTTTCGCGCCGAGGTACATACCTCTATTATTTCTGCTCGTTCGTTGATTTCCAAGCCGATAAACTAAATGACAAAACGTTTTCGCACAACCGTTTATAACCATTTAACCACCCGCACGTTTCTTCTGTTTCTAAAAGTATGACTAAGTAGCTTTTATATTAGTGTAAGGACTAGCACAAGAATATAAGACAGAGAGAAAATTACAATAAAAAGTTTGTAAACGGTTTTGAAGCTACAGACTTACTGAGTAGTTTATTACTTGGAATTGCTATCATTGATTAATTCTACTTATGAGGAACTTTCTCTGACAAGGAGACAGCATGAGGTACGGGTCAGCAATTTGGTTAAAACAATTTTTATATAGAGTTAGTTCATATCATGTACAGTAACGCGTTAAATGCACAGGATATATTGCTGAATATTTTACGAGGAAATCAAGTTTTGTTTTTCCCAAATGCGGTACATACAGGGTGGGTCGTAACGGCTGGTAAAACCAGTCATGGGGTAATTGCTTACACAAAAATACATCGAAAATATAGAATAAATTTTTTTGAATAGTAGAGAAATGAGTATTAATTGAATGTCGGAGAAGTATCATCATTTCGATATATATTCTTTCATTTCCTTTGCAGTAAGTTGCGAATAAAATAAAGAACTTGATTATTTAAAGTTCCTTTCAATTTAATGTAACTAAAACCGTTTGGGTTGTAGTTCTGATTAGTTGACATATTTGCTGCCGTATATTTATAAACGGTAGTAAACATGAATACGGATTAAAGGGGCCTAAAATGCACCTTCGCTTGTTACGTCTCGATTAATCCAAATCGGATCAACGGGATGTTTCGCTGCCGATAATTCGAATCTCGTTAATCCGAAAATTATATTTACGCTGGCATTTGCGAATTGTCAGCGTCTTCTTGACTTTTTTGCACGTTAATTGCCTCGCCACGTCGATCCGGATTAACGGGATTCCGTAGAAATTCCATTCGTTGGATTTCACAACGAAAAAACTGTATAAACAAAGATTGCTCACCAAACATTTGGTTGAATATTTTATCGAAGTTAACTTCTTTCTTCTTCTCCAGATATTTGTGCATTACGCTTCTCACACTGCAACAGAAAGAAGTACGCGAGTATAATAATTATATTCTAATCGTTGAGGATAAGTTTAATAGCAGGGAATTTCATTTCTGCTTGAACCTTGCTAATTACACATATTTTTAGTAGAGTAACGGTGTCGAATATGAAACCCTATAGTATTTCCATAAGGAAGTGGAAATATTATGCAATACTGCAGGAATGTTTAGAACTATTAAAACAGATAACGACGTCATCCGCGTGAAATTGCCATTCTCACGGAAACGATTGTATCAGTAAGACGTCATTATGTTAGTTTTTCCTCATCGAGAGTTTTTATAGTTATTTACAAAGCTTTGTATAACATTAAGGCTGGGAGCACACGAGCATTTTTTGCCGGACGTCACGACAAAAAAACTCTCGTGTGCTCTCAGCCTAAAGGTAAGTTATTCGATCAGTTTCCTTTATTAGCTTCGAGTCTAAAGAGGTCTTCGGAAGCTGTAACACGTTGCGATGCATGCATCCACTCTCAGGTTTCATGAAACTAGCATCTTACTCACTAGTCAGAACGGTAAAATTCCTACTACATCGATGCAAGTCGCTTCTCACGTTGAGTAGTAACGTGTATCACGAAACTTGTTGATCAACGCGTGCATCGCAACATGTTTCAACGTCTAGAGATTCCTTTAGTATTATCCATTAATTCTATTATCGTTTAAGGAGCTATACCTAGTCAGGAAGCCGAAAAGAGGCGAATGTTTGTGAATTCTTTTTTGAAAAAGCGGAAGAATATATTTTTACAGAACTTTTTGGAATTAAAAGAGCAACATTTAAACAACATTTGGTCATTTTTTTTGTAGAAAAATATTTACGATTGTAATAAAAATACACCGACATCCAGGAAGCTTTTTTAAAAACGGTGAGCAAGATATCTCAAAAACTACTGCACCAATTTTTCTGAAATTTTGTGGACTTATTTTTTATATAAAAATCTACTGAATGACGGAAGGTTTTTTCAGTGCATAGTTTCGATTATATCAACGAAAAATGGCTGCATGGTTATCACTAATGGCCATTTTTTGTTGATAAAATAATCATATTATATATATGACGTTATATTTATATATATATATATATTATGTTATTTAAGTAAATGTACTTATATAACTTAAATAATTAAAAAATGCAAAATAAAAAATTTTTTAAAAATTTAAAACCGACTTCAAAAAATAAAAATGCGCTAAAAAGTAAAAAATAATTTTGTTCCTTATTTAATCTACGACTCTCCATTTTTTTAAATCGGCGCCAGATTTACACAGTGCAAATGATGAGATGCCGACATAAAAAAAATTGAGAGTCGTATATTAAATCAGGAAAAGAATTATTTTTTCCTTTTTAAGGCATTTTTATTTTTTTGAAGTCGGTATTATATTTGTTTCCATTATTGTTCCCCGAAATTTAATCAAGCTTAAATGGGGTTTCATATACGGTGCCGATACTCGATGCTTAATTTTTGTATCTATCCTTTCTGTTTTGTATCTCGTTATTATTGCATAATGAAGATGCATTATTATTATTATAATATTATTATTATTACTTTAGATACATTATAATAGGATATATTAAAATCTTTATATAGTATCATTATAATATAATAGTAATAATATTATACTACCATAATATAGTCTAAAGAAGACATAATAATAATAATAATAATAATAATAATAAGTAGTCTCATATTTTGACAATTCATTAACAATAATTATCCCTTATTATTAACTAAGCTATCCTGAAAATACCTATTATCCACGTATGTAATACATATTGCGGAACTAGTATTAATTTTTTTTAATACATAATTCTAATTACGTTTACTTTTCTTTTCCTTGTTTTCACGAACATTCAATCATTTTTAGGAAACCTCTCTTCCTCATTTATACAGTCTTCCTCAATTAGGTTGTTAAGGGGTTAAAATGTCACATACACCCGGATACGTTGAAAATAATTTTTCATTTCTTGCATTTTTTTAAAGTATGAAGGTTTTAAAATACGTTCCCAAATTATTATACTGGCATCTATATTACTGGCTAAATTATGGAATTGTAAGCAAGAGCAACCGGAAGCACGAGAGCCCGGAACTCATTGTCCCGGAGGTCGAAAGTCAATAGTCCTATACATATAGTCCTACATACTTCGAATTCCATTATGTTCTCAGGATAATTCAATCTCTTCTACTACTGTATAGTTTCTTGGAATAATTTTAAACACGAATTAATGATAAAAGTAATTGAATATACCTAAGTGTCTTCAGAAGTGACAAAATATCTCAAGAAGTATTTGACCCATTTATTTGAAACTTTTAAACTGCCTTGAATTACCTAACCTTAACATTTTATTGATAAGTACTTTCATTTATTATTCTATAGAAAGCCCAACAAAAAGGTACGTCGTAAAAATTCAATATTTTTTATTTTAACAGCAGACATTTTATTTTGATAAAAAAATTGTAACTTTTGGCTATGAAGGTAACCACTTTGGATATTTTACTTTATGAATTCGTAATGAGTTCTTTTCATTTCGAATGAAGTCTTATATTTTGCTCGCGAAACGCTATAGAAGATAACATATTCAACAACTATGGGTATATCTCCAACCAATTTTTAGATCTTCAAACTCGATTTTCTTGAAAACAAAGCCTTATTCAAATAAAGTTATTTTACAATGTCGACTTATATCTAGCCATGGATTCACTTAATCAGCTGTTGTGCCATATTTATTGTTGCATTACACCAATTCTTGGTTAGGCGCATGAGTGCCCAATAAAATTTCAAACTTGGTTTTCTCTAAGACTAAGCCTTGGATGAAGAAACGTTATTCCACACTTCTGATTTATTTTTGCATGAAGAATCACCTCCTACCCGTACCACCCTATATGATATCGGAAAATAGTCTGTACATAGACTTTTGTGACTGAGTGTAACCCACTGTTTTCTACGATTGATAAATAGGAGAAATCTGTGGAACAATTTTTCGACTTGCAATAACGTAAAGAAAAAATCGCAATTCATCCGTTGTCATAGTGCAATTGGGGCATTATCAGTAGCACCGCGAAAAAGATAAAAGAACGGTCGAATCGACATTTGAATCCATTTATTCATACCAATAGCGACTGGCATCGCATCGGCTGTATTGAACGCTCGAAAGATTGTTGAAACTCGATGCTCTCGAGCCTGCGAAACGTGGATGTACAGTGCACAACCACAGGTCGTAGGCACGATAGACTTCGTGAGCGAGCACCATAAATCCAGGGGACTTAATATCGCTGCTGTCGGTTCGACGTTCCTTAAAACTTGGCAGAAAACGAGACAGAAGAATAAATCGCTTGGACGACACGGGGTCGTTCACTTTCGCGATCGATATCTTCGATTGATACAGGAGCACGCTTGCGGGCTTCGACTCGAAAGAGTGTAGGTGTCGAGGATACCACGCGACGTCAACTGGAACCCAACTGCAAAACGCGCTAAAAGTGGGGGGTGTTACAAAAAGAGCATCGTGTCGAGAATATTGCAATATTCGTCACTAGTTATGGCTCCCCCCTCTATATTCATAAATATTCAAATATTATTGTCAAGTATCAAAAGAATTTTCAAATAACTACATATTTTTAACTCACCTTTTGCCATGCAAAAAGTAATAACTTGTAATCAAGATATAACGATGTTATTTCCATAATTCCTCCTCCCCTACACACTGCACCCCTTTTCCTCTACATTATTTCCCTCTACTCTTTCTGTGTCGCGCGTGGATGCGTTTCACACATGCTTTTAGGTGTAACAGTTATTAAACCTTTGTGCTGCAACTTAGTCCCATGCGGATCGAACAGGTATTTTGTCGATGCTGGCCGTATTAAATGAAATATCTCGGAACAGAAACTAATATGTAAGAGTAATTTCAAACCCACTAATTCATGTGATTCTAAAAGTGTAATGAAATCAGTATAATAACGGTAGTGTAAAGTTTAAACTTTGGTGCGCCTGGAGTGATTGGAGTGTAAAGATGTAAAACCTTAACATACATTTGGAACGAGCGATAAAAAGGACGGCAAAGATCGACTTTTAATAAATGTCCTTTGGAACGTGCAATGGGGACATTCCATGCGAACTCGGACAGATTTCGGTGTAAGTTTTCGTAGATTGTTGAAATTTGAATATGTTGTAGTCTTGAGTGATATTTAAACGTGCCTCAAAGGATTTTTCGAAATTTTGAAAAATGTCGATTTTACAGCTGTTTGAAGTTAAGTGCTAACTTTTTTCATAGCTATGGAAGTAGTAAACGGACGGAGATGAGCTTTATGGTGCTTATAGAGGAGACATTGAAGTTTTAAGAAAAAATTACTTCAGTTTCAAAAAAATTTAACGATTTTTGTGCAGTTATTTTAAACAAATGCAGGTTTTTAACATCGGACCCGATTTAAAAATCTGAAAAAAAAAGAAGAATATAGTTCTATCCTTCCCCTTGATGGACAAATTTTCAAAAATATGAACATTTTCAAATTGACCCTATAAAAATTGCCGAAAGTTGACGCTGCGCGAAATCACACCGGCTCGACTGGCTGAGCCGTGCGGACTCGCAGCGGCCAAGCGGCTATATCTGCTATTCTTATACAGTGTTCTCGAATATGCTAAGTATTTGTAAAAAACTGAAGAAGGAAAACTTTTACTGTTTTTTATACACAACATAATACGGTAACTCAATTTTTGGTATTTGCAATATTTTCCTTGAAACAAAGGTGACCCTCAGTTTTTTAAATGGAATGCTATATATTTGATTATCCAATATGAAAGCGATTGTCAAGACAAATTCAACCATATGGTATACTATGACCTTCAAGGCTACACGTGGTTAGGAATGAAATAAATATATCGAACTATCTATCTAGTAGATTGAATTCCATCTTTCATTCCTAACCATGTGTAGCCTTGAAGGTCATAGTATAGCACATGGTTGAATTTGTCTTGACAGTCACCTTCGTTTCAAGGAAAATATTGTGAACACCAAAAATTGAGTTACCGTATCATGTTGTGTATAAAAAACAGTAAAAGTTTTCCTCCTTCAGTTTTCTTTACAAATACTTACCATATTCGAGAACACGGTATAAGAATAACAGATATAGCCGCTTGGCCGCTGCGAGTACCGCACGGCTCAGCCAGTCGAGCCGGTGTGATTTCACGCAGCGTCAACTTTCGGCAATTTTTATAGGGCCAATTTGAAAATGTTCATATTTTTGAAAATTTGTCCATCAAGGGGAAGGATAGAACTATATTCTTCTTTTTTTTCAGATTTTTAAAATCGTGCTCGATGTTAAAAACCTGCATTTGTTTAAAATAATTGCACAAAAATGGTTCAATTTTCTTTTTTAAAGTGAAATAATTTTTTCTTAAAACTTAAATGTCTTCTTTATAAGCACCGTAAAGCTCATCTACATCTGTTTACTACTTCCATAGCTATAATGTAATGAAAAAAAAAGTTAGCACTTAACTTCAAACAGCTATAAAATCGACATTTTTCAAAATTTTGAAAAATCCTTTGAGGTACGTTTAAATATCACTCAAGACTACAACATATTCAAATTTCAACAATCTACGAAATCTTACTCCGAAATCTGTCCGAGTTCGCATGAAATGTCCCAATAGGGATGCGTGTAACGTATATTAGGGAATTTAAAATCAGTGGTCTTAAAAAACAAGTACCTATGTAATTTATCCTCCATGTGTGGGCATGGAAATATAGCAACACCTGCATTTACATTTAAATTCGTTTGTATACATGTGGAGGTATACAACCATCCATTGGTTATTAAATAATTTAATTAGAAAGAATTACGGTGGATTTTCTGACTGTCAATTACGACTCGTGTGGCGGTTTTCTTGTGCCTCGGAGCACGTGTGTATTTACACATATATATTGTTGTGTACACGTGCCTTTAAAGCGGATTCACACATAGAGAAGTTTCGTGACGGTTCAGTGTTGTCGGTCTCAGTGGCCTTTTTGTTTCAGCGTGAGTAATTGGCACGAACAAGTGTGAACTGCTCTATTCCAAAACAGGGAAACGATTTTCCTGATTTCCTGTTACTCCACTAAATTTTACGGCTCCTTTTCCTATTGTTCCGCCCTTTACTACAACTCCCTACCATCTGAAATTCGCTCTGTAACCTCTTGCGCATCCTTCAAGCATGCAGTGACATTATTTTTTGCTAATCAGCAATAGCAATTAATTATTTACATTTACTCTTGTTATTTTTCTACTACACACATACGACGTTAGTTCTTACTCTTGATTACGTTATTTGGCTGTCTACATTTACTTTCCGTGTACACTATTAGTGTTAGTTTTAAGTAGCTTTATATGGTAAGGTTAACAACAGCTGACAGCTGTACCAGTGATGCCAGATCGGGGACGGGTTCCCTCGAGAGTTTCCCCCACCTCGCATGCACACTATGCACCAATCACGTGCGTGTAGATCACATACGCGACTCCTGCATAGTGTGCATGCGAGGTAGGGGAAATTCTCGAGGAAACCCGTCCCCGATCTGGTATCACTGGGCTGTACCTCGCCTTTTGCACTTCTCTACTGTTATATGTGCTATTCAATTCTAACTTTTCTTCTTCTTTCTCTTTCTCGCTTTATCATGTTTTCATTTGTAAAGTGTATTGTGCAATAAAGAATTATTATTATTATTATTATTATTATTATTATTATTATTATTAATAATATTTTGCCACAGACACTGATAGAACTGATATGTGTGAATTCACCTGCAGTCGGAATGCGGAATGCAGTAAAAATCGAGCAAATTAAAATACGAATACGTTAACCCCTGAATGGTGGATAGTGATCGAGTGATAACGCGGAAGTCGGTGCCTGGGTCAGTTTGGACTCGTATTAACTATCCTACTATATGATTTCTGAAGTTTTCCTAACTATTATTACACTCGGTAACGTTACATTTGGGTCCAAAAAGACCCAGCTCTCTCTCTCTCTCTCTCTCTCTCTCTCTCTCTCTCTCTATATATATATATATATATATATATATTTAGTAGCTAATATTGAAGTATAGCCGTGTAAGTATTTGAATACACGTGAAATGGAGACCTCCAGTTTCCATTTGCGAAACGAGCAAATATCGTTTGACTGTACCTACTACGTACCACTGGCCGCGTGAACGCGTCGGTTCGCGCGCGCGGCCAACAATCAAAATAATTCTCCGGAATGGGAAATCCAAACTGTTGCCGAACGAAGAAAACCAGTATCGCGGTTTTACGGCTGGAAACGCTTCTGACGTTCCCCCAAATATTTAAATTTCCTTCCACCCCTCCCGCTCCCGGCCTCGCGAGCAGTAGGTGCGCGGTTTCGTAAGCGTGCGTGCGTGCGTTCGTTCGCTCGTCGGACCGAGCGCGGGGGCTCGGAATAAAAAAGAAACGCCGTAAATTTAGACGGGGACTTCGCATTGTAAATATCCACCGAAACCTGGGTGTGCTCCCTACCTTCGTGGCAAAACCCGTTTTTCGGTCGGCGTACCGCTATTCGAGGGAAGCCGGACGCGTGGAAAAACATCCCCCATATTCCCATAGGAATCGACGGATTAGATCGGGGATTAACCGAGGACACTCGCCCCTCTGGTTATCCGATCGCTGGGAAATTGTCTAAATTCTGACGTATTTGATCGAACAATTTTAAATTCTAAATTTCGGGCGATTTTTTGTAGAGATGGTTCGCCGGTGTGAGCCATAAAGTAATTTAACGGGTTGAGCGCTATTGGTGCTGAAATAAAACGTTGAGCATACACTGTACGCGGAAATCCTGCAGCCGCATTTGTTATTCATGCTCGTTGAACGCCCATAGGCGATCCCCGCACAGATTGCACGAAGAGAAACGTTTGTTTCAATGATTGGTGTCACGCGTCGCAAGTGCGCGTTACAAATTGAACATTTTGTGTTAAACGCCGAAATGTACGAGAGGGGGAAATGTCGAATTCCTGAAAATTGGAGGGTACTTTGAACTACCAGAATTTTTTTTATCAGAGCCAATAATAGAGTGGAAAGACGACTACATATCGCCTTTTCACTTTTTGCCAGCCACCCAGCGTCCGTGATCTTTTGACTTTTCGAGCGATTTTCCTCGCCCGTCGTGTAAATCGAACACAACTGGACGTTCGTCAGTTAAATGTAGCGGGGCGAATCGTTCGAAACGTACTCTGTGCCAGAATCACGATTGAATCGGGATTGAATCACGCTCACAGAGAGTGGCTCGTAATCAGGACTCGAATTCGAGAAGACTAGTGGAGCTTTTACAGAAAACTGACGGGTGATACTGATGTTAGAAAAATTCAAATTTCACCATAAATTTGAAGGCTGCATTAAAACAAATGGACTTGAATAACCAGCTCTTGAACACAACGCGAAGACACCAAAACATCCAGTTTTCAGATTCTTCCTGGTTTTTATTTCTACGTTAACGAAACTGTTCTCAAACTACGTAGTCGTTACATAAAAGTTACATATATTAAGATGAAAGTAATTATTACTGATGAAATTAACCGGTTAACTGGCAATGTATCATATATGATCAAATGGAATGACTTTTTTGATTATCAAACGAATTGAACGAAGCTTGGTATGTAATGGTTTTTGAGGTCGCTGAATCTGAATTTGGCATTGGAATTGTAAAATTTAATACGGCAGACTCAAAATGGCCGACCCAACCAAAATGGCTGTCAAATATTAAAATATTATCGGGATTTAGAAAAATTGTATATAGGAGTATTTGGGGGGTCGCCCTTTACACTGTATACCAAATTTTGTGATTCATTTAATTTTTCGATGTTGCCAGTTTGGGCACGAATAGTAAAAAAGCCGTGCCAGTTAACCGGTTAAGAAACAGTAAGTATGTAAATGATAAACTATCACAGAACAGTCTGCTATTCACGTTCGGGCACACTATTAAATGTATTTCTAAGACGGAAGTAAGTTCGTTCCTATGGAAAAAGGTTGGGAAACACTGCTCGAGTTACGGCCCCCGGAATATTTCTATTTCCGAGTCGCGTTTAATTTCTACCGCGTGAAACGCGGTTCGGTCTTGCAGCATAAACAACGCTTGGAAAAATTTGGTCGGTTTATGAAACCGCGATGAATTATTGCTAGACGCACGCACTCGGCGTCCCCTTCTAGCACGCTTTTCGCGCGTTATGTAGCACGACGACACGGTTTCTAAACATTTTGACATCCCCTTTCAGTTTTTTGTCACGATGTGCGCAAAAAGCAAAAAACTCCGTAATTGCAAACTGCGGGATGTTTTTGTTTTATTAAAACAAAATTATCATCGTCAGCTGTTTCGTTAACGAAGAAAATGGGAAAGCTCGTGAAAGCTCAAATTTTCTGCAATTTAAGTGTTATTTTGAATACCTACTACATGTCAGGAACAGGGATTTGCAAATCTAAATTTCATTTTGGATTTACTGTATATATGTATGACTGATGAGTAATGTCTAATTTAGATTTTTGTCGCGTACTATGTGATCGCGAAACGCACAGTAGTAGTTATTGTATTCAATGTTAGATGGCTCCTGTTACTAACCGATTTCACGATATAAAAGAATAGGTACAAGATTTCTACGTATGGGAACCACGGCTATTACACCGTGATTGAGACAATTTCCCAACCACTAACAGTATTTGTGATACGGCTTGTAGAATGAGGCGTGTGCTATCAGGTTTGATTTTTCATATTAACCCTTTGCACTCGAGCGGCGCGCATACGGCGCCCGGCTGAAATTTGGCCGAAATCGCCTCGAGTTGCTGGTTCGCGCAAGCGAAAAAGGCCTCGAGTGCAAAGGGTTAACACATGTTTGTAAATTGTTCTTAATGACCAATGTAGTGGCACTATTATTTTACTATTTCTAATTACTATATATTGTAATTACACTATTATTTTCCATAAAATTCGTGATCCTCCAAGTTCTCCGTATTTTCTGCACTTATAGTGTGCGACTATTCTCTACATCACTTCCGATTTGCAAAAAGGAACAATTTCGAATGTTAAGTGTGTACAAACACATGTAGATACGATATGATACAAGAGCGGAAGCGCAAGTATCTATTCGCTCTATATCCTGTATTTTCACTTGAAAAATGAATTAGGAAGTTAAATTTAAAGAAAATGAAAAAGAAAAATTGTGATAGAAAGTTTTTCCGCGCATTTGGTCCAAGTCGATTCGGCTTATCCAGAGTCTTTGCCGTTGGCGGGCTGCCAGCAAAAGGGAAGCCCGCAGCTATCCAATCGACTTATTTTCACGGCGTACCTTCGTAACGTCCGTGTTTTACGGGTCGAAAATAACATCGTCAGTGTAAACATTGGCACATTATAATCGACGCGGAGTATCGATCAACGGTTCGACCGTTCTTCAAATCACCGACACCGACTTTGACCGACGTTCTGTGTTCAATGGCGTATGTATGTATGTATGTATGTATCTATACACATGTATATATATATGGTACATACATATGGTGAGGCTAATCTTCATCACATTGCATACCTATTTATCAACGCATCCTACATACCACCTACGTATGCCATCCTCTTCGATTCTCAAATAATCGGTCAATGACTGCATCACTGTCACTAATACGGGATAAACTTTGCCGTTGCTTTCCATTGAAAACGGAACATTAAGATTGTGTTCTCATTTTGAAATCCGTTAAAAACTTTAAACATCGATTTCAGTTATTGTATATCACAGAAAAGTAAGGTTAGGTTGGTCGTTGTGCCCTGACAAGTTTTGAACCTTGTAGAATTTATTGGAATAGAAAAGCATTATCATTCACCATTGTGATCATTGCTTTCCTAACTCGTCGTGTTCTTTACAGAAGATATAGGTTAGGTTAGTCGTTGTCTTACACGTACGTAATTAATCTATACTACTTTTAGATCCTGTCAAATCTAGGGGGATAATCCAGTGTTATTATTATCATTATCAACGTGATGATTATTAAGGTCACAACAAGAGCAATTAGACCAGTTTAATTCTCCTCTAGCTGTCACAAGTACATAACGCTAAGCAACGATGGTCATCATCGGATGTTTGTTGTTTGATCGCAGAGGGTTATTGACTGCCCAACATTCTCGATCGTATCGCAAAATCCACGGTATTTTAGATCATAGCTTTTTTATTTCCGCTTCCGATCGCCAACAGCCCACTGTTTGTAAACATTTTTCCGGAACGGTCGCGGCGCGCCGGCCGCCGAAGCGGACGAAACCAGGGAGCCGAGAGACACGCACGCGCATGCGCCGAGAAACAGAGAGGGAGACCGAGCGGGCGGACTCGTGTCAAACAAGGAAGAGCTCTGGGACCGAAGAAGGGAGGGGCAGGAAACGTGGTGAGATGTAGCGATGGGCCTAATTCGACCACCGTTCCGAAATGTGCATAGAATTAATCAAAACCCTATCGGTTAATCGATGCTGTCGAACGCGAATAAAAACAAGGCAGAATTGGGATGCATCACATCTATATAATACCCTACGTGGACGAATATTGTCGATGTACTAATATTCACGAAGTAGAAAATGTATCGATCGATATTTGCATTTCACTATTCCATTTAGAACAGTATTATTAATACTAGTTGATTTTATGAGTAGCACAGTTAAGAAATGTTTGTCCCATTGCGAATTGTAAGATTGAATTTCAAAACTTGTTGATAGCCCCTTGAAGCTAATAACGAGAGCGATGCTACGCGCAAGAGCGCCTAATTGAACAAGTTTCTTCAGTTCGCCCCGACAATCCAGCAGGAAACAAAGCAGATCTAAACTCTAAAGCGATTACGCGTAACCGAGCATCTACGTTAAGGGGAACAGTTGCCGCTTGCTTACGAGCGTATCGTTCCCATCGCTAGAGGCAAGGCGTTATTGGGGTGGTCAGATCGGCGAACGGCACCGAACGACACGGCCGGATCTACGAGTCAGGGCGTACCTGGGATCGGGCAGGATGATCTTTTTACTGGCGCGAGCGGCCGGCGTGCACTTGCTCTTCTCCATAGCCATCAGGTAGCTGACGTCGGCCAGCACCGCCTCGAGGTCCGCCATTTTCCTCGGTGGCCTCTAGATCTCTCGACGGGCGAACACGGCTCACCCTAGGACTCGTTACCGTCGACGACGCTCGGCGGACCGTCGCGGACGCTGCTTCTCACTGTCGCGACGCCGGGGACGACGCGGCCATCGCCGACATTTCGATCGACTGATCGCCGTGCAATCGAATTCGCGAGTCTGACAGTTCCGTGTCGAGGAATCTGTGCGCGATACTCCAGCGAGGATCAAACCCCCGAGATCTCTCTCGACGAGCTCTACGAGGTTAACGACACTCCCCCCACGGTGGAACGCGAAACACTCACCCGCGTAAAACCGTTGACCGTTCACGCGGGCGACACGGCGTCGAACCTCGACGTGCTCATATCCGCCAGTTCCTCGCCCCGAGAATGAATGGAACGCGCAGGAGACGCGGGCTTGCACGCGATTACTATCACTGAACGCGCGGACGCTCCTGTGCAGCGGACTCTTTACCGACTGACAGCCAACGAACTCGCGAGCCTCGAGCCCGCGCGCACTTGCGCTCTCATTGGTCCGTGGCTAGTTGAACGCCACTGTATGGCGATAAAGGCCAATAATTATGTAATGATCAACCGCGGTGCTGGTTTTAACACTGTTATTTAATAAATAAAACGTACAGTAAAATAGGAACTTCAATGCGCAATTAATGCGTAACGTATCGCGTGCAAGAGTATGTGTTCGAACGCCACGCTTTTTTCTTTCTATCACGAACCAGAAAAGCAACCTAGAGCGTAGTCACTCTGCCCGTGGCAGAAGGGTTTGCTTCCGGCTCCGCCGGTGCTGGTGGTTGTCCGACGGTGAGCGAAACTCTGTCGGTAAAGACGTTGGGGCCGCCACAACTGGCCGACTGCAGCGACATCTTTCGGATAGCTTAACGGAGCATGGACGAGATACCGTCCCCAAGCGACAGTAAATAAGATCGCGGTTTACTATGGTTCAAAATGAGAATGTAAGGATATGGGTCTGATAACTTGCCTGAAGTTTTTCAACGTAAAATCGATCGTCATTCCGATTTTTATAACGATCATAACCCCAAAGTTTGTTTAAAAATTCATATATTACAATGACTGTTTTATCAGCAGGTGGATCAGTGAACATGAACTCGTAACTTTCAACCTTTGTCAAAATTCTATTCGCAGTGGTATGCATTACTTGGTTTCCTTTTTTGCTCGACAATGAAATCTATTCGTAGATTATGCGCAACTATGTTGAACGTTATCAAATTGCGTGGGAATTGTTTCCTTAGTGTTAGTAGCATCGATGAAGCGAAGTCAAATGAGCCGCGGTTGAGAAGGATGGATTACGCGCAAAGTAGCCCACCGTCGCTGGTGCAGGATCAAATTCGAGTAGATGGCAACGTAACGGTTATCAGACAGTTGTATGCAAACTTATCGTTAAGCAAAAAGAACCGTGCAATTGGTTTTACATTTCCCCGAAATCTATTTTTCGTTAATTACTTTAAAGGCGGGAGATTTGAAACGACTATTCGCTCATCTTTCTGTATTTCTTTAGGAGCAAAACTGACGATAAAAAACAATGGTGGAAGAGTTATTTTTCTCAGAGTAACTCTTTTGACCATTCTGAGAAGCTTAATAAATTATAAAGCTACGTAATCAATGAGGGCGGGGGGATTTTGACGCTTTCAGAGTTTCGATCCATCAAAATTTGGCAGATAAAGGAATGTTGTTCTAGAGACATCGAGCAAGATGTCCTTTGTATATGTTATACGGAGACCCATGACTTTTTGGCGGCAGGCCTGACAGATGGCACGGTTAGACTGTACAAAAGCAACATCGACGCAAACCCATTGTCGTTGCGTGACGCAGAAATGATCCAGAAACCAAGTCCAACGACTGCAATCAAGCACAGACCAGTTCGCAGGTCCCATCCCATCACACGTACAGTAATTGCGACCTGTTAGTACAAATCCTAGTAATCTCTTCTGCTTTTTATACCCAGTACTTGCCCGTAGTCGAATGATTTTTTCGCTTTTTTCAAATCCAAGATGTAAAAGTACTAACGATTTCTTATTTACCCTTTCTAATCCTATTCGACGATCGTAGACGCCAATGGATGCGTGAAATGCTGGCATTATCCAAGCTCTCAGTGCCTCTACACGATACGAGAAAACAGGCAAACCCTTGGCCTGGCTTATCATCCCCATCTGCCAAAATTCGTAACTGTGGGCGACGACGCGAAGATCTACTTGTACGACGAGGAGACCAAGATGCAGGAAAGGGTGTTTCAGGCAAGGTTCGCCAGAACATAATTTCATTTCTATCTCATTTGATCGACTCGAAGTACACGCAAGTACTTATACTGCCTCGAATCAACCTTATTTCCTTTACGTTAATATAAATCGTGATGTGTCATCGTAGAGTGGTGCCAATCACGACAACTCTGTTATACGAATGTACTGTTTATTTCACAGTGATTCACTGGAAGTGATGGACGGTCACAGGTCGAGGGTCTTCAGTGCCTGTTTCAACCCTAAATCGGCGCACGAGTTGATCACAGGCGGTTGGGACGACACGATCCAGTTCTGGGACAGCAGGCAGCCGTACGCCCTTCGACGCATATCCGGGGTCCATATGTGTGGCGACGGACTCGACATCAGTACGAACGGGAGAGAGGTATTCAAGTAGAAAATTCAAGCATGCTATATTCGTATCGACAGCTTCCATCACAAGACAGATACAAAAGTATAGAATTATCCTAGCGACAAGGCGGTGGCCATGATACAGCTCTACCAATTTCGTTCAGATGGAGTTCCTATCGCATTCACCACGCACGCTGGTATCTAATATCCTGCAATTTCTGCACAGATCCTGTCCTGTGCCTGGCAAAGGGAGAACTCTATCCAACTATGGGACTATGGTAGTGGGAAGCTCTTGGTTACTCTGGAGCCAGACAGCTATTCCTCCATGCTCTACTGTGGGAAATACGTGACGAATATGTTCATAGCCTGTGGTGGGACAGACGATAATATCTTCAGGGTGATCGACTTGAGATCTCACGTCGTAAGTGGCCTGTAGATCTTCCAATAGCTGAGCAGTCCACGCGACGATGGCAATCGTGTCTCTTTGACAGAGCATAGCGATGGTCAGAAACCTAAGCGGAGGCACGTATCACATGGACATCGGTCCAGTGAATCCGAAGCACGCGAGGAAGACGAGGTCGGCATCGGTGGTGCCGCAACTCGCCTTCTGCGCTAGCAAGCGAATCTTCGAGATTGACGCCCAACCTGGTTAACCAGAGACAATCTCCGTGGTTCCAGCGGTATGCAATGTCTGTTATGTCCTTGAAAATTAAACGTTTCCACGAAAGCAAACTCGCGTTCTTACATTGATGGATGACTGAATGGTTGATGGTACCTCAGCTTGCGTTGGAATCGAATCACGATTCCATAACAGCTTCTACGAGTCGATCGTCTCGAATGAGGCTCTGTGTCTTTCTGAATCGACAACGCAAAGCACAATATATTGGCGAAGTAACATTTTTTTTTTATTCTAATTCAATTGTGTTACAGTTTAATAGTGTTCGCTCTCAGGATTGTTTTCCGTTTCGAATACTTTGTCCGAGAGACAACAGCGGTTAGAATGAACGTATGAGAAATTATCTGCAAAATTATCTCAGTAATAAAATATATTTCTAACACACGCGCACACACACACATACACACACGCACACACAATCGTCGCGGTGCATCTTATCAAAACGGGCCTCGCATTCATCATCATTGTCATCATCATCTTCATCATTATCATCATCATCATTATCATTATCATCATCATCATTAACATCATCATCATCATCATCATCATCATCAGGGGAGTATAAAATTGGTCGACATGGCTTTGCGAACGCAAACAGAACGAACGAGTCCGATGATATGTCTGAGAACGACGACCGCTGACCAAACCAGCCGTGTTTCCTCTCTTCCGATAAAATATTCGCTAGACAATCGTCGTCGTCGTTACTGATTGGTAAAACGGAAAGAAGCGGTATATCAACAATATATCAACCGAACACGGTGGCAAATGAATAGTGATGGGAGGGTTGGGTGGGTGAGTTGCACACAGCGATGCCACACGATCATGGAGGGGAGTACAATGTGTAGAATTGATCGATAACGATTGGTCGATTGCAGAGGGCTGGCATGAATCGTTCCAACGATTCAGTGACACACCTCTCACGGAGAAAATAGGGGGTAAGCTATTTTCGTCTCCTCACATGCACTGTGCACCATTCCTAATCACATTGTTCGCTCTAATATTACTAATAGTGTGTATAGCTTAACGTTACACGTCATTCTCTTTGTACACAATCTCTCTCTCTCTCTCTCTCTCTCTCTCTCTCTCTCTCTCTCTCTCTCTCTCTCTCTCTCACACACACACACACACACACACACACACACACACACACACACACACACACACACACACACACGCACGCACGCGCGCGCTTTCTCTCAAACCCATTCTTTCACCCTTTCTCTCCCTCTCACCTTGAACGCTCTCAGCGGCGTAAAATCACAACGGAAGCAGAAGCAGGAGCAAGCACGAGTGCGCGCGCGGGCCTCGGACCTTTCGTTCACAGCCTGACCGAGCCGTGGCGCCTCTGCATACGTCGAAACAGCTGAGCACGCTGGCTCCAACTTCTGCGCGATACGTCTCTTCTCGTAGACGAAAAAAAAAGGAAAAGAAACACATCGCGTTTGATTCCAAGCCCAATATACATAGAGAGGTCTGCGACGACACGCGTCCCGCCGTAGGAATAACAAGTCTTCCGTCGGCCTCCTACAAAATTGTTGCATTTCCAGCTTAAAAAATAATTGAACTAAGAGCAGGCCAAAGACACGTCTGACGAAGAAGGAACATAAAACGTTGAAGGACCTTGAACGTGCCTTATGATCACGCTCCACGACGAAACGGCGCACAGGAAGGGATAGGGGGTAGGGTCATGTGTATTCGGTGTCTCATAGACTTAAAGCGCTAGACAAGGTGTTTTAGAAGTATGGGTACCAACAGTTGAACTGGATGGTGGAGCTCGACGAAGGGAACGAACTAGTTTCGATGGATCGCAGAGGAACTATTTGAAATCTGCATCTGGGACTAAGGGAGACGCGAGGATGGTCGCTGTAAGGGAAACGACGAGAAATATGGGTTTATCGATCAGTCTGACGATCAGTCTTATATCAGACGTACTTGTATCAGAACTCTTCTGTTCCCTTGTGAGAGCTTTATTAAACCAGTTACATCCGTACCCATAGTTCTGAAACAGCCTATATGAAGTGCCTGTATCGCGCTCCGCAAAGATCGCCGTTTGCGTCGGACCATTCGATAGCAGTGAACGGGGACGAACTCCACGAAAATGGCTGAAAAGACACTCGTCTTCTCCAAAACATAGTATTGCCCCGTGGCTGCCTTCGAAAATGTCCTCGCGCCTAATCAGAGGAGAATGATTTCAGTCGATTCGATTGACTCCGAGACGCCCGCTCGATGCTACTAAAACGAACCTAGGAAAAGTCGCGATCGACGGAGATCGTGGACACCGAAACTCGCGGGAAGTATCGCCAACAGTCTTCTGTTCTGCTCGCGATCACCTAGTAGTCCGTCAAGAAGGGCGCGACCTTTGCGTAGAGCGACACGAGGGGTCCGTGCACAGGTATCAGCCCTTAGAAACATTGAGCTGGATGTGTTCTGTGGTATCTGGTTGTCGCGGAGCGTGGCACAGTGAACTGTACAACCGACGATGGCCGGGGAACCGAGTCCTAAACCCTTGCCCCCGTCGATCCTTTGTCGTCGAGCCCGAAGAGGACCGTCGTGTCATCCTCGACTCGTTGGCATCAATAGAGATCACACAATTTCATCGTGGACACAACATACCTATGTATTCAGGTACGCGCGCACAGATTCGACAAACAGGAGTGAACAGTCTCGTCCCCCCTTCTACATGGTGTTGTAAACGGGACTGCTATGCCTAGGTCTGACCTGCAGCCTGGCGAGGGGATGGGTCCTGCCGTGCTGTTGCTGTTTCTTGCTAGCTGCCACGATCGACGGTACTGGCGGCCTGCCAGGCGCTTCGGGGGCCTCTGTGAACAGGGGGGACGAGTGGTTGTTGATCATGATTGGCGCTGATCTTCGACTGTACTCGGGAGTGACTTTCGTTTTCTGCGCGTCTATCGAGTCCCACGCGGTGTCCTTGTCTTTGTGCACGCGCAGCTGTATATCCGTCGATTTCCTCGTGTCAGGCTTCACCTCGTACTTGCCCACCAGGACCCTAACCGAGCGGTCCTCCGTGCTCTCCGAGGACACTCCGCACACCTTCTCTTTGTCTTTGGTTTCGGACGGGGCTTGGATCTTCGACTCGTTGTGGGGGATCACTGGCGACGAGGGCAGACTCCTCATTCTTACGTCCCTCTTCGGCCGGGTGGCCGCCATCGACGACGACTCGCTCTCGAAGCTGTTCTCGGGACTCTTCTCCAGCTTCGTCGACTTCGCCTCGAACTCCTTCTTGAGATTTTTCACGATGCCCGAGATGCTGCGCGGACACTCTGCCTCCGGCGAGTCGTCCACGGGCAGGCAGCGCTTGTTCAACATCGACTTGTTACTTAAATTCTCCAGCACCATCTTGTGGTGCTTGACGGAGTGAAACTGAGTGGTGTTGACGACGCAGGGGCTCGAGGTCTCGCTCTCCGACTTGCAGGACCTTAAGGACGACGGTAGGTCCGACTCGGAGGAGAGAGAGGACGAGGCTGGCGCGCTCGTGGACAGTCTGCCAACCTGACTCATCGACGCTGGCGAAATGTCGATCCTCCTGACGGGGCTCGGGGAGTTTCTAACTGGATCCACCTTTAAATTATTCTCCTGGCTAGGCGAAGTGTCTCTCCTCCGCAGCGTGGGAGACGCCGTGTGGTGCAGTAGCACAGGGTTGTACGACTCCTCCTCTGCAGGCAGCCTGTCCTTCTCGTCCCCGTCGGAAGTCTGCGTGCATACGCGTTTCACCGTCCCGGAGGAGGTGTTCTCCTCCAGCTTCTGCTTTGTACGCTTCACCGTGCCTGGATGCCAGGGTATTTCCTCTTTGTCGTAAGGAAAGAGACCGCTGGAGCCTAGCAGATCCGACGGCCGCATGTCGTACGAGCCCCAGGAGCTGTTCCTCGATGGCAGCGTGGCCCACGAACTGTGCACGGAATTGTTGTCCAGGATCACGGCGCTGTCGTAGCTGCTCCAGGAACTCTGCCGACTCGGGGACTCCCTTGTCACGGGCTCCCCTTGCCTCTCTTCCCTGTCGAAAACTCTGTCCACCTGCGTGCTGAACGGGTCACCGTCCTTCCTCGGCTTCCGACCCAGGTGACCAGGGTACACTAGCGTCGTGGTCGCGACACACTCACTCTCACCACCCACTTCCCCGTTAGTCTTAGCGTTACTACACGAATTGGTACACGTTGCATCGGTCGATGCAGTCCAGACTAGACAATCACTATCATTACCAGTTTCTGCCTTCTTCCCCTGCTTCTCGCCTGGGTCCCAGACTTCTTGTTTCACGGTGACGGCCGACAGGGCCTCGGACGACTGCTCCATCAGCCCGTTCTCGTTCACGCTGGAGATTGGGCTCTGTGGCAGCGGTTTGCTGTCGGTGTCCGAGCTAGGGGACGAGGGTTTGCTGCTCACCGCCTCGAACTGGTTCGTCAGGTTCAGCACCAGACCCTTCCTCCTCTGACCCTGAGTCTCCAACCTGCTGACTCTGTTCTTCACGCTCGGCGTGTCAGCAGACGGGCCTGGCAAGTGAACGATCTGGTTCTGGGACACGCTGTACGACTGACCGTTGTCGCAGGGCATCAGGACGTTCCTGGCCTCCTGGGCCATGCCTGGCTTCTGGCTGGTGGAACGGAGGAGGTCCTCCCTGGTCACTTCTGTGCTCCCTGTTTTGTCGATGCTCTCGAGAGACTGGGAAAGGGGAACTGCAACAAAGCACCGATTACGTCGAGAAATGTGAATGTTGTATAGAATTCAGGGTGGCCCGAAATATACAGGGCCCACTTGAAGAATGGTTTTAGCCTTTGAAAGTAGTAAAAAATGTTCATACTGAGTGTCACCAAACTGATCATACAACCCGAAAAGCTGTGGTTTTCTATGGAAATATAAGTTGAAAATATAGGAAAACAATGTTTGATCTGGGGCTTCGTTTTCAACAAAAATGACTTTGATTACTTGTTCAGAGCGCATACATCTGACAATTATAAGTGGATTTTTGTAGAAAAATAAGTCAAAGTTGTAGAATATCTTTTTTTCGATCGAGGCATTGTTTTGGGGAAAATCGATTTTAATCCTCTTGTTAGTCAAGTGCATATTCGACTTTTTTCTACATCCACGTTATAGAATACGTTTGCAAATGTTGTGACACTATTTCAGAGATGAAACTGAAAATATTGTGCCTTGCAGAGATATAGTGACTAACCTGAGACCCACGCGAGTGGTGTGTAAAACAATATTCCCGAGGGTACAGGCCCACAGATCTATTCTTGATCACTCATTACGGGGTGGTGCAGTAGTGTCTCGAAATAAGGACGGGGTTTCTGTCCCAAAATAAGGTGATCAGTATCCTCTCCATTTCTTCTGTTGCCACGGCGAATGAAACAGACTACGAATCAGCGAGAGGGACTGAGTGCCACCATACTTTGTACCCTTCAGCCCCTATCGCTCATTCGCGGTCTCTCTTCTCCTACGCGATAAGGGAATGAAGGCAAGTCAAAAAGCTCCCTGTCTCGGAAGTCTCTTTACAGACAAATCTGAACTTATTTGAGCACATTCCTACAGACATCTGAATCCTGCAACACTAATGTCCAAACGGTATACTGAATACGTCCCCGGGGTCTTAACTTGTGTACAGAACACTCAAGGATGCTACTTTCTCTCTTAGACTTTTTATATCACTATATTTCTGCAAATCACAATATCTCGACTTTCATTGAATTTCGATTAATCCCATTACAGGATACCATGGAACTCCCAAATAGGTTTGAACCCTGGGTCTTTCTGTCCTAATCACTATTGAACGTACGACTTCGTCAAACTGCTTACCTCGAAAGTACACATTCAATCATGGAGTCTATTCATAAAACGCAACGTACCAGAAGGCAACATGTTCTCAGCGATCTTCACGTTTGGCGACCAACTCTTGGGCCTCTGACTGGTCTTTTTCAGCTCTGAGCCGGAAATGGCCTGAAGCCCGCTGTCCACGTTGTCAGACTTCTCCTCCTTCTTCGACTGATCCTTCACCGACGTGGGAGACTTGAGATTCGTGTCCGACTTGGACCTCTGCAGCTTCTCCTTGTTCTTCATCGCATCCAGAATCCCTTGGTACGTCTCCAGCTGCAGCAAGAAGCTGTTGTTCGGCTTGATGCAGTTCCGTTTATCCTTAACGTGCTTCCACGCCTGCGAGAAGTCCCAGTTGTACGCCTTCATCGCGTACGCGATCACCACCGACGCGGACCGCGAGACGCCCATCTTGCAGTGCACCAGCACCTTCGACCCCTCCTTCTTCGCCTTGGTGATGTACTTGAAGGTGTCGTCCCAGTGCTTCAGAAGGTCGGTCTTCTCGTCGTCGTAAACGCGGACGTTCAGGTACGTGAACATCCCGGGGAAGAAGTTGTCGATTTCCCGAGTCACGTTCAGTATATGCCTGACTCTGAACAGGCAACAATTGTAATCGGTTTAGAAAACGTTGGGGGAAAGGCAATGAAATTTAAGGTTACGTAAGATTTGAAGTAGGGGGAATCGTGTTCGAGGAGGTCCTTAACCCTTTCGCTGCGGAAGAATTCATATAAAGGCACGCACTATTGGGCAAATGGTGGGCATAACTTTCGCTCTCGCGTGTTCTCTAACGGACACTACAGTAATGTCTGTTAAAATGCAATTGGGTTGGGACCGAAGTGTCACATTATGTGGAGCACTGGCGCGATTCCTTATCTACAGTTGCTCAATTTCGGGCCGTACTGGAACCCGTGTTTATTCACATGGTCGAGAGGGGTAGGCAGTGAGAGCTATCTGGCTCTTTATCGCCAAACTGAAATTTGTATAATTTTTATTTTATAGAGACAAAGTTTGTTTATGAATTGGTCCAAACTGAGTCCAAATATGATATAAATTGAACTGTTTCTAGGATTATTCACAGGTACTGCCATTATAATAAAATAAAAATTATGAAGAATTCATTTTTCTTAGGTCACGGTGAAATTGTTTGAAGTGTGGAGTTTAAATAAAGAAACGTGCACCACCACAAACAATTAAGTAACTTCGTTGCACCGTTTTATAGAGCATAAAAAACATTCAATTTTCATTTCAACAATTTTTTTCATAGCCACTGTAGTTTTCAGGACATGTATGAAAATAGAAAAGCGCACATTAATCTTTAAGGAGTGTTTTCAACCTAAAGAACCAAAAAGTAGAGGAAAATAAAAATTGCCTGATACTTCTATTGAGATCCCCTACAAGCCTGCAAAGTTTAAGAAGAAATCGGAATTTTCGGGTTACCGAAGTTCCCTTGTCAGTGGGTTAAGCAACGCTGCTATTAGCGTCCCATGATGAAACGTAATTGGGCGGTCATCGGCGTTCGTAGCATACTGTCAGCGAATTTTCCCAGTGTCTGTAGGTGCCAGTTGCAACGAGAGGGTTAAGGAATACCTGAAATCGAGGAAATTATCAGCTCACCCATTCTTCTGCAGCTCCTCCAAGTTGCTGGCGTTCCACTCGCTACCTAGATACACGTGGTCGAATATCTCAGTCGGCGCGTCCATCTGACCGAGAATGGTGAGCATCTCCTGATCGATGAACGGCTTGAACTCCCCGAGATCCATGTCGAGGTCTTCTTCGAGACGACCTCGAATGTACTTCGAGGTTACCTCGTCGAGGTCCACGGACATCATGATCTCCTTCAGCGTCGAACGGATCACGCGCTCAGTCTCGTCCCTTTCTCTGGGCCTGCGTCGACAAAATCAAAGGGCACGATTGTTTAACCAAGTCCTAATTCTGTTTTGCGTGCCCGGACATTCTTGGAATAAACTGGATAACCGGGATAAACTGAATAACTATGACGATTATCAGCGACGATAACTGTCTTCTCCAGATCTAACAAAATATTCTTAGATGCGGATTATAGGTGTGGTAGATGTAAGCGGCAGCTGGAGAAAGTTCTGCACGAGCGGAAGATGAAGTTTTAATTGGGTAGTTGCAAGGAATTGCGAAACTTCTAATGCTCCGCGTACGCGGAAATCCCACAGTTTCAGCGGCCCAACAGCCGCGAATGTGCCGTTCGAAATAGGCGCTAGATAGACGCAGAAACTGGAAATAATTGAAGGATAGCGATAAAGGCACGATCCGCGAGCTATCGAAAACGCCACGAGATACGTCAACAAACCACCGATTTTGGCAGTGCACCAAGCTAAACTCGCCTAGACGGCCAGCTGTTTTTCCACCACCTTTCGATTTTGCGCGCGCCGAATTCGCAGATGGCGAGGGGAAAAAGAGTCCAAGTAGCCAACGAATATCTGTCAAGTTCCTCACGAATGAATTGGTGTGTTCGTGAAAGTAACGTTCGTACTTCAACCCCTCTGCGAATGGCAGTCAATGAACCACGTGATTGCACAGAGGTGTGCAAATTGTTAGACCCTATTTTCTGTAGAAATATAAGGAAATTGTAGTTGAAGGTACCGTTCTCGTATTAATGCATACTTAATTTCAGAGTTTCATGATGATTATAAAGGCGGAAAAGTGTAGGGAAATGTTATTCTCTCCGCAACTGTTTTGCCAGTTAGACGTCAACAGAAATCTTTGGTATTTCAGCTGTTTGTTCGCAGCTTTTCTGCTTTTAGTGTGTGTACCTCTTGTTGGCGTGAATCTAGATGATATTTGCTGCACTTTGACGTACTTTTAAAATGGAGCGCTTAATTCGTATCTGGCATCACAACAAAGACTTTAAGACGAACTGCGAACTCTTAAGTTATTAATTGAAAACGGAATTTATAGCTGCCGTGTGAATAAAGTATTATTTACAAAGGAAGCTCTTGTTACTTGTGCTTTTATAGCTTGAGTCGAATAATTCACACTCTTCTATAACTTTAACCCTCGCCTGACAGATGCTGGGTCAATTTCAACCCACTCGAAACTACTTACGTTGGGGTAAGAAAATAAGACTTTTACATCATAATCTGACTTCAATTTAATATAAAATTTATAAGTTCTTACCCCAGTTTATGCGCGTTTGTCAAATTTCTTCGATTTATAAAGCAGTCATACACTTGATTCGAATCTTCAAAATAAAGACCACTGTGTTCTATCACCCTAATCCATCATTTGGCTAATTATGTGATTTCCACTTGTACCTCCCGACGAGTTTTGAGACCAAAAAACAAGGATAAGTGGACAAAGAAGTGGATTCCATATGCAGCATCGACCGTCAAGCTAGTCACTGTTCAAAAGTTATCCCTTGCCTTAATAAAGAAGGAATTACTGAATTCTTAAGGAGAGGTTCCGGTCTAAAAATCGATTTTTTTTATTTCATTTTTCAAATGTTCAACCTTTTAGGAAAATTTTTTTTGAAAGGATTTGTTGGAATTCGTAATATTTCCGAAGTTATAGGCATTTGAGTAGCGGCAAATGCTTGGGCAACAACTGGCCATTTGGCGCTCACGTAAAACTTTAAACGCGTTTTTCTCGAAACAGTGTTCTCAAAACGGTGGGACCTGTATCTCCAAAAGTTATTATCCGATTGGACTGAAACCTTTTTTATTTCGAAGAATATAGTTTTGGCTAGGGGGGAAACCAGAAAAAATTCAAAAAATTGAAAATTTATAATTTTTAAAGGCGTTGAAAGGACGAAAAATATAGAGAAAAAGTGATTTCAAACTTCAAAAGTCGTTATTTTCTAAAAAATGTCATTTTTGTAATTTTTTCTGCCCCCCCCCCCCTAGCCAGAAGTATATTCTTCAAAATAAAACAAGTTTCAGTCGAATCGGATAATAACTTTTGGAGATACAGGTCCCACCGATTTGGATCAATTTTTTGACGCCTCGACTTTAACGACTCCCCACCGCCGTCTGCAATGATTAATTATAAAACAAAAAATACATTTCTATAATTTAAGACATCCTTAATACAATACAAAAAGTCCCATTAAATTATATATATATAGCACTTTTCCTTTAATTAATTCCTAAAGATCACCTATTTTTATGAGCTCTAGACGGGACCTGCCCTTAAGCAGTCGTAAATCTATTAATTTAATTTTCAACAATTCGTTAACCAATAACTAATTTATTCATCTGTTTCTACGTGTAAGCTAACTGCGGTGCTCGAAACGTTTAAAACAATCGCAACTCGCTAGGTTAACACTTCTGTCAATAACCAAAATTTTCTGCGTAATTTATCCCTCTATGGGCCGAATTTTTGTTTTAACTCCAAAAAAATTGTGGGAACGAAAAATCAGAAATTATAAACCTATATATGCAAATGAAAACAAATTTTTGCGTTTAAACAATTTTATTGCGATATATTCACTATGTGACTTTCAAGTCACACCGGCCTATAAAGTTTGCACCTCTGTGTATAATAACTCATACGTGGAATTCCATAAAACAATTTGCATTTGGTGTTAAGCATAAATGTACATTACACTTTGAACATTTTATTTTCGGAACTCATGAATCTCATGAAAAAAGCTATAATTATTTTGTAAAATGTCGATAAATTAAAATGTGACCTGAAAGTTACACGAACCCATAGAGGGTTAATATACGGGTTTGTAACCCAAGGGTTCTGTTTGAATAGGTCAAATGTATAGTAATAATTTTGCTCCCGTGCTTTCCCAAAGCTCTCTCTTTAACCCTTTTACAACGTAGGTACCTACTACTATTATAGATTTTAGTCAACATGTGATAATCGAGGATGAAATTTTGTAAGCTGTAGTCGCTATTTCTGAGGGTCATGTAATTTTGTTGATAGGGTTTTCAGTGTACCTATTGGGGGAAGAACTATGCTTACCAGATGGTAAACATAGAAAGTCGATCCTCAAATACCCAAGTAACGAGGCATTTTTCATCAAAACTGGCAATACAAAGTATAATAAGCAGACTAACCACAGTGGCAGGTGTACCTTCAGTTTCTGAATCTACAATAACCCCCATAATGAGATTCAGGTGGAAGAAAATCGTAGGATCCTGGTATACACGTGTATATGCCACAATGCTCCCATTAGAAAACGTAGAAGAATGCGTAAGTGTTGTGAAAATTGCTATTTGTACTAACAAGGGAAGGTCCCGAACTAAAAAATTCACCAAATTCTGAAACATCGTGAATATGTAGGGGATTTCCTACTGATTACAACACAATTTTTGTTTGCTGCCCAAATTTACTCGAAGGGTGTGAAATTAACCCATGAAAATTGTGTTATTTTCCGATTTTGTGTTATAACTCGCGAACTGTAAGAGATAGAAAAAAACTTTCAGCACAAAAATTACTTCTTTTAATTAGATCTGTCATTTAGCAAAAAATTATTTTACAGTTCACGAGTTGTAACAGAAAATCGGAAAATAACCGGATTTTCAGGGGCCAATTACACCCCCTTAGAATGAATTTGGGCAACAAACAAAAATTGCGTTATAATCAGGAGGAAATTTCCTACATGTTCACAAAGTTTCAGAATATTTTGAATTTTCGGGTTCGGGATGTTTCCTTGTAAGTAGTTTGCGATGTACACGCGAACACATTTGTTAGATGTAAGAGACGTCCATCAATACAAATAGATGGATAAACAAATTCTACTCAAGCATTTTGTGTTTTGTATAATTTATCTTTTTTTTATGTTTCCCTCTATAGTCCACATAACTACATAGGTTTCGTGTAATGAGTACCCGGGTGCACTGTTATTGAATGAACGTATAAATATATTTGACGTCTGCATACTTAAAAATTTCTGCATAAATTTTTAGTCTGCAAATGTGAATCAACGTAAGATTGTCCAAAGAATAGGAACCCAGGGTGGTTTCGCGATGTTTTAGCGGGATGCTGAGAAAATTTTAACCGAGATTTGTAAATGCGTACCCGGTTAGACAGGTACCCGGACAGAAGGGTTAAACAACAGTCTGTGGAAAGCGGACTCACTTGGTGCGTACGCTGTCCGGCGACGGTGGTCTTCGGGATTCCAGGTTGTCCATAGCATGCCACTCGTTGAGACACGAGCGATCGCTCTCGATTCGTTGCTCATAGTAACTGACCCAGTCATGCGACAGGCCACCCAGGAAGTAGTTCTGCTCGCGCGCCTTGCTTGACACCTTGTGCAACGTCTGCAGGGCAGACCTGTAAAATAATAGTAAGGACACATTAACACGTTGACACGTTGTTCTAAGGGTGTATTTCCATTCGACTGGCTAAACAATCGGTTTCTTTATTGCACCTTATTAAAATTCATACTTTCAAGAATATTCTCTTGAAATACTAGCCCGGGATCTCTTAACAGAAGTCGACATCTGAGTCAGTTTGGACCCGTATTAAGGGAGAACATCACTGTAACGGCCGGAAAAGTAAGACGTTTTTAAGAACTTTTCTCAGGAATATTTTACAGTTTTCATAGAAAAATTTTATTACCTACTTTTAGTACAACGTTTTAAGAGACTATAAAAAACATAAATAGATAAACATGCATGAATTTTAATATATTAATTAATCTTCTAGACCCCCCACGCGCGCTGATCGAATGTGTAACTATGGAACTGCATGTCCGAAATCAAATTTCATTTTTTCTTTATAATCTATGAGTGTAGTTTCCGTTGCAAGTACTGATTTCTTAAACAAATTATTTTTGTACAAATGGTGCGCTTTAGCAGAAAAGTTTCTTGAGCGTATTTAAAAAAATTTGTTTTCAATCAAAGAATTCGTACGTGCAACGGGAACTACACTGACATAGTTTATAAAAAAAAATGAAATTGATTTCGGATCTGCTGTTCCATAGTCACACATTCGATCAGCGCGCGTGAGGGGTTTAGAAGATTAATTAATATATTAAAATTTATGCAGGTTTTTCTATTATCTTTTTTATAGTCTCTTAAGACATTGTACTAAAGGTAGGTAATAAAAATTTTATATGAAAACTATAAATTACTCTTGAAAAAAATTCTTAAAAATTTTCTCCCTTAACTATCCTATTATAGATACGTGTTACAAACGATGTTCTTTTCCTTAGAGCAGTAGAGAAGTCACTCTCGATTTCTCAAGTTCTCCCTACTAACATTATATATACTCGGTAACGTTACGCTTGGGTCCAAATAGACCCAGCACTGCCGGGTGAGGGTTAAAATACCTGAGCTGGCCAGCAGAAAACTGCGCGCCGCGCAGGTAAGTGTAACTGAGCGCGAACGATAGAAAAAAGGAACTATAAAGTTTACTTTATAGAATTTTTACTCTTACTTTTTGTGCGTAGATGTCAGTCTTATTGCGTACCATTTTTCAAAGAAACTTAATAGTAAATTGAAAGTTATGAAATTTGATTGGTCTCGTCACACGCCATAACGGAAATAGCAGAAAAGCGGAAAAACAACCCTCTCTGCAGGATTCAAATCCCATCTCCATGCTCGTGATTTATAATACGTACTTGCACATATATAATTGTGATAATTAAAAGCTACGTTTTTACTAACGATGGTAAAGTGGACAACTTCAAAATTCTAATGCTCGAAGCCATTTTTTTTTTATAAAAATTGCAGTTACTACTCTAGGATTCGTTTATACCCATCCTCCTCAATATTTTTAGCCTGGTTCCGTACAAAAGTCGGTCGGAATAGTTTCCTTTCGAAGGCAATATTACTCTTCAGAGTGTATAGATCGAATGTACCTTAATGTTCGAACAGCCATTTATAATTTTTTATTCTTCACGGTCAAACGCTCGCTATGGATGAAGATTGTGGATACTTGTTCGGTGGATACTACACCTCGTTGACGGAAGATCCATGGAGCAACGTGTTTCAGCCCCCCTCATCGAAGAGCGGTAGGTTTTTGCGTCGGAATCGTTAGAAGCCACTGACAAATGCTTTCAACGATGTTCGACTACCTTGATAAATGGAAAAACCTTAGTAGTCGTCATCGGCTTGATCGTTCGACCGTAACGTGGTCCAGGAAAGGACAAAAAACATAGCTTAAGATGCGAAGTTGATGATGCTCGAATTCGCGCAGACTGTTTAATCTGGACAAAGGTTTATCTACGGACTCGTTGCAAGAAACCTATCTGATTTGACCCTTTGTAGATGGGATAATTCAGAGTACGAGTACAATTTAATGGAAGGACAATGACGTGCACCGCAATATTACATTGTATAATTTATTAATAACAAATATCAATCTCAGTTTATGTCATGAATTTTTGTATACGCGTTAAGCAGAACAAGTTTGATCGATTCTACAGTAGCTATCATATTTTATAATTATCTATCACGTGGTATCTTTGGAAACAATCAGCAATAGGAAGACTTGCGTTGGAGTACAAATACAGTAGTGCTGAGAAGAAAGATCAAACAGCCCTTTATCTTAAAATTGATATCCCATAGATTGAGGGGTTTCCAGAATAGGGCAGTGATGCTAACAGAATATTATACTTCGAGCCTACTTAGTATCAGAGTTAGTTATACAGACATGTAAAAGTATAAGCTCTAAACTTTCTTTTCAAGAAGTCTGTATCACCGGTTCTCATTTTTCGCCCGCAATTTTTCAATTAGAACATACTCGGCATCCTAAAATGAAAAACTGTGATTTATACTGGTCCAAGTTACATTGCTGCACGCCGTTCGTTTGAACCGATATTAAAATGACTGGTTAGAATGATATTCGCAAGAAACCAACGAAACCATAGTTATTTACTATTTAAATATACAATGGAAATGTTAACACCTTCAAATATACGATAGATTTGATGCGTACATATTCCGTTTATTCTACAATTATTTCATCCGATTGTGAGTTTGACTCTTGGGGTCATTTGGGAAAAATGTGTTTACGAATGAAACAAAGAAATGTAGTTAGCTTTGTGGTTCGACCATCTTACATGAGGATCAATGTATCATGAAGATACAGATTTGTCAATGCAATATGCTAGATATAGGGAGTCTTTTCGGCTTGCCTCTATTGCCTTATCGCGTAGAATGAGAGTCTCATTCGTTGCGGTTACAACAGAAGAAGTGAAGGGGATATTACTATAACAATTCAACAAATAATTTTTCGAATTTTTCAATTTTTCCAGCTTACAACTAATTCTCGATAGTAATTTCCTTATTCTTGATTCTTTACTTATTTTGCCTACTTTACTCCGACCTATTGCTGAACACCTTGTATTTTTACCCTGTCGAGGCAATTAATAATTGAACAAAACAAATTAAGTTATAAACAAATGGAAATATAGAGAGTGGGTCATTTAAATGGAAACATCTAGGTATATCCGTTATTTATGGTCGTATGAAAGAACTCCTTAAAACAAAGTTGCAATAGTTTAAGAGGCAGATGGAATAGTAGATTTTTTTCTCGATACACTTTTCCCCGTATTCTTATAGAGGGTAAAATGACAAATTCAACCACCTACAACAATGTATCGCTTCGCTCGTCTAATCTCAAGATAAACTATGTCTATTGTTCTTCAGTTTTAATATTTCCTTCCCAATTACCCTAAACAATCGGCGTGTACAGCAGAGCGTCGCTACATTCCGACTTACAATTAGGGTAAAGGACCCAATTACTGTCACCCTAAGCTGTTTTACGTAAAATATTGAATAAATCTTATAAAATTATGCATAAAAAAATTTAGCATACAATTCAAAGTGTTATTTATACGATACAAAAAACAGTACTTAATTTTTTCTTCGTTAATTTGAAAAAAAAACGATAAAAAATTTTCCTTAACTTCCTTACTAGCGAAAGAGAAAACAAGGCGTTAAAGAAAATGCTGTAATTATAATATTTAAGCTATTAACATAACAAAATATAATGTTTTAAATAATATAAGCATCATAGAAAGTAATAAAGATCCGAATTCAACGATTCATTAAGTCTTTTTACATATTAATTGGATGACAGTGATTGGTACAAGCGTTTCAAGCATTTTGGTATTACTGTCATAGCAGTAAATTGTCATGTACATGACACGAAGTAATTTTAAAATGACATAAACAGTATTAGGTTAGCTGGCAGTGATTGGGGTGTCAGTAATTCAGTCAAACACATTTGAAGGGTGTCAGTAATAGATCCCCAAATATATTTTTGTAATTGATGAATTTATACATTAAAATCGAAGTTTTAAGATCCACCAAATTTTTTTTATCAAGTATACATATTAAACAATAGAAAATAATAAGAATAACATATACTTTCAGTCTATAAGTACATAACTATAAGATAATGTCAGCGTCAATGCTTAATGTGTCAGTCCTTTACCCTAGTTACCTTCTTACTTACTGTAGTCATATTTCACCAAGCTACTATCAAGAATGAAAAGGACACGAAGATTTTATCGCGGAAAGAGATATTTCGAGTGTCCATTGGTGCTATATCGTATAATTACATGTTTGCTACGTAGAGAAACGACCGTTTCAGATGTGTCCAGGGAATTTACGCGTTCCGCGACACGTCAAGATCCCCGTGGATAACCGAGTTACAACGTTCCAAGGATGCCAATGTCCAGGAAGTCAGGGTGCACAGTTTCCTGGCGTGATTCAACGCGGGACAATTTGCGGTTGACCACGTCTCTAGGAAACCACTAACGACAGATAACTCTTGATAATCGAGAGGAAACCCAGAGCCGTATCGTTAGGCGACGATAAAGATAACAAGTTGGCTGCAATCAGATGTGCAGTGGTTCGTTTGCATCTTGGATCGAATATTTCTGCTTCTCTTTTAGTTCCCTTCTAAATGTTTCTTTTAATTTGTTTCGAACACTCGTCGAAATTACCTGCCATGTTTAACAAGCTCCGCGGTAGTACTAGTTTAACGATGAATAATTCTCCATTCTGATAGTGCCGCGATTCGGAATATTTTGAAACTATATTTCGACGGAGGAAACGTGACGCAATGTGGAGATCGATTGTCCAACGTAAAATGCTGAAGCTCTTAGGTAACGATGAAGTAACTTTTCAAGACTTTTCGACGAAAGATTGCCCCGAGAGGCGGTGTAATGCTCGATCGCAAGGAAATCATCGTTGTTAGGTTCACTCCTGGAATACTATTGGCCTTGCTCGTAAGAGGAGCTCGAAAGTACTCGGATGGAACGATCTATCGCTGAAATCCGCCTCTCTAAATGTCGAGGATCGCGGCTGTACGTATACAAGAATTAATACCTGCCGTTGGCGCTGCAACGATGAACTCGATCGAACTAACTGTCTAACGTGATTAAGAGTTTGATCTCTTTAGCGTAATTGGGAGTAAAAATATTTTAATCGAATGTTTTACAGAAATTAAGGGGGATCACCATTGCTTTGGTTCGAGAAGCAAGATCAGATTTACGATTTATTGTTGGGCTTAGTCATGCTTTATCCTCTCTTCATTCATTATTTTATCTAATAAAATATACAGTACCGGACAAAGTATAACAATTTGATCCTAATAATTGTTTCAAGATTAGTTTCTTTAGCATTTTCTGTATTATTCAAGTATGGATTCTCTTAAACGTTATTTTCTTCTTTGCAAGACTATATAAAAATTATTTGAAAACTATTTGACAATAAGAGTTATTGCGACAAAAGTTGAAGCATCTGAAAATCCTGTAACAATTTTTATTCTAGGGAGTTTATTACAGTGCTATATACTTACACGTAAATACGAACAAAAGAGGCGACCCACGATAAGGAAATTAGTATTAGTTTAGAATTAAGTTAAAACTTAATTTAAAAATTTAAGAAAATTTGGCAGCGTGCAGTTTGCTGCAAACTCACTTATGTTATCAACACAGAAAATCGCCTGTATCTCTGACAATGCGGGCCGTTCGACTTCTGTTTACTAACCGTTGATAATTATCGATTTATATGTAGAGGAGACCGGGGCAAGTTGATACAGAGAAATTATCTCGATACAGTGTATACGTAGATCCATTTCAGCGAGATGTTTGAAATTTGTTGTTCAATTATTTACTACGATTGAGCGTACGCCTGTCTACATTGATGTTAGCAATCGGTTTTTAATTGTGTTCTGTTCTATAGAGAAAAATTGAATATTCGTGTTCGTTTTTTAATTTGTCTGAAAACGCCATAGAGAATTTTATAACCCCAATTAGTTTGACTTTACATCGAGTCTTTTGAAGGTAAGGTAATTTTACGTTTTGTTACTTTGTTTATACGCTCTACATTTTTATGGAGATGTTTTTATCTATGTTTCTTAAAAAAATTATTAATTAATTTTAATTTAATTTATTAATATTCTTTATTAATTTATAGTTTATATCGTTTGAAAGTTATCTAGATTCTAGATGAATATTTTATTGTTTAAATTTATTAGTTATTTATTAAACGGATATTTTACAGATATATCAACATGCCTCGCAGTGGTGTATACACTTTACTTACATCCAAATAACATTTTTATTTTATTTTGAATGTATTTTCTCAAGTTTTCGCTTACAATATGTAATAGATGAAGGACCAAAGTCTATTTTAGCATATTTGTTATTAAGTAATTCATTCAAACAAAAAATGACAAAATTGAAAACTAAAAAAACGTATCAACTTGCCCCGGTCTCTTCTATTCCTTTCTATCGGCTGATATTTGTGGTCAAGGGGAGAAAGACACCCTCAAAATTGGGGGTTGGGAAACCTGTTTAGTTTAATTATCAGTTTCCGAGAAATTTTCGGTTGATGACAGAGACAAATGTTCAATAAGAAAAATGCACGATAATTTACGAACATTGACATAGCTTAAACAATAATTCGACCAAGGGACAAATATGTACGAATTTGGTTTAGAACGTAAATTAATTCATAAATTTCCATTCGTAACTGTATGAAATCGTATCCGAGCGCTTTAATAAACTTCATGTTTGTCTTTGTTCCGAGACAAATCAGAAAATGGGGAAAATATGTGCCTCTATTGACGTACATATGAAGCTTATTATTTTAACTGACAAAAGTATGAGTTATAAGAAATACCGTTAAAAACGCAATCTGACAGGCTATAGTGGCGCCCCAGATAACTTGGTAAAACTTTTGTTTGCGCCATGTTATTATTCATGAGATACCAAATGTTTTTCGTATTAAACATTTTTTTCGACCTTTAATAGTCACCGAAAAATTGAGCTAGGTCTTTCATCCCAAATTCCGAGGCAGATTGCACTCTTTGAACACGAATTTCAAACAATAAAAAAGAACGCCTGTCTAATAATTTCTAAGTAGGTACCAAATTTCAGCAAAATCGGAAATTATCAATTGGATGATATTCCGGGCCAGTTCATTTCGGATCAGAATTCTATCAATTTTTAGCAGCGGAATCATTAGCATTTCTGAATGTGGGACTCCCTGGATTATCTAGACTTCTGGATTTAAGCCGGGAATCCACATGAAAGCTAAAAAAAAGCTTTAAAAAATTAGCTTCAATACATCCTTATAGAACCGTTTCCACCAAAGGTAACAACTATGCTACGTTTTTTGTTTTATAGCACAGCCAGGCGGAGCATCACATAGCATTAGTTTCCAGGTTGATTCCCCGCTTTACTCCTCCAATTTTCGAGTTTCCAAATCTAGAATCAAGTGGAATTTTCACACTTTTCACCCGCTTAACACGACTTTCATCTGATAAACAAAAATACGTGTTCAACATATACAAATACTCTACCCATGTGCCAAGTTCCCTCAAAATCGTAAATTGTTCATTGTCAGTTCCTTGTCGATGGACGTACTATGTACTTTATTCCTCCAAGGTGGATAATCCATTCCTTTCCAACACTCTCTATACAACAATGGCGTCGGAATTACTTCAGATCAATTTGAACTACGATCAATAGAAAAGAAAGGAAAAAGTGCAGCAACGTATCGTCGAGCGTAAAACTATATTTAGGTACCACGAGGAACTTGGCTAAGAGTAAGGTTATTTTTATCGCTATCTACAGATACGAAGCGATGCTCTTAGATCCTCGAGTAGTTCTTTCCCGTCCACTTTGCAGCGTGATTAGATAAGGCTGTTTCCGGCCTTGCCAGGGGGCGAACCACCCAGTCGGCGGCGGAACGTCAGGCTGCTGCTCCTGATGTCGCGGTGTCGCGAGTTTTGCGTAACAGCCGACGACTGAGATGATCGGAGACGAGGACAGTCGCGTATTTATAATTAAACATTTTACGTAACAGGCTCGCATTTAACCGGCACCCGATACTGTCGATAGCTTGGCCCGAGCATCGTCATGCCAATGCTGAACTTCGAGCAAGGGCCATTTCACGCGAGGCAGTTCTGTGGCTCGCCGCTGGTGTTTGGGATACGTTCAGTTGGCGAAAACAGAATTGCTTTGGGAAATATAGAGTGGGAATAGAAACTGATTGATTCTCCGTTTGATAAAAGCTTCGCTTTTGATAAATATCGTCGGTAAATAATCCAGCATCGTGTATCTGTGGTACCTAGTATGGCAATAATAATAGAACAACAATTAGGTGGTAATAAAGTAAGCATTTAATAACAAACAAACCCATCGATGGCACGAAATGCATTAAGCGTAAAGAGCCTTTTCGCAAGGGAGATTACTGTAACTCGCGGCTGGTATCTTAAATAGGTACATTCATCTGATAAAACTGCGCGTTCGTTTAGAAAGGATAGAGGAAGGTAGAGAATGTAAGAATTGTGTTAACATATCCCAAATGTCAATCGTGAGTTACGAAAGTGACTCGTGTGAAAAGGACGTAAGCTTCTTTTTCGTACGAAAGAAATGAACTGGTAACTACGACAGGGACCCATTTCTTTTCTAGAAAAAGATGAGGAAATAGAATAATTAAGAAGAGCACTTAACTTCTAAATACAACAGAGTTCAGGCTTGCCGACTGAGAAGTGGAAAGTAGGAGGAAAATAGCTGTGCGTTATGTTTACTTTTATGGAAAGCAGTCGAATAGTTATCGGTCGGCACTGTTTACAGATTGGAGCGAATTGTTCCCTTCTGTAATATTCAATTCCTCTAACAAGTTGGGGCTTCGGCTCTTACGTGCAGATTAATCATCGAGTACACACATACCAAAAGCTACAATGTCGAACGTAGCACAACAGACATATACCTCTCGAAGATGAATGAATCAACAACAGGTGAATCGCTCTGTCTATTACTCCATCGAAGATCACTGATATATCGACTGGTTTGCGCGGTAAAATATCACCGATCGAATCATGGCTGAATTTCTGTTGGACGGCGGCGCGTCCAGCTTCGGGCCACTTCCCGGCGCGCGCACCATGCCAAATCGCGGGCAATTAACGAGGCGTCCACGGTACGATGCTGGTTTGCGCAACAGCACGATGAGGACAACAGCACGAGAGTGACTGAAGCTCGGGGCGTAGCATCGTAATTGTAATGAGTCCGCGTCATCGACTGATCCTAAATGGAACGGCTGGTGAAGCAAGCAATGACGGGCCGATTGCTTGGCCACGAATCCAATTCGATGTCACCGTTACGCGACTAATCAAGTTGCTCTTCGCTGTGGATGGAAGGCAAGAATGGAGGTGACGTTACCTCGAACCCGAAGACTTTCGCGATGTGTAGAAACTGTTCGAACTTCCATTCGGCATATAGAGGATTTTTCCAGCGAAGATGCGCCTTGAGAGATGAGAATACGTATAGTCAATGGAACTGATGCAGCGGACTTGTTAAACGCAACCGCGGTGGAAAATGCAACCACTTTTGAATAGTTTCTGGATATCAGTAGGTACTTTAACTCTATCTTGTCACGAAGACAATTTCACCCGTCGCCTGGCATCGGCGTGTTTTCACGCCGAGGCGATGAGTCGGAAACGCAAACTATGTACTGTTATATTGAGACTTTTTTCTGCGGAAATAGGTTTTGTAATTCCTATATGAAAATATATCACGCTCGCTACCAAGACACAATCAGGTCGTCACTGCAAGAGTCACAATTTGGCGCACAAAACTCACACACCAATACCTCCTCAACAAAGAAGAACCATCATCTCGCGATCTATGCAAAGTACAACTGTCAGTGGAATACATTATCCTACACTGCAAATACTACAACTATAGACAAAAATACAAAAATTATGGGATTACCTAAAACACATCAAGCCGTACAAGAAATTGTAAACTAGACCTTAGGTCGCTAATAACCCATACAAGAGGTTAACAGTCGCCTTACCAACTCGCCAACGCCGACCCTTGGTGTCTCATTCCGGGCACTTATGGGGAGGTTCCGGTCTAAATGTCGATTTTTCTTATTTCATTTTTCGAAAGTTCAACCTTTTAGGAATGCGTGTTTAAAAGGATTTGTTAAAATTCGTAAAATTCCCGAAGTTATAGTACGTAAAACTTTAAACTCGTATTTCTCGAAACAGTGTTCTCAAAACGGTGGGACCTGTACCTCCAAAAGTTATTATCCGTTTCGACTGAAATTTTTTTATTTTGAAGAATATACTTCTGGCTCGGGGGTGAACCAGTAAAATTACAAAAAAAAAAGAAAAAGAAAATTTATAATTTTTAAAGGCGTTGAAAGGACGAAAAAAAATAGAGAAAAAGTGATTTCAAACTTCAAGTGTCGTTATTTTCTAAAAAAAAATGTCATTTTTGTAATTTTTTTAGTCCTACCCCCCATAGCCAAAAGAATAATCTTCAAAATAAAAAAGGTTTCAGTCGAATCGGATAATAACTTTTGGAGGTACAGGTCCCACCGATTTGGATGAATTTTTTGACGCCTCAACTTTAACGACTCCCCAGTGCGGTAAAACAAAAAATATATTTCTATAACTTAAGACATCCTTAATACAATGCAAAAAGTCCCATTAAATTATGTATAGTAGTTTTCCTTTAATTAATTCCTAAAGATCACCTATTTTTTGGGGCTCTAGACCGGAACCTCCGCTTAAGTGGATTCCTGATCCCACATTTCTAATAAACTGGGTGACTTCTGGGCTATTTAACAACTACCTGAGACCAAGCAAGACCACTACCAACTACAAGCATAGAATTGAACCTGGCGATACTCCTTTCGCAAAGAATGAAATGCATAAACGTGCCTTGCAACTTGAGATCGTGTTCCAATCGCTTATCAGTCCAACAATTATTCTGAGGTCTGCAAAGCCCTTTATTTAACTGGCGAAAAATATAAAACCGCTTTTATTTTCGACGGTAGGTATCGCTTTATATACAGTCCACTTGAGTGACCCCCAAGGAGTGCGCGCTACATCTATTCCACGAGCTGTACCGAGTGGCGACGAAGTTGGGACCGAATCTTACGATTCGTTGTTGTAGGGCCCGAACGCGACACCGTCTCTGGAAACGCGACTCGTCGCAGGCGCGTATTTTCTTCCGCGCGAATTCTCTGCTGGACAACTGCCAGGTAGTGGCGGGAAAAGAAAAAGGTTCGGGAAAGATCGTGTGCGATGAGACAAAGAGGATCAGCCAACGGTACACGGCGCAGTGGTTCGCCAAAATGGAAGAACGATGGTTGCGGAGCAGCACGTGCGCGATCTGAAGTTTCTTATTTTGGGAGCAGGTCCAAACGACGCGGAACCGAGTTATGGGGCTTCCTTTGAACCCCCACCAACGTGAAAACACAGTGGCGCGTACAACTGACTCGTTCGATTCTGGCCGCGTGCCTTCGATTAGTAGTGAACTTCGCACGAATTGCGTTTTCCTTTGCGAACATTTCTACAGTATTTCGTGACCATGGTTTAGGGCATTAGCATACCATAGGTACCCACTTAGAACACCTTCTATCTCAACTTCAAGTAGTTAATACTTTATCAATAACGACTGACGCTAAGAATAACTTTAATGTATGTGAAACTCAAATATTTCTGCACAATACAGTTTTACATTCAATGAAGGCTCCCGCTTTTGGAGAAATCTTAAAATTGCACTTCGCCTTTGCAGTAAAATTATTCCTATTGCCACTGATTAAATTTCCGCAGAAGCAGGTACATCATTCGTACATCAGTGGCCTCGTTGAAATGCAAATAAAAGTGGTGAATCACAAATGATGGACTTGATATGTCCAAAGTAAATAATTCATCGAAATTGAAGTGTTCTAGGCGGGAAGCTGTGGCGTGGGCAATGCCCTAACACAATGCTCACGGAATACTGTAGAAATGTTCGCGAAGAAAAAGGCTAACCATGTGAAGTGTTCCACTAATTCACCAATCGAATGTACGGCCACAATCGAACGAGCATATTGTACAAAGCGCATCTACTCGCTCGTCTCGCAAGTTTCTCCGCTAAGATTATCGATCGGGGGCCTTACCTCGCGGCTCTGATGACGCTCGCCAGAGCTTTACTCCTCCTGGGACTTCCAAACAGCCACAGGATCACGGGCAGGACAAACAGAATCAGCACGTAAACGCAGCCACGCGTCACCATGTTTCCTCCCGGGGCTGATGTGCGGCCTTGCAAGTTATTCTCGTCGAGGTCATCGATGTGCCTCGACGGAGGTGTCTGCTGCCCCTTTTCTGGCTAGTTCCAGGGCTCAAAGTCCAATCTCGCTCGACTGGCCCGGTACAACACGAATCTAAGCTATCTGTTTCTTCTTGAAGCTTCCAGGACCCCTCGAAATACAGGAACTCCAGCTTCACCGTTAATCAACCTTTTCAGCGGTGATCACTAACACACTTGTATAACACTACCGAACCATCCAGGTCCCCAAAGGTCCCCCACCAAAGTGTCCAAATTGCGCACGAAAGTATAGAATTCTCGCCGAACCATCAGACTCCTCTGAGCATGCAAACACCTGCTCCTGACTGGGGGCCCAGGAAAGGTCAAGTTAAACAGTCGTCACGATATACTTGTCACTTGCTATAGTCTCTGAAACCCCTGAGGACGATTAGAATACATCTACACTCCAGTTAAACGCTTAGATTCGCGAAAGAGAGCAAAAGGGAACGCGAGACGCACGGGGATGGTGAATTTCGACGAAGGAGTTTTTCTTAGCGCGGCCACGTTCCGTCGACTGGCAAACACTCCGATCCGATCGTAGGATCTGGCAAATGAGAATAGCGTGCGTAGGACAGCCGGCAGTGGTGGTGGGGAGATGACAAACGGGCAAGTCCAACCATATTTAGCGTCGATATGCCGGCGTTTTTTCGCGGCCGTGCGAGGAACCTGTCCGGAAACGCGAGAAAGGAGGATGACCTTTGGGAAAGAAAGTGGATCTTGACCTGGGCGAAGTTTTACAGGTCCGCTGGAGACTGGGCCCGTTACGCCACCACTTTCGCAAAAAATGCGAATCTCGCGACTATTTTCTGACGGATCTTCTACGAAATCTATTTCTGGACTAGTGAAACATCGTGCGCTGTTGAACTGGTCTTAAATAGTGACTAAGGAAATAGTCCCGCTTTCAAATTCTTATGGTGAACGTTCTTCAACTCTCCGTTTCCCAATTTACTCACAGTTTCTCGTATTTCTTTGACTACTTTATTCGTTCCTAGGTGGGGAACATCTAATTGCGAGCGATTTTATCTGCGCCACGTTTCAATTGTTTCCTCCGCGGAGAGCAGTGGTACTTCGTGGAAGCACCATTCGAAGTGATTTCGAGGTACGAGCGCGCTTAACATTCGAGTAAATACAGCTTTCTAAATTTCAACATGAGTGGTGCAGCAACGTCGTTCGCGGAACTCTCGTTTTCTGGATTTCAACGCAAATCGCATTTGGTCGGTGTGCGTAACAAGGCGTACAATTCAGTTTGTGTCACTCGGTGGATCGCTTGATCCAACGACAGTCTACCTTCGGATAGACGAGAGTGGAGGAACAATGAAGTCGCGGGTCGGCGAAGCAGACGCGCGCATATGGTGCAGTGGAAGATACACCTGCGGCTGTTGCTCCGCGTTTGTGCAATCCTCGAAGCAACGGGTGAGTCATTTGCGAAGCACGCGCGTATGGGACTCAGACTTATCGCAGACAATGGGTAAATAACGAGAAACTCGGTGAGTTTACAATGTCTTTAATCTGATCTACCCATGCCTGCAATATAGTATTACGGGATTCTATAGTTATTTATTTTAATATAACACCACCACGATTGGGGTATGGAAAATTATCAACACAGCATAATAAGACGAATTTAAATTGTACTCGACGTAAAGGTGTTAGAGCTATTTATTTCAATATAAAATCTCCTCAAGTGAAGTACAAAAAATTGTAAACACGTCAGAATAAGAGAAATCTAAATTCTCTACAGAAAATAGCGCCGCAAATCGAATTAATCGACGCACAAGTGTCACAGTTACTTAATTTCAATATAAAATCGCCACGATTGAATCACAAACGGCGTTAATTGACGCAGAAGTGTTCCTAGAATGCAAAGTAGAAACGAAAGTGCAGACTGCCGTGCAAGCCACGGTGAAACGCTGCGAAACGTGGAGAAGTTCGCGGGGGTCACGTCGTAAAACGCGTCCAGGAACGAGGGCGGCTTCGAGGCGAAGAAAATTCGTCGCAAGGAGCCGAGAGTAATTTGCCCGACTTCTGTTGCGGACACGTTGCGCGTGTTTCTTAGCCAGGACGGCTGGCTCTTGGGCGTTAGGCTTTAAAAGTGGAACAATCTCGCCCAGAAATAAACTGCGTGGCCTCTGTTCGTAGAATAACCGTGAAAGTTGCCAACGATCGCCCGTTCCTGGCCGCCGTTTACAACGGGCAACGGCCATTGAGCTTTCGCGTCCCATGGCACATAACGAGACGATCGACCATGGTCATCGAAAGCGAAGGTGTTCTCCGAGGACAGCCATCGGAGATCATTCGCGATTGGAAAGCAGCTGCGACCACTGTCGACTGGATCGTTGCGAGACAACGTAATCGCTGATGGTTATAGCTTAGGCGCGGAGCATTCAGCTTTGTAAAATTCAGCGATACTTTCCCTTAAAAGAAGAGAAATGAAGGTTCTTGGAAACTGTTTCCGGTGAATTGGCTAACGTGATTTCGATAGTGGCGAAGGAAATTTAATTCTAAATAAACACTGGTTGAGTTGCTTTGAAATCTACGTGGGAGAAGGAACCCACGCAGGTGAACAAGCTAATAAAAGGGAGAATTTTGGAAGCAGCATGGTTTTCTTAGGTAGAGGTAGGTGAAAATAAAGGGCGAAGAAATTTGGGGGTATTTCTGAATTATATGGAGTTATAGTGATTAACCGTTCGCAGGCGAAGGTGCGTCAATTTTCACCCGTATTTCATCTTTGTTAGTGGACGGCTTATTGGATGTGACGAATGTTTACAGTATATCTGTTTTTGACAGATTTACCAGAATACGTTCAATAAAACGACGCCTATTGTGATATCTAAGGAGACTCGTTACTTTGAACACGCTATAGGAAACAGTAAATATATTTGCAAATAAAGTTCTGTACGTAAAGGTACCAGTAGTTGACCAATTTTCAGAAAAACGTGAAAAATAAGGTTTTTAGGAGTGACGATCTTTTGAAAAAAGTCCAGCTGACGTGCCAAGCCATCTACCAACAACACTCTAAAACACCCAAGTGTGAAGTGAATTATGAATAGTATTTGCGAATGTTTATTGTCATCAAGGTGAGTAGTGTGTCCTTATACTCTTATTCCCTTAACGATATTGTTAAGAACAGGTGTACGGTTCGGGTAAAAAAATTCGGACGTTATAAATACTGAATTTTGAGAAATGGTTATAAAAGTTTTATAATATAATTTAAAAAAAGAACGTTCTCATTACATAATTTAGAAAGCTTAAAGAGTAGGGGAGAGTTGCCTATATTGGACCGGCTCCTAGATTGGACCATTTGGGTATCTCGATAAACAAATATATTTGCAGTGGGTTTTGTGGCTACACTGATTTAGGAAGTGGAGATGGAACGCGCGAGAACAGCGATATAGTTATTCATTAGTTTGTCGTTCACCGTCGTCGAAATATGGAAACACGTGGTGCGCGGTCATTATTTTTCGTGCTATTTCAAGTGAATTTCTTTCTACAACTTGTAAGTACCATAATTTTAAACGATACTAGTGTAAAGTGTGTTGTCTTAGCTACAGCTTCATGTCCTTACTTTCCCATATTCGTATAAGTATAACAATGAAAACATCTTTTTTATGTAAACTACAAGTTGCCTAATATTGGACCATCAATAGTTGCTTGAATTGGACCGGTCCATTCTAGGATATAACCTATGTTATGGTAGCGAATAGTTAAATGCATATTAAAAAAATTTAACAAACAATAAAAAACCAACTTCAAAAAAAAAAGAAATTACGCTAAAAAGTAAAAAAATTTTTCCCTTATTTAATCTACGACTCTCCTGGTTTTTTAAGTTGGCGCCAGATTTACACACTGCAAATGATGAGGCACCAACTTAAAAAATATGAGAGTACCGTAGATTAAATAAGGGAAAAAATTATTTTATATTTTTTATTGCAATTTTATTTTTTTGAAGTCGGTTTTAATTTTCTTAAATTTTTTATTTTTAAGTTTTTAGTTTTATATATATTGACACAACATGCTGAGGAGATATGCGCGTACGTACATAAAATAATATATAATTAGGTGACAATAGTCTTTATTATTAACCAGAACTGGCAAAATATTGCGCCAATGTTGATGTAGTGTAGGATGGGACCACCGGGGCATCGCCCTCTTTCGAATAAAAAAAAAGATCATCAAAATCGGTCCATATGCTGAGGAGTTATGCGGGGACAAATATAAAAAAAAACATATTACTATTGCACTACGTGCACCGTAAGATAGATACTTGTTGCTTCCTGTTTCTATTTGTTTTTTCAATGCCCTGATCAGTGTTTTTTAGATTGTATATCAAAATTCATTGATTTTTTGTCCAAATTACGAAACCGGTTGCCTGGAATGGACCGAAGTTATAAGTTTAGTTTTTTCGAGATATTATTTTAATCACATATTTTATCAACGCACTAAATACATGATCCAATCTACATACAATGTAGATTTTTTCCCGTTTCTGTTTGCTTTCTGCAATGTGTTATACCCGCGTGGGAGAGAAAAATAAAAAAGTGGTCCAAAATAGACAACCCTCCCCTATCTTCAGGCATCACCTGTCACTCTCAAGTGGCCAACTACTGGTACCTTTACCTTATATCAAAACACAAGTGAATATGTAAGAAAACTTTCAAATTTTCTGGTTCGATAATCTTTCTCCATTAATTCCCAAAGATCCTTCAAACAAGACACTAAGCGGGAATACCTCATCAAAGCTTCTATTATAGACAAAGCCAGGCCACAAGATCAGTGTATGTATCGGGCACGAGTTATCGTTGCTTCCTAATCTGGACGGGCTCGAACGAACTCGACAGACTATCCGAGGAAATTCAAATCCTCAACAGCCGTGGATGTTCGCGGCTAAATGTTCCTCTTTATCACCTCGGGACAGCGATCGCCCGGAATCATCCAGCGTAATGAACCGCGAACGTATCTAGATCATGGCGGCCCATCGCGCCAGCGGTTATTCCGCGAAGCAGAACGAGCTACGCACGCGTACGATCCAGTGTATCCTCTCCTCGACCTGTTCTACGCCGTGGTCACCAACAGTGAAAGGAATGGAAACGATTATACTGTACATGCACAAGAGCAGAGCCGAGAACGGCCGGTGACATCAACGACGCCCGGCCTGGGCCACTAACTACCGTCGATAACGATCTGACTGACACCCATGTGCCGGTGCTTGGGACCGTCGTTCACCAGGATATACCGAACGACTTCGTCGCTTTTTTCCTCAGATTCACCACTTTCAGTGGTGTCTTCAGGGATTCGCCTCCTGTATTTTCGATATATTCACTTATTTCCTTTCCCAGCTTTATTAAAACAGCGTCAACTCCGCGAAGCGAGTGTATCTGACATAGGTATTGGTCGCGAGCGACAAAAGTATCAAGTGTGAAAAGACATTTGGTGTGCATCGCGTGCGGGAATCCTTCGTTCTCCGCACAGAAGGTATGCGTGAACAGAAAGTATACGTGTATGTGTAAAGTGTACCGAAAGGGTTGAGAATAATAGTGACCGGATGGCGCAGCGACAGGGCCAAGCGCAGTGGAAGAGAAGAACCGCGATCGTTCGATACCCGCTCGATGGGCGTCAATCGACCACGGAGCATTGTGGTTTTCATCAGTTACCATTATCGCCGAGCCAGCGCTGCGTTACTTTGATAATGCGACGGGTCGCAACCTGCTGTTATCCATCGACGTCTGCCTGCGTGATAGGCGGAACCAGTTTGGAAAGCCGTAGCTGGCTCACGCCCACTGGTCAAGGCCCGATAAAAGGGATTCCTTTGGAAATCACGTTTATTACAAAACCGCAATGGGAGAAGCCCGAACGGATTGGATATTGAGGGAGCTGTATTCTTAAGTTTCAGGGTAAAACAAATGACTTGTCTTTTACTTTTTTGGAAAGTCTAAGATTTCAGAATTCCATCTATAAACCCTTCGTCAACACGCAAAACATTGACAAAGATGTGAAGCTCTGAATAGAAGAGGTCGTTGATATCAATTTATGTGTTCAGCGCCGTTTTATCTTGGTTTCTTCTGACATATTTTTCCGAAGAATGCATATCTTTGATTTGGTGCTAGGAATTCTATTCTTTTTACACTTACTAAATACGAGTGTGTCGTGTTTATTAATTTTGCGACTTTACTAAACCTGAGTAACACTTTGGAGGCGACCTTTGTATGTTGTACGGGCGCCATGTTTCTTTAAACAAATCGATTGAGGCTTACTTTTAAGTTAATTGGTGTTTTGCATAGGTGATACTATTACGAGTATTACTTTAATTGTAATATGTATTCTATGTATAATTTTTGTAATATTTGACGGAGACAGTTAAAACAATTAGTTATTAATCTATTAATGGCACAGCGAACTAGTGATTTGGTCGATTTCAAGGGGTTTAGTCGTTGAAGGAAGAGGGAAGTACCTGTGTACCTTCTTCTCGGAATGATACATATTAAGGGGAGGTTCCGGTCTAAAAATCGATTTTTTTTATTTCATTTTTCAAATGTTCAACCTTCTAGGAATGCGTGTTTAAAAGGATTTTTTGAAATTCGTAAAATTCACGAAGTTATAGGCATTTGAGTAGCGGCATATGCATGGGTAACATCCGGCCATTCGGCACTCGCGTAAAACTTTAAACGCGTTTTTCTCGAAACAGTGTTCCCAAAATCGGTGGAACATGTATCTCTTGAAGTTATTATCCGATTCGACTGAAACTTTTTTTATTTTTAAGAATATACTTCTGGTTCGTGGATAGGCCAGTAAAACTTAAAAAATTGAAAATTTATCATTTTTAAAGCCGTTGAAAGGACGAAAAATATAGGGAAAAAGTGATTTCAAATTTCAAGTGTCGTTTTTCTGATCTAGTCCACGAGCAAGTTTCATGTCCTTTAATAATCTGCCATTGTTTTTTATTTCAGAGGAATGGTTTAGGTACTACAGGTTCTACAGATTTGGATGAATTTTTTGACGCATCGACTTTAACGACTCCCCAAAGCCGTCTGCAATGACTAATTAATAAACAAAACATATATTTCTATAGTTTGAGATATCCTTAATACAATGCAATAAGTCCCATTAAGTTGTACGTAATAGTTGTGTTTTAATTAATTCCTAAAGATCGCCTATTTTTATGGGCGCTAGACCGGAATAGCCTCTTAAGCTTGCGACCAGGATCTTGCAAAAACTAATTAGCTGATCGACTTAAAGTATTAGCTATATGCATAGTGAATATAATACCCCCTTTCAGTTAGTAGTGAAATTAATAGAACACATTGGAATTCTTTCTCGTAACGTGCAAGGAAGTTTTACCAACATTTTGGTGAAAATCGATGTTTTCTTTCAAAGTGACAAATTTTCTTATTTCTGGCATTTCCGATCTCATCTTTTGGTATAGATTGAAGTAGCCTTCGTATAAAATATAAATCTCTTTACTTTCTGTATTTCTGATTACTGGAGTGTTCTCCAACTACATATGTCAGTTTCGGTACAACAGCAGGGCATTCTTCATTTTATCTTTGATTTACTCCTGTGCTTTATTAGAGTAAATAACATAAATTCATATATCTTGATAAGTAGGTATATTAACTAACACGAGAAATTTCACTTTATTACATTACATGCTTTAGTGCACCGCTACTTAAAAAAAAATGTCAAGCATCATCCATTTGGCAGCCTGAAACATGGGCCTTCCCCATTAACGTCCGCCATGAATGTAAGCCATTCACTTGCGATGTAAAAACTGCCTAAGAATTTAATGCATCATTAAATTTGTAGGTAATACACGGATGTGTTCTTCGATTTCCATCTAAATATAACCTATTTATCTGTATTACTAATAATAAATCCATTATAGATCAAATAAATTCATGGCAGAGATTTATATGTACATTAATTAACGCAAAAATTTTCATTCCGATACGCTATGTAGTTCTCCTTAGAAAAAATCTCGAAGATCATCCACGTTTTAACTCAAGACACGAACCTTCTTCCTTACCGGTTAAAATACAACATTTGTATTACAAAATTCTAAAGTTTAGATACATCTACCGATTACTAAATAAAACGTTGACGTAGCTTTGAGGAACGCTGAAGATCTCGAGAACATTCGCTGCAAAAATTCTCAAAACATTAAAAATTTGTTTTGCATACTTTCATCCGATAACATCCCAAGAATGATCAGGTCAAATTTTAGAACGAAATTCCAAGCGCGTCAGATTTTACAGCCCGGTAAACGATCCATGTTCCGAGGTAGCAGTCGCTGAGAGTAGATTCAGTAAATTGGTGCCAGGAAAAATAAATATCCGAGATTGAGGCTACATCTGAAGAGACGGAAGGATTAACAGTAAATTGCTTTAATGCTCCTTGATAAACGTAAGATTAAGTAAGGAGTAGAAAAAAATTACGCTTTTTACATACGTTTTTCTTGAAACACGTTTTTTACGCACCATCGCCACTGTAAAAAATGCAACGCTTGACGGACTCAAACATTCAAACGGGATTCTATTCGTAATTACACCAGCTTCCGCCTTATCGGCTATTATGAATTTTCAACCTCTCCATTTTTCTTTACAGACACTTTTGTGTAGATAAAAAACATTTTTCGGAACGTTTTTGTTTAAACATATAGCAATCTTCGTCTAATTATTTTTTTTTTTTAACAATGAAAGTGGGTGAGGCAATAGCCACCCACGCGCAATTAAAAAAGTTTTTGGGATTTTTATTTTTAATGGCCCTGCCTGGGGAGGTCTGATGGTGATAGTCCATGATTTTTATTTTTACAACATTGCAACATGTGATGCAGAAGTGGATAAAAATGAAATAAAAAAAAATTCGTTATATTTGTAGTAAAATAAAGTACAAAAATTTTCACAATTGAATAGCTTTTTCTAGAAAAGATCATAGAAATCACCTATTTTCCGCGCGATTTGACCGGCAAGTGCCCTTAACTGTGTTTCAGATACCGATTGGAGGTCGAACTGATAGTCAGTCAAAAACTCTCTCAGATTAGATTTGAATCCGGATCACGTTTGCATTAAATCAACATCGACTTCGCGTTAAATCCACTTTAAATTAGCTGTCCAATTCTACACCAGCAGCACCAACTTTCGAGGTCAAGCTGGCCTTTTACAAACAAACGATCGCGACACAACCGCCGCGACACGCTATGTTAACCAGGAAGTCGTCGCGCGGAGTCTATTTCCAGCTTTTCTCTGAATGGGAAAGCGGCGTATTTTTTGCGCTGGTTGCGAAAGTATTGGGCGAGGGGTGTGTGGAGGGGTACGGCGCGATTTCTCTGGCAAAAAGTGAAAATGCCCGGGGGGGGGGGGAGGGGGGCAAGATCGCGAGGGAACGACCCAATGATGTAAAGCGGTCGGACGAAACTCGCGACGGCCAGTCAGACCGGTCATCGAACCGATAATTGACGGAGGTTCGTGGCCCCCGGCGGTGAGCAACCGGTGAAACGCGTCTCGAGAATCTGGCTGGCCATCGAGAACGGCCTCGTATCGAGTATCGACGGTCTTATCATCCCGGCGAGGTGTCACTTTGTGCCAACGTCTTCGTCATCCGGTCGAGAACCGGTTCCCCTCGCGATGCTTCATTAATTCCCCGCTAATCCGAGAACTCTTCCTGCTCCGAAGCGCGTTCACGAGCAGGAATCTGAATTTAGAAGCGCGCCAACGGCGACTGGCGTGTCCCCTCGACAGCCTGTGGGGCTTTTTCACGCGTGGAACTTCTGTGGATCACGACCGGTACCGTGGGACTTCCGTGCGCACTCGTCCCTCGATTTACGCGGACTATTCGTTTCACGTGATTTTTTTTTTTTACGCGGTTGAGAATCGCGTAATTCGATTTTTTTTTTCAAGAATTTTGAAGACGCGGCCGCAATAGCGAGTTTGATTTTCGATGGCAGCGGCTGCAAATTGCGAGGTCGGATAGAAAGATATATTTTCTGCCCGCGTAAAATGAGACGGCGGAAAAATACGACCGCGTATAAGAAGTACCGCAGAGACGGAGGGATTATTTACCGCGTAAAGAAAAACCACGTCTAAACAGTACCGCGTAATTCGAGGAGTTGTAGGTTTGTTCTGAGCACTCCGTAGAGGTACGTGAGTTATACTCATTACTTTTCGAGACTAGTCTAAGCGACCGACCGTTTAGGCCACTTGAAGTAAACGCGCAGAAGGCATAATGGATTAACAGCTATTAACACTTTGAGCGGCGTCGGCGTGTTTTCACGTCCAGAAGTTTCCAGCCGTTACCTGGCTGTGGCGTGTTTTGGGTTGACATTTTGTGGGACGGAATGGCTTTGGATTCATTTTCATTGGAAAAAGTGGACCTGCTAATTGGTAGTAGATACTGCAATGCAGATGGAATAGAATATATAGGAATGCGAATTTTCATTAGGATCGGCATAGGTTCAAAGGATATAGGACGATAATATTCCGGCAGATGTAACTGCTCGAAAAATAGTGACCCATTTAAAACGATATTTTACTATACCTTGCGCCACACAAAGTGTTAATACCTACATACAGTAGCGGATAAAAAAGTTACCACTTTTTCGATCCACTCTACCTCTATTACTTTTTATCATCAATTCAAAACTGCAGCATGGGCCCAATATAAGTACACATTCTGATAGAGAATGAAAAACTGTATAAATCCCAGTTAAAGTTGAATTTATGTAACTAACAAACAAAAATACTGCGTAAAATTAAATTAGTTTTACACACATTTAAAGCCGCAAAAAGTTACAACTCTTCAAAAGTAATAAAAAATCGAATATTTTGTGGGGTATTTTGTGCTTTAAGGACGACCTAAAAAGTCACCAAAAGTGGTAACTCCTTTGTCGGCCTCAAAAATGTGTTGTCCAATTCAATGCCATATAAAACTTGTGTTTGTTAGTTAAATGAATTCAACATTAACTGGGTTCTATACAGCTTTCAATTCTCTCACCAAAATATGCATATTAAACACATGGCACAGTTCCAAGTTGATGCGAAAAAATAACAAAAATAAAACAGATTTGAGAAAGTGGTAACTTTTTTGTCCGCTACTGTATATGTAAAAATGAATTATCTATATTTTCAATTTGTGTCTCTTGTAGATACCTCTCATAGATTGGTTTGACTGCCAAGAATGAGATCAAACATGAATATATTTAAATTATTTTCGACGTAATGATGTAGGTATACTATTTTATTTGCTGAGTGACACGCGTCTTCCATTTTCACACATCCCGTACTTAAAACGTCCAAAATCACTGAGTTCCATATTACAGTTATTTAGAAAACATCTTTAATCTTTGAATGTATCTTATTTGACATTTTTAATTTAACATCTCGATTCCAGCGCCATAAATCGCCGATGACGTTAGTTAGCTGACATTTTTTATTACTTCTAAAACAGTACACAACTGTCCACCAGCTTTGAAACTATTCGGGAGTCTTACTGCATTTTTGATGCGTTCCCACGTTTTCTATTCACACATATTTTTTTATCGCCAAATATCCATATCTAGGAGGTGCAATCAATCCTCAAAGTTGAGGATGAAAAGCAAGTTTGCCCCAATATCTCGAAAACTACACACTATAGGGAAAAAATTTTTAGAAGAAAATGATGTATTGTTTTATAAAAATTTCAGCCACGTAATCAGATTCAATGAAAAATTACTACTTTTTAGTATATTGTTTAAATAAATCGACGTATTACGAGTTTGATTACTCGGCCGAATTTGTTATAAAAAATCCATCATTTTCGTCCAAAAGATTTTTCTTTGTAGTGCATAGTTTCCGAGATATTGGGGCAAACGTATTTTCACCACCGACTTTGAGGGCTGCTTTCGCCCCCTCCCCCAGATATGGACGTTTGCCGATAAAAAAATACGTGTCTAATATTTTTCGAGAATTATAATCTACATAAACCTCGCAAAATCGGCGTGTAACAACTGGTTTATGTCCCTTGTCCAACAGCTCAAAGTGGAATCTAGTAGAATCAGATTAACAGAACTAAACTTTTCCCTACTTCTAAATGATAAGTCTATTTGATAAGTGCAACACTGAGCAAAAAATCTCTGGTCGATTAACGAGCGAATGAGTTGGACAATAAAAAAAATAAAATAACGTTGTCTATGTGAAGTGAGTACAAAAGTGTCATGTGTAAAAAAGCCTTTAGGGTTTCTTCCTTCCATGTAGCATGATATAGTGAGGAAATGTTGACATTCATTTGAGTAATCACTTCGGTCCCCCCTTCTTTGTCGTCTTCTTTCCTTCTTCTCACCTCTCTTCGACGCAACCGACGGTTCGTGATAATTAAAATCGGAGGCGACTCGTTTTGCATGGCCGAGAAAGAGGAATACTTATCGCTGGGAGCTCACCACACCCAAACCTGTTGGTGGCGACCTGAAAACCGGCAAACTCGTCATCTTTTATGCCAGCGTGAAGAAAAACCTGTTGGATCGAACAATGCGTCATAGGAAATCTCCACTATTGTAAAATAGCCTGTTAACTGGGTCAGTTTTTGTCCAGAAATGCGCCCTACTATAGATTTAGCACATTAACCCCGCTGTGCACACGTGAATTTCTGAAGGATAAGTATCCACGTGGGGTTCGTGGACCCCCTATAAAAAAGTAACATTTATTGACCACAATATATATCTAAAAAACTGTGTGTTTCGTGATCTCTTTCTTAACACGTTAAGCGCGACGTCAGCTCGTGGGGGCTGACAGTGATCTTTCCGTTCAGGCGGGGTCAGCCCCTGGGGGCTGACAGTGAACTTTTCGTTTGAGCGGCGTCGGTCCGTATATACTTTGTAACCGAACATCTTGCGGAGTCACCGCCGCTGTTTGCCGCCTGAACGGAAAGCAGCGCAAAATTGGTTCCGCGCTCAACGTGTTAAAACTGAAACAGTAGGTATAGATTATGAATCTAAATAAGCATTAACATTACTCCGTATTATAGAACAGAAAATATCGATAAGCAAACAACCCTTAAACTAGTCATCAGACCAATCAAACTTTTCTAGGGGTGGAAGTCTATCTACTACCACTATAGGCGGGTCAACTCTGACCCACGAAAAAGTATATAAACATTTTATTTTTTGAGTGAATATTATTGTCACATTGGGGTAAAACGCAGGGAACTACACTTGCAAATGTAATTAAAAAATTGATTTATCTATCATTATTACTACATAGTATACATCAAGTTCAACTTTCCTTGATTGCATGTACGTTACAAACGTGTTTTTGGCAATTATTGCAATCCGTACTATATTTATTATTATTCCCTATGCAAACAAAACATCTGGACTATGTACTCGTTTCCCTTTCTGTTTTTATTTTCACTATCAAAACTACAATAAAGTATACTTAACTATAAAAAAATATGCTGAATAATTAAAATTACAAATGACGAATATATCTTATAGCACTTGTTCTCTCCTGAAAGCATCAGGTTACACGGGTCAGAAATGACCCAGCCACCGGCAAGCGAGAGTTAAGATTCGAAGGTACATACTCTATTTGGAATCAGTAAGATTTGTAAATAATGTTTTTATGTTTGAAAGTATTTATACAAGATTCAAGCACGTTTCCTTAAGGCTCAATAATATAATACTTATAAGGTTTCCTTCCGTTCCTCAAAATACCCGTGCAAGATTCAACGGTTCTCATCACGTTTCGATACTATTCACGGCACACTCGCTCCTATCACTACTAGACACCCCCTCCAACCGTACAGAATCCCACGTCCCATTCACGAAGCGCGCCAAACGCGAAATTTCCTGTCAAATTACCGCTTTCTTTCCGCGCTGTCGCTTCGTTATTCATCGATTACCTAACACGCGGATAGCATTACGAATCGACGTGCAGCGACAGCAGTGAAAGTAACTGGCGAACGTAAAATATATCCCAGCTCGGCCACCCACCCCCCTCCCGCGAGACAGCTCCACGGTCTGTTCATCGGCGATCGTTAATTAGCTATGTAAATAGTGACGCGAAGCGTGATAATTATTTATTGCCCGTCCATGTGGGGCACGCCTTTTGATGCTTCGTTCAAGGAGCCTCGAGATCAGGACAAGTAGGAAAGGCAAAAACTCCATAGCAATTTCGGTGACTGGTCTCGACGCAAGGCGACACGCGGATTAATTAGGTTATGCGCATTAATTAAGATCCTTCGATTGGCACGATTCCTGGATCACCTAGAAGCCTGCCCAGGATTTCTGTGTCAAGGAGCTGCACTCAGAATGCATGAAAATATCTTGGAAATCTTTATCCACCATCCGTGAAAGGTTTTTAGGATTCTAAACTAGAAGCGAGGAACTTGGTGTTTTCATAAGGCCGTATAGTTCGTGTATAGTACATTTTGTAGAAATTATAAAAAGACTAAATATAAATTAACGTTTTTTAGTCGAAAATTAAATGAATCATTGGTTTACTTAGGAGAATCTTTTAATTCAACAAGGGCAAACTTCACATTTCATTTATAGTAATTTTTCAATTTTAATTAACACACCGCGCAACGTCTGCCATATGTATTTGCTTAACCATCGGTGAAAATTCTTATATTTCGATTTCAAATAAATTGCACTTTGTAAAAATTGGTATGATTGAAAATGCACTGAATAATTTTGGGATGAAATTTTAAATGAAGACATGTAACATGTCTAAATATGGTTACTTTAAATGGCAATACTTATTTCACTTTTCCTAGTAAAAATATGCAAAAACACGTTATTTTACGTGACAATTTGTTAAGTACTTATTTGAAAAAATACATATTTTTATGTTTATATTAATGTAGGCACAATACAATATATAAACGACGAAGATACACAGTTTAACATACAGAATAGAACGTACATTAATCTTTAAGGGTTGTTTGCACCCTGAAGAACCAAAGAGTAGCAGAAGAAAAAATTGTCCGGTACTTTATCGATGTCCCCTACAAACCTGTGCAGTTTAAAAAATTCGGAATTTTCGGGTTATCGAAGTTACCTCGTGAGTTACCTATGACCACATAAAAATACAGCATGCAGCGTCGAATAATTGGTTGGGGGTGGAAGCAGGGTTTCAGGGTCACAGAGCGCGATTCGGCAAAGTGACCATGCGTCGCGACGCGCCCATAAATGGCGCGGTCGATGGTCCATGGTCGCGAGCAACCCCACCACGTGGATGGTCGAGCCCAACGAGGCTTCTCCAAAAATAGGACGACCACGACGAGAACGTCAACGACGATAGACCGACGGAGTTCTCGTCTGTGCCGTAACGGTCCTCGCCACGTGTTCTCGACAATAGAGTCACTAACGGATACGCGTCTAGGGGGCCGGTATCTGGTCACCAGTGATGTCGACTGGCAGAGACTTTGGCGACATGGTGGAGGGAAACGATTGACACCACCATCAAAGTTGTCAGCGAAGTTTCACGTGGAACGTTATCGTGCAAACCCCTCGACAATTGATGAATCGATTGAATCTTGCTCCTACGTGGAAATCAATTCTAGCGACTAAAACTCGGAACCTGAAGGATGGAACGTACTTGGATGATTAATTCCAAGGAATTGAGTTTTTTCAATATTTCAGAGGTGGGGTGTTTAACAGAAGATAGTATTATAATCAAATAATATCAGAAAGTATTGATTTTTTATATTAATTTTTTTTATGTGATTAGTATCGATATTTTTTCACAGTTATATACATAAGAGATTTCATTATTTATTCTGTATGTAGATAACAATATTAGCACTTCTATATTGTTAGATACCGTATTTACGATATATTCGTGTCACGAACTTCATTATCGATCTGTCGTTAATCATAAGTCAATGACTGCCCAATGATTCTTGGCACTCACAAAGTACTTAAAATACTTGATTCTGTTCGTAATGGTATTAACACATTCATTGTTGTCACGATACTGGTGTTTACTCTTAGGACGCATTGTGGTATGCATAAATTTTAAATGTCGATATCGAATTCGTTTCCTTTCGATATGTTTCAATACTTTCAAGTGTTGGGTCATTCCATAAGTAAAGAGAAAATTGAGTTTATAACAATATAACTCGAGTGTCATTTATCCACTTGGTATAAATATTAGCTTGGTCGAGGTCTTTCGATAATGTTGTACGGATGTAAAGTTGACAAACACAGATAGACTATTTCATTTATTACAAACGTTTAATGCGGACGTGATAAAAGAGTTTATTCAGCATATATATTATATGAGAGTTTATGGAGTATATGGAGAATTTATTAGTGCAAGTCAGTGTCAAATCTGGTCGAAGAAATGTAGCCACGAAGATTTTTTTCAAACAAAATTAAAGGAATTTTATCAAAGAGGAATAAAAAGATGTGAAAAGATTGTAGAAAATGAAGGAAAATAAAACACACACTACACACTACGTGTCTATGGTCCACCTTGGATATTCCTTAGCTCATCTTAAATGTGGTTTTCGAATTGCAATTCGATCGTTATTATTACTATTCGATTATTATTAGTGGCAGCTGTAGTCTTCTCCTCTCTTAAGGTGCGTTTAAGCCAAACAAACGAATGCTCGTTCGCCCCCGAACGAAATGCACTTGGACAAAATTCAAGTAATGAGAAGTTGCAAGTGAAGATTGCCGTTTACACTAAACGAGCACCAAGTTCGTCGAAATGAGGGGTGAACGAGCATTCGTTCGTTTGGTCTAAACGCACCTTTAGACACAAGTGCTTATTTTGGTGGTACAAACGTTTCCTTGGCAGCAAAACAATTGCCAACAAGATGACCAATCATAAAATATGTACAAAATTGCCAATAATCAAATGTCACTAAACAATTTTGAAGCGCAAAAATGAAATAGAAGCTATTAGGATATGAACAGTTCGATTATATAAAAAGAACAGTAATAGGCTTATCTATCGATCAAAGTGGCAAATCCATATACCAAGATAAAAAAAGGAGTAGTAATTGGATGAAGACAAGCAATAATAAACTACGTTATGTTTTATTCTGTTGTATATTCTCTGCTATCAAATTCAGCTTTCCATACAGTAAATCTTTGATTAATAGAAAGCTGTTTATCCTTGCCTAACACATGTACCGAAGTCACCGCATTCCTCATAAAACGACCTAATGTTTGATCATCGAATTTCCTGAAAATCGTGAGAAAACAAACCGAAATCCGACCCAGCGCCCAAAGTGCATAGACTAGTTTCGAAAGGGGAAGCGCAGGAACAAAAGAGGCCATCAAGCATAATCGCAAGGATGTAGGTTCGTGTGGGAAGATCGGGACGCGTTTTCACCCGCGTTGAAAAATCCACGAGCGGAAGAGGTTGGGCAGGCAAGAAAGTTCCTCATCGTCCACCCGTGGCACAAGACAATCGCGATGCCGACCAATTAAGCCACGGCCCACGCTTCATTTTTCCTTCCATTCAGCTTGATCCTCTTCCGCGTCGATAGGGATCTCGGTTGCGCTTCGATTCTTCCTTTCGAGCGTTCTACCTAACCGAAAAGTGGCCTCGCTTCGAGAAATGCGCCCTTTTTGCGAGCACGTGGCGAATCTAAACAGGGGTAGGAAGGAGACGACCTGGGCGGGAATTTCTTTTTAACACTTTCACTGACGTCGCCGTGTTTACACGCCGAGAGATTTCCATCTTGTACGTGCTGGTTCGACATGTTTTTACGTCGACATTTTCGAAAACGCGTCCCAGAAAGCACCGAAAAATAACATTTCTGTTTTCTATTACATCTCTATGAAAGTATTACCAGTAGATTGGCGAGGATTTCAGATAAAAATGAGTCCAAACTCGATCTTACTTGAACAGTTTTTAAGTAGTATACAGAGTGGGGTGTAATTCGTGGTAGAAACGGGACACAGATGATTCGGCGAGTAGAAACTAATCGAAAATGTGCACTATTTTTTCGTACGCGGCTTCGTTTTTCAGAACATCGACTACGTGTTTGTATTTGTCAATATACGTATATATGATGGTATGATTAAAAGGAAATGCATCATTTTATTTGTACAATCATTAATTCTTTTATTACGTTGAAAGATATTGATAATATTGTTCGTGTGGTTGCACAACGCACACAGAATTCTGTTTGACAAATTCAAATGACGCGAATGAAAAATGTTCGCGTAACATTATTTTCAAATTCTCGAAATTTTCAAAGGAAAAACTTTTATGCCATATTATTTCTTTAATATACCACGAATTAATTGCGCTCCACCCCGTATACAATGTCTAATTGGTCTGCGGAATTCAAAGTGCTTAAAAAAATTGTATTTTTCCAGAATTCACATCCACCATTAATTTCTTCTCAAATTCTTCACCTCTAGGTGATTGAAAGCCATAAGATTTGGTACTTATTCAACTTTTTTCGATATCTTTTACAATTTCAGAAAATATGCACGATAACATAAAATGTCACAATTTCTTTAAGGCAGTACATATTTCCATCCCTGAACTCGTCTTCATTGGAACAGACAATAGGTACCTACGTCACTGGGACCAGCTGAATTATATTTCTGCAAAATATCAAGTTTTTTCATTCCAGTTGCTGAAGTGGCTTGGCCAGTTTCGTTCAAAAAGCACTCATCTAGGTTCTAACTCCTCTTTGTAAAACGCAACTGTCCTCGGCGTTTATTCGGCGGTTATCTTTATTCATTACTCGAGCAGAGAAAGGTAAGATGCAGCTACGATACAAGAGAAGAGGACTTATTATTAGTTCCATTTGAAAGATCGATCGTGTTCCGCGTGCACGTGGGTCGGACCCTTTCGCGCACGTTCTGACTGTAGGTCGACTCTGTGCGTCTTCCGTGGGTGTCGTCTCGGACCACCTATCGCAATTACGCGACGTTATTTATTAGTCATGGTTATTAGGTACACGACAATGGCCGTACTTGGTCAATTGAATCGTTTATCTTAGAAACGGCATAGAAGTTAAGCTTACTGATAAGCAATTTGGCTTTTTTCGTTTATAAATAACGTGTCTTGTGCAGTATTGCCAGGTAGGAAGTGGTCGCAGAACGTCCTTTGGCAGTGAAATTAAACTTAACCACCCTCTTGTTCTGATCAAACAAAAGGTAAAATATTCAGAAATGAAGATGCTCTAATAAAAGAGTGAAGTATATAAGAAGTTAGGGCAGTTTCTTTATAAACTTATCACATATGCGACTAAAAACAATATGATTGGCAAAAGAAGATGTGGTGCACAAGTCGATCGATTAAATGGGGTTGGAACAGCTTTGAAACTTCAAGTGTTGAGCTATCCTCGTTTCCTAAACCTGGCTATTGCTCGATGTACCTATATTTTTCTATAATTATATATGTTTAAGTTTAAAAGTAGGACGATTATTCCAAGACGATTAGACCTCACTATGTATCTCGGAATAAAAGGTGAAAATGGCCCAAACAGAACACTAAGGATGAAGGCTTTTTTTGATGAAGTTATTTTGTTCTGACAATGAATTGATTAGAAAGCTTAACAAGTAAATGAACAGAAATACGAAGGATACTTCGTAAATTTTAAGCTACATATTTCGATTTGCATCACTTGAAAAACTCGACTTACCACATAGCCTGCACCGATACTGGCTTGAAAATGTGCTGTCGACCGCAAACGCTGACGCTGAAGCCGCTGTAACAGAAAAGGGAAGAAAAGAATCAGGTATCGAGTGTCCTGGAACATTCGAGGGTCATGCCATTCAAGTTATACAGGGCAAACCACCGATCATGCATTAACCTGTTAACCGACAGAGACGAGTTAACTCGTCACTAATATTATAAAACCGCGCCCGTTGCGAAAGAATGCAAATATCATCTGTTTCTTATTGCCACTACAGAGACAGTATACCTTCCGATGTCTCTTCGCTTTCATTTTGTTCATTTTCCTTTTGCCATTTTTAACATATGTGGTTAATAAATTAATTAATTATTTATCGGTGGATCTCTCTGTCTTTAGTTTTATCGTTCTACTTGCATCAGAAATAACATTAAGACATATTCGTGCCCGCTATGGGCAAGACGAGTTAACTCCTTTTTTGCCATTTGTCATTACCCACCTAAGGAGCACTGTCGATTGAAAAATGTGCCGGTTAACAGGTTAAACAACTATTTTATCGGGTTTGTAGGCGCCCGAAGAGGTGAGAGATTAAAGAGTTTCGGTTTAAGGGGAGGTTCCAGTTTAAAAATCGATTTTTTTTATTTCATTTTTCGAATCTTTTAGGAATATGTGTTTAAAAGGATTTTTTGAAATTCATAAAATTAACGAAGTTATAGGCATTTGAGTAACGGCAAATGCATGGGTAACATCCGGCCACTCGACACTCACGTAAAACTTTAAACATGTTTTTCTCAAAAAAGTGTTCTCAAAAACGGTGAAACCTGTATCTCCAAAAGTTATTATCCGATTCGACTGAAACTTTTTTTATTTTGAAGAATATACTTCTGGCTCGGGGGTAAACCAGTAAAATTAAAAAAAAAAAAAAAGAAGAAAGAAAGACGAAAAATATAGGGAAAAAGTGATTTTAAATTTCAAGTGTCGTTATTTTCTCAAAAACTGCCATTTTTGTAAATTTTTCTGGTTTAGTTGACGAACGGGTTTCATGCCCTTTAATAATCTGGCATTGTTTTTCATTTCAAACTAATGGTTTAGGTGCTACAGGTTCCACCGATTTGGATGAATTTTTGGATGCCTCGACTTTACCGACTCCCCAGTGCCGTCTGCAATGATTAATAATAAAACAATATATATGCTTCTATAGTTTAAGACATCCTTAATACAATGCAAAAAGTCACATTAAATTATATGTAGTAGTTTTCCTTTAATTAATTCCTAAAGATCACCTATTTTTATGGGCTCTAGACCGGAACAGCCCCTTAAATAGGCCTCGATACTAGATCGCTTGGCAAACCTCCAAACTAGACGTCACTTCACTATACACATGGAACTTGGATTACGGAGTTCTATTTAGTGTTTCATTTTCTGATTTGGGCATGTGCACTGGAGACGTCACTATTGCTTGCTATATCTATACTAATTTTATAGCTCGAAGCTTAAAAATAGGAGATTGGCGGCAAAGGGAAACGGAGCGTACTAATTAATCGAAAGAACAAGATTGCAACAGTTTCGTAGCTCCAAGCGTTCAGTTATATTTGTTTACCAGACCTCACTGTTGCTAGCTAGGTATACCCACATTTATTTTTATAATTACACATAATTCTACATGTTCAAGCGTGCGCAAGGAAAATTGCGGGCAAAGAAAGATGTATTCAGCGATAGAACAGTTTTGAAGCTTCAAGTGTTCATTTATTGCTATTGCTTGGTATGTCTGTAATTCCATAGGTATTCCTAAGCTTAAAAGCTTAGGCTGGCAAAGGTTCGGAGCTTCAAATAGGTATGTAACTATCCCCAGTTCCTAGACCTCCCTGTGGCTTTGTACACCTATAACTGCATATTTTGAAACTTAAAAGGAAGAAAATGGGTGGCAAAGAAGCACTGGGTGCCAACAAATTAACCGATCAAATAGCCCTGGAAAAGGTTTGAAACTTCAAATGCTTGGTGTTCCTCTTCGCCAGCGACTCCTTGTTTACTCTTTCTCCTCTAGATCAGCGATTATTCAGCCCCGATTTCGCCGTTCGAGGCGGCAATTGGCGTCACGCAGCCGAGCAAACTCTCAGCTCGTAACTGCAATGGTAACGCAACTGCCTCCTCCCCTCCCGCGTCCGGCTCGTTACGACACACGCTGCACATCCAGCATAACCGTTAATTACGCATTATGTAAAAGCCCATGCGTTGTAAAAATCAACGACTACGCGAGCGCCGCGAATCGCCCTGCAACTGAATGGCCCCAAGTTCGACGTCAGATTTCCGGGAAGTCTGTTACAATTCCACTATCAGCTTTCCCCTGGAGAAACGGCACCTCCCGCCGTTACAAGCCACCAACATCGCCGAGGGTTGGTAACGACCAGTTAGAGAGAAAAAAACCCCACGGACTTTACGCTGCTGGAGCGTAATCGCCGCCTTTTGCACAGAATACGGACGCGCTGGAGCGGGCAGCTGCTTCGTGGGTAGCTTTCAGAAGTAACTGTGTCCCCCTAGCGGGACGTTAGGGTGTGGGGCACGACCGACTTTGCGACAGGAGCACGGCAGCGGTACGAATGTTTAAGATTGCTAGGTTTCAAGCTTGACGCAGGGCGTCCCAAGCGTGACATCAGGATGTGAGACGTACAACAGAGCTTACGTCGCGGATGAGACTTCCTGCCAGACTGCTTCATCGTCGTTCCCGGCGATTCTTAGCTCGTGTCACGCGGGAAGGGTCAGCAAACTAGCCTGCGTTACGTACTCGATTATCTGGTGTAGTAGCTGGTAGAGGTATGTGTACTGAGATCGTAAAATCAGTGAAGCTTTAAAGTAAACATGTTTTGAGCGTCGGCACAAACGAATTCACAGAAATCTGAGGAGATAACGCGCCGAAGCGTCAGTCGAGCTGCTGCATTAGTCGGAATGTTAAGGCGCGATCCCACGGTGCGTGCAAAGCACCAGCTTGGGCTAGCATTTGACGCACCTTTAGCTGGAAAAGGTACAGTGCTGTCCCGTTAAGAGCACGAGTCTTTCGTTCCATTAACAGAACATTTCTAGCCCCACTACTTCTTCTATAGTCGCCGCGGGGAACACGGGAGGCTGAGAATAAGCGAGAGGGCGCGTGACTCCGTCAAGCTATAAATTTCGTTGAGATAGCGGCGACATCGTATTACTAAAAGAAGGCGGCAAAGACGAAAGGTGAGCCGAATAGTATAGCGACAACCACTGTAGATACATATAGAGGTCGTAAGTCGTAAGTTAACCCTCGAACGACGCGACGGACGATTCCGGCGATTACACTGGTGTCGGTGTTTGAGTCCGTTTGGGCCAGTAGTATCTGTCCCTTTGTACGCACTTTTAATGTCGTATCTTTTGTTAAAGCAATTGATATCATCGATAACTGAAATTTTTCACTATTACGTTCAGAGGTCTTACGTTTAGGTAAAAAAAGACACAGACACGTCCGAGGGTTAAAGTTAAACCATCCAGCGGTGGCACCAAATGATGTAGCGGCTCTGATTGAAGCTTCGGATTGATATCTTTTCACATTTCTCTTAATTCTTTTGTGCCGATGCTTGGAACACGTTTACTATAACACTCCACCACTTTCACGACCGCGCTATACCTCTTCCAGCTACTAGAGTAGTCTATCCCAAATTGCACACGGAACGGGGGTATAGCCAGCGATTTGGGGGACTATGTAATATGCGATTTCAGTCGAGGGTTGGCTTCTGTCATTTCAGTCTCCAGCCGTGACTCAGCCTGCACCTCGCTCTAGCTCGTCGCTCGATTTGTTTTCGTAGGATGAGCGTCATCCACATTCCACAGACGAAAATGAAAAATTTTCTATTCTTTTTTTTACACTTATGAAAATACAATTAACGTACTGGTGATATTCTTCCGATGAAAATGATACCAAATACAACTTCATTCGGATTACTTTTAATTTCGTTACAGAAAATATTGTCGAAGGCTATATTGAAAGGTACCTATTAAAATTAGTCCGAATGAAGTCTTGTTTGGTATCATTTTCATCGGGAGAATATCACCAGTACATTAATTGTATTTTCGTAACCAAAACAAAGAATAGAAAAATTTTGAATTTCTACTGCGGATGTCTCATTCCTTGTCCCTGTACACAAACAAATCGAGCTTGACAGGATTGCCTTTGACAAGCAGAACTCTCGAGCTCGACCAATTTCACGAGCTGGTGGGGCTAGCGATTTGCAGTATGACAGACTTGAAAGACGCGAGTTTTGGAAGCGAACATTGTATACTGCTTCCAAATGACAGCGGAGCAAGGAGAAACGACACGAACCGACTACGATGGCTCTGCCAGCTACTGGCACGACCTTCCACCGAGACCTTGGTGCTCACCTGTCAAGCACCTTGCTCTAACGTGGCTTACGGTAACGCGCTCCATTTCCCTACGCCCGTATGCCCCTCGACGAGCAAAAGAGAGCGGCGCTGACCTTCGCGTTCACCTTTCCGCCGCGCACCGCTGGTAGCCGGTACGCGCCTCTGCTCGATGTACCGTTTCGAGGGGGCAGCGTTTTATTCACCTAATTGCCGGGTTCGGGCTCGACTGCGCGCGCCGCGCTAATGAGTCACACTCGCAGGAGAACCGAAAGGAACCGGACGCAGACACCGCGGGACCGGTTAGAAAGTGGTCTCCGGGGCTGGCTGGAAGGAGGAGGGATCACGTTCGAATTTTGCGAGATGGAATAGCCTGTTGCGGACTAAGGGGGCATTCTCGTTTAGAAGGTTAAAAAAAAATCGATTTTTAGAGCTTTCTCCTTCGAAAGCCAGTATAATACGGGTATTTTTTTAAGAATTTATACAGAATAAGCTCCTAAGCGGATTTTCCTCAAACTTTACATACATGTTTATTGGCTTCTGGAGAATGCACATAAATTTTGTAAGTATACAAGAATCATTATACAGGGTGGTCCACCAGAAACCGAACATGGAAATACGCCGACAGAAAATTGATTTTTTTCGAAACTATTTTTTAAAGATATCAAGGTCACCGATGCTTTTTTAATGGGTTGACATGTTTCTAATGTCATAATGTTATAACTTATGAAAATAAGAATTCAACGATGTAAGTATGCTGACCTTCAGCTGACTTTCAACGAAACAAAATCACGAGTCACTTTGTCACGAAACGTACTTTCATAACTTTGTATCCAAGGAGATCTGACCAAGTCCATCATTCAATTCTAAAACCCTTAAAGATTAATGGAAGCAATTACTTTCCAAGGTTTTCTCAGTAGATTAATAAAAATCCACATGTGGAAAAACAGATGTATTTTGCAAGAGGTTTCCATTATTACTAGATTTATTGTAATAGATTGAACCTTAAATTTCCATTTACCGAAAATTAAGAAATATGGACTTGGTCAGTTATACCAAACGGGGGGACCATTTATTTTTATCCTCAAAACGGGACATCTACTCATTTTTAGGTAATAATATGCGTATTCAAGAAAATGCATATTTCTTCATAGTTTTTATTTATTAATGAAAAGAACAGGAATGAATACGTGAAAAGAAATAACGGATATTCTTCCGAATGGCCCCAGTGGCCGATCGAGATGACGTTTGGAGGGAGGAGTGGGGAGGGGGTGTGGACCCTAAATCTAAAATTGTAGCTTCGGGTATTTATTAGTTTCCAAAATAATAATAAAAAATTATTGTTAATTTTTTTTTAAATTTTTTTGGACGTAAGTGCGGGCACCCCTACCCTCACGTCCCTCCAAACTGTTTTACGAACTGCTGGACGCGTTCCCCTTACCTCCGCGTGCTCCTCGGGCGTCGGAAAGGCACGCGTATTTAGCTGAAATTCAAAGTCAATTTTCTCGAAAACGAAGCGCGATATTAAAAAATTCTATCTTTTCGTCTTATTTTGGCTTGTAGAATCACCCTCTAGAATATTGACTATCGGTAGAATAACACCCTATATAATAGGATGGGTCGCATTCGCAAGTTGCTGGTTCAAATCTCCAAACTCACATCGGTTCCCTACCATGCTTTACGCGCCCGCAAGCGGGCGCACACCCCCTGCACTAATCTAGTCCCAACTGATACTAATACGCGGGACAAGGTGGAAAGTGGAATGCGTTATGTCGGTGTATTGTACTGAAAGTTTTTTATTAATAAATCGGAAACTAAGAAATACCCGAAGAAACAATTTTAGATTTAGGGTCCACACACACCCCTTCCCCACCCTTCCCCCCAAACCTCACGTCGATCGGCCACTGGGGTCACTCGGAAGTATAGTGGTGATTTCAAATAAAAACGAAATTCTTGACAGGATTTTTTCAAATTTATTTTGATAATTAACATTTCTTCAAGAACTGCGACTTGCAACTGTGTTTTTTCGCTCGTCCATAACTTATTTATAAGAGAAAAGACCCTTTCTTCTTGTAGTCTCTTTCTGAAAACGGGATATTTAGGCGTCTCGAAGATGGGCTTGGGCACAACGGGACAAGCTACCTAAAAACGGGACGTATGGTCACGTCAGTTACACCAACAAGCAAACAAAGAACGTAGATAAATTGGCAAAGTTGCGGAGGTTTAAAAGACGCGTCGTCTAAATGGCTTTAAGGGGAGGTTCTGGTCTAGAGCCCAAAAAAATAGGTCATATTTAGGAATTACTTAAAGGAAAACTACTATATATAATTTAATGGGACTTTTTGCATTGTATTAAGGATGTCTTAAATTATAGAAATATATTTTTTGTTTTATAATTAATCATTGCGGACAGCCCTGGGGAGTCGTTAAAGTCAAGGCGTCAAAAAATTGATCCAAATCGGTGGGACCTGTATCTCCAAAAGTTATTATCCGATTCGACTGAAACCTTTTTTATTTGGAAGATTATTCTTTTGGCTATGGGGGGTAGGACTAAAAAAATTACAAAAATGACATTTTTTTCAGAAAATAACGACACTTTAAGTTTGAAATCACTTTTCCCTGTATTTTTCGTCCTTTCATCGCCTTTGAAAATTATTAATTTGTCAATTTTTTGTAATTTTTTCTAGCCCCCCCCCCCCCTAGCCAGAAGTATATTCTTTAAAATAAAAAAAGTTTCAGTCGAATCGGATAATAACTTTTGGAGATACAGGTCCCACCGATTTTGAGAACACTGTTTCGGGAAAACGCGTTTAAAGTTTTACGTGAGCGTCGAGTGGCCGGTTGTGACTCATGCATTTGCCGCTACTCAAATGCCTATAACTTCGGGAATTTTACGAATTTCAACAAATCCTTTTAAACACGTTTTCCTAAAAGGTTGAACATTCGAAAAATGAAATAAAAAAAAATCGACATTTAGACCAGAACCTCCCCTTAAGTTCTCGCGCGGTAGTTACTTACACATGAAACGGTTCTTTCAACTCTTATTTAAATTGAATAACAATCCTGAGTGCTTCCTCTATGAGTTGCAGTTCCTTCATGTTCAGTAGCTCATAACATTAAAACTATGATCTATTTGTATACGATAAAAATATATACAATTTGACAAAACATATGCAGATGGGGGTGCAAAGTTACAAATCCATATTTGAAATAGTTGTTACTGCGTACGATTAGAAAACTGCTCGTACTTTTCACACATCTCAAGTGCTTTATCCCTTTAAGAGTCAGGACGAATGGTTTGGTACCTAAGTACTTGGAGAAATCTGTAATACCACGATCCTGAGCATAACGCTAACGCGATGTTTAGAAAAGGCACGAGCAGGCATAACTTCGATGGTCGTCAGAATGTTAATTGCAGGTTAGGTGTCTTGCAGCCGAGCGATTTATCGTTTTTATCCGCCGCGGAATAGAACTGCGTAGAACCAGAGGAGAAAGTACGGAACTATCTGCGGGAGTAAACGGCTGATAACCCATAAAATCCTGTTCGCTTTCCCTGCTGTTCGAAGGAACGATGAACAAATAAAAACCGAACTAGCATCGATAGGCCTTTGAGTGACGCAAGGTTTGGCGAGACTGTTTGGAGTCTGTCAAGCCTTGTCAAATGGTAACATCCGACAGGAAAGTTTTGTCCAACTGGCCCTCTGCTTTGAACGTGCCTATGCCAAAACTAAGGAAAATTTAAATTTGTATATTTCCTATCGAATCTTCGTGACAGTGCTATCAGTGGATGAACTTAGTTTTTCCAATAAAAATGAGTTCAAATATGACCACTTTCGAACTATATTTTATTGTCCGTAATTCGAATAACTTCTAAACTCCATATACTAATTATTACTAATTGTAAATTATACATAATTGATCCGTGTGATGGCGAGTTTGTACATATTTTTATTACGCAAAGCTTGGCAACCCAATGGTAACACCCTCATAGATATCTAACAGAGAATAGGTATAGAAATTTAAAATTTTCACTACTACGTGACTGATTCCAGGTGTAGATGAAAGGTTCGCAGAGGCACCATAGTAAAAAGCAAACTTCGATCTCGGTTTTCTCTCAAAGCAAACATTTGAGGACTCATTCGACAATAATTCCGATATATATATCGGAATTTGCTCATGAGACCGAGGTTTGCTTTTTACTATGCGTGCGCGCGCGCGCGCGCGTGTGTGTGTGTGTGTGTAAAAAACAATAGGAAATACACCAAAGATGTGCATAGGAAGGGAATCCCTCGGCGTGGAAAACGCGCCAATGCCAACCAACGTGCTAACATTACTACATATATAAGTACAGTAATTCGTCGTTAAAGTCCCGACGAACGGGGCTGGCGGCGGGACAATAACGCGATGCGGACACTATTCCCTTAGAGTAGTATATGCTCTAAGACTATTCCGTGCGGCCGATGTCGCGAGTGAGAAAACCCAAGAGCCGAGCGAGAGGGAACGAAACAGTTGACACGAAGTTGCCGTCGTCTCTTTCGTTCTCTCACTCTCGACCGAAGGATTCCAAGAAATGGTGGGGATAGTGAGCGGGACTATTACGCATGGTAAAAACAGGACAATAACGACGAATCACTATAGTTAGATTGTAACGCGTCAAGTAAAAGATTAGATCGGTGCCAAAAGTTGGTTCGCTTTATGGAACACTACTGCGAAGTTCCGCGGTGGTCACACTAGGTCCAATCGACCCGGCCGATTTTTAAACAGTTACCGTAGAAACTGTAGCAGTCCAATCGAGTTCTAAAAATTATAGTACACACTTTGAACATTGTGGAATATGGAACCGCTGCGTTTTAGTACGAAATGAAATGACAACATGTCAAAAAAATCGGAAAGGTGTAAATCCTGAAAAATGAGTTTCTTTTACTTAAACAATCGTAACTTTTTCATTTTGCAATTAATTTTCGTACAGATTATGGCTGATACTAATAAGATATAGTCCCTTTCGAAAATATACAGTTTCATAGTGTGCGTTTCAAAAAAGGTATTTACTTTGAGATCTGATTGTTTTTGTTGCGGCTGCCACTCACCAACGGACGCTGTGTTTCAAAAACAGGAGCTTACCGATATCAAACTCCAAAGTTAAAAGGCGGGTCTATCGGACCCCAGTGACCATGGAGGGTTAAAAGTGAAAATATATTACATGTCTTTTTAGTGAAAAAAGTCATTTCTGTAAACCTAACATCTTCTAACACTGAGCGAACAAACCCTTTGCACCGACCTAATAGATTACAAAATATATTAGGTCATGATGTATTACTGATCATGTAGTTATTGTAGTTCATGATTGCTCGAACGACATCTGCCAGCATTTTGTACATGGCGCTGTGGTAGAACGAGAAATTACCAATGAGACCGCACGTGATTAAATGTAACTTTGACTTTGATCTGTTGCCCAATAAAGAAATCGGGTTTTCGTGATTAACTTGATGGACTTCACGTTCATCTGTGCTTAGTATAAATCCCCAAATCTGTGCGAGGGATCCTGTGCGAGGCTCGAAGTCTACAGCGAGTGAAGATTTCTCTCTGCCGCTTAAATATTTTCTGAAACGTCCGTTACTGATTAATTAGCATTTTCGTACACGTGCCTTCCAGTCAGCAGCATTACATAAGTAAGTGAGTCTTACTCGGGTGATATCGCTTTTTGCATCGACGCTCCATCTTATTTCCAGCTTGGCGTCCGCGTTAATCGTTCGTATCCTGTACAAAGGGAGTAGCAAGAAGAGGGGGAGGGGAAGAAACGGACCTGCGGTCGATTTATTTATCCGCCGGCGGATTTTCCTTTTGTTCCGTCGCGCGTGCAAAATATGCGCATACCCCGATCCGCAGATATCGAGGCGATGAATGCAGGATGTTTGCAGTTCTGAGGAGCCTGTTCGTCGCCTCCTCGAATCTTACTCGACTGGCTTCCAGCGTGGAATAAAAACTTAACCTCTCCGGTGCTGGTAACGAGATTAGCCAATTAATTAGGAAATATGAGTGAACTCGTCACTTAAAAATTTCTCTGTATCAAAGGACACGAGTCAATCAAACACGAAAATGTAGTAATTGCACTTGTACAAAAGCAGTAAAGATGCTGAAAGATAGTAGGTATGCAACGTTCATATGGATAAAACGACTTAATTCGACTTTAATTATCTTTAATTGCGGGGGAAACGCCCTCAAAGAAATTGCAAGTTTTCATATTATCACGAATATCTGCGAAACCGTAAAACATACCGAAAAGAAAGTTTACGTCAACGTTTTATGTTTTTTGATATCCTACAATACGCTGACAATTAATTTTCGAAAAAAGGGTGGTGGAGATAAATTTGGAAATTTTTTTTCGAAAATTCGTTATCGCCGCATTAGAGGATATCAAAACACTTAAATGATCGAATTAAACTTTTTTCCCATATCTTTTACGGTTTCGCAAATATTCGCGATAATACCCCTAGGAGTTTTACTGCCGAAACAAAAAGTGGTTATGTTCTTTCGAGCCAGAAACCCCGTGATTCTTTCGAGACACTACTCTGCATGGTTGTTCAGCAAGGACGCAGCGATAAAATTGCGAGCAAGGCCACACGGAGGTATACAACTAGGTACGAGGACTGGCTGAAGCTGTAAAGAAATTTGAAAGGAGCCAACGTACCCGTCGCCGTCGAGAGTAATGGCAGTGTCGGCCAGTACCCGAAGCACGAGACCAACGGTCGCCCTGTCGTGACAATCGATACCAAGAAGGCAACTCTCCTCGGCATCCTGCCTTCCCGTGCAGGACACCACCACCAGGTATCTCGTCCTCCCTTGATGCACCGACTCCAGTTTCACCGCCTGAAATCAGATCACACAATTTCTCCTTACGAATCGTCCAGGCGAAGAGCGTTTTTTTTTTTTGGTGGTGCACGTGTAATTTCAACCATACTTGAATAATCGTTGCACGTGCAAACGGTGTCACTTGTTTGGATTAAAACGTTCACTGCTGGTTTTCTGAGTTTCTCGTTGTGTACCTAACATGTCAGAGTAAAATGTTTTATTTTATTTATAAAATGTTGGGTATGTCATTTAGCGTGGTATATCTATTTCAAATTTCAAAATTATAATGTAACCTTTTCAGCGTCATAATTCCTATGTACCGGTGATTATGAAAATAACCTGAGTCATACATTTTTCTTTTGAGATACTTCTGCGTCTGCGTGTATTACAAAATACAGTGAAGATATTAAAATCAGTTTTCTCAAATTGGTTACCTATTAGTATGCGATTAATCAGCGCACTGAAAACTGCAGTTGTGCGGAGAACGCTTATAGGCGTTCAGCGCGTGCAGCTGATCAATATGTCTGGAGTATTTCCGCACTCGGCGTATGCAAAGTGGTTCGGTACCTCAATGTTTAAAGGGTTAATGATTACGATCCTGTTTAGCTGTGTCGCAGCGTTATTACAATATTCACATTGTTTTACGTTTCTTGTAAGTTTGACAGGGATGGAGTCTACACCGCTGATTAGCGGTGACCCGCATGGTATGCAAGTAAACCCAATAACCCATTATACCGTTATGTGACTGTGAGGTAAGATACCATATTATAAGTGTATTATTTTTCCATATTGAAACTGTAACAAGAATTACAGTTGGGAGATGACAAGAATGGACTTGGAAGGGAATGCGACTCCTATTGGTCGGAATGTTGTCTCCGTCCTTTGTTACGCACGTGATCCGCTAAGAATGTGATTTATTGGCCGGTATGCTGTCTTATCTCAGCTACACGAATGGCTATACAATAGCGGTATATTGCGCAGAAAAGTCTCCAAGGAGCCAAGGAGCTACCTTACCTTACCTGCTAATTTGTATAGAATATTCAATATTTATCGATGTCTCAGAAATTTCGGTTATAGAAATTTGACAAACTCGATGCAGATGGTGGGTAAGTGGAGAGGTGAAACGTAGCTTCAAGCTCGACTGATAAAAAGGAAACGGAGAGAAAGCGACGATAAAGACGTCGCGCGATTCCGATCCGATCTTGTATATATACACTTGACCGGGGAGATCAGTATCGTCGTTGTATCGTCTCGGGACGCGAAACAGAAGTTGCCGCCGGGTTAACGACATGGCGGAGAAGTGCAGTTGCACAACCGTAACGTTCGTGCTGTTTTCATTGACAAACGTTTCCTGGTTCCTTGTCGATATCGATAGTAAACCTGACGGTCGGTTACAAGGCCCCCCCTCGATATTTCGGTACGACGACTTTCCCTCGGAACCAGATGCAACAGGATATATAATTTTATAATTCATTTTCTTCTCTTCGTGAAAAGGGGGAAGAAAACGGGAAGGTTAGTGGCAACTTGCAGATCAATGCTCTTCAAACATAGGGTAAATCCGGGAGACGCGGTCGACCTAATATAAAATGGCTATTAAAACAAATATAGACATTACTTATTTTATGACAACAAACCTATATATTCAGAATTTTATGCTGATTCATAAAAACTGGTAGATATTTGCTTTAAGACAATATTTACTGTAAATCGGGTTGAAAGCTGAAGTCACGACATCTGACCACCTCTCCCGAGGTGCCGGGAGAAATGGTTTTCGTCGTTGGCAGAGATCACTCGCATAATTATTCATGGACAATTAACAAAGGATAAAGCAAAATTATTTATGAGTGAATACAACTACAGATACATTGATATTTAATTTGTTTAAGCTGAACAAGTAAAGAACACGTCAAAGAAAAAGTGAACTACCTACTGGCGATTAGCAAGGCAAATTAATACAAAAACGAATAAATAAACTAAATAAACAAAAGGAATAGAAAAATCATAACTCGACCATTTCACCTTTCTGCAACGAGAGATGGTCTTCTCGTTAGCTTTGAGAGGAAGAGTTAATATAGCCAAATACTCTGGCTGCATTGTCCCTCGATATCTCTACTATCTTATTATCCCAAACATTAAACGAAAATAAACTTACAAGTATATTTTAAATACGATTCTGTACACCGCTATTTGACAAAAGAGGTTAAATGCAACCTCAATTTACCTTTTATAGCCTATAAATAAAAACAGAAAAACACAGAAGGAAGCGAAATGACTCTATTCATTCAACTGTTTGGCTTCTAGAGAAGTAATTGGTCTGCACTTTAACGCATTTTTACCTATAGAGTCTGAAATATAGCGACTGGACCAACTCTCCGGCCCGATCGCGTTCCCGGATATACCGTACTCAGGATGTTGAAAATTATTTGCGTAATTGCACTCTTCTAATGCATCGTTGCATTTATAAGGAGATTACAGAAAGATATTGTTTTACCATTCAATTAATGTGTCCTCTACCAACTGTTATTATTATTAATTTAATGCAAGAGTAGGACGAATGCTGAATTACCTTCGGAAGATTTCAAGATCACTTTGCCTGAACTGAAGGAAGTAAGGAAGTGCAAATAAATTACCATTACGTTCCGTTAATTATCCACCGACCCTAAGCGTTCTTTTTGTCGTGAGTGTATAAATTTCTCGGTCTACGAGACTTGCTGTAATTTGTTTTTATCCCCTTCAATACGGAACGCTATTGCTTATGCTTGTTCAAGATGATTCGTTACACAATAATAATAATAATACATTGTCTTTATTTCACACTCAAACGCAAAGGTAAAAAAAGAGAAAAATACAAGATGTAAAAGTAAGTGGAGGTACATACATGCAATAGCAGTGTGTAAAGGACGAGGTTCAGCGACGCGATTCGTGTTGATACTTAATTGACACCTTATATATTATGAAAGGGATAATGTGAAAAGACGATTAATTCTTGGACGGCGGAAAGCTCGCCTGTAAACCTAAAGGTAGAGTTAAACATGTGCAACAGCGCGCATTGCGCGCCGAACACTGAGGATCGCCACAACGTTGCTTGTCATTAATCCTTTGGGAGCTATGTATACATACATGGGTTCGTCTAATGCATGCAACGTGTGCGGGGAACGCCTATAGGCGTTCAGCGATTATAATTAAGAGATATGACTTGAGGGGTTCCCGACGAGGCGTGCGCTGAGTGTTCCCATTGTGAAAAACCAAACAATTAAACATTTAAACCAAAACGCTTTAATGTGCTTGAATTCAAGAACGGTTCAACCAAATTTATATAATCCAAACTCTGTCGGCTTGTTGCGTCGCGGAAGGAAACGTGCACAGTTCATGGTGCCCCATAAGGAGACGTGGGTTGCCTAATTAACCGCGTAATAGGGTTAAATGTGGATAATTACCACGCCCGGAAGTGCAACGTCCTAGCGTACAATTGCTTAACAAATATCGCTCGAACAATCATACACAGACGAGGAGGCATCATCTCCTAGGCACGTTCAATTAAAAGAATAATTTAAAAAAAAAATGAATTAATATTTATTTGTTAGGCGCATAGGTTCCTGCGTAGACCAAAGTCATTCTTAATGCGTTATACATAACTAATAACTGACTTTATAATAATTTAATTTATGGTTGTCAGAATGATATTTTTGAAAAGTAAAAGGCACTTTTGGTAACCTCTAGATATAATAGTTCTGGGTTACTGTGCGCGATTAATAAGCTTGTTTTACTGTTAATACGTTCGGTGTCACTGTAGGACTACCAAAAGTGATGAGAAAAATAGACTACGATACCTATTCAATGACAGAAAAATAGTAAGTAGTTGTGTTATATTCTGTACCTGTAGCTTGATTTCAATTTTTCTATTTTGATTTCGACACTGAATTGTGAAATACCTTCTCCCTTGGAATGAAACTTTCATTTCCGATAAATGTTGTGTGCCACCGGTGGCCTACGTTACACGGAAAATTTTAATAATAACATACACATGATATCGAATACTATCTACTTTTTACATTATGAATTAAAACTCTAATTAAATTCACTAACCTGTCTAATAAAACTCTGTGAAGATTAAATTAAAGGACATACTTTTCAGACCATGCATACAAATTCTCACTCTATGCCATAATTTCTACCCTGATTTCTGTTAACATTCAGCCACCCCAAACGAGACAATCGTTAATTATTAGGAATTCTCATTAAGTATTATTCGCAAATGCCTGAATTGCAAGAAAAACATGAATATTCTGGAATCGAGCGAAGAAATCGGTACAGGCCGTGATCTATGCACTCACCGTGATCGATATCACGGGCTAGTTACACGATTGCGTTTCTCCTAGCGTTTTATCCACGGCATTACGCGCATAGTCGTATGACATACAACGACCCAGTTCGCTATCGCGCACGCTAAAGGTGCGTTCTCACGGCGCGTAGCTCGGCGAGTTTCGCGCCGTGCCCGTGAAGCCACGCGTCGTGGGAATGATCGGCTTGGGCTAGCCGCGTCGTCGCAAATGCGCAGGGCTTGTCGACTCGCGCTCGCTAAACAGATTTGACGAGCCCGCTAGCCTCGCCGACGCACGCACCGTAGGATCGCACCTTAACGCAGCCAAAGGCACGTACGCGAGCTCGCAGCTCACAGCCCAACCTGATACATGCAACACGTGTTTACCGAGCGATACGAGATACAAGATTGCGAGAGGCTCTCGTTGGTACCAACTGTTACAGTTCATCGGCCAGCAGCGCCCCAATAAAACTGTCGAAAGCGTCTAACAATTAGACCCACGTGGCTTATCAGAGATCTTGACCACGGACGTTGCCCCGAGCTTGCGAAGAAATTCCTTCCACTTTGGAGTTGCATGGTATTGGACAACCAGATTTCCGTTAGTATTTTGTTACTAACGTCACGATTACCGATTCTTAGTCGACTTAACTCTTTTCAAACTTCTCTGTTTAATATTCTCGACGGTAATATTAATTACGTCCATTTATTGAGTTTGACTATTCTAATTTTTATTATGTTCGTAGGTCGTTGCGCAACGCGCCCCTTTTCCATTTAAAATTTAACAGGTATATTCTTCTATATAATGACCTGGTTACTAGAATTTCTAAGCACGGAAACGAAGTAGATAATAAAATCTAGTTTTTAAATATTAAGTTTAAAAGTTTTGATTTTACAGTTTTATGTTATAAGCGGTAGGTAAATAAAATAATTAACATGTTTATTCGAGATTTGGGTATGGGTCACGAATGACCCGTCTTCGCCTTCCACGGGTCCGTCTACCAAGGGTTAAAAGATTACTCGAGGCGTCCGCCGTCGAAAGCGAAGAGGAATCCCAACGAGCATGCTGGGCACGGAGAGGGAGAGTCCAACGATACAGCCTCGGCACGACTCGCAGTTAGAAGGACGATAACATCTCCAGACGTTGCTGCTGCACTCAGACGGCACTCGAAAGCGCACCGGCTACGCCGTGTCTCATCTGCGAATATATTCGCTGCTACTTCGCGCGTATGGCCTTCAAGAGGGCGGAGACGAGTTCGCCAAGGTCGCGTTTACCAAGCCACTACAACGTGTCTCCGGCCTTTCCCATCATCCCCTGGGCTGCGAGCCTGGGTGACGTGTCGGATGACCAGCTTTCTGTCAGCATTTCGTCAGCAACTAATAAGGAAGCATTCGCAGTAGGGAGTCGGTATACATATAAATATTGGTACTGTTCGAAACCTTTGATAACGACAAAATCATATATAGATTATTAGCTGCTAATGGATTATACAACGCGAGAAAATAGTGTTCAAAGATTGCGTGTTCTTTTTATACCTAATAATAGTAATTTAAAAATTTTACTTTTCTGACTACATTCGTGATTCGTTGCTCCACTTCGACTCATTCGTTCGATAATGACCAGAGACCATTTTCCTTACTAAATACAGAACTTCGGAATAGGAACAAATGTGGTACAATAATTTAAGAATTCAATAATTCATCTAATTCTATGAAGTGCAAGTTCCTCCAGTTTAAAACGTTACAACGATATCGGCACGTAACTATTTAGTCTTGGCGCGCCTAGGAAGTAAACATTCACTTACAGCAGGGCTGCACAAGGAGCTGTTTTCGGCGCCAAGCAGCGAGCAACCTGCCTGCTCCGTTGCTAAGGTTAAAATCGGTGAGGAGAACTGCATTAGTGTACGTGCATTTGGTATGACTTGAACCCAGCCATATACAGGGTGTTCCTAAAATGGTGCGGTTCCTTGAAGGGGGTGACTCAAGGGGTAATTGCAAACAAGTTTTTCCTTTACGAAAATGCTCTCCGAGGTTTCGTTAACGAGATATTAACAAAAAGCACCGACCAATCAGAGCGCGTGCCTTCCGCCCGAGCTCCCGCGGTAGCGTTGGCTACGCGGTAGGCGGCTGCGCTTGTACTACGAACGTACGGACAAGCAAGTCGGCATGCATCGAAGGAAACCGTGTTACATAGCTTTCTTTTTTAAAGCAGAATCTTAAATAATAATTATTTGAAGCGAGAGGACAAGAAATACGTCAATTTGGTTTTCAAATAACGCATAAACGAAAAGGTAATGTAACAGAAAATGTACGACAAGTGATCGTAGTTGCTTATTGAGGTAAAAATCCGTAGTTTAATAACAGCCAACACAACTAAGTTTAAAAAATAATATTAGGTGTATGAATAAATTCTTTCCGACTGGATTTACATAATCAGTAGGTATAAAGCTACCGAATTTCTATCGAGTGGTATCCGTAAGCTGCCAGAAAAATGGCAAAAGATAATTAACAATAATGAAAATTATTTCGATGATTGAGTTGTTTTCAAATTTTTTAAATCAAACTGTCAATTGTACCCTAAAATCGGAAAGAATTTATTTCTACACCTAATAATCACCAATAAATTAAATAAAACTCACCCATTCGGACATTCCTTTCCTTCCTTTTTGGGAAACCTGTGTCACTGGGTCCCTGTACCGATCCTGGTCATCGGTGGACGAATAGATTTATGGTAGGGTAACGCCCAGTGCTCAGCTGATCGCAGGTACATACGACACCACCCAAAGTAAAGGGTCGCAATGTCAAGTGCGTTCGGATTAATGTACCGAATATTCACTTCCCTGCACGGCTACTAACACTAATCACTTAATTTATTTTTCATGAAACGTGTTGTTCCAACGTTATAAAAATTTGTGGAAATGAATTTTCACTTGGCGTTCGGAGGAATGGGTATTGCCTCGCAAATACTCGCGCAGCAGCACTTGCGTCTCCGTTGTTCGGGGGGTACACCCAGAACATCGCGTAATACTTTTGAGTGCAACGAACGAACTCGTACACTTTCAAAAAAGCCGGTTTATGACCGTATTGTCCCGCGAGTCGGCGATAGAGAACGGTTTCCTACAGTTTTGGGTAATTTATGGCTTAGCTGGTTCTGCCTCGAAGCAGACGCGAACTCAGGGTATCGGAAAAGAGAAACAGGAAACAGGAAACAGGATTTTCTTCTTTATAGCAACTCTAAGACTTTCTGTTTCTCTTCTCTTCGGACCCTTTCGAACCGAAACACGTGGCGTCTGCTGCCTATCTCGAAGCAATGGGTACATTAGCAGTAAAGGGACGGAGCAAAGGCATTTTTGAAAGTGTCCGATGGTTCGTTCGTTGCACTTCTGCGAAACACGTGTGTTTCGAAAATGTGATGGCTTCTTTTTACCTGAAGCATCTTGGCCTGGTGGGAGTTAACTCATAATGGAAGGAGAGAAACTATTTGGGGGTAGAGGAAGTTGCTTGGAAAAAACCTTGTCAGTCAGCTAGCAATCACGTCGCAGAAATGTTCTCTGCTCAAAAGTATTACGCGATGTTCTGGGTGTACCCCCCGAGCAACGGAGACGCAAGTGCTGCTGCGCGAGTATTTGCGAGGGAATTCCCACGGCTCCGAACGCCAAGTGAAAATTCATTTCCACAAACTTCTATAACGTTGCAACAACACGTTCCATGAAAAATAAATTAAGTGATTAGTGTTAGTAGCCGTGCAGTGAAGTGAATATTCGGTACATTAATCCGAACACATTTGACGTTGCGACCCTTTACTGTGATGGTGTCGTATGTACCTGCGATCAGCTGAGCACTGGGCGCTACCCTACCATAAATCTTTTCGTCCACCGATGACCAGGATCGGTACAGGGACCCAGTGACACAGGTTTCCCAAAAAGGAAGGAAAGGAATGTCCGAATGGGTGAGTTTTATTTAATTTATTGGTGATTATTAGGTGTAGAAATAAATTCTTTCCGATTTTAGGGTACAATGACAGTTTGATTTAAAAAATATGAAAACAACTCAATCAGTGAAATAATTTTCATTATTGTTAATTACCTTTTGCCATTTTTCTGGCAGCTTACGAATACCACTGCGATAGAAATACGGTAGCTTTGTACCTACTGATTATGTAAATCCAGTCGGAAAGAATTTATTCATACACCTAATATTATTTTTTAAATTTATTTGTGTTGTCCGTTATTAAACTACGGATTTTTACCTCAATAAGGAATTACGATCACTTGTACATTTACTGTTACATTACCTTTTCGTTTATGCGTTATTTGAAAATGAAATTTAGGTATTTCTTGTCCTCTCGCTTCAAATAATTATTATTTAAGATTCTGCTTTAAAAACAAACTGTGTAACGCGTGCTTGTTCGTACGTTCGTAGTACAAGTGCAGCCGCCTACCGCGTAGCCAACGCTACCGCGGGAGCTCGGGCAGAAGGCGCGCGCTCTGGTTGGTTGGTGCTTTTTGTTAATATCTCGTTAACGAAACCTCGGAGAACATTTTCGTAAAGGAAAAACTTGTTTGCAATCACCCCCTGTGTCACCCCCTTCAAGGAACCACAGCATTTTTGGAACACCCTGTATACTTACGCTACGAGCCTACGAGCACGCACATACTCTACTGCAGTTCTCCTCACCGATTCTAATCTTAGCAACGGGACAGGCGGGTTGCTCGCCACTAGGCGCCGAAAACAGCTCCTTGTGCAGCCCTGACTTATAGGGAATGGAGTTTCCCGCTTTAGAATATATTTTTTGAAAGTACTCATATTTAGTAAGTAAGAAATTCTGAGAATTATATCTGCAATGGACCTATTTTACTCGTGTTATTGAGTCGTACGCGAAAAACAACAAAATCCTCTTATTTTAGAATAATTGACTAAAACCTGGCATCTGTATCTTTTCTGTGGTGCTGAATGCGAATATGACGTTATTTTATGTGTAAAAAAATTTCCTATGGTAGTTCTCTTAATAAAAAATCGTTTTTTTTTTCGAGATGACTCAAAAAGGAAAGGCCGAAGAATTTTGTAAATATTTTTTTCGGATTCTTCGCACCAATTTACTTCAAAATCCATGTTAACCTGTTTTTTAACTCCCAGGGGCCAAATCTGGGCCCCTAGGGCAAGATATCAATTCAACGATCTTCGCACTGACTACTCTACCGCCTTTGAATAAAATTGTGTTTTCGTCATGTTTCTCCAGGTAAACTTTGAAGTTGTATATTTAAAAAATTCTCCGGCCTTTCCTTTTTGAGTTATCTCCAAAAAAATGCGTTTTTATTTTATTTTATTTATTTTGTTAATAGAACTACCTAAGGAATTTTTTTACACAAAAAATAACATCATATTCAGATTCAGCACCTCAAAGAACATACCGATGCCAGGTTTTAGCCAATTATTCTGAAATAAGAGTATTTCACCGTTTTTATCGTACGCCTCAATAACATGAGTAAAATAGATCCATTGCAAATATAATTTTCAGGATTTCTTAGTTACTATGAGTACTTTGAAAAAATATATTCTAAATCGGGAAACTCCATTCACTATAAGTGAATGTTTAATTATAAGAATCATATGCACAGGATTAAAGCATAATCAGTCTACATCTTTTTTCCATTCGGGATTCCAACAGATGATTCACTTCTCCGGTGACGAGGATTTCGCGAAAGGTCTTGGAACATCCACCAGAAGCGTGAAAAGAGACATATAATTTCGGTGGCAGCGATGAATCAGTGCAAAAATACTCGTCATCGTGGGAGGATTTACTGTTTGCTGGAAGAGCGAGCTACGGTCGGGAACGGTACACCGACGTCGCTAGAGATCAACCTCCTTCTCTCCCTCCCTCTATCTGGATCGCGATCGAAAGAAGGCCCCACGAGGATCGTTCGATCCTCCGAGGCACGAGAATCCCACGCAAGGAATCGCGAAAGGCCACCGTGAAAGTGTTTCGCGATCGGCGATGCCTGCCGCTTCGCCTGTACCGTCGTGAAACGAAAGCGAATCGCTGAGAGACGTGGAGAACAGGCGGCCAAAAGGTTCCCTGATCTGGCCTCTCCTTCGTCCCTCTCCACTCGAATCGATCATCGATTCACACGGTCTCTTCGTCGCCGCGACCTAACGCGGCACCGACGCGTGCACGCAACCGAGAGCCGCTGCGTGCGCTCGCAGAGGTTGCTCGTAGGGGTCGAACAGTTATGGAACATGTTCAACACTTTGAGTGGCGCAAGGTTTGCTGGAACACTGTCACAAGTCAGTGGTCGCAACCAAGGCTACTTGGGCTTTCCGCGTCATGTGCCTCTGCACATTATTCGGTCAAAACCCCCAACCTAGCTGATGCTTCGCCTATATCTGGAATATACAGACGAACTGTTTCGGGGCGTTGGCGTTAGTCGATGAAACTGACTCCGACGCAAGGACTGACGTCTGTGGCGTTCCGGTGCAGCAACAAGCTTCGGCGAAGTGGGCGGGCTCATAGTGGTCAAACCCGCTTTCCTCACCTCCGAGCGGTGCGGCTGGGACCCTGCATAGCTATTTCTATAAAGTGCAGGGTGCGAAAGAGAAAGCGGTAACAATCCCAAGGGCCACGGGCAACCGGGACGGGGGCTGCGACCCCGGGGCACCTTAGCAAGAGCAGAAGAGCTGGCTGCTTTAAATTAACTCTCCCACGTGTTTGCCGTGCGTGGCAACCCTTGTCGCCGGAAAGGAGGATCCTGGGATCTGAGGGGGCCCCCTGCCTGCGGGAGGGACGCTCCCAACACGTACCTTTGGTCTCCGCTTCGGCTAGACGGGCGGCTAGGCGAGATAAGTAGCCCTTGGCCTAGCCAATCGGCTTGGATGACATTTACTTAAGTAAGGAGATTCTGTTGGGCGAGGAAACAGACCGAGGAGGCAGGCCTGGGGAATTTTCCTCTGGGAGGCACCCTGTCGGCCGCGGTAGGTGGACTATATCCTGGGCGATGTCCTAATCCGGTGGATACCGGATTCCATTTTGAGGGTCCGTGGAGGCCGGGACAAGCAGCGGGATGAAGGCAAAAACTATCCTATGGATACCAAAGGTCGCGCTCCAAAATCGTTGAAAACAACGACAACCCGGGGAATTACCGCGAGGAGCAATCCTCTAAGTATGACCCGCGGGAATGTGGGCGGAACGACGGAAGCTGTGTCGGCTTCCTGTCGGGCCACCCTCCCCAGGGGAAAGACGGCTTTGCCGGAACCCCCTAAATTGACAAATACTCGGCCCGTACCCGGGCCGAGTAAGAAACCCACGACCCATTTGCCCGCGGCCAGTAAGGACGCGGCGCGTACGGGAGGGTCAAAAAATAGCCCTGCTGCGAATAAGGAAACCGTTCGCAGCAACACAACGCCGGTAAGACCGATCGGTGTGGCGAATGCTTCGATGGGGAATCCGTCGAAGAAGAAGGAGGGACCCTGTCGTAACAACGACGGAAAAGGGACAACTCCAACAAAGGAGATCAAGGCCGAACAACCTGATTCTCCTACAGGCAAGACCTGCATCGTTGCTGATAAGCAAGGCGAGCAGGTAGGGAGCCAGATAGAAGGAGACAAGTGGGAACTCGTCTCCAGAAAGACTAAGAAGGCCAACACCGCGCCCGCTGCTGATAAGGACGCCGCGCGCGGAAGAGGCCAAACTCCCCCGAAAGGTACGCCCGCTGCTGATAAGGACGCCGCGCGTGCCAGCAAGGGGAGAAAGGGAAAGGTATTGAACACAGCAATACCTGTGCCCAACGTACGGGCGCTCGATCTCATACGAGATGAGGCCAAGGCCGCGACCGGGGACCTACGGACTTTATGCCTTCGACCTGAATCGAAGATCAATAAGGAGTCCGGTCTCCGCGTCTTGAACACCGCCGACACGCTTAACGCGCTGGTACAGGAGCTGCTCCTTCGGAACAGCTTTCTTGAAGGCCAGCTCGCCGCAGTACGCAGCGACCTGATAAGGACGCAAGCGGCTGCACAAAGCGTGGCGCAGGAACCGCGGAAGGTCGCTCAGCGGCCCAAAGTGGCATCCTCATCGGCGAACATCGGCTCGTATGCCCAGGCGGTAAAAATTACCAGCCCTCGAATTTCCCCAGATGCGGTGGTGCCTCCACGAAATATCGTGCGCATATTCCCGCTGAAGGGCAAGGAGAAAAACAGCGAAGCTACCAAGTCAGCTGTACTCTCCTTGGTGAAACCCACTAAATCGAAGATTCGCGTAAAGTCTATTCGACGCATCCACTCCGGTGGCATAGCTGTCGAGACTGAGCGCAAAGAGGATCTCTCCGCTTTTACGGGGAATAGCAAATTCAAGGAAGCAGGTATCTTCGCCACCCTGCCGACAAAGCGGAACCCTACACTGATAGTGTATGACGTTCCCCGGTCGATGACTAGGGAAGAGGTTCACTCCAGCATTAGGAAACAGAACCTTGAGATGACCAAGAAGGAATCTGAGTCCGGCCTAAAGGTCCGGTTCCAAACCGGAACCAAAAGCAAGGACTCTGCCAACTGGGTCATCGAGGTCAGTCCACAGGTCCGCCTGCGGCTGATCTCGAATTCTGAAAGCCGTGTCTACGTGGGATGGGCGTCCTGTAGGGTCCAGGACTACATCACCGTGACGCGGTGCTTCAAGTGTCAGGCGTTTGGCCACATGGCCAAATACTGCCGATCAGACGAGGTCTGCGGTCACTGCTCCGAAAAGGGGCATACCTTTTCCACCTGCAAGCAGAAGAACAGACCTCCGGTCTGCTCCAATTGCAAAGCGGGCGGGAAGAAGCACGACCATAAGTCGAGAGACAGGGCTTGCGCGTCCTATAAGGACGCCGTAACGCAAGTGGTTTCCCGTACTTCCTATGGTTAGAAGAAAGAACAAGTCACCTTCCCAGAGCATCCGGGTGCTGCAGCATAATATGCGGCGTGCCCAAGGAGTGCTTGACGAGGTGAACGTCCTTATGAGCGACAAAGGCTTTGACGTGCTACTCGCGCAGGAGCCCTACTCAGCCAACGGTCAAATCCGCGGGCTAGGGCAGGCGACCAATATCATCTCAGGTGGCAACCCGGTGATGGCGGCAATTGCTGTCAAAAACCCAGGGATAACTGTTACAAAGGTCGCGAACCTCTGCGATACACACATAGCATGCGTACACATAAGCGGACAGTTCGAAAGCTTCTATCTCGTAAGCCAGTACTTTCAATGCTCCGAAAAGATTGAACCAAGTCTGGCGCGATTGGAGAAGACACTTCGCGCGCTCCAACATACTCGAGTCGTGATCGCAGCGGACGTCAACGCGAAGTCCCCTATGTGGGGCGGACCAAAGACGGACGCGAGAGGCAGAAGACTTGAAGAGTTTATTGCCCGGCACGGCCTGAGTATCTTGAACGAGGCTGGCTGTATGCCCACATACTCCAGCCCTAGCGGTGAATCCTGGATCGATATCACACTTGCGACCAAAGACATTGCAAAACAAGTGAGAAACTGGAAAGTTCGGTTCGACTGGACCAACAGTGATCACAGAGTAATTGACTTCAGCATCGTGCCCGCGGACGGTGATGAAAACCGAGTTAACCCCTCTGGAAACCGGTTTCACACCCGCAAAGCGGACTGGCCGAAATTCGACAGAACGTTGCTTAGGCAATTGGACCCGACGTCCGCTGCCTGCTCTAGCCGGCAGGACGTCGAAGCCGAAGCGCAGGATATCGAGAAGTCGGTCATCCACGCGTGTGAGCAGTCCATGCGCCGAAAGCATTGGCATAATAAATCAGTCCCTTGGTGGACGCCAGAGTTGACGGAACGAAAGAAATACGTCTATAGCCTTAGACGGATCTTCCAGCTAGAGAAACGATACGAGGAGAGAGCAGCCAAGAGGGCGGAGTATCACTCAGTGAACAACGCCTATCGGGCTGAAGTGCGTGCTGTAAAGTCAAAAAGTTGGCAAGACTTTGTGACCAAGCAGGGGAACAAAGACCCGTGGGGTATTGTGTACAGGATCGCTAGGAGCAAGCTCTGCACTGAGACAGCAGTTTCGAACATCAGAACGCCCAATGGCTCTACAATGACTTGGCACTCCACCGCTTCCACGCTCCTTGATGCGTTGCTCCCGGACGACTCGCCCACGGACGACACTCAGGAGCAAGCGAGAGTAAGGCTAGAAATTGCTACCGACCCACCAACAGAAGACGATCCCGTCTTCACTAGGGAGGAGGTTGATGGAGCAGTGAAAGGCCTGAAAAGCGGAAAATGCCCTGGACTCGACCGGATAGAGGTTGACGTAGCGAAGCGCTTGTCGAGAATTTCTCCGAGCGCCCTGCTGAAACTCTATAACGGGTGTCTGGAGCAAGGGGTGTTTCCCTCTCGTTGGAAAGTCGGGCTGATCAGGACCATTCTGAAAAGTCCCGACAAACCTCCAGAAGAGGCAAAGTCATATAGGCCAATCTGTCTACTATCGGTGCTCGGCAAAGCTCTCGAACGACTGATCGCACGCAGACTCTCGACTGTGTTCCTAAGCCAGGACTACTGCTCTGATCGACAATACGGATTCAGGCCTGAACGATCCACGGAAGACGCGTTGGTAAAGTTCAGGGAATTGACATCTGGTCGAGAGGAACGGTACATCCTGGCCCTCTCCTTCGACATTTCCGGAGCATTCGACAACGTTTGGTGGCCGAGCATACTCAAGAAATTGAAAGTGCGAAGCTGCCCCCGAAATCTCTATAGACTCATGGTCGACTATTTCGCCGATCGGCAAGTTGTTATGGTCAGCAGCTTCGATAGCGTGCGGAAGAAAGTCACCAAAGGCTGCCCGCAGGGGTCAATCCTCGGTCCAAGCTGCTGGAACCTAATCTTTGATGAAGTTCTGCAGCTCCTCTCGAACACCGGGCTCTGCGAGCCCATCGCCTACGCGGACGACCTGCTCGTGATTGTCTACGGCAATTCGCGACGGGAACTGCAGCAAAAAGGCCAAGAAGCCGCGCTCGTGATCTCTGAGTGGTGCGCCACACAGAAATTAACGCTGTCTGCGGCTAAGACCGAGATGATTCTCTTGAAAGGCTCCCTGAATAGAGAAAGACCTCCTGCGATAAAGATCTACGGGAAGAATGTGGCACTCAAGCCTACTATCAAGTGGCTAGGCGTTTACATTGACCAAGGAATGGGTATCAATTCCCACGTCCAAAATATTTGTGCCAAAGCCGAACGAACGTTTTACACGTTAGCGAGGCTCGCTCGCGCTGATTGGGGATTGAGACATCCGACCCTGCGTACTCTGTACACGGGTCTGTTCGTCCCGATCATAGCATACGCCGCCGCAGGCTGGGCGGATCTCCTCGACGTCAAGAAAAGTTCTAAACTTCTCGGATCGCAGAGGCGGATTCTGATCAGCACCACTAAGGCCTACAGTACGGTGTCGACCCACGCGATCACTGTGATCGCGGGAGAGATACCGGTGGACCTTGTGTTAGCGGAGCGCGCGTCGAACTATAAAGCCCGAAAAGCAATAAGCATCGAAATTGGAGAATGTCGAATAAGTCACGCCGAGCTGGCGTCTGGAGATGTATCCGTAGCCACGGCGAAAGCGAAGGTGCGGAAAGAGATCCTTGCAATGTGGCAATCGAGATGGTCGGCTTCAACGAAGGGAAGGATTACCTTCCGATTCTTCGAGGATGTCCAGGACCGCCTGGAAACACACTGGCTGACAATTGACCACTACACAGCGCAATTCTTAAGTGGACACGGAGATTTCCGCGCGAAACTTGAGGAATTCAACTTGGTGGAGGACGGGATATGTGCATGTGGGGGGAACGAAACGTCAACCCACGTCCTATTCCACTGTCCAAGGCACAATGAGGCGAGAGAACTCCTGAAGCAAGCGGCGGACGCCAGCGGCCAGAATTGGCCGATGGTGGAAGCTGGCCTTGTATCAAACGCCAACCTATCGCGGGAGTTCCGGAACTTCGCCAAAACGGTGCTAACCACCAAGTCTCGAACGCAAAACGCTGTGCAGTAAATACGACTCAGCAACGACAACTTGAACGCCGAAAGACCGAAGCATATATGCTTGTGACCCTGCCTTCGCGTGGCCCCCACTGTTAAGTTCTAGACGGCTTCTGAGTGATACCCGTCTGGAGCGAACTAAATGAGTCATTACCTCCAAAAGAGGACGGTCATCCCTTCTAGCCCTGTTGTCGGGAAGAGGAAGGGAGTTTTTCCAGGCCCCCCATGGTAGTGGTCAGCTAGCTAACCACTTCGAACACCTGGAGGTATAAGCAGTAAAAATCTGCTCTAGGTACTCCAAAGCTGCGGCCTCGTCCCCCGGAAGCTTATACAGAATAGATGTCACAAGTCAGTGAGATGTCAGCACGTGGGCCGCTTCTGATGGGAAAGTTTTGTCCAACTCGACTCGTGCTTTCAATACGTACTGACACTAATGGAAATTTGAATTTCTATATTTACTATTAGATTTTCGTAACACTACTGTTAATAGATAGGCGAGGTTTTTCTGATGAAAATGAGTCCAAACACAGCTTTATTTCGGTTATTTTTAATTATACGTGATTCGAATTATTTCTTAGAATGAACATGTGCGAGGGCTCATCCTCCGATTTCGATGAAACTTTGCAGCTTTGTAGAGAAAGCAAAAATGAGGGACACGTATTGCTTTTTAGCTGCGGTCATTGAAGTGTAAGGGATGAAACTACACTTCAAAGTTGATGCGTGAAAACCTACTTTGTCATATAAGTTGTTTGACTCTTGGAGAGGAATAATACGAGGCGAGTAAAACCTTCGAAATGTCACAGATGACGTTACTGCACCCAATAAAGTCACTTTTTCGTTATACCCGAATTGGTAGAACGCAGGAGTAAATATGACGCAACAGCAGATGAAATTGATAATTATATAAGAATAAGGTGAAACTGTAGGATGACTTTTCTTCGAAGCTTTTGTTCTCACGAAACTCGGTTTTGCATATGGAATTCATTTCTAATCGAATGCGCGTGAACTCGACAATTTTCTAAAAGCAATTGTCCCGAAAACAGTCTGGTTAAAAAAATATTATTTCACAATTTTATTACGATTCATTCGTGCACAATGATCCATTTCATCTACAGTTGTACCATGCTCACTATGTTCAGCCAATTATTAGCCAAGTGCATGTGCACTACATGCGCTTACAAAATCGATTTTCTTGTGGACAAAGTGCCGGATCGGAAAACTTTATTTCGCTTTTTCCATTTATATTTTCATCTTTATGATTCCCCCTTTCACATTCGTTCGACCACCCTGTATACATATTCGTCCAGTGTGCCACGTTCTTGCATATCAAATATGGCAGCCATCATGGAAACTACGATACTTACTTTGTTAGTGCCTGGACGTTTTTAAATTGGCAACGTATCTACACTTCTGTCGAAAGTTTCTGACATCTTCTGCGTAACTCGGTTGTGAAATTTAGACCAATGGAGATGCGGGGAATCGTGTTCGGCCACGAAACGTGGAGCACTCTCGCCTTCCCGAAAGTCAGTGAACTTTCTCAGGACGATCCAATTACGCGCGACACGAGAAGCAGATATTCGCGAGCATTGGCTTACCGCAGACATCCGTCGGTTTTCGATTGAAAAACAAGAGGAATCGTTGGCGTTCGAGGCTCGATCGAATTCGTGGCTATTAGAAAGGGCAGCCATGATAGTAGGGTCCATTTTGTAGAGTGTACTATTCAGTAACAGTTATTTATTGAATTATTCAGTGTTCGAATATCAGTGCATACTAACCATTCGTACATTCGTCGAATGTGATCAAATCGTATAGTATTTAGAAATTCTGCAACGATTTGCATTCGAAGATTTTCGAAACATGTATTCAAAGTTGCTAGGGGTAGATTTGATAACAGAGGTATAATTTCTGACTGACTTTGGAACTGACATTAATATTATTTTCTCTGTTTGTTAGAATTGTAATTATAAATATTTGAAATAAAAATTAATTTAATTTAATTGTCCTTGTGTGCTTCCTTGCTTTCTTATTTTCTTAGCCTATTTCAATGTTATCAATGTTCTTATCTTTCTATTATTGTTGTTGTATAGGTACTTGTATATATGGATACGCGAATATTGCTATTACTATCCACATAAATAGTTCCAAGCCCATTATACCTACAGGAAATTTTATGATGATCAACGATTGTTTATACATTATTTGACTAATTTTAGGTAAAATTTCAAATTTAAAATACATTACAATATGCAACATCTCTAATATTTTTTTATTTATTTTTTATTTATTATTATTATGGGACGAACTCAAAATTCCACGGGACCGAAATAACATACATATAGATATATAAATGCCAATAAATAACCCATGATTTTTACATGTAACTGCATTCGTACATAAGTAATTTATGATAAACTTTTCTATTATATCGTCATCTTATAATCTAAAGTTCTTATCTTATTCAAGAAGTAATTCTATTACTAACAGTAACACAGACAGTTTGAGATTTAACCCTTAACTGGCGAGGTGGAAACTTTGTTACCTAAATGGTGAGATCGGGTCTGACATACCCCAATCTTTATTTCTATTTGCACAGTAGAATTTTGACTTTATCTTCGGAACAGAGCATTCAAGCCTTTCCTGTAAGTATGTTAATGCAAGTGATACGAATAAAATCTTATTTGTAAAGAATATAAAACTGCAATTAGTTGTTTTATATTCTCGCGTGAAAAATCGTCGAAATAAACCAGGATCGTCATAGGGTCCATGACACCCTACTTCCCCAATTTAATGAGAACAATATAAAGGAAAACAATACCAGAATGAATAAAATAATTTAAATAATAAAGAGGTTAACAGCAGTAACGCCACCATGATATCAAATAACAATAATTAAAATAAACTTCATTGACTTGTGTGCGCGTAACAATTCGGAGGTGTAAAACGCAGAGAAATCTCTTGGTCAAAGGGAATAAATATGTAATTGGGTACAAAATTGTGGTGGCGTGTTTTTACCAGGAGAGATTTGTATGGAAACCACTCGAAGACCGTGTAGTATCTCCTGAGATAAGTAAATTGCAATTTTCTGCTCTAATACGGCGAGTGACTAACTCGCTTCTAATTATGACTCGTTGTGTGCAAATAAAGGAAATCAGTGACTGAGTGTATTTGTTACCAGTATTGCTAGCCGATTGTACGATAAAATATTATCGCCCGTGCTACTCGATAAACACAAACGTAACACGAGCCTTCGGTACACATCCGTTTCAACAAGTTCTTAATGTCTAATGCTGTTAAAACAGGTAATTAATACAACATCTGTGAATTACTCTGATAAGAATAGATCACGAGCTGTACAAGTACTTCTGTAAAAATTTGTGTAGGAAATTTTTATTTAAAATAATTTTTACCCATCTTTGGTGCCAAGGGTTAAATTTGAAGTATTGTTGATTTTGATATTTTTGCCTGTCTCAATGTTCTATATTTGGTAAGTGCAGCAGTGAGCAAAAGATCTCTGGTTCATTGACAAGGAAATAAGTTGGAGTGCAAAGGGTTAGCATTCCAAGAATACTTAAATAAGTGAACTATTAAGTTGAATTTTGAAACAATAACTCAGATATAACTTTTCTTCGTGGAACCTGCCCAAGAGCTGAAACCAGCCAATGGATTTTCTTCATCTTTTTCCACGGATTATTCACATAAGGATACTGCACATAAGGATTTTTGATTCTCTAATACTTTCCGAGAAAAGCTTCCAACCCTGCCCATATTTTTGCTCACGTCAATTTTTGCTTTGAAAGCTTGCCATTCTTCAACAAATTAATACGTTTACAAATCTGTACGTTGCATGATAGCTACGACCAAATCAAATTTCTTTGCGGTGAGTCAAAGTGGGCAGTACGGGATTTAAAACGTTCATATTTTTTTTTGCATTTACTATTTTTACTGAAGTATTTTTATAAAAATTATTACAATGATTCTCCAAAATATTAAATGTCTAGTATCGCCAAGAAAGGAAGAAAAAATTTTTAAAATGAAGGAATAAATGAATTTTTCTCTAAAAAGTACTTTTTTCCATCTTCAACATGGTATTTACTCCTTAAATTAAATTCTCCGAATAAGAGGTGCTTAAATGTCTATTAATAGAAAATTATAATTTATAAGTCATGTAACTATAAAATTATAAATCATTTATAATAAAATGACATAATATTATAAAATATGCAAGATACAAAATTTTATAACAAAGTCATATAGTATAGTTTACAATAAACATACCCGTCGTGACAATGTAAAAACTTTTCAGTTTCCCTCGTCATTTTGAAGGGAAAAGGCGAGTACGTGTTCGCTTGACTGCGTTTACTGTCGTATATGATAAGCCACTCAATGGAAAATTGCGAATCGATGAAAAAGAACGAAAACCAAGAGAGTGAGACACTCGAAACCCCATTGTTCCGCTCTCGGCGCTGAAAGGTGTCGAGTTAACTCGTGCTGAACCAGTTTCTCGCGTGCAAAACGTCGTGTCAACCCTTTCGAAAGTGGAGCAAGTTTATCGGGTGTCGTGATGCTAGGTTAGCCGAGCAGCGTTGTGTTTTAACCTACTGACTGCCTACTTAATTACGGTTAATTCGTTTTCTAGCAGACGGTGCCTCTAATCCCTTAAAGATGCCTTAACTCATTGTCAGACATCTCCGGTTACTTCTTCGAGATATTTATTCCTCTTTGGTGCAAGTGGGTCTAGAAATAGGGGCATCGACATGACAGTAGGAACTGTCAATGTTTTCTCAAAATGGGTACTAATTTATTACTGTATTTTTTATGTATCGAACAATTACGTTAACAGTTCGCGTGTAAGCTTTGGCAAAACACCGTTTCAAGTCGGTCAGGCCTCTCCGAACGATCGCTCGCGCTGGAAAAGTTTTGACCAACTCACTCACAATCAGTGCCTTGAACACGCAACGACGTTAATGAAAATTTAAAATTTCTATTAGATCGTCGTGATAGTATTACATTTAATAATTACCATTTGATAATATCACCGTTCAAACACGACCATATTCGGGTTATTTTTATCATACATACTTTGAATCGCTTTTAAATTCTGTAGACTAATTGTACATTATTATATAATTAAACATGATCCGAATGTGGTTAAGTTTAGGCTCATTTTTATCGGGAGAAGCTCGCTAATTCATTAGTAATACCTTCACGAAGATCCAATAGAAACTATAGAAATTGCAATTTTCATTACTACATGACTTGAGTTTGATTTTTTTTCAAAACAAACATTTGCGGACTCTCGGACAATAGTTTCGATTCTTTCCAGAAAACATCAACGTGAAAGCCGAAGCCGTGCATGGGACGCGAGTCCCTCGGCGTGAAAACACGCCGACGTCATTCACAGTGTTAAATTAATGGGATTATATCGACGATTCATATCTTCCTTAGTTTGACTGACCTCGCCAAGTAGGTATGCTGGCTGTAGGATATTTACTATATAATACTTATGCTATTAAACCTTGCGATTGTGATAAGATTGGTTTAAGGATGTTTGAAAATAGACAGTGTCAACACTAACAGATATTAAATATTACACTAAGGAAGCTTCAAGGCAGTGCTTATTCAATTTTACTTGTTGGTGTTAGTATGTATTGTATCTTTCATTCTCAGATATTTCTTTTACGATGTCTATAGACCTTCTGATCGCGAATGTATTAACGATTGTCGGTTTTGGAATAAAAGATTGCAAACTGTTGTTAGTTTCATGCTTTTAAATCTACAATTTTATGAATATTGAAATATTTCCACTGTATACCGTTTTTAATAACATTCATCTAATTTAATTTACTTAAATGAATATTTGTGACCCGTATGGTACTTTTCGAAACACCCGACCGTATTATAAGTAGTAGGACGCCCATAAAGTAAACAATAAATCATTTTTTTATTTTTCCGTTTTAAAACAGTCTGGAATTGAGTTTACAAAAATTGAAAATTGTGTAGAAGTTGTATGAATGAATTAGAAACTGTTTTTGAAAGTGTAGCGAATGAATTGAAACACTTTTCTAAACTGTCTGATTCTTACAGAGCGGAGTAAGGCATGTGTACATGAGGGTGTTGGAAATATTATTATATTATACGAAAATAGGAACATAAATGGCAAAGTGAACACATGAGATAGAATCTGAATCCAAACAAACGTGAGTTGATTTGAAAAAATGAAATGAGTCGGTACTAGAATGAAAGTGTCAAGAAGTTGCATGTATCAGAGCGGCTAAATCGTCCATTTTGGAATTATTTTCTCTGAAATTCTCTCATTATATGTAACGTATCCTGAATTATAGTTAAGCTAAATTTGATACAAAAATTTCTTAAAATAACGGAGATATACCCATCACTGCCGAGAACATTTTCTTTTATAGGGTTACGCGTTTGGGCACGATGCTGTTCAAACAATTAATCAAAAATACAAAAATTAAATTTTATAAAATAACATTAAAATAATAGAGTGTGTACCAAAATCGCAAATATAAATTGTGGCATATTTTTTTTACTATCCGTTTAAAATGAAGTAAAGGCAATCAGTAAAAAAAATTCGGCTTAACTACGAATAGCTTTGTAGAATGTTCTCTGAAAATTTCAAATAAATCGGTCAAGTAATTCTCGAGATATCCTGCCCAAGGACATGAGAGACGTAGAACTCTGTAGAAATTGACGTGCAGAACGAAATTCGTGACATCATAAAAAAATTTCAAAACATAATGATAACACATATATCTTACACATTAATTGTAAATCTTCGCGCAATATCTTATTTATCGCATGCTTTGCAAAATAGTCTAATAAGACAACGCTTCGAGTAATGTATGTTCGTGCTGTTTTAATGAGTTTTATCTTTAAAGGCTGCAGGCTCGTCGATCCCCCACACCAGCGAGCATGCGAGGCGAGTCTGCAGTTCGCAAGTGGCTCAGCGAGCGGCTCGTCGGGCAGCTCGCTCGTGTATGGGGGCCTTAATGCAATTGTAGGTACGCATTGTCTTGCGTAAGTACTTGAAAGGTGTTTAAAATTTATATAAATAATAATTGGAACATTGCTTTATATATAAAATACGAAAAGAGGTTTTCTAGAAGTATTACTCCACATATTTACAACGTACTTTTAAGGGTTGGTGGGGTAACTTGAAAATGATGGATTATTCGATAATTATCTTTAAGCATTTTTGTAAATAAAAAGGAAGATGCAACTTCTGTTTAAACTTTTTGTTTCCGATAACTCTCGCCGTTCTCGAGATATTTCACGAAAAAGAAAATTCTGCATTTCCTTCAAGGACTAATTTCACCCGCTGGAACCGTACCATGGCATCTACAAAAAATAGGTTTCTCTTACGGATGAACTACTCTACTCGTGCACAAAGTTTCATAATTTTCTGATTTTCTGATTTTCTGGGTTCCCCAACTTTCCTTGTTAGTTACCTTTACTCCAATATCTCCAGTTGCTCCACGTTTCGTTGACCTCTGACCATTTTCTTGGCCATGGGAAAAATCGAACTCATTGTGCGCTCGTACGCGCGAAAGACTGTGCGTTGATGTCGAGTCGTGTTCCCAGGCAACGTGACTCGTATGTAACGGTATTGCGTAATGACTTACACGCGAATCGACATGATGAACGCGAGGTGTGAGTCGAAACGACGGATTAATTATTCGAGGGTTCGCGTCCTGTTGAGGAAGCGCCGTCAAATTGCGTTATAAACGTCCTTTTTCCAACGATTAACACAGCCCAAGACGTTAATTTGAATTATTAGTTGCGAGTAGCCGGTTACTCGAAAACTTCCCAACAAACGAGACCACTTCGAATTTAATTACACCGTCTTAAGATCGCCTTTATCGCCGAGATATGTCCCGTTCGATCGAAAGTTTAGAGAAGCCGCCAAAGAGAATTGCGTTACCGAGTAAAAGTTTGTCCACGCGAAAGAAGAACTTTCGGCGTTCCGATAAAGCCAGCGATCGTTCGACTTGACACGTCCGACACTAACTTTATTCGCGTGCAGTAGAAAATTTTTACGTTTCCCTCCTACGAACTTGCCTGGGATTCTCCAAGGTTAGCGTGTGGAGAATCGTCCAAGAACTCCACTTCAAGTCATTACCCATGAATAAACTAATTTCCAGCACTCTTCACGAGGCCCTCGCGTGCTTCGTTCGTGTATATACCGTGGCAATGAGACTCCGAGAAAACAGTCATTAGCTGGCAGAGAAAGGGCATTATTTTATGGACGTTACAAGTGGCGGAAAGAAAGACACGATGGGATACCAATACCCACTCAGGAGAAACGCTAGCGCGGACGTAAAACGGCGAGTATCCGCTTGAAACGATACGGATATACCGCGGAACAGGTAAGTTCAACGCGCAACCTGTTTTAAAGTAGAGTTCTTTCCACCTCGGGAGGCTCGCGCGCAGGTTAACCGCCACCCGACTAACGAGTTTTTATCGAGCTAATAAGCAGACCAGTGAAACGACGCCGGTTCTCCAGGATGCAGGGCCAGCACTCTTCAGGCAAGGTTTGTTCCAGTTGCGCAGGTGTCGTCTGAGATTCCGCGGGGTGCATACAAAAATGCAAAGTAGTTAGAAAATTCGGTATTTCGACTGTACGAATATCGATTGCCTCAGAAGCAGGCGTAGTGGCACCGCGTACCCTGCTTTGCGTGGCGGGTGATTTTGTTGAAATCGTGGCGTGGATCAAACTTACGCAATCGAAACCGTATTTTTTTTCTCACGTTGGGCAAGCGCGATTATATCAGGAGCAACGAGTGCACATTTTGACACGGCTCGGTTGCGAAATCGTGCCTTTTGTCAGCGAACGGAATCGCTCAGGTCCGCGGACCAGTTGCCTCGTCGCGGACCGTGACGAACCGCTGCATGATATAATCCTTTTATGTAATCGTCGCTGGCGAATTTCGTTGGCTGTTACGCGCTCCATTATCAATGGTTAGGAGTGGCGTGAGGGGCACTTTCGCTGGAAACAGCGAAATTTTTGTGAGGCCCGCTGTGGTTCCACGGGACACATTAGAGATTATGTAGGAAATATTGTAGGACGCATCGAAATATCGCGGAAACCACAGATTTCGGGGCTTATATGAAAATTTAACGAGGTCCGCCGAAAGTTCGTGGGGACCACCAAAATTTCACAGAAAATCCCGGAACCGTAAAAAAAAACCATCTAGAGACGCGGTAGCGTTTCGACGCCAAGTACATGTTTCGACAACCTGTATATGTCAACTGTCGCTATCGCTATCATTTACTCGTCACCCGGCTAATCCAACCTAACCTGAAACTTATTTCATTAATATCTCATCCATCACGCCTGCAATATTTTCTAAATTTAAAGGCATTTTTCTTGTGTAAACCGCATATCAGCTTTCGAATAAGACCAATTTCAATAAAATCGGCCCACGCATGACAGAGATATCGTAATATCGTCTCATGGATCAGTCGGAAACAGTAAGATTTTTCTTCCGATTCTTCTACTGATTCTCCAAGTCAAATTTTCGTCCACATAATACGTATATACGCGTTACACACACACACACACACACACACACACACACACACACACACACACACACACACACACACACACACACACACACACACACACACACACACACACACACACCTTCAGCCAACACATGTTTCGTTCTTCGTTCGTCGACTCTCGGGATTATTCGGCAGGGATCATCGTCCGTCATTGTACATACCTATATATATATATTATATACTATTGAATTACATTATAACCTATTATTATAACCTACCAAGTGCTAAGTGTCAAATAAAGTAAGTTGTCCGAATTTGAAATGTCACGAGTTTTTACACTAAATAGGAGACTGAATTATTGTCTCAATTAACAAGGTAAGTCGCCAAATTTTGTTTATAGATTTCTTATGTAGAGTCGCAGACTTGGATGTTGTCCGGAGAAGGTTCGACGGAGAAGCATCTTCTTTCGCATAAGTTTCTGGAAATTTGTACCATGCATGTACAAAATAATATATTGCAGTAACAAATTGCATTACATTTAAATTGCCAGATATTTTTATACCAGCAATTTAGAGTTTTTATGTAAAGCTTATATTATAGAAATGAAGGGGACGCACAGGTTTGGATGGATAGAAATGAAGGGGCTGCCCAGGCTTGGAGGTTGTCGGGAGAAGATTAGATACATAGACAGAGCATCTTGTTTCGCACAAGTTTCTGGAAATTTGTCAAATAAGATCCTCAATCTTTCAAGGCTTCTCAATCTTTTGTGAAAGACATTTGTAACACTTTAATATAAAATCCACAGTAGTTGCCATGTATTCATTAATTCGTTAATTTTTTAGGTTCCCATTAACAATATTTCAATTCACCAATAAACATACTAAACTAATTTTATTCCAAAACCAATAAATTATGTGTTGAAAATATTCAATCACTTTGTTCATTTACGCTGAATTATTACCATTAGCATTTAAATTTCCTGCAACAAGACTTTCTTCTGACACATTTTGTAGTCCCTACACTTACTATAGCAAAATGCCACTCTATTTCTATACAATAAGTTCTACGTTAAGTTGTAACTAAAATAACTAAAATGTGGATTTTATATATTTACAGATAATCAAAGCAGAAGATGATGCAGTGTGATGTACGTTAGAATATGTACGCACAAATTTGCAGGTAGGGTTTTGCATACGCAATTATTCATTCTATGATCTTGACATATAAGCACGTGTGATAAATTATAAATAATTAGTAAATGTGTCCTATTTTTCAGTTAACGATGCAGACGAAGAGAATTATTTCAACAGCTGAAAGAGAAAGTAACCCTGCTGCACGAGCAAATAAAATAAACATATTTTCATGTGTATGTATAAAATCAAAATAGACACTGTGTATACCCATCGGCAGCAATAAATGATAGTATAAAGAATACTACGGTCATTATATATTAAAAATTATTGGTGTGTGCTCCGAATTGGTGTTGCTAAACTGAATAAATATGTATATAAATTGCATTAATCTTTTTCTCTCTTTCTTGTGCGTGTGTTCGTGAATGTGTGTATGTGTGCGTGTGCACATGCTACGTATGATATTAGAATTAAATATATGTAGAATAAAAATCTGACTGCGTTTCTAATATGTATATGTATATGTTTATATATTTTAGATTGTAGGGGAGTTATTGTGAATTATTAATTAATATTAAGATAATGCATATTTTTTTGGTTTCGCAGCGCCAAGTATTTTGAATAAAATATTTATTCGTATTAAAATATTTATTTGTATAAAAATATATCTGCTTAATATATTATTTAATACATTTATTTCTTTGTATAAATAGTCATTGTTATAATTGGCGCAATTTTTGTACATCATTAAGTTTGTAAAACTATTAATTTACAATGTTTTTAAATGGGATTCTTTTTAATGGGTTAATTAAAATGTGCGCGATATGAGTAATGGAATGTATGAACACAGCATTTTAGCTGTGTATATGTAGTTGTGACATCTTAAGCGCAGTTGGAAAGCACCTTTATGTACTTGCAGCATATTTTGATTTCCCATCTTTTTTTTATTTTGTAATAATTAGTATCTTCTATTTTTTCTGATTTATTATTATTATTATTATTATTATTATCTTCTATTTATTGTGATTTATTTGATTTCATGTACTTTTTATGGGGTGGAATTTAGCAGAAAGCATGAAAATTTCACATGAAAACACTAAAATTTGGCAAAATTCCACAAAAAAAAAAGGATTAAAATTCGCAAGGCACACCGAAATTTCGCGAGAACCAACGAAATAAAGATGTATTTTATGAGCATTTCTTTCCGAATGCACCTTCAAAAATAGGTGGTAAATGTTGTCTATTCGCGCCATGTTTTGTACATCCTAATTTGGGGACATCTATCATCTTTCACTAGGATTTGTAACGTTGCAAGTTTGTGTTCCAACCATTTAAATTTCTTTACTTTGATGTTATAAGTGGTATAAAGCAAAACTAATTATACTATTATTTCTTCCTCGAAATAGTATGTCACAGAACGTGGCCCATATGAATAAGTAAATAAATAATTATCGCGGAAAGAACCGAAATTTTGTAGGAACCACGAAAATATTGTAGAAACCGTTGACATATCGCGGAAACCTTCCAAATTTGGTGAGAATCATTGAAATATTGCAGGAAGCATCGAAAGTTTGCAGGAACCAGTTATATTGCGAGAGCCACCGAAACCATTCAGAAACTACCGAAATGTTCAGTAACCAGTGAAATATTTCAGGAACCACCGAAATATCACGGTCGTTCACATGCCTTTTTTTTAATGCTGTCACGTGACCCGATCAGTTAGTTCCCGAGTTGTCGCATGATCTCGCGATGAAAGTGTGCCGTGACCGAATCACAATGGGATACACAATGGGACGATCGTGACACGCCAACGAAATGCTGGTGTCTGTACGATCTGCTTTGCGCATCGGCATTGCTCAACTTCGAGTATTGCTTAGCGGCTTAGCGTTAACGCGTTCGGAGCTACGCTGATTTCGCGCGACTCTTTGTTCGCGGGAGCTGACGTACCGATTCGTTGGCGGAAGACATTATGGTATCGCGCAGTACGTGCTTCGATAAGCAGTTGAAATATCAACTAATAACACTTGTTTCGTTCTCAATTCGAGCAAATTGGGTAAGGAATGAAGTGATCTTAAATGTCAGCGTGATAGCTTGATAGGTTGATGGATTGTCGGAACTTCGTGTTAACTCTATCACAGTTTAGTTAAAGTGGAACTCGGGTAGGATGGCGCATCAAGGCTTTAGATACTTTTTCTTATATAATGCATTTATTTGCTTAGGATATTAAACACCCGGTAACATGCTTAATCGCGGTACGTTTGTATGGGTGTTTTGTCAATTTTTCTACGATGGAATTGTATGACAGTGCGACAAATTTGGAAATTTGTGCATCTAATTTGATTTTAACTTGTAATCAATTGGGGGAATGGCCGATGAGTTTTATAAAGACTTCTGATTTTGATGATCACATGTATCTGTGGGCGGGTACTTGAAAATACAAAATTGATTTTCTTAAAAATAGTTTGACAATTGATTTTAACGCAACATAAACACACTTTCACACTTTCGCTGTCTCTGATTCACATTGCCGTTTCCAATTAAATATCCATGCTTGTCATTAACAATATTAGGCGTTTGTCACAATTAATATCTACTAAAGATAAAGTCCATACCTGCATAGAAAGTATTCGAATAAACTCTATTTGAGTAAACTACTGTAAGTACCACTGAAGTTTAATATTTCTGCATCTTTCTTTCTCTGGGTCTGTTATACTTACATATTTTGCCTAAAGTCCACATCAGAAGTCTGGTTTGCTTTCGAAATGAGCATGACACTGACTCTGAGATCGATCATATACGTAGAAAGTGTATACTTCTACTGCTGTTCGTGGCTCTATCAATATCAAAATATATCATCTATCAAAATGGATAAGCTCAAAGCTTTAAATAATTTTTTATCACGAATTCATATAATAAAAAATTTAAAGTATTTACGTGAGAAAATATTTACACAGGTGTAGAGAGAGATTCTCTGGTGGCGTTCATAGAACTTCACTAGGGTGCGGTCAGAAATACAAACAAAGGATTAGGCATCATATTTGCTAAAGACAAAGTGACCGATCCTGTGATAACCTTAGACAACTTTGAAAGTAATCTATCGCCAAGGTATTAATTACAACATTGTTTATTCGAACGAAGATGTAGGTATGTACCTAATTGTCTCATTACATAAAAAGTACAATAACTCCGACGACAAGTTGTCTAATTGTAAGCTTAATAATTTCCAAGATAAAGAACGCTTCCCTCAACTCGTGTATTCTCCCTGTAGAAAATGTTCAATCACATAACCAATCACTATGTCTCAATTCTCAAAATTTCATCTCTCAATAAACCGAGCAACGACAAAAACGATAGAACACACCATATATCATGTGGTAATACGAAAAAGGTTAAGGCGTGAAGCCACTGTAATAAATGTTTGGGGTCTCAAAAATATACCTAGGGAGTTTCAAAGTGGATCTCGGAAAATTCTAGGCGCTACGGAAGGTTTTGTATAGGTAGCGGAGCTCTAAGAATCGAGTGCACGCATAGGGAAGTTGGTGTCAATCGCCCGAAAAGTTCATGTCAAAGAATCTAAATGTATGTAATAACAGGGATTATAAGTTAATATATTGTTTAGAACTAGGTAGAGAGTCTTTGGTCATAGCGAGACCGTATACATTTATCTCTTTAGCTAAAATTTTAAACGCTATTATCTCGAAACGGCACTTTTCAAACTGGGCGGATTAATAACTCAGTCAATTTTTATCGGATTTACTTGAAATTTTCAGGGAATATTCGTAATAAAATTATCTTCAGCTATGTTGATTTTTTATACCTGTTATTCCAAAATCCACCATTTCTTCAATAATTAATATTTCCTTAATTCTGTACGCTTAACTGAAGCTATTGTAATATACTTTAAGAAAACATTCGAATTTTTCAATTCAGAGCACACATTGCAGAGGCTAACGTCATCGTATGCTGTGGCCATATTACTCAAACGTTTTTGAATCTAGGAGCATAAAATATTAGTTCAATATATGTATTTTCAGATGGTATTAAAGATTTTTCGTAGAAAGTTACATTTCATTAGGAAAAAATGCTTTGAAAGTAGCCTTTATTTTCAACCGTTACAGTGTCTCCCTGCCTTAATTCCTCATTCCAAATGGACCAAACATATGACACAAAAAAGCGTGCGCCGTCACAATGTTTCTCTAATTTTATGCCCACAGCGGAACGGTTAATCGCAGCGCATAGACTGGAGATTCTCTATTTTCTTAAACTGGCGACATAATTATTAAAAAAAAAAACAGAATCGGTTAAAGGACAGTGTAATAAATGAAATATTATTATTAAATAGCATTACTAAATAAATTATCCGCCCCCCTCCTCCTACCTATTATATATAGTATACATTTTATACAATTCGCGTTACTAATTATTAGTAATTCTCAAAGTTTGTACGATATACTCACAAAGTACTTAAACACTTGATTCTATTTGCGATAATATCGAGACATTCAGTATTCATTTATTATTCATTTAGTATTCATTTTGACAAGTATCAATATCAGATATTGATACCAAGTACTCCGCCTTACAATACATTTCGGTTCTTCTAAATAAGTAGGGGAGAGTCCTACAGTACCGGGCAGCGTACAGTACCGGCCAAAGCTAGATCTCGCTTCCAGTGTTAGTTGACTGCACTATCGATGGAGAAACAAATGAATACTAGAGTCCGTAGCAACGTATTCCGGCGACATTCTTTTTCCTTCAGTATTACCAGAGTTCTAAGACGTTTAACGTTTACGCTGGTGTTCCGGACGACAAAAGATATTTTTCATAGCTGATTTCTTATTTCTCAGGTAACTAAATAATTTTGTCATATTACGTACATTATTGTTACACTATTAGCTATACATAAATGCCCTGGTTTTTCCAATTTGCTTTGTATATTACGTATCAAACCTAAAACTTTGTCCACGTGTTTGTCGTGCAGTACCGGCCACGTTTAGTCGTCCAGTATCGGCCAATTTTTTTTTTTTTTTTTCCTATAATTACAGTCCTTAGATTTTTTTTCTTTGTTTTTCTGCAGAAAAATGTCCGAAATTAAAGAGAAAAAAGGAAAATGGGCGCAGAACGACATGAATGCGGCTTTGAAAATGCTGCTTGAAAACAAAATGAGTCAAAGGCAGGCCGCTAAAACTTTTCATGTTCCAAAAAGCACATTAGGAGACCGATTTAAAGCGATTCGAGAAGGCAAGACCGTAGATTTGACACCGCAAATGGGTAGATTTAAAACAAACTTATACTGAGGAATTCGAAAGTCAATTAGTATTTTATATGAAAGACCAGGATGCCAAATTTATGCCATTAAATAGGACTGAATTTTTTAAATTGGCATACGATTTGGCTGAACATTTAAAATTATCACATCAATTTAGTAAACAAAAGAAAACTGCGGGTAAACAATTTTATTATAACTTTATGGCACGTCATCCGGAATTATCCTTGCGAACACCAGAATCCACGAGTCTTCAAAGAGCGTTAGGCTTTAATAAACGTCAAATAGATCGCTTTCTTGACAAATACTCAGAGCTGCTCACGCAGTATAATTTTTCCCCCAGCAGGATTCACAACTGTGATGAAACTGGTGTTTCCATTGTACATAACAACAGTACCAAAGTTATCTCAGAAAGGGGGAAAAACAAGTGAGCACAATCACGTCAGCAGAAAGGGGGAGAAATGTAACTGTTTTACTAAGCATAAATGCTGCTGGAGATATTTTTGTCCCCCCTTTATTTGTATTCCCTAATAAAGCTCGAATAGATGCAGTTTTAAAAAAGGACGCTCCTCCAGGAAGTATTTTCGCACCTGAGGAAAGTGGTTGGATAACGGCTAAGTCTTTTTTAAAATGGCTAGAGTTATTTGTGGAAAGGACTCGTCCTAGCCAAAAAGAACCAGTCCTTCTTATACTTGATGGGCATGCAAGTCACAAGGATCTTGATGTCATCCTATTTGCGAAAGAGCATCATGTGCACATGTTAAGTCTTCCTCCACACACGACGCACAAGATGCAACCCTTGGATCGGGCTATAATGCGACCCTTCAAAACAGCCTACAACCAAGCATGCAGAGCCTGGATGCGAAAATATCATCCTTTAAAAATTGCTCAGAAAGACGTTGCCGGTTTAGTCAACACTGCTTACAGTCTTATCTGCCGAATGAATTTGGCACAGTCTGCTTTTCAATGTACAGGACTGTGGCCTTTAAATCGTACTATATTTTCAGACTTGGATTTTACTCCATCTCAACATTTTCAACAACCAGAACTTGTATCTACACCACCCACCCTTTCGATCGACTTTTCTCAACCCCTGGACTCATCACCATCACTTAATTCACATGTTAATACCAATCTCTCAGGTCAATCTTCTTCAAGAAGCGTATCTTCGGATTTTATGAAAATTATTAAAAACATCAGTCATGAAAATAATATTTCAGAAACAAAGATAACACAGAGAAAACGACGGACGCAACAGTCTGAAATTCTAACATCAGTATCTTTTATAGAAGATGTTCAGAAAAAAAAGAAACTGGTTAATGAGAAAAAATTAAAAGCAGAAACAAGAAAAGCTGAGAAAGCACTAAAAGAATATGAAAAAATTAAGAAACGAAGGGAGTTAGGCAAAGCGAAAAGTACGAAAAAAGATAGCTCACGAAGGAGGAAACTGGACTTTGATGAACAAGTCACCGAGTGCGTCATTTGCAAAGAATCATTCGATGAAGATTGGGTGCAGTGCATTAAATGCAACGGTTGGGCTCACGTGGAGTGTACAGATCAAGAAAATATGGATCATTTTACATGTGACATTTGTAGACGTGCCTAAATAAAAGTTTTATTCTATTTTCAAACACTTTTACTAACATTATTAATTACTTAGACCTTAAAATCTACTAACTAAGTAGTTGGCCGGTACTGGACGACAATTTTTTGTTCGCTGCGAATTACAACGTTTTTATTCCAGCGAATTATTAATCTTTATGATAAAATTAAAAAAAAACGATTTGTCCCCTCTTATTAAACATTATTTGCACTACAAATTACTTCTTTGAAATTTGATTTTTACCAACAGTAGCCCAAGTTATAGTACAAAAACTTCAAGTGGCCGGTACTGTAGGACTCTCCCCTATGTGGTCATCGAATTGCTTGAAGATCGTTAGAAAGATTTGGATCGTCCCCGTCAAAACCCGAGACGTCAAAGAAAGCATCTAAGACTTCGCGACAGAGAACTCGCTGGCAAAGGGAAACGTTATCGGGCACGTGAAACCTGGCACAAGATCCAGCGCGCTGCCCGATTACACCTGCGAGCTGTGTTTGCGAATTCACGGTATCCTGCTCGAGCGAAGGTGAACAGGTACCAAACACAGCGCACGGTCAAAAGGGGCGTGCACGTTGCGTTCACTTACAATTAGCCAGACGCACCCGGACACGCTACGGGATCGGCAAAAGTACTCAAAAGTTACGGTATCGCGTAACAGCAGGGCCGTCTTAAAGGCCACTGGCAAGTATCCAGGCGAAAAGATACCGAGGTGTCTGCCCTGCCGCCGATTTATGAGAAAATAAAATGGCGAACGATACTGCAAGCACAGACCAGGTATAGGATAGACCTGACATTCCTTTGTCTTCTGTGTCACTCGATTTTTTACCATTTCCGTGTCGCATCCAACGTTAACGGCTAAGCATGAAATAAGAGTTCAGCGCTATAAGCGGTAGGAATGGAAGTTATAATAGTGGTGAGAATTTACATACAGGGTGTCCCGATGTCAAATTAATACAGCATTTTTAAAAGGCAAATATAAATTTCTTCATTTCTTTATCAATCAGCAACTCTACAGACCCATACAACGGAGAAGCATTGTACAATTTCGCTTACGATGTAACGAACCTCTGCTATCGTATAATTCCCTAATAAATTATTTGCGGACATGGGTTTATATTAACTTTTTCAACTTTTTCAATTTTTTTCAACTGTATACCCGGGATTCATTTATCGTTTTGAACACTTTCTATAATAACTAATTAAAAAATGATTAATAAATTATGGTAATCTTATGGTGTGTCTCATACCAAGCAGCAGAGTAGTGGTGGGCCCCTGCCTACATATACGTGTAATTCTACCCAATCAAGTCGTTCCGAAATCTTTAACAATTTTTACTGATCAAAGGGTTCCTTTGCGTCACATGGCTTCATTCAAACATTTTTCCTTTCCAACGCGCAGAATACGTTGATGTAAAAGAAAATTGGTAAATTTGTCGAAAAGCTACCTCTTCATCGATTTCAATGACCTTCGCATATGTTGTCAATGTCATCATTCTGAACAACATATCCTTTTAAACTTTTTGACGGCCGGCCTCAGTTTCGGAGATATTAATAAAAAACTTTCGGCATAATAGATTGAAAGCTACCTCCCCACCGATTTCAATGATCTTGACATATGTTATCAAAAAACATATGGAAAAACTTTCGGCATAATATATTGAAATCTATTTCACAGCTGACGGTATTAGTATTGGTTGCGGTTAGATTAGGACCGGGGCGCGTAAAGGATGGTACCGCAGAGGAGAACATGTGTTAAACTCGGTAATAATTCTTGTGTTAAGTAAAGGTTTTTGCAAATATTTCGTAAACCAAAGCCAACCGCTAAAAAGGTTAAAGGGAAATGTTCAGAATGATGACTTCGACAACATATGTCAGGGCCATTGAAATCGGTGAGGAGGTAGCTTTTCGACCAGTTTACCAAAAAATTTAACATTAATTTTCAATGTTATAAACAATTCCACCGATCCAGAGGTGTAGATTCACTCCCTAAGAGCAACGACCAATAATTGTTCTACACATTGTACAATGCATGTGGAGAATGAGCAGGTACCAAACGTGTCAAGTAATAAAAATATTTTAATTCTCTTTACGTCATTCTGAAATGCTAGTTTGAATTTTAATTTTGCCTACTATTTTTAAATCATTATGAAATTTCCTATAAAAACTTGACACATTTGGTACTTTCACCCTAAAGCGCCCCAACATGCTTCCTAGCGGCGTTACTGTCTCCTCGGAGGGAGGGTAGTAGGAATCGTCCCACCTTAGCTGAAGGCGCACCGTTGGAAGGAGAACCGAAACATGTGTTTCAGGAATGGTTTTCCCCTACTTGGGAAGGCCTGCCCTATATAATTAGGGAAAACATAAGCGAAATGCGGATATGCTCTTAATAATCTTTGATTTCTGTATATACAGTATATATATATTTTATATTATAATATATTAATATTATTTTTATATTATATTTTACATTATATTATACTTTCACAGAAATCAAAGATTACTAAAAGAACGGTTAATTCGATCCCCGCCTGAGCCTATCTTTTTTTCGGCCCGTCACGGGCTCATTACGGGGTCCTCAACCCGTAATCTTACATCATAAGTCGCACGTATTATATTATTATCTCTTATATTGTTAACTCTATTACTTCAATGTTTTGACGTTTTAACATTAGCAGATTCACTTTGAAGTAACGGCGGAACTAAGGTGAAAGAAAGGCACTTGTGTTGTACATACTACTGTTTAAATATTGCGGCGAATAATAGAACGAGATGCATGATTGTAAAGTAAAAATGGATACGAGAGAGGGAGAGAGAACGTGAGAGTGTGTGTGTGATAAATGAAACCTCTTCTTGTTGTTTTGGCCAAATATTTCGTTCTCATATGTGTAATGAATTTTATTTGCTGCCGAGATTTCATTCCAATTGTTTTTTTATAGTATGAATAAATGACACGTGAAAGGTACCCCTTTCGTTTGCTCTTTAAATAGTGCAAGCGCCGACCATGCGAGAGAAAGTATAGGTACTCGAAAAATAGGAAAGTCTCATGAGGGACGGTCCGCCCGTGTCAGTAGGAATATCGAATCATTTCTCGAAGAAGAGACCTCAGGACTTGAGACGGGACCCCCGACATAAGAAAATTTAGGCTCGCTGCACTCGCGCTGGTTCGAGTCGATGATGGTCTTTAACCGTCCCATTGAAAGGCTGGCACACCGACATAACGCGAAACACTGTAGTGGTGCATCCCTATCACTTACACTACTATGACTTGCTGTCGCTCTTCACCTTGAAGATGCGAAATAGTTAAAGGAGGCAAGACAGGTAGCTGAAAAACAAAGTTGCATCAAGTTCGATATAATATGTACTCTCCGAATGCTTGAAATACTTCCAAAAAATTGTTTCAACTGGTTGGAATATTCATTATATTCTGCTGCGTGATAAATTGAATTATTTGTTTAATTTCTGTACCATGTTTTAATAAATATATCAATATGTTTGAATTTAGATTAAGTGTCGTTCATTTGGTTTATTACACACGCGTCACATGGCATGTTTATATGTACTTTCAAGAGTAAAAAAGCGCCCTTTCACGTTCGTATTTATTGTTTTATTTTATTATTTTCGCATTCAACGGCCGGCTATCCGAAATGAACTGAGCATAGTTTCAAATTTCATAATCAATATCATAGGATGGACAATGTTGAATATCTCAGAAACAATAAGTTTTAGGATTAATGCACGAAATTTAGTACTTTCATACTCAGAATTCGCTATTCTATTGAATTTGACAGTCCATTTGAAAAAATAAAATTGACCTCCACATCTGATCTATGCCTGTAAAGAAACTAGTTTCACCGTGTTTTGTGTTTCGTACAACCAGACAACTTTTATAAATAATATTTTCGCTTCTTACTTGAAATAATAGATATTTGAGGTGAACCGATTTAGTGGGACACCCTGTATAACACAGCTTCTATACTTTTCTCGGTGATACCGGCAGATTTACCTGTGTCAATGCTAGAAACAAAACACATTATGTTTCCCGCACCCACCCCTCGAAAATTCGAGAGGGTGCTCGAAAACCAGTGCTTATTTCAGAATATCGGTACTTCAGATCGGTGACACTGAAGACAAAGGAATGTCAGGTCGTATTCTATACCTGGTCTGTGCTGCAAGGCATCTCTTCTCCAGTACAGTAAACTCGTTCGATTGTGACCGCGTGTGTTCGATCAGTGGGTCAGTTCAAATGGTTGGTCATTTTTTCGCGGATATTTCTAGAATATTTTGCGAACATGGTTGGGGGAAGGAAGGGATGGCAAATATGTCGTACGCGTGCCGAAATTGACGAGAATATTAGAAAATCTATAAAAAGGAATGATTAATATATGAAAGTATCTAACTATCGATTATAAAAAGTCCGAACTTTGTACGAACGGTATTAGTTATTGTTAGTGGTGTTAGGGTAAATGACCCAATTACTGACACATTAAGCGTTGACGCTGACATTATCTTATAGTTTTGTACTTATAGACTAAAAATATATGTTGTAGGATCTTAAAACTTCGATTTTTATGTATAAATTCATCAATTTCAAAAATATATTACGGGATCTATTACTGACACCCTTCAAATGTATTTGACTGAATTACTGACACCCCAATTACTGCCAGCTAACCTAATACTGTTTATCTGTCATTTTAAAGTTAATTCGCGTCATGTACATGACAATTACTCCTATGACAGTAATACCAAAATGCTTGAAACGCTTGTACCAATCACTGTCACCCAATTAATAAGTAAAAAGACTTAATGAATCGTTGAATTCGGAACTTTATTACTTTCTACGATGCTTATATTATTTAAAATATTATATTTTGTTATGTTAATAGCTTTTATAATTACAGCATTTTCTTTAACGCCTTGTTTTCTCTTTCGCTAGTAAGGAAGTCATCGTTTCCATTCTCCTAATATCTGCTTAAAATTTTTTTATCGTTTTATTCAAATTAACGAAGAAAAAATTAAGTACTGTTTTTTGTATCGTATAAATGACAGTTTGAATTGTATGTTACATTTTTTATGCATCATTTTATAAGATTTATTGATTATTTTACAGCAAAACAGCTTAGGGTGACAGTAATTGGGTAGGTGGCAGTAACTGGGTCCTTTACCCTATCTGTATAAAGGATATATCATGTTTCCAGCTGAAGCTTCTTTCATAACTATATTCTCTGTGATTGAGAGACGACGCGTGTCATCTGTTATAACGCTATAATTAACAGTATCTTTTAGACACTTGTCAAGAACTTCTGTGCAAAATTGCAAAAATCGTAGTCATTCAACTTGTTGTGGAAAGCGTATAGGGAACAAATTTGATCACATGCAACGACATATCAGTTGTACACGAGGATTAAGAATGGTAGTGAATTGTTGGAAGACGATGTGGAAAAGTTCGCAAAATAATTAATAAATTAATTAAAGAGTGTATATTATTTTGGTAATATGAATAATTTGTTATCCAGAATTATTGGCGTGCATTATCGAGTACCAGGCAGCTGGAGTCTCCTTCGCAACGACGCTCCTACTCACAAAGCTGTGAGCGATTTTTTAGCTTCAGGCAGTGTCATAGAAATTAAGTACCCGTCACATCCGCCCGAATTGGCTCCTTGCTATTAGTTTTTCCCCCAAATTGAAATTAATGTGGAAAGACATTTCAGACATTCAAATACTTGGACCGCCGCTGCTTTCACCATATCAAAGGAGGAATTTCAAAGATGCTTTCAAAGCTTGAACACCCGTTGTAAACAGTATATTTCTTCGGAAGAAATGTATTCTGACAACCGTTAAAACTTCTTAATATCTTATAAAGAATTCTTGTTTTGCGTTAAATGCGGAAACTTTTTGGACACACCATGTATACGTCACTTATCTCGCAACTTTTTTTTTATTTTATGCATTTCAAGCCTCAGGGCTTACATGATCTCGCCACTTTTCTTGGAGATTTGGCTGGAACATTTTTCTACGAACGTCAAAGTAAATGATTCTCAATTTCGTAGAAAGATTGTGTGAGAAGAACTTTTTCGAAAATGACACCGCTGCTTGGTATTGACAGTGGCATAACTCAGAACATGTGAATTTTACAGGAAAATCTGTTTCAAATTTTCACTTGACTAATAGGTGAATACTGATCATAAACTTTGTTTAAATAGACTCTACTTTTGCATCTATCCAAATTAAGAATCACAGATAGCATATTCACCGACAAATTCAGCAGAATATCAAATCAACCCAATACAATTTGATACCCTCTTTTAAGTTGCGTTGTTGTTCAAGAAAATGTAATTCTAACTTTTCAAGTTGTAGCCGATGTCGAAATAAAATACAACATACATTGAAACGTTATCAACGAAATAGCATGGCCGTAAACATTGACGTAACACGAAATATGCCACTATTCGGGGAAACATCGGCATAACCATACAACTTATAGCTGCAGGAAACAACTGAAAAAGAGTCAGTGTTGTTGAAAAAACTAATGAAGTTAGAAATGCGCCATTAGACGCGATAAAAATGCTAATTTTTGCAAAAATAGAACCACTAAAAATGAACACTTTTTGAGTTATGTCACTAGCAATGTCAAGCAACGATATGTTGAGTTTGAACAAACAGTGGACTAATAGTTTTGAAGGATAAGTGTGGATCACTGAGTGATTGTGAAGTATGCAGTTCGAGAAAATAATTGTTGTGGATTTTATTTTAAAGAGATTATTCGTGTGAATTGGAAGTGAATTTTCATGAGGCTCTGGGGTTCAAGACTAAGGGGCGCGGTAAGGAGTATCAAAAAAGAAACAAATAGAAGCGATCAAGGTGGCCAGAAGCCGGTCGTAAAACCCGTTTTAGCTGTTCGAGTGCCGTGATAGCCCAGTTTCGTTTTAGCAAGCGTGCGGATATTGAAATTAGAGTTATTGACTTCGAGAGATCCTACAGTTCTCCGGCAACTTCAATCGTTCCTTCTGAGAAAGCTGTCCGAGTTAACATGAATAAAACTGATCTCGATATTAATCGAGCCTTTTCTGTGATGAATCATTTTTAGATTGTGGATAGAGAGGTATAGAATTTTATTGGAAGATAGAAGAAAAGATCAATGCCATCTTGGATTACAAATGCTTATTTTTCTTTTGATAGAATGATAGAGCATACAAAACTGAACGATTCTTATTTTTAATATTTTGTTCTATTTCGCACATTTATAATCTTATATTTAAAACCAAAAAAACACAGTTTAAGGGCTGATTTTGCCCCTTCAAATTCAATTTCCGCAGAAAAAAGGAATTGCGCCTTACATTCACACAAAGTTTCATTAAAATCAGAATTTTCGGGTTGAGAACGTTTGCTTATCAGTAAATCTACGTAGAGAATTTTGTAAGGATGATCTGATATCTGAAGTAAAAAGGTGTGCCGTCTAAATATTATGACAAAATTCGAAGAATTGCTAAATATAATTTAAGTAGAACTTAGGTTGGTTTCTTCTAAAATGCTTTTCTTGGTAACATTACAGCTTCGCTTTGATCATTGAATTTATATTTTTATTACATTTATTACATTAACTGGCGGAAAACGTTTTGTTTCACTAAGTCCTGTACTTTCCATAAGAAAATCTTCCCACGATCAATCACTTTGCCACCCCCCGTAAGTTCGATTACGAACGCAATAATCATTGTGTAATATATAAAAAGAAATGGATGCATCACTGAACACACAAGACACAAGTTCATTCTTCAATTTGTTCATTAATTCTCTTTCAAATGCAAAAACGTATTTGCACAGAACTATTTAAATTTCTGGCACTGTTGTGTGGCTAGCTTCCTTGCAATTAGTTTACACTTCCCAAGGACCAAGTCCATTTGCAGCTTACCAGAGGATAACGTTTTAAGACGCGATTAATCCGTTAAGCAGCCCGAAGGCAGTGAACGAGTGTTTGTCAAGACGCTTTAACATATCCTGTGCCATGTGAATCACAGGTAACCCACGATATTTATCAAAAATAAAACTTTCATCGAATAGATATCCGTATTTTTCATTTTGATGCTGAAATAAAATGGAGAAAGAAAGGGCTGAGAATATGGAAAGAATGACAGTAGAAAATAACACACTTTTGAAGTTATCGGGGAAAAATCCTTTCACAGAATGATTCTATATTTTCCAAGGAATCAGAGAATCGATAATTATTCATCCTAGAAATGGTGGGACAGTTGTAGTAAACACGTGTGTATAATGCAAGAATGTTTTGTTCTCATTTATTTTGGATGATGCTCCACCCGAGAAATAATTATTTGGGGCATTTGCAAGTAAATCGATAGAGCATTCACGTCAAACAGAATCAAACAGACCGTAAAATTGTTGCCATATAATGATCCTGCGCCTGTAATCAATAGTAGCAACAAGTCCACTTTTACTGTTAATTAACAGCGCACAGACGAAATTTTTAACATTATTTGAATGACAACAGCGTAACTGAGTTTTAATCATATTCCACAATTGCATACGAACGCGCCAACAACAACCTACTTAAGTAGATATCGATTGTTCCTATGTAGCTACAACATTATCATTTTTCAATTATACTGAACATCAGTCTCTCATAGCTTCTTCGTATGATTGTTTTAACTCTTTCAATCATTGTTTTACCAACAGACTTTCATTCGAGGAAAATGAGGACGAAACGTAGCAACTAGAGGAGTTATGATTGTGCATTTACTGTGCATCGTAGAAAATACACAGTCAAGTTGTGAAAGGATTTTACTGTTTCGATGACTTCAAAAATTTACCATTTTTTTTCACTGATCCCTTCACACTACAAGTGTCCCCATACAATTAAATATTAAAGTGGAATTTCTTAAGGTTCTCCTAGAAAATTGAAATTCAGTTATGCCACAGAACGCGTTAAAAACCCTCGGTCTCAAGATGATCGCCAGACTATCGACGTCCCCGTAGCTTTATCGACGAGGCTGACCTTACGAAACCCCGGAAAACCGATGGTCGCGTGGGCGAAGATAATTTATCGCGATAGTTCCGTCCAGTGAACGGCAGAGAGATCTATAGGCGCAGAAGCGTGCTTTAGACCCGACTAAACTTGTTCTTTGCTACCGTGTCGGCTACAGAGCATGACAGACTTTAACAAAACTGAACAGCAGCCACCAGAGGCTGCTAGAACCGGGAAATAATTAATTGTACTTGACAAAACTTCGACTCGACTAGTATCAGATTGTCCAATTAGTTCCTGCTGGTTTTTAGAATTGAAAAAGTATTTTTGCAACCTTTCTCACTGCCTTTGGATGACTGAGTATTGTCTGTAGCGAACAGTGCATCTTATCCGTTAATTTGTGGATCGTTTGACGAGGAGCATCCAAAATTCAGGCCTTTCATTGATTTTCATTGATCGGGAGGACGGTCGCCCAAAACGTGGCTCGCCAGATATGTCAAAATCGCCGTTCTGGAAGCGTGCAAACAATTTTTGTGGAGCTGAGGAGCTTGGGTCGCGGTACAGCCTCGATTAAACTCGAATAACAAAAGGTGTCGCAAATGTTCGTGGTTATCAACTTGCTACTCCATAGTTTTAAATTTACAGCAAACGAATGAAAAAGCAAATAAGAAAGACTTAGACATAGTAAAATAGAGGAAATTACAATATGCTCTTTTTTCTGGCATCGAATGTTCATGGATCAAAGACGGCACAAGCTTATGGGTCAAACTGACATTGACGAAGGAAAACTTGCACCTTGTCACGGACTTAAATATTTCCTTTTCCTGCAAATAACGAACATCAATATTGAAGAACGATCGCGTGGAGATTGCGTTTGGCAAATAACACAGGACTGCGATGAAAACACTTTTTTTCAATATTCTACCTGTTTTCAACATATCCTTGGTTGCTGAATTCAAAAAACAATAAAAATTTCATACCACGTTCCATTCTTTACTGCTATCTAATTTAATTCATTCGCATATTACAACGTAACAACGCCAAAGCAAGTTGTGAGAAAACTACGTGATGGAGCAAATCTGAGGTTATTTTTGCAATTAGAAGTTCGAAATTCCTATAAAACCAGCATACATTTTAAAAAAAATTTAACGCTCAATTTTGCAGGCCTGTGTAATCGTACACAAGTACCACGAATGTTAGCGAATATCTGTTAACGTAAGAGGGACAAAAACGGCGTCGATGCACCGTTCATGGCGAACGGTCGTCCAAGTTGTCCTGGATCGCCGAAAATCGCTCGAATCCAGGAAACAAACGAACGGTAGATCGGCGCACAAAGCACCGGAAGTGGTCAGGCGAACGGGTTAATGGTCGGGCCTGGGTCACTGACACTTTCCGCGTAAAAGGCTGTCCGCGGTTCGAGGGCAAGAGTTGCATGCGTGCTTTTAAGCGCGAGCGTAAAAAGTAACGGGGCCCTGTTGAAAAGCAGCCGACGAAACGACCTGTAGCGAATCGCGCGTCCCCCTTACCTCGTTGTCCTTGTAGGGACCAGTTTCTCGTCCCAGACCGGCTCGCGGAGGAATCCCGACAGCTTTAACACGCGTGTCCCGTTCTGAATTATAAGACCGTATTTCGCCTGCGTCGAACGCGCCACGCTCTGACATTACTGCTTGTACTTCGTCCCTAACAACTGGCAGAGCGGAGAGGCGAGATAGGAAGAGAGAGATGTGGGGCTGTGGATGAAATAGAAGAGGGTGATCGACTGTCTGATTGAACCGTATCATCAGCTGAGATACATGCGCTTAGAACTTCTGTCAGCGCTGCGACTGGCGTCGGCGTGTTTTCACGCCGAGGTACTTTCGCGAGGGGTTCTCGCGCGTGCATAGTTTCGGGAAAGCATCGAAAGTATTGTTCGAGAGTATCCAAATGTTTGCTGAGGAGAAGAAATCGAGCTCGGAGATCGCTTTGTATTTCGCCGACTTGACAGCCCTTTCCATGCCAGCCGAGCTTGGGATCAGTCCTATTCCTTCTAATAGATCTTCGTGAAATTATCACCACTGCATTTGCGAGATTCTCCTGATGAAAATTAGTTCAAACTCGGCCTCGCTCTGCGACTGTTTGTAATCACGCGTGATGTAAGGGAAATGGGGGCAAAGCGAAACGGCGAGGCAAAGTGAAATATTTTTTTGTACAGGCTACTCCTTATACATAGAGTAGTGTTATGTAGTGGCTATTCTAGCAGGTCTGTCACAAAGGAAGCCATTATCATTTGTGAGACTGCTTGTTAGCCAAGTAAAGTGTTAGTTTGGAGTTATTATGCAACATTTTAAAATTTAAATCAGGTAAGTAACGCCTTATTTGTATAGGTGTTATTCTTTTAGCTTATCAACAGACGCGGTCATGCCTGGAAGCTAAGTCCCCTTCCCCCTCTATCCATTGGCACACTGAGCGACCATGTCTCTATACACGAATGCTAGCGAAATGGGTACGACCCCGCAGGTATTTTGGCCTTATTATCTTATCTCAGACATAGTTCCGGTGTTTTAATATGATCAAGCGAATATTTTTTTTTTTTTTTTTTTTTTAACCCATTTGTCGTTTTACTTAACCACTTGCGCTGGCAAAAAATTCACCGACGCGTGTACCAGAACGGTCCAGTGTAACTCGCTGGGAGGCGTCACACAGTGTTCGATGCCTCAGAGAAATCGGAAAAAGATTTATATTTTCTAAACTAATTTATTTTCGACCTAGGACTTTTTATAGTTTTTTGAAGGGAATATAGAGCATCGATTGATTATAAAATTATACAAATATAAATATTAAATTTATTTATTAATAATCATGCAGAGTGTGGTATCTCTCGAAACAGTCTGGAACATGTAATGGTACAAGGCATTTCTTACATTCCCATGTAGTTTCACTTCGTTTTTTGTGTTTGGTACACACTCTACACCTTCGCTGTGGATTCTTTTTGGCATTTGTGGGTGGAATATTTCTCGGGAAATGTCCCCATTGCTTTGCCTCTAAACGATCGGGTGTGCTTCCAACAGACATCGTTCCGCGTTTTTTATAATCGGGAATACATACAGCTTGTAATAGTTGCTCTGCTACATCTAATCGAAACTTCGAAAAGGAAAATTTCTTGCATTTTGCTATATCCATTTTCTTACAGAATAAAACATAAGAATTAAAAAGCGCAACATCCGCTAAGTAAAAAATATTTTTTATAACTTTTTAGATATTTTCTCATAAGAGAAAAAGAAGATAAGTACCACCCATGCTATCATTGTACTCCAAAACGATATTGGGTTTTGTTACAGGGTTGTTGTTATTTTTCCACCTCTTCTTTTCTAATTCTATCATCTCTATTTTCGAATACTTTGTGGACATTACGTATATATCTTTTTTGTCTTTCCATTTGGCAACTAAGATACCATTAGACGATCTTGAAATCACATCAGATCGTTTCAGTTTTGCCGCTGCTAGTTCTTTGGGCATATTCTTCCTATTACACCTCACTGTTCCTATGGCATTCGTTTTTATATATTGTAACTTTGCAAATAGACTTGGTGATGAATACCAATTGTCGAGAAACAGAGTGTGTCCGTAACCAGATATTGGCGTGCACATAAACATTATGACACTTTCTGATGCACTTGTGTCTACATTTTTATTTTTATCTTGACCTGTGTACATCTGAAATTGAATGCAATATCCCGATTTTGATTCGCACAGTTTAGAAAATTTCACTCCAAAGCGGGCTCTTTTCGATGGATTATACTGTTTATATGCCATACGGCCTGTATATTTCATTAGCGATTCATCTAATGATACATCTTCCTCGGGAGTGTAAATAGTCTTAAATTTTTCATTGAAATAATCGATTATACTTCGCAATTTCCATAAACGATCATTATTATTGTCTTCAACATCGTTGTTAGTAAAGTGTAAAAAGCGAGATAATTGGGCAAATCTCCAAAACGGCATGGTTTTTCGAAATATCGGAGTTTCGATTATGCTTCTTTTTGACCAATAAGATTGAATATTGTTTTCCTTCACTTGCGACATCAAAATGCATAAAGCAAAATATGCTTTTATTTCATCAACATTCGTATCTCTCCAATTGTCTTCATATTTTTTTAATTTGTGAGTTTCATTTTGTAGTATCTGGCTCGCGTAACGATTCGTTTCAGTTACAATAATTTGCCAAAAGTCTTCCGTTAGTATTTCATTTACCATTTCTAAAACTGTAACACTTTGCCCAAATGGTATATTTATTTTCGAAATTCGTGAATATTTCCAGATTTTAGTTATATTTTCGATATCTTTCCATATCCATTCATTAGATATAAGATTAATTTCACAATCTTCATTTATGCATTCTTCCTCGTCATCAGATAAAATTATACGCCGATTTCGAAGTGGAAAAACAATTTCTTCGAAGTCACTATCACTATCACCACTATCGTGTTTTCTTTTTCTATTTGTCGAAATAATATCGTTAACTTCACTTTTGCTTTCCATTTTAGAATATGGGTTAAATATTGATAACTGTACGCTATGCAGTGTAATGATAATCTGTGCTCTGGCAAACAATCCCACCCGACGTGCCATGCACGTCGTTTTTGTTTCTGTGACAATCGCATGACGACGTACATACCACGTCGTTGGCGATTCTGTGACAAAAGCATTACGACGTGCATGGCACGTCTTTCCAGCGCAAGTGGTTAATGTATCAAGCTGTTTTCCTAAAAGATAAAAGAATTATTCTGAATTAATAGTTATCAAAATGATACTTTTTTCGGTCAGAGTTTTCGTGACGTCACGTTTTCCTCCTACACTTGACACCAGTAGATGTCGGAATTCGAAAGTAGAATTTATCCAATCAGGAATGGTTTTGCTGAAAATGTGGTTGATCGGAAAAAAGCCGCTGCGTTCGGGTCGCTAGAAAATGTCACCTAGCTGTCAATCATAACCTGCCAAGTGTCAGTTATCAAAATTTTTTAAATGTCACGAGTTTTTCCACCATATAGGACACTGAATTATTGTCTCAATTAACAAGGTAAGTCGCTAAAATTTTTTAATAGACTTTTTATGTAGAGCTTATAGAACCCAAATTTTTTAATAGACTTTTTATGTAGAGCTGATAGAAACGAAGGAGACGCACAGACTTGGGACTTGTCCGGAGAAGGTTCAACAGAGAAGCATCTTATTACGCGTAAGTTTCTGGAAATTTGTCAAATAAGGTAAATCGACAATATTTGTCAAAATACATAGCATTAAGAATTAAAAAAATTATGGCGGATGCTTGCAATGTAGAGCAAGTCACATTAATGAAGACGTACGCTGAAAACACATCTCCCTTGATACTTTTCAATCTTTTGTGAAAAACATTTGTAATACTTTCAAATCCGCAGTAGATCCCACGCTAGTCGTTAATTTGATTAGTTTCCCATTAACAATATATTTATTTTAATACACCATTAAACATGCTAAATTAATTTTATTATAGCCATTGTGCGTTAAAAATATATTGGATCTCTTCGTTCATTTTCGCTAAATTACCATTAGCATTTAAATTTCCTGCAACAAGACCTTCTGCCATACGCTGTCATCTCCTTTGGACATATTATGTAGTCTCTACACTTAGCAAAAGGCCACCCTTTTTCTAGAAGTTCTACGTAAAGTTGTGACTAAAATATGGTTTTTATATATTTACAGATAATCAAAGCAGAAGAGAAAGAGAAAATAACCCTGCTGCACGAACAAATGCAAGAAGCACAATTTCATGTATAATTTTATGTTAGAGTTTTAAGAAATACGTATGTACAAAATCGAATTTTATTATGAAAAAAAGTGATGAAATCCCCCCCCCCCCCCCCCCATAAACATGACTCATGTATGAAAGAAGCTAATTCCCTTTAATTCACGAAAAAAGTTCACACGCAAAGATTGTGAAATCAACTTTGCTAATTCCAATTGTATTCTCGTTCTCCGCTCGAACACTGATTCCTCTGCGACTGTTTATACTTGACATTCCTTTATTGGCCACAAATAAATTCAGTGCTCAAATTTTCAGCTTCGGTTTTAAGTATTTAGCGGGCGAGAGGCCTGTAGTTGACAAAAAAGCTTTTACAAGAGGGACATCTTCTGTTAAAAACGTCATATGAATATCATTTTCCGACGGAAGATAATAAAAACACAAGGGCCCGCTAATTCCTTAAAACCGAAGGTGGAAATCTGAGTACCGAATTGATTTGTGGCCAATAAAGGAATGTCAAGTATAAAAAGTGACACAGGAATCAGTGTTCGAGCGGGGAACGAGAATACAATTGGAATTATCAAAGTTGATTTCACAATCTTTGCGTGAGAACTTTTTTCGTGAATTAAAGGGAATTAGCTTCTTTCATATTACATGAGTCATGTTTATGGGGGGGGGGGGGGGGGGGGTCATTCAGATTACGCGAGAGTATGTTAAATTAGCTTCATTTATTTCAACATACCAACAACCATTGTAGCCTATAAATTGTGCAGGGTGTTAAAAAAGTGATGGTGACTGTTTTCAGAGGTTAATCTACACCTCTGGATCGGTGGACATTTGTAAAACAAACTTACCGCAAAATTGTTGGGGATTTTTTGAACAAATACTTTGTCAAATTCTAAAGTGAAGAGCTTTGGTATTATGGATTTTAGAAAACAAAACCGTATAATACAATACCTATGGTAAAAAAATATGCTCGTTTTTCTTATTTTTGTGTTATTAAATTTTATTTAAGTACTCCACTTTGCCCCAGGTTCTCCTACAATTACTTGATGGAATTCAGGAGTTATGAAGCTGAACACGCTTCTGGAGTTTATACATATATGCCAGAATCACCTTGCATAGTTTCAGTTAAATAAAAAGACCACGTAAAAGCTACTACTTCAGGGGCCAAGTTCGAGCACAATATAAAATCCTCCCTCAATTTCCCAAGGTAGTTGGATCGCTATCGTTACTTTATCACTGGAGCTATCTCGTCGAAATCGATTCTATCGCCTTGCCCTTCATTCCACAGCGTCCTGGACCTCCGTTAACGGGGCGGTCAGAAGTTATTATTGAAACGCAACTCGAGTCGCCCCTTCCTGAATCCCGTTGCAGACGTAACCGAGTTCGAACTGGGTCGAGGTTCGCCCAAGCTTATTTTTCTGGAGGTCAGTTTGCATCCCTGCCGTAGCAGACCTGTGTCAGGGACGCCTCAAGCTGTTGGACTCGAAGCGCGATTTCAGCCTACTTTCCGTCAATGAACTTATATGCATACAGTAGGGTGAAACGAAAAAATCAAAATTGTGTGACTATTTTCTAAAGCTTGCAAAAGCTAGTTTCGGCTTTCCGTTATCAAGGAAAATAACTTGAATAAATTTTCGGGTATCGATACATTTGATTAATTGTAAATCTCGATCTAACGGACATCGCTATAGCTTGTACCTACTTATATGATTGCGACGGCTTCGTAAATAGGGATAAGACGGTTATCTTCTGAGAGGAATTTCATTAAAAAAAATTTCAAAATGTTAATCACGCGCCTATATAGATACTAACGTCTGCTCTGTAAATTAGATTATTAATGTACTATTTTACGTGTAGTATGTGCCTTTAATTTCTCGAATGCTGCAACAATCCTTGCCTTTAGTTCCTCAATGCTTCTGTTATCCGCAGAATATACATTCATTTTTATGAAACCCGATAAAAAAACCGAATGCACAGATTTTCAAAATTGTTTTTCCCAGTAACAGAAGGTCGTATGAAAAAGTTTTATTCCAGATATATTTTCGATTTATTCTTGAATCAACTTTACAGTATATGATTACTTGATTATTAACAGAAAGTTACTTATCCTCGCGTACACCACACCGAAAAAAATGCATTGCTTATGGAATGACCTAATACATCCTGGGTCAAAATGGGCTCTACATCCGCCAGGCAGTCGACGGGTAAGCCAGACGCCATTCAAAGGTTAAACGAATGTACTTTCATTTTCGAAGAGTGGCAATCTAAGAAGCAGCTAGGCTTGAATAAGATTTCATCCAGATGTGGGGCTTCTATTAAAGAAGCATCCCTCTCGCGAGAACGGCAGATCTGAACCGCGAGTGCCGTGCCCCGTTGCCCCCGTTTAAAGCGTCAAACGAGACGGCTAATTCGTACGTAAGTCGAGGAGATGCAGCGTTCCAATTCGAAAACTACTGTCGCTGTCGCGTAGCCAGCACGCGACACGCGGCACGGCGACCTGGAATTTTCCACGTGGGATCGATCCAGGCGATCGGCGTCGCCTGGAACCTATCGCAAAGTGGGCTAAAGGCGACCCACATGCGCGGGTCGCCGGCGAACGCGACGCAACGAGGTCGCGGCCGATGAGAAACGACCGCTTCCGCTCGGCCAACCGCTTAAGACGTGCTTCGAGTGTTTCAAAAGATTTACACGACCAGTTTTTATTGTTATTACTTTCTTTTTTTCACTTGTCGACGGCCCAGAGACTTCCTCGTTCTTCCCAGCACGACCTAATCCGGAGTTCGCGGATGCACCTTATTCTTGTTCTTGTACATTATACACTGTTTCCAAGTAGGTTTCTAGAGGCAGCTATTTGATCCTGCTACATCGTCTCCCGCGAGGAATTTCCTACCAATACAGCAGAGCGCGTTCACAGTATCCAAATTGATAGGGGACATGGTTGTTCGTAGAAGGTGATTATCGGATAGTGGAACGACCGAAAGGATGATATAAACGGGTAGGAGGCGATTCCTTATGCAAAAATGAATCACAAGTGTAGAATAAAATTTTCTCAACCGAGCCTTAGTTTTCTGGACAATCGGGCTTGCCCGATACGATCAGGAAGAAACGTTTTCCGAAACAACGGAATGTACGTTTCGTTCGCGAATCGTAGAAAGCTACGTTTGGAAGAGATTGCTTTCGCAATCACCGACCGCTAGCAGTTTGCTCTCGTTAGGATCGCCTGACGTCACGCGGCGAATACCTACCTGCCGTTTGTTCGCACAGGTTCCCGACTTTCTGGGCTGTCGACGTGAACGAAATAGTAAAGCGATGTAATTTTAGAGAAGACTATGCTCTGCCAATTTCCTCCCTGCCCACAAGCATGAAATCTATGAAAGATTCACGACCACGCGCTAGAACTATCCAGAATCAATTTTAATCCACTCTCTGATTACGATCTAACTTTCTGTCACTGCAATATGAGTAAAAATATCGATGCCATTCCTGAATCACGTCGAAAAACAGCCGATCATATTGGTCCACTAAGGTGCGCTCCAACAGTTCCTAAATAGGTCCCCCGACATATTGTGGTCCGATAGTAAAAATCACTCCTATCGTCGTAACAACTTTATATTCATTAAATTGTGAATTTCCGCGCCTGTCGAGGAAGAAAAACCAACTCTGATTTATGTGAAATTTGCTCGCTCGTTTGCTGAGGAATGACGAAGATTCCAGTGAAACAACGTTCGAAATGTTACGTAACAGCTGTGGAATTACATCAATGCGTGCACACGTTTCACCACTGTGCATTTGGAAAACCGCCTGCCACAAGCCACGCTACATCTTTAATAGCCTTACACAATCCAATGTACATTTTTAATTAGGTATAGCTGGATTATTCGATACTGCCCTCACTACTACAAATGCACGGAGGAGAATGTCCTGACTTCAATGCGGCTGGTCTGTAACCACGTTCGTTTCGCGAACAGATGTTACGGCACAGTAGATCATGATTATGAGTTAAATATTACAGAATTTAAGTTGAATACAAGGAGTTAACAAGAATGTTAACTCTATTATCTGTTCGTGCATTAGGTTAAGTAGCCTTGATGTGTCAGCAACAATAACGGTCCAGTTCAATTTTTTCTAGGTCTTGTTTACGTTACAGCAGTGACAGCCAAGAAGAAAGGAATTTGGGAAAATGTAAAGCGTTTAGAAAAATCTACGTAATTAGGAAAATGATCTAGGGTGGACGCCTGTGGCTATGACCTAATAGCATGCATTTGCGAAACGGGTGCCATTGATCACCAACCGCATATATTCTTCGAATCAAAAGAGTATTCACATTTGGCGCGCTGTTTTTGGGCAAGGATTCTAAATTTTTCACATATTTATTGTCATTGTATTTGTAAAGGCATTGTCTGCTTCCTGCAGCATGTTAAAAAAATATATAAATATAATTTGATCAAATGGTAACCACATAAAGAAAATATCAATGACTTTTCATGAATTTTTCGTCTTCCAGAGCTCGTGAAAAAAGCTATTGTGGATATTGACTCAATTCGGGTAAAAGAAGTAGACTGGAAACTACTTTATGTGTATTGAATCTATTTCTGAGATATCATGACACTCACAATCAGTTGGAAGAACACCGTTTCCAAGAAAAACGTGTTTAAAGTTCTGCGTGCACTTTTAATGTGCGTGACAATGTAAGTATCGTCATCAAGGGTCACTTTGTGCAAACACATAGATAGATTGGGATAGATTGTGCAACAAAGCCGCAGTGAATAAACAAGGACAGGCTATTTAGAAAAGGAGTTACACGCAGTATCCATTAAAATACAGCAGAAATGGGAACTTTAATCTACACTAAAACAAGCTACCTACATTCAATAGAAATGAAGGGACATTGAAAAACCCCATTTGTCACAATCTAACCCCTGATTGCAGAAAGTGACCCCAGCTGTTATTGTGACTGCCCTCGATCTCCGATGTTCCCATTTTATTCTCCTTTTCTCTCTTCTGCACATTCTCACCCTTCATGGTGGCATCTATTACACACGTAACACTAATGACGTCACAAAACTTTTATAAACTCGCAAACTCTACAGCTTAAATTTCTGCAAGTCTATTATTCCCTCGAATGCCAGCAGAAAATTTTAGAAAGACATTTTTGAAATGTTAAGCGTTAAGAAAATATAATAAAAATGAAAACTGCCTTTTTACTGGAAAGATGGGAATGCCCACTTAAACAAGTAGAGTTGTTTTAAATGTCCTCCAGGCGATCTGAAGCCAAACAATTCAGAAAAAGGAGCTCTTTTTATTTTATCCACGTAAAGTGCAAAATCATTCGTGTAACGTGTGACGTTGGGCTGTCACGTGGAGTGGCGATGCCATAAATACGAGACGCGCAGAACTGTTAAATACGTTGTTAACGTCAATCGCGGAAACACTGTGAGTTTCATGGACGAAAAAAAACCCGAGTCGAAACTGAACGCCAAAGCGCGGCAATCGAGGCGCGGCTGCCAATTTCAATTTCCCGGAACTGGCACGCTCTTCTGGGTCCCGAGATATCGATCGCGACGCGCGTTTCGTGTGAAACAGTTTGTCTGCCCTTGAACTTTCGTCGATTGCGTGGAGCAGATAATCGATGGAGAATGTCCTTCGCTGTCATTTGCTCTTCAATAAACTTATAACAGCTTTTATCGGCGATCGTCCATGTAACGAGACACATACGAGCAACTGTCCTCGTTTTCAAGCTGGCCGACGATAGGCTGACTTGGTTATTTAACGATTTCTTTGACGTTCCAAGATTAACCCCTTCAGTCCTTGCCTTATGACGAGTCACGCCCATGACGCGGATTCTGTTCCATGTACTTACACGATCAGACGTAGTCAGGTTATCAATTTAAAAAAAAAGCGGAGAAAGAGCAGTTAAAAATCTCTCAGCATATTTCGTAGGTACTGACATCTGTCATCTACGAAACTTCCTTATTTTTTTAAAAAAAAATCAATTTGTAGTAGATATAAAAAAATTATTGAAAGGAAAATTTAATGGTTTTTATGCACAATTAAATTGTGCAATGAAGTTGTGTAATTGTTTGTGATGGGGAACGTTTCTTTATTTAAACTCCAAATTTTCGACAAATATTGCGGATCGCTGTTGACCAAATGGCACGAAACATATTGACGTCTTTAATGTCTTCGTTGTAGCCCTCTTGAATTCAAGACATAATGAACTCGAACTTTGCTGAGAGAGTTTACGCATTAGTGTTCGAGAATATGGTGAGAAGAAGTTCCAAATTGTCAAAGAATATAAAAGGCAATAGTATGATGTGTAGTGCAGAACAGGGTAGTGATTTGAATGTTACATGGGAAGTTTTGAATGACTGTTCGTGAATATGGCGGGGAAAAGTTTGCAACTATCAAAGAAAGTAGAAAATGACATTACGATGTATAGTGAGGAAGAGAGAGAGAGAGAGAGAGAGAGAGAGAGAGAGTCGCAATTTTCTAAGAGGATGTTTGAATTTCTAATCCTGAATATCGTCGATTTAAAAGTCTTTAAAATGATTCGAATAATGTGAGACTCAAGTTTTTCCAAGAGTGAATTTAGTGATGAAAGTATATATGTGATGAAAATGATATAGACAGAAATAGGATTAACAAGATCCAGATTTACAACTATGTACATTTCAATCTGGAATCAAAGGAGAGCTCTTGAAAAAACAAACTCCCACTGAAATATTCAAACACTTTATAAGTGATCATCCATGTGAATTCATCGCTTGCCAAACAAACTTATATGTACACTGACTATCCCGTAACAAAGAAATCGGTGAAAGGTACAACAAAGTAGGTAAAAGGTACCACAAGAAGAAGCAAAAAAATATACATCGGTCAACGAAGAACTCTATCGAAAAATAAGATGAGGCTTTTTCGTTACATACAAACCCCTACCCAGAGATGAGCAAAAAATTATTTTAAATAAAAATTTGAGTTTGAATAAAAGACAAATATTCTATTCGAGTCAAATAAAGATAAAATCCCTTTTATTTGATACGTTATTTAAATAATGCCCATCTCTGCCCCTACCTAGCAAACGACTTGACTTAATGACCGAAGTTGGGTCGTTGGTTATGGTGAAGGTTCTCAGAAAATATTTTCTGAAAGCTCTTGACTCACCATTTTGAGGGTCTCCTCTGGCCTGAGCAGGTAAAACATGGACTGCAAGTGCTGCTGGATGTCGCATCCTGCCGCGGACACCCTCCTCGAGGGTCTGGCCCTTTCGTTCGGGGGTAGAACCAGGGCCGCGCCCTTGCCAGCGAAGTAGCATTCGCTCAGGCTGCAACAGAAACAAGCCTAATCAACACAAATACTAGCGGTAAGCTTGATAATTTAACAAGAAAAATAAGCAGACGGTAAAATTGCTTTCCAAATAGCTGACCAATACAATCAACGCTTGGAATCTATACCTAACTTTGAGAGATGTCAAAAAGCTCCATTCTCTACGTGCAATTTCGATATTAAGGTCAGGGCATAAATGTGTTTTCTTGTGGTAATGTAGTTCCCGTTATTACGGAGCAATTAAAATTCTATTAAGAGTGAAATTCAATGAACACAATCCTCAGGTTTTTCCCTACCTGTCAGCTACAATGCACAGGTACGTACACTGAGCAGTAGTGAGGTCTGCAAATGCGCATGTGCGAACGAAAGAGTTAGCAATGATAAAAATCGAAATTCAATAGGCAAGTAAAGATCTCCTATGGACTTCTCGGATTTATATCCCCCCTTTTAACTCATCTTAGAAACCTCGTTGTTGCTTGGCATACCTATAGCTACGCTTCCTGAAGTTTATCGTCGTAAATCTTTGAGTAATATGGACGCGTATATGTAATATATACATTGGGTTAAAATATACAGTATATGCGTAGCGCACCTATAGGCATTCCGAATATATGGTTAAGGGGGTACAGCAGTATTGGAAGGGCAAAATCGATGGTTTCTTTTATGTTAGATTACTTCGATATTAAACAACCATGGCACTCGTACTTTTTACAGTCCGTTTCGCATGTGTTTGCGAGTAATTACAAACAAAAAAATTGTCGATATAGTTAAAATTATTGAAATTATTAAGCCTTGAAAGTAACCTCACGCCTCGCGCATTTGAAACTGATGTACATCGTTTCAGGTGAACCTGTGTCCTCAAAGCAAAATGCTTTGTGGTGAGTAATTTCTATACCAAGTGCCATAATGTGGAACTTCCCTACCGGATTTGAACAAAAATTGTGGTAGTTATGCACGAAACAAACTTCTTTTCGCGTTTGCACGGGAAAAATCATTTTTAATAATTTATAAAAAAAAAATCCACCATCCAATGTTGATGGGGAAATTCCACGTTATAGAGAAAGGAGTTCTACATATCCAGTTAAAATTTCAAGTGAAAATATTCATTAGTTTAAAAGTTATGATGTACGCGGTGCTTAAAAATATAGTTTCGAGATAAACGGCTTCAAAGTTAAGTCCCCTACGCCAATACCGCTCTTCGTGGTCGTTACTCAACGGTGCACTGAATTACGTTCAACTCTATAATTTCCGTAATTATTCGAATTTCCTCATGAAACTTTGTTGTAAATATTCACAAAGGACGACAATTTTAGAATTAATAATAATAACAAAAATCGATTTGTCGAGATTTTAATAGTGCTGTACCCCCTTAAGGGGTTACATACACCTAGACGTCCGGAAAAAGTATAAGTGAAAATTAAACATAATGTTTTTCTACTAAAATATACATCTTTTAACTATATTATTCTAAATTTTCATGAGATGTTATTATTAACTAAAGAAGAATATCGGCTTGGATATGAGTAGTGGCTTTTTTTAATAAGCATTAGCTGCTGGACATTACCTAGGCTAAACGATGCATCTGAAAGCCAAAATTCAAATAGATTTTAAAAATAAATAACTTTCGGAAGTACCTGACTTTTTCATATTTTTAAATTTTGATTTCAATTTTGCAATAATAGAAATACTTGCAAAGCCTTCTTGAAAGAAAAAAATTTTCACCGAAATTCGATATTTGAACTTCAAACGGTCACCCGTTTTTAGCAAAATACAATATTAAAATTCGAAGAACGTCGAGTACTGCTGTAAAGTTATTTATTTTTAAAATATGCTAAATTTTTGCTTTCATATGCATCGTTTGGCCCAGAGAATGCCCACCAGCTAATGCTTAACACAAAAAAGCGCGACTCATATCCAAGCCGATATCTCCTTTAGTTAATAATAATATCTCATGAAAATTTAGAATAATATAGTTAAAAAATATATCTTTTAGTAAAAAAAAAACTTTATGTATGATTTTCACTTATACTTTTCCCCCAAAAAATTCCTAAACTTCTGTGCCTTTTCCGGACCTCTAGGTGGATGTAACTCCTTAACGAATAGGGCTAGAGGATTACCGCACGTGGTGTGCGTTAAGCGTTGGAATCTAGTCAAAAGATCGAGTCTACTTATTGTCATACGTTTTTCCACGGCCCTCGTTGATGGGAAGCAAACGTGAACGCAACACTCGAGTAGTGGTTGCTGTATAATTTTCCATACCCCTCGTTTAGAGGAGCCATTTCCCGCCATTTTCAAGCTGTCACATCACGCGTAAACAGCTGAGAAAGTTCGTAACCCGGAAACTGCAAGCTCTGGATACCGTTCGCGAAGAAGAAAGTCCAAAGACGCGAGTGTAGCGTCGACTCTCGTTGCAGCGTCCAGCGAACCGGACGACGAGCACGGCATTTCGTGTGCACGCGTAAGCTTCCGGTACCGGCGACACACAATGGGAAGTTTCTCTTTCACGAGAGGGGTAGCGATTACACGCGTGTAATCGGAGAAAAGAGAAATCTGAAAATCTATCTTCGGCGACGCGCTCTTTCACAACCTTCGTTATCGAGAGCTCGCTACCATTACTTTCACGCGATAAGGGATCAGCACGCTGTGACGGAGGGCAATTAATGTTGTTAAAAATGCGCGGCCTTATTAGCCAACCGGAGTGAGTTAGTTTCACTAATCATCTTCATTCACTCCACTCACCCTTAACACTATCAGTGACGAAAGGTTTGCTGCTAAAATTCTATATTGCTTATTAAATCTTCATGGGAGTACAGTAGTGTCTCCAAAGGACAGGGTTTCTCCATCGAAGCAAGGTTATCGGTATCCCCTACACTTCTCATAATCGGTATCTTTTATTCTACTCGATAAGGGAATAGAGGCAAGGCGGAAAGACTCCCAGTCGCGAAAGAAGATGATGTTCGGTCCGGAAGATGAAATCTGTAAGTACTACTAATGAATAGGCAAGATTTTACCGATACAAATGAATCCAAACATGACCTTATTCGGGTAACTTTTAAGCACAGTTGTGCTTTTCAAAATCTGCGCGAGGTCTGTGCTTCAAAAACTGCCACGATCGACATCCCCACCAAGAATCGCTCGACGAGCGACTCATCGACTGCGCTTGACGCGAGCGTTGCAAACGATGCCGAACAACGTGTCGATGTAACATGAAATTTTTCTTATTTATCACGATATGTTGGCGAAGCTTTTACCAATGAATTGGTGAGATTTTTCTGACGAGAATAAGACCAAACACAACATTATTCGAACAATTTTCAGTTCCATCTGATTGCTCCAGTGTCTGACTATAATGTTGCTATGACCTAAAATTATTACTTATTTCCTTAGGAAATAATATTAGTAAGTGGGTTATTCGTAAGTGAAACTGATCAACTTTACAAATTAAAAGACACAAAGATATTGGTAAGTTTAGCATTGATTATATCCTCGAGAACCAAAATTGAGAATTTTTAAAAGAAGTAAAGCTGATCAACGTAACTTCTGTGAGGCTCAAGTAATGAGTAACACAAGTAGTTTTGCTTGATCACAAATGACCTTCACACCCGCCAACCGAGCGTTAACGAAGAAACATGCGAAGATAAGTCGCAAAATCATTCCCCAACAATCCCAAGTCCCATCTCTACCTGTCGACGTAACCATCCACGCGAATGGTTGGTACCCCTGCCTTCCCTGTCGCAGGGGTGTCCTCCTCAGCTTTCTCCGTAATGGTGCACTCCTTCGACAGCCTCGACGAACAGCAAAGTCGATAGAGCACACCGAAGAATTTCCAAAAGAGTCACTAACGCTACTACTTCCCGACACGCCCGAAGCACCAGAAGATTCACTACTCGACAGCGGGAACAAAAGAAAGACGCAAAACTCGGTGGGGCCTCTCCCAGTTCGAACGAGAAGGTTTGCGCTATTGTGCGAAGGAAAAGAGCCCTTTCGTTGAACAACGGCGAACAAGGGTTTCTCGAGCGCGTGAAGACGCCAGCACAAAGCGCGATATGCGCGAGCGATTAGGCAGAGGACCGATGGGATACTAAAATGATCTCGCGGCCTCGAGCTAGAGCCCATCCGCGCCGCGTGGGCGCGTCTTAGCAGAGCAAACTTTTGCTGGCCTGTATTATTAGCCCTCGAGGAAATTGCAGTGGCCTCTCTCCTCGACGTGTCGCGTGTTTTCGCATTCCGCGCGTTCGAATTCGTGCAGAATCGAATTTCTGCCCACCCGTACTGTCCCCCTCCAGCTTTCAGTGCGGGTCCCGCCAGACTAATTTTTTAATCGCCCTCGATCTACGGAATCGATCGTACTCCTGAAAGCTACTTCACTCCTGTGGAGGCGAGAAACCCAGGCAGCACTATCGAAATTGCGAAAGTGGCTCGAATCGTGAGCTCGTGCCACGATGAACGGATACAAATGGTGGCAACAGGGATGATGTCATTGGACGGGGCGCGCGGGACGCCTCGACGCCGGTGAACGTGCATCCGAGATGCAATCGCGTCTGCAATTGTCATCGGCGTGCAACCAAGACCTTTCCAGCAGAATGCGATTCGCATAACCCCGGTTAAAGTGTGTCACGTACCGGTACTCCGTGCTTCTGCATCGGGGAGTCCGATTTCGCGGCTGGTTACCGCCGCAAGAGAGACGTCGAGTGGCCCTTCGATTATTTTTCCCACGCGAGGAAAGGATGTTGAAGGGATGGGGGCATCGAACGGGTTGCTTCGCAAGATTCACTTCGTCCACTGACCCTTAAATGTCTAGTGGCTCCTTTCATATTGGAAATTGTAGCTGTAGGTATAGGTAGCAGGCAATAGAGAGGTTTGTGGGCGGAGATAAGGGGAGGGTTGGGCGTGCGCAGTGGAGACCTCATTATTACTCGATGTACTTATACAGGGTGCCTGGGAAAAGTGTGATTTCTTCGAGGGAGGTGGTTGGAGAGATAAAACGAAGTGGTGCTATAAACATGGCGCCAAAACCGTCATAACGGGTAAACGGGTAAACTCTGGGAAACCTTTTTTTTTTCACCGGAAACATGCAAAAATAACAATTTTGAGTTTAGGAATCTATTCAGTGAAAAGTTATTAAGTAAAAGGGACTGTGAAATTTTCACGTATATTCTAACCCCTAATGTGACCAACTATTATGCTTCAATTTGAATGGATACTTTTTTTAACCAATACTATACAACGCAAGCGGGCGCGCGTCCCCCGCCCTAATCTAACCCAAACCAATACTAATATCCTGGACAATATAGAAAGTGGAATGCGTTGTTTCGGAATAAGCCAACGGAAATACTGTACAGAGTGGAGGGAGTGCAGTATTTAAGTATATAACATAAAAAGACAATTTTGTTCGAAATGTAAAAAAAGTATTTTTTAAAAAATCCCATTTTGTCTAACTTATTGTAGAAACAAAATCGACGCCACAAATATTCGCACAATCGCTCTCCAAACTCTTCATCATGGTAACGTGCTCTGCCTCTGAACCAATCTTTTGCTGGACGCCAAGTTGATTCAATGTTTTGAGTATGCGTCCCATCAGGTGCCTTAAACTTGATACTATGGTTATCTGTTTTATGTATGTATCCTTCTTCTGCTAAACTACTATAACTCCTAAAACTATCCGTATGTATTTCTGAACCTATATGAACATGTTCCTTAATAATAGAAATAAGCGTTGATGCTTCTCGATTTGGTACAACCATCATTCGACTATCACGTGTATGGGTATCAATTAAACCTAATACCCAATGACCATCAACTATCCTCCCCCGATTGTACTTTCTCTTACCAAACTTGGCTTCATCGATCTAAAAAGAGAGGGAAAAAAGAAGTAACGAAAAAAAGAAGAGAAAAAAGAATAAAAGGAAAAGGGAACACAAAAATATTAAACTATGTAAAAATAAATAATGAAAGAAATACAAATATTAAATTACTTCAACAACAATAGCCAAACCACATTCAGTTTTTCCTCCTAATTTAGGTTTCCCTACTTGTATATCCTGAAAATGATCTATGATCATCTCTCTGCAATACCTAAACCATGCATTAATAGTAGCAGATGATAACTTGCTGCATTCTTCTACACTTTCACCACTCATATTGCACACTTCGTGCATTGTATCTTCATAAAACATATCTCTTGTAAAGCAATACATGACCCTCCAAAAAATAAAGGTATATAAATAATATACATAAATACATTAATTATCAACATAGTCACTGCACAATATACTTTATCGCTTTGTTATAAGGTAATTGAACATCTTCAAAGAAATTATCTACAGTTCCAGCAAACTGCCGACATTTGCTTTTCCCTCTTACACACATAAAACGTCCAGCACCATGCTGACCTGTTTCAAATAACTTCATCGGTTTGCGATGAACACCACAATTTTTACTAATTCTCAGCAGCCCTTGCTCCCGCAACCATACTAGAGCACTTTCTTCAGACTGTGGTAAAGAACACAAATTCCACGTTACCATTTTAATATTTAATTATATTTAACATATATTTAATTATTATATTTCTGCAAAAATAAACACAACGAATACACTTCCTATTTATCAACCTATACAACTGGAAACTATATACAACATCTATAATAGAACATATAACCTACATATAAAATACAAACTAAATACTAAACACATACTCTCTTTAAACCCTCTTTTTTAGACACACCCTAAGTATTTTATGCTGTCGAAACCCCTCAATGTAACCGTTTCGAAAAACAAAGAAACTACATACTCCTATCCCTCCAACCTCCAACAACGAATCATATGCGACAACCACTATAACTGTCACAATAAAGGTTAGAAAATATGTCAAAATATTGCAACTTTTTAACCTCATAACTTTTCAAGGAATAGATTCCTAAACTCAAAATTGTTATTTTCGAATGTTATTTGATACGTGCTTTCGATCCATATAAACTTTCGGCGAAAAAAAAAGGTTTCCCAGCGGAAAAGTTCACATGTCAAAACCGTACACACAATGAGGTAAGTAGTATTTAATAGGATTTAGGGGAGACGGGGACATACGAGCCAGTTAACGAAAAGTTAAGATATTTAATCAATCAGTTGAAATATTTATAAGAACCGTTGGTAATTCTTTAAACAAATAATAAACAATAATATAAGAGTGACCTTTTTTACGTGCCACAAACTCAAAATAAACTATAACATTTTCTTGAAAAAGTAGGTTTGGCCCAGATTGCCCGCAGGTTGGGGTAATGAGGACCAAGCAAAGTCTTCACGCGGAACGCAGAAAATTATGTAGCCCGAAACAAAATTAAAATCTTTTCTTATAATACTAAAAGGATACCATTTATTAGCGGTCCTTAATATCCGTACAACGATCAAATTTAATGATTTGATTAATGTTTAACGAATTGTAATTAAATGGATACACTTAGTTATGGAAATCACATGTGTAAGTACTTATTTGGTGTGTCACAACCTGTGTCAACCGTTTCCAAGTTCTTGGCATTTGTAGCAAAAAAAGCTGTCGCTTGACTCTCATTACCCCCATGAGCATTATTTTATTTCTGTAAAAATAGCAAAATAACATTTGAAACAAACACAAAATTGAAGTTATCATAACAAAGCTTATCTATAGATCTTTCAAATAAGGCTTAAACAAAATATAATAGACAAAGGTTTTGTACTTAGTATCTCGATACAAATTTTAGAGAAATAAGAGGAAACCTACGCGCTGAACAAACAACGTTCTCTGACGCCGGTACGAAGGCGACTACAGATAAACAAATGCCCAGCATCATTGTTTGGGGGGGGATACCTTCGGGCAGAAATATGTCGTCGTTCGATTTACAATATTGCTAAAACTATACTGGCTCCTATTACTCACTAGCTCTCATTTCCCCCGTCTCCCCTACACGTAATGAGGTAAGTAGTATTTAAAGTAATAAATTTTTTTATTATCCTAATAGGCTTAGAGGCTAGATTTGGGTTTTATTAAAGACATAAAAACATAGATGATAGTACCTACTAGTGGTAAGTTTGTAAATAGCATCCAAGATCGCCAAGTATTTGATTTTCTCGGTTTTATTTTGAGGGTTTAATGAAGCAAGTAGGGGAAAGGTGTGTAAAACGATCCCCTAATTACCATTCAGGCGTAATTCACATAAAAAATATAAATGCATATTATTTCAATAAAAGTAAAGTAGTTTTTGTAAGTTAGTTTATCTACCTTATTATGGGCTTAGATCAAATTTATCTACCTAATTAATTATATTTTTTATTCGCATTTTTGTGAAGGAATACTAAAGGATCATTTTATACACATAGATGTATAATAAGACGAACATTAAGAAGCATTGATTTATTTAAATAAAAAGAGAAATTAAACTAAATCACAAACTATGCGAACATAATAAATTAAAGCATTTTTTTTTTAAATCAAATCTTAGATTATTTTTGGTAATGAATAGAACAGAAAGAAATTTCATAGTAATTTTTGCAACGTATCGACCTTTGAGTAAATAAATAATGAATATTTACGCTGTGGCCATTTATCTCATTCCGCATACGTCTTTCATGTCATGTTTACAAAAACTTTTATAATTCGTTTCACTTCACCAATTATCTCTCGCTAGACCATCTTCTTCCAACGCACAAGAGAATGCAGAGAATATAACACTAACACATAATAAAACCAGGCGAATAAAAATTACTATGAACCTGGTATCGAATACTTGCGCAATACAGGTACAAATTCTTTTATGGTCCATGGAGGAGACTGAGGTAATAAATGGAAAGTAGAAAAGGAACAAAGTATATACATATTGGCTTATAAAGCGGAAACCTAACAATCTTATTATGCGCTCTCTGCTGGATGAAAGATGGTTACTGGACAGTTAACTGTGGATAATGACAAAAAGGATATAAGACATGGAAACAGTTCGAGTTTTCCTTCCTCCTGTTTCATCAATATACGACCTGTAATACAACACGATCCACGGATGTAATCGACGCGAACTTCCGGTAAATCGGTGGACGGGTAGACCGGAAACGACAGGCCGGTTGGCTGCTACTGGCGCAAGGTCAGCAACAACTTGCTTTCCGCACAACGGTTTTCATTTTGGTTCGGAAAGTTTTTCGCGTAGATATCGTTTCAGAATGTTACAATTTGAAATCGTAGGGTAGATAGGACTTGGAATGTGCTCGTGCTGCGATAGAATAGTCAGAGTTTAGAATGTTTTATTACCAGGAGTGGATAGATAAGGGTTGAAATATTTTCACATTCTGCTAGAACAAATGGAACGAATGGAACATGTTTTATTAAGATACGAGGACAGATAAGAGTTGAGATAATTTGATGAAACTGCTGAGGTGGATTGGATTTAGAATATTTTCATATTGCGATACGGTAGATGGAGTTTAGAATGTTTTATTGCGTGTAGATAGATAAGACATGCAATATTTTCATATTCTGTTGGAATAACTTGAGCTTAGATTGGAAATATTTTTATCAATCTGAAGCTGGTAGGATGGATACGATACTTGAAATATTTCTGTAACGTTGATAGTGTGTTCCTCTAGATCTAATATTTTCCCTTGATCTCTTGCTATTTCCATCCACCTTGGCGGCTTTTAAACATTCGTAAACTGATTCTATCACAAAGTTTAGTTGTTTCACCACTTGTGTTAGACCGACGTGCTACGCACATGCTGGCTTCTCCGTTGAATACTTACGAAGATAGTGCACGAGGTTCCGGTCACCGATTTGATTCCAATGTCACATATTATAAGTAGTGCTCAAAAGAATGTTTAAACTCTGAACGACAACAAAATAAGATAGTTCTATTGGAAAAAATTATTATATCGGGGGGTTCCCAGAATAGGCCAGTGATGCCAACATAATAGGTACTTAAAACCTAGCATTAAGTTCGTTACGCAGACAGAAAAATATACCTAAGTTTTAAGTTTACTATTTAACCATTACTGCAGTTAGTGCACAGAACATAGAATAGATGCCATATTAAATGCAAAAAAAGAGGAGCATTACTCCAATTTTGCGCGAAAATCGAATTCAATGTTTTTCTTGTAAGAACGTAGGTAAGCCGTTAAATTATTTAATCATGGAAGTAATTTATAATTAGAAAAAATGCTATATGTATGTCTACAAGGCGACATTCCACGCGAAATCGGACACTTTTTGGAGTAACATTTCGGATGTGGCTCAAATTTGAATATGTTGTAGTCTTTAGGGATGTATAAACATATCTCAAAGGATTTTTGAAAATTTTGAAAAATGTTGATTTTACAGCTGTTTGAAGGTAAGTTGGTGAGATTAACTTTTTTTCAATAAATTATAACTATGGAAGTAGTAAACGGATGGAGATGAAGTTTACGGTGATTTGTAGAGAAGACATTGAAGTTTTAAGAAAAAATTATTTCAGTTTTAAAAAAAAAATTTGAACCATTTTTGTGCAATTATTATAAACAAATGCAGTTTTTTAACATCGGGCGCGATTTTAAAAATCTGAAAAAACAGAATATTATTATATCCTTCCCCTTCATGGTCTAATTGTCAAAAAATATGGACATTTTAAAATTGGCCTTGTAAAAATTGCCGAAAGTTGACGCTGCGTGCGGGCGCGTCGTCGCCGGTAGCCTCGACGACTCCAGTGGGCGAACGTGCGTTGCTATCTACAACCAATGCGGCTTCAACCGACATTATTCTAAATGACTTTTGAATATTTGCAAGATTTAAAGCGATTAATAAATATTGGTAACTCACTCTTTGTCAATGGTACTTATCGATGAAAACATTTTCAGTTGCCACTACCTGTGTTACAGGGAAACATATTGCATTTTATTGTTGAACGAGTGAAAAAAGGGTTAAAATGAGCAACCGTTCTTGATTATTATATAATATTAAGGAAATTTGAATATCGGAAGGTTCCAGAAAGTTCTATAGATATCGTCCTACACTCCAGCCTGCCGGCGATGATGGCAGGGACTCTATACTGGAAAGGCCTTGATAACGTAGCGGCCTTGCGAAAAGGGTTGCAGGATCTGATCGCGACGACGTATTGTGGTATCTTCGCGATCCGATCACATAATTTCGACAGTGAAATATACATTTGTGTGCGCACGCGTTTATTTCTACTGCCGTTAAAATGGGACGAAGGTACTGCTGCGACCCTTTTGCGATACTAAGTCATACGAAGTATTACAAGAACACTAGATCTGTCATGGAACAGTTGTGGGGGAAGTCACATCTACAATTAGGTGAATATATTTGCAATAGTTACCGGTTAAAGTGCAATCGTTTGTCTGCTGCATCACCAACTTCGAATATATTTACAGAACCTGGAACCTCCAACAGCAATTTCATGCCATTTGAGGTTTCACATCATGATACACCAATAGATTCAGATTCAGATGAAGTAGAAAATGTAGAGATATTTGATAGAACCTTACTTACCGAGTCAGTAAACAAGACACTTAGTATTTTAAAACAATCGCCACTAACTTCACTTCATTTTTCAACACGCGATTCTTTATTACGAAAAATAGATTGTATGCATACAGATATAAAACGAAAGTTAGTAGATAATTTTGCTGATGATGATCCCGATCGTTTTCATGCAGAAATTTTACCTGAATTGCTGAGAAAAGTACAGATTATTAACCAATTATGAAGACCAGTTACACCTTCTTACCATTCTTCCAAAATCGTGGAGCATTAGGGAAATGATGCAGTTGATTGCACCAAACATATGGCAACTATGGCAAAAAATTTGCATGTCGAAAAGGGTATTTTATCACACTCCGACAGCAAGAAAAGTCTCCCATTGTCCGAATCTACCATATCCTTGGTGCAATCATTTTATTCTAATGACGAAGTCTAATCCCGAAGAGTGCGTATTAGCAGGAATTAGTGGAACACATTCTGTGTGCGTATGTGTTATGCATCAAAATGTGAAGTTAATGCTTGCTGGTGCAAACTGCAAAAATTAATGCCTGCATTATCTGATTTTCCGTTCACATACAAAGACATGCTTTCAAATATGCGTTGCGATTCGTCTAACGAATCTTGCTACTTGAATAATTGCAAAGATTGTCCAGGTTTTGAACATATCCACAAACAATTGGAAGCTTTATTTAAAAAACACGGCATTAAATCCATTTCCTGTTCCCAGTGGACAAATACCGATAGATACAATTTAGAGTCTATGCAGTACACACCAATAGAATTTATTAATGAATTAGAAAGCCAATTATCTAAGTTACAAGTCCACGACTTTATTGCACAACATCAAAGTAGTTATTTTAAATATGTAAAAGAAACATTAAAGCCTAGTGAATTCGTTGTCGTCGGAGACTTCGCTGAAAATTATTCTGTTGTTATTCAAGACGAAATTCAAAATTATCATTGGTCTAACAAACAAGCTACCATTCACACTTTCGTTGCTTATCATCGTACAAATAATAGTCCACAGCATGACAACTTTGTCATTATTTCAGATTGCCACGAGCATGACAATATTTCTGTCCAGTTATTTCAAATTAAATTAATAGCATTTTTTGCAAGAAAAATACAGTACTGGCATTAGAACAATTAAATATTTTTCTGACGGAGCTGCTTCTCAGTATAAGAATAAATATAATCTTTTGAACCTTGGTTTTCATTTCGAAGATTTTGGAATTAATGCAGAATGGCACTTCTTTGCAACTGCACATGGCAAAAATGCATGCGACGGTGTTGGCGGGTCTTTGAAACGTCTTGCAGCTCCAGCAAGTTTGAAAAGGCCATTAGAAGACTAGATAACCACACCACAGGAATTGTTCGACTGGGCGACTACTAATATCGAAAATATTAATTTTACATTCAGCACAGTTGAAAAATAAAACGATCATTTGGCAATGTTAATAACGAGACGTGAACTCGCCAAAACAATTCGTGGAACGCGACAGTTTCATTCCTTCATACCAACAGACATAGTGTCTGATTTATCGGCCAAAGTCTATTCTTATAGTAAAAACACAAAAATTGTAAAAATTATGAATTAATTAATTATAGATCCGGTTATTCATTCCGTTATACACTCATTGATATGGTAGAATCCTTAATCCAATTTCCCATGATATCCCATTCCACCCCGATGGAAGAAAACTCACCACCTTCTCGTGATTTCCATTGGACAATGGCAACTGAAATGTTTTCATCGATAAGTACCATTTACAAAGACTGAGTTACCAATATTTATTAATCGCTTTAAATCTTGCAAATATTTGAAGGTCATTTAGAATAATGTCGGTTGAAGCCGCCTTGGTTGCAGATAGCAACGCACGTTCGCCTACTGGAGTCGCCGAGGCAACCGGTTAAAAAACTGCATTTGTTTATAATAATTGCATAAAAATGGTTCAATTTTTTCATTAAACTTCAATGTCTTCTCTACAAATCACCGTAAATCTCATCCCCGTCCGTTTACTACTTCCATAGTTATAATTTATTGAAAAAAAAGTTAGCACTTACCTTCAAACAGCTGTAAAATCTACATTTTTCAAAATTTTAAAAAATCCTTCGAGATACAACATATTCAAATTTGAGCCACATCCGAAATGTTACTCCAAAAAGTGTTCGATTTCGCGTGGAATGTCCCCAAGACAAAATATGCTTGCATCCACTAATACTTACATTTGAGGCAGTGAGAGCAAAAACGGACTAACCTACATTTTTTTCGAAATTAAGTTAGTAGTAATAATGTATTCCAATTGGCTCTACTAATCATATAAATTAGGAAAAATTTTTTTTCATGTAGGTTAGTCCGTTTTTGCTTTCACTGCCTCATTTATAGCAATATTCGATAACTGATCATTACTTTTGGTTTGAATATTTAATCTGATTGCATTAATTTCTATTTTCGAGATTAGGTTAATAGTCTATAGTTGCACCTCGCGTTTTGCACTGTATTTCATGTTTTTGTGCAATAAAGATATATGGTATCATTATTAAAATGGACTACTGGGGAACTAAAGCTGAAGACTTTTCGGATTACAGCCAAGCACGCCGTTCGTGTAACTTACGATTTCTCTGGAAAAGAAACGAGGCTCTGGAAAAGGCAGAACTTTGAACCTGAAATATATTATTATATACAGTGTGCACTAACTATATGTAGAATTTCAGATAAACCGATCTCTCGAATCTCGTGCACTCTCCTTGTTAGTAACTCAGTCTACTACTAATTACTAATTCATCTGTATTACTTCAAAACACTGTCCCATAGGTACTTATCTACACTATCCTTGTCATCAAGATACCTCCACTGCCGTTCATACGCATTAGGACACTTAGGTTCTCTCTGTGGAATAATCGTGAAAAACTTTGCAAAGTTATCGAAGAACTCTAACAAATTTTACTTCATTTTGTTTTTTCAATTAAAACGAGAAAATAAAAAACAGTGGAATATATTAAACCCATACCAAACACAATATCACGTGTTGTGCAAACACAACAAACCCTATATTGTAATACATACATGTGCCCTAATACTTATGAGCGACAGTGTACATGATGCATTTTTAGAAAATTTCTATTATTACAAACTGAACACACAAATTAATTCCCAATCCAAGTGATTAAGCCACTCACAGTGCAGTTAAAATAAGAAAAGTAGAAATCGTCGATATAATTCCGCTGAATCGCGCGCGAGCTTCCCGATAACCTCTTCTCACCCCGCACCCTCCGGCAGTTCGAGTAATCGGTCCCAGTGATTCAACGTGCATGCAGATGCAGCTGCACGACAGCTCGAGGAGGATCGCCGCGGAAATACCGAGCACACTTACGCAGGTTCAAGAATATGACCTCACGGCTACGTATCCGCGGCGTTTCTTTGAAAATTCAGTTTCAAGTTATCCGCGTGCTTTTATAACGATTCACCGTTCAACGAAGAAAACAATTTAGCAAAGTTAACAGCGGCGATGCAGGAGAATTCCCATCGCGTGCCCATTGCTTATTAGCGAAGGAAAGCACTATATACATAGTATGGATCTCGAATAAACCTTCACCTCGAGATGATACACAATGGGAAAACTCTTTCGAAGTTAATTTCGCGATAAAGATGATGCATGTAGGTTAAATCACCTGCCATGTAAAGTAGAAGTAATTAGTATGTATATAGGGTGTTCACTCAAACGGTCCGTACGATTTTTTAGCCGTGTAGGATAGCGTGATAAAAAAGTTATTAACCAAAATTGATCTGTGCTGAATGGGCAACATAGAACGACAACTTCGATTTCGGAAATATCTATTTCTTTCGTAGCATAAACCAATTGCATCTTGAGTTTTGTAAGTGGAAACATATGATTTCTGTTCATAATATTGCAAGGGTCATTAAGCCGAATTCAATGAGTGTCATAATGTACCTACTTTTATTCATAACAATATAAAATTTGCAATGTGAATTAAATTTTAAATTGATTAAATTTACTACCGTGAATTTAGTATTGTAACTACAACAATAACTCTGGTTCATGTTACATATATAGGGTGAACAGATACTTTTGCGAGTACGCAAATGTAACTGTATGTTATCTGAAAATCACACGACATTGCAAATAGTTAACGATCGTCCTGCGAGGCTGAAACTTCGGTAGATCGTTCTTGAGGGCGCATCCAGCGCGTCCCCATTGGTCTTCAGCGACGACCGATCGCTTTCACCGGCGGGGGGCCGTGATTCCCTATGACGTAATGACGAGCGATGAACGGGAAAAGCGACGTTTACGCGGAGAAAATTGCGTCTTGCTCGTAGAAGAAAGAATACACATATACCCAGACGAGTGGCTGGAAGCCAGCCAACTAGAGCGGAAACGGTGAACGCGAACGTCGACGAGCGGTCAGACGATCGGCGGCAATCTTCCAAAAGGCTTTCGATTCTCTTACCGAAACGGGGGAAAGCGCAGGAAGGAGTGCACGCCCGGAGAGGGGGGAGACGCTGCACCAGATGCACTGCGACACAACAAAGAAGCGTCCCCGAGCTTCTGCCAAGGAACACGTGCTCCACGTTCAGAGTTTCGGTCTCGTGGAAACCAGCTGAACGACGAACCGGTTCCCATCGCTTCACGACCAGCTTCATCGTATTCTCGAGTTCGTTTGAAACGAAACGACAGATGGTTCTCTCTTGCTACCTGCTCCTTCGAGAATCCCCCAGCTTTTAAATCACGGGAGTACAGGGCACTCGAGATCTGCGGGGATTCTGGGAGGCACGAAGCTGGCTGGGATTTTGGGGGGCTAATGTGGAACGAACCATTCCCACTACTTTTTAGCCCAAATCAGCGTCGTCAACCGGGGAACAATTTTTTCACCTCAACTGACAAAAATGAACATTTTTGTAATTTTCATTTTTTTTTTTTGCTGTTCTGTATCTAAGTGTTTGCGTATGATACTTGTAAATTTACAAGAACTGCAATGTAAAGGTGAATTGTAAATCCAGAGCACAAAAGGAAATCGCCTGTTTTCAGAGCTACTATGTTTTACATACGAGAAACGTTTAAGGTGAAATCTACTGAACATGATCGCACCTGGGCAGATTAAATTATTAGTGTCAAAGATACTTTAAGAAATTTTGAGCTAGGGACTACAGTCTCGATGATGGACCTCGTGTCACGAAGCCTGAAGGGTTCGATAAACACGTTTTGTGTGTACTGTTGAACAAAATCCAATAATTACTATTTAACAAATAGCCCAGAATTTAATGTCGACATATTGTACGATACATCGTCGCCTAAAACGTTTTGCAAAGGTTTCCAAATACAGACATGGTAGCGAAAACAAATAAGGTAAATGTACCAATACCCGGACGCTTAAGGGGCTTAAGGAATAGCGGCAAAGTTTGCCTCCTAATTTAATTTGTAAAACCATGATGAAATAAAAAAATGTTGTTGAAATGTGGAAGATAACACCATATTATACTATCGGAAATTGAAAAAAAAGTTTATGTATTATAATAGACGTATTTATTGTTACGTACGCAGATTCATCTTCGACTTTTTAACTCTTTCGTGTGTCCGGAATGCGCGTGACCCGACGAGGTCACCGTTTCCTGCAGTGGTGTGATGCAACCAAGTTTTCCCCGAAAACTCAATATTCAATGAAGGCACTCATGTCCCCACTACTTTCTAGCCGAATTTCATCGTATAAAAAGGGCCATGATTCCACACTCGGGGGCTCGTTTCAAGTCTAGTACGTTTAGACGAAAGAGGCTTGCGAGATCCAGTATTATTTCAACTTAAACCAGACAGTACGTAGAGTTGCCGATAGGTGTTGTTACTATTAAAATCTTTGAGACCCCCGCATTTCTCAGTGCGTCAAAACCGAGAGGTGGACTTAGGTACCGCGACAAATAAACACGAAAACAATTGTAAAAGACTGAGCTTATAGAATATAATCAATTATTTCTAATTCAGAGTTCTTTTATTTAAAACAATCATTATCTGAATTTCCTCTTCGAGATAAACCCACAATAGATACTCCTTTACCGCTCAAGGTGTATCACATTATAAAGTTACGAGGCTAAACTAACATTCCTAGTGGCTCCCGGGGATACCAGACCCCGGTTCGTCCACGATTTCCGAATTCCTAGTGGCTCCCGGGGATACCAGACCCCGGTTCGTCCACGAGTTCCACCTTCCTAGCGGCTCCCGGGGATACCAGACCCCGGTTCGTCCGTGAAACTTACCTTCCTAGTGGCTCCCGGGAATACCAGACCCCGGTTCGTCCACGACATCCAACCTCCTTATAGCGGCTCCCGAGGATACCAGACCCCGGTTCGTCCGCTACTAACAAACTCAAACAACCAAAATTCAATCCTCGGCCTCGCAGCCGCCACTCTCATTGCGCTCAGCCTCGGCTCGTAACATTATTAATAAAAATACAAAAACATGCAAATGTCCCAGTAACCGGACAACCTAAAACTGCATGTCCCAATACCTGAATTGTATCGTCCCAGTAAGCGGACAACCTAAAAATGCATGTCTAAATTACTGTGCAAAAATGCATGTCTAATTTTCTTGCAAATTTAACTATCTTAAACTAAATTTAAATCTATTTACTATTATAATAATGTATTATTATAATATATAAATAAGAAATGCTGTCAATATTTTCTTAGTAAATGTTAGAAGTGTCTTGACAGAAGCTTAAGAAATTTCTCGAAATCTGCTATGCGTACGAAGTGTGTTACAAAATAATTATTTCTATCTAACGATTTTTAATTTTCTACAATAATGATTTTAATTAATATTGCTAAATACTTGTGCATTATGGTACTATTTTTTGTTTTTAATTACATTAAAAATTAAGCTTAAAAATAAATAAAATTCGCATTACTGTTCAGGTACTGGGACATGGCTGAGCACTGGTACATTTACCTTATTCTGCAAATTTTGGCATAAAAAGTAGAAGCGCTATATAATGCGCCCCTCCAAACCATGCAACTCTAGTAGATTTTTTTTCATACAACGTATACTTTAGAAGTTATTTGAGATGTGCAAATTGCGTGCACCACCCTGTATATAGATGCCACTGATCTGCATTCGATGAGGATTACATACAACTATCAAAGATTCTATACTTACTAAAGAAGAACTTACGGATACTCTTTCTAATTTTGCAGATTTCGAGACCGGTTGAATAGTAACAAATACTTAACAAGTAGGTACATGAATTTAAATATTTATTTTTCCGGGTATTATCTGATTCTAAGAAAATAAATGTCACGTATTAAATCGATTAATACTTGCTATCACACCTTGAACTTGGCCCCACTGCTACGTAATATTGCCAGTCTCTATGATTTTCAATTCACGTTACTAAATGGAGTAAATATGAATGAGAACATTATTCATTTGCGTTATTGCGCGGTGTTTTGTTCGCGTATCCATGCTACTTCACGGAGGAAAGGGAAGTAACGACCTCCGAAATGAATTCCAGACTGGTGATGACATATCGACCGACCGTAGTGGCGCCAGCTTGTCTAACGCGAAACCAGGAAGCAATACCATCGAGATTAGACTGCTTTTTACGCCGCTGTATTACTGGCTTCTTTCCTTTTTTACTTCAAATCAAGTTTATTCATACATTTTCTCTTTCACTTGTCACAGATAGCAGTAATATATATCTTTATCGCACCCGTGCCATGCGGAGTTATTCACGGTATTAATGGATCGTTAAAAAAACGCAGATAACTATATATAGGCGCTGTGCAAAGCCGAGGTACAGCGATGCGCTGTTATAAACTTAACCTCGCAATTAAATTCCTCATAATCGGCACAACAAATTTAAATTAATTTCTTTTACATAAACCATGGGAAGAAATGAAACAGTACAAGAGTTACAACTTTCCCTTCAACCGAATACCCCCAAAAAATTATAATTAGTAGGTATGTAAGTACCATGTAAATGAAATCTTTGATGTAGTAAACCTACTGAATTACTTTATCTACCAAAAATAATCGATTCATTACGAGTGAAAGTGAAGTGAATTCACTGGACGAAATGCCTAAAAAAAACCTCGTCTCCTATCGAATAACATTGAGAAGCCAGATTCAAGCAAAGTTCCTTCGTAATCAAGATTTCCAGAGTTCCTAGGTAAACACGTAAGAAAACAGACACCAAAATTTGAATAACGATTAGTCGTCGGTGTTGTGGTTCCTGGTCTCCAAGCAACACCGCATTGCTGTACAATCCGACAGAGGCGATGATCGACTCGGCGCATCGAGGCAATGTTGGAACCAGTGGACACGAGCAAATACATACATTTCGCGTTAACAAGGCATTTACTTCCAAAGGGTAAGCGAACGAGGTGCTCTATTTTGCATACAAAGAGTCACCGAACTGGTGGTGCAATACGAAAATGGGCGATTCTACAGAATGGAATAAATAAAAAATACAGAATAACATTTTCGGTTATGAGACTTCATTTTCGAGAAATTCGATTTTAGGAACTCATCTGGTACAAATGCAGACGAATGGAAATCCTTGTGCAAAATTATTCTAATTAGTTGAAATTGAATAATCTATACTATTACATAAAATTGAAGTTGCATTTTTTTAAATGCGGTTTCTCAGTAAATATGAACTGCAGCCACAAGTGTGTTACATCACTTTGTTCGGCTTGACGAGAGGAAGGTTCTACCGTTTTTAATTTTTTTAAATAATGATTTTTAAATAATAATAAGTTTGCGAATGGGCGAGCGCTTCTCGCTTGCGAAATAGCACCGCGTTGGGAATAAGTGGCCGAGGGCTCGATCCGTAGGCACTCACTAAAGAAGGATTTTTGGAAATTCCATCCCGAAAAGGGGTGAAAAGGGGTAAAATGTATTTTCTCGGATTTCCTTATTCCTTAATAACTCTTAGGTCCGATTAGATATCAACTTGGTTCTTCAAACATTACCCACATAAATGCCAAAAAAAACAATTTCAGGATCCCGCCCTAATCAACCCCCAAGGGGGGGTGGTGAAAACAGGTGAAATGCATTGTTGTGGAGTCCTCAATATCTCTCTTAGGCCCGAAGCGAAGCGCGGGAGTATTTTTCTAGTACAATTATATTTTTTCGAACGTGGCTTTGCTTTCCTAAAAATCGAACTAACAGAAAAATTGAACTGGATTGTCTCAAAACAATACCCCGATCGAAAGAAAGGTTTTCTACAATTTCGACTTATTTTCCTACAATGATTCATTTAATTCGCAGCTGTAGTGTATTTATTTCTGCCAATACAAATGTTTTAAATCATTTCCCTTGAAAACGAAGTTCCAAATCAAAAATGTTTTTCTATATTTTCGACTTATATTTTTATGTACAATAAGATCCTTTTGGATTGAACCATCAGTTTAATTACACCCTTGTTTATTATATAATGTTCATGTTAATATGTAATGCCTAACATTTATTTGTTAGTTGAAGAACAAATTATCAATTATCAAATAAACGTTATTTTCTTAAATAAATAATTCCCCAATTGGTTAGTTTCTCAAATATTCGCACTTCTTTAAATTAATTTAATCGGCTAACCAAAGAAACTAACATGAGTTGGAACACATTATTTAATTATCAAACTAAACTCGGTTGTCTTGTTGGTTGAATTAATAAATATAAACATGATTTTCCTTTGTATCATTTTTATAAATACCAAGAGACTTCCCCTTACTGTGCCATTTTTTATTGCAACTCTCCCTCCCCTAACCCGTTGCTTAACTTCCCTGTCATATTTCAAACGCACAGCGTCTGCTTACATTACTCATTATTTTTAGATCTGACTTTCTTCTTATTCGCAACTATTATTTCAATTACGATTTAATTTGATTATGGTCATTTTTTTAGGTTAGATTAGTAGCAACCTATAGCTGTAATTCGCCCCTTGCAGGGTATTTCATTTTCGCGTGCAATACAAACATATGTGTACTATTGTTATTATTAACTACCAAGAAGTAGAATTATATAGCATTTGGAACGCAGCGTCACGATGAAAGATACAGCAGAGATAAACCAGCCACCGTGAGAGATTTGAAACTTGTACAAAAGCATGCTTCTCCACGGCAGCTCTCTCTCCTTTGAAAAATAATTGCTTCAGAGGGTTCCCCTTTGGCCCGCTACGGCACAAAGGGTGCAGCTGTTGCTTCAAGTCAGCTGACGTGAAAAGCCTCGCCACCTTGCCCGTAAACAGCAGCATTAACACGAAACACCCTGTATATACACTGCACCATTTCGGTGTTCCTAATCTGTGACCTGTCTAGAAGTTGCATAATCAAAGCTTGTGGGCTGATTAAGCCCGTGAGAAGAAGAACTCTCATGTAGGAAATAATCAGAATCGCACTTGACGATAACGGACAGAAAGTAAAAATCGCAGGTGCTAATTTATTCGTGATTGATTGTGAATCAATTGTAATTCATTCGTGATTAAGCAATTTTTAGTCGTAAAATGTGTCGTCGAATAGCACAGTCATTTCGATAAAATATTATCCGAGTAATTCACGTGATGCGCCACATTTGCATAAAGAATGCTTTTGGAGTAGTAAAGAATAAAGATTTCTTTGCAAATGTGATTCGTTGAAATTCAAACGAAGCGCCATTTTTTGTATATTATTTAAAGTTTAGGTGATTCTAGAGTATTGGACCGTTTGAAATAACTGAACTACTGGATACATAAAAGTGGTCCTGCAACGTGATTTCCTTTCATATATTTTATGCTGCAAGATCTGCCTCGCACGTGGCATTGGAGAGTATTACATTTAGTAGCAGTATTGGTCTAAGGCCGTATTAGTAATTACATTCTTGAAATATTCCCTATCCGTTAAAAATCTCCCGCAATTTAAATAAAATTGCTAAGCATATATTTGTGAAATGAAACAACGGAGTTCTTTCAAAGTATCAATCATGCTACCCAAGTTCGTTATGCTGCCCAAAACGTTATTTTAATATTTCAATTTATCACAACTTGAAGGAGAAATTATGATATATTTATTACAAGGTAAAATAACATTTAATATCAATTCTGCGGCATACTATAGCGTTTGGAGTTTGGAGGAAATACTGTGACAGAAAAAAGTAGCGTCTAACTTTCAAGAATATATATTCTATTACGGTATTATTATTATTATTATTATTATTATTGTCAGCAATGTTTATTTCAAAACTAGATCGCGCCAGCAGATAAAGTATGATCGAAATTAATAAAACCAGATGAAATTTCTTCCAATCCCACTGTATAATTCATAAATTTTTTATTAGATAGCGCTAACGTATGAACACTTTCCACTAATTTCTGCATTCCATTATAATAATTCTCTCATATTGTCCAATTTAGCGCGATGTATGAAAGATTGTTGCTGGGTGACACCAGGGGTCGAGTTGCATGGATACTTTTTTGTCCCTGTACCTCTGCAGAGTGGAGCATCACAGAATGTCTAAATATAGACAATTTAAATATATCCGCCAGAACTTCAAACACGGAATAATCCATGACCCATAGAATAATCGTTACAGCCACAGACACGGCATATTCCAACGAGGAGTTTAAAGAAACGACAATATTTCCGTCACACCCCTTAACGGTGAGCGAAAACCGCGAAACGAGTTCGAGGACTGTCGATACCCACTGAGATATATCGTTTTTCCCTTGGACAATACGCGCTCGGCGTCCGCTTCATGACACATTACCCTATTCGCGTCGCTGCAGGGCGCAGCCGCGCGTATTCAGCGAACACGCGCGCCTACGGACTAGCCGCTTCACTCGTTCTCGCGAAACGGCCAGAGAAACGAAAAAGCTGAACGAATAAATTGTAGCTGCCTGTACCTGATGTACTGAATGTATCCGTGTCTGGCGTCTTCGAGGAGGAACCCCGGGTTCCGCATCTCGACGCTCTCGAAAACCATTAAGTCAACGCATGCCACGGGTCCAGCGATGTTAAGGTCACTCACGGACACGAGACGACACGATCGCACGACCAATCCATCCTCTGCGCGCTACGCGGCACCATCGGCCGCAGACTCCTCCAAGGACGGCGTTTCGACAGACATCATCTCGCACAGTTTCCGAAAAATCTTGTCACGTTCGGTAAGGAGGAACCAAAACGTACGCGCGATTATTCACTAGAAAATGCGTGGTAACGGGGCAGGCACACGGTTGGGGATTCGACAAAGAGACACGACGGAAACGGGATACGGCGCGCAACGTGTCCGGCGTGACCGAGAGGAACGCAGCAGAACGAAGAGACCTGCACGGTTCGACGTACGCGAGGCGACTGAAGTGCGGCGCGAGTCGAGGAACCACGGGGGGGAGGGGTTCACCGTCCCACTCCACTGCTCGCCCCACCCTTCGAGCGAGAGACGACACTAACCTAACCTACCGGGCCGAAACGCGACTCGGTCGATCGAGGAAAGCGTGGAAGCGTGGAAAACGGAGGGAAGGACGTGCTCCATGGCACCATAACACATTTCCGCCCTGTGTTCACGCGCCTCTCCGTGTATACAGGCTTCCTCGCGCATGTGCACCGCCCAATACGGGGTGTTTCAGAACTACGGGCAAAAACTTGTCGCTGTTTAATCTTTTATCGTCCGTCGAGAAATACCAAGCTTGCTTAATTCAAATCTGATAAAATGGGAGTTTGAGAGTTCTTGAGTGACACCAGAGGTGAAATTAAACTAAGATCCTATCAAGATCAAAGTAGAACGTCGAGTTGACAGATGATTGTCTCTGGATACAAGCTTAACTGGCTAATACAATTTGTATGTGAACTTTTCCTCTGGGAAACCTTTTTTTTATTCACCAGAAATTTATATGGATCGAAAGCACGTATCAAATAACAAGCAAAAATAACAATTTTGAGTTTAGGAATCTATTCGTTGAAAAGTTATGAGGCGAAAAAGATGCAAAATTTTGACATACATATTTTCTAACTTTTATTGTGACAGTTACAGTGGTTGTCATATGATTCGTTGTAGGAGTAGGAGTACGTAGTTTCTTTGTTTTTTTGAAACGGTGCATACACATGTGTTTAGTATTTAGTTTGTATTTTATATATAGGTTGTATGTTCTATTATGGATTTTCTATGAAGAAATTGTCTTTTTATGTTATATATTTAAATACTGCACTCCCTCCCCTCTGTACAGTATTTCCGTTGACTTATTCCGAAACAACGCATTCCACTTTCTAATTTGTCCGGGGTATTAATATTGGTTTGGGCTAGATTGACGCGGGGGGCGGGCGCGCGCCCGCTTGCGCGTAAGGCATGGTACCGAACCTTTGTGAATTTGGGCATAACCTAAAATAATTTTTTTCCCAAAAAATGTAGGAAGAGGGTGCGTTTTTAGTATCTGAGGGTCTGTGATTATACTCACCAATGCAACCGTGCCAGGCCCGTGCCATGCGTTGTATAGTATTGGTTAAAAAAAAAGTATTCATTCAAATTGAAGCATAATAGTTGTTCACATTAAGGGTTAGAATATACGTGAAAATTTCACAGTCCTTTTTACTTAATAACTTTTCACTGAATAGATTCCTAAACTCAAAACTGCTATTTTTGCATATTATTTGATACGTGCTTTCGATCCATATAAATTTCCTGTGAAAAAAAAAGATTTCCCAGAGGAAAAGTTTACCCCAATTTGTAGAAGTAAGGAATACGATTCTTCTAATCGTGGATTTGCGAATTAATCGATTTCTGAAAAGTTTCTGTTTCCTTTCACAAGTTTTCCTGCCCAGCCAAGTGTGCAGATACAGATCCGAGCCACCCTGCACACTCTTGTCCCTTATCTTCGGCTCGTTCTCTTCTTATCGTAATTCAGGAAGGATCGAGGCGTCGGACAGGAAGCAGGGATAAGCCTGCGAACCGTAGATAAGGAAAGCCGTGGCGGTGGGAGAGGCAAGAATGATCAGCCTGGATTTGTTTATTGTAATGCGCGATATGAGAGGGCATTCTCTTATTTAGAGGCACTTTATCGTTTCACAGATAAGACTTGATTAGGCAGCAGACCAGCCACGAAATTTTAATTAACTTCCGACTATTTACCTCCTCAATTTCTATTCCTAATTAAACCTCCGATATAATTTTCCAAATGATGCACCGACATCTTAATAATCAGGACATACTGACAATAGGATACGTTGAACGTATTTCCATCGGTAATGGCGAACGCGTGCATCAGCGGAAGCGTAAACCGCCGACTATTTTTACTTTCAACAACCCAGACGGTCGGCGTCGGTCAAAAATTTTTAACAGCCGCTGCACGTAGACAAAGGGCAACCCGTTTGATCGCTAATTCGATCACTGATCCGCTCACCCGCGCGCAACATCGTCTATCTGCCGCGTTTCCCTCTGTTCTCTCCCCACGATCAACCCCTTGCTCTTTCCACGCACCCACCGGCACGATCGATGATCGTTTATTTTTTCTCGGCTTGGTGGTTTACCGCAGACGGTTAATCGTCTGAGGAATTAATACGAAAGGACGAATTCCGTGTTTATGAACCGCCACGCTTTGTGCTAGAGGAAACAAGGAAGCACACTCGAAACCGAGTGGAAAGTCAAAAATCACATCTACGACGTCTAGATGAGTCACTGCTTGAAACGAACAGACCACAACCTTCCAGACAGGTGCCCCTTACGACCGTATGAACTATGGATCATACAGATCGTCGTGCAATGGATACGGAAATCCTTGGAAAGTGGTATCGATTGTCTATGAGTCCAGTGATGTCTGCTCCGTACGCGTCAACAAGCAATACGTCGCGTTTCTTCGATTTTTGCCTTCGTATAGATTGGAAACCACTGACGAGGAGAGGAATGGTTGGAAGAGAGGGGAGGATTTCTGTTCAAGAAATACCCCCCTTTTGGGTACAACTGATCATTTGTTTCCGAGATATCTGCGTTTAAAACATCTATTCTATGGATTGTATGAAAAACGCACTACAGTGATTTCAAAGACAATAATTCCTGTAATTTTACAAATCACTACGTAACTATAATTTACTAACTTTAAAGTTTGTACGCCCTCAGGCGTAGAGGAAAGCGGGGTAATTCTGGTCACTTCTATTTCTTTAAATAAAAACCGCGTAACTTGACTCTGTATGGTACTGCCACTTGTTAATGATGCGGCGAACTAATATTCATGGGTTCCATGCCGATAGCAGTCTTTGTTTCAAAGAAATCCGTTAAGCAAGGTAAGTTACTACATGGAATAGATATGAATTATTAATATTAATCTCGTTAAATACAGGAATGTTTCTACTTTCAAACTCACATTTGCTTTTTGGTGATATGTAAATTCAATTCAATGTATTACTTCAAATATCCGAACATGGGGTGTGGGGTAATACTGGCCAAAAGTGAGGGGTAATTTGTGACGAAAAAGTAGAGCACGATATTTGCTCCTCCTGCAAAGAATTCGGAAAAGGTGATGAAATGTGGTTCCGGTGCACAGTACGTGGTCAATGAGCACATGAAGAATGTTCAGGATGGGATACCCCTGAAGAATACACTTGTGATACATGTACTAATTAATTTTAAAATAAAAAATAATACAATTTTTTATTAATTTAACAGTTTTCCTATCTCTTTTATAAAGAAAAATCATGGCCGGAATTACCCCACAAGTGCCAAATGACTATTTTTGTGTTATTGATCCCAATTTTGTTACAACGTAAATTTATGCTTTCTCGGTCATGCTAATACAAACTAGACACTTCAAACTATCAATTAATATAAAAAAAAAACTAACAAATGTGTAACTTATTCAAATTTTATAGCATTTACTGCTTATATGGCCGGAATTACCCCGCTTTCCCCTACCTACTCGAGGTGCAAACAGTTAATAAAGCTGTCAGCTGTGGCGGGAAAATACTTCGAATTTAAATAAATGTTTCATATACCTATAAAAAAATTGCGATACACTTATACATACAACAATATTTCTTCTTAAACAGGACTTTTTGCTAGAGCCTTTGCCTCTTTTGGATCGTAGACGCAGATAGAATAACTACCAGCGCAGTTACAAAATAGACCAATTTTATCTAACTACTGTACAATTTTCTGAGGGAGAAGATTTTTGTTCGTGTAACTGAGTAAACATATATTTCCGTCGTCCTAAAGTCCAAGCTACGTTACTCCACTGCAGTATCAATCATTCCCAGAACAGAATCATCGGCAGGAAATGGTAGCGGGACCTTTCGAACCGGTGAGGGAGAAAAAATTAGAGTCTGCGATAGAAACATAAATCGCGAGTGTTTTGCGTGTCTCATTACCGAGCCCATTGACAAGTGGGCGATAAACGGAGAGTACAGCAGAGGATCTAGCCGCGGCTGCAGCTGCCGCCAGTCGAAGGTGAACGACCCCAAAAGAGAGCTACAAATGAAAAAAAAAACGGATCGACGAACGCGCGTTACGCGGCTATTGACGGTCGTGCGGGAAACTCTGAATATTACCAACAATTAATAATTATGATGATACTAATCGTCTTCATTGCATCGCATCTACCATGATGGAAATGTTAAGATATGATATGACTACTGCTATTAAACCCAATCTTAAAGGACAGTACCAAGTAACATGTTGCGCGCTTCTGTCTGTATTGTGTGTGTGATCGAGACGAGCATTTTTGGACGAAACTGGGCTGAAAATGTAGAGGACGACGAGTAGAAACAAATTCCAGAATATTAGCCAGGAAAAGAAGAGTCCCCGAACCCACGTTTATTAGGGTGCCACTTATTCACTTAGTAAAAAAAATTAAATTTTCCGTGAGACTCTCCCTAATTTTGTTTGATTTGATCTAATACAGTGATGTGTAAAGATTCAGCTTATTTGGATAACATTAAACCGTAGCGATTTGAACTTTAACTTTATATAATTACAAAGAAATCCTGCAAACAACGAAAATTAAGGAATGCAATAGCAACCCCCGCTATTCCATTTTACTTTTATTGTTTCGTAGAATTGTCGTTATCTGTAACGGTTGTGTAAATCACCGTGTATCAAATCAGTTATAAGCGCAGCATAATGAAATGTATAAACAAATTTTTGTGTTAAACGATTTTATTAAGAATGCACTAAACACTATAAAATAATTCTTTTCTTGTACTACAATTTCGATGGTATTTTTTCATTTTAAATAAAATCGTGGAGCAGGATATGTCACAACAAATTCATTTCGACGCTTGATTCTATATTAAATTGATTCATATTCTGTTATCACCTATCCTGCTCCACGATTTTATTTAAAGCGAAAAAATACCATCGAAATTGTAGTATAAGAAGAGAATTATTTTTTTACTTTTTAGTGCATTTTTTAATAAAATCGTTTAACATAATTTTTTTTTATATATATATTTTTTTATTTTCTAGTTTTTAGTGTTTGTGGATTTACATTTCACAGCTCAGACTTCTTTACAAATATCTTTTATTGCTCTATAGATTTTAACAGTTTGCTTAAACGCTATAGTGCTAATGTCACTAAAAAATAATTCTTTCCTTGTACTACAATTTCGATGGTGATATACTAAGAACGCCTGCAAAGTTTTATTTTTAATATTCATACATACATGACGAATCATTTCTCGATAAATTGTGTATTTTCCGCAATCGCGATGCGACTAGCGCCCCGAACGCAGCGGCTTTTTGTCGTTTTCGTAAAGAACGCGAGTGACTGATTACAAGTCGTTTGGATTTGTGGTTATTGGTTATATTTATTGATGACTGGGTAATTTTTTCACCCGCTCGGGGTTAATTTTTCTTTTAAAATATTGTATTCTCATCCTAACTACTCACGCCTGCAAAGTTTCAACACAATTGGATAGTTGGAAGTGGGTTAAATTTAAGTTGCCAGATTTGAACCATACACACATACAAACAAACATACAGAGGATCGAAGCTGAATAAAATCGTTTAAAAACAATAAAACTGTATAAGGTAAATGTCCCAGTACTTAAACATGGCCCAATAATTAAAAATCGAGAAGAAATTTTATTAATAATAACAGTTTTACTAATTTAGAACGTTTAAACTATTCGAAATATAATTGCAAAATGTATTAGCTTTATATAGATACAATTATAAGCTTACATAACTGAATAGTTATATCATGCAAAAATATTATTATACAGTAAAGCTTCAACAGTTTCAATCTCGCGTGTCACCTACTGGGCTCAAGCAAGCGAGAGAATATTTTTGTTAAGGTTGTAATTAATTATTATTTTATCATTTTTGAAATAGTACAGTTGTTGTGGATTTATTATATGTTGAAGAATTGAAAATTAATTGGATCTCTTAATAATTTTTTCTTTTTAATATTGAAATTGTTGCGTTTATCCAATAGTACACGATAACATGTCACGGACCAGTTATTAAACGCGTATTTAATGGTTATATAAAAACTGGTACAGACGTTAGTATTCAGTGAAGTATTGTTTTGTATCCTATATATTTACGTGAATAATAACTAGACAAAAATATAATACTGTTTAAGAATTATTAGGATAATTAATCTTAAACCCGTCATAATATTAGCATAACCTAAAATTTTATAATATACTTTTAATCATTTTCAGACATAAAGTCATGCCGAAGATTTAACACAAATGTATTAGAAATAAAATGTTTTTATTACCCCAAAATATTACCGTATTCATTTCTTTTCATTAACTGATAGAAATAGTTAAATTAAATATATATTCAATAATTGGGACACTGATAATTAATGACTGGGTCACGCTGTGAATTTCATTTAATTACTGGGTCATATGAACAGTTTCATGTTTTAATTAATTTAAAACTTTTCCTTTAATAAATGTAGATTCTTGTTACGTTATCTGAAACTAGAAATTTTACGCTTTCGAATAATTATATTTAGTTATAATTTTATACTATTTAAATATAAAAAAAATTGCAATTATCTCAACTTCTTCCTTAACTGTTTCACCACTGGGCCATTTACCTTAGGTGCTTGACTTTGATATGTTACGGAATTGTGATTAATTTTTTTAATTCGATGAATTAGAATATAAATATGTAGGATTTGGATCACAGTTAGGACATTTGAAATAAGATAAATCCTTCGATAGAAATTTGAAAAGGTAATTTTTTGTTAATTTCCACGTGTTGTCACCACGGAAAAATATTATCCGAATGAGCTGAGATTTGGTGTAGCGCAATTATAAATCAAAGGGAACAAAAGTGGGGAGGGGTTTCCGTTCAAAATCAAAAGTCCGAAAATAAGTGGCACCCTAATGTTTATAGTTGGGTAGGGTGGAGCTCAGAGTCCCGTTTTTCGTATAAACGTATGTAAAATTTTGCAATAACAATCTAGAGATATACGGTGTTATTTTGTGTAAACTACAAGTATTATGCTTTACTTGTACAAAGTTGTTGGTTGATACTGCTATTTTTTGTAGAGTTATATCACGAAATGTGTGTCAATTCAAACGGGCATGGAGCAAAAAGTTCATTGCTTGGGGTGGAAAGTCCCCAATATCTTCTAACCAGCTTTTCGTATAATATAAAACAAAATAAGTAAAAAAACTCTTTTCAAATCAACAAATATTTATTAAACCAATTTTTTTTTGGTAGGTACACAATATTGAAAGGAAATACTAAGGCATTATTTTTTAAACAAAAGAATGAAAATACAAGACAGAGATTCAGCTTGAGCAAAATATTCCACATTAATCTTGACTTAACATAAAGAGATATAACTCTCTTTTAAGCACTTTGGCCTTATTTCTCTAACTCAAATTATCTTAATATATAACAAAAAAATAACAGAAAAACAGAAAAGGGGTAGATAATTTATGACTTTACTAAATGGCTCACTTTAACAAAGACAATGACTCTTCTTAGTATTTTGGCATTACTTCTTTAACGAAAAATAAAAATATAAGTAAGGGACTTTTTGCCCCAATGGTATTTCTATAGTTTCGTCGACATATAGGTTAGAAAATATCATTCAGAAATAAACAATAGCATGCACACATTACTAAAGGAACATACAATCTTAACGTATTTACTTGATACGCCGTTAAGCTGTAGTTTACTTCGAATAACACAACAAAAACGACGTACTTTTTTAGCTTCTTGATATAGGTACATAATGACAAAGGCGTCATATGACGATATCACGAACGCCCAAAAAACGGTGGCGACTCTATGGTCCTCCCCGTTACCCTCGCCATCAGCATATTTATGCTACAATTTTCAATTGACCGTTTACGAATGGAAATTTTGAATTAGGGACTTTTTCTACCCGTCGGACTTTTAGCTCCACCCTACCCTGCAGATGACCTTTTCTCATCCTCGGGAAGTGCAGAATACGATACCAAAGTGTGGCCACCTACTTCGGTGACACCATGTGAAATAAGCTAACACGTTCACTGTTATAAGGTATACATATTGCTATATTCCCCAAGGTCTACTTACTTTCGATCCAGACGCGCCATATTGCATCGACCCTTCGTTGCGTACTAAGAAGACATCTTCGTCATTTATGCATTTTTTTCATCGAAGTAAATAATAAACTACTCATTGAACGTGAAACTGACAAAATTGATGAAATTTGTAGGTGCCACTTGCCCCTATGCGCCTAGAATGTAACAATTCTTTTGTCTTTACGTCTAGTTTTCTGAGCTTTAAACAACACTTTGTTGTGTGCTGGAGCAATTTAATTCGCAATCTTCATGAAATGAATAAGAAATTTTCCCCGTAATCGTGACATGAAAATCGCTTGGAAAAAAGCTTGAAATTTGAAAAAGCGATTAGCAGAAACTGATAAGATTAAATAGTGTCTCATAAGCCCCAGTGCACATGAATGACATGCGTCATTTTGCAGCGGCGTCAATATAACGTTGTGTTCTAGCAGCATCTATATGGATATGAAGAGCTATATAAAAAATATATATATATATTTTGAGACAATATTGTTATATTGACGCAACTGCAAAATGACGCATGCCGCTAAAATCGGTATCAGATATATTGGCCGGTGAGTTTCGTGAGGGGTATTCTCCCACCACACTGTTTGCCTGCCTCGGTGCTCCTTTCCTCAACGTTTTCAAGAGTGAGCCAGAAGTGGTGGGGATAGTGCCAAGCTTCTGACGTGTAGGCCAAACCGAGCTGTCAGCGTAGAAATAAACACATCAGAATAGGTACGCGTTAGCTCCAAAAAAATTCAGGAGCTTCATTGATCAGAGCATTGATTCTTTCTCGATAGCTTCATCTCGTATTGGTCTACGCATAGTTTCGTAACGCACGCAACTATTACGCTAAGAATAAATAATAACAGCCACACGGCTACGTTCAGGCGAAGCCGAACAGTGTCCCGTTACCCCACCATACCCTGCAAGGACCACGCTTGGGGATGAACCGATCCAAGTAAATACGAGTAAATACTTGATACTTTCGTTTCGATACCAAGTAATTTTAGTATCGATACCTAAATAGGGTTGCGGTACCAAATAGGTATCGGAAAAAAGTACTCGTATCGAACGGGGCGAGTATCGACATTCTACATGAAAGATGAAAGCGAAGATAGGTTTGATAGGTATTGGCAAGGAAAACTACCACCGCAGTAATGATGGCGCTCATGTTGGATAACAAATATGGAAGACGCAGGTATACACTTTATCGTATGTTTATATGAAACTAGTAGTATAAAAGTTTATTTAAAAGTTATTTCTTACAGTAAAAAATGTCAACGATACATTTAGTAATATGGATAATTTTACTTGCTCCACTTTTTGGCACTTTATAAAAACTGAAATTAAGATCATTGTTCATTGTAGCGCTACAATTTGCTACACAACATTTTTTTCTGCATACCGTTCGTCGATACTGTGAAAATTGGTAGACAGCAATAAATTGTATACCTGCGTCGGCCATTACTATTATTTCGCGTACCGATCACTAGTCTCGCAGATTAAATTTAAACTCCCAATATATGTACGCATGATGTATGTATGTAGTACACATATGTAGCATCTGCTCCGCTCGCATCCCTTCTACAATGTTTCGTGAATATGGCGAATATGAGGTAAGTGAGAGCCTATAGCAGCGTTGGCCACATCGGGCCATTTGGGAGCACGGTCTCCATGATGTTTACCATAGCCGAGCGGAGGAGGAGCTCGAAAGCCAATGGTAACGTGGGCGCGCCACGGATAGGGAAAACTGTAAATGTGTAGGTAGTAACGTGCGGCGCAGGTTCGTACCCGTAGGATAGGCTTGAATGACTGGGTTCCTTGGGGGGCCCCAGTGTTCGCTGCCAGAGTTACTCTGGCTAGCAGTTTTTTAATTATACTTACTTTTTTACTTGAATGTGTTAATAAAATTGTGTTATTTTTTACACTGTACGAGTCCGAGTTTTTTCTACATTTGAATAGCAATTGCCATATCATAAACCCAGGCAACGGGATCCCTTGTACACCGTCCACTGGAGGGTCGCTGGGGCCCCCAAGAATCCCAGTCATTCAAGCCTATCGTACGGGGATGACGTTGCACCGTACACTACTACAGTTTTCCCTATCCGTGGCGCGCCCACGTTACCATTGGCTTTGGAGCTCCCCTTCCGCGCGGCTATGGTAAACATCACGGAGACCGTGCTCCCAAATGGCCTGATGTGGCCAACGCTGGCCTATAGCGTGGCTTTGCCTCCCGCCATAATCAACCATAATTCAATGTTACATATTTATGATGTTTTACTTTATGTCATTGTAATTTATATGGGGCATTTCCTTTTGTTTTTATTACTTCTTTTATTTAAAATAATAATTTCAAACTTTCATATCTGCGTTCGATAGGTATATATTCCTTTATTACCGTTAAAATTTACCGCTGAAAAGTGAGATTCTTTCTCTATATAAAATAGCGGTCGGGGTCTTCAATTCGGAACACGCTTTTAACGCGCAATACTTACGTATTTTTATATAGTTAATATAAAGAGAGATCAGTGTCTACTTCTCTTGTTTCCATGCCACGAAACGACTCTGTATATTTTTCTTTCTATTTCGTTATACAAATGAACTATTATAGACTGCCTCTTAATTATTTAGTTACTTCCCTAGTAGCATTTCTGGTTGGCCACAGTATCCCCATGTTGGGAATTAGATGGTCATCAAAATGCTAACAATAAATGCTACTAGGGTTAGTTATATGTTTCGTTGTTACTAAAAAGTACTCGCCGTTAAATAAAACTAACATAAAATACGTCTTCGTTAATAAAATTATATTAATAAAAAAGAACTCTGTTATACGAATTTTCAATCGATACAAGTAAGTATCGATACTTTTGCTTCGATACAAGTAACGAGTAAAAGTATCGATACCTTGATGGAATCGGTTCATCCCTAGCCACGCAACTCTAACTGTCAAATCCACGATCGTCGGATGGTGGTAGCAGATTTCTCCTCGATCGCTGTTCCCGAAAACGAATTCACTGGTCAGTATATCTGATACCGACTTTAGTGTGCACCGAGTCTAAGGGACACGTTGTTAAAACGAACAAACTATGATACATATGTAGGTTTCATAAAAACGAGTACTTTACATACCAGGCAACCAAGACGAAGAATCAAAAATAAGACGAAAAATATCGATCAAATTCAGTTTGCATCGATATGATCCTTCTTGCTATAGGGGACACGGAGTATGGTTGTCTTATTTTTTTATTTTAATTTTTTACAGGTTATAGCTGCAGGGAAGTTCATTCAGACTTAGATTAATATAAACTACGTACGTCCGACTTTATAAAAGAAATTGGTCCTGTGAATTTTGTCAATCAGGTTAGGAGCTAATCCACATTATTTGCAGGAACTATTTTGTGATAATATACCCCGAGGTTGAATTGATTGTCACAAATTGAAATAGCTAAGTTTATTAATAAAAATAATTTGGCCGCGAACACCCGGAAGAGCACGAGTGTGCTCTAGTACGTTTCAGACAGGTCGAGCAATAAAAAAAAAACGGCAGAAGAAATGCAGAAAGTGTAATCGTGGCGGCGATTACGTAAATGCTCGAGCACAATGAGATACGCAAGGTGTTACTCTCGCGTCTCGTCTCCTTCACGCAGGGTTCGCACGAGGCCGCATTTAGCGATCCGTTGCGATGCTCGACGCGTTTTCTGCACGCACAGGCCATTACCTCGTACCTACTTCGCAGCGACGCCATTTATTGAGGGGCGAGGTAATTAATGCCGAGGAGACGAGGGTGCTGGGCTCCGCTACCGTATCGGGCCGGGGTTGCTTCTTTTTTCGAATGAAACCTATCGAACGCCACACGAAACGATCTACCAAGTGGCTGTGGAAGTTTTGAAGAATCAGCCCCCGTCGTGAAACGGCGTTGGAATGACGCTCGACGATCTTTGCGTGTCACGATTGACAATAACGCACTGCGCTTTTTAGTTCCTCCGACGCGACTAATGCAATATTCATTGAAAACCGCGCGATTGTTCTACGCGTAAGCTTTTAGCGCATAAATATCGCGCGCTGCGAGTCTGAAACGTGACTGTATCGGGAATAGGGATACGGGATCCCGCGATCCTGGCTGTTTTTTGGATTCCAAAAATCCCGGGATTGTATATAACTAATCCCGAGAATTTCGGGATTATTTAAAAATGTGAATTACTTTAGGAACACCCGAGAAATATAAAAATAAACAAAATAAATAAACATAGTCATTTGATAATAATAATGATGATTTATTTAAATAATAATATTAAGTCGTATACAACTAACTGAACCATATTTATTTTTACAATGCTATTCTCACTATCCGCTATTTCGAAATCGTGCGAGTTGCAGATCGCAACTTATCCGAACACGTAAAGTCGAAACACTGTACTTAGATACGTATGTACTTTAAGTGCTTTGTTGTTGTTTCGTTCGGACTTTTTGAGACGTTATTATTCTTCATTACTGTTTTTATTGTGAAAAATGATTTTAGTTTATGCTTCAGACGACAAATAGAAAGTAAGTTTGTTTACATTAAAGATTTAGAATTTTAGCACATAATAAATCATTTTGATTACTGAAATTTTCTATTATCCAATCCCGGGATTAGTCTCGGAATCCCGAGATAGACTTTAAAAAATCCCGCAATCCCGGGATAGTAAATAATGGCCGGGATTGTGTTCCCTAATCGCGAAGGAAAAGCTGCTGATTGTAAGGAGGGGAAGTCGTAAGAGTTCCCTGGATTATTCCTGTAGAGGATTTTCGTAGACTTAAGTCGCTCACGAGGGGAGTGCACAAGGTTCGAGTTGCCGATTTGACTAAAATCCTGGGTATAGTTAGTTTATGCTACGTATAGTGCTGCGGCAATTCGGTAGGCAGAGTTACTCAAAATTTTGTGGGGAAATCGAGCTCAAAGTTTCGTTTCGTCCAGATCCTGTTTAGGTAAGGTAAGTCGGAGGAAAGTGCTTATAATTTCTTAATAAATTTATAAAAATGTAATATATATATATTTCTATCAAATCAACAAAGCCTAGTTGTTATCTGAACCATATACTATGAAACGAACACTGCTAAATTAACAACAACTAAATATTAACTCATAAAAACAACAATTATTCTCTTACACGATGCCTATATATTTGTAATATAAAAAACTTATTCGTTAGGCATCTTAATCTCGTTGTGATGCCATTTCAACCGAAATCAAACGTTGGAAACGATGCAAACGAAACAAAAAATGGTCTGATATTTTTTATTCGGTACAATTTTGGATAGGGTAGGGTGGGGCTAAAAGTCCGGCGGGTAAAAAGTCCCGAATTCAAAATCTCTATTCCTAAACTATATATTCAGTTTCGCAGTATACTAAGTAAAAGGCGAGAAGAAATGGAGGTGACCACAGAGTCGCCAGTCGCTCTTGGACGTTCGTGCGAAGTACACGACGCCTTCGTTATTTTATGTATCGAAAACTAAAAGAAATAACGTCGTCTTTGTTGTTTTATACGAAGTAAACCACAGTTTAAAAGCGTATCAGCCAAGTACGTTAAGATTGTATGTTCCTTTATTAATGCGTACATGATATTGTTTATTGCTTATTTTATTATTTGTTTTCATAATAAGATAGCCAAACTATAAAGAAATGATGCCAAAGTCTTTAAATAGTGTTTTTGTTTTAGTTGAGCGATTTTTTTTAGTTTTTAGTTCAAAGTGAGCTTCTAACGTATATTTTTATTTTTTGGTAAAGAAGTCATACTTTCCTTTCAATATTGTATACCAAAAAGAATTGGTTTAATAAATATTTGTTGATATGAAAAGTGTTTTTTTACTTATTTAGTTTAATATTACACGAAAAGACAGGGCCTTTCTACCCTATGCAATGGACTTTTTGCCCCGTGCATGGGGCAAGAAGTCCATTTTGCATTGACAAACATTTAGTGGTATAACTCAAGAGAAAATAACAGTATCAACAAACGAACTTCGTGAGCGTAAAGCATAATAGTTATACTTTATACAAAATAACACCAGATATCTCTAGATTGTTAGTACTAAATTTTACATAGGTTTATACGAAAAACGGGACTTTTAGCCCCCACCTTACCCTAATGCACCTTACCCTCTGTTCGATTTTCTCATATAGGTTCGCATTGTTTACTAAAAATACACATTGTTTACTAAATTAAATAAATTGCAACCTCTATACTAACACGGCATTTTGCCCCCAACACAATTACTGCATCTTAGCCCAATATGTTGCGGAAGCTGTCAAGCTCGTTAGATAAGTCAAACTGTACGCCAATCGTTTGAGCAAAAGTCAGAATAAATAAGAAAAATACCTTTTTCCAGCTAACAACGCGCCACTGTTGATAACACTTTCCTTGTTTTATTAGAACACAAAATATCAAACGGCAGCAAAAAAATTTACGAACGCTGTAGCATAACCTGCTTCAAAACATGTATTATGTTGTATATTTAAACAAATTCCAAGCAATTTCATTTACCAGCGGACACAACCAAAGAATTCGTTACGACGTTGCTAACGTCTACTGCATAAACTCTGAGTTATGGTTAATCGGCATCTTTCCCCGACTTACCTTATGTAATAAATGTATACGTAAGAATGAGATCAATCTAACTAATTAATCATAGAAATAATTCGAAATTGACAAACATTAGAGGGCAATAGTCATAATTAAAACTTCCTTGGATTTGACAACAATTTTATGACACATACGTCGATTTGACAGGATACCAATTTCCAACTGATTTACATGCCGGGTTCCTCTTTAATTATTTCGACGAAGAATCACTATCCAAACGAGGATGAAACGCACCTAATGCCTCGTTGAATTTATCATTGTCACATTTTCATATTTACATTCGATCTTTATAACTCTCGCATCATATTTCAAATAAATGATTATGCTGTCCTGATTTCTTAAAACGTAGACTGAAATGTCGTGCAAGAATTTTTTTTTCTAAGTGATATCCAAAATGGCAATTTTCGCGTCAACCGTTTCTCTCTGTACTTTCTTGTAACGAGTAAATATGCAAGGAAAATCTGGAATTCACTCGTTTTATTAGGTCATCTCACAAGTTCGTGCCGCGGTGTGTTTATAACTTGACGATACGATTTCTAAACACAGAACGATAAGAGGTCGATGCCTCTTATACATATATAATAATAATAATATTACCTATCTACGTTTTTTCATAAAATTCAAAGGTATGTTTGAAATATTGATGTAAATTTCGGTAGAAAATCCCGCACAAAGTTACGAGCTGAGCTTCTAATATAATCGGTTTTAAATTGAATTTAAAAACCACACCAAGAGCGACGCGTGAAATGGGAATACCCTCTTAATATCCCCCGCGCACGGGCGCCGAGGAGCACAGTAGCCAGGGAGAGTTCTGAGTCTATGCTGTTTACTCGCGCAAAATGGCACCGGTATTGTCCGAGCAGCATCGTTAACGAAGGGAAAGACATGCAACGTCCGGCCATTATTCTCGTGCGCGACCGCGGCTCTTTGTTAGCGAAATTTACGAACGACCGAGAATTCCGTTCAAGGTAGACCACCTTGGCTCGGCCACGGTGTCCAGACGGGTCGTCAGGAATCCTTCGTTTCTCCTTTTCACCTGATGCTCGCGGTACAATGGACGTGAAAAGTGAAAACTGCTCCAGCAGTCGCGCAACGCGATCGTTCCGTGAAACAAAAAGGATCCAGCGACCGCGCCAACAATTCTCTCCATCCCCCGAGATCTCTCCTGGCACGGCGGAATGAAAACTTAGGGCCAACGAACGATAATCTATCGAACGGCACGTCGATAATTCTGTCACTATCACGACCGAGTGATTTCAATGCAATGCACAGTGGTCGGTCTATTGATGGTCTAGCGGGACAAAAGTCCAAAATCATGACCATCAAAAATGAACGAATCTTGGTCATACCGCAAGCTACTGAATCACAGATATAGGAATGATATGGTATGCAACTTTATACGCATTTCTTAAAAGTAACGATCGACGAAACGTACACGAGTCAGCCGTTTAGTAATCGATTGTTAGAATGCGTCAGTATCAGCTAGAGTGACTAATATCGCCAGGCAAAAGTTAAATCGCTGTCAATTGAATAATAATTTATATTTTTCCATGCAGTTCGTTTCAAAGTAAAGAGAAATTATTCATCTTTTATGTAGCATAAGTTGAAGAATCATTGAAACCTACAAATTTTTAATTAGAACTCAAAAAACGTAAGAAATGCAAAAATCGGGTCCAGAAAAGAGTGTACCTAATATCGCTAACTCAAGAAATATTGATTAATTCATGTACATATGAGTTTTTAAAGTCATTTTCACATGTGCGTTTATTATTTCTTGCTCTATAAATGTTTACTTTTATTAGAATAATATAGAAATTTAAAAACATATATTTTTAAAATATTTTATTTTTTACGTTCCGATGTACATATTGGACAAATAAAGTTTATTTCGGTTGCTCGGCACATTTCGTGACCTCACTTGTAACAAACATTACATCGAAACCATTGTTCTCCGGTAGGCGGTATTGAGAACAGGCATACCGCTAAAAGAAACACGCTATTTTCATTACGAAAAATATTTGTAATCGATTTCATTTCTTAAGTACATCATTAAGTAGGTCTTTCTAGTAGATATTCTTGCATTCACAGAATTATTAGACTTACCTTCTCCGAATGTCATGTAAAATTGTGCTAGTCCAATAAATTTTTACTCTATTAAGATTCTCTAAAATCCTTCCCTTTCTGTAATTGTTGATCACATGATGCTGCAATTACAGTATGTCTTCTTACATATGTTTAGGTACTAGTTCAGTGCAACCGATAAATTTTAGAGCTTACTTTGACATGAGCGATATTAAGTACAATCACCCTATATATCAAAAGTGCTCAATTGTATCGCGATTTAAATTGTTAGTATTTTGAATAATGGATTGCAGTGGTACAAATAAGTAATAAATCAAGCTTCAACCATGAGTGTTTTAATTTTCAACGAACAGAATCAAAATATAACCATAAAAATGATGGAATTTTTCAATAGCTTTCGTTGGGAAAGCTCTAGATAACCAGGAATCTCATGGAACCTGAAAATTTTTGTGATATTTTCTTCTATTTGCTTTAGAGAGTACGTATTCAAAAGTTATAGTGGCAAATATGTGCAACTCTACATAATTTTTATACATAATTAAAATAATTCTGTCTTCAAAAATGGCGATGTTGGGAGCTAAAATGTGTAATTCATTGTAAACAACGTGGTTGTAAAGCATTTTTCTCTACAAAACACAGTGCATATTCGCTTTCTACATTCTAAGAAACCCCAGAATACGAATTTTTGTTTTATAAAACCCTTGAGGGCTGGGGTGAAAGTTTTAAGGGTGATAAAACAATGTGGATGGTATTTTTTCAAACAAATAATAAACATTTCCACCTAACTAATGATTTATCTACGATCTGCGACTTTTGTTCCCCTAAATTTGTTTCAATGCGTTTCCATTAATAATACATTGCGTTTCCGTTTGAATAGGTTTCATTGACGAACCCTAGGGACGGCAGGTGTGGATTTGGCCTGAAAGAATTCAGGATCGTCCTGTGTTAAATTGATCACTTTTTGTTTGGCGTCAGGAATCTTGAACTGTTGTCATGAAATTGAAATATATTATTTTGTCCGATTTAAACATGTTTAAAAAATACACTCCACCATAGTTTGCAATTTTTGCACGATTTCACTTAAACAAGCTTTATAAATGAATTTTTACGTTTAGAACTATCAATTGCACTAAGTTCGTTCCAGCATCATTTTTTATAACATGAAAATTATAAAGAGATTCTTGTTCTTCGAATATCCCATTATGATCACAAAAAAAACTGGAAGAAATATGACTATACAGATCCTTTGAAGCTTTCTCTACGGGATAAGGTTCTTTTCTGGGATGGTCCAGGTTAAGTCTAAATTAGGTTAGGACTTGTCTCAATTTGTTTCAATTAATAGCACAAAGATTTCCCTTTTGAATTGATTGAATTCGCGAGGCACGGAGACAGTAGATGCGCTTATCTGAATGCGTTTCATTTGATAATGTAAAACTTATCCTTTCGGATCGATTCATCTCACGAACCATGAAGACAGCAGGTGAGTTTACTGTTCACGAAAGCCAGATGTACCTATTGTCCTGTATTCCGTGGAAAGAAATAGAATTTCACCTGAATCGAGCACGAGTGCTCGGTGACGTCCCGACAACAGGGATTGCGGTGCACTTTCACGTTCCGTATGACCTGTCGCCGATTCACAACACGACCGCAAACTTATTAACGTCCGCCACGGGAATCCATTATTCCGAACTCAAATGAAATCTGCTTTCCGCACAATACTACCGTCCCCAAAAGGAAAACTTCCTTCGATTGTCAGGGCCATGAACGTATATGCACGATGGAATAAGATGGTTCTTTCTAACACCGAAACTGCGGTAGAACTTAAAGGATAGGATACAATACACCTCAAACCTTGAAAAAGATCGGCTTCTGGAACTTATTAACTGTGGAAGGCGCGTTAGGCAGTAATTTAAAAAATTTCCCTTTTCAATCAGACGAGTTAATTCGTCATGGAAGTTTAAAAATTTCACTCGTCCAAGATGGACGATATGTAATGTATGTACTTATTAGGGCTTACGAGTTAAGCCGTCTGCAATTATTTTTAAATGTACAATCTGAAACACTGGAGGTTCTTGTCTTGTTCTTCAATCTGTTAACAAATTAAAATATGATGTCTAGGGAAAGTACTTAATTCCGAAATATCAAGTTCAAATCTATAATACACCAGGTATTTACGAGGCTTTTTGAAAAAAATAGGTCAGGAACTCGACGCTTAATTAAAAATTGATAAAATACCACAATGGATACAAATAAATTCTTGTGTAAAAATAAGTTGAAATTATAGAATAATTCTTTACTAAACCCCATTTTGGTTTCGAGAAAGTTGACTTGGAGAATCTGTCGAGTAGGGGAGACCGGGGATAATTGATTAACGAGGTTAGTTGACTAATTCCATTTAATTGTTATATTATGAAATAAATTATGCTGCGATTCGCGATATTGAAGCATATGAATGACCAGCTTGCCATTTAATGTGTCGCCGTGACAAAAACTTGCGTGTTCTATCAGTGAGAATGAAAAATCTAAAAAGGTCGGTGGAAAGTAAATATTTTTGTTTAGACTATTTATGAATTTTTGTCCACTAAGTACTGCTTGATGTTTTTTTCATGAATATTTTGTGGAAACGTGATACATTGACTATAATTTACGGTATTTTATTTTATCCGGAGCGTGGAGGTTTTGTACGTACGGCCCTTAACATGTTAACAATGTCGGACGGGGTTACTTGACTAAGCATAGGAATACCACTGATAATTGCATTTTTTTTATCCTCAAGATGCAGTCGAGGCAAAGAGTTTAGCTGCTCAAGTCCACTTCCCCCACCACAATCCTTCCAAACTCACCCCTACCAGTTTTACACCCTATCCTCCTTTCAAACTCTCAGGCCTTCCAAACAGACCATATCTAACACCATGATAATTAATAAAAAAAAAAAAAAAAATAACAGTATGAAGGAGTGAAAAAAATAAAAAAAATTACTAGTCGTATGATATATATGTACGCCTTTCGTATACTATATTTATGGAATTGGCAGCGTATACGCCTTTCGTACATATTGATGTAAACTGAAAAGTAAATGTCAAGTCAACTAATCCCGTCATATTTGTCAACTAACCCCGCAGCCGGGATTTGTTGACTTATTCGTCTCACTACTCTAAATACAATAAAAACTACCACCTAGACTCAATTAAAAAGATTTTGTATACCTAATGAAATTTGTAAACTTTTGGTATGCAGCAAGTCAACAAAATACTAATGGTCTATTTATAAAAATTAGAGCCGGTCTCCCCTACATGAGCTAAGAATCGATTTCATCAGCTCCGGGAAAGTCTTTCTACAATTTAGACCTAATTTCTCACAAGAATTCAATTCGTCCATAGTTGTATCAGATTCGTGATTACATGTTGACAATACTTAGCGAAGTGCACGCGTATCAGATGAATTTGCAAATTCGATTTTTTCGAAAACGAGGGCTCCTATAAAAAAATCTATTTCACATTTTCGACTTTTGCACGTAGAATAATATAGTTCTCGATCGTATCACTCATTGCGAGACACCTTGTGTATCATAAGAAAATTTTCTGTCGCGATATACGACAAAGTGAGCGTCATAACTTAAACCCCAAAAGGGGCTAATGTGGAATAATACTCGAGCATCCGCTGGTAGAAGGTCAAAAGCACATCCTCTTTGAAATCGATTGCCATTATACGTTGCTTTAGCTTGCACGAAGACAAGGATTCAACGACGTATTCAAATCTACAACCTCGATCATCTTTCTCCAGCGATTCCTACACGCTTTCCAACTTCGAGACGAAACTTATTGTGAATTCCTTCCAGCGACCACTCCGTCCGTAGCATTCCAAAAAGGCGACTCGAGATCACCAGTCCCGAGAGCCGCGTTCCGTGATAATAAACTGCGCATAAATAATCAGCGTTTTGTTCGTTCGTGGCCGAGTCAAATCGAATTACTCTAAAGACAGCTTCAATTATAAGTAAAATACTGCCGTCCGTCGGTCCGATCCATTCGTTTTCGCGCGTCCATAAATCTGCCTCGTTCAACGCGAGAACGTTCCCTCGCATCGAACTTCTCGTTCGATTCATACGGTGATCCACATCGTTACTGAAGCGTATACGGGGTGTTCTATCTACACAAATTCCATCGAATTTTCATGGAACACCTTTCACTTCTTTGAAAGGGAATTAGACTATTTTTTATAATTCATGATTGCAGTATTATCGAACAACTTTGATTGTGACTCATATTACTAGTATTACGAATCACATAGGTATTCGGATACAACACATTGCACTTCAGTCGAACTTTGAAGAGAATTGCACAAAGTTAAAAACAATTTTGTGCGCTACACAGGATGGCCGATGATATAATACAGCGTAATAGCGATTGTAGATGATAAAGTAGAAGTGGAATAAAATTATATTAGAGACTTAGTTTTTTTTCTATCAATTTCGGAAACTCGTTCGATGTGAATGTAAATGACATAGGTAAGATGCGAATGAAATTAATTTTTATACAAAAATTGTAGAGTACCTAGCTCTTTTTAAACGAGCCTCTGATTTCGAAAAAATCTATTTTGAAAATTCTTCCAATATATATATATATATAGATAGATTCTCTCGAAAACAAAGATTCGTTAAATAATATTATCCCATTATTCTAGTTTATTTTTGCACAAAGGTCCATTTCACCCTCGGTTCTACCATATTTATTATTGTATTCTCCCAACTCATAGTGACATCTATGTATTTCAGATAAATTTTCAAAATTGATTTTCTGGAAAAAGAATTCTTATGAAGAAATTTTATTTCACATTTCCTACTTATTTGTTCATGTTGAATAACTACCCTTTCAATTATACCACCTATTGCGAAACACCCTGTATAATAGGGAATAATCAAGCGTTAACGGTAATATGATGAATTTCGTAGACGTTTGCCGAGACGTAATATCTACGTAATCATAATACTCGTAACTTAGTAAGTGCCACTTTTTTGCATGTTTCCCTCACTCTGGTATAGCAACAGTTCATTTCGAGGATCGTAAGCTTGCCAAAGCGCTCGAACCTTCTCTTCGTTCACGCGGAAACCGCTTCTTCGACGGGGTCGAATTATTTTGCGGCGTGACCTTTAACTTAAGCCAGATTAAAGGTCGCGTATCAGATACGTGCTCCGTTGAAACGCTTTCGTGCCAAAAATAGCGAGGTAGGTAGCGAGGCAGCTAGAAATGGCGATTCGAGACGCTTGTGAAACGTGGCTGGATTTCATCGCGAAAATGATAAATCGTGCGCTTGATGAACTTGCTGTTTAGAATTTGAATCGACGCTAACGGACAGTGAGTACAATTGACTCAAAAATATCGTTGTAATTATCATAAATCTGCGATGACTTCAATTGAGTTTGAATTCTGGGATCATTTGAAACCCTTTAGGTTTTTCAACTTTGAATCAGACAAATTTGTAGCATCTGCGAGGAAAAGAAATCTATCGATAGAACAAAGAAATGGGTACTTTTGTGAGTTACAATTGACAATCGTGTACGATTAATCAATGATCATGATAATCATCGCAGCAGAGAAAACGGTAGAAAATGGTACCAACTTTAAATGTGATCAAGTGTTTTATCCAACTGGTATTTCATAAAGAAAACGGAAAATTTTCGAAGCATTATTTATTTACCTACTTATTTCTCGTTCTTACGACGCTAATATCGATAAGACACATTCGTGAGGTTTGCCTTTAAGATGAGGTTAATTAGAAAGGTGCAGCTATTTAAACCCAACGATGACTTGTACCTAAAAAACGATCCTCCATGGACTCCTTCATTTCTCATTCTCGCCTGTTAACTCTTTCTACAAACCCCACTGTTGCTCGGTATAGACCCTGAATTGTAGTCTAACACAGTCATAATACATTATGAATAACTAGCAACTGACAGTCGGGAGACAAGAAGGGTCCTGAGCAGGGTTACCAATAGTAAGTCTCACATGACGCGTAGAGAGTAGTGGAGGGGGAATCCCCCCATGTATAGAGTTATATAACTTGTGCACACCATGCGAGGATTCCCCCGCTACTACTCCCTACTACGTCATATGGAGCTTACTCCTGGCAACCCTGCTCCCGACTGTACTTATATACATATGTAACTAGAAAGTCGTTCTCAAACAGCTGTAGGTATTTGTATCTGTTCATTGCGAACGAACCCCTAGAAGTTAACTTTGAGAAAATACTGCCAGAAATGTACGAGTGTTCAAAGTTCGAGCGAATTCGTTATTCGTTCCAACGCGGAATTCATTTCCTCAGCTGCAGAAAACGCGAAGGGACAATTTCCGCGGGGGAACGTAGAAGAGCGCGTCCGCTGCTCGTGGAAAAGTTAATTTCCTGACTTTTTCCTGATCCCGCGAGAGAGGGTGGCTAGTTCGATTTTGCACAGATTACGCAAGCCATCTGCTCGTAGAAAGTCAAACGATTAAGACAAGAAAAGAGTGAGTCGCGGCGACTTCCTGCAAATTAGCGAATGTTTATATCCTGAGGAGGCTCGAGGAAGTTCGCACGAGACTTTCCATGAGCGGAGAAGAGCTGGTTCTGTTGAGTTATTGCCCGAAGGAGGAAGCCGGGAACGCGAATCTCTTTTCCCAAAAAGGAGCTCGTCTGCTCGATTAAGTAACAGCTCCCTGTTCCGAAGCTATTCCTTGAGAACGCGCGCGGATCCCTATATTACGACGATTAATTAACTCGATTCGATGGAAAATCGAACAAAAGGCAATTATCCTCCATAACGGCCCGGGTGTTCGCAATTCGTTACGCGTCGACATGAATCTATCTGAATGACTGCAGTTTCATTTACAGCTGTTCGTGGCGTTTCACAGGATGGAGCGTTTTACGAGATTCGGGAGAAACGAACAACGGAGAATCGCCATTATAGATTCTTCTGAGGTCAAGAGCGGACATTTTAAATTGTATCTGTGAAGGATAATATTTAAACAAAATTGTAAAATAAAAGTTATCAGTTTGAAAGTTTAAGTCCAAGTCTCGAGAGTTCTGTAGTTGTTCATTTGGTTTTTAACTTTGAAATATTATTCACGTTTGATTTTCTTTTAATTTTATTTAACATGCACGTTTCATTAAGGCGATAATGAGGCATAAGAAAGACTTTGAGAAGATAGTAATTAGTAATTCTTTCTTACATTTTTTCATAATCTGGGATCACGGAAGAATGTTTTTGAGAGACTCTGTAAAAGCGTTCTGTAAAACGTGAAACGTAAGGGCTATACGTGCCTGATTAGTGTAACATCTATTATAGGCAGTTTGGGAGACAAAGTTCTTGATGTTATTGTGTAATCGTGTGTTCAGGTATGTGACAAATGAGGAAGAAAATATATAAAAAAATTTGTTAAATGATTTTATTAACAAATGCACTAAAAACTACAAAAATTATTTTCTTGTACTACAAATTTTGATGGTGTTAATGTCGCTTTAAATAAAATTGTGGAGCACCATGTGCAACCCGGTACCTGGGTAATTTTTTCACCCCCTCGGGGTTAATTTGTTTTTAAAATATTGTATTGTTATCCAAACTACGCACGCCTGCAATGTTTTGAGACAACTCGATAGTTGGAAGATGGTTAAATTTGAGTTGCCAGATTTGAACTATACATACAAACAAACAGAGCATGGAATAAAATTGTTTAAAAAGAAACAGAAGAATATTTCAATATCATGGATCATATCAGTTTTGTGAAAACTGCGATACGATAGAGCATGACGCAGTTAGATAATCTTTTCTGATCCAGGAAGAGAAGTGCGAAACATAAAGTATGCAAATTGGAAAAGGCGACGTTAAGACGTCTGAAGCTTTATTGGAACTGAAATTGTATGGTAGTAATTAACCGTACGAAAAAGGAAGGCGTATAGAATCAAGAGATGAGGATCAATCGTTCAGCAATAAAATTGTGAAGAAGAAATGTTGTATAGCTCTGTATCGCTGATACATGAGCAGGTATCGTGGACACTTTATTGAGGCCCATAAAAATGCGTCTTTCTTGAAGCGCTGTTTTTTTAAGCTGGCCCATATTGTGCCCATTAATGGAAGGATCGATTCAAAATTTTTGTAAAAATAAAATGAGTTTTAGTACGTATTAGTATGAATTATTATGGAGAAAGTGATAATTTTAAATTTATGTATGTTCTTAAGCATCGAAGTTGAAAGTTTTTAGGAAAAAATTAATTGGTCCCCTTCAAAACGCCGCAAGTTATCAAAGTTTTGAACATTTTCGTTTATTATAGATCGAGTCATAGCCGTCCACGTGTAGAACAATTTGTGTATTTGTCTTTTTCAGACCACTCGCAGCATTACATTTACGTCAACCCGATGGAAGCTATTTTTTTACCAAGTCGATTACACTTATTAAACTATTATTCATTATATATAAAAAAAATTTATGTAACTTCGTAAAATATATATGAACAAAAATGCAAAATGACCAACTATTAATTTAGATAATTGCTAATTCATAAACTCCCAAAGATACATTATTTTTCATACTGAGCAATAGTGAGGTTTAAAGAGAGTTAACAGAATATAATAGGAAACAGAAGAGCCCACTCCTTTGTTACCACTCACCAATCGTAATGCCTCAACACCAGATCGTCTTTTAAACCCCGAATCTACTTGGTCATCGCTATCCCCATAGAATTCCCACGGTATGGAGCATACACTTTCCTACTTCTTATTTTAATGACCTATTCACTTGAAAATCTTGAAATCCATTTTCCATCGACAACAATATCGGACTTAAGAATTAAGGAGAAAGCTCACCTTTTGCAGCTCCTCGCCGCTTCGTCATCGTCCGCCGGCGCGCCGGCGCCCGAATCCTGTAATCAACAACGACCATAATTAAATAAGGAAACGCCAACTATAATCGTCCAGGGATCGTGTCTCAATCTAGAGTAATCCCGGTTATCGTCGTTTCGAAAATCGCGCAAGCCTTTAATTTGGCGGGAAAAGGAACGCTTCCGATATCGCGGGGGTACTGTGTATCCCACTCTCCCTGAGAATAATTGAAACGTGAGCGGCACAGAAGCTTGGAGAGAATAGCTCTCAAGCAGGAGAAGCTGAAAGGCACGTAAGATTTGAAAGTTTATTGTGGAAACTCTTAGTCGGTCAAAGGGGTGCAATTGTCTTAATTGCTTGGAACAACTCTGTTGCACTACTCGTAACAACTAGGAAGCACAAAAGAGCGCTATCTTTTTTGAAAAGTGAAACCGAGAAAGTCTAAAAGAATCTCATTCTGAACTTCCCATGAGTAGATAATAGTTTGAACGAAACTCAGGAGAAGATATAAACGCGCTAACTTTTGGGCCCTTTCACACGAGACATTTCTGTGGCTCACAACTAAATAGTATATAGAGAGTTGGTCGAGTCGCTATATTTCAGACTCTATACGTAAAAACGCGTTAAAGTGCAGCCCAATTACTTCTCTAGAAGCCAAACAATCGAATGAATAGCGTCACTTCGGTTCCTTCTGTATTTTTCTAGATTTACAGGCTATAAAAGGTAAACTGAGGTTACATTTAACTTCTTTTGTCGAACATCGGTGTACAAAAATCGTATTTAAAATATAGTTCTAAGTTTATTTTCGTTTAATGTTTGGGAATAATAAGATAGTAGAGATATCGAGGGACAATGCAGCCAAAGTATTTAGCGATATTAACTCTTCCTCCCAAAACTAACGAGAAGACCATCTCTCGCTGCAGAAAGGAGAGATAGTCGAGTTATGATTTTTTTATTATTGTTATTGTTTATTTATTTTATTTATCCACTTTTGTATTCATTTGCCTTGCTAATCGCCGGTAGGTAGTTCGCTTTATTTTTTATGTGTTCTTTACTTGTTTAGCGTAAACAAATTAAATATCAATGAATCTGTAGTTGTATTCACTCATAAATAATTTTGCTTTCTTCTTTGTTATTTTTCCATGAATAATTATGCGACGACGAAACTCTGCTAACGACGAAAACCATTTATCCCGGCACCTCGGGAGAGGTGGTCAAATGTCATGACTTCAGTTTACAACCCGATTTACAGTAAATATTGACTTAAAGCAAATATCGACCAGTTTTTCTGAATCAGCATAAAATTCTGAACATATTAGGTTTGTTCTCATAATATAAGTAATATCTGTATTAGTTTTAATAGCCAGTTTAAATTAGGTCGTCCGCGTCTCCCGGATTTACCCTATTCCACGTATTACATTTGACGGGGTCAACGCTGGTTTCGAAAAGATAACAGGTGTGTGATCATATAAAAAACACATATAAAAAAAATTTTAAGTTAAACGATTTTATTTAATTTGATCGAAAATGCACTAAAAACTAAAAAATAATTCTTTTGATGTACTACAATTACAACGACGATATGTCACTTTAAATAAAGTCTTGGGGCAGGATATTTTATCGCTTTTCATCGCTCACTTCGACGCTTCATTCTGTATTAAATTTATTCATATCATATTAAAAAATATCCTGCTCAACGATTTTATTTAAAGTAGCGTCAGCGTTGTAATTGTAGTACAGCAAAATAATTATTTTTTAGTTTTTAGTGTATTTTCAATCAAATTAAACAGAATCGTTTAAGGGAATTTTTTGTGACTTTTTTGTACAAAAACGATTCGACAAATTATTTTAAGGTTTGGCAAGCTGTTTTATTGTATCTGGAGCTATTGTTCTGAATTTTTGTGTAACGGTGAAAAAACATGGCAAATACAGAGTGCTGGCTGAGACCGTTGAAAAATAATCGGGTAGCCTTGGCGTTGACGGAAAGTACTGTAAAGCAGTCTGTAGACGGTCAATATTATAGTGTAATATATAATATATTGCACAATATTTATACTGGGTGTCCCACAGACGGTCGATATTATTGTGCAATATATTGCAGAATATTTATACTGGGTGTCGCACAGACGATAAATATTATTATGCAATATTCAATATTGCACAATAAATATCAAAACCGTTTTGATTCACACAATATATTGTACAATCTTCCAACATGATCCACAGAATATTCAATATTGCATAATATTATTGACCGTCTACAGGCCGCTTAAGGGTTATCTGAAACACAAAAAAGAAAAGAGATTCTTAATCTTTATGAATGTGGCTATCTGTGGTAATAGATTTATTGCCGGATCTGTTACCGTTCGTTTTTATTTAAACGAGGGGCGAAATCTTTTTCACACTCAAATCAGGGCGATTCATCTTCTTCAGAAGACTGCAATTTTAACATTTTTTTTTTATTTACCTTAATGAATCTACTATCACAGATAGCCACATTCGTATAGATTAAGAATCTCTTTTTCTTTTTATGTTTCAGATAACACTTACAGTAGGTACTTTCCATCAACGCCAGAGCCAGCCGATTTTTTTTAACGGTCTCAGTCAACACTCTGTATTTAATTTGTCGAATCGTTTTTGTACCAAAAATTCACACAAAAATTACGTATTTTCGGCCCAATAAGGCGCAATAACCGCTAATCTTATTTTTTATATATTTTTTTATTATTTACTTTTTAGTGTCTAAGTTTTGATTTGTGGTTATACGCTGATTTATTGTCGATTGAAGTGATTGGATTTGTGGTGACAGGCTGATTTCAGGTTGTTTGGATTTGTGGTTATGCGTGTTTATTGTAGGGGATGCAATTTTTTCACCCCCTCGAGAGTTTTTTTAAAAAAATTGTATTGTCATCGTAACTACGTACGCCTGCAAAGTTTCAAGACTATTGGATTCGTGGAAGTGGGTTAGAATTAATTTTCAAGATTTGAACCCACAAACAAATCATCATACAAACGGGCAGAGGAGTGAAGCTAATATAAAATGGTTTAAAAATCGTTTAAAAATACCAATCGTCATGAAAGTGTATGATGTGAAATCACACTTACTGCGATCACTTTGACTTCTTCTGTGATTCTTTACCACCGTTTAGAAACTTCACATTTTGTAACTTGCGTGTTTAAAATTTATGGACTACTTAATCTTTTGGCTGCTGTGGTTGCAGATGTGCGTCCAGTGAATGAAGCCTGTGCGAGGAACGCTTACGAGTACGATTAATGAATACAACTGGAGGAAAGGCTTAATCTTATTTCATTCATACCAAACGGTTTTCTATCTCATTAACACCTTTCTTCTTACAGCAGTATTTAAGGCTATTGGTATGACCATAAAAACTGATCAGAAGATTGAACTGCCACACTCAATTATAGGGAAATTGAAACTGCGTTAATCTCTTCGTAATTGCAACCTGTTTTCCCCTGTTTTAGTCCAATATCTATTTTGTGAAAGTATTCCTTACGATTCTTATCGTGAACCATCAGTAACCCACGTGGCACAGAAAATGTTAATAATAACGATAACCATAAAGTTCTAAAATTTGGAATAACAAAACGTTAAAACATTATTGCATGCGTCGTTATTTTTGAAAGTGGTATAAGTCTATCTTTTTGTTCCGAGTTATTTACCGTGTTGCATTTTACCCTATTTGAAAATATGGCTGTACTTCGAAATGGCATCAGTAGCCGATCGACACGAGATTTTAGAGAAGAAGTGAAGAGGGTGTGTAGACCCTACATCTACAATTGTACCTTCGGGTATTTGTTACTTTTCGAAATATTAACTTTCAGTATTTCTGTTGACTTATTCCGACACAACGAATTCCACTTTCCAACTTGCCTAGAGTATTAGTGCTGGTTGGGGGTAGATTAGTGCGGGGTCGCGTGCCCGCTTACGGGCACGTAAAGTGAGGTGGGAGACGTGAGGGTGATAATAAAATCGACATCTAAGTAAACTCAACAAGGTAATATTTATTAGAGCAGATGCAACACGCAACCTTCTATGTAGAGTAGCGAGCGGACAAAATGTAGGGGAAACCTGTACAAAACCGTATACCATACTTATTCCTGAAAGTAAATGAAAGAAGCCTACGTGCATTTGGCAATTGTTTTCCGCTATATTGAACTGTTAGTCAACAGAGATTCGTGACGAAATAGGTACGTACGCTCCAGCGAATTATTAAATTTATTCTGTTTCTAAGTGCTCTGATCTTATTTTCGACTGACTTTAAGTGGACTATATAGTGTTTTGGTAATTAGAATGTAAGTTACACGAAGATATCTATTAACAGTATCTATTTCTATTATATTTTGAAGATCGTAGCCGATTGCTGTCATTTTCATATTTAGTTGTAGCCAATAGTGTAGATGCTTCCATCTTGGGCACAACCGTACGAGTAAAACCGTACCCCGCTATTTCAAGCAACAAGAAGAAGAAAACACCTACTCTGAATATAAAACAATCCATAAGAGCGAAAAACCAAAAATTGACGAACGAGAAATGCAAACCAAAGAAACGTAGAGAAAATAACGTTGAAAATAATTTTTGTGTATACATGATGAGCCACCTAAGACAAGCCACCTGAATAACTTCTATAATTTTTTAGATAGAAAGAAATGTTTGAGACAAAAGTTTTTTGGTAGATAGAACTTAATACTATTGTTGTTACTTTGGATCGGGACAAAATCGTATATTGCATACGGTTTTGCCAACCCTTGGGGGGCAAAGTTAGAAAAAGAACAGGTTTTGTTTTATTGTTAAATTAAGTAGCCACAGCAGTTACGATAATTGTTGTAAAAAGCTTTTGCAAACTGTTTATTTAATACTGTATTTAATGCTGTTTTTCAAATTCGTGGTGTTGATAAACAATAGGCTAGTTTTTTCTGTATCATTACTTTCATAAATTGTGAAATTAAATTTTTATTCAATTATGTGTTAGTTCTGCAGACCTCAGAATCTATTGTTCTGGTTTTCTTTTTTATGATTTTATCCTTAATGCAGTGCATACCTAGATTAGAAGTAAGGGGTACCTAATGAGACGTGTCTTTGATTGTAGCGGTGTTAGAATTTTTTTCTAGAATTTTTGTGCCTGAATCTCTCCGTACAAGGGTATAGCGCCGCGGTCAACCCTGTCGTAGCTAAAATTTTTGAAATTGAGACGGGTACGAGATCAGTCGACATTATTTTCAAACCTCATTACAGTAATCTGGGGTGCGAGTGGTTAACCGATCATAAAAGCGGAGCGCACGGCTCTATTACCTGGGCCGAGAAATTCCCAATAGATCTTTGCGACGTTAGTTTGAAAGAGACCATCTTAAAATTTTCGAAGCTCGGGCATCACTGCTGTCCGGTCGCTGGCAGCTCTCCGCTGGGCCGGTTCATGGTGTAGTGGAATGTGTCCGTGAAGCGGTGTTGCCATTTTACAGGTTCGCGCGAACGCGGGTTGCAGGATAAAACGCTGACCCTTTATTGGCCGGTGAGTTTCGTGAGGGGTATTCTCCCACCACACCGTTTGTCTGCCTTGGTGCTCCTTTTCTCAACGTTTTCTGACTCGCTCTCGCCTTCGCAGAACAAGAGTGAGCCAGAAGTGGTGGGGATAGTGCCAAGATTCTGGCGTGTAGGCCAAACCGAGCTGTCAGCGTAGAAATACACACATCAGAATAGGTGTGCGTTAGCAACGAAAAAATTCAGCAGCTTTATTAGTCAGAACATTAATTCTTTCTCGATAGCTTCATCTCGTATTGGTCTACGCACAGCTTCGTAACGCACACAACTATTACGTTAAGGATAAATAACAGCCAAACGGCTAGGTTCAGGCAAAGCCGAGCAGCGTTCCCGTTACCCCACCATACCCTTCGGGGGCCGCGCAACTACAACTGACAAATCCACGATCGTCAGATGGTGGTGGCTGATTTCTCCACGATCGCTGTTCACGAAAACGAATTCACCGGCCACTATATCTGATGCCGACCTTAGAACCTTAAGTATACGGTTTTGGACAGGTTTCCCCTACTACCGCTCGAGTCGATCACTCGCAACCGAATGCCTGGTCAACGGTTGCATTCCTTCCGATTCCGAAGGAAACGCGTACCGTGCGTAAAACCAGGAAATCTCCCGAGTTACGAAAAAGGGAAGGTTTCGTCGCCTGGCAAAGTCCAAACACCAAGGCCACGGAACCTTCGGTTCAACTTTACGACCCTATGCCTGGCCGCTTTCTGCTCCGCTCGAAAACAAAAGCTACGCACCCCACAGAAGCATGGTAAGTAGCGAACCGATGTGAGTTTGGAGATTTGAACCAGCAACTTGCGGATGCGACCCACCCTATTATACAGGATTATTCTACTGATCGTCAATACTCTAGGGAGTGATGTCACAGACCAAAATAAGACGAAAATATACAATAGAATTTTTTAATATCACGCTTCATTTTCAAGAAATTTAATTTAGAATTTCAGCTAAATGCGCGTGCCTTTTGAGTACTTCAGGAGCAGGCGTGCCTCGACGGAGGTAAAGGGAACGCGTCCAGCTGTCCATAGAATAGATTGGGGGGCGGGCCCGCAGCCGGGCCCAAAAAAATTTGTAAAAAATTGACAATAATGTTTTATTAATATTTCGGAAACTAACAAATACCCGAAGCTATAATTTTAGATTTCGGAACCACACTCCCTCCCCCCAAACCTAGTGTCGATCGGCCACTGAGGCCATTCGGAAGAATAACCAAAAATATTGTTGAATATTAATACTCTTGTTTCCTGCTTTTAAGATCCTACACATGTGCAATTTGTTTGTGTGATTATTGTTATAAGCATTACCTGAGTAAACCAATGTTCCTATTGATCGCAAGTGGACTCATACCTACCTACCACTTTAAAAATAAACATTTATGCAATTCCGTTTAACAGCTAAAATTCTATTAACTAATTCGTAAGAATGTTGTAATATACTAATTTTAATATTATAAAAAATAAAAAGAAGACATCAATCTGTAGTGGAAACTAGTTACAACTGAATTTTTTAAAAAATGGATTTATACCACTTTCAAAAATCACGACTCATATCTCTGTGACAGAGAAAAGTTGCACCTTGGGAATACAATGCCGGGATCCCGGCTGTTCTTCGGATTCGAAAAATCTCGGGATTTGATATAACTAATCCCGAGAAATTCGTGATTTTTTAAAAATGAGAATTATTTTATGAACTAAAAAATATAAAAAAGGAATCCAAAAAAACAGCCGGGATCCCGGGATTGTATACTCTACTTAGGTAGTTGCGCCATATTTGCACGCACCCAGCTCGACAAACGAAAAATCTGCGATCGTCAGATTCGTAGGAACAGAACCCCCTGGGTTTCGACACGATATCGATGAAGATAGGACGCGAGGAGAGATTCCAGGGGATGACTAACTCTCCTGGAACCCCTCGAACGAGGGAGCCGAAAGAGGGTCGGCATTTTTTCCAGTATGCACTTTGCATGCGCTGAATGCTCCGTGGCCTACCAAGTGCACTCACCGCCCCGAAAGGGTAGTTGCATTTTTCTAGCGCGTCCAGAAGGGATGAATTCGTCGGGGGGCGCGGGGCTATTGATTTTAAGGGCTCGTTTTCTGCGTGGCATGCTCGACGATACGGCATCTTAGGCGTTTATGGTACTTTACTAATAGAGAGCTCGTTTGATGCGAATTCTTGACTTTAATTCAATTATTCAGACCGTTCTTGGAATTATAGGGGTACACGACATTTTAGGTTAATTGTCGTTGGAACTGGTCGAGATCCTTAACCTCAAAATTCAGAATTGTCTACGCACAAATGACAATTTACGCAATTTGCTACATAGTATCTGTGGGTCTTTATTTTTACCAAGATGCCGTGTATCGTGTGACAAAGTCCCAACAATGAAGGCGAATTATCGCGCGACGACCCGCGAAAGACAAGCGATGGTCGGTCCGATACGCGACGGGTGAAATCGTTTAACAAAGGCGGCCTTAACAGGTGCTCGTTCGGCGAAGTTCTGACGTTTTTTCAGTGCGCACACTCGAGTATGCATCAGACACGTGTAAGTGCACGTGTAGCTTCATTCAGTCACGTCACTGTGGCACTTTGTTTTTAAAACAAGCACCGCGCCTTTGGCAAACGCTTTCCTTCCCGACCACCCCATTCGGCCTGTGACTTTGTCGAGCACTCAAAGAACTCCCTGTTCGAACAGATTACTTCGCCTTGCCACTATATTCCGGGACATTGAATACCATTAAAACAGAATGGCTCGTGCCCTACTTAGTAACAGTAGATTTCGAGAAAGTTTTCCCTCGTAACGATATTCAGACTGAGAGATAACGAAAAACGAAAAAAAATACGAGAAAATTTATTTGAAAGTACAGCTATTGAATAGAACAGCGTTGCTAGCTCTGCGCGAGTATATATCATCTGCAGCTACACTCCGACGAAATTCAAGTGGACGCGCGTGGATTAGCCTTTGGAACACGCGCGAAGCGTATCATTTCTCGTGACCTTGTCCCTGGATCGGATCGCGCGAAAACCACGAGCAAACTGCTCGTCTAAGAACTCGTTTCTGGTCGGACAGGAACGCGAGAGACACGCCACACGAGGGTGATTTGGTATCGGTCGCGAGGGGTGGCAGGTTCTTTTGTCCCAGCAGAATCATTCTCTGCCCGTCCCATAGAAAACGCACTCGTCACGGCCGCTCGTTCACCGAGAGCAGATACAAGCGGGACGGCTGCACCACGTGCGTTCCTTTCGCTCTCTTTCTCCACTCCCTTTCGCCTGCCCGCCGTCGTTGCAACGCGACGCGACGCGACGGCGCGAACGCGTGCCCCAGCACTGTGCCCCGTGATCGACATCGACCACAGTTGGACATTACTCGAATGTATTCTTATCGTGATAAACGTTCGAACCAAGCTAGCTCTCAGTTTTACAGTGACCGATGAAAGTAAAATTGTCGGTAGAAGCGGATCTAAGCCGCGAGAAAATGATCCGAGTTCCCTTCAGAAGTATAAGGGTGGAAGAGAAGCATGTTTGTACAGTAATAAAATTACACTGAAAGAAATCATACACCCATGAATACGAAATAGCGTGAACCCGTCTTAAATTCAATTTCGTGCGAGAACATAAACAAGTGAGAAGAGAAGAGAATTCGAGCGGTGGCCGAGAAAACGACCATGCCCGAAGAGAACGCTTTGACGAGCCGAGATACCCGGATTCTCTACTTAACGTCAATTTTTACCAGCGGCCAGACACAATTTTTCTCGGCGAGCCTACGTACGCAGATTCCGCCTACGAGAGCGTGCAATCGCGGGGCGCAACAAGATACGCACGTAAATGCGACGGGCGCGATGGTGAGTGGTGCTAGGAACGAGTCCTCCTGTGCAACAAATTGCCAGAGGTTTGACGGAAAGAAATAGAAGGAAACGTGCCGCTTCCGTGCGGATCAGACAGGAAAACGCTAACCGCGAACTCGTGCATACGCTGAGGAGGGAAACGTCAACACGAGCCTTTGTTTACCACTCGGCCCGTGGCGTTACCACGGCGCGAGATCTCCTGACTCGCTGTCACTACGTCCACGGAGCAGGAAACTTTGAATTTCCTCGATTCCGTTTCTGGCGCGGCTGTCAATGCACCTCCAAATAAGGAAAGGCACCGCGAACCAGGCTAAACCATCCGATACGGGTTTCGAGAGCGGCGTTTCGCAAGGCATCGAACGGCGGGAGGGGAAATTTCGAGGGAACGTATTTTTGATGGAAATTGACGGCGGGTAACAACAAAGAGACGCACAAAGCAAGGAAACTCACCGAACTCTGCGGGGAATTGGACACGCTCGGGGACCGCTGTACGGTGACCAACGCCATGATAAGGGCCTTCCACGTCGTCGAAATGTCGAAGATTACACTCACTGCCACTATGCACACGCGTACAAACGATCGCGCCGTTCGAACCACGAAAAAACGATCATTTTTCACGCACTCCCAACGGCATCACGCTCGCGGCGGCCATGTTTGATACAGTCTATTGTGGCGGGCGGTCTGCGCACGCGCCCGGTCACGGAGTGCGCGCTTCGCGATTCTCCTTATCGCGCGGTGACGTCACGAGTACAATTTCTTCCACAATTAGTTCTTCTTTCAACAAATGGACAGTCAGTCTACAAGAACTCATGGAACGTTTCTAATCAAGCCTTAGTAGAATCGTTGAAAGCATTGCACTCTTTGAAGCAATTGACTTTCGCTTCTTTCTTTTTATGTCAGACATAAAAAGTTTTGTAATTTCCTGCTAGATCGAGAGGAGTGTTTCCTTTGTCTTCTTCTCTTTCGTATTGTTTCGTGTTTTGTTTATGATTTTATGACTTGGGATCGATATAATGCATTTTACGTTCGTTAGAAATAGTGGGACAATAATTAAGGACGTTGTAACAATTTATAAGCATGAAACAGTATATTTGCAGTATTTCTTTCAGGATATTAAGTTAATTACGACTTGCATTTTTATAGAATACTAAAGTAGTCTACTATTTAAACGATTGATATTGATAAATATGTAAGAAAGTGTATATTTGCAGTATTTCTTTCAGGATATTCAGTTAATTACGACTTGCATTTTTATAGAATACTAAAGTAGTCTACTATTTAAAAGTTTGATATTGATAAATATGTAAGAAAGTGTTTTTACATTCAGTACAAGTATATAAATTAAACCGTTTCAGAAAGAACGTTTCAAATGTATCGATATTGCGGATTGCGGAAGATATTAGATATATCGATAATTCGATTGTGATTCGAGAGCATAGATATCTATAGATGGGTATCTTTTATAGCATTAATGGGACATTTTACAGCGCCATAAGTGATGCCTTTGTGAACTAAAAGGGGAGCGGGAAATCTCTGATCCATTTGAATTTATTAATCACTTACAATTGAGGCATTGAGATTTGAGAGTAACGACAGACTAACCCACATTTATTTCGAAATTGAGTTAGTAGCAATAATGTATTCCAATATAGTCACTACTAATCATATAAAATAGGACCGGTTAGTCCGTTGTTCCTCTTAATGCCTCAATTATTATATAGTAAAAACACTCAATAGCTGACCACTAGCACGATCACGCATTTTCTATCTTTTGTAACATCAAACTAAAAACAACAGACTGAAAATGCGTTCGTGTCCCAATCAGTAGTGGCCAGGCATTGGATGTTTCTACTAATCGTAAGCCATTAATAAATTCAAATGGATCAGAGATTGGGTGCTGTAAAATGTCACACTAATACTATGACAGATACCATACCTACTTATCCAGAGTTTTCTATGATGACAACTACGCCAAAGACATGTGTTAAGGGGGTTAGTTACCCTCAAAATTTTCGAAATTTGTTTTCTAGGATGTTTGTTAAAATTCCGAAAATTGAAGGAATTACAGTAAAAAATGTACAAACCTGCACATGAGATCGTATAACGATGTCCAACTTTAAACGCAATTTCCCAGAAACTACGTTTTCCAAAACGGTGAACATAAAATCTCGAAAACCACCCGAACGATTTAAATGAAAAGAGTAACCCAAGAAATAACCTCTTTTTGGTCCCACAATTTTGGAACTGAATTTTATGCGAAATGATACCTTATGATGAGACATCAATCACATGAAATTTTCAAGTTGAGGGGACAATTAGTTTCTGAGGTATGGGAGGTAAAAGAAGTGAAAATTCGTTAACGCGTCAGCCCATACGCTTCGAAGTACGGACTTTTATGTCAGTCCGATAATTTGAACAATTATTTCCAGGGGTTTTGCTGACTGCTAACAACGAATTTGAACTTAGATTTTCAAAATTCACAATGGCTGATTTAAAATGGCGGTCGATATATTAAAAAAAACACCCTCTGCACAGACATTTATATTTCTTGATTTTTATTTTTATTTGTGAATTTTGAAAATCTAAGTTCAAATTCGTTATTAGCAATCAGCAAAACTCACAATGGCCGAATTAATATGGTGGACGATATATTAAAAAAACACCCACTACCCAGTCATTTATATTTCTTGATTTTTATTTTTTTTTCGTGAATTTTGAAAATCTAATTTCAAAGTCGTGGTTAGCAGTCAGTAAAACTCCTGGAAATAATTATTTAAATTATTGGACTGACATAAAAGTCCGTATATCGAAGCGTATGGGCTGACGCGTTAACAAATTTTCTCTTCTTTGACCACCCATATCTCAGAAACTAATTGTCACCTCAACTTGAAAATTTTGTATGATTGATGTCTCATCATAAGGTATCGTTTCGCATAAAATTCAGTTCCAAAATCGTGGGACCAAAAAGAAGCTAAAAAAGACCTCATTTTTGGGTCACTCTTTACAACGAGCTACAGGAAACTATTCCCCTTCATGTATTGGGAGCACATTTTCAATATAAATTCTTAAAAAAGAAAGATAAAAAATATTTATCCTACAAAAAAAAGAATAAAATCAGAAACATCAACATAAAAATTGTTTTAATTTGTTTATCAAAATTTTGCTTCCTCTACAAGATGGAGACTGTCTTACAGATTATAAAAATGCCTTTACTTTATGTTTAAGGTAATTCACCTGTCCGGAATCGTGTTCATCATCAAACGGTGCATCGCATACACGCTTTCACATTTATATTTATAACTTTTTTCCCTATGAATATATTTAAAATTTTCTTCTTGCGCATTAAAGTCAACGAAATAACGCTTAAAAATTGAAACAAAAATTATCTCTATATTCACTTATTACTTCAGCATATGCGTTTGAAGAAGGGCGTGATTTTGAGCTGTTGGGAGTAACCTACCCCCTTAAGCGATGAAAAACATTGAAAACTACGACACCAGCGCCGCCTGTGTTGTTCCGAAGAAGTTTATTTGTGTTTATTTGTGAGTTGTGAGCACGAATTTTGATGGGAGCAAGTACTCAACAAGAGTTTGCAGAAGGACCAAGGACGTAATATCCTGCGCGTGGAACGTTTAAGATGTAGTGCACTCGAATTTTCTTCAACGACGGTGTCGCATACTGAAACTATTTAGTGTTGATTTTCTGCCCACTGTCGAAAATGTCGTTAATTTTTACGCCAATAAATCAAATAAGATTAACCAACGTCGCAGTAGTCCGCATGAAGAAAACTGGCAAACGATTTGAGATCGCTTGCTACAGAAACAAAGTAATCTCATGGAGGAATAAATTGTAAGTATTTTACAGCTGATCAAAACAAAGACGTGCGTTCTTGACACAGCCTAACCTAAAAATTTGACGTCACTGTGTTTAAATACTCATATTACGTTCTCTTCATACAAAATGTTCTCAATTTCCATCGACAACAGCGATAGTTATGTTAAATTTCAGAGAGAAAGATATCGACGAGGTTTTACAAACACATACAGTGTTTGTGAATGTTTCTAAAGGACAAGTAGCAAAGAAGGAAGATCTTCTAAAGGCTTTTAATACCGACGATCAGACGGAAATCTGTAAGGAGATCCTGAAACAGGGGGAGCTCCAAGTTTCCGACAAAGAAAGGCATTCTGCCTTAGATTCTATGTTTAAAGACATTGCCACGACAGTTGCTGACAAATGCGTAAATCCAGAGACTAAACGTCCGTACACAGTAACGATGATAGAGAAAGCTATGAGAGACATACATTTCTCCGTGAAGCCGAATCGAAACGTGAAACAACAAACGCTAGATGTTATTCCTCAGTTAAAGGCTGTGATACCGCTGGAGCGAGCTCAAATGAGACTCAGAGTCTTGGTCTCTAGCAAGGAGGCAAAGAAGTTACGAACTAAAATAGAGAAATTGGTGATGAAACTGGAAACCGAAGAATGGGCCAACGGAACGCTAAATTTGGTTTGCTTAATCGATCCTGGCCAGTACAGAGAAATACACGAATTGGTAAGATCCGAAACAAAAGGATCCGGGATATTCGAGCTACTCAATTTAAAAGAAATTGTCGAAGGAGACGAAGTTTTGGAATAAATTGTAAATCTAAGTAAATGTTGTTAATTATTATAATCGTATAGCCCTTGTTACAGTTAAATGACACGGTTTCTATACACGTTCGATTACTTTATTTGAGATTACACATCTATTTATAATACATATGTGTTTCATGGTTTTTCTTCCATTTACCTGTGTGGATCAAATTCAGTAGAAAACGTGAATTTTTAATGCGTACGAATATGGTACAATTAAAAGTTATGTATAAAACTTATTTAAGTAAATTATTCGTTAAATCGTGCGATTACTGAAATTAATCAAATGAAATGAACTGTACGAATCATAACGTTTGTAAATAACAATATATAAGGAAATATAAAATGTTATATTTAAGAGTTGCAACCTTAGCGTTACGATTTATTAAAAATTTTTAAATACGAACCAGTTGATACATCGTATAACTATTATGTACATTTTGATAGAATAATGCGATCGGTAACTGTCGATTATAACTCGATTAAAAAATATTTACAACCTACCTATGTTTGGAAAATATATCTGAAAACAATTAACAATTTGGCAAAGTTCTAATACATGGTTAACTATTCGTATTATTGTTTTTGAAAAGAGAAGATCAGGAAACATCGCTCTATAAATTTTTCTGCTAGAACTTGTAATTTACTTATTTTCAGTCAGCTCTGCTCTAGGAATATATATATTTTCTGTGCGTTGATCGCATTTAGCCGCAATGCGCGATGTCGTTAATAAGAAGTTCTGCAACTTGTTTAAATATATTTGTGCTTCTTTATTCAATAAACCGTCCTGTACCAACGAAGCGACGCTTCGTTCTACGCGTTTGCATATCGCTTTCGCCGAATGCAGAGTGGAGCAAGCTTTGCCACCGCCCTGCCACAAATATATGAAACTGAATACACGAAGATGAATTGCTTAGCACGACGTAAGAAATTAATATATTTTGTTATTACCGGAATAATATAGGTTTCTTGAGGGGGCAGCTGATTCGCATACTCCGATATCCATTCTTCCAAGTCACTAATGTGTTTGCTCTCAAACGACTTAATCTCCCCTGGCATCGACTTCGATATAGCGTGGCTTAAATCAAACAGAATCATCTGTACTCTTTTTAATTTATCGACGTAAGGATGCTCAACTTTGCCATCACTTGCAAATTCTCTGGCCAATCCTATCTGTGCCAATAATTCTTCGGTTGAGACAAGAGCATTAAACGTTACATCATCCTGGGAACTTATGTCAACCTCTGTGTTCATCAACCGTGGATCCTCATCTCGGATTAAAGAAGCTTCTTTTTTTGTTACCTTTGATCTGGAACTGTTATCGCAAAGTTATTACTAAAAAATGACTTTACCTTAGAAACCTTCCGTATATTACCACACATTACTAATGATGACATAATATTTACGACAAACGCGGAATGAATAAGTAATTAAAAACTTGTCGATGCAATCGAAACAAGACGACGGAACACGGGTAAATTAATGCTTATAATACGATGGTAAGGCATCAAATATTATACCGGTTGCTTCGTATTTTCACTTAGTAAAGGCTGTCGGGGCACGACTGATAACTCGTCGCGATACAATTACTTTACGTTCTGTAATTAGTTTTCATGCAAAAATGCTACAGATGTGAAATGATGTTTAGGTTATATCATAATCTCACCATGTACCTATTTCGTAAAGATGCCTGCATTCCGACCTTATACATTAAAAGAGGCTTTTTCCATACACTTCTAACTACTTCCATATTTGTGACAAGCGAATTGCACTGGAATTCCGTCAATACGGTCGTTCTGTGTGCAGAATTTTGTTCGTAGCAAACGTTACGATTTGGAAACGGTAATTCGCTTTATGCTGCTACACAAAACCTGCGCACTGTCACAGACCATGTTACTTCAATGTTTTCAACTGACATACGGAATAAATTCAACTGATTGTGAAATACACGCGACTCAGATTTCAAGGAATTTCATATTTTTACGGAAAATGTCTCGGAGCGTAGCGAACCGTAAAAGTGGCCGTCAGGATATGGGGTCTAAAAATGTACTAGCATTATACTTTTATCTTCTTTTGATATGGCTTTATTTTTCAATGTACACTTTAACGAATCATGTGTGTGTATATTAGGGTGGACCTTAGTTACTCTTGTCGAAAAATAATTGAGATTTTTGGCGGGGACACCCCCCAGGATCGTGCCATTGGGAGGAAAAATAATGTTAAACGGGAAACCGTGCCTCATCGCATTTGAAATTTTTCTATTTTTGTAACTCGTTTTTCTCCATTGTAGTATATCGTTAATATACATTTTTATATATCGTTGAATTTGCCTTTTCACGCTCTGTAATAATATAGAATCAAAGTATAAGATCACTTAAAAAAAATCATAATGATCTTGAAATCTCAAAAATCAACTATCAAAAAATTCTTTTTTCGTTGGCATTATATTTACGTTGTCAAACAGTACAACTTTCGTGATAAACTTTTTTTCATAAAATAATAAATAACAGATTAAAGGGAAAAGTATACTTGAACTGCGCCAATTTTTGCAGATATTTTTTCATTTATTTTAAAAACTAGGGGGTCTAGAAGAAAATCTGACTACTCCATGCGATGCAGCAATCATTTTTCCTCCGGAAAACATCAACAAGAGTGGTAAATCACGTTTTGTTGTTAATACTAAAGACTACCACTGTCGGCACCGTACGTTTTTCCATACTATTTCGCTCCGGTATTGAAAAAAAAAAACGTGACTTACCACTTTTGTTGATGTTTTGCGAAGGAAAACTGATTGCTGCACCGCATGGAGTAGTCAGATTTTCTTCTAGACCCTTAGTTTTTAAAATAAATTGAAAGATATCTGCAAAAATTGGTGGGTTTCGGGTGCATTTTCCCTTTGATCGTTGTTTAAATATATTTAAATGGTAATAATGCGATAATAACTTATATCGTTGTATTCGGGAGGGTTGATAGAATACTTTGACGGTACAAGTAATCGAATAACTATTACTGTTTGACCATGAAATATGTTCAGAGTTGAAAATTTATATTTTTTTTTTAAAAACCTATTCTTCGAAAACTGAGGGTGATGGCGAAAAATGGTTTGCGAATTCGTATTTAGCGCACAAAAATCTATCAGAAACTGATATTGAATGTTACAAGTACAGATGGCTGTTGAATAGTTACAATTAAACTCTTGCATGAGTTTGACTGCTCGTTCGGCCGAATCGTTTACTGCTAAATTATTTACTATATTTAATCCAATATTATAATTGGGATCATTTTCCCATTCTAGAGAATCCATATTTATAAAATCTGATGGAACAGTGTACTCTTAATGAAAGTATCGGTTATTTCATTAAAATTTCGAAATCTGTTATTTATAAATATATGGAAAAATTTCTTAGACAAAAGTTGAACTGTTTGACAAGCTAAAAATAATGCCAACGAAAAAAAGTTTGTTCTGAAGGTAACTTTATGAGATTTCAAGGTAATAATTTTCTTTTTTAAGTAATCTTATACTTTGATTCTATATTGTTACAGAGCGTAAAAAGACAAATTCAACGATATATAAACATGGATGTTAACGATATACTACAATGGAGAAAAACGAGTTACAAAAATAAAAAAATTTCAAATGCGACGAGGCACGGTTTCCCGTCCTCCGATCGTTTTCAAATTTTGTACAGATTATTTTTTTCTCCAATGACACAATCCTGGGGGGTGTCCCGAAAAAAATTTGAAAGTCGAAAAATAAGGTCCTCCCTGGTGTACATATTACACATTTACTATTCTACTTTTGCGGTTCAAAAGATTTTATTATATAGATATTTTTTAATCGATGTTTTGGGTGATTTTATGAAGGATAATGATATTATGAATGTTCAAGGTACACATTGCTGAATATTTTTAATGCATTTCGTATGGATTAAGTATATTTACTATTTTCTCATATACAATCTTATTTAACCAGTACATGTATTTGTAAATTACATGGAATAGGCATGAGACATTTAAAATATACATACAGTATAAAATGTAGAATTTTAATAATCATTATTATGGCATCTAATTTCATGTTATTGCAGATAGTATCACAATATTCTTACTATGGGATAACGATTTTATGGGTAACTGGTTTCTGATGTTTATCGAACCCAACTATTCATTGTAACATAAAATACTATGTTATTGCGATATTAACAAAGGAACACTGCAAACTCGGACTCACCGATTGCAACGCAACTTTGTGGGTTTTTAGAATGACTCAAAACACGAACAACGGTTTCATTTGGGCCCTATCGCCTTTTAAGGGGATGAAAACTAACCTCAAAGTCAAATTTGCACTTCCACTTTTTCGCGTATAACTCCCAAAGTACAACAGACAGAAAAAAATGTTTCAAACAAAAGTTTAATGGTGCAATAAGCGCTGCAAACTTGCGTTAATAAAATTTTGAAAAAAGTTTTTTTCGTACAGGTATTTTTTTAAACTCTTTTAAAAATTTTGTTAACGCAAGTTTGTAGCGCTTATTGCACCATTAAACTTTTGTTTGAAACATTTTTTTCTGTCTGTTGTACTTTGAGAGTTATACGCGAAAAAGTGGAAGTGCCAATTTGACTTTGAGGTTAGTTTCCATCCCCTTAACCCTTAAGAAGGCGCACTGGCAAAATCATACAAGTGGGCGCATGGGGTCAGCAGAGATGCCAACTTCTTGTTTTATATTTATAGTAAATCAAAAGGTTAAAAAAGTAAAAACAAGTATACATGATAAATGCACGCGACAATGTTGCGATCATTACTGAAAACAAAATTGCATTATACGATAGGCAGCTACTGGGAACGGCAGGTTCGCAAACCTATGCGTTCTGTATTTTTTTAGCGATCAAAGTGGCTTTGACCCCATGCGCCTACTTACGGGTTAAAGGGCGATAGGGCCCAAATGAAACACACCGTTGTTCTTGTTTTGAGTCACTCTAAAAACCCACAAAGTTGCGTTCCAATCGGTGAGTCCGGGTTCGCGGTGTTCCTTTGTAAGTAATGCTTATGGCAGTAGATAATTTAAAGAAACATATAACATTAATAGAGAAACAAATACCAACAAGTTTTTCATTTTGCACTTTTTAATATTGCGTATGTACTCCCAAGTTAAGTGCATAATTATTTGTACAATATCTCACAATATTGAATATAACGTATGTGTGTGTATATATATAAATATATATATATATTTTTTTAGTCACTGTTTATTTCTTAAAAAGTAAAATGAATGTGCGATTAATATAAATAAATAAGTTTTTGATCTCAAAATTACTTTTACTATGGTAGCATAAAAATACGTGGGGCCAAATTAATACGCTAGCAAATTAAATATATGTACACTGTACATTCATATATTGCGGAATAAAGTGATATGTAATTCCACTACTTATAGTATTATGACTCAACAATCTAATATGTAGTTTCATTTATATTAAATGCAACAAATACGTTCAATCACTTTTAACAATTATAGTACACGAATCATTCATTTTACAATATGTCTAACGTCTTCTTAAATTACATTATACACAGGTAGTTTCTGAAAACGTGGTGCAACCAGAAAGGACGCGATTTCCCATGCTAAAGTAAGTCGATAATGTAGCTAAAATTTCGACTTACTTTTGCACGAGGAATCATCTCCTTTCCGGTTGTATCGCGATTTCGGGAACACCCTATATAATTAATTAATATTAAATTCTGAGGTACCTCTTTGTAATTAACTGAATATCATTTTCCTGTATTAGTGTCTTAATAAGAACTATGACAATTTGTTCTTTGCATTTATAGTTTTACTAGTTTGCAGAAGTATGCTTCTCCGCATGTTCAATCGCCCACGTTAATTTTCTCTTGCAATATTTGATAGTAACATGCCTGTAAGAAGAGTATATTGACTAATTTTTCGACTTCTAATTACGACTATTAAGGTCGGGGCCAGATATATTGGCCGGTGAGTTTCGTGAGGGGTATTCTCCCGCCACACAGTTTGCCTGCCTCGGTGCTCCTTTTCTCAACGTTTTCTGACTCGCTCCCGTTCCATCTCGCTCTCGCCTTCGCAGAACAAGAGTGAGCCAGAAGTGGTGGGGATGGTGACAATCTTCTGACGTGCAGGCCAAACCGAGCTGTCAGCGTAGAAATACACACATCAGAATAGGTGTGCGTTAGCTCCGAAAAAATTCTGGAACTTTATTGGTCAGAACATTGATTTTTTCTCGATAGCTTCATCTCGTATTGGTCTACGCATAGCTTCGTAACGCATACAACTATTACTAGGGCTGGGACTATTCGAATAATTTAATATTCGAATATTTTACAAGTATTCGAATGCTACGAATAAACTTCGAATATTTGAGTATTCGAATACTGATGTATTCGAATAGTATGGTGTGAAGTGGGTCAAAATTAGCTTACAAGATTTCACCCTGACAAATGAACCTAAAGAACTTGATTTATAATTCACATCATACTATTCGAATACTTAAATATTCGAATAGTATTCGAATACTGAAATATTCGAATTATATTCGCCAAATAATTGAGCAACTGAAGTATTCGGAATATTCGAATACCGAAAAATTCGACAAATAGTCCCAGCCTTAAAGGTGCGATTTCATGCTGATGCTCGACGCTCGTTTTGAGCATCAAAACCAGTCACGTGACCGACGCTCGACCAACGAACGAGCGAGTCGAAGTGAATGAGCGTCAAGCGAAAAACGCACGCTGAAAGTCACATTGATCGATAACGTGACTGGTTTTGACGCTCAAAACGAGCGTCGAGAGTGAAATTGCAACTTAACTATTACGTTAAAACCAACTGACAAATCCACGACCGTCAGATGGTGGTGGCTGATATTCGTCTCGATCACTGTTCGCGAAAATGAATTCACTGGCCAATACATCTAGCCCCGACCTTAGGGAGAATAAATCCAACCTTAAGAGTGGTGAACATAATTCCAAGTTCACCATTTCGTAAATAGGGCTCCATGAAATCTTCTATAAAATGTATTTCACTGCCTAGTTGTAGTACACTGGCACGTACAACAACAAAATAAAAAACAGGAAACAACTCGTCCATTGTCCATAAATATGTGGAGCCCAACTGTTTTTGAACTGCCTGTTATAAACAGAATACAGCGATTTAATATGAAACCAATAAAATCTCTATAATGAATTATGAATTTATGAATATGTACGCTTACTTGTGTCATTTGTTCAAATGTGTTCCTAACGACTAACAATTTTTCTAACGGAGAAAACGTTGTTTTCAATTGCTGCAACGTTTCTATCGCATCGCTGAAATACGACTCGCTCTGATATGACAATCCATTTTCATTTAGATTCATCACAGTCGCGTTTTTCCAAAATTTTCTGAAATTTCACTACTTAGTTTAGAAAATCATCGTAACAATTTGTGGCTCGCGTTAATAGCATCGTTACTTACTGATCGATGTCCAGAAAAGCCATTAGCGTTATATCGGGTTGCTTGTTCCATTTCATTAATCGTTTCCAGTAGGCATCGTCTTCTTTTTTGTTATGCAAAGCATACAGCACGAAGAGCGCCGAATGCACACGAGGCAATAATATAGGGTGAAGTATCGCGGCAGCACTTATAACTTGTCTAATAAAACAAATTAAAGGAGCAAAGCATTGTAGTGTTAAACAAACATTGACTATGTCGAATATGTAAGGGGTCATCCTTAAATTACGTAAGGCTTTCTGGGGGGAGGGAGGGGGTCGCGAATTTCTTACGTTTTCTTACAAGGGCCGGGGGAGGCACGTAGAGTCTTACGTAATATTTTTTAACCTAATTTTTAATAAATACAAATTCTATCATTAATGTTCCAGAAAAGTAGTTTCAGTTTATATTTCCCGAAACCGAGTTAAATGAATTACATATATAAACCTTTAAAAGAATTTTAATAACTGAAAAAATTAAATTTAAAAAATATTACGTAAGGAGGGGTTGGAATATCAAATCTTACGAATTCTTATACTGGGGAAGGGAGAGGGTAAGAATTCACCAGAATTACTCTTACGTAATTTAAGGACGGCCCCTAAGTCAGGCTTGGGAATTAAGTGAACGCGGCGGCCGATTTTCAGAGGCAACGCTTCCTTTCTCCCGCCGCGCGTCTTGGCCCCGCGGCGAACAAGCAGCTTGGAGCGCCTCAGGCCCGCGCCATATGAACCGCGCGTGGCGCGTTAACAAAACAAAAACGCATCGACAATCGTGGGACGATGTGGAAATGGTGGAAACCTATTGATACAATGTCGCTCTAATACGCCACGCGCGGTTCACGTGGTACGGTCCTGAGGCGCTCCAAGCACCTAGGCCGCCGCGGAGGCCAAGACGCGCGGCGGGAGAAAGGAGGCGTTGCCTCTGAAAATCGGCCGCCGCGTTCACTTAATTCCCAAGCCTGATGTAAGTGGTTGATTAAAGCCAAAAACGTACCCTTCTTCTGCATTTTCTGTCTCCAATACAAACTCTTTCCCGCCTGGCGGTAATGCCGGGAATAACAGAATGACTATTTCATATATCCTGGAGGTAATACTATGAAGTTCAGATACAGCATGGCTGAGCAACAAAGGGTGAACTCTTACACCGCCGTAAGTAGCTGTGTACACGGCCGCTACTTCCGTTAAAAGAGCACCCAATGGATGATGTGGGTTTTCGAAAGCGGTAATCAGATATTTATAAACGTCATTGTAAGTCTGAACATTGAGTTTGTCTTTTCCAAAGCATGGAATTGTATCCAATTCGTCAGTGGCTTCGTTGTTTCTCTCTTTGCTAATAGAAATAGTTGCCAAAAGGCTTTTTTGCTGTGTGGCCTTTTGGCGCGACTTAGTTATTATACTGGCGACGTTTTGCCATACGCGTTGCGTCTCCAAGGACTTGTCGTTCATACTTGAGACTTTCGAGCCCGGTTCCTGTACACCGAGCTGTTGATAACACTGCCTAAATATAGCCTTCCACTTTTGATCCGGTGACACGCATAGCTTTCCAAAAGATCTATGCCATAGGAGGAAAGATTACTTAAATATAAATGCGCACAGTTATTGATTAATAAATCACTTACGTCGGTTTCGAGTTAGTTTGTACATTTCCGCTAGCTTTATTCATGTGCAGCGTTGCGATAACTTTCACACCTTCGTTCCACACCCCATTCATGTTGCCTTCTAATCGATCACCACTTCGAAATGTTAATGTACCTTTTCCATAGAATATACCAGCTGATTTAAATTCACCCTCATAGTGAGTACCATCCTCGAATACCATCACACCATGGCCCTTTAGAAATATTATATCTGCTTATAATTTTTTTTTACATTTACATTTGCCAATTTTACGAAAATATTCAAGTATCTACCGTTAGAACATCCTGCATAAACACTCCCTCGTAATAAATACCATCCAAAGTTACAATTAACCCACAGCCATGTTTCATACCGTTGCTCCAGGACCCCAAGTATTTTTCACCTACAATAATATATTATTTAATAACTCCATGCCCTTCGATCAATCTTTCATTTATTACAAAAGGAATTAAATATACCTGTCATAATGTCATCCATAATTCCATAGCCTTGCTTCACACCTGCAGCCCATTCTCCGATGTAAACAGATGCTACAGATGCCATGAAATGACCTTCTTTCTTAACACCATGACCATGTGGTAATCCATCTTTGAAGTATCCTTCATAAAAGTCCCCATTATTATACCTACAATGTTTCAAATTTCACTTTCACCGTCATATATCCTATCCTATCTACATATAACTTGGTAATCGAGATTGTTAATATTCAGTACAAAAAAACTGACTTCATTGTCCCATATCCATTTTGTTGACCGTCTTTCCATTGTCCATCGTATACACCCTGTGAGGGAATCTCCATTTTACCGGTACCATGAATAACACCTTTATGAAACTGTCCAGTGTACGTTCGACCATCGAACCATTCCATTTTCCCAGAGCCATGCGGCTTGCCATGCAACCATCGTCCTGCTCATTAAAGTAAACAATATTACTTCTCTTGTATATAACAGTTCTCTACATTTTAAAATTAAAGTAACTTTCAACGACGGAAAATGGCACTATAAAACTCGTGTTACACAATACTGTCATCAATGATTTACGAACCGTCGTACTTTGCATCTTTGAAAACACTGTGCTTTGTAAAAGTGAAGGAGCTAGAACGTACTATTGGAGGTACGTGTCCAATAACCTTTTGTAGACTACATTTTATAGCATTTTGTAGAGCGTGTAACCATTCATTACGCTCGCAGGGTGTCGGAGTATATAATACAAATGAGTCCTCCGGTGCTACTACCGATATAGCATTCTGAAACATAAATGTTGAAGAAATTGCGGTATAAGCTGTACACTAGGGTGGCTCCTATTTTCAACTTTTGAATTTTCTTCGGGGCACCCTCCAGAATAGTTCCAAATAATTAAAAAAAAATCTGTGTAAAGTTTGAGCTCGATCGGATGACGGGAAAAGGTGCCCCTGGGCCCTTGAACATTTAAATCATTATTTAACAGCTCGCGAAGGAGATTTTATATAATATCCTCCAAGTTATTGATTAAATAAAAAAATATGTCAAACAAAAGTTGTAGATCCGGACATGAAGCATCTTTTATGTTTTGTTACATTTCCCTGTGCGACAAACGGTTTTCGGAAAAAGGCCGAAAAACTAAAACAAACTTTTTTTCTCAAATTTTGAAGGTTTTAAAGGCTTCTAGAACACTTTTTATTTATGAAGGCGAACAAAAAAATGGAATTTTTATTTTCGAGAACTATTATTTAAACATTTAAGGGCGAGGCATATACCGAAATATGCCAAAAAGACAAATTTTTTTCTTATTTTCAGTATTTGATATGTCGAAAATATAGTCTATATCTTCGATATAATTCGTAAAAATATCGAAAATATAGAGTCCATATCTTCGATATTTTTGTGATTCTCGGTCCCAAACATTGGCGTAGCTAGGATTTTTGTCTGGGGGGGGGGGCAGGCCCCACCCCCCCCCTCCTCTCGTGCTCTCTCTTCTTTTTATAGGTAGAAATCTTTATATACATACACATTTTATAATAATCATTTACCTACATATTTATTTAACACTAAAACAAAGAGTAAACGGAATAAAAAATTATTTATTATTTGATCTCGAGAAATGTAAACAAAATTTAAAAAAAAGAAAGAAATACAGTAGAAAAAATAAATTATGATTTATTAAAAGCCAGAGCATATCATGTATACCTATAGTTAAAATTTATACAAGCTTTAATTTGCGGTGTTTTTCTACAAAAATATTTAGGACCTGTTTAGGAGTGCCATATTCGAAAAGCTCTCCTGGAGCATAATTGTTCTTAACCACGTTTTAACGCGACGCATAGTGGAAAAGCTCCTTTCACAGCCGGCCGTTACTGGATTGTTAGTCACATTTGCGTCTTGTACGCGCGCCGGCCTAATTCTAACAATTTTAATTCATAATTTAACGTAATAAGAACATTATTGTTTTTTTTTTATTTAGTTACACTGCATATAGCATTTCGGCCCAAATATTTGTTTCTTTTAAGATAGGATTTTACGATCAGACGAATGTTTTTTACTTATTTCGATAGTTTCTAGGGAAGGGCCATTCTGCGTTTGGGGGGGGGGGGGGGTGCAATCCGCATTTTGGAGGGGCCAGGCCCACCCGGCCCCCTACCTAGCTACGCCAATGGTCCCAAATTTTCAAGAAACATTCATGACAATATCAAACACTGAAAATAAGAAAAAAAAATGTATCTCTTCGCATATTTCGGTATATGTACCCCCTCTTAAATGTTTAAAAAGTAGTCCTCGAAAATAAAAATTCCATTTTTTTGTTCGCCTTCATAAATAAAAAGTGTTATAGAAGCACACTTTTGATTCTAAACTTTCAAAATTTGAGGGAAAAGTTTTTTTTAGTTTCTCGGACTTTTTTCGAAAACCGTTTGTCGCACGAGAACTACGAGAAGAAATAATAGAACATAAAAGATGCTCCTTATCCGGATCTATAACTTTTGTTTTACATACTTTTTGATTTAATCAATAACTTGGAGGATATTATATAAAAGGTCGATTTACACTATACAGCACGGACCGGCAACGGCGCGGTCCGTCACCGGCACGTAATATTATGCATACGTCTACACTGCTCCGGCAAAAGTCCGACAGTTCACGTTTAGCAATCGAAATGAGCGGATCAGAAAGTGACGAGGAATTGGTTCTTCTAGCCTCACTTTTAGACGAAGAGGATGCCGCAGCAAAAAGAGCAAAAAAGCGAGATAGAATTTGGGTACACCCAATATTAAAAAAGAAAAAAGTCGAAGGGGAGTATTGGACTTTATTCAAAGAGTTAGTAAAATATGACGATAAGTTTTATCGATACTTTAGAATGTCGTAATGCCAATTTTTTTATTTGCTAGAATGGATTGAACCTCATATGGCAGTATTTAGGATGGTCCGTTGCTTACAGCGGCACACACACCTTCTCACATGCTCTATCAATTTTTCGCAATCCATCCTCTGCTGTATGCGGTCTCTGCCGTTTACTGATTTACACTGGCAGACCAGCGACGACACGTCTCGACACGGACCGTCACGAACCGGCAAAACATTCTTAGCGACCATGTCGACCGGCGTCGGTTCGTGCCGTAGACGAAACGTTGCAGGTCGGTGCCGGATAGTGTAAACAGTCCCATTTAAAACGCATGTTACAATGTTTTGTCGGGCTGGTGACGGACAGCGCCGTTACCGATACGTGCCGGTCCGTGCTGTATAGTGTAAATCGACCTTAATTGGGTTAATGCGGTTAGAGTAATACGATGAAAACCATAGTTGTAGCCATGTTTCCAAATAGTAATGCATTTTATTTCAATATCAGAGACTCCTTAGTAGGGCGATGCATGCAAAGATTAACTTGGCCATGCCGAATTCGTGAGCGTTTGCCGACGCACAGTGTAAGATTTTGGACAAAAATCGCTCGACAGCGCACATCTTGGCCGATTTCAATACTTTTTTTTCAGATACTCGTAAAGGACTCAGCAATAACGGAGCACTGCAATAAAACCAGTATCTGTTTGTCTAATCTATAGAAAATACTATTTAACATAACGTAACATAACATAAAAACATAAATAAATAAATTTTGCAGATTAAATATATTAAAAATTAATTTTTTGTAAATGAAATATTCACTACAAAATACAAAATTTATGTTTTAAATAATGTGTATAGCTAATTTAAATCTTATATTTTTAAAATATATTATAAAATTAGTTACCACAAAATATTCGATTCTAACAACTCCGAATTACCATTATTACAAAATTATTTTTAAATTTATATATTAAAAATAAATACAAAACGAATCAAACTGAAATATAATTTAAAAATATAAGATTTAAATCAGCTATACAGTTTATTTAAAACGTAAATTTTGTAAATATAAAGTAAATTTTTTATTTTACAGCTAATATTAAATTTACAAAAAATTAATTTTTAGTATCTTTAATCTGCATAATTTATGTTTTTATAAATTAGACCAACAGATATGGCTTTTATTGCAGCGCTCCGTTATTGTTGAGTCCTTTACGAGTATTTAAAAAAAAAAATTATTGAATTCGGTCACGATTTGCGCTATCGGCCGAATTTTATCCAATATATCACACCGTCGCGACGGTGCCGGTTTAAAACCTGGTTGTTCGGTGTTTCGGTAGTACCTACCGCACAGACGAGACCGACTGTCGACCAGATGACGGGAAATATTCAAATGCTAGAAAATATTAAACAATGGAAACTATAAGGCGAAACGCGTACACGACTGTAGAAGATATTGATACTAAAAGATATTGGTGCTGAGTAATTCTTGAAGTTTAACAAATAAAGTATAAATTCCGTTTCTAACAACCCTTTAAAATTAATCAATCCTGCATGGATTATATACTCGTATATTTTAAACATTGTGTTTTCATTTGATCTAAATATGTATTGCCCGTATTAGATTCACATATCACTGACTTGTCTTAAGTGACTGTCTAGTCTAGACAAGACTGTCTCATTTCACTAGTAACCGGCTCGTAGCGGGTTAACCGGGTTACTTTGGTTTCTTCTAGAATTTAAGAACCGTTCCCTCGCGATTAGTATAGGTTACAGAAACCTTCCTTGGTTAACCGGGTAAGGGTTAGAGTTACTAGGCGGTTCGGATCCCTGGCCCAGGGGCATCCTTTCCCGTTATCCGATCGAGCTCAAACTTTACACAGATTTTTTTTTTAATTATTTCGAACTATCTTGGAGGGTGCCCCGAAGAAAATGTTGAAAAAAATTTTTACCGAGAGTAAATAAGAGCCACCCTACTCTGTACACCAATGCGCGATAGTCTGATTTTCATGCGATCTTCTTTAACGTACTTGTACTGTTTCAGAGTCTGGTAAAATCTCTACCCACAATGTCTGAAGTGGATGAACTGTATAGGAAGTCCCAGTTACGTGGATAAACGTGTCAGTTAACAAAACAAACCAATGGGTAGAAAACCTTCCAGAGTTAAGTATCGATATAGGATTCGATCGTGATTCCCTGATAAGTCTTCTATCGGGAGATCTCAACAACTCTCCTAACTTGCCAGAACTTTCCCAAAACGACTTGGTAGCTTCAGCCTCTTTCTGCCGCTTCTCCCGTTCGTCGCATACGTGTTCCCACTTTACCAGAGCTTCTTGCAACCGTTCCACCCCCATTCTTGTACCATTGCACTTTATCAAATTCATAATCATATTTTGATACCTACATAAATACATCATTATTATTATTGCATATACAGAGAACCAGTGAATTAGTAATAACGTAGAAGCTTTCTGCTCACGAACATTTACCTATTTATCTTACGCAGTGGATGCTGCAATGCCATAGTAATAATAGTTTCGTTAGTGACTTTCTTAATTTCATTACTTTTCAATTTGTTTCGGAACAGGTTCGTTACTTTCTGCGGTACTTCAATTATTTTTGCAATATACGTAAATCCACTAAGGGAAATAACATCGCATATTGCGTTCAAGTAATACTTGTACACGGTAATGTATTCCTCAACATTAGCGACAATTGTCACCTCATATGCCTCGCCAATATGATTATAATAGTCCCACAAAGTAATAATATTTAATACATTGAAGCTTAATAGCTCTGTATAACATCGACATAATGTTTCGTAGACATTTGATTCGTGCATAGCACCACCCTTCTTTTGGAATGGTTTGATTAGATTTTGGTAAACGACTAATATCTCTTCCAGGAAGATTTGATTATTTATCAAATCTTCAGAAATATCTATTTCTGTTTCGTTGATCATAGAACAACAGCTATATTCCCCAGAACTAAAAATTTGCCGTGTACTGCATTCGATGCTCGTCTCAGTGTCGAACTGGAACATTTCTCCGGCTTTACTGAAATCACGATAAATAGTTTCTACAAGCAGATAACACTCAGTTGATTTCTTATCGATATAATTTATAATTTAATTATTTACCTAGACTGACCAATAAAGTACAAGCCATGATGCATCATAACTAAACTATGAAAACTACCAGCCGCTATGTCTTTGGATCTTTCGTTTGGATACAACTGTGTAGTGAACAACTTAGGTGCGCTTTGATGCATGTTTGGTTCCAACGTCACTTGTTTATGATTATTTCTTCCCCAAGCGAAGACTCTTCCATCCAACGTCAACGCAAGTGCATGGAATTTTCCACATGAAATTTTTCTCAGTCCTGTATTACTCAGATCTGCTACCAAAACGGGTCGCGAGCGTGTAATCATATCTCCCGTTCCCAACTGCCCGTACTGCACATCGCCCCATGTCCAGAGTTCGGTGGATAGAATATTGTTGCCTGTACGCGTTAACATGTTAATTCTTTCGTTTAAACCCTGCTGAGATAATTCATGCTCCGAAGAGCCGGTACTAGACGACCAAGGGAATTCTTCGCAACGCAAACTTAGCGCCAAACTGGTGGCTATAGGCTTCAAATAATCTTCCCCTTGTTCTCCTAAATGCTCGTTACTATCATCCTTGAATTCATTGATGTCCGAGCTTCCACTCATATGCCTAGATAACGTAACCACTTTACCGCCAACGTTCTTCACTCCTTCGTAAACTAAATTAGCTACATTGGACATATTTTGCTTGATCAGCCTCGTTGGTTTCTCAACGTTTTCCAAGGGTATGTCTTCTTTGATACTTCCATAAGACGAAACCCAAGAGAGCTGTCTAGTCAGAAATTGCCTCGCAGCTTCTGTATTTATAAAAATAACGTTTTTTTTTTCTTCTTTATCGGAATCTACAGGGTTATTAGAACATTGCTCTCCGTTTCCAATTATCTCAGACACCCGATCCATTTTCGTGATTTCCACGGGCGAAATAGCATCGTGCTCTTTACTGGCAATTGATAGAGCGCTAATGGAATTAGTCGAGCGATCTTCACTGAATTGCTGTACATGAAGTCCAGTGGGACAAGTATCCGATGACGTTAAACTCGCAGGACTTAGCAATACCGTACTGAGACACTGAGGGCACGAATTAACAAATACTTCTTCCTCCAATTCGGTCTCGCTATCGGTATCATCTTTTATAGCTTTTGCTGTTTTTCTTACAGCAACTACATTAAAATTGGTACCACACGCAACAGCAGACACGGTTCTGCCTTCAAAAAATTTCACCTTCCTCGGCTCTGTGCTATCGATGTCTATTTGCGGGTGGTTTCCGCTAGCCCAGAGCTGTCCGTTCTCTGTTACAAACAGTGCTCCTTGATCGCTAACTGCTATCGATTTTACTTTAACAATTTCATTTTCCTGTTTATATCTGCAATGACGTAATTCGTTTTAATATGTAACTTACAGAGAAATTCACTATTCTTAGTAATGTAAACACAAGAGGGATTGTTCGCTACAATTAAGCGTAAATAATTACGTAGACCCACCCGTGGTTGCAACATTTCACTTCTTCTTTCAGGATTATCGTGTCTATTATACTCGTATCTTGAGGATTTATCTTCAAAACATGTCCGTTATTATCTACAATAAATAAATACTCCGAATTGGATGCTATGTCGATCACCTCAAATTCAGCCCTTTGGAAAACCAATACGGGAGGGCCATCCGGCAGGAACGACACCTCTCCATGATACAGATTGCTAGAAGTGGTCGCTATGAAAATGTGGTCTTTAATAGTAACCAGTCTGCAAGTCGTGCCATTTGGCTTGTCACCGAAAGTGTACGACAATTTATCAACACCTCTCCATAAGTGCATATGCTTCTCCATTCTGCGAGATATTTGACAGATAAATAGCTTGCATAATCTAACGTTTTTTTTACGAGACAGTCGGATTAATTAACGTTTTTGTCATGTGATTCGCGATTGAATCTCTTCCATTGGACTTGTCTGCAAAAGTACTCGAAGAAGTTTACATATTAACATGATTAAACTAATGATTTCCTTATTAACAGCCTCGATTGCTCTTTCGACCCAACTATCACGAAGGAGCAACTAACATTCGAATAGCTGATATCAGCTGTCGTATGATACCCCTATCAGATTGTAGGCGGGGACACTTGTATCGTTAAGTGGAGTTTCCAAGTGAACATTTTTTTCCGAGGAGAGCGTTAGATCACCGAAGTTAAGCATCACGGGGCGGGTACTGGGGAAAGATGGGAGACCCACCTTTTTCCTGGTGCGCCTGCTGCTGCTGGGACCCGAAGGAGAGAGAGGCAGAGCCACCTTTACCAATGGGCTAAATGAGCTATAGCCCAGGGGCGCCCGTGATTCAAGGGCGCTTAAGAATCAAATATGTTGAAATGCTTTTTTCTCTTCAATTTTGGAGACAAAAATTTCGTTCGCGGGCATTGTTTTTGTTCGTGTTTGCCTTGGTGGAGACCTGAGGTCGTGATGTACTGCCTTGCACCGATTGCGAAGAAATTGCACCCTTGGGGGCTAGGGCGCCAAAATTTTTTAGCCCGGGCGCTCAAATTTGTTAAGACGGCCCTGGAGAGAGGAAAGAAAAAGATATGACTACAGTTCGTTGGGCAATATAAGCGGATAAAGCTTGAAACGCCATTCTGTTTAACAGGAAAAAAACAATATACAATATTCTGAGAGATTTTTTATAGCGAATTCGGATGGTCGCACTGGTGCGCACTGAGTACGACTTTTAGCCAATTGGAAGCGAGAAAACTCGCACTCACAAGGGGAGTCCACGGTGAGGTAGTCATCGATTTTGATGAGCCTTGGCACGATGGATCTATGTCGAAAATAAGTAAATACGTGTCCGAGCGTTTCTGCCATTTGGCCTTAATAACAGAGATAATTACATGTAAATTATTAAACATTTCATAGCGCCAATGGAAAACATAAAAGTCATAACCTTAATTTAAGAATATACCGTGGAGCGTTCGGTAAGACGTCGACGTGGCGTTGCTGCGGTCGTGAGTTCAATTCCGCCTCTGTCTAGATATTTTTTTCATACTTTATTTTTTCCACACTGTATGAATAGTGAGAAAAAAGGTAACGGTAGTAACGTTCACTAATTCTTTTAAATGTATAAATACAATTATTATTTTTTTTTTAACGTGGGGAAATCTTCAAAAGACACCCCGACACCTCCAGAGGGGAATCCCCCGAGGGCGCCAGGGTAGTGTGGGATTTTTACCCACTAAAACCCCACGGCCACCATCGCGCGATGGGGTACCACCGGAAACCTCGCAGTACTGTTCCTGACTAATTAATATACCTATAACATAAGAACTATTATATAATAACGAGCGGTAATCTCGAAAAATTAGCATCCCAAAATTAATATCAGTACACAATTCAACTTACAGGGGTGTCTTTTGAAGATTTCCCCACGTTAAAAAAAAAAAATAATAATTGTATTTATACATTTAAAAGAATTAGTGAACGTTACTACCGTTATCTTTTTTTCTCACTATTCATACAGTGTGGAAAAAATAAAGTGTGAAAAAATAAAGTATGAAAAAAATATCTAGACAAAGACGGAATTGAACTCACGACCGCAGCAACGCCACGTCGACGTCTTACCGAACGCTCCACGGCATATTCTTAAATTAAGATTATAGCTTTTATGTTTTCCATTGGCGCTATGAAATGTTTAATAATTTACATGTAATTATCTCTGTTATTAAGGCCAAATGGCAGAAACGCTCGGACACGTATTTACTTATTTTCGACATAGATCCATCGTGCCAAGGCTCATCAAAATCGATGACTACCTCACCGTGGACTCCCCTTGTCAGTCACAGCCGACTCTACTACTAGCCGTGCTATACAACGTGGCAACACCGCTCATGTGCGGATCGGGAGTCCTATTTTCAATAGTGGAGTTTTGTATTCAGCATTATAATTAACGTTATTTTGCGGTATAAAATTATACAAATATACAGTTTTTTGATTAATTAAATAAGGAATACGGTAGGTATATATATACACATATATATATCGAAGCCGGACTCTCGCGGTGTTGCCATTTTGCCTTCAGCACGGCTAGTACTAGAGCCGGCTCGGCTGTGACTCAGTGCGAACTAATGCAGGTTGCCGAATCTGCTATTAATCATATTTTCATGATAACTATATTTATAGTCTTCAAGATCAAAAAATTACGTGAATATTTATGTGAGATGTATAACGATTAACGAATGGTTTGGTTCGGTTTATTACTTCCCTTCGTTACATATCGCCGCTTATGGGCGAATTTCACTTACGCCCAAATCGCCTGTGATTTTCATTAATGGGGTATTAAGGGGGTATAGTACTGGTCACGGTGTAATAGACAGGTGTTCCGACTCCTATTCAGAATGTGTGACTTTTTCGTCCTAGTTCTTCTGGCGGCCGGCAGATTTCGTCGATGTCATAAAGGCATTTACATATATGTACAGGCCTGGTGTGGACGAGATCATCACGCGCATGCGTGGCCTGTTGTTTCTGGCAAGCCCAGTAATACCACTAAAGTCTCTACTACTACAGTCTCATTAATACATATGTATATGCCTTCTAGGTCGCCACGCCTCTCGCGACGGTCAGGGGAACTAAAGAGAAATCGGCACACAAAATCGCTCGGGTAAAAAGGTATAGAGTCGGAACACCTGTCTATTACACCCTCCTGGTCCTGGTATAGCAAATTAGAGGAAAGTTACAGAAATTAGTCGTGATCTACCGTAACTTCAGTCGTATTGGGAAATACTGTGAGAGCGCCATCTACTAAAGTAAGATCTGTAATCGGGTCAATCGCGTTACAGGACTGGTGTCACACAAGCATTGAAATAGTGCAATAATGTTTTTGTTATTAAATAGTCTGTTAAATTTTACAAAATCGATCATCAAACAGTCGAAATTCACAATATGTACTCCCAATTACATGTGACAGCTAACCCGATTTGACTGCTTTAATTTTCGCCACCAGATTGCGTAGCGGAAATAAGAAAATGCCAATAGGTCGTAACTGCATGAAAAACTTTAAACGCTTTTTCCTCGAAACAATTTTTTTAAATCGGGCGCACATTTTTCTCAATAACTACTGGACCGATTGTATAGCCCGTAGTAGAATTATATCAATAGTTTCAATACAACCACCCCAATCCTTGTTTTAGTTCAAGAAAAGTCGAAAAAATCAAATATAAATTTTTAAACAGCTACGATTTCGGTAACAATGTCCGGACATGGTTACATCTGCTAAGGGCGATAACTACACTCATGTAGATTAAAAAAATCTTTGGTACATTCGTTTCAGATGACTAGTGCCCGATTTCTTCACCTACGACTAAAGTCCCAGTCAGTGAACGACCAATTGCATGCTATCATGTGGCACTTGTCGACCAATTGGATGCTATCGTGTGGCAGTTAAGTGGAACATAACTGGAAGATTAAATTAACTGAAGGTGAAGAAATCGGCCGTAGGACGGCCGCAATTCGTGCGCCCGATGGGCTGCGCTTCGGCGTGTAACTTGTACAAATTTCAATTTAATGCATTCCAAAAATTTGTGTTGATAGTTCAAACATTACTAAATATGTGTGCAAGACCCCTGCTCTGTAGGTGCGATAGGTTCGTCAGAATTAATTTCCAAATATCACCTTCAAAAATGAGTGTCTAAATAGACGAGAATACCCCCTTAAGCTAGGTTCTCCTGTGCGCGACTGGACGCAACGTCAAGAATTTCAAAGTCGATTTTCTCGAAAATGAAGCGCGATATGAAAAAAAAGTTACTCTTCCTTTTCGACTTATAACAATTAAATAAGTCGAGAAAAAGGAATAAATTTTTTGATATCGCCCTTCATTTTCGGGAAAATCGACTTTGAAATTTTCGACGATGCGTCCAGTCACGTGTAGCGAAAACTACCTTAATGAAACTCACGGGCGATTTGGGCGTAAGTGGAATTCGCCCTATGTATAACGAATACGAATAACTCTCATTTGGAAATATATGAATGCCACGTTGGAGTCGACCAATCAATATATCCATCAATGAAACCCGAGGGCACGTATTCTCGCTGCATATGCGTACGCCTGAAAGCTCGTCTATCGTCGACTAGGATCGGATAAATTGAATTCGGTGCACCAATCGTAAGCACCCACGATCTAGGCTTTGATGTTTGTTGTAACGTCTGCTAGGATGGCAGCAGTAAAATTGATTTGGTCTTTGTTCATAAATTTAACAGTATGTGTGGTCCTAACTATAGCAGGGTAAGAAAAAAACTTTCTGCATCGTCTACTTATTACGTAGATTTGAAATATTTATTTTGCAATAACAATGTAACCTTTTGCATCGTAAACAGTTCGTTTGCCAACTCGTTCATATAAGTTTCGCATCAAAGTATTTCCGCCTCCAAACTCCTAATTAGAATCATTTGCAATTTACAGCAACTGCGTAACTTATGTTCTTGTGTATGTTCTCAGGAGAGATTTCTATGCCATTTTAGGCGTACCGTCGACAGCCAGTCAGCATGCGATAAAAAAGGCGTACAGGAAGTTGGCTAAGGAATTACATCCCGACAAAAATAAAGACGACCCTAGTACGTCGCAGAAATTCCAAGATCTGGGAGCAGCTTACGAGGTCCTCTCGGATAACGAGAAGAGAGCGATGTACGATCGATGCGGAGAGGAATGTCTAAAGAAGGATGGCATGATGAACAATGCCGATCCTTTCGCGAGCTTTTTCGGGGACTTTAGTTTCCACTTTGGCGGAGAGTCCCATCATCAAGAAGAAACGCCAAAGGGTTCTAATATTATAATGGATCTACCAGTTACTTTAGAGGAATTATATAGTGGAAATTTCATAGAGGTAAGGTTTTGTGTTTGATCGAACCGATAAATAGAATTTCACTCCTGTATTTCTCAATTTAGATAACGAGAAATAAGCCAGTTATGAAAGCTGCTAAAGGCACAAGAAAATGTAATTGTAGGCAGGAGTTAGTTACTCGTAATTTAGGAAGCGGACGATTTCAAATGATGCAGCAATACGTATGCTCGGAGTGTCCAAATGTTAAATTCGTTACGGAAGAGCGAATGTTGGAGGTGGAAGTAGAGGCTGGTATGGTAGACGGGCAAGAAACCAAATTTACGGCCGAAGGTGAACCGCACATAGACGGAGAACCGGGAGATCTAATTTTGAAAATACGAACACAGCCGCATTCTGTGTTCGAGAGAATTGGCGACGATCTCTATACAAACGTTACGGTGTCCATGCAGGATGCTTTGATAGGCTTTAAAATGGACATAAAGCATTTAGATGGCCACAAAGTGACCATTCAGAGGGACAAGGTCACTAAACCGGGCGCTCGTATTAGGAAGAAAGGAGAGGGAATGCCTAACTATGACAATAATAATCTCTACGGTACTTTGTATATTACGTTCGATGTGGCATTCCCCGATACAGATTTCACGAGTGCGCAAAAAGAAGGTACGTTGCTTTGGTGATGGAGTCTTTACAACGGCGCGACGGGCCGCTAATAAGTTTCCTTTTCAGAAATCAAGAATCTACTTCAACAGGAGTCTGTAAATCGAATTTATAATGGAATAAGAGGAAACTAGGAACTTTGAGTGCAATGTATGTACAAAGTGACATTATAACATGTGCGTAAAATCGAAGTGCATGTGTTGACTTTGTGTGTTTCTATACCAAGTGGTGTTCTCGCTTCCTTGAAACATAGTGGATACCAACAGGCTTGGTAGCCAGCCAGCAAGTCAGTTACAGTGGTCACACATAGCATGACATAGTAATCGTCGCAAGTATACGTACTTCCTGTTTGATTATAAGCGGCTGGCCATGTAAGTTATAGCCAATTACTTATCGACGTGCGTTACGAAAAGTAGCACGTTTCAATTTTCTTACGAAAAATAGCACGTTTCGGTTTGCCACGAAAAGAAGCACGTTCCATCGTTTCTGACGAATATTAGCACGTTTAGTCTTCCGCCGCGAAGACTAACACGTTTGACTGCTTCGCCACAAAGAATAGCACATTTCGTACTAAAAATAGCAGATTTGGGAATTTGCGGCAAAAACTAACATATTATCCGGTTTGGCCACGAAGAATAGCACGTTTTGGATTATACTGCAGATTGCAGAAACTATCACGTTTCAGCGCGTGGTCAGTTTAAAAGAATTCAACTGTTGAAAATATTGTTTAATACAGGGCTGCACAAGGAGCTGTTTTCGGCGCCTAGCGGCGAGCAACCCGCCTGTCCCGTTGCTAAAGTTAGGATCGGTGAGGAGAACTGCAGTAGTTAGTGTACGTGCATTTGGTATGACTTGCACGCACATATGCTACTGCAGTTCTTCTCACCGAAAACAGCTCCTTGTACAGCCCTGGTTTAGTAAATAATAATTCCATCTAATTTCCAAAAGACAACACATATGAAAATTATAATCACGTGGCAAAGCGCTGAAACGTGCTAGTTTTCGCAGCGAAAGACGTAACATGCTATTTTTCGTGGCAAACCGCTCAAACGTATTAGTTTTCGCAGCGAAAACCGAAACGTGATAGTTTTCGTGAGAACGAAGGCAAACGTGCTGCTTTTCGTAAGAAAACTGAAACGTGCTACTTTTCGTAACGCACGTCATTATATGGATGTCAGCAATGAGTTTAAGCATTTTATTTAACGGAATAAGTTATTTTGCGTTTAATATGCGTGAGTGGTGCATGAATGTCTTATACGAGAAGTTTTGCATTTAAACGATGGAGAATATACCAAACAGCCATAGTTTAAAACATTGGCTTCAGTATCGAGACACAAAACAACCAAATATTATATTATAATCCTTCTATCGGCAGTACTTGGAATATAATGTACAACACCATCCGTCATCAATAACAAATAAGTTAAATTCGCATTTGAGATTTTTATTAAAAAAAGTTTCGCATTAAATTATACATACAGTATTTTCTTTAGTTTACAGAGATTTGTCCGATACCTCTCCATGTATGTACTCCGCTTACAAAAATTAAAGTACAGTTCTTTTATCAAGTACAACACAATCTGTTGTAATATCTTGTCCTTCGACTAGTAACTCCTCTGTTACTCGCTCGTACGAATAAGGCCTTAAATAAATTATAATTCTTTTGTATTCTTATCATGACTGTACCTACTGTATTTACATCTGGTGACTTGACTCACACTATTCACAGTGTTCAGCTTGCATAAATACCCCTAATATATCAACCCGTGTTTCAATCGTATCGAAAATGATAAGATCTCGCAGCAAATCCATTGTATCAGTTCTATGCATTCTTAGGCTGGCGTCACATTTGCATTTGTCCGCGCGGACCGACCGCCGCGGTTTGCCCTAGTGATCCTCTAGGCAGTGATCGGAAAATGTGTTCCGCGTTTTCTATTGGTCGACGCAATTTGTGTCAAAACCGGAAGTAGAGAGAGAGAGAGAGAGAGAGAGAGAGAGAGCAAGTAAATCAGTAGAAAAGGAAAGAGATACTGCATCTACCAATTAGATTCCACAACATTGAGCGAAAAGTGGGATCAGCAGCAAAAACTTCATTTAATACTGAAGTGCCCGCCGATTTGTGACTTCCGCTTTTGACCAAAATTGACCAAAATGGTGGACACATTTATCGATCACTACCTAGTTTTTTCGGCGCGGACTGAGAAAACGCAACGGTCGGTCCGCGCGGACAAAACGCAAATGTGGCGCCGGCCTTATGCCGAAATCCTTTGAACATCAGACTTTGTACTGATGACGATGTACTGAGCGTCACGTCGAGCATACATTTTCGTTTACCACGAGACTTGCGAAAATGGAATATCATATTCACGAATTAATGAACCACGAAATTGATATTCTCCAAATTTAGGCGATACTCGAACTTCTGTTGGACCCAGTCTAAAGTTGCTGAAAGCGCTCAACAGATTAAGCGTCGCGCGTGAAAGCGCGCGCCACATCAAACATTCATTTTAATTGTATGTATATCCAGCTCATTTGATTCTGGTCAATTTAAAGGAACCACACATTCTGCATTCGACGAACTCACCAAAGTGTTCGCGTATACGTATACTTTCACGCTATGCCATGGCCGTATCTACTACAAGCCGGAACCTACGATGTTGCAACACCGCATTTCGAACATCATCAGTTCGATGACTATGTTCCGACCGGTACCAGAGATAATAGTAATGACGCCGCGACATAAAGGTAGGCTCTCACTACGTCTCGCCTCGCCTCAGCTTATTTGATTCTTCCTAAGCTTTTCTTATGAATTTTGATAATTTGACTCACACTGCGTCTCGCCTCGGCGCGACTCCGAGCCGTGGATTCTTTCTCGAGAATATTTTGAGGAAGAGAGGTGAGGCAACGCCACCGCTTTTGCTGACTGCTAAAAAAGGAAAGAAGAGGTTTTTTGAGCAACTGATCAAACACATGAACCGAAGGAAGCTCAGATAACTTCAGGTACGGAAAACCCGAGGCGACGCGAGCTTAGATGTGAGTGCGAAAAGAAGTTGCGCCGAGGCGAGACGAGGCGTAGTGAAAGCCTATCTTAACGCGCGAAAAGCTTCATAAAAATTCAAAAGGGACTGATGACAGCGTTGCCAAATTCACTATGTTCCGGCCTGTTACTAGAAATGGCCGTGGCTATGCGCTTATTTGGCAAGTGATGAGCGTTTTGACCTTATCATCGGGAACTGCAGCATTCGTACGGAAGCTCGCGCAAACATGTGGTAAGCGGCGAATAGCGAACATCCACACATGTAACGGGTGTCCCAATAAGAGCTTCGGATTTAAATTGCGCGCCATTATTGTTCCATTATCTGTCACCTGCTATTGTTGCGTTTAGTAATCATGGAACACTAAAGGAATTAATATGTACTTTATACTGAAATAAAAATATCAGCACTTTTTGAATAAATGATGCCTTTACAAAATTAAATTCGGCGCTCTTATTGGGACACCCTTTAGTTGCTTGCTGAATGACTTGGTTCCCCCTAAACGGCCCACAGACAATGCGATTTATCGTACATCCTAGTTGTACAACACAAGTCGCTCCTACCGTTTGAAAGGCAGTTGCAACGTTTGTGGTGTGGTTATACATTTTGCAGTACGACGCGGTCGCATCGTACGGCAGTACGGCATGCTGCTAAAAATGTGTTGTACGACGCGGTTCGATATACGACGGAGGTGAACGTTTGTGCACATTTCGTCGACTCGTCGAAGCGATATCGTCCCGCCGCTAAATAAAAATTCTATACAAATGGAAAATGAAATGTTTTGGGCGGATTTATTGAAATATACCTGCCGTCAACATTCGTGCTTGTAGGGTGTAAAATGTAAGGATTACTTGAATAAACAGAAACGAAATGCAAGTTACGACATTCTATTGAAAAAATTGAAAAATATAAACCCAAAGGGAAGTATGGAACTCTTGGAAAAGAAAATTAATAATATTACCTAACATTAATGATCGGTACCATTGCGAAAACGTACTGCAAAACGATGTGTTGCACGAGTGTACGCTCGTTTGCGAGCAAAAGTGAATACGACCTCTCTTTGCAACTGTCTATCCAACTTGTACAATTATTTATATAGGACAGCATTAGGCATGGAGCGATTAGGATTTCAATAATATGAGATTGCATATGATTCTCCAACAAAGATCGTTAAATGCGTAAAATTTTAAACGCAGATTTTCTTGTATCGAGAGAATATTTTTGGTATCAATTATGTGACTGTAACTTTAGACGCGGCAATGTGATCCCAAGCTTTAGGAGATAATCGTGTGGAAAGATTGAAATAGGGCGATTGGAATAATTTGATAGAAATAAGGGGTTGGTGGCCTTGAAGAGTTTGAGTAACATTGGTCTACTCTAAACGGTTGACCAACACAGTAAAGACGGTACTCCGCCAAGAAGCTAAGCTATACTATGCCATGTTACGTTTTAAAAGAATTAGCTTCAAAACGTTCTTATGGAAACGCCTCCAGCAAAAGCTAACAAGGGGAGTCCACGGTGAGGTAGTCATCGATTTTGATGAGCCTTGGCACGATGGATCTATGTCGAAAATAAGTAAATACGTGTCCGAGCGTTTCTGCCATTTGGCCTTAATAACAGAGATAATTACATGTAAATTATTAAACATTTCATAGCGCCAATGGAAAACATAAAAGCTATAATCTTAATTTAAGAATATGCCGTGGAGCGTTCGGTAAGACGTCGACGTGGCGTTGCTGCGGTCGTGAGTTCAATTCCGTCTTTGTCTAGATATTTTTTTCATACTTTATTTTTTCACACTTTATTTTTTCCACACTGTATGAATAGTGAGAAAAAAAGATAACGGTAGTAACGTTCACTAATTCTTTTAAATGTATAAATACAATTATTATTTTTTTTTTTAACGTGGGGAAATCTTCAAAAGACACCCCTGTAAGTTGAATTGTGTACTGATATTAATTTTGGGATGCTAATTTTTCGAGATTACCGCTCGTTATTATATAATAGTTCTTATGTTATAGGTATATTAATTAGTCAGGAACAGTACTGCGAGGTTTCCGGTGGTACCCCATCGCGCGATGGTGGCCGTGGGGTTTTAGTGGGTAAAAATCCCACACTACCCTGGCGCCCTCGGGGGATTCCCCTCTGGAGGTGTCGGGGTGTCTTTTGAAGATTTCCCCACGTTAAAAAAAAAATAATAATTGTATTTATACATTTAAAAGAATTAGTGAACGTTACTACCGTTACCTTTTTTTCTCACTATTCATACAGTGTGGAAAAAATAAAGTATGAAAAAAATATCTAGACAGAGGCGGAATTGAACTCACGACCGCAGCAACGCCACGTCGACGTCTTACCGAACGCTCCACGGTATATTCTTAAATTAAGGTTATGACTTGTATGTTTTCCATTGGCGCTATGAAATGTTTAATAATTTACATGTAATTATCTCTGTTATTAAGGCCAAATGGCAGAAACGCTCGGACACGTATTTACTTATTTTCGACATAGATCCATCGTGCCAAGGCTCATCAAAATCGATGACTACCTCACCGTGGACTCCCCTTGTAAGCTAAAACATTGCATAGTATAGCATAGCATAGCTTAGCTTAGCTTTCCGGTGGACTCCTGAACTCATCTCCTTTTCTTTCTTAACACTTTAAGTGGCGCAAGGCTTTGAAAAATGCCCCTTCAAGTCAGCCAGGCCTTCCCGAGCGTTTGTTACTGCCGAGAAAGTTTTGCTTAACTCATCCTGAGCAAATATTCGAAGACTCCGGGCTGATACTTTCGATGCCTTCGAAAGAAACTGTTCACACGATGGAAATCCGAGGGCGTGATAACACGCCGGCGCTAGTAAAATTATTAAAGAGCAAATAAGAGCCTTTCCTGCATCATTCAATGCATGTAGAGATAAACAGTACATTTGTTGGCCACCTGGCAGTACTCTTGTACTATTTACCCTATGTCAACTTCCACGAATAAACTGTTTTGTGGATGAGAAATCGTAGACATTGCTGGATTTGACTAAAAGTCTTGCTGATCGATAGTATGCACCAGATCTAATACCATACTCACGAATTATTATAAGAGAGTTACAAAAGCAAATACTAATCATTTAAAGTTGGTGTCTGGCTGTTGTGCATTTGTATAACGATCAGAATCGAATGAGTCGGATTTACAAATACTAAATAGTGTGGACGCTCAATCTGTTACGCACGAAATTGCCGTGAACCACGCTATACGGGGTGAACCCCGTAACGTGATCACCTTCAATTATTCTGTTAGTGGACCGATCGAAATTCATTTAGTGTCACAGAATATGGTTTAAAAAGCCTTTTTCTAAGTTTTCAAGGTCAGCTTCAACAACAACTGACAAAAAGTGTACTATAATCAAGGCCTCTGAATTCCCAAAAAGATCGAAGGACCCAAAGAGAATGTCAGCTCGATCCGCTAATAATGGAATAATTTAAAGTGATCGCGCTACGCGGTTCACCCTGTATATCCTTAGAATAAGAACCTTTATCACAGTACGATTCATCCCGTGCCGCTGACCACTGCGACAATTCTATGGAAAGGCGTTGAAGCCGTGAGCAAAGCATTCGAAAAAACGACGAAATGCATCAGCTCTACACGCAGTAGCAGTACAGCCTCATGTTGAACTCGTCTACGCAGGCGCTCTGTTTCCCATACGCGTTCAGTCTGCTGACCGATCCCACCAATTTGTTGCTCTTATCCTCGTCCCTGTGCCGTACCGTGCCTTCGAATATCGCGTCACCAGGCTCCGTTTGTATGGTGATGGTATAATCGACAAGATCAGTCTTATCGCCCTTGTCCTTCCAAGCTTTCGCCGCTCTGATCTCCTTCACCTTGAGTACAGCGCATTGCACGAACTTCTTCAGCATCTTGTTCAGCTCATCCACGAGGAAAAGGGCCTTGTCCCGCAGGCCCTCGTTGTTCAAAGGAACATCGTTGCTGTCGTGACACATGCACCAGTGGCTAGCTATGCCTGCCATGCTGCACGTTCTGTAATTAGGAACAGGCAGGAACCAACTGATCCCGCGTGGTAGACTCTTGGCGTTCGACAGCGCCTTACGACGATTCCTCAGGATGTCCTCCTCGAGGTTGTTGGAGTCCAGCAGGTCCAGCAAGGTCTCATGCAGATCGAAGGCGGTCGTCAAACTGTGCGCGTTCCTTCGTAGGTTCGCCCAGGCCACTTCGTACTTGTCCTTCCACCAGTACGGCAACACTATGAACACGAATGGTAAGCTGTCCTCCATTCTGCCCTGATAAGTCTCACGGTAGTCTCCCCATCTCATCCCGTGGTCGCTCATTACTACCAATGCCGTCTGGTTCAGTAGCTGTTCGCTGAACAGGTAGTTGATGAATCGATGGTAGGAGTCGTCGCCCAGCTGTGGGTAGTTAAAGAAATCGTGGCTAAGGCTTGCCTGCCAGAACATCGCGAAGTACGGCTCCGCGACGAACTGCGAGGCTGCCTTTCGCGTGTAGTCGAGTATGTTGTCGAACGTCTTCCTCGTTCCCACGCAGAGGTTCGCGTTCCCCTTGTGCGTGTTCCCTATGTCCTTCTCCGAGGCGATGCAGAACGGTCTAAGATAGTAGTCTGTCGGTTGCACGCGGAAGCCAGGCTTCAGATAGTTGAACGTGGTCATGGCGCAGGCGTCCTCGCCGAACACTGTGCGGTAGCCAGCCGCACTGTAGTTCTTCCAAATGAACGGGCACTCGTCGAATGTTTTGTCTTTGGTCTGCCAGCACGTGTCGTGCAGCTCGCTCTCCGACAGCCCGCTCAGAACGGGCACCAGGTTTGGGTACGTGTTGTCGGCCACTTTCGTGTAACCTAGCATCTCCGCTGCGCCGAGATTCTTCAAGGCTTGGACCGTCTTCGGCATCATCCTGTGGAAGTTGAGCCTGGAGATGGAATCGAGGCCCACGATTAGCAGGCTGAGGCGTTCTGTTCTCGAGCTGGTGGCCCTTACTTTCTCCAGTTTCTCCTCCACTGAACGGAACCGAGGCAGGAAGGCGTGGTAGTCCTTGTATATCACCTCCTTGTTGAGCGAACATTCGATCTTGACGAACTCTGCATTCACGGTCGTCGAGTTTTCGAATTCAAAGCAGTCGTTGCTGTACCTGCAATGTGGCGACATCGACATGTTACTTGATTCTTCATCGAAGGAGGGTTGGGGGAGGGGTTCGAAGGATGTCATGCCCGGGGCAGACGAGTGGTTTGCGGCAGCCTGCCGCTGTGGCAATTACGGGCGTGTTAGCAGAACATAGAGTCATATGAAGCAGTTCGCACGGGACGCAAAGTTTTGCAGCTACTAGGCGGTATGTTTGCGTTCGTTTTGACGAACACACGTATTGCTTCACCGCGAATGAACACGGCGGCAAACTGTCGCAAACAGTTCCTTTGCACCGGGCCTATGTCTATTTACACACATCAATGACGTGTTCACTCTGTTCCGTGAAATTTCGTCCATGACGGTGGCAAAAAATATGTCCTTTTCAAGCCATTCATTTTATAAAAATATGTGCTTCAGTGTCAATTTCGCATCCATATCGCGAATTAGGAATGCGTCGATACCTTTGCTGCTTCACTGACGCGTCATTGGTGCTCCTTCTGGATTTTTTAAAAGTTTTTCATATTTTTCCCTAAAGTTTATCATAGTTTTTCACATTTCAATTCGAAATGATCCAGTTCTCATATTCTTAGTTTCTTAGATACCTATTCTTCAAAGTTTCTCCCTCTTCGTCCACAATTATGGCGATCATTGTCAAGTTATTCTCCGAAAAGCGAATGGTATTGGTGAGCATTAATCGAGATCTTTACGAATCCGTGACGAAATAGTCGTCCCTATACACACGGTACTGGAAATATTTATTGCATCACTCGAATAAACACGTTATCACATATATCTTATTAGATACATATTAGTACTACTTAGGAAAATATTATTGCAAAAATGTGTAGCTCACTGCAGTGCAACACTCAGGATTTAATCTTGGGGAGAGCTGAGTTGAGCGGATAAAAATATTTTTAATGCAAATTCAATAAAATTTATTAGGCTGTTATAAAAATTTATTTAAAGAGTAAATTCCAGTTTCCTTTTCTTTTTACAAAGCCCCTTCTTTGTGAGGTGCTAGGACCCCGTGCCCGCCTCCCTGAGTGCGCCATTGGCTCACTATCTTGGCTAAAATAAGTTGTATACGAATCATTTTATCAATCATATTGCCATAAAAATTGTGCGCGTGTTACGTAAAGAGAGTAATGCAATAAATACCACTGAGACTCAACTGACACGTCACAGATGCGTATAAATGGACCTTAAACTGGACGATTTCATATTATGCAGGGGAAAGGTGTCTAAAGCGATCCCTCGGGGTAAAATGATACCTGGCTGTTCTCCGGCTATTAGTGGTGTTATTTCGTAATACCGATGTACAAGAGTTCAGACAGTACGTCGTCAAGTGTCGCACGAAGTGCCATGTAAATATCAGCGGTGTGTGTGTTATAAACAAGAAAAAATCAAAATTACTGCCATTTGTCTAAGGTAAGGTTTTTTTCAATGTTGTGTAACTTTTGTCGTGGACGGTTTAGTGTGACAGTTTTTTTCGCGGATTTAATGACAATTCATCAATAATTTAATTTCGTTACCGAATGTAATAATTTGACGTTATATTCAACCACTGAATCCCTCTCTAGTAAGGTAAAATGATCCCAGGAATCCCAGGGGGTGCGCGAAAAAATTTGAGTCTGTGAAGCTGATCTCATTTTCTTATTTTCTTATGTTTGTTAGTTGATTTTAAGTATTTCTACTCATTGATTATGTCCCAAAACTGATCTAAGATTTGATTTTTTTAAAAAATTGTTTTAATTTATTATGTTTGAATATTTTGTGACTGAGTTTAATTTTTGTTTTTATTTAAATAAATCAATGCTTTTTAATGTTCGTCTTATTCATTATCAGTAGGTATAAAATGATTCTAGGATTCATTTTCTTAAGGATTTCTCTTAGGGATCCTTTGGTATGCTTTAGTATGCCTTCACAAAAATGTGAATAAAAAATGTAATTGATCAGGTAGCTAAATTTGATCTAAGTCAATAATAAGGTAGATAAACTAACTTACAAAAACTGCTTTACGTTTATTTAAATAATGTGCACTTGTATTTTTTATATGAATTACGCCTTAAGGGGATCGTTTTAGACACCTTTCCCCTACGCCTTCGTTAAAATACGCAAGTATGGTTACACTATTTATATTCGCGTATAAGGATTCAGTATACACGGCAGAGCAGCGAACATTAAATCCACACAGATCAAAGCACATGAATCTTCTTTTCCCACATGACGGGTGTAAAAAATACGAATAACCGAAACTAGCGAATATTCGTTAACGCATTTATGGAGACGGCGTTAATGTTGCGCTGTAATATTCCAAGAAATCGTTATAAATAAAAGTGTTCGGTTCTACTGACGTAACAATGTTGTCTTCGTCCTTCATCCGCCAGAACGGACGCCAGCAGCAGTCGACATCCTGCGATTTGTTGTAAAAATGGTGCACCGCGTCTGGATTCACGAATATCGCTGTGTTGTTTGAATCAACCAGAGGGAGATAATCCCCGTGCTCGCAAACGATCGGATCCTCCTTGTGAATGAAACGTTTGCTCACTGCATCGTAAGGGTCCATAGCTGGGAGTCGACAGCCTTGGTTGTACACCACGTAGCCGGAATTGACCACGGGTGTGAAGAATGGCTTCAGTTCCATATAATTCTCTGAAAGGCAAGCAATTCTGTTAACGAAACACTATTGCGACAATTAGAGCAAAACGGTTCCGTGAGCATTGCTTAACATTAGATAACAAATACAATATTTGAACACGGTGAGAGTTGCACGCGTTAAGCCATTCTGTTACGTTCAGCGGCAGTGAATAGTGAATAGATATGCCCCCCACTGTAGGCTACCATTGTCGGCGCGGCGCCGCATGTTTTGCCACAAACGAAATACGTTTACCACATCTGTTGATATTTGCTGGAGGAAAAATGTCTGCTGTGTCGCGTGATGTAGTCAGATTTTCTCCTATACCCTTAGTTTTTTAAATAAATTGAAAAATATCTGCAAATATTGGTGCATTTCGGGTGTCCTTTTCCCGTTGATCGTTATGTAAACATACCTATTTAAATATTCATAATGCAATAATACCTAACATTTATTATTTTATTCGCGAGAGTTCATAGAATAATTTGACGCAACAAGTAGCCGAATAATTAGGTATTACTGTTCGAACACAAAACCTGTCAAAAGTTGAAATTTATTTTTTTCAAAATCAAGTTTCTCGAAAACTGGAGGTGAGCGCGCAGCACGATTTGTAGATTCGTATTCAGCGCACGAAAATCTATAAGAAACGGCTATTGAATGTTACACGTCCAGATGGCTGTTGAACAATACCTAGTTGTTCTATGAGGTATGCATGCTTTATTTGCTAAACTGCTACAATGCAATGGTGACACAGTCTTCTATGTACTTCTTTCAATGATAAGAGTATGTAGACAATTCCAGACAGGTATTAAGTATGTTTTATCGCAGGCACTGGCCAATCGTGAGGCCTCAGGGCGTCGCATCAAAATATGTCACACGCTTTCTTATCGGCCTGCGAAAATCTACTTGATCCTCCTATATACATATAATTGATTGACTTGATTTTCTGGGGCCTTACGAGTTTACGATTTGCCATAAATCAAAATGATTTATATAGTGTTGCACATCGCTTAACTTGTTCCAACAAACACTACCTATCATATTATGAATATAAAACTATACCTAGCGTTCCACTTACAAAGGAAGTTAGGCAACCCGAAAATTCAGAAAATTATGCGACTTTGTGTGCAAGCAGAGTAGTTCACCCGAAATGCAAACCTATTTTCAGGGGGTGCGGAATTTTCTTTTTCGTGGAATATCGCGAGGACGGTAAAAGATATCGAAAAGAAGTTTAAACAAAAGTTGTATATTTTTTATATATCTACAAAACTGCGTACAAATAATTAGCGAATTAAAGATTGGTAGTGGGGGTACCTTGAAAAGTGTGGATTTTTCAATAATCATTTTTACGCGGTTTTGTAGATATAAAAAAATGCAACTTTTTTTTAAATTTCTTCTCGATATCCCTCACCATTCTCGTGATACTCCACGAAAAAGAAAATTCCATATTTTTTTGCTGGGGGTGATTTCACACACAATTTTCTGAACTTTCGGGTTGCCTAACTTTCCTTGTTAGAAAAATTAAGTTCACCTTGAAATCTCTCCCATTTCTCCACCTGCAGAGAAACTATATATGCCAAATTACATCCCCCTCCATATTAAACAACTTTTGCAAGAACAATTGTTTACCTTCCATCCGTTACAAGATATTTACAGTTAATACCGTTTGCAGTTAAAACGGACACTGTATGTTTCTTAGAAAGTTTATAATATATAACTGTGCACTTGCTGGTATTTAGCAATTTACTCAAATTTGATTACACGAATTAAATTAAAAACACTGAAGGATCCTTCCAATAGAGTAGGAAATACCTTGCGCACTGTCATTGGCGATGGTTCCAAAGCGTACAATTCGAAATTGGTACGTGGTGTACGTGTTTATGATGATCAGCGATGACAGCAGACAGATTAGAATAGCTATCAGCCATCGTCGTATTCGCAATCGGCTCCTACACGCCTTGCCATTGAATTCCAAATTGAAAATGCGTTCATTGTTCAGCGCATTTTTGTCGCCACGGAACACTACCTTTAACATAAAGACACTTGTGTCGGTGAACCGATCGTTTCGTCAAGCTTCCTCCAAAAAATTGCACTGTATTTCAGCTACGAAAGAAGGTAAAAAATTAGTTTCGATTATTTTCAATAGAATATAATCTGTTTCGTAGAAGATTCTTACGTAAATTCTTAGACTCTTGGTTGCAATGTATCAATCGTTTCTAATTAGTAACACGAAATTGCTTAAATTTTCCCAAATTCTTTTATATATAAATTCTTTCACGTCACTGTTAATTAACGAGCACAATTTCGTATGTGCTATTCCATATCACGTATGGCACGCAACAAAAGTAATCAAACATTTAGTGTATCCGCCTACCACAATAAAGAAGATGAGACAGGTCACATGTGATGCTTCGAATAACCGTTTCCGTTCTGCTGATATTGCACAGAAATACCTAACTGATTGCACTAGGAATTTCGACACATAAAAAAAAATTCCGAAAATCATGTTTCAGAAGAAATGGAACAACTAATCGGAACTAATCGGAGTACAGAAAATGTTTCAAGCGAAAGTTATTGAATGCCATGAAATCTATTAGCCTGTTAACTGGAGAGGACGAGTTAATTCGTTATTTAAAAATTCACCGATTCGTCGAGTTGATTTGTCCCTATAATTTCGAAATTTAACTCGTACAACGGTAGTCAGATACAGTTTGTTCAGCGTGCCTTTATTTCCAGATCGCGTAGAATGAGAGAGAAGCTGCCAATGAGCGAGTGACACTGACGAGTGCTCCTCTCGCTCATACTCAGTAGGTATGTTTCATTTGCCACAGCAACTAGAAAAGTGGAGGGGATAGCGACAACCTTATTTGGAGGAGAAACACTGTCTTTCAAACACTTCTTTCAAGAGGCTACTGTACATTATTTATCATGTTTTAGGCTTTAGGTTATACATCGCATTTACTGTGGTCGAAATCAGTTAACCCTTTTGCTGCTAGTGGTGCCTATAGGCGTTTTGAAATCTCGTAAAAACTGCATGTTTTTAATAAAAAAAACTTGTATTCTGTAGCATCGGTTGCGACTGAACGCATACCATCTGTCATTAGAGTTCGCTGCAGCGAAAGGAGTTTACCTATAATAATTATTAAACATGCAGATTTTATCGAGAAATGATCCAATTAACAGGTACAAAAATACGAGAATTGGCATATCATTTAATTTAGAAAGATGGGAAGCAGGCTGCTTTTGCCACTTTCTAGGAGACTAGAGAAAAGAAAAAGGATTCGTAACACTGTACGCGAGGCACCGCTTACAAAAAGGCAGGGCATAAAAGAAATAAGGAGACCTAGCTATATCAACACGCGGGGAAATGATTAAACTCTCATTCGAAAAGGCAAGCAAAATTCATTCTCATCTATTTTAATCTTCCATTCTGTTTCTTCTATCGTAATTGTTCGTTCGCCCTCCTTAATCTCTTTACAAGTCTCTTATCCTAACAGCAACTATAATAAATGAAATGAACAGTCAGAGGAAGACTGCAACGACTTACCTCGTCTGGAGAGTAATTATCGCACATGACAGCGCCACCTCCGTTGTTACCCACTTTCGAGTGATTGAATGGTATACCGCATCAGACTATATGTATCACCCATTTCAAATATGTTATCGCAGGTTTATCATTAAGATAAGATCTGCCAATAAATCTGCGTATTCAACAGTCGTTCTCGAGCAGCTACGACAAAACGATCGATACTTTCAACAATGCAGTTTCGCGGTCAAGAAGAGGATGATTTAGTAATAACATAAAAAGAATGTGCATCCAATGAAAAGACTGGAAATCTGAGTGAACTCAGCGAAAAGATGGCGTTGAACGTATTACATTGTTAATTAAACAAATAATGATGAGCTCACCAGCGTAATCTCTCGATTTTATCTTCCTTACCCTCACTGGTAACCTCCGGCGAAGTAGCCCCAGATTGAAGGGAAAAGACGTTCCCAGGCATCGTCGAGGGAGTGTTTGCCAAACATTCGTAAACGTTTCCGCTCGTTCGTAACGGTTTCCGGACAGAAACTTCATGCGACCGTGTTTCGACATCCAACGAATCGCGAATATCGTCAAATACGTTTGCCAGCTGTTACGTTGATTCTTCGGGAGTTTCTTCGACCAGGGTACATCCACGTGACCGTTTCACGTCAGAGGTGTTCTCCTTTAGGGTTGAAAGTGGTTCTACCGCCGTGAAATACCTCTCGCTGTGTATTTACGAGGCTAGATTTCTCAAACTGCGTTGCGAGCCTTTAACCACCCACTTGGGGTGGGAGGTGTGGTTTCCATAGTTGACTCAAGAGACTGACGATTCGATGTGTAGCATAGCGGTTCAAGGTCTTGGGCAGAAAATTCGATGCTTTCTAGGTCACTGCGGAATTACTGGCAATACGCGAGCCAACTGGCACTTCTTCTTCGAAATCAAACTGTATTATCTTTGCGATAAGCACCCTGGTTTTCGATGGAATGTTATAATCACGGTACGTCAATGAGACACTTAAATGAAACGGACGCCCCAATTCGCCGTCCTCGAGTGCCAGGAAGGTTTCAATTCGGTGCACTCGATTGCAACCAAGCCACCGAATCGATGCATTTTAGCGCAACGATGGTTCGAACCATTCTCCCCCGGTTTCGGGTCATTCTCGATGGGATGTCGTCCATCAAATTCTCCACCAAATTTCGAGGCCCCTTAAAACAGGTGGGATTCGACGACGTCCCGCGTGGTGGACCTGTTGTAAGGCAACGGGGAGTGATTCGGAGCACTCTGAAGCCAGTTTGCCCGGTCTCTCGTTAATTCCTCTACGGATCGAGCGCCCAGTAACTTGAGGATCCCTCGACGATCGGTGGAGCCTCGAGGGCAAAAACGTCCGATACAGAAACTGCGAACAACTGTCACCGTCACCGGGGTCCGAAGTCACGATTCAGCTTGTGAAAGGTGCGCAGCTCGGTTTCCTCCGTGGGTGAGATGCTCGCGAGGTGTCCGGACGCGACTGGACCAGGTTGAACGTCGTGGAGGCGATCGGTAGGTCCAGGCAAATAGGTGTGCACTGCTCTATCGGGATGTCGAGCCTTCTCCTCCTCATGTTGTCCATGTGGCCACGTGGGGACGGGGCAGTTCCGATCCCCGGAAGACGTCCGAGGCGTTGCCGCAGCTGGGATTCAGGCGAAATGCATACACAGAGGGAGGTCTTGGCAGCGAGGAAACGAGAGGAGAGGCGAGGATCTGGTCGATAGGCGCGCGCTACGCTCGCTCGTTCGCGCGCGCATCTACTCTGACCCCATCGGGGGAATCAAGCGCAATTGGCGTTTTCCTTTCGTCGTGGTCCAGCAGCTTGATCGAGGACAGTTCGGTAGCTCAAGTAGCCTTAGTTTCGCGGGAATCGAGCACCTTAGTTCTCTCTCTTGGTGCAGCGGGGATGGGCCACGGAAGTACGGAACAGCGCCGTAAAGGTCTACGCACATATATCAGTTCTGCGACGTTTCGGTGCCGTCAGTGTGAGTGGTAAAAAATATCGTTTCCCTGTTTTCGAATGGAGCAGTCCACACTTGTCTGTGTCAGTTACTCGCACTGAAACACGGACCATTTACACTGACGGCACTGAACCGTTACGGAACTGATATGTGTGTGTACACCTTAATCATGACGTAGGCGAAATTTGAATAACAACGTAACAAAAGGGAGGGATAAGAAAATGAAAGACCTGTCCAGTGAATGAACACTTAAGCCGCATGTCTGTTAAAATTAGTATGAATGTTATTTCTGCAAGCGAGCTGTTTTATTACTAAAGTCAGATATCCCGGAACACAATTCTAGCACTGTTTCATAGTTATAACTTTCATTAAAACGGGATAATAACAGTGGTTAGGTTTCCAATGTATTTAGACTATTTTTTGTGTAAATAATTTTTCATTCTCCAATTGCAATAATAATATTGATTTGATACTTTTCTAGTCTTATAAGATCATAATTATGCATAGTTGAAATTTGGTTTCTGGGGTGGGTTAATCTAACCTCCACATTGACGGCGGAAGTGTCAATAGAAAAAAAGATCGGGTAACCTGTTCATTCACTGATAAAGTTAAAAATGTCAGCGAAATGCGAATGAACGGTCGTTCATTCATTGGTGTTCACTGGTATCTCCCATCCAATGCATGAACACCTAAGAAACTCGACAAATTCTTAGATCTCCGTTATTTCATACAGTATTTTTCGTTAAAGGAACATATAACAATGTAATTATAACAACAAATTTATCATAGGACCATTAAATGCACCTTAAAATATAAATTGTAGATATCGCGCAACAAGGCTTACCTTGAACTTGTGGGATGCCATGAGGGCAAATTGTGTATAAACGGAATTAATGCCGTATTGGTTATAAGTAAAAAGAAAAACCTTTTGCGAGACATCGGTGGGTGTCCATTCTAAATATTTCGTCATATTTGTTTCGTTGTGCGTAAACTTCGGACGCTCAGAGTAAAACTGATGTTATTTTTGTGATTTACTTAATAAGTTAACTTACAGCTACGATGAAAGAATCTAAGAAAAAAAGGAAAGATCGTTCCAGGTCAAGGGACAGTGGTCAGACCGACAAAAAACTGCAGAAAATGCAGGAACAGTTAAATAACCTAACTGAGGTTATCGCACGCCTGGCCCAGACAAAAGAAAGGGAGAGCACGCTATCTCGTGCCTCCTCGATAACAGCATTGTCTCCAGAACATATGACTTTGGTTCCACACGAACTTCAGTCGTTTGTTAGCATCAATAAGAAGCTGACAGGCCCATACGGCAAAACAGGAATTATTCAACAAGAATATCCTTGGTAACAAACCAAAAGAGGAACTATCCACAATAAGTGATACTCTATAGATCCTATAGATCCTATTTTTCTTTGATAGACGATTCCCAGGAACATCAAGGCAACAAAGAAAACCTATCAGGTAATATTAGGGAGATCTGCCCTGGTACAGAGAGCCCGCAGAAGGCTGGCCCATCCTCTGCCTACCCAAAAGCTGCTGTACGCCCAGAATTACTGGAAATTTTGGGGGACGATCCCAATGCGTCGAATGAATTAAAAATACAATTCAATTCGGAACTCAAAAACCGATGGCAGAAGTGGATGCAGGATGGCTTTCCTATGGACAACAAGAAGCCATTAATGCAGAAATATCCTAAAAAAGGAGATTTCTATACTGAGGCACCAAAAGTGAACCCTGAAGTAGCAGCGCTAATGACAGAAATTTCTGTAAAGCGCGATAAACATTTTGAGGCTGTACAAAACTGCGTTGGCTCAGCATTATCGGCTCTAGGTGCTGCAGTTTCTCTGATCCTGGAGGTCTCAGAAGAAGGGGTTGATATATAAGTGTGCGCAATATCTGTGTGATGCTGGAAAACTAATGTCTGATGTTTTCTACCAGCAAACAATGGCTAGAAAATCGTTCATCACTCCAACATTAAACAAGACTATTAGACCAACACTAGAAGCCACCAAGGCAGACGAGTGGCTGTATGGTTCGAAATTTGTGGAGCAAGTAAACGAGGTAAAGTTCGTAGAAAAGGCGTGCGCCTCTCTAAAAGTGCAAGAGAAGCCTCTCGCAAAACCTGCTTCCTATAAGTATCGAGACCAGGGAAACTCGAAGCTCCCACCTACCAAATACAAGCAGGTGGGGAATTACACACAAAGGCCATAAATAAAATTCAAGAACAGGTACCAGCGACCGAGCCAGAATGTCTTGAAGCCTCGGAATCGGAAGCCGTACCAGTCGTCGAGGAAATAGAAGGGGTATAAGATTCCGTTTAGGGAGGTTCCATACCAACATAACCTCTCAGGTGAACCTTACTGGTCGGAATCAGAATTAGTCAGAATAAAAAAGGAAATCGATCTGTTGCTATTAAAGAATGCCATTGAAGAATGTATAGATAGTGAGGGACAGTTCGTCTCTCCTTACTTTTTAGTTTCAAAGCCAAATGGATCTAACAGGTTCATCATAAATTTAAAAAACTTAAACAAATTCATTGTTTAAATTCATTGTTGCCTACTGATAAATTACGATAAAAGCTCACTAATACCCAGTCAGAGATGCAAGTATCTAGGGTTCTATCTGAATTCAAAAGACTTCACTTTAGAGTTAACAGATAAGAAAAAACAGCAAATAGTAAACATGGCAAATTCATTTCAAGAAGGCAAAGCTTATAAAATCCGCGACTTTGCAAAGCTGCTGGGAGTGCTGACAGCAGCATGCCCTGCAGTAGCATACAGCTCTACGTTTTGCAAAAGATTAGAAAGACAGAAGTTCTTGGCATTAATGTTAAATGATAATGATTATGAAAGGAAAATCCTTATAAAGCATACCATGACAGAAGATTTACTATGGTGGCAAAAGAATGCACTAATTGGGATAAACCCAATTAGAACACATGAATTTGCGATCGAAATATCTTCAGAAGTGCTCACGGTTTCTGAATTGAAAAAGAGACGTACTTCAGTATTAATTACCTAGAACTATTAGCAGCATTTTTTGCAATCAAATGCTTTGCGTCTCATCTGGGTAACTCGGAGATACTATTGAGAATAGATAACACCTCCGCAATATCTTATATAAATAAAGCAGGGGGTATACAACTTCCTCATCTTAGTGAACTATCAAGGAAAATTTGGAAATGGTGTGAGGAGAGGAAACTCTGGATTTTCGCGTCGTATATTCCTTCGGCAAATAACATCGAGGCCGATGCAGCGTCAAGGTTTTGCAACATAGATACGGAATGGGAATTAAATGACACAATTTTTAAGAAAATAAACAAAAAATTTGGACTATTTACAATAGACCTGTTTGCTTCGAGACTAAATAAAAAATGTAACAGATTCTGCTCCAGATTTCCTCACCCTGACGCTGCTGTCGTAGATGCATTTACTATGTCATGGAAAGCCGAAAGTTTCTATGCGTTTCCTCCTTTCGCACTCATTTCGAGGATCTTACGAAAGATTATTATAAACAAAGCAGAAGGTGTGCTGGTCGTACCACTATGGCCAAGCCAGCCATGGTACCTTCTTTACAATTCACTTTTAAAGTCCCCACCGCTGATGTTTGAGACAGATGAAAACACTTTATTATCTCCGTGCAGACAGAAAGTGCACCCATTAGCATCCAAACTCTCGCTGATGGCAGGGAATTTATACGGAGAGCTTTTCTGAACAAAGGCATCGATGAAGACTCAGTGGACACCATGTTAAAGTCAATCAGCGAGTCAACCCTCAAACAATACAAAAGTTCGCTCAAACTATGGGTAGAGTTTGCGTATAAAAAGAAAATAGACGTTTTCGGTGCCGGAGCGCTAGATATTATACAATTTTTAAACCAGCGCTTTAAAAATGGCGCTAACTACGCAACCTTAAATTCAACCAGATCAGCAATTGCGCTCATATCTCTACAAAAGGTAGGAAAAGACGAACTAATCTCACGCTTTTTAAGAAGCGTCTGTAAAACGAAACAGAGTAAACCCAAGTACTCCAGCACTTGGGATACAGCACCAGTCCTGGAATACCTAGAAAAGTTGCATCCATTAAGCAATCTAAGCCACAAGCAAGTAGCCGAAAAAGTGGCAACCCTTCTGGCTCTAGCGACGGCACATAGGCTCCAAACACTAGCTTTGATACGAATAGATAATATCCTGGAATCGGATACGGGTATAAGGATTAAAATCCCGGACATTATAAAGACTTCGAAACCGGGGCGATTCCAACCAGAACTATTTAGCTTCTACCTTTCTTCAAAGAGAAATCTAGTCTATGTGTAGCCTCCACTGTCTTAGAGTACCTAGATTATACCAAAGAGTTTAGACCTAAGAACAACGTAAGACTTCTAATATCCACAGTTAAAGCGTATAAAGACGTGTCCTCTCAAACGATAGGACATTGGGTAAAATCCTTGCTTACCAAGGCGGGAGTAGATACCAAGCTTTTTTCGGCATATAGTACTAGGCATGCGGCAGTATCTGCTGCATTTAATAAAGGCGTAAATTTGGATACCATCCGTCGAACAGCCGGCTGGTCAGGAAGATCGCAAATGTTAGCTAGGTTTTATAATAGACCTATCCAAACTCCAAACGAGGAGTTTGTGCGATCGATAATACAAGCGAAACAATAACGTGTTAAGAACGACAATGTCTAAACAAAATAATATAACGTATAAATAAAATAACATAAATACGTGAAACGAGGAGTTATCTCGTTCGAAGATGATCAACTTCCACCCCATTCCCTTTTACATTCTGCCCGGGATCATCACTAAACTTCTGTGAAAACTCCACTCCACATCTCTCTAAACAAAATATGACGAGGAGGGCGCCAGAAGCCACCACCGCGGGACCGCGAGCGGGGCTCTAGGAGGCCAAATTTAAACTTTTATACTCTGAACGTTGTGAAGTGTAGCATGACAAGCATTACTACTACATGTTAATATCATCGAGAACGAGACGTTTCATATAATTATGATCGAATTATATGAACAACATTCATTCACTGGGGACCTGTGAACAGGTACCGTGTGAAGACGAGCAACAACAATATGTTGGCATTGATCACTTTGATTCACATAGATTCCCCAGCTAGGCGCTCCCTATACACCCTTGCGTAGCGCGCGAAAGATGAGCCGACTCTTTCACAATTTGAGTGCAGTTGGACTCCGAAAATCAAGGGAACTCGATGTACTATGATACTACCCATTTATATACAGATTTGTCTTTTCATTGTCTTTTCGAGCTTACCTTTGAACACAGTGAGTCTTCGCGGCTTGCCTTTATTGTTTTACTAGCTTAAGGGGGTATAACCGTTTGAAAGTGTCAAAAATCGGATTTTTTCTTTTTGCATATTTTCATAGATTGATGTTTTAGGAATATTATAAATCAAGTCTGATATCAAAATTCGGAAAATTGACAAAGTTATAGGCATTTGGGTGAAACATTCCAGGTAGCACGGGGCGGCGCGGCGTGACGGCTCGGCCGATCGCAGCGGAACTATATTTTTCATTGCGATGGGCTTAAAAACTCGGGCTACGTTCAACCAATTCACTTTCAAGTTTGCATGCAGGATCGTAATAAGACTCCACATCGTCCGTCGAGGGCTTTTTTATTCCGATTCCCCGTTTGTTATTTATAAAGAAAAAAGGTGTCATTTTCTCTTAGAAAAATGTAACTTTACCTTTTATCTTTCACCATTTCTTTATTTTTCAAAATTTTCAAAATTGGCCCGGTGGACGATAGCTATTGACATACTTTATAAGAATATTTTATTGTTTTTTAATTCAGACAGGACATGCAGCTGTTTTTACGCCCACCGTTTAGCCGTCTAAAATTGAGAGACTTTCGGATGTGGACCCATAACTTCCGAAAAACAATAGTTTTTTAACTGAAACTTTTTTATAAGTAGTTCATAATACTATGTAAACATAGTAAAAAAAAAACGGGAAATCTTCATCAAGCCTTTGACGTGTAAAAAATCCACAAAATGTACACATTTTCCGAGGGTTCAAACGGGTATGCCCCCTTAAGGCTGGTTTAGACCCGTCCAGTAATTTAATCGAGTGGCGAGTAATTTAGTAACTTATCGTGCGTGGATAATAAAATGTAGTCGAGTAGTTTACTAAAACGATTTCCCCCACAACTCACTACTCTAATCTGTCCGGTTGCATTTCTTTAGTCGAGTGCAGTAAGTAGTAGCCAAAATGTATTCGCGTTGGAGTGAGGAATGAAGATGTTATGATTCGCTTTATTTGTGACTATTTAAAACATGAAGTATTATGGAACGTGGAAGGTGAACATTTTAAAAACAAACAACCAAGAGGCAAGCGACGTATGTAGGTACCTACATGAATTCAGAGAGGTGAATCGAAGTCATGAATGTATCTGGATTTACGAAAAAGGAGACTAAGTCGAAAATTAAATATATATGAGGTCAACCTATTCACAGGAAAACTTCTTGATTTAATTGACTTTCTCATTTTCTTCTACTAAATCTAAAATCTAAACAATATTTCTGATAGTACTACAGATCTGGTAACGCATAATTACGTAGTCTGTTCATCTCTCATGATTTCGAAAGCTCAACTGTACTAATTCGGATACATTTTATGCACTAAACCGTTTATACTAGTAGTAAGTGACTACCCATCACTCAACTAAATTACTGCACGTGTCTGAACGAGCCTTTACAGAAAATAAGTAGTATGTACCTGTATGTGCGTGGCTAGCTGGCTACACCAACGCCACAGTGGTTCGAGTATACTACATTCTAGCTTGACAAAATTATTTTTTCGCGGGTTTGGGTTGATATGGGGTTCAAATTGTTAGAAAACAAACCTGATTCGTATTACAGTTTATTATTTCCAGTTATTAATTCCTTAAAACCGAAGCTTAAAATCTGAGCACTGAATTGATTTGTGGCCAATGAAGGAATGTCAAGTATAAAAAGTGACAGAGGAATCAGTGTTCGAGCGGAGAACGAGAATACAATTGGAATTAGCAAAGTTGATTTCACAATCTTTGCGTGAGAACTTTTTTCGTGAATTAAAGGGAATTAGCTTCTTTCATACATGAGTCATGTTTATTGCGGGGGGGGGGGGCTTCTACCACTCTTGAAATACAAGAAAAAATCTTTATTGTTTGTTTATTTCATTTGTTTACATAAATATTTCGCAGTGAAGTTGGCGACTTCAGAATTGCTGGCGGTTGAAATTTCGGACGACTTGATCATTGGAAATAAAAAAAAAAAGATATTTTTAATTTGCAGGAGTATGGCTATCTCGCTAACCAGAAATATCTTAAGATTTTTAATATTTTCACACATTTTATATCAATTAAATATAGAAAAGAAGTGTCACTTTCGATATTTTCAACTTTGGTCGACTGGCATTTTAATAATTTTGGTAAAAAATTGTTCTTTCGTGGAAAGCAAGATAACCATACTCCTGCGAATTAGAAATATATTTGGTTTTTTTATTTCCGATAATCCACTTGTCCGAAATTTTAACCGCCAGCAATTCTGAAGCCGCTAACTTCACTGCGAAATATTTATGTAAACAAGTGAAATAAACAAACAACAATGATTTTTTCTTGTATTTCAAGAGTGGTAGAATATACCCTCAGAAATTCGAAAACGTTCAGTGTTTATTTCATTATAAAAAGCATCACCGAAAAGTGGCCGATTTTTCGACCGAGAGAGTAGAATGTCCCCTTAAGGCGGAACACCACTGTGAAAGTTGAAAAAATTTCGATTTTTTTTTTCTTCACTTTCTTAATGTTTAACTCTTCAAAAATACTCTCTGAAAATTTCAAGTTGATATTCGAAGAATTGACGAAGATACAGTGCATTTTGTGAGACGCGTCACGATGCCGTTCCGAGTAAAGTCAAACTTTAAACGCGATTTTCTCGAAACGACATTTTTCTAACTGATCGAATCAATAGCTCTGTCAATTTTTATCCGATCGACTTGAAATTTTGACAGGATCTTTAAGATGAGAGTATCTTCAGTTGTACGTACCGATTTTTTGATCGAAAACATATTTTTTTAAATACGCTCAAAAAACTATCCAAGCGCACCATTTTTACAAACATAATTTTTTTTTAAAAATCGGTGCGTACAACGGAAACTACACTCATACCGATTATATTAAAAAAAAAAATTGATTTCAGAGTTGCTGTTCCAAAGATATCGTTTCGATAAGCGACCTATGTTTTCTTGTGAGGGGTGTAGGAGATTAACTGTATATGGAAATCTATGCATGTTTTTCTATTACTTTTTTTTTATAGTCTCTTAAGACATTGTACTAAAGATAGGTAATAACAATTTTATAATAAAACTGTAAGTTATTCCTTAAAAAAATCTTAAAAATGGGCTCATTTTTCCGACCGTCACAGTGGTGTTCCCCCTTAATGCAAGAAATGATACTCAACAGCCAGCAGGGTCTCCTGATTGACATTTGTCAGGCATGTCAGGGTGATCGTTCTTGACATTCAAATCGACGTTTGAAATGTGAACAAATATGTACTTTGGCTGATTAAATTTAAATTTACACAAGTTTATAATCATTGATGCGTTCACCTCCATGACGGCCACCAACGACTGGCACTGGGCTTCAAATTAAGATGGGATATGTCATTCAAAGTAATACACCTATTAAAAAATTACTTACAATTTGCGATATTTAGTAAGATGCTTAATTGTTTAACAATGCACTTATTAATAACTGTAGGACACGAAACCTCACCTGATAGTGTACGGATTAACACATTAATAATAAAATTGCACATTTCAAAGCGAAAGATTTCAAAGTGTTCCCTGGTCTCAAACTTACGAAACTAACAAATTGTGAGGTCAGATTGAAAGAATGGGGCTATTATTGCTGGTATAAGGATATGTATATAAATTATATTTGATAGTACTTGAACAATATACATATATACATGGATAGAAATGTGGCTTGGTTCGGATTAACTGCTTCGCCTTTCGTAGCCGGTGCTATGTACCTCATCGGTTACGCAGACGATGTGACGTGATGCGTAATGGACGACAAACTATACAGGCCCGAAGAAAGAAATAGAAAGGAACTATCCGAAATTGGGGAATGGCTGACTGGAGCGGGCCTTAGCCTGGCCATGGAAAAAAACAGAATTACTCTTCCTGAATCAAAAAAGGATCCCCAGGAATTACAGTTTGGTGGCACTAGGGTACAACCTCGAACCGAAAAGCACGATAAAATACCTGGGTCTTGCAATAGATTGCAGAAGGAAATTCAGGCTGCACATGGCGACGGTAATAAACAAGGCAGTAAAAGAAGGAAGAAGTAGACGCCTGTATTACGTGATTTTGGAGTCGATAATACTGTACGCAGCCCCGGTTTGGCGATATATGATAAAAGATGCAGGAATTGCAAACTGCTAACTTATTTAAATATATATACATATATATTTATTTATCTATCTGTGCGTGTATCGGTGACCTGATTTATTTATTTATTTAGACTACCTATTAGTTGCGGGCGGCCACACACACACACACACACACACACACACACACACTGGAGAGAGAGAGAGAGAGAGAGAGAGAGAGAGAGAGAGAGAGAGAGAGAGAAGGGGGGGAGGGGGAGAGGGAGAGGGAGATGGATGAGAGACAAGAGAGCAGCCCAAAAGCCTGAAAAGTAAGGTAAGGACAGATGCTCCACGGCCTGCGCACATCACAGGAAGAAGAAGCGAGAACCTGTAAGCTAGCATGAAGAGATGGTGGCCGCCACAGCACTACAGCAAGAGTCGGCATAAAACAAAAAATAAAATGTCTAAATAGTCAAACCGTAAGATAAGGAATTTTATTATTATTATGGATGGTATTTACTTATATATCTATTTATTTAAACACTTATCCGAACAGTGAAGATAGGATTGAGAAATGTATGGGAAACCGGTAAGAACCAACAAATGATACGTAATCGACCGGTCCGGATAACTACAAAAGATAAGAGATCGAGCGTATAGTATAGGATAGATAGGAAGATGAAGATGAAACAACGCAGAATAGGAACAGGAAGCGGAAGAAGAAAGAAAGAAAAGGACAGGTCCCAGAAGGGGAGCAGGTGACCAATTTATTTTGGCACTTTGACCCACTGCATAATCCAGATCTGCGGGATAAAGTCGCCATGTTTGGATGGTGAATGGCTTTGAGTGTCATGACTTGAATGAAATTAGTATGATAGAGGTTCCCACACTAAAATTTAACACCAGCACAACAAGCTAAGAAGCACAACAGGCTAAGAAGCAACCCGAAAGTGCTGATTGTGCGGAGGAAAGGAAGGTTGACGTAGTTAAAAAAAAAGATAAGATAATTTTAATTATCGTGAACAATATTCTGATAAAGTGGCACAGCTTTATCAGGCCTCGTATTAGATTAAATCATATCTATCTGCTTCCAAATTTCATGCTTAAATTGTGTAATTGATATGAATATCGAAATAATAAATAATACGTCGATCCAACCGATGGATTTATTCCTGTTTAAGCTGTTAACCATGTCAGGCAACGCAGTCGTATGGACTTTATCTATGTGCGTTTTGAGTTAAGAAAATAATTTGTGAGATAAAAGGGTATTATATTAAAAACACTCATACGTACCTAATTTGAATTTTTGGGTTGACCTCGAAACGATGAATTTATTTTGCTGCTAAATATAGATATCAAGATGGAATCTTTTCGGTTCCATTACCCATACAGCACACTTCGTTGCGGCATCGTTGCAGGAACGTTGCAACAACCTTGCCATGTTGCATGGTTGCAGCGCAACGTTGCTGCAACGTTGTCGCGCAACAGTGCACGAGGCGGACTTAGAATTATTGCTTCAACGTTGCGGCAGTATTGCGGCAACGTTCCTGCAATGTTGCTGCAACTACCATTTAAACCTAAAATATTTCCGGTGTTTTTAATGATACGTGAAAATGTCTAAGGAAAAAAATGTTCGCTTCCGGGAGACAATTATTCTGACGGATGCGATTTTTTTCTCAAGGTTATATATCCCGAAATTTCAAGATCATTGATGGTTTTTTTAAGGGGATGATGTATTTTTATTACTGTAACCTTATAGCCAATAAAAATACAAATTCAACCATGTATAATATGTTGTCCTTTTTGTCTAGCAATCATTTTTTTCTTGAGACATTTGTTCGTATCATTAAAAACAACAGATATTTTAAGCTTAAATGTTAGGTGACTCACCCTGTATATTTTAATGTGTAGAATGACACAGGGTGGAAGTTGTAATACATACCTACAGTAGCGGACAAAAAAGTTACCATTTTTTCGAACCACCCTACGCTAATGTAGTGTTACAAAACCCTAATGGAGTTTGTCAAAATGAGACTTCGTTTTCCGAATAATTTGAGTTTAAAGTTTTGCACGGTAGGACTATAAGTTCGAATACGTTAGCAGCCTTATCAATCAGTGGTTGTAGCTGCGGCGGTGAAGTGTTCGCCTAAAACCATTCTCTTCCGTAAGCAGCTCGTCGATCTGACGTCGAAAACCAAATTGGGGGCCAAGTACTTCCAAATTTCAGCCACTATCCCGGGTACTTGCAACAAAGTCCTTATTCCCCACCGAAAAGTTGTCAAGTATCTGGGAGTGCACTTGGATTACCTGCTGAGGTGCAACAGACACTTCGATGCTCTGCTGGAGAAGGCTTATAGAGCTTTCCGGGCCAATGGCAGGCCCTTTCATAATAAGTTTCTCTCCAGTAGAGTCAAAGTCATACTATACATGTTGCTGGTACGCTCCATCATAGCCTACGCTGCTCCGGTGCTGTGGAATCACAACTACACTGTGGCCGAGAAACTCAGAGTCCTGGAGCGGAGAGTACTGAGGGCTTGCCTCAGCCTCTACAGGACCCAGACTTCCGGCTGGCAGCACTTTGTCAGCAATCGAGTTTTGTACAATAGGGCAGATATCCCCAGGATTGACCTTCATTTGATTAAACTCACCCGCGACTTCTTTAGTACACTCCCGACTATTGACAATGATGCTATTAATTCTCTCGCCACGCAGGACGAGGCCTCGTCCGTTCCCTACGATGTGTCGGGAGCAGATTTTCGAGGTAAATTCTTAAAAAAAAAATATAAAAAATATTTTTCATACAAGAAATCGATAAAATCGTATTTTTCAACATAAATATTGTACTATTTTTTTCGAAAATCTGCTCCCGACACATCGTAGGGAATAGTTTTCTGCATCTCTCATTAAATGTTCATCCAAATCGTTGGAGCGGTTTTCGAGATTTTATGTTCACCATCAAACGGTGCACCGCGTACACGCATTTACGTTTTTACTCACAACTTGTATGTACATATAAATATTTATACTTTTCTTTTTTTTGCGTTAAGGGGTAATGCCACTGTTGAGCCCGGAAAAGCAGCCTGATTTTGAGAATTGTTCATACGAGTATAGTGAATGGAATACAAAATCTGTTTGAAGGCCTTTATTGTACACACCTTGAAATATGATCACAATTTTTTTAATCAATTTAATACAGAATCAAGCACCGACATGAATTAGTTGTGACATATCCTGCTCCACGGTTTTATTTAAAGTGAAAAAAATGCACTAAAAACTAAAAAATAATTCTTTTCTTGTACTACAATTTCGATGGTATTTTTTCACTTTAAATAAAATCGTGGAGCAGGATATTATTATTATTATTATTATTATTATTATTATTATTATTATTATTTATTATTATTTATTTAAACGGGACTAGCCCTTAGTATACACTGTACAGTTAATAAAAATGTTGTGTGAGGTATTACATAGATACTAAATTACAAGAGTAACAATGAAGCCGCTTATTGCTATTCTATTGGAATAATTTTGCGCATCGTTATTAGAAAGGGCGCTAGAGCCATATTAAAGAAGTCCAACTCAGAGCAATAACTGTTCGCCAGGGTGGATATTCTGTTTATGGGAACGGCATGCGCAACACTAGTCGTTAAGAGCGTGGGTTTAAGCAAAGGAAATGATCTTATCCTTCCTTCAGGCGCATTTATACAAATTTGGCTGAGGATCTCGGGGCAGCAAATATGGCCGTTTAAAATTTTAAAAAGGAGAGTCAAATCAGCCACTACTCTTCTTTTATGGAGTGAGTCTATTTTAAGCCTGTCCATTATTTGATTGTAGTCGTGATTAGTGTAGGGCATGGGACAATCAATTTTATATGCCCCATGTCGGAGAAATTTATGTTGCACCCTTTCGAGCAGCGTCCTGTAATAGCGTCCATATAACCGATGCGTATTCAAGAATCGGTATTACGAGAGAGAAGTATAGCGTTCTGAGCGTATAAGCGTAAAATGACAAAAATAATAATAAGATGACAATTTAAATTAACTCAATTGTCTGCAGTCGAAAGCCTTAAATCTTTTGATGTTCTTCTATCCCAAGCATGTATCGCAATGACTAAAGAAAGTGCTTCAAGCTGGTAACAAAAAGAGGTGGACAACATCAATGTAAATTCAAGCTTATATAGTGACATTTCAACTTCAGCGTATTTTGTAACTTATATGTTTCTCTCTTTGTCCGCGTGGGAAATACTGTTAATGTTGTTTATTATCAAATCTAATTAGGGCGAACAGCGATACACAATATTTATTAAGGCAATATGTAATTTTCTATTTCAAAATAAATGTTCGAATGTAATTTCATCAAGTCATTTGCATCGAAAGATTTAAGGCCTCCGACTGCAGACAATTGAGTTAATTTAAATTATTATCTTATTATTATTTTTGTCACTTTAGTTCGCTTTTTAAGCAGTCGGGTTCTTTAAATTTTTTTATATTTTTTATTTTTTACTTTTTCTGAAAATTATATATCCTATGACATTCGGAAGGTCAAGACAATTCTAAGGACACTTTATTTGTCCGAATCGGTGTATCCGTACAGGCTCTAGAGCGTAACATGGACATACAAACATAGTCTGATAAACACAATACCCTCCTTTGCGTGCCACAGTCGGGTAAAAATTAGTTGAAAACCTCTGCAGGAAATCCACATTCTTCATAGCAGAGTGGAAAGTATGATCTACAACTGATATGTCACAACAAATTCATTTCGATGCTTGATTCTGTATTAAATTGATTCATATTCTGTTATGACATATCTTGCTCCACGATTTTATTTAAAGTGAAAAGATACCATCGAAATTGTAGTACAAGAAAAGAATTATTTTTTAGTTTTTAGTGCAAAAACAGTATTTTTTAATTTCCTCGTGTACTTCTCGAGATAATCTTACATAGAACCCAAACATTTTTGGTTCTTTGTTCTAGGTCAAAAAATGAAGGAGAAATCTTTCCGGTCGCAGAACATTGTTTTTCAGAAGATGCTTCTTTTGTTGAGCTGTGGCGCCGCCATTTTGTATTTAAAAAAATAAAAAAATTGTGATCATACTTCAAAGTGTGTACAATAAAGGCTTTCAAACAGATTTTGTATTCTATTCACTATACTCGCATAAAAAATTCTGAAAATCAGGCTGCTTTTTTACAGTAGCATTACACCTTAAAGCTCATAGAATAACGATGAAAACTAGAAAAAAGTTCTTCCAGCGTTATTTATCACTCCACAATTTGCGTTTGAAAAAAGGTCTGTTTTAGGGCTATCGAAGGTAACCGACCCTTTTAAGCACGGCAAGGGCAGCGTTATGGTGTAGCTGCGTTTCAGCGGTAGAAATTGCAAACCATTATATTTACTTCATCTTAAGATTCTTCTAACATTTTCCGCACTTACGGATTTTCCTAGATATTGTTATATGTCAATTGCAATGGCAAGTTATGTTATTGTTTTTTTTTCACTCATAAAGAATAATGTTTAATTTTGCCTGTTGAGTATGAGTAATGGCCAAGAATTAAGCTATAGATTAGTAATTTCTGTTCGACGAAATTCCTTATCTTATAATTGTTCCGAGTCAATATTTCTTACGATACGATGTGTACAATTTTCACTCTGAGTGCCTGTAGACTTTACATTCAATGTAAATTTCTGTCATACAGAGCAGGGGCTCTAGAGTACAGCTGTTCGAGTATGTATTCGATAGCTGGAATTATGTGCTTTGAACGGCTCGAAAGATTGGAGCATCTCGATTGTGTTTCGAGCAGATCGAAATTTTCCAGCAGTCCGACTGTGCCGAGTAGCTTGATGCTTGTATATTCCGAATATTTTAGGAAATGTTTATCTACTGAAATATAAATAATGTTTCATAATAATGTGTATAATTCAAATGTAAACTGTAAATGAAAGTATTCTGTAACTATTGAATATAGGTAGATTTTACTAAATTCAAATCACTCCTTTCTTTTTCATCTTTGTCGTGTATATACAGGTATGTAGGTTCTACTTCTCTTGATTTTATCTTTCTTTTCTTCTTACCTTTTTGTTTGTTTCTTTCTTTTTTGCCTTTTTCATATGGGTTATATTTCTATCACGTCACTGTTAACAAAGGGTGTTACCCATTAATAAATAAATAAATATAAATAAATTAACAAATGTTTGTGAAGTACTTGTAAATGTTTGAATATCTAGATCTTGGATACTTCATTTTTCCAATTTAATTTTTTTTATTTAATTAATGTGAGATCACAATACTAATCTACTTCAACGAGGATGGGAAATATTTCTAAAACAGCGTATGCAATCACAAAAAATAAAATAAATAATATAAGCATTTATATATATAACATATAATATATTTAAATAGCATTTAAACAGTTTAATTATCCGCTGTGGTATATTACGCACATTATATTATGTATATTACCGAAAAACGCATTTGTCTAACTATTATCAGACACATTATTTTGTTGAATTTGCCGATAAAAAGCAAATTTGTTCGACTCTCTCGGATAAACATGTTTCGCTAATTATACTATTTCCAACTAGTGAAAAAACCTTTCTCTATAGGCTTGTGTGGCTGGCATGACCAAAATATTTCGCGCAACGGGAGTATGATTGGGAAAACGCGGTGCATTTTCTTTCATCCATGGGAAATGCACGTTCCGGTGTTTCCTACAAGGTTTTCCTCCATATACCTACATTGCTTCTTCATTCTTCAGTGCAATATCAATACACATATTATCTTGTGGTTGCTCCTCCTCTCTGGTAATGCTTGAAGAGAATTATTCAAACAAACATCCGTATGGTGATGACTCTGTCATAAAAACAAAATATGTTTAAAAAATGCTGTGAAAGTGTTTCCGTATGCTCATCTTTCCACGGAAAAGATATTTTCAAACTTTGCTGGTACAATTATACGGTCCAAGTGCGGGTTAGCTTGTCATTGGACATATTTAGTCATTGGACACAATTAGGCTTGTTACGGCCGCTTTACTGCAGATGCATCATCCATTCGATTCATCGAAAGTAGAGACTGACTCTACTTGATTCACCAGTCACTTTGGATTTTCACTTGGGATGAAATGCAGATGAAAACAATCTTTACACCTTTCAGTGTGGCTGAATCATCCGGGATGCACATCCAAAGTGAAAAGTCTAAATTCGCCTTAACAGAATCGCTTCAGGTCGTGGTCACATAAAAAGCGGTAAGCGATAGAGTGATAAGCCAGGTGGCGGCAAAGCCGCACAAAATCAATCAAGCGTATAGATTTGTAATTTGTGTGAAGAAATTTGTAGGTACATCCAGCAATTGAGTAGCATCGCGGCAGCACTGAGCGGCAGAGAGGTGACCGCTCTGCTTTCAATTCTGGTTGAAATTTTAATTTCTACCGCTCCAAATGTCAATGTTAACACTTACCGTTTACCGTGCATACCGTTTCGGGCGAATCGAGCATCGCGCGAATTCCGCGAAACGAGCATCACGCAAATTCCACGAATCCCGGGATATCGTCATATACGAGCAAAAATATTGGTAAATATTGACAAAAGGGGACCCGGTCCCACTGTCAAGGACATATAGGTCAGGCATAGTAGCAGCTTACTAGCTGCGCCTCGCCTTTTACTGGAGTAATAAAGACGTTTAATAATAATAATAATAATAATAATATGTCAAGATCAACGTCATTGGTGCCGCGTCCCCTTTTCTCAATATTTACCAAAATATGCATTACAATCACATATTTTGGGAAAATAAATGCTCACGCGCACGATGTCGTCGTGTAAAATCGTGCGACGTCGCGCGATATCGCGGGATTTCGCCAGATTTCGCACGACGCTCAGTTTGCCCGAAAACGCGTCCGCTGTAACCACAGCTTGAGTTTACTTCCTGATTGTATTAAGCCTATTCGACAAAATAAACAACGTTACTTGGAAAACACGAGTGTTTACTACCTAACAACGTCTGTTCCTTTCAAAAGAGTGTTTTTTAAAACTGGCGAAATAATTAGTAAAAAAAAGCAATCGACTAAAAGACAATGTCAAAAATAAAATAGGCATTATCTATTTTTGAGGGGACTACTTAGGCAGTCGTTTTCCGTGAAAGAAACACATTCTTTTTAATGTATTTGTAAAAAATGGAAGCAAATTCAGATGTATCCTTTTATCCAATATTTATTATTATTATAGAGATTAAAAAAATTGGTATGAAATATACATGTGCTTTCAAAATGGCGGTACTGACTGTTAAACATTTTAACGTTCTTCTGTGGTTTTGCTGTAATATTGGTTGACGTAATCCAATTTCAAGGTTTGATTCTTGTTTGTTACATCCGTAGTCTCCCGCGGAACAAATAAAAACTAAAATTAAAACGGAATTAATAAAATTGGTGGCCGAAAAACGGCGATTATTTCAAGAAAAAAATCGGCCGTGTTTGTGGGTTATTAAAAATCAGCGACTTTTTAATTTTTTTATGAAAATCACGAATTTTCATCGACCATACAATAGGTTGCGTGGGAAATGCCACGTTTTTTATACATCCTGTCATTTTCTGAAGACGATCTGAACCTCCGTTCATTCGCAAATACGGCAAAACCAAGAAAAAAAAAGGTTCGATAAAAACGCGTTTAAAGTTTCTGGGCAAAAGCGATGCTATAAGTTATCGCTTGACCTTTTTAGCTGGTAAATCAACAATTTTGTAAATTTTAATATAAACCAAACGACATTTTAGTCAGAAAAGATAGTACTTTCGGAAAATGCAATAAAAAATCGATTTTTCGACTGCCGAGTCCCTTTAAATAAGTAAAAAACGAGTCCTTTCATCATCGGACTCGAACTCATTGTCAGTCAAGTTTAAAAGATCGGGACTCTAGTAGGTGTCATTTGGGAATCGATACTTTTCGACACCGACAGTATTCATTACTGTTGCGATGCCTACGTACGCTTGATTCTGGTTTAAACAGTACCGATACATTTATTGTTGTCGTGATACCAATACCGCTCAGTGCTCATCTTGGCACTACTCATATCAAATGTCGATACCAAGTACTTAACATTTCGACACGTATCGATCATTCCAAACAAGTATTTTGGGTATCGAATTGTTTAAAACTCATGAGAAAGGCTGGTATCACTCTCATCACTAGTACGAGTTTTTTTTATCAATATTTACTTTTGCAATTTGTTGTCAACTGAATACTGACTAACTTTTGTTCGAAACATTTTTTTGACAAATTATTTTTATCGAGTTCACCGCGTTTGACTGCTGCTTTAAAATTGAAGAGAGCACCCAGGATGGAAACATCATGGCAGATATCGTATAAACAATTGGAAGAAGCAGATTGGATGTTTCGAACTTCCACTTGTTTGTCTCTTGGTACAGAACAAAATCATTCTTCAAAAATTTCTTGGTTTGTCCTCGTTGAACGTATTTCTAAAAAAATGATTATAACTAAAAAAGGGCACACATGTGCAAAAAAATTTGTATTATAATGTTGGTGACTGTTCTAGAAATTGTTTCCCACATAAATCTCAAGACGTGTTTTACCTTTTTTGAGAAAAGTTAGATTAAAGTTAATCGTAGTTAAGCTGACTCGCTTTACTTCCATCTCACTTTCGCCTTCGGCAAGAAAGAAGCGAGAAATGACTAATTGTAAGTACTCAAAAATATGTCCCCTCTATGTTAAGAGTCGCGAGCTCTTAGCAAATAAACACGAATGTAATTACGAATAGAACAAATATTATAATTAATGCAACAAATTAACATAAACTATGATTGAATCAATGAATAACAGTAAAAAAGAAACGCCGCACAGTAGGACGAAACGTGGACATTTCTGGACATGGCTGTATCTTTGTTAAAAAAAACATCCTATTTCGATGTGGTTCAACTTATCTTAAAGAGCAAATGATCATACTCTCCGACAATGAACATAAAAATTGCAAAAAATATTGTTTGCATTCTCTAGCATTTGACAAACATCAATAAATTTTTGCAGTTTAGCACACTCCTCTTTGAGGGCGGCTTTTATCCCCTGGACACACATTTCGATAAAAATGAGTTAAAGAGTCGAAAAGTAGATAGCTCAAACCTTAAAATGGTGCTTGTTTTATCAACTTTGGATGAATTTTAGCAAAGTTATGTGACTTTGAAAATTAAGCGAATTTTAAAATAGTTTTGTTCGGTTTTCGGTGCAAAGGTCTCACTGTGTGTCGAGTGGAAGAGATTAGAAACTATTATTCAGGAGATGAACTATTATTTTCTGGAAAAATGAATATAAGAAAGGAAAGTAAAACAGACAGTGGAACGAAACGTATAAATTGCTGGACATTTTAACTTCTCGTATGTGATCTAACATATCTTTATCAAACTTGACGTAAATAATGCACAGATAATAAACTATTTTGTTCTTGTCATTTTTTGTTGAACTAAAAACTAATAACTTGAACTAATAACCGCTCAAAAAATATAAATCGAAAATAAATACGTATAGTGATATTAATACGAAAAGTTACATACAGTAATACTCCCACAATGTTTCCGATCCTCTGATTTCAAATATTATATCACACACTTGCAGACAAAAGATAAACTAGTTAATGTTCTCCTATCACTTTGATTATTAAAAAAAGAAGTCAATGAAGAAAATTTAAAAGAATTAATGGACATGCAGCACACACTAGAATGTGATGTAGACATGAACAGAAAAACCGATAAGCTTTAAAAAGGATTTACACAGAACCAATATTTATATGAAACGGAAATTACTACAAATATTGAAAAGTGTGTGTTTCTTGTCTCACTTAAGTATTCTATATATTCTAGTATTCTATATACCAAAATATAACGTTTGAATACAATTTGGACTGTTCAAATCTATTTCTAAAACATATATTTCTTTTTAAGGGGGTATTACAGTGTAGACACTCGTTTTTGAAGGTGATATTTGGAAATTAATTATGAAAAACCTATCGCACCTACAGGGCAGGAGTTTTGCACACATATTTAGTAGTGTTTGAACTATAAAAATTATACACGTTACACGCCCAAGCGCACGTCATGTCATCAAACACCGGAACTCATCGGGCGCACGAACTGCGGCCGTCCTAGTCATCTGAAACGAAAGTACCAAAGATTTTTTTAATCTGTATGAGTGTAGTTATCGCCCTCAGCAGATGTAACCAAGTTCGGACATTTTTTCGGATTCTTTCGACTTCTCTTGAACTAGAACAAGGAGTGGGGTGGTTGTATTGAAACTATTCATATAATTCTATTACAGGCTATAGGTACACATTCACTTTGAATGAAATGTAAAATTTTAGCTCAATCGGTCCAGTAGTTTTTGAGAAAAATGTGCGTCCGATCTAAAAAATTTGTTTCGAGGAAAACGCGTTTAAAGTTTTTCATGTAGTTGCGACCTATACGACTGAAGTTACGGTAGATAACGAATAATTTCTGTAACTTACCCCTAATCTGTTATATCAGGACCGTAGAGGAAACCTTTCTCAGCTTCAAAGAACTCATGTTGGGCAGCTCTCTATTGTCTGCTAGCAGTCATAGCTTCTTAAGATAGGGGAAATTAGGACAAAACCGGGTACCTGGGTAAAACTGGGACGTGCTATTATTTTTAAAACGGCCTTAAATTTTCCCACGTCGTTGCAGCGGCATATTGTTGGGATATGCATTACTTCATCAACAAAAGATGCGTGCTTACTAAAGTTATACCGACTTGTGTGTTTTTAAAGGCTCTGATCTAATTGTCGATAGTTAAGAAACTTCAACACTTTTGACAGTGTTCAGGTAAGTACATTTTGGTGTGAATTATGTTCATTGTTGCATATTAAAGTGTAAATAACTAAGACAGTTTGTTTGTACTTCGCTCTGGTATTGTTGATAATTCGTAATATAAAACCGGTTACCCAGGTTGAACAAAATGTGTATAACAAACTAAATAAAAAAGAGGAAGTTATCAACATTAAACTAAATATTAATAAAGGACTACACTAAAGAGAAAGAAACCCACAAAATTAAACAAAATACGGAAGGATAATGATAACAATGGTGATGAAGACGGTGAAGACATTTGCATTTAGGTATGTCTAAGAATTTAATGGTTCATCCAAATTGAATGAAGGTTGAGTGCAGTATTGCAAGTGGGTTCACGAAGGCTGCACTGGTTGGGGGACTGAAGAATTGGACGAATACGGTTGTTATAGATGCTAGGGCCAGTTTTTAGTATGGTATCCGGTTTTACCCAGGCCATGGGGTAAAACCGTAAAAACGAACCATATTTTAAATCGTATTTTTTGTATTTGTTATTGTATTAAAAAAAATGGATATATACTATTATTTAATAAAGAGTTTATTCTAATGAATCCAAATTTCAATTTCTTTTTATATTAATAATGTCAAAGATATGAGCTTTTATCCTTAACGTCCCGGTTTTGCTCCTACTTCCCTTACAAAGATCGAAGGAACGATTACGTGCCACGGTGTGGCCTTAAGGGGTTGCGCCACCCTGAAAGTTTTGAAAAATCGATTTTTCTTTTGTATTTTCTTATTACGTGAAGTTTTAAGAATTATTTAAGTCATGGTAGATGCAAAAATTCCCCAGAATAGCCGAGTTATAGACTTTAAACGAGGCGATGATGTCGATATTCCGCAGTAGGTAGCGACCATTCTACTTTTCTTCTTTTGCGTTTTTCTCGAAACTACATTTTCAAAGGTGCTATATCAAATATCTCCAAAACTACTTGTCCGATTGATTTCAAAGTTGGTACGCATATTCTTAATGGTATTATCTACAATGTAGCATATCCTTTTTTCATGCGATAACCCATTCGTATATAATGAATGTTTTAAGTTCGTTTTGTCAGGTGAGAAACGAATAATCTTCTTCACCTTGCTCTCATTTGAGCAATAATTTTTTTTCTCAAATCCGTGTGCTACATGGTAGGTATTTTATTAAGTTATAATTTGTTATATCAGTCACGCGTGTAATTTTTGGATATAATACCCCCTTAAGAAAATAAGAAAACGATGTGATACTTTTGTCGTTCATGTATTAAGGTTTAACTTACTTTAGTAATAATACCCTAATTTTTTTAATTATACTTCGGTATATCAATTTATATTCATTTTCATAAAGACATCGTACGAACATAATCAATCGGGTACAAGGTAAGGAATGTCCAAAATACATATTTACTCGTTTCATCCCACATGCGTACACAATTTTATCAATTCTGCTTAAGGTCGCAGGTGGCCGCAGTTGAAGTTTGCATTTGTTAAAAATAGAATGTTTAATGTTTAATGATTATATGACAATCTCGGACATTTTTTAACATCGTGAAAAAATAATTTTTTTGACAGGTTGAAAAATATAAATAAAATTAAATTTGGGGGTTCTTTCACATTAACAACTACTACGGGCTCCGAAGGTTCGTGTGATAATGCCGGGACGAGAATGTTCGGTTGGAAACCGAAGGTAGGGGATCGTTGCGGGTTAAAGAGTTGGAACTCACCGTAGGGTTAAACAAGTTTATTCTATCCCGATCTGGGTGATAGGTGAAGCGCGTACTGTACCGTGTGTGTTCTAGTAACAAGTTTCGTCGCTCGTAGCTGGTACAAAGTCTTATAACTAATTCGGAGCGAAGCGGGGGCCAGAGGGGTCGTCGCCTTCGGCTCGCTCTTCGGCGTTTTCGTCGAAATGCTGACGGTGCTCGCGGGTTGCTGCCCGCGCTTTGATGCTCGTGCGTGGCATCGGAATGCGCGGTGGTTGTAACACCCGGTCGTTGGCTGGATTACAACAGGTGGGGAGGGTGTATGTACCTTAAATCTAAAATTGTTGCTTCGGGAATTTATTAGCTTTCGAGATATTAATAAAAAACTTTTAGTATTTCTGTTGACTTATTCCGACACAACGCATTCCATTTTCCAACTTGCTCCGGATATTAGTATTGGTCGGGGCTAGATTAGCGCGGGGGACCGTAAAGCATGGTAGCGAACCGATGTGAGTTTGGAGATTTGAACCGGAAACTTGGGGATGCGATTCGTATTATTATACAGAGTGAATACCTATTACTCTAGTGACTGTCAATACTCTAGGGGTTGATTCTACAGGCCAAACTAAGACGAAAATATAGAATACAATTTTTTAATATCGTGCTTCGTTTTCGAGAAAATTGGCTTTGAATTTCAGCAAATTGCGAGTGCCTTTTAGGCGCCTGAGGGACACTCGAAGTAGGGATTGCAATACCGGTAAACCGATTTACCGGTTTACCGGTAAATCGCTAGAAATACCCTAAAATTTTTACCGGTAATTCGCCAAATATTTGCCGGTAATTCGATAAATTATGTATAGCAATGTAGCGCATATATGCATTCATTAATTCTGTCGATATCTACTCCGGTATCAGTGAAAAAAGCTTCAATTAATAATAGAGACGAAAACCGAAGTATCTCAGGAAGAACCACCTTAAACCAAAAGAAAACTAAAAATCTGCAGCCATCAAAGAATAGACGTATTTTCAAGTAGAAAAAGTAAAAAGAAAATATCTACAAATGACATATGATTTCTTAATGACTACCCGAAGAACAAGTGTAGAATCTAAGAGCGCTTTATCAGGAGACCAAAGTTTGGACAAATTATGTTTTTTGCGTGCTTATTTATTAAAAAGAATTGTTAAATAAAAAATATTTAATTATGTATATAAGTTAAGATTCTTTTCATTGTTTTCGCGGTGAAGATCCATATTAATAAGTAATGTCAATAGTTATACAAATATATCTATTTTGTGTTATATCATTTTATATTTTATGTTTAGAACAGTTTTATTTGCATATATTTTTTATAATGCTCGATTAGAATTCAAAAATTTTTTTTGTTATGTTTACAGTATTGTCTCCGTATGTGCTCGGTTTGGTGCACACGATACGTGCTTATCACTATCCCCACCACTTCTGTCTCACTCTTGTCCGGCGAAGGCAAGAGCGAGATGGAACGAGAGCGAGCGAGAGCCACCGAAAGCGAGCGAGGACTGTACGAGACAGACGACGCGTTGATGCTTTGTCTCCCTCCGTCTTTCGGGCGCCGTGACACTCCGTCCTTTGCGTGCGCGACGAGCGTGCGCGATGGTCGCAAGCACTTACGGTGAGCATGGGAACCGCTTCGCAAAATCTTGACACAGGCCCGGCTCGCGTCTTTTTTGCGCCCTAGACGAACTTGTCAAATTGCGCCCTTTATTATAATACATTTATTTGAGATTATTTATGACTTTACTCTGCAAAATTAGGCGACTGCCTAGGGCGGAAAGTCGACAAGAGGTGCAAAATGATATTTTCATTACTGGTATTGTTGAAAATAAACTTTAAAATTAAATATTACAAGCTGTACTATAAGTGAATTAAACTACGAATAAAAATTCAGAGTAAGGTTGTCAATAATCTCAAATAAATGTATTATAATAAAGGGCGTAATTTGAAAAGTTCGCCTAGGGCGCAAAAAAGACTCGTGCCGTGCCTGGCTATCTGACCGTCGCGCACATGCGTCGAGCAGTCACGATTCCATCCGAGTGCTCGCACCCGTCGCGCACGCCCGTGCGCACGAAAAGCGTTCCATCTCGCTCCCCCCTTCAGCCAGAAAGAAGCGAGAAACGAACACTAATTAGGAATTAGGGATCTGTTCACGATAGGAGCTCAACGCCGGTCCCGACCAGCGAGCACATACGGAGACAATACCACAGACCAGGTATAGAATAGACCTGACATTCCTTTGTCTTCAGTGTCACTGGTCTGAAGTACCGATATTCTGAAATAAGCACTGGTTTTCGAGCGCCCTCTCGAATTTTCGAGGGGTGGGTGCGGGAAACATAATGTGTTTTTAGCATTGACACAGGTAAAGCTGCCGGTATCACCGAGAAAAGTATAGAAGCTGTGTTATACAGGGTGTCCCACTAAATCGGTTCACCTCAAATATCTATTATTTCAAGTAAGAAGCGAAAATATTATTTATAAAAGTTGTCTGGTTGTACGAAACACAAAACACGGTGAAACTAGTTTCTTTACAGGCATAGATCAGATGTGGAGGTCAATTTTATTTTTTCAAATGGACTGTCAAATTCAATAGAATAGCGAATTCTGAGTATGAAAGTACTAAATTTCGTGCATTAATCCTAAAACTTATTGTTTCTGAGATATTCAGCATTGTCCATCCTATAATGTTGTTTATGAAATTTGAAGCTATACTCAGTTCATTTCGGATAACCGGCCGTTGAATGCAAAAATAATAAAATAAAACAATAAATACGAACGTGAAAGGTCACTTTTTTACTCTTCCCTAGTAGCATTTCTGGTTGGCCAACGGTAGCCAACAGTTGGTAATTAGTTGGGATATAGTTAGTGTTTTTGCCTACAAATTCCCAACATAGAGCCTATGGCAAAAAAGTTACGACAGTGTACCAACGAATATTCAATGTTGGACCTACAATTATTATGGTTGGTTAATTAACAAAAAGTTACAACAGTGTGCCTACGAATATTCAATGTTGGGCCTACAATTACTATGGTTGGTTAATTAACAAAAATTTACAACGGTGATTAAATGTCGTCTTATAAGTGTCAGAAAATTTGCTACATCCAAAAACCTGTTATTATATTCCAAGTTGTGATTTTTCTTTTCTTATTTATAAATACGTAATGAGGACGTCTGTCTTGAGGCGAATGTGAAATTTTAAGGAATGAATTTGTAGGTCGAATGATATTTTGTAGAATATTTCGCGTCACTGCACAGTTTTTATAAACAATTGATACTAGGTATGTAACTAGAAATTAGAATTGTCTACAAGGAAATGTGTTGGGTAAGTGCGAACAGCGAACTCCTCACCCGCGATTTTTTTTTCCTAAACCAGGCCTGAAAAAGACGTGTTTTCAACGTCTTTTGAAGTTCTTTAAGACACCTTCTGGACGTCTTTAAGACGTCTTTTGAAAAGAATATAAATAATAGGGCAACGGTAGGAAAGCCTACCTTGGCCATCTGTTGTTGGCTCAACCTGAAAAAAAGTGCCAAATCTAACTGTTGGCCAACTAATATTATGTGCGTGGCCCAACTGTATGCCAACAACAAATGCTACTAGGGTTGAAAGTACATATAAACATGCCATGTGACGCGTGTGTAATAAACCAAATGAACGACACTTAATATAAATTCAAACATATTGATATATTTTTTAAAACATGGTACAGAAATTAAACAAATAGTTCAATTTATCACGCAGCAGAATATAATGAATATTCCAACCAGTTGAAACACTTTTTTGGAATTATTTGAAGCATTCGGAGAGTACATATTATATCGAACTTGATGCAGCTTTGTTTTTCAGCTACCTGTCTTGCCTCTTTTAACTATTTCGCACCTTCAAGGTGAAGGGCGACAGCAAGTCATAGTAGTGTAAGGGATAGGGATGCACCACTACAGTGGTTCGCGTTATGTCGGTGTGCCAGCCTTTCAATGGGACGGTTAAAGACCATCATCGACTCGAACCAGCGCAAGTGCAGCGAGCCTAAATTTTCTTATGTCGGGGGTCCCGTCTCAAGTCCTGAGGTCTCTTCTTCGAAAAATGATTCGATATTCCTACTGACACGGGTGGACCGTCCCTCATGAGGCTTTCCTATTTTTCGAGTAAGGTAAATGGCCTACTGGTGAAACAGTTAAGGAAGCAGTTGAGATAATTGCAATTTCTTTTATATTTAAATAGTATAAAATTATAACTAAATATAATTATTCGAAAGCGTAAAATTTCTAGTTTCAGATAACGTAACAAGAATCTACATTTATTAAAGGAAAAGTTTTAAATTAATTAAAACATGAAATTGTTCATATGACTCAGTAATTAAATGAAATTCATAGCGTGTCCCAGTCATTAATTATCAGTGTCCCAATTATTGAATATATATTTAATTTAACTATTTCTATCAGTTAATGGAAAGAAATGAATACGGTAATATTTTGGGGTAAAAAAACATTTTATTTATAATACATTTGTGTTAAATCTTCGGCATGACTATATATCTGAAAATGATTAAAAGTATATTATAAAATTTTAGGTTATGCTAATATTATGACGGGTTTAAGATTAATTATCCTAATAATTCTTAAACAGTATTATATTTTTGTCTAGTTATTATTGACGTAAATATATAGGATACAAAACAATATTTCACTGAATACTGACGTCTGTACCAGTGTTTATATAACCATTAAATACGCGTTTAATAACTGGTCCGTGACATGTTATCGTGTACTATTGGATAAACGCAACAATTTCAATATTAAAAAGAAAAATATTATTAAGAGATCCAATTAATTTTCAATTCTTCAACATATAATAAATCCACAACAACTGTACTATTTCAAAAATGATAAAATAATAATTAATTACAACCTTAACAAAAATACTCTCTCGCTTGCTTGAGCCCATTAGGTGAGACGCGGGATTGAAACTGTTGAAGCTTTACTGTATAATAATATTTTTGCATAATATAACTATTCAGTTATGTAAGCTTATAATTGTATCTATATAAAGCTAATACATTATGCAATTATGTTTCGAATAGTTTAAACGTTGCAAATTAGTAAAACTGTTATTATTAATAAAATTTCTTCTCGATTTTTAATTATTGGGCCATGTTTAAGTACTGGGACATTTACCTTACCTATACTTTCTCTCGCGTGGTCGGTGCTTGCACTATTTAAAGAGCAAACGAAAGGGGTACTTTTCATGTGTCATTTATTCATACTATAAAAAATCAATTGGAATGAAATCTCGGCAGCAAATAAAATTCATTACATATATGAGAACGAAATGTTTGGCCAAAACAACAAGAAGAGGTTTTGTTTATCACACGCACACACTCTCACGTTCTCTGTCCCTCTCTCGTATCCATTTTTACTTTACAATCATGCATCTCGTTCTATTATTCGCCGCAATATTTAAACAGTAATATGTACAACACAAGTGCCTTTCTTTCACCTTAGTTCCGCCGTTACCTCAAAGTGAATCTGCTAATGTTAAAACGTCAAAACATTGAAGTAATAGAGTTAACAATATAAGAGTTAATAATATAATAAGTGTGACTTATGATGTAAGATTACGGGTTGAGGATCCCGTAATGAGCCCGTAACGGGCCGAAAAAAAGATCGGCTCACGCGGGGATCGAATTAACCGTTCTTTTAGTAATCTTTGATTTCTGTGAAAGTATAATATAATGTAAAATATAATATAAAAATAATATAAAAATAATATTAATATAATATAATATAAAATATATGTATACTGTATATACAGAAATCAAAGATTATTAAAAGCATACCTATCCGTATTTCGCTTATGTTTTCCCTAATTATATAGGGCAGGCCTTCCCAAGTAGGGGAAAACCACTCCTGGAACACATGTTTCGGTTCTCCTTCCAACGGTGCGCATCCAGCTAAAGTGGGACGATTCCTACTACCTTCTCTCCGAGGAGACAGTAACGCTGCTAGGAAGCATGTTGGGGCGCTTTAGGGTGAAAGTACCAAATGTGTCAAGTTTTTATAGGAAATTTCATAATGACTTAACAATAGTAGGAAAAATTAAAATTCAAACTAGCATTTCAAAATGACGTAAAGAGAATTAAAAAAATTTATTACTTGACACGTTTCGTACTTTCACCCTAAAGAAGAACCGAAACATGTGTTTCAGGAGTGGTTTTCCCCTACTTGGGATGGCCTGATATAGGGTAACACGCGTAAGTTTTAATACCTCAATATATCGAGAATTACGCACACGATCAGTTTTAGTCGTTCTGGTCTCGAGTTCCATGCATTTCATGCTTTTAAATATGTATTGATCCAGGCTCGCACTCATCTCTCCTTGTATTTAAAGCAGGGGTAGAACCAATTATTTTCCTAATCCACGTTAGAAAACAAGCAACTTTTGTTGGGAACATTTTTTCTTAAAACCATTCCAAACTATTTTTTTATGTCTAGATGCTAGAAGACAGGCAAAAGGTCAGACGCTAAAATGGTTCCAAAATGAGAAGCGAAAATCACATTTAGTATCTTGACCTGCAGGAGTATCGTTTACACCACTTGGGTTTTCCCCGACCACTTACCCGATGACCGTCTACCCAGATTATTGTTGCCGCGACGCGACCCCCTCAATCATTCTTTGCGCGTTGCCTGACAACTGACTCCTGCCACAATCACACACCCCAAAAATCAGTCACACGTCACTCTTTCAAACAGTACTCGCTCCTACAGAACACACCTATCTGCTCATTCTCCACATGCATTGTACAATGTGTAGAACAATTATTGGTCGTTGCTCTTAGGGAGTGAATCTACACCTCTGGATCGGTGGAATTGTTTATAACATTGAAAATTAATGTTAAATTTTTTGGTAAACTGGTCGAAAAGCTACCTCCTCACCGATTTCAATGGCCCTCACATATGTTGTCGAAGTCATCATTCTGAACATTTCCCTTTAACCTTTTTAGCGGTTGGCTTTGGTTTACGAAATATTTGCAAAAACCTTTACTTAACACAAGAATTATTACCGAGTTTAACACATGTTCTCCTCTGCGGTACCATCCTTTACGCGCCCCGGTCCTAATCTAACCGCAACCAATACTAATACCGTCAGCTGTGAAATAGATTTCAATATATTATGCCGAAAGTTTTTCCATATGTTTTTTGATAACATATGTCAAGATCATTGAAATCGGTGGGGAGGTAGCTTTCAATCTATTATGCCGAAAGTTTTTTATTAATATCTCCGAAACTGAGGCCGGCCGTCAAAAAGTTTAAAAGGATATGTTGTTCAGAATGATGACATTGACAACATATGCGAAGGTCATTGAAATCGATGAAGAGGTAGCTTTTCGACAAATTTACCAATTTTCTTTTACATCAACGTATTCTGCGCGTTGGAAAGGAAAAATGTTTGAATGAAGCCATGTGACGCAAAGGAACCCTTTGATCAGTAAAAATTGTTAAAGATTTCGGAACGACTTGATTGGGTAGAATTACACGTATATGTAGGCAGGGGCCCACCACTACTCTGCTGCTTGATATGAGACACACCATAAGATTACCATAATTTATTAATCATTTTTTAATTAGTTATTATAGAAAGTGTTCAAAACGATAAATGAATCCCGGGTATACAGTTGAAAAAAATTGAAAAAGTTGAAAAAGTTAATATAAACCCATGTCCGCAAATAATTTATTAGGGAATTATACGATAGCAGAGGTTCGTTACATCGTAAGCGAAATTGTACAATGCTTCTCCGTTGTATGGGTCTGTAGAGTTACTGATTGATAAAGAAATGAAGAAATTTTTATTTGCCTTTTAAAAATGCTGTATTAATTTGACATCGGGACACCCTGAATGTAAATTCTCACCACTATTATAACTTCCATTCCTACCGCTTATAGCGCTGAACTCTTATTTCATGCTTAGCCGTTAACGTTGGATGCGACACGGAAATGGTAATGGGGCTCTAGAGCCCCAAAATCGAGTGACACAGAAGACAAAGGAATGTCAGGTCTATTCTATACCTGGTCTGTGGTAATGCTACGCGTGGTAGGAATTAGAATTCAGCACGGGTATAACTGAACGGGTTCAACGGAAAATAAAACGATATCACATTCGCCTTTTAACTTTGCTGTCCTATCCCGGTTTATTTAATGCAAAACAAATTTCATTCGCTTGCAATAACGTAATTTGTAAAAAGAGTGCTTTAATGTTTTTTAAGAGCACCTGTTGCTGAATCCCACCCATTCATCATGTGTTTGTGCATACATAAATGATGGTCTATATGATATAATACAGACATATAATAATAATAAATAATTTTGTTCCTTATTTAATCTACGACACACAATTTTTTTTAAGTCGGCGCCAGATTTACACAGTGCAAACGATGAGGCGCCGATATAAAAAAATTGAGTGTTGTAGATTAAATAAGGAACAAAATTATTTTTTACTTTTTAGCGCATTTTAATTTTTTTGAAGTCGGTTTTAATTATGATTTTCCATTTCTTGGACCAATGCGCCATTATTGTGGCTTTTACACGCAGGTGGCAAAAAATCTCTCCGCACAGGGGTATAGCGCAGCGGTCAACCCTGTCGTAGCTAAAAATTTTGAAACTGAGACGGGTACGAGACCTGTCAACATTGTTTTCAAACCTCATTACAGTAATCTGGGGTGAGTGGTAAACCGATCATAAAAGCGGAGCGCGCAGCTCGCTTACTTGGGCCGGGAAATGCCCAGTAGCTCTTTGCCACGTGAATTTGAAAGAGACCATCCCAAAATTTTCGAAGCTCGGGGATCACTGCTGTCCAGCGGTCGCTGGCAGCTCTCCGAAGAGATTGCCTTCGTCGGCCGCCGACCATCTCGTTCTTTTGTCGATGTCGACGGGCTCGACGTCGCGGTTTCAGCCACGTCTAACAATGCGTTTGCAGACCTCAGAATCTATTGTTCTGGTTTTCTTTTTCATAATTTTATCTTTAGTGCAGTGTATGCATAGATAAAATTTAAGGGGCAACTAATCAGACGTATCTTTGATAGCAACGGTATTTTAATTTTTGTTCTAGAATTTTTGTATCTGAATATTTTAAAAATTTATCGCTATTCAACGCCACGCCTATACCGGCTTCCATTAATGCCATTTTTTTGGAATGATGCGCCATTATTGTGGCTTTTACACGCAGGAGGCGAAAAATCTCTCCGTGCAGGTGTATACCGCCGCGGTCAACCTTATCGTAGCTTAAAATTTTGAAATTTAAGACCATTATACTCATTCATCTTTTTCCTTCAGTGTCGGATCTGTATTCGTACTCAGAAAGTTAAAAAATCCAATGGCCACGACATTCTGGCATTTTCTCTGTATGCTCTCTTGAAATCGGTTGAACGGTAACGCGTACCTTTTTTTACGACCCTGAGGGGTTCTTAGGTAAAAGCTTTCAAACGATGCGGCTCGGGGGTCATAAACGCTAGAGTAGTGGCATAAGGACAAAGTCAGCAATAGGCCATTTAGTAATGAGTATGCCAATTTCTATCATAGAAATATCACAAATGGATTACTAGTATTTTTCTGATGAAAATGACACCAAACTTGATAAAATCTTGATTATTTTTAATGACTGTGATGGAAAGTACTTGGAGTAAAGTAATTGAGGAAAGTAATGAAGAGTACCTGAATTCTACGTGAACTGACACAGAACTGCTATGTATGCCCAGATCTTAACGTAAGCGATACCTACGCTCGTGTATTTACACCGTAGATGTTTTTTTATAATTTTTAAATCCATTCAATAGTTAATAAGGATAGAGTCAATCAATTTGTAACGAAACGTAGGGATTTAGGGGCCTCGGATCCCAAAAACTACGAATATAAATTTTACAAAAACGTTTTAATTCATTATTTTCAATGATTTTTACTTGTCGTAGGATGGGCACCGTCTATTTAGACACGTGCGATGTGCAGAGATTTACGGGAATGTTAGTAATAGCGTCAATTTTTAATATTTTTCGGCGTACGACACGTGAAAATATTAGTTATATGTTCCACTACATGTAAAATACTAACAATCAATTTCATCTTGCAATTTATAGTTTGTATAAGCTCTCAAGAAGTGCCATATTGCAGCGCCATATAGGCTCCTGATCCCCGAAATAGATTTTCAAAGAGAAATCCGGCGTGAGTCGTTGACAAACCGAGCCAAAGCGTAGCTTAGCGAAAGCCCTAAGGTAAATGTACCAGTGCCCGGCTATGTCCCAGTACCTGTACAGTAATGCGAATTTTATTTATTTTTAAGCTTAATTTTTAATGTAATTAAAAACAAAAAATAGTACCATAATGCACAAGTATTTAGTAATATTAATTAAAATCATTATTGTAGAAAATTAAAAATCGTTAGATAGAAATAATTATTTTGTAACACACTTCGTACGCATAGCAGATTGCGAGAAATTTTTTAAGCTTCTGTCAAGACACTTCTAACATTTACTAAGAAAATATTGACAGCATTTCTTATTTATATATTATAATAATACATTATTATAATAGTAAATAGATTTAAATTTAGTTTAAGATAGTTAAATTTGCAAGATAATTAGACATGCATTTTTGCACAGTAATTTAGACATGCATTTTTAGGTTGTCCGCTTACTGGGACGATACAATTCAGGTATTGGGACATGCAGTTTTAGGTTGTCCGGTTACTGGGACATTTGCATGTTTTTGTATTTTTATTAATAAATACGTCTATTATAATACATAAACTTTTTTTTCAATTTCCGATAGTATAATATGGTGTTATCTTCCACATTTCAACAACATTTTTTTATTTCATGATGGTTTTACAAATTAAATTAGGAGGCAAACTTTGCCGCTATTCCTTAAGCCCCTTAAGCGTCTGGGTATTGGTACATTTACCTTATGTTAAACTCTCACTCTAAACAAGTCACATGTATACAAGCACGCACACATCTTTCAGTATTTCAACACATTTCAGAGTAGTTCTTGAGTTGGACGCTGTTCATGAACAGAGGCCGCTAAATTCAATCCTCAAATTATGGGCCGGTAACACAGTTTGGGTGGTGACACAAAGTCCCATAAGGTGATAGGTCTATTCCATACCTTGCCTGTGATGAAAATTTTACCGAATTACCGGTAATTGAAAAAGTCGGTAAATTTGCAATCCCTAACTCGAAGGGAAGGGGAACGCGTCCAGCTGTCCGTAGAACAAATTGGGGGGCAGGATGGACCCCCGTTATGGCTACGTGTATGCAGTTCAAAAAAATAATTTGTAAAAAAAATTAACAATAATTTTTTATTAATATTTCGGAAACTAATAAATACCCGAAGCTACAATTTTCGATTAAGCGTCTACACACCCTCCCCACCCTTCTCCTTAAACCTCGTGTCGATCGGCCACAGGGGCCATTCGGAAGAATATCCGATTTTTTTTCTCATTATTATAATACTAATTATTTATATTAATATGACAGCCGTCTCCAGAGGTGACTGTATTTACTGTTAAAAATTCAGAATTTAAAAAAGTTTGAAATGTTTATTTTTTCATAGTTTTGCACCCATTAATACGCTAGGATAATGCTTATATAATTATATCAATAAAAAAGGTAGTTCATAATCATATTTTCGTCCATGTCCGGAAATTTGTACGCGTCGTTCCACTATGCGGGGATTCTCGAACCCACGTCCAAATAACGTCGTACGATGCCCTCAGCGGAGTACTCAACCGATGCACCAAAATCATCATTGCCCAGGAAATATGTACATACTTTAGAATGTTAGAGACGGTGCAATTTTAATTGTTAATATCTTGTTGAGTATTAGGCATCTACTTGCAAAAAGTGATATTGGCATATTTGACTTGACAAGTGCTACGAACTGGTACAGATTCGTTAAAGAGAGAGCGCCTGATTTGGTGAGCTCTGCTTGCAAGACATTTCAAGCGGCCTCGATATTTGCCCTCAGGAACTACTCGAAAGGTGGGTATCCTCGTATCCTATCGCCGTTGCGTCGTATCCAGTGATACGATACGGTGCAACAGTGTGCGATTTTTGGTATTTTTGTATCAAATTTTGATAGGCGATGGTGAAACGCTACCCCACTGCTACGCAACCTCGATACGATAGAAGGAAACGTACTTAACAAGTGGATACCCACCTTACAATGTGTTGAATGCCAAAAGGTGTATGTGCTCGCATACGGGTGACTATTTTACGGGGAAAGTTTGGCGTAGAGGGCAGACTCTGATACGCTGCATTTTAACTCTGTTCCAAGCTTGTTGGAAGCGTAACGTGCATCGTTATCATAGCAAGTATCTTTATCAACAGCAGGCAGTCGATCACGAAATTTGGAGTTTATTGATTCACCAAAGAACCATCGACCGATAAAAGAAAACAATTTGACCGACAGTAGATGACATGTAGTGATCTGTCTTTTAGCACTTGGAATTTAACGGCGGTTTTGTCCTTCGAAGGCCCAAAAATATGGGTATTTACAGGAATTTATACAGAATGAACTATTGACTGGATTGTTCTAAAATTTTATACACATGTTTGTTTACTTTTTGACCATACACTTAAGTTGTTCCATGTTCATATAAAGAATATTTCCTGAAAAATGTCATTATAAGGAAATGCTTATAAAAAAGTTGTTTCATGTTCATATAAAGAATATTCTCTGAAAAATGTCATTTTAAGAAGATGCTTATAAAAAAATTTATCACGCACTCGGAAGTAATTGCGGGTCATCACTGTAAGCTGCATAAAAATTGAGATAAAATTTGTTAACTATCAGTGTGGTAATGGTTTAAACTAGAAGAAAGATAAAATCCAAAAGTTAAAATCATAAAAAATTTTATTAGTTTTTGATATGGATAGCTTTATCAGTTTTCGAGATATCACTTCCACAATTTTAGAAAAATATAGTTTCGAGCAAAAGGCGTTAAAGTTTTTATAAATGATTCTTGTATACTGAAGTTAAGGTGCTTATTTTCTTTCAGGTTACATAGTTTCCTACTAGACGGCACTTCAAGTTGTACACTTTTACAGCCCTTCTTGTATACTACTTATCAAATTTGTGTACATTGCCCAAAAGCCAATGAGTATATATTTACAATTTGAGAACAATCCAGTAGTTTGTCTATAAGTTCCTAGAAAATATCCATGTTTTTCGGGCCTTGGAAGAAGAAATCCCCCTTAAACATTCTAAGCAAGAGATTATATTCGTGTAATATTTACTCAATGATTGAATAAACACAATACCCTCCTTTACGTGCCGCAGTCGGGTAAAAATGAACAGAATCATACACAACTTCTATTATACTTTCAGTGTCACAAACAGGCACTGAGTAAAGAAATGAAAAATCATTCTTTCACACTTTCACACTCTCCTTTTAACAAAAAATAAATGTAAACAAAAACAAGTAGTGCATAATTTTAATCTTTAATCAACCGTATTTGTTAGCCACACTCGCTGAACGCTAATAGCCGTTCCTCGCAAACGCTGCGTGCACTGACCGAACGCAGCACTGAAAGAGTTAAGGATTGAAATGGAGTTAGAAAACATGATTCGTCCTCATAATAATTGTTTATTGTTGGAAGTGATATAGATATAATGATCCGTAATGTAATTTAACTACAATGACGGGTTTCGCAGCTAACAGAGTCGTGTTTATACATCGATTATACACAATATGTACACAGAACCTAAGATCGTACAAGCAATACTTTGTTCTTCTTTTTGGACAACTTCACAGGACTTCGCAATCGGGGAATAGCTGCCGGGCTTTTCGTCCTTCCCCTACCCCTTCGATCCCACTGTTCTTTTAAAAATGGCGTTGTGCAAGCACACATCAGCACTTTGAACGTGTAAAGGGTTTCACTTAACTTAACTAAGACATTTTAGTAGCACACTAACGATTTACATGGACTTCTCTAACCGTTTTCGCCTACATTTATCACGTGTTCTTTATTTACAGCGGTATTATGTATATATTTATACGTCCGTCGCTCTCGTTGATGAACCACCCGGTTCCAAACCGACAAGAAACTTTTGATTCTCTTTCTAGACCTATCTTTCAGGGCCTTGAACTCTCGTCTATTTGCATTGGGATCCATATCTTTCTATTATATTCTCTCGTTGTCAGTATTGAACTCAAATCCTCTGGACAGGGTTTAAAATGATTATTTCAACTGTTTCTGATCATTCGTTGGAAGAAAACGTTTCCTTGGGTGACTACTTTCATGGAATGGTAATGTAACTGTACCAGAGACGTGAGCCATCGATATTGTTCACGGTTCAAAGGAGTTCGTAAAAAGAAAGGTAACGCTAAAAGTATGGATTCAAGTTTTACGAGCCTCCATAGGGTAGTTGCGCATTTGAGTTCTTTTAAAAGACCCACGTTCCTTAGACGACATCTAATACCTCTTCAAATTGTCTTTTCATACATTTTTATATAAAACCGTTTACTTTCCGTTTTTAAAATTGAAGATGCCAGTTTCGAATGTTCATCAATTGATCTTAATTTGCCCCTACAAAATGTTTATATACCAAATTCAGCAAAACATTCAAAGAACAGTACAACGATTCAATTTACTATTTAACATTAGTTTCTGTTAATCTGTATTAGAATATCATGCTTGTAATATATTGGCAACCTCATAATAATGAAAAGATCAAACTTTGATGTTTCAGCACTCAACCTGACTATACGGTCCTCCGTCAGTGTCACCAGGGCCAGTGTGAGTTGTGTGGAATGTGTGGAGTACTCCACACTTGAGATTTTGCTGTGTGTGAAATTCCACATCGGGGAATTCGAAAAGCATTTGACAATATTTTTTTTTCTTCGCGTACTACGGTTTCTTAGTCTGTTGAAATTTGATCTTTTAATTTGTACTCTCCTCGCCACCTCACCCAACTCCACACTTGGGAAAAAGTCCGACTCTGCTCCGCCGACCCTGAGTGTTACGAAAACCCAAAGGTACTCGAAGAGAGACAACCGACCCGAGAAGCGGTTTCAATTAACATAAACGCAGTGTGCAGCAGTCGACGAATGTGGTGAGATGTTATTTAAAAGCTAATGTTTCCAGAAAAATTATATACGACAGAGGCACTATAATTGCAATAGTGTGGCAAGGTTCGCGTCTTTAGCAACAGAATCAGCACAGACGTCTCAAACGACACTCGTCGTTTCGCAGAGAAGTCGCGAGCGACTCATCCAGTCGTAAATTGGGAATTATCGACTCTTTTCCTTAAAACTATGAGACATTCAAATCCAGCATCTTCAATCGTCGCGACAGTACATTTTCGTGAATTTTGATTTACGGAAAGCCACCGTCGAGACCAGGAGTACCGTGACTTTCGGATTATTCCTCGCTACGTACGAGAGCGTTCCCAATCGACGGATGTCCGTTAAAACGTTACTCCCTAATGCTAGATAAAAATCAGATGAATTACGCAAAGTGCCTACTAGACACACGTACGCCGTTATCGGTTATTTCTTTTCTTTTTACAGACTTTTTACACGCGCATTGCCTCGCCTATATTCCCGCTTCATTCTTTTCACGTTTCACAGTTAGACGCGAGAGCATACAGGAAAGCCGTTACACACGAGTATTACTTTGTCGAGTATGAATGTGTGCGATCGATCGCACCGTTCACGCTGCACGCACGTTTGTCGCGTTTCTTCTGTACGAAGCGTGCAAAATTTCAGGCAACACGACAGCATTTAATACAGAATTGAAATGGACTTCCTTGCGACAGTTTTGCGCAATTCGAACAATTTCATTACACTCATTTCTCCACGGCCGTAACGTGGCTTTCAGACGGTAAGCTCTTTTGATTTCGGCTTTCACGTACACGGCTAAATAAATAATCAATAAAGTATTCATACGATGCTCGGTAATTCGTCGATCAATGTGCTGACCGTAGAAGGGAAAATAGTTGGCGGTTATAAGAAAAATCGGCTTCTCCCATATTTGGGTTGTTTGGTCACGTGACGAGTGGAATTCAACGAGCATTTACTCACGCGATGACTGGAATGAAATTATTGTGACGAAAATGTAATTTCTTTTAAATGTCTTAGTATAAATATTATCAAAGAAATCATGCCTTGTTATTCATGTATGACGATGCTTTGACTCGCGTGGTATGTTTAAAAATGTTATGTTTAATTAATAAATTCCTGGAAAACGTCATTTTCTGACCCAAGTGGAGGCTGAAACTGAGAGAAGCCCTGATTTTTACGCTCGTAAATTGTTCTATACGGCCGTCCGTGCTGCGAATGGATAACGCTGTTTTTCAAGTGACAAGCACGACAGCTAATATGGAACGAAACAACCTCTTTTTCCATATAAACGCGCGACATTGACGCTACGAGTACCGAGATATTGTCCATCTGAAAGGGATTGAACATCGCCTGGGCTATTTCTACACTGACGTATAGATCGGGGGGGAAAGTCGAAGTTGACGGGGTACGGGGAACACAAAACGACATCGGCTGACTTTCCATTATAAAAGAACGACGGGACACGTGCTGTACATCGAGTGTAAATAATAATAATAATAATAATAATAATAATAATAATAATAATATTAATGATAATAATAATAATAATAATAATAATAATAATAATAATAATACTATGGTACAAAGTATAAGTACATTGGTTTAAATGATTGCAGGCTGCTCCTCTCGTATCACAGTGAGGGGCTATGCCGGGCCCGCCTCTAAATTTCTAAAAACAACCTTCTCGAAAAAAGGAAGCGACGTGTGTACTCGCACGTGTATACAACTCGCGCATTCATACCCCTTCGCACCAATATAATAACATTTTATATTCATATATGTATATATATATATATATAATCTTTCTCTTTTTTATGTATATATTTATATCCTTTCGGTACAGAATGCACCATGTAACTCCCGCCTGGCCCCCCAGGCGTCCCCGTTACCGTCGATCGCACTCCTCTCTTTCTCTTCCCTGCACCATCACCACTCCCTTATCGTTCAACGGCAACGGCAACCCCTCGAGGTGGTTCGAGTTAAACGGGACACCCTGTCGCGTGTATTCATAACGTTAAGATAGCCTACAAAAATGAGGTGACCATCACTGTCGCGCATGGACGGTCAGAGTAGAGAGGGCCCGGGACGTCGCGACGCCACGTGTCTTGCGGCCACGACGGCTCAGTCTAGGCGTCGCCGCCCGTCGGGGCCCCCCGTTTGCGAAACCGCGTCGCGGCCGTACCGGAGGCCAGGCCCAGGGCCCGCTGACGCTGGGGCCACCAGCTGCCCGCCACCCGACGGGCCCGTCGGTCCTCTTTAACGTGCTTTAAGACTAGTGTGACAATAGGAACATGGTGTCTGCTGGCTCTGGGTGTCAGGCGGATATGTCGTCGGGATTAGGGTCCCCCCGGGGGCCTGTTGGCACGCTCGGCGTGCACTAAAACACTTTCCGATCCGGGCCTCCGCCGACGTTCACTCTGGCCAGCCAGGCCGGAGTTCAGTTCGCGAACGCGTCTAGCGTCGAGGGGAGAAGATATGTACCAGTCGAGCTTCACGTGGCCAGCCCTTCGCCCCTGGTAGCGGATGGCGGCGGCGGTAATCGGGCCGTGGGCGGCGTCGAGTTGCTCTCTGACCTGCTGGGCGCCTCTCTGTCGAAGTGGTGTTGCAGGCCGTCACCCGTCCACGCGGGTACGCTTGCCGAATTTTGATTGCTACTGTTGGACGACGGGGTACCAGGCGAATGGGACGGCGATGGCGTCTGGAACAGCATGGACCCAGACGGGATAGAAGATTTCCCGTCGACCAGCGGCCCATTGCTGGTCGCCGCCATGGGTTGCTTGTCCAGGGGGAACCCGGCCCCGGCCGCGTACACCGAGCCGAACAGGCCCGCGTACTTGCCGCCGGCCACCGAGTGGCCCGGTAAACCGTTGTTACTTTGGATCACCGAGATCTCGTTCAGCTGTAAGTAATGCACATCGTCTGGTTAGCTTTATTCGAAGTAAATTTACTACAATAACGAAAGAAGCAACGATTGTAAATCAGGCTGGAAGCTGGGACGCGTGGTGAAGCATTCTACGGTAACTAATGATGGGAATCGAAGGACGTAGCGTAAGGGATCAGAGACATGTGTTTAGGACAGGCCTGCACAACTCGTTGCATGTGTGAGGCGTTTTTTTTTCTTTTTGGTCGTTTGGGGACATAATCCTTGAAGGGCATGAATATCACGCCTTCGAGGGCAGCAATTTTGTGATGAATGTTGTATAATTAATAGCAATTTTTGAATGATGTATAAGACACAGTCCACTTTCCTCATTCATCCGTGGCAACTTCATTTACTCGTGATTTCATATGTATGTATAGTGATGGGACCCAACATGGTTCCAGGTGTCTCGAGTTGAAGCTTGGACCTCAAGAGGTTTTGAAACGTTATGTAAGAATCCTGTGTTTGGTAGTCTTGTACTTCGCTTGAAAATCTGGAGGGTCCTCAAATTAGGTATTGGAATTTCGAATGTTTAATTCTTTGCATTCAAAGTCACTCGCGATTACACGGATCTTTGAGATGAACACAAGTAGATTCTTCTGTATCATAACGATATTAACAAGAGGAGTTTAAGGTTTCTAGAACTTAGAATATCTTCAAGACCTGTAAACATCTCTTAACACGTTCAGCCCGGTTGATGTCATAAGACACAAACCGGGCGAGCCTGCCGCCCGGCTGATGTCTTAAGACACAATGCGCGTCCTCAACGGCGCTCGACTATTTCTCAGTTTGGGTGGTTTGGGTTTGGATTTGGTTGCTTTATATGAGGAAATCCTACTTCAGTGTTGTTTTGGCTACCATCTGGTATCGTTCGGATTCAGTGATCGACACAAGAAATCAAATCAGAATATCAGAAAATCAACGAATGTAACAATACTTTGAATTTTCTAACTCATTTTAATGATGTCCAAAACATGGTCGACAAATGTGGCGATGTTAGGACTTTATTACTTCATAACTTTATAATTTTATCATTTTACGGTATGCGTAATTTTTTTGTTGATAAAACCGAGGTATTATTCTCTAAAACCTTATTTCAGCAATCTGCATTTTATACTGGAATAAAATCACGATAAAGGGGCAGAAGGAAGCAACTCGCAATACAAATCTGCGGCACTGCCGACTGTAGTCAACGCTGCGACTTGTTGATGTCTCACGACACCAGACCTAAAAACCCGTTTACAATAATTTATTTATTATAAAAGTTATTTCTATTCCATTTCTTAGGACGAATAACCACTGAAAACACGAAAAAAATGTCAGGTCCTCAGGAGATTCCTTCAGAAATCGTCCGGGCTGAACGTGTTAACCGCGAAACAGTTACAAACTGTCTCAAATCAACATATTCTTGATTTGCTCAAAAAGTGTGTAAAGAAACATCTCAAAGTCCCTCCACTAGCTTTGCCCGTGAACAGTGGCGGCCCTCATTGCGCACCAGAGCGCCAGTTGTGCAAGCCCGGTTTAGAGTCTCCCGACTACTCCAACATTTCTCCAATATCTGCTCTTGATCACTTACTTTCTGCTGCACACCGTTAAGGAACGGAGCGGGTAGATACGGGTAGAAGAGATCCGGCCGCCGCTGGAGAAACTCCGAATCCTTGGGCGTGATGGGAAGGGGAGGCAGATCTAACGACATTCGACGGCCTCGTCGCGAGGCCCCGTTGGTCCACATATGCGTGCCCATGTGCACCTACAAGGGCAAACAAAAACAACGTCTTCAACGTGCTGCTATAGATAGTGAAGACGCTAATCTTTCATCGAGCTTGCGTTATTTGTACGTTACGCGTTTGGCGTTAGTACAAGCGGTAGCGGCTAGCTAGGTGTTAATGAAGATAATTGAATATTTCGGAGACACGAGAAGAGCATGATATAAATAGAGAGAGGAAATGTGGGAGAGGGAGTGAAAGGGAAAGAAACAGAGATACAAGGAGAGATAATAGCGTGAAAGAGAGATACAGAGAGAGATAGAGAGATAGATAGATAGAGAAAGAGAGATAGATAGATAGAGAAAGAGAGAGAGAGAGAGAGAGAGAGAGAGAGAGAGAGAGAGAGAGAGAGAGAGAGAGAGAGAGTGAGAGGGGGAAAAAATTGTGTATACCTTGAGATTGCCCTTGGTGGTGAAGGCCTTCTGGCAGACGGTGCATCGGAACGGTTTGTCGCCTGTGTGAGTTCTCATATGGATCTGGAGCGCCGAAGACGAGGAGAAATTCTTATTGCAAATCTGGCACAAGTGTTTGCTCGGCATGCCTGCAAATACACACACACAGTTTCGCTAAACAGGCCCTGGGCACAAGTATCGCGAGGGGTGAAGCTTGTCTGCCCGTGGCAGGGTAACCGAGGTCTGATGGCCCGTTGGCGGCTCTTACACGAAGCTAGATGCGCTCGATGAAGACGGAAAATGGAAGGGTGAAAAGGAAAGGTGTCCCATAACCTGCCACCAGGTGCGCGTGAAAAGTAGAACAGCGTTATGTACAGAGAAGCACAGGCGTGCGAGTAAGCGAAGCTCGTTACACATAGTCTCGGCGTCTCGATGGAAGCACGGATGCGATCTGTTAGCGGGAAGAGTGAAACCTGCCAAGCCAAGCCTTGGACAGTTCGAATTGTGCTCGATGAAGAAGCAGACTGGACGCATTCTCCACCAGTTTTTTTACTTACTAGCTGGCCTCTTTGGTGCTGGAAGGTCCCCCTCCGGTGGAGACCTCTTCATCGAGAGAGCTTGCTCCATGGACGACGGCGGCATCGGCGGTGGTGGCGGCGGAGGCGGTGGCGGAAGTGGCAAGCTCGTGTCCTCGGCGCACATGGGACTCCTTGAGGTCTCGTGCTCCTGGGACTGCTGCTTCGAGTCGCTAAACAGATGGGGTGGCATGTCGCGGATTTTGTGGGTCAGCATGTGCTGCTTCATGTTCCCCTGCGAATTAAAAGACGATGCTGGTTAAACGTCGCGGTTCGACCGTCCCTGGAAGTCCGACCACTTCGTCGATCACACCACTCTGCATAATATTTCAAGGCTGTTGTCTACTGCCGCGCCAATGTCTGAAAGGGGGGCATCAGTTGGGGACGGCGTAACTCAGCGAGACGGATGAATTACAGTCGGATAACGCAGGGAAAAGGCGACGAGAGGGAAGGGAACGTGACGGAAACGCGACGGAGAAGCACGTTAGGGGACATCCGCAGTCTCGAAAATAACTAAAACTTTTGTATATACTTGCGCGTTTATCGACATGGATTCGAGAATGTGGCGAAACTTTCTTAAAATACACAGTGGTGTTATCATCGTTCTTGTGTCATCTGTAAGATTCAGCAGGCTCTTACCAGGAGGCCGTGCGCCGAGGGTAGAAGTCCGAGGGCGGGCGACATCAGCGGGGGTAGGCGGATGGCAGGGTAGACAGGTGTCAGCCCCCGCCCCCCTCCGGCTCCTTTCCGCCCCCGGCTCTTCCGTTCCTCAGGCCGCCGCCGCCTGCGTTTCGGTTTCTCTCGATTACTGGCACAGGGCGATCGATATTGGGAATCGAGCGAAGTGATCGAACTGTTTGCGGGCAACGGTTGAGACGTGCAGACGCATGTTTGCTGACCGGTAGTGTTGTTCTGAAAGTATCGTAGAAAAAAACAGAGATACAGAGAGGCGGCCAAATGAGATCAGCTTTGGCCGTCGGTTCTTTTTTTTAAGGGGGTGGGGGAGGGGGCAATGGCGATCGAATGGCGCGCGTCGAGCGTGCGTTAGCGGTGTTTCCAGGGGGTAGGGTGTAGGGGTGGAAAAAGAGCTACGCATGGATGTCACGCGATCCGTGATCATCGTGTTATCGGTACCCATGAAAACAGGAGGGATCTCTCTATCACAGTTATCCCCCGTGGCTGAGAAAGTGCCTCCAATACGATCTACACAATCCACATTCGATGAAAGAAGGTTACGTTACCTTGGTGGAGAAGCCTCTGTCGCATATGCTGCATTTGAATGGCCGCTCCTTCGTGTGGCTCCGGTAATGGATCTCCAGCGCGGAGTTGCACGCAAATGTTTTGTAGCAGATATTACACGTGGTGTTTCCACGCACTGCAACAGATCGTAGCTCTTTACAAATGACGTTCCCCGATGCTGTCGCAACGGTTTTACAGGTTTTGTGAAAGCGAGTACTGTAACCGTGACGCGACCGCGGGGGCATCCATTACAGGATAGATGAAGGTGGACTGTGCTTAGTAGTCGCATGAAACGCACGAATGCTGGAGAAGACGTTCGGCGCAACGATGCTTCCGTGACTTGAGGCGAGCGTTACGCGCGTGACTATATAGATCGAAAGTAGCGTTCAACTGTGACCGTTTCCTGGCAGCCCGACGGAAGGAAGTGGAATGAATCGTGAAGGCAACAATCGATTTTACAAAGTGATTTATTTATTCATCAGAACATCCACAGGTGTCGAGCCTCTCTTCCACGCAAGAAAACCGTTGGATACAAAAAGCTCATCTGCGCCCGCTAGGTTCTGACGTCTTCCGTTTGTTCCTGATGGAAAGCCACAGAAAAAAACCGGCAACGCACAGAGAGAAGAACAAGTGAATAAAGGCGTAGACAGAGAGAAGTAACGTGAAATAACAGAGGTGCCCGAAGTGACGATAAAAAGACAGAAAGAGAGAGAAAAAGAGAGCGAGAGAAAGAGAGAAACAGAGAAAGAGAGAAATTCAAGCGGGAGGGTAGGAGTGCTAGGTCCGGCTACACCACAAAAACAGGATGTCGATATACAGCTTGGATAAAGGTGGACGTATCAGTCAGACTTGGCGGTCAGGAACAGAGTGAATCGTGTCAGATCGATCGGGAGGTGTAGCAGGAACTGCAGCTCGCCCTGATGCTAGCAGCGCCTACCTGCTGGCCCTCCGACAGCCAGGCCGAGCGGGTTGTAGGTGGACGTGGCAGCCAGCACGGCTGACGTAGTGAGCGAGGCCAGAGGTCCAGCGGCACCTGGTCCAGGGGTGACGGCGTTCATCGAGCTCACGCTGTTTATGCTCGATGATCCTATGCTACTGGCGGAGGGCGACGAGGAGACCGCTTGCAGCAGGCCTGCGAACATGCCGAACGGGTGTGGGTGGTGTGTGACGGTCTGCGGGGGCGGCGTTGGTACCGATGCCACTGCAGCTGGGGTGGAGGACGCGCGCGGCGTCAGGTCCAGGGGTGTGCCGGCATTTATCGGACTGTTGCTCTTTTCGCTGCCGTTGTAACGGTGGAATGGCGGTGACCTGGACGGGTGTCCCGCAACCGAGGTAGCTATGGTGGTGATGGTTCGCACCTGGTTCTCAAGGGCAGCGAGGGATGTGGAGAAGCTGGGTAAAGACAGGTCTTTCTGCTCGTTCTCCTCGCTCTCGTGATCCTGCTCGTCCTCTACATCGCCGCGACAGTCACGATTCACGTCGCACCGTTCGTCGTCCTCCCTACGGTCCTCTTCGTCATCCTCCTGATCATCCGCTTCCTCGCTGTGCTCCTCCGAGTACCTCTGCTGCTGTTGCTGCTGCTGATGTTGCTGCTGGGATTCCTCTTTCACGCTCATGTCGTTCTCCTGAAGCTGCCTTTCCATTGCCTGATGCCGTGCTGGAGGGAAACTTAACGGAAAACCCGGCCCCGCAGGGTGGATCGGCGGGAATCCCTGTGGGAGGAAAGACGCCAGTGGATGGTGAGGGTAACCAGGTGGGAATTCGTTCACCTCGCCAGCCTGGATCTGTTCCGGGCTGAGCTCCGTCGGCTCGCCAGTGTGCAGGCGTATGTGCTGCTGCAGGACGAGCGCATTCGTGAACTTCTTGTGGCAGACGGGACACTGGTGGAGTACTCTGAGCGGTGGTTTCGCCCTGTGCACGCCCATGTGAGTCTTTAGGTTGCCCTTGGTGGTGAACGCACGACCGCAGATCTTGCATTTAAACGGGCGCTCGCCTGTGTGCGTCCTGTAGTGCATCTGCAGTGCGCTCTTGCAGGATAGAACCCTGTGGCAGATTACGCACTGGTTGGGATCGGTCAGTTTGTGCTCGATGTTGTCGACTAACTGTTGCAGCTTGGACGTCTCCGAGGTCTTCGTTATCTCAATCAAGCTCTCCCAGGAGTTGTCGTTGCTGCCAGGTCGGGGCAACAGGCTGGAATAGATGGCTGGATCTTTGGATGGATCGATCATCTCACCAGTGGAGACGACGGGCGTGTTTAAAGTCGAGGAAGCCGCGTGATGGGGTATTTGATGGTGGCCAGGCGGTCCTGGGAACAGGATCCCCGCAAAGGATGTTTGAAGGCTTCCACTGCTCGCGCTACTGCTGGCAGGAGAAGCACCAGGGTACGCGAGCATCTGTTGAGGTAAACGATTCATAGTCCCCCGGCCGGACAAGTTCTCGGGCTGTTCCTCGATCTCCTCGTCGACTTCCATGTCACCGTCCCCTTCCAGTCGCCCACTGATTTTACTCTCCATACTGCAGTCTTCGTAAGTTTGCGGTTGGGAGGGCGGATTGACAGAGGACTGGGGCGAGTTCAGGTACCGCCTGGTCGTTTCCTCAAAGTCCTCGCTCTCCTCTTCCGTGGGCTCCTCAGCCTCCTCGGGCTCCTTCTTCGGCGTTATCCTTTCGGCGGCCTCCTGGCTGGTCGGCCGTTGCTGGTACTGCTCGTGCATGGGGGATCGTTGCTCGCGCTTGATCTCGTCCCTCTGCTCGAGCTGCTGCTTTTGTTGTTGGTGATTGTCTTGAGAGGAATGACGTGAGTTCGACACAATCGCGGGGGAATGTGGAGACATGGTCGGGGCAGTGGTAACGGGCTTGGTCAAGTTCTCCGGCACGTCCTGATCGTCCCGATGAGCGACAACCGGCGATCTGTACAGGGGTGGCATACCGGGCAGGGCTAGGCTTAGTGGCAGGGGCGGTTGAGGGGGCAGAAAACCGTGCGCCGCCGCCGCTGGGTGAAAAGAGGGATGATGAGAAGGCGGCGGCGGCGGTGGGGACGGCATTGGTCTCTGACCAGAGGCGATTTGCTGTAGCAGGGGTGGATGGTACTTGTCCAGGTGTTCCGGAACGGGATTCGGGTTCATCTTAACATGTGGAAACTTGGCCGTATGCCTCTGGAAGTGGACCTTCAAGTTCCCTTTCGTGGTGAAGCGGCTGCCGCAGACGTTGCATTTAAAGGGTCGCTCACCTGTGTGCGATCGTATGTGGATCTGGAGCGCCGAATCGCTGCCGAACACCTTGCCGCAGTAGCGGCAACGATGCTTGAAGAACGGCTCGCCGCGACCGCTGCCGGACTTTGAGTCGTACGGAGAGAGACGGGACCCTTTGCCGCCCCTGAATGCGAGCTCGTCGGCCAGGTTGTTGGCCAACAGGCCCTGGCTGGCGTTGTCCAACACCTCTTGGGCTCTCTTCTGCAGCATCTCCAGCGTGTTCGGTTCGTGTAACGGTGGGGGATCCGTGTTGGTTATTATCGACGATGCAAGGGAGGAGCTGATCGAGCACAGTGGCAGCATCTGATGGGACATCGGCACCTGGCTGCTGCTGCTGCTGCTGATCGCGGTTGTCCCTGTCGCGTTCGACGAAGGCAACGGAAGATTCAACGGGGAAGCGCTGCTGGTCGGCGTCGGCCGTTCCTGGGACAGATTCGGCGTCATGGGGACGGGCGATGTCTGTTGGTGACTCGGTGGACGCGATGAGGGCGGTGACGTCAGGCTCGACAGGGGCTTCGGTTGGATGATTGGAGATGGAGAGACCTCCTTGCTGTCCGACGGCTCGCTGGCCGGTTGCTGCTGGGACGTTTGACTGTGCGTGATGGACAATTGCTGCTGTAGCTGGCTGATCAACTGCAGCTGGAACACTTGCTGATGCTGAAGGGTGTACAGCGTGCTTTGCAGCAACGCCAGATCCTGCAGGGCTGCCTCGCTGTCCGCGCCACCGGCCAGAGCGGTCGCTGCAAACTGAGCGACCGCCACTTTCGTGTTCTGAAGTGCCTCCAGTGTGACGTGGCTAGTTCCAGCAGGCGGGAATAAGCCTGCAGGCGCGCCGCTCTCCACGAAATTGTTATTGTTTTCCGCGTCCTGTCGATGGCGCATCTGCTTCCGCGATCCTTCCTCGTCATCCTCCTGGTCGTCCTGCTCGTCCACGCCTTCCTCTTCGTCCTCCTCCAGAGCATCTTCCTGATCCTTGTCGTCCTCGTCACCCTGATGGGACCTGGCTGCCGTGAGGTCCACGGCCTCGTCCCCACCACCCCCTCCGCCGCCACTCTCTTCGCCATCCGATGTGAAGTCATTTTCCTCTCCTGCAACAGATCATCGTCGTCACGATTACTAGCGTGCCTGAAGCGCAGTGTCGTTGGAACTGGCGTGCTTTCGATGTTCCTCTACGTGAGAACATCGAGTCAACGGTCGAAGAACGATATTTTTCGCATAAATATTGAAGTTCCAAGGGTCGTGTCGCTCAGGGGAAGGCCTGACGCGTGGCCGCGTAAACTATATTTATATATGTAATAAGGTTTCGTTTCACGGTCGGTAGCCGGTCATCAAGGTTGGAACAGGACGAGAACTTGACAGCACGGATCCATTTTACTTAGAATGTACGGTGCAGCCGTGAAATCGGGGCGGAATTGTTGATCACTGCAGCCCTGGTCTTATTTCTCAAATTTATCGACACTGATCACGGAACGCGCGTGCCAATAATCCGCCGGATGGCCGCGACCGCGCGTCGGATTCGCGGGAAAACTGTGTCAGAACACGCAGCGAAGGCCCTGGCAGAGGACTGACGCGTACACATTCGTGTCAATGATAAGGCATAGCAGCACGGTAATTAGTATTCCAGGACGCCTCGCGTGAAACCCGTACCGCTGGAAACTTTTAATAAGCGCACCGGGGCCAATGAAAAATGGAAATCGCGCAATTACTATTCTCGGCGGCCCACCCAGACCCGTTCGAAGCGCACCAGTTAACGTTTCACTCGCCACCAAGTGACCTCATCGCCGATCCAAATCACACTTCGCAATTCAACCAAGTACAAGTTTCTCTGCTAGTTACACGATGAACACACACACATGCAAAAGGGCAGAAACGAAGAGGAGGAAAGAGAAACGAAGAAGTTGGAATCCGATTCGCGGGAAAACACCGAAATAGGGTTCTATGTTGGTTGCGTGGTTCAAGGTCAGACTGTACCGGAAAATCGGGGACACGACAGTCTGGAGGGCCTGCAGGTGCCCTGCTTGATCCCACGGCACTCAAGACGGCGCGTAATGCTCCATCTCATGAGCTGCATATCTTCTACGATTCGCGGGGAAAAGACGGTGCGTGGCGCCGACTCGCGGTGGCGCGTAGAAGCTACGCGGCGTTTAGCCCCCGGACGTCCGCGTGTCGACCCGTGTCATCCGGCAAGGACGAGAACCGACTGATCGCTCGGTATAGAGCCGGCCTGGGCGTAGGTACCGACGTGCAACGTCACGCGTCACCCCTCCCCCACCATCGTGCCCCATCCCCACTAGCGCGAACCCGTGCCCCCCACCCCCCGCGCCGCCGCCAGACGCGGGCTTGTTGCCTCGGTTATGACAGAGAAGGCGGCGCGTTTCATAAATCAGGGGTAGGGGGCGGGGCCTGCGCGAACCACTCAGCGGCTGGTTATTAATTATTATACAGAGGGGAACCCCCCACCGCTCTCGCGTATCCACCTACGCCGCGCAACTTCCGGATCCACGGTGCTGCGTGCGAACCTCTGCTCTACCGGCGGAGTGTCATGGCTCGACGCGCCTCGCTTTCGATTTTGTTCCTCGCTCGTGACTGCCCCCTCGGGGAGGATAGGAAAGTGTGAATCCGCTGGACACGACGGGGTCTCCTTGGTCCTCTGGAATGCATCTGTGTATTTCTGGGGGGGGGGGGGGGGGCTGGATACGTAGTTTTTGAGCTTGTAGCTGGAATGACGGATATGCGAAATAGTTGTGGGAACGGTGCTTGTATCGTTGCAGTCGACGTTCTCTTGCCTACTGCGGTAGAATCGGATTGAATTCACCACTGAATGGCACTTTTTTGACAGTGATTGACGCCACAGCTTGTACCTACTTTCACCCTGTCCCAACTTATGTTTGTGTTAGAGGGGTGAAATGTACATGCCTGTGGTTTTAGTCGAACAAACGGGGGATAGCGCAATTGCGGCCTTGAATAATAGTGGAATATCGGTGGGTACTAATAAAAGAATGTCGAATTGTTTCTCAAGAACGTAGATTTCTTCGAATGCATAATCTGTGAATCAAGTATTGCTGCTTAGCAAGCAGTGCCTCTTGATTTGCCATCAATTACAGGTAACCCTCGTATAACGCGGATATTCCGTTATGCGAGAGTCATAATCAGATTTAATAGAAAAAACGGGGTTAGGATCCGATTTTTTTAAAGGTGTTTAAAATTATGAGGAATTATGATACTTTGTCTGCCTTCGTCTTTCACGTATCTATGCTCTGTCTAAATTCTCTATGAGAGTTTACTGCATTCGTATGGACTTGGGAAGGGAATTCTGTTACGATCGTCATTTTGAGCCCTTCACATGAAGCACTTTGTTACTAGAGATTTTAGCAACGCCAATACAATATATTTTAGTGAAAAGATAAAAATGTAAAAATGTCAAGACCGCGTTGTATCGAAACTGAATTTCAAAAGCTGGTTACATCGACACCGCGTTGTTTAAGTACCGCGTTATAAGAGGATTGCCTGTAATCGGCAGGTATTAGGCTTCCGCGGTGACAAACGCAGCATTCGTCGCGTTATTGCTCTTCGAACAAAGAAACGGCTGGGCGTGTCGAGCTGAATAGAACCTCTCCGAATTACCTATACTCTGGACATATAATAGCTCTAATTCGATTATGTGTTATTGGGTGCGCACATCGTCGTTTCCTATGGCTTCGCGATCGGTTACTGGCCCGTACTTCAAGACTACGCAATTCAAACCGTTTCAAGAATATTCATTACTAGCTTTACTACCCGGCTTCGCTCGGAATTTTGATTCGGATTTTGTAAAAAAAATATTTATTTATTTATTTTGTGAAAATAGTCACATTCATCTGGATTAGCCAGGCATAATGAGCTGAGGCACATTTCGTGACCCCAGAGTTTGCCGTTCAAAAGTTTTTAGGCGACAGACAACACACAAACAGTCTGCACACTGAACTTTCTGCTTTGTATATTAAGACTTCTAAAGGAACTAGTATTTTCCTTTCATCCCACTGACACAATTTTCATAGACGTTTAGATAAATGGAGAACAATAAATCATCGTTTCTAAAGACATTCATCTCGAGTTCAGAAAGCTCTCAGCCTTGAGCTACCCTCGGATGAAGCAAGTCCCCCTCTCGCTCGTCAAATTTATAACGTTAAAGGAGTTGCCCAGGGAACTGTCTTGACGAATACCATTCGTGCAACGTCTAGAATCGGGGGAACAAATCTTGACACGCGTCCACTAACGCAGAAAGCTGTGCAGGTGGTTGCACCAGGGGGTAAAGGCACGGGGCAATAATCCTAGGAGGTCCCTTCCTCGGTCGAGCGACTTCCTCCTTCCTTCCAGGTCAGACGCACGAGGGCATTGAGGATTCGGTTGCGCAACGTCTCGGTGGCGACTGTCCCCCGCCCGTGGCACAAGGCGGTCAACATTTGTCGCCCAGTGGCAGCCTGGACCGGCGGATGATTTATTAGCCAGTAAATCATAAACACGAGAAGACCTGCTGCGCTACGGCGAAGGTTAACGAGCCCCCTGGTCCCTGCGACAATGCGAAAATGGGTCGGAAGTCATAATTCACGTCGGAGGAGCAGCAGCCAGCTTGCTTCCTGCTCGGAGGAGCATAAACACTTCACTTAGAAGAAACTACGAATTTGCTGGGAACATGCTGATAGACGTTCCTCCGACTTTCACGGCCCAGGAAGACACTTCCTGCCGGGGGATCTTCGATCTCCATCGACCGTGCTCCTTGAAATTTACGCGCACCACTACGGCCTGCTGCACAGGACATCGCCAGCTCGCTGCATATTCCTGGGGCTAAACGAATTTCTCGATCGACAGGCTATAACGTCCACAGATCCTTAGCATTTCTATGGAGCTAACTGGTCGCAAAGTCTACCGGGGACGAGTGATCATCTTCGACGTCGACTTGCCACGAATGGAGGAAGAAGGTTCCATTGGAAGAGAAAAGGGTTGATGCATCCTGTGGAGTACAAGGTCGCGGGACAAAGAAGGACGATCGATAAAAGCAGCGGCCGAAGAATCGTTGCTTGGGGGTCGTTGCTCTCGAGTCACGGCGCATCGGTGCCGAATACGAAAGGGATTCGTACTCGTAGTGACGGGGTCGAGTCTCGTTTAAATAAGTTAGCAGCAGCAGCAGCAGCAGCGGCGGTGGCGGCAGCGGCGGCGGCGGCGGCGGCGGCGGCGGCGGCGGTGGTGGTGGTGGCGGCGGCGGTGGCGGGCGCAGAAGCAAGACAGGGAGGCACGGCGAGATAGAGGAGGAATGAGAAATGAACGGGGAAAGAGAGACGCCGAGGGAAATTGCACGTGGCGGGCCGCGATTGGCTCGCACCTGTCTCCTCGGACCGCCCTCCTACGGCCGGGGATCGCATGCCTGCGTACCTAATACGCTTTCTTACTCGTTGCATACGCGGTTGCTTGCACCCGCGTGCGTGTGGATGCACACTTTCTCATCCAGCCAAGGTGTTCGTGCCGTGTAATGAACCACCGCCGCCCGGTTTCCTCCTCCCCTCCACCGCCGCCACCCTCCCGCCCCCAGCAAGATCCCCCGTCCATCTCCCCCTGCCCACGCCGTTCCACACCGACGCGACTGCGACGGATCGTCGTTGGAGTGGGGTACCGGAACAAGCTAGAGGGGCACGGAAGGCACCCGGCGGGGAGAGGGCAGACGATAGTACATATTATACTTTTGTACGAGCCGCGCGCGCGGGGAGGAAGTGGGGGTGGCAGGCAGGCATAGCCGCGGTTGCACACGGTTAATCTATCTCCGGGTAGACACTAAAGCGCAAGATGGAAGTCTCCTTCCATTACGATTGCCATATTTGCAACTCTGGGGGCCCCCACGTTCAACACCCCGCTGGCCTAAGCCAAGCTCGCTCGTACGTATACGCGATCCTCGCGACCAGGCTCCCTTTGTTCACCGAGTGACTGCTGTCGGCTCGATGAGTTACGAACCGCTCGTTTTTCTCTTCACCTCCCCACCCGCACCACCGCGGGGCGGGAGCGGCGAGCAGAGGCAAGGGAGGGGGTGGTGCACTTTACCGCGACCACAAGTGCCCGGTTCCCTGGCTCGTTCGACTGTTAAATGGGAATGATTTGTTTTTACGACCGCTGTCGGTGTCGCTTCTTGCCTCCACTTCCTTTTGGATATGCTTCCAGAACGAGCACGGTGGATGAGGAGGATGTCGCCGCGTAACGATTACGTTCACCGAAATTCTGGACACGACTGCAAATTGACGATGATCGCGAGTGCTCCGAGGGCGCCTACTGAAATCGATGGCCCCTCATGTGGAACGGTGTAATTCGATTCTGGATGAATATAGCGGGTCTTGGAGTACCAGTATTGAACACCATTGTTCAGGGAAAACCATGCATGAAATGAAGATCACCATTCAGGTGACCAGATATAACCCAAACAGAGCTGTAACGACGTAACCAAGAACAATCTAAAATAGTCGAAAACAGAGAATGTTCAAGCCACAGCTTAAGAACAGTAAGTACGAATAAATTGCGAGCTCAATTCAAATCGCAACGCGTTAGACATGCAACGGTACGATGGAAGAAAGGGAGGAATAAGTATAGTTGTGAGTTTACAAGTGTTCCGGTTGTAGCGTAGCCTACTTAGTTCTGTGGCGAGTGGAACGCGTCGCAGCAAGCTCCAGAAAACGTAGCGCGTCAAAACAAACGGTCGCGAATCGCGACCTTTCCTCGCCCTAGCTTTTCGAGACCGACGTGGAGGGGCTAAGCGTGGCCCAGACAGTTAGTCTCACGAGAGCAAGCGACGATACCACAACGGTATTCCAAATAAATAGATATAGTATTTACCACCAAGCGCATCATTATATCTACCGTACCAATAACCCTACGGTTCTTAAATACTTCTAAATAATTTCTTATTATAGTAACTTCCTCTGCGCTTTACTTCTTTCACGGATCTTTTATAAAGGCATGTTTATGCAGCTTCAGACTTAGCATTAATTTGTATGCAATCTTATCTGTAGTTTCATTATCTGAATAAGTTAAGACCATTCTTCTTATACTACTTGAATGGTGCGCGTCGCGAGCGACACAGTTACGTCCTTCGCTCAGTTATTCTTTCCTCCGTTCGAACCGATAATTGCTCGAGGCTTCTTTTGTTTCCCCTCTTCGCCGAGCTGGTTCCGCTTTTTCCTTCGCTAGCTTCGGTGTGACTATCGAGTCAGTCACACGAGCGTTTTTTTCGACGTCCGTCGCGACGAGTTGGTCCTAATACACTGAATTCAGGTTTCTGCTAAAATAGTGCTTTCTGTGCACACTGGAGTCTAAGTTAAGCAATTTCGATCGTAACAAGAATAATTAACTGTCTTCTGGTAATCAATGAAGGAAAAACTCTTCTGTATCGAAAGTATTAAAATACCATTAGAAACAACAAGAATGAATCTGTGGGTACAATGACGTAAGGGATAACTAACCTACTCCACGTGCAGAATAGTTTCCTGCGCAACATATCGCTATCAGTCATTCGTATGCGTGAATCGTGATATGACACTTTGTGTCAACTACGCGCATAACGAATGACAGCGGCAGAATTCCGACCAATAGGGTTCGCATTCCTTTCATGTGCACTCTTATCAGCTCCGAACTATACCACTCGAACTTGCCTCTCAGCTGCCTATAATAGTCCGCGGTTCTCCCAGGCCAACTCGCCGGAGACTCCGCGATTCTCCGAGCGACCTCCCTCCATCCCGCCTTGAGCCTCGGAACATTTTCATCCCGCTGTTCGTGGCAGGAGTTATGGCAATTCGCGGTGTTCGTTGGGCGATCAGTAACGCGTTAACCGTGTCCGGGCTTTGTTATCTTGGTGGCGGGGCAGCTCGGAAACAAAAACAGCGTCCGCGAGGGCATGAAGTAATAAAGAACGCGGCCGGGCGCTGAGGGGGAAAAGAGGCGGGAGGGGTGCGCAGGGGAGGCAGCCGAAGATCGTTCGGCGACCTGTTAAGTAACCAGCAGATTTACAGGGCCCTATCTTATCGAGCGGCTGTACACAGTTCCTCGGTGGTGTACGCTTATTTATTCGTTTGCAAATGAATAAAGAAGGCCGATCGATGCTCGCGGGGCCCCAACAGCCCCGCGAACGCTTACAAGTCGCTATGGATTCCAATCTAGAAGTAGAAGTTGCCTGAACGGCGAGAGGAGTGGGGATAGAGGGGGGCCCAGTCCTGGGCATGTCATACGCGAAACCCTTATCTCGGCTGAGCAGAATCATGATCGTTCCTCGCGCCAAGTTCCCCGTGGGACAGCCCAGCTACACCAATTCACGGGCGCAACACGGAGTGTGAGAGGGTTTTAATGTTACCGCTGCACGGCCAGGGGAATTTATCGTTATTTGTAATCGCGGCCGGTCGAGTTTCTTGGCGGTTCGCCTTTCGGCGGGATTCGATCCGGCGGGGTGCACTCCCTCCGTATTGGGGGGCGGGGGGGATCGCGAGTGTCCTCTGTGGGAAGAGCCGTAGATCCGTGTAGGAGGAAGTGCTCGTAGGATCGTTAGACACCGGGGCACGGTCTGATCGCGAAGTGGAGGACCAGGTCTTTAAATCCTGGTCTGAGCAAAGCACGATGCCCTGTTCCTCCCTAGATTGTGGGGATACAGCGAGTTTCGGCAGCGCGAGAGCGTTTAGTACTTGCGACAGACATTACTTTTAATTTACTTATCTTATGCTTATCGATACTTATCGATGCTATACTTTAAGTTGTCTCGTTGAATATGGTGTAAGTATATTTTGAATTAGGTTCATAGAGAATGTGAATACATAAACAGGTAATTTTCAATTCAGGCGTTTTCAATTTCTTGTGCGCTACCTATTTGATTTCAAAAAGGTGAACCTCGTTCGTTCATTACGTTCATCGTGTCGATCTCTACACCATTTCTCAGAAGTGTTAATAGTGTCCTTCTCCAAGCAATAAATATGTGTTATTCCAAACGATTGACTTGCACATCCATTATTGCCATTGCACAGGCCGGTATGTGCATCGAGAACACCTGATTCGAAGCTCAGCGCAAAGGTGTTCAAGGGGCCATTTTACGACGACATCCGCAGCCCACCGCGAAATAATCGTAATAATCATCGCGGTAATAACGAGCAGAAGGCGTGGCGGGGCGAGTGAACGCGAGGAAAGGAGGCGTGCGTGCAAAACTGCTGGCGTGCGTGCTCGCGCCACGGCCAAGGCGAGTATATCTTCAACTTGAATTATTATTTAAATGCTCCCGGGGGCCAAAAGGAAGGTAACTCTGCGCGGACACCTGTCCAGGTGGTCACTTCTTTTATCCTCTTTCTCCCTCCAACGATACGTAAGGTGGCTTCTGAGTTAGCACGGAACCGAAACTGAAGCGTAACCACTCGATGGGGGCTGTTAAAGCGAGATACACCTAAATAAGACGTTTAAGTCAGAAAGCACGTGTGAATGGATTTACACAAAATTCCCCACTGATCGGCGACATCCGCAAGAAGATCTGCCGTTGAATCGATTCGAAGTGCTGGGCGCTCGGAGTCGCGACAGCGCCCTAACCGCAGACCTGAACTTGACCAGAGGAGTTAAGGAGATTTGCGATGTGGCGATCGGTCACGCAGCTTGCAGACCTATAACCGAACCATTTAGTTAACCTAATCTTCATCCGGCCACGGCGCGGCGGTGTAAGCCCCTCGGTGGCGGAGGAGAGGGGTCAGGCAGGAGTGGATCATTGCGTGGCAGCGCACGTGAACATTGTTCTGGGCGCAATTTAAAATGGCATTTGACCAACGGGTCAATCTGCCGGCACTAATGCACTCATGCCTCTATAATAGACTGGCCCAAGTGAAAGCAGAACCAGAGAAGATCGTTCCCCCTCCTCCATCGGGCCCATATTTACGACGGCTCGCGATTTTATAGCGATACACGGTAATTAAGTGAGACACCGGAGGCGAGAAAACAGAGCAAGTATAATGACCGGGGAACCGGTCGCTGCACTTCTATTGGAAATATTATTCCACTTGTCGCGGTAGGCGATAGTTTCGAAGCTGTGTACGTTTTTCGAAGATGCCTCGAGATAAACTTGGCCGTTTACCCCCTTGGGGAGGTTCTTAAATTTTATAGGACACCTTTGCACAGATGTACGAAGGTGTACGAAGGTCGCGGAACTACGAAATACGAATACTTCTTGTGTACTTTGTAGTGGCGAAATTTATGTATATTGATTTCGTTCGAATTTTTTATACATTGTGTGACGCCAGCTCCACATATGTACATATGCGTTTAACGAATGTTCGCAAAGTTTTACGACCATTTGTGTACAGTGATTTGTCAAACATAATTTCTATAAACTCGTTCTTCAACGTTGAGTAAGTATGAGTGATAAGGAAACAAATTATTTAACACTTTTATGGCGGTACTTTTCGCAGCAAACTTACGTTTACTATCTTTTTCAAACTTTTCAATGGATTTTGACAACCATGAATAATAATCCTACTAATATAATAAATGCGAAAGTGTGTTTGGATGTTCGTTACTCAATCACGTCGCAACTATGCAATGGATCTTTCTAAAATTTTGTACAGTGAGTAAAAAAAGTATTGGCACACTTTTTAAAATCGCATAACTTTTTTAGAATTGGTCCAAACGACATGAGTTTTTTTTTAGAAGGTAGAAGGTTTAGTTTGCTATGTGACGTATTTATGAGTTTTGAAAAAAAAATTCAATTTGTCGGAATAGCAAAAAGAATAGTAAAGGCCGTTTTTTTCAACTTTTTTTTTTGAGCCTGTAACGAAAATTCAAAAAACCCGTTTGTAGATTTAAGTAAGCTGTATACATGCTGAAAATTTCATCAAAATCGGTTAACGGTGCTCTGAGTTACAAACGTTTAATGATCGCACAATAAGGTCGAAAATCGCGAAATACCCGAAATCAAGCGATTTTCGACCTTATTGTGCGATCATTAAACGTTTGTAACTCAGAGCACCGTTAACCGATTTTGATGAAATTTTCAGCATGTATACAGCTTACTTAAATCTACAAACGGGTTTTTTAAATTTTCGTTACAGGCTCAGAAAAAAAGTTGAAAAAAAACGGCCTTTACTATTTTTTTTGCTATTCCGACAAATTTATTTTTTTTTCAAAACTACGAAATACGTCACTTAGAAAACTAATCCTTCTACCTTCTAAAAAAAATTCATGTCGTTTGGATCAATTCTAAAAAAGTTATGCGATTTTAAAAAGTGTGCCAATACTTTTTTTACTCACTGTATATACATACAGCATCGCAGAATAAGGTCGAAAATCGCTGATTTCGGGAATTTCCGCGATTCTCGACCTTATTCCGCGATCTTTAAGCGTTTATAGCTCAAAGCAACGTTAACCGATTTTAATGAAATTTTCAGCATGTATACAACTTACTTCAATCTACAAATGGGTTTTTTGAATTTTCATTACAAGCTCACAAAAAAAAGTTTGAAAAACGACCTTTACTATTTTCTTCGCTATTCCGACTAATTGCAATTTTTCGAAAACGACGAAACACGTCACTTAGAAAACTAATCCTTCTAGGTCCTAAAAAAAAATCAAGTCGTTAAGACCAATTCTAAAAAAGTTATGGCATTTTAAAAAGTGTCCAAATACTTTTTTTACTAACTGTACGTAGTCTAGAACCAGGAATAACATATAGGATACTTTTTACCCCGATTTTTTTAACCGATCTGGACCAAATTTTGCATAATTACTCTCTAGAACCCTGCAGAAAATATAGCCTACCATGAAATCTGGACATCCCATTCCTTTCCCATTATTTCACCCTCTTGACACTCCGTGATAATCGAAGTTTTACCCGGGCAACACCAGGTACTTTAAGCTAGTAGTAATAATATACATTTTTACTGCATTACAAAAAAGATACAGCATGATAGGCGAGGTACAGCTGAAGGTTATTAACCTAATTTGAATTGTCGAAATAGGTAGCATACCGTAAATCAGAGTTGGGCAAAATGTAATCTAATTACAACTTACAAATTACGATTAAACTATAAGTGTGCGGTTGGTTACACATTATTTTCTGTAATAGTTCATTTAGGTAGTTGATAAAGTTGTGGTCAACCACCTACATTAACGATTACAGAAAATAATGTGTAATCAACTACACAATTTTAATCGTAATTTCTAAGTTGTAATTAGATTACATTTTGCCCAACTCTGCCGTAAACATATGTAGATAGAATGAATCTCAGAACCAAAAATGAAAAGGAAAAAGAAGAGAGAAATAAGGCAGCGTATTATAAATCTCTACTTCTCTACTAATACATATATAAAAGTGAAGCGTTGTCTGTTTGTTTGTCCTTCTTTTACGCTTAAACGGCTGAACGAATTTCAATGATATTTTGAATATACATTACATACGTCAGAGATCACATTATAGGCTATTCATTTTATTTTTTACGCTTTTTCATTTTGGAAACATCACAAATAATTCCCGGGTGAAACCGGATAACGGGCCAGCTAGTAGGATATAAATCTTTGAAAGATACAGTTTTGTACCATTCAAATACCGAGTGTTTATTCATAAATACGATTATTATAACCACACTTGCGTATTTCAACGCGAATAGAGACGTACAGCGTGGAATTGAAAATTTTCCAAGAAAAGGGAATTTAAATTTACCTACGTTAAACTTAAACAAGTAACTGAGTATTGGAGAGCAACCAGTGTGTCATAGCGTATAGTAGCTTGTGCGCAACCAACAGGAACGAATAAAATAAATTACCTACATCTCTGTCAGGATTAATTTATGCACCTACTTACGTTGCCTAAATATATTTTGCTTATTTTAAAGTGTACTATATGCCCCTAATCGGTTCGACCGTTTCTTCCGACTCTATAGAACATAATAAATAGGTAAAATTCGTGTTCAGAATATCCCTTAGGCTATATTTTAAACATTTACATGACGTTCGTCGGCTAGTCGGGAAAAATTCGTGTATCAAAAATGTGCAATTCGTGGTAATCACAGAAACAGTAACAGTATCAATGGATATTAAACACGTATCTACTCACTCCCACTTCCCCTGTGACTTTTCCCGCCCCTCTTTCTTTACTCACAGAGCTCCTCCCTTCGAATAGTAGGACTTGGCGCCATTAAGAAACAATTATTCGCCAGAATCACTCGTTCGATTAAATAGAAGACGAATTAACGGCGAGTTTTCCGGAGGCTCTTTCATACATAAGCCCGTGCATTCACGCCATTAGGAAGATTTACGCTTTGACCCCGGCCAAGTTTTATCCGCTCGATTGGCAACGTCCAATGACCGACGATTAATGCAACTCGTTTAGCCCGGCGATAATTGCCGTTCGCTTTAACTCACCCGTTAGAAACCTGAGTTATGCACGCGAGCGAATTTCTCGGGCGTCATTGAGATTAGACTCTTCCCCTCTCCCCGGATGATTCTTGTTGCGCCGTCCACCGGGGATATTCTCGCGGTTTGAAAAATGGATTCGACCCAATTTAGCAATTTCCGTTCAGTTTTCGACGAATCGTTAACGTTGCGTAATACGCGCCTTGTTGTTTCGAGGAAATTAAGACGCTGAAAGTCAATTAACGACTGTCGTTCCACAGGCCACGAATTAGCCGGAGGAGAAGGAGGAATGGGCGTGGGGGATAGCATCGATTTCACGATGGAGTAGGAGCCTAGGAACCGAGTTTCACGATGTCGCCACGACACGAAACCGAAGGAAGTATACTGAAAAATTAACACCCAGCCAGCCGATATTCGTGTCAGATATTATGCAAAGGGTTGACACGGCCAAAGAGGAACTCCCTGGCTATCTGTCTCCGTGCGACCCCCGCTATACCCCACAATGACCAACCCCTTCCTCCTAGGTGTGATTAATTCCCAGAACGCACGGACCACGCTCGAAAAGTCGTCAGACACGAGGATCGTGATGCTTGAAATATTTGATCGAGTCGTTCCCTTCGATGCTCGGGGTGGGGGATCCGAAGCTTTGCGATTCATTTGAAAATACAATCCCTCATTTACGAAAGCAAGCTTGACCATCGATGTCGTTTGGGCACCTCTCGAAGCACCACCCCCTACTCGTGTCTCGATTGAGATTTCCGTGCATTTTCCTCGCTACCCCTCCGCGTTTCTGGCGAGTCGATGGCGCGTGCAGCATAATGAATTCGAAAGGGAAAAGCAGAGCAGTGTTGGGCGAGGTACCGAAAATCGTCGGACAAGGGAACAGCTGCGGGGGTGTTCGCAGCTGACCATCGGCTGGGAGAAACAAAAAGTGGGGGCGACACGGGGCCAGCCAGCGTTGACCATCGGCTCTCTGCCGGACCATTGTCCAGACTCGTGCCCATTAGAACCACGCCGATTCCCATTGATAAAGTCCTTCGGTCCTTTCACCATTATCCCCCATTATTCCCGGCTGGCCGCCGTTACCTGCGGAATATTTTAGAATCGCCAGAGGGAAACGGGGCCGTCTACTTCCCCCTTTTTCAAGACTAATCAACGCCCTCGCAAGCTGCCAATCGGCTGCAGCATTGTACGTGCCCTGGGCATGCGTAACAGACGCAAGGGATCGTTTCACGGTAAGGACACTTCCGGAACACCTAATTGTACATAGGTATATACAGATTCTGTAAAGGTAAAGTACGAAAACTTGTCCTCAATACTTTTTATGTCGGTTATCGCGTTTGCGTAATTTTTATCTTTCTGTTCTTATATAATAATAATAATAATAATAATAATAATAATAATAATAATAATAAGGCTTTAATGAACTACGTAAAAGGCATAAGACAAAACGAGGATCACAGATTAAAATAAATAAACACGGTGACATAAAGGGTGAGATTAAGCTGTTAGTAAATTTAAATTTTCATAGCATCGTCCACTGACGTTATCTCACAAGTTCGTAGACTCAGATTTTATATCGAATACTCATTCCGCTATTTGTATCCATACTTCCCTTTAATAATGATTTCCATTTCTTTATATGGCTTACTTTCATCTGCAGGAATTTCTGTTACGTCTTTCTTCGTCAGTTTTGTTACGATACGTTAATCTTAATATATAAAGCAGAAAGTGTTTCTGTATTTGTCTGTCGCCTAAAGACTTTTGAACGGTAAACTCTGGGGTCACGAAATGTGTCCCAGTTGATTATGCCTAGCTAATCCAGATGAATGTGACTATTTTCACAAAAAAAGGGAATTTTTTTATAAATTCAGAATCTAAATTTCGGGCGAAGCTGCGTAGTAAAGGTAGTGGTACTATATAGTGCAATAAATACCTGTCATTATCCTCGAGCTATATTACTATTCTGACAGTTCTGTCACGTAATGTGTGGTTTTAATTTTTCGAGCGTGATACCATAGCCTTCATAAATTATCTCACGCCTTTTTAAATTTATATTTTATATAGAACGTTCATCAGATATGTTCGTAATTACTTTAGTCTGCAAGGATCAGACAGCTTAGAAAGATATTTTTATTTAGTTCGTTTCTATAAATTCATAAAACTTTCACAATATATCATTTATAGAGATTTAAAATTCAAGAATATTTTACCACAGAAATGTAGAAAACAATTCATCTGTTTGTTTTGTGAGCGCCCCCGACCCCTTGGTATGATCAACTGTTTCAGAAAATATTTAGTAACAGTATGACTGAAGTGCAAAGAAAAAGAAAAAGTCGAAGGCAAAAAGAAAAATTTACATTAAAAAATGTGCAAAGGACGAAATCTGCGGCAAGGTAATAGGCTGCTTTAACCTTATATTTTACAAAATATTGATATGAATAAATGAAATTTGATAAATAAGTAAGCGGTGATAATATTTGAATTCTAATATTCATAAAACACTAGACTTAATAGTGCCATATCAAGGAGCAGCCTGAAAGCTTTTCCTCTAACGTATCTGATCCGTAAAGTGTCAATGAGCCATCATTAGACTTTTCGTTCAAATTTGCACGTTTTGTCTAGCTTCTAAGTGGAAGATCGACGCGTGACATCCCCCATAGGCATGGATTTCTTCTCATTTCCGCGCGTTTATCTCCAAAACCAAACGAAGAGGGTGAGGAAGCTGGCAGCTGCCCCCCTTCCAACTTCTGTTTTCCCTGTTCCCGGAATTCGGGCACGCGACTTCCTCTCGCCATCCATCGGGGATCCCCCCTTTACCCTCCCTTTGCTCTCGATTACGGCCGATTATTTTTAACAGTTTTCACAGGGAAAAGTTATTTATAAGCGCGCACGACGAGTGACCCTTGGCAGCTACCGCGTTTCCGGGATTTCCTCGTGTTTACGTTCCAAAGTGAGGGGTAAGAGACGCTGTCAGGGGGTGCGTCGGAGCTTCCCTTTTCTTCGTAGCCGCATCTTCCAGATTACAATCTTTGAAACATACCGAGTTCCTTCAGCAGATCAGATCCACGAATTTCTCCCTTCTCTAATGAAACGTCTCAAACTATAAATATTAGATACGGTCTAGTCTCATCCATCTCCTACAAGTATCTACTGATTCGACGGAGAACACCTCCGGAAATGGATCTCAATTAATGGAATTGAATTCGTATTGCTACGACGATAAAGAAATACCATGGCAAGACACTCCAACGATCTAGGTCAGCAGTGGAATCTTTTCAACAAATTCTTTCGAAAATTCACCTCGTATCGGCCTCGTTAACTACAAATTAGCCGCCAAAAATGAAGCTTAACCACAGAAATTGAATCTACACTTTAGCACGATCCTTTTGAAAATTCATCCCATTGACTCGGCGCATCGAACTCGTCAATGCAAATCAGCCCTGCTCCCTTCCCAAAAAGGAAAGCTTGAATAAAGAAATACTTTGGCAACACATCGTAACGACCCGAGTAACCACTGCAACCTGTTCACCAGATTCCTTCCAAATCCTCGGAAAACTCGTCCCATCGACGGATCGAACTGGCCGATGCATGTCTTTGCCAGGGCAGACGTCGCGTCGGCGTGCTATAAATTGCCGTCAGTCAGAGGTCACGAGGAAGAAAAGAGACAGATATCGGGGGTAGCGCGTGGCTGGTTCGGTTTCAGGGGTGTAACACGGCCATAAATAAAATCAGGGCTTTCGTTTTCGGTCGCAAGCGCGGCAGCCCGCTCTGCTCGCCCGCCTATTTTTGGACGGTCGATGGTGCGTGGAACTTTTACATGTTTCAGGAAAAACCAGCCGCGCCCGTTGTCTATGGGGTTCTATCAATAGCGGGAGGGAGAGCGAGAGGCAGAGAGAGAGAAAGAGAGAGAGATTCGTTGCTCGTTGGAATTGCTTTCACGGGCTGACGAGCCCTCGAGGAACGCCAGCAGCCTCTCGTGACTTATTTTTCCAGTGTCTCCGCGAGGACTTTACGGGTGCCCCGCCAACGGTACGGGGACCTTATGGGGATTTAATTGATGGGCATTCGAGTAACGCGCTTTCGTCTAATTTACACGGGGCCTTTCGCTTTTTCTGGCCTCTCATGGTCGCGTTTCGATGAACGGGGAACAGTCGGGGTGGCCTTTTTCTGGCGTTTCTAGGAAGTCGCGAATCGTTGTCGGGCAATGTCCCCCGTTTAACCCTCTGCGACTTTGAGACAGCTTTTACGGCGGCGATAACATTGCAAATATGCCATATACATACATAATGTCGATAAGCTGGTGGTATAAACTACTGAAAGAGTGTTATTCTACATGAAAATACAGTAGCGCTCGTTTCAATTTGAATCATACGGGTCCGCGTGTTCACGTTCCCCGGGGCAGAATAGCTTTTTGATTCCAGGAATTGGCGTCATAATAGATTCATAAAGGAAGTGAACAGGTACAGCGAGAGTAAGCGCGATAGACGTGGATTGGGTCATCCCCAAAGTTTCCGCAATTTTCAAACGAGTGTTGCGCGCATTACAATGTATCATGCAATGACACAAATTTCATTTCCCATAATTCGCAGCCGATCGTTATGAAACTGGTACGAATAGATTGGTGATGTACGTTCTTATTTAACTATCAGTCATGCTAAAAATCGTCTGATGTATGCCGTGTTTGGTCTCATTTTCATTGAGAGGACCTTATCATTCAAATTTTACTATTCTCATAAAGATAAGACAAAAATAATGAAAAGTGAAATTTTTATATATTTCTTCACTTTCCTTGTTAATCAACAGATTAACAATGCGTCACTGAGCTCGAGGTGATGTAATATATTAGGGAGAATACGATCGCACAAAAAGGAAGTGGCGGGGATGGTTCGGTCAAAATTAACTATTGTTGAACAGATTTCATTCAAATTTAAGCGGGCCCTACTGTATAAGTGGACAATTTAAGGTAACATTCATTTCTTTGATTTGCAGCTTCGGTTTCAACAAAAATGACTTGGAATATTTGTTAGGTATAACTTGGTTGTCATGGTGGTAATCAAATTAAATTTACCTGCTAATCCATATACAATATATAACACTCACCAACTACAGTATATCTTTTCTTGAAACGTAACGAAAAACTTGGATTATAGAGGGTCAACTACATTTCATTATTTTCAGCATTTGTCTTAATGCTTGAAAAAAAAACGAAACGGGCCTCCAATTATGGCGCACGGGAAATCCTTGGATGTTTAATTTGCCTTTAGAACAGATATCAAGGATAAAACATGGTGTCGTATACGGGCACGTTTTAACTGCGCACCGTCGAGCAGGTTCAAGTTTGGACAGTATCTGAATGTTCTTTGGAAAAAAGCCATTTTCTACTGTGGGATGTGGATTTGCAATATATTCAGTCGAAGGTAAAACAACGCGCTTACTCATTATACAGTTATACATTATACTTTATTATACAGAGTTGGCCAAAAGTGCATTTGATCGATTTTCGTTAACATATTAATAAAGGGAGTGCACGAGCATAATAATGTATTAAACGCACAGAATGCACTACTCAAAATCTATCTCTACAAAAAGCAAGTTAAAATTTCATATTTCTAAGAGCTTCCATAGCTACTAATAGCCTATTACTAGCAGTAAGTACCTAAAAACGAAACCCTCGTTAAATTGCAGAAAATCCTGGGATATGTACACATTTCTACTAATTTTGAATTATTTCAACGATTAGTAATTTAAACCTCGGACGGTGGATATCTCGCCAGACGATCACAGTAAATGCAACGTCCATTTGGACCCATAATTCCATTCATGCACATCCTATATGGAATAAGCTTTTATATCAAATTTTGATCTTATTAAGATCTGAAGTCATTTGCTTTAAACAAGTGATACTACATTTAATAAGTGAGATAAAAAGCTTTATACTTATACGTATAGGATCCTGAGGGTTAAATATGAGGATCTCGTTCTTATATACAGGAAAACTTCTTCACAAAAATTTTAATACAGCACCTCATGCGTTCAACGCGTTATTGCGGATGAAATCAACTAGCCATACGCAGGATTTTCGCCAAATTCATGAACAGAACCTGATAAAATCCCCCTGTAAGTAGCAGCCTTCGAAACTGCTTAGAACCACTTGTCACACTTTTTCCATCCACCCAGCGTAGCTCGGCTAAAATTAGTGGCAGCGTGTCGAAAGAAGGAAACGAAGAGAGCGTGGCGCGCTTTTCCCGAGATAAGTCTGTTCGAGATTTCCATTCAATGGGAAGATCGTGTAAAGATTCTGCTCGCGGAAAAATGGCAGTACAACCGCGGTGTAATTGCGTTATCGGTGTGCCAGCGGAAGTCTCGGGAACCTTCTGGTTTCATTGACCACGCGGCAAGACGGCTTTTTGCTTGGCCGTGAATAGGGTGGTCCATTAAGAAAATCAAGGTTAAAGGTTAGTCTTTATTTCACTAGAAAAATATAATACAGTACAAAAGGCGAGGTACAGTCATAGGCTGCTATAAATCTAACCCAAGGTGCTGTCTATATGTAAAAACAATGCTAATTTAAATAACTACTACTCGTAGAAATAATAGAAACTAACAGTAAGTAAAATTATATACATGCATCTGGAATCCTACATAAATTATAGCTGAGTTGTTACTGCAATTGCTTGATGGTTCCGTGCTTAGGTACGAGCGTATATTATATCGAGAGTCTAGTAAAGACAAAACTTTCAATCCCATTGTCTCGAAAATTTGGCAGTAGTGTTCAACGCGTTTAATACATCAATATTATTATTATTATACATCTCCTGTATATAAGTATTCTATGCCACGTATACAGCAACAACGTTGTATTATGCCACTATTCAAAATTTCTTGGAAAAATCAAATTAAAAATTTCGACTTTCCCAGATCTCGTACATGGTCATATTATGTACATGAAAGAGGAAGATCAACTGAAATAACTCGTAGAAATAATGTTGAAAAAGTAAAAAGGTGTAGGTACATACACATGCAATTACTATATGGATTTAGAGTGGAATTGCCACTCCAACTGAATTACAGTTTCGTGTTTGTTCGCAAACTGTTGAGTCGCGCACCCCATGCGTTTAATAGATTACACAAGCCTGCGAATTGAATTTGAACTTCTTAATGCAAAAGTAACCTTAGATTTGCTGCATCGCGTACAGTTTCTTCACAACTGCCTTTGAAGTTTTTGTGTTGTAATATGCGATGGAATGAATTCTTCAAATTCAGTACCCAAAAGCAGCTAAAATATTGGAAAAGGGTTTCCCATCGCAGGCCTGTTATTATACACGCTTTGATCGAACGATGCTTGAAATTTGAAGGAAATCAGTGAATCAAGTCTCGTAGGTACACTCTCTCTCTGTTAGAGATATTTAGAATGTCTGGTCTACAATCCTTTTTGAATGACCAGTCGTGTACGCGCCGTGGTTATTCTTATGGGCTTATGATCGTCTCTAATGACGCTTTCTGGCCGGGCCGACGGCAATACGTAACACGATGCGGATGTACGTGACGCGGTTTCCCACAGAATAAAACGGCGAGCCGTGGCTGATAATTGCGGGCGTACGTATGCTGGTCACGGACAGGTGTTGTACGTCGCGCGCACCGCACTTGAATCGCGCTTATTTGTTTGAGACAGTTGCTCCTGCTTCGTATTAACCCTTTTGCTCCTCGAGCTCGCCTCCCGAGACCAGGTAACAGTTGAAGGGACAATGGCAAGAAATGGCCAATTTTGAACCTCGCTGACCAACGAACAATATTTACGAATACACTTGTATCTCAGCTCCAGGGAACTGAGAATGGTAATATTATTTATTCGATATGTGATGGAAACTGTGCAGACATTTGGATAGAATAGTGGGTGTAATCGCCTAATTAATGTGTTTCATATTTGTCATTTTCAAGTAGCGATTAATGTGGGAAGTAGTAATTAAGAAAATCACTGGGGAAAAGTTTACAAAATTGTTGCAGTGTTACGCAACTGGTTTGTCGCCCTTGCGTCCAGGTGCAATATGTTGCAGGAAACTGTTGATCGAGTTTCTCGTGAAAAAAGTGGAATTGTTACAGCACATTTGTATGTGAGCTTTAGAATCAATAGAAATGTTCGATTTTTAACTGTGTAATACAAAGAGGAATTATTCGTTATTGGTCGTATAACCACAAAGGGGTTTAATTCTTTATGAAAAAATAAATTGAACATGTAGAATAATGGTGTTTGATTTGGAGCTTCGTTTTTTAATAGAAAGACTTTGAAAACGGAGCCTCGTTCAAGAAAAAGTTGTTTCATAATTTCGACTTATTTCTGTGCTAGAATATGCATATTACATTTCCAGTTGTACCATATTTACTGCTGCAATCTACCAATACTTAATCACGCAATTTTCTGCTTATTATAATTTTTCTTTACGGTAACAAAATGACTATTGTTCGTTTCTGCTTATTCTAAAGTTTAATTATTGCAAGTATTCTGTAACAATATCACTTTTTCAACGAGAACCTAAACGAAGCATTTCCTGCTATTGTACCTGGATGCAGAAGGCGGCGACGAGTTGTGTAAAATTGTAATAACCTTGCGGTATTTTAGGTCTGCAGATTCTTCTATTATTTGGCACAGAAATCGTCATTTGAAGAACGAGAAACATGAAACCTTATTTAGGTGACTTACACCCACCATGACATTTCAATGTTTACACATGTTGATTATAACTTTCTCATCACGTGCCGATTAAATAATCATAATTTTCACATTCCTTGAAACCTACAAGTCTCTGCATTTGCAAAAATGTCTCACTGGCTGCGATCCTGAAAATCGGCTCTTTCCTACCATTGTCCTTTGGGCCATTCGAAAGCAACATTTAAATAGAGTCGTATATCGTACTAATTGTCCAAAGGTTATCCAATTAGAGAGTTCCCATACTCGAAATACAGAAGCAGCGCTTTCGTAACACTTTTCTCCGAAAATTGCGCCCCTCACCCGTGCACATTTTTCCTTGTGACAAAAGCGTGGCGATAGCGGACATAAACTGTTATGAACGTGGGCGTCGGACTAAATATACCGATGTAAATATCCGAGTCTGGTGGGCTCGCCAAGGGGGTTGACCGCGGAGAAAAAATGCTCCGAGTCAGTTGGCAAGGCTTTTTACACTTCTCGGCAAGTCGTAAATGGCCTGGGCGTTAATTGCGACTAGAATCGACGTGACCGTTTCCTCGAGCAAGAAGCACGCAGCTCACTGAAAGGCGGGGGGTTCCCTTGTTCCCAAACAATACGACCCAGCAATAGATACACAACGCAGAAGATTCGACGAACTGACAATAGAATTCTCGCTTTGGTCATCCGAAATAGGTCGTCAATTTTCTAACGCAATGCTGTTCTGTTTCTCAAATGTGGTGAATTCTCTAGTTGAATTGGACAGTAATGGAATTATTATGTGTTTCACCGTTCACAGAAGTGAACGCACAAGTTTTCGAAACGCTTCGTGGAATTAATGCAGTTTCATAATTCAGGGGAAACGGGGGAAACGGGATTACCTGCGACCATGCTCCTGTTGTGACATGCGTCGCAGGATTTTACGATCGGACGGATTACCAGGTCGAGAGTTTTGACGAAAATCGACCGTAAAGATCGCACAATACGCCCGAAATCGTGGCAGCATTATTCCCCGTTTCACCCTGGAAAAAAATATCGTGTTCGACGAGCGTATTCCACTTTTTCCTGTTTCCGAAAGAATCGCTTATTTTTAGCTAGGATCCCGTTTCTCTTACACTTTTAAACGGGACAAACGATGTCGATTAAGCAAGCATGAACGAGGTTTCCCGCGGAACTGTAGGTTCCAGGCGAACAGTTCCTGTCCGCCATTAGGCTCTTTCCACACGGGACAATTTCGTGGCTCACGGTAGACACGTATTTCGAACACATTCGCTTAATTTGCATCTCGGTTTGCCTTTCTTAAATGAGCTCCATTTCCGATGAGTAAACACATCTGAAGTGGCATTTGTGAGCTACACAAGTTTCTTGAGGCCTTTCCACACTAGATAACGATGGGTGACAAAGTCAGAGCTACAAATTTTTCATTTTATAGTTTCTTTAATTTTTTAAATAGACTAATTTATCTTATCACTGACTTCTCCTCCCAGTTGCTGAAACGCCGACAACTGCGTTAACCACTCGTCTTACACGCAAAGGCGAGAGACTGCGAAATGCAAACAGAATTGTGTATTCGAAGATATTCACATATTTCCTATCCCGTGTCCTTATCCACTGATATGGATATTTCTGACAAGTAAATACAGCTGACAATAAGATATAGGTATTCATTTGTGAGTCATAAAAGTGTCTCGCGTGAAATAGCCTTAAGCTTCTTGCTGCCGAGGTATGTATCTTCTCTCGAATCTATGACTGTGGTTTCCTCGGAACCTCGTCCTTCGAATTGGTGGACATGATGTAGCAAGAAATATTCGTCTCCATTGGTCCCATTTTCATTAGGTACACTCGGCTAAAAAAATCGGTCCAACCACCAGAAATCGAGGTCCGTGAGTGGCCCACTTCACACCACTGGTATCTGCTCCACGAACATTTTTACGATACTTTGTTATCCTTACATGGTGTAGAGTAAATCCACACCATAGGTTTTCGCATAGACCATATTCACGAAATATTATATCATAGAGATAATAATAATAACATTAAAACGTCTTTATTCCACCCTTTTACACTACAAAACAGATAACATTAGAATATAAATGACAGAATAGGCGAGTCTCAGCGTGGCTGCTATTATGCATGACCTGAGACAGAAAAGGAAAAAGAACGACGAGGACGACAAAAAAGAATGAGAGGGGGGTAGAGTGTAGAAATAAAGACGTTGTGGGGACTCAATAGTTGATCACGTCGATCTGGGCCTAGTTTATGTGTGGATGGTTGAGTAGGAAAGATTTGGTGGCACGTTTGAAAGAAAATAGTTTGGGAAGTAAGCAGATAGCATCGGGAAGGAGATTATAGAAATGAGGTGCAGCGTAGGAAAAGGAGCCGGAGAATTTAGCAGAATTTAGAGAAGTTTGCGCAGCAAATGCCCACCGTGCGAAGTTGGAGCACTCTCCGAATGCATTTGCAAGAGTCGAAGCGATATTTCTTAGCCGATCGTGCACGGAAAAAATCAGACCCAACGTGGAAAGTTGAGTGAGCTGCTCATGAAGAAGAGGAAGCTCATCTCACACGACGAGCCTCTTGCGACCGATTCTCTCCCTCGGTTGGACTTGGAACAAGTTCATCGACACGGTCCGCGACACGGCCGCTCAAAAATAGCCGATGTATAAATTATGCGTTCCCGGGGAAATGAGAACAATGTTGCGGCCAAAGCCGTAGTTCATGCAAATTGCGCCCGGGTAGAATTAGATTCTACTTTGGGACATGTTTAAATGGCCCGCGGGCCGACGTAACCCGGGAATTATCATTATTCATTACTCGGGCGCCATTGAATTGCGGAGAACGGTGACGCCAGACGTTCGTCCAGTTCTTCATCCCGAACGAAAGTTTGGGGGAATGATTTCATAATTTCGAAATCGTCAGAGGTGAAATTCATCGTCCCGAAGCTTTCGATCTGTATGAAGGTACGTCTTCACGACGACACTTTTGTGTCTAGATCAAGTGTCTTTTGTGTCTAGCTAGAGCTAGTTACGATGTCTTCTAGCTGCAACTCCCGCGACGATAGGTCGAATTCAGTGCCACGGACTGCTCTGGGTAGTTTCCAATCTTCCGGAAATTTTTTTAGTGTCGTATACACTTGATCTAGAATCTAAACACAAAAGTCTCGCTATGTAGACGTACCTTGAACTTTACTGCACTTGAATATGTATGCTGGTAGGTATATAGGTGATTGAGAGTAAGGGCTGTTTCGCATGAGACACTTCTGTCGCTCATTATTGATATTTCAGGTATGTTTGGTTGCCAGAGGTGGCGGTAATTTGATAAATATGAAGAGTATGTTACATTTTTCGCGTGTGAAAGCTTAATTTTTTCACGAGGGTCCTATTATGCGTGTACTGTCTGCATTTAGGAAAACTTAATTAATCATAATAATGCACGGAAGGCGTATTATATATGTGAACTGGCACTCCCCAAAGAAGAATGAAAAAGGAGATTAATGTAACCACGACTGAAGTAATTCAAGAGCTTTGTAAAAAGAAAAGAAACCTGTATTTCATTTTATAAATAAATTTTCATAATCACCTAATGAATTTTATTGAATTTGCATTCAAAATAATTTGATCCGTTCAATTCGGCTCCCCCAAAAGCCGAATTAAATCCTGAGTGCCCCCTAAATCCTGAGTGCGCCATTGTGATCTTGCATGTATCTAGCAAAAACAAACTATCATAGAACAGGCAAGTAGAATACTGTGTCCTAATTCCAAGAACCATTTCAAGTTCCCTAACAAAGGACATTTCCCAACTATTACAAGCTGATTTTGATGAAGTTTACGTAGATTATAATTCTCGAAAAAAATATTTAACACCTATTTTCGTTTGTCGGCAATCATCCATATCTAGGGGGTGAAATCAACCCCCAAAGTTGAGGGTAAAAAACACGTTTGCTCCAATTGTACAGCGATAAGTATGTACTATAGAGTCTGTAGACAAAACTCTTTTAGAAGACAAATTCAGTCACGTAATTAGATTCGTAATACGTCAATTTGTTTAAACAATATATTAAAAAGTAGTATTTTTTCAGACGTAATCTACAGACCAAACTGTGAAATACGGATACTTCGAATTTTTCAATTTCAACTTTTTAATAAAAACTAGATGCACTATATTAAACTTGTTACGCATAGAGAACTGTAAAATTGTATCATATTTTGGGCCTTTATATTGTGTTCTGTATTCTTAACAGCTCAGAACGAACCGAAACTTCATTTATCGTTTACGCTTGGCAATTCCGTACTTTTCAAGACGGCTTCGACAACATCACTAAAATAATGAAAAATACACATGGTCAAATTTAGGATACTTGCCCTCCCAATTAGGAAACCAGTTTCCTAGATTGGACCATTGACACTAGTTTGAAAATATTTTTGCAACCAGCCACATAGCGTTTCAGTCTGTTTGATTAGATTTATGAATCAATTACAATCCTGAAATTGTTCTCAAATTTTTCTGCTCAAAACTATCAACACGTTTCCGATTTGTGGAGGTAGGTACTGTAAAGAACTAGCCCCTATATCATTTTCATCTAAAAGATTTGTTTCTATAATGCATCCCTACTTTCCGCGATATTGGAGCAAACGTGTTTTTTCACCCCCTATTTTGGGGGCTGATTTCACCCCCTAGGTATAAATGATTGCCGATAAAAAATTGGTGTTAAATATTTTTTCGAGAACTATAATCTACGCAAACCTCATCAAAATCGGCATGTAACAGTTGGGAAATGTTCCTTGTAAGTAGATAATAAGTACACTCTAACAAGAATAATAATTTAGGCTGCAAAATTCATTCAAGAAAATGAAGATTCTCTAGTGTACGTACTACATAGTATGTAGGGTAAAGGCAGGTAATATGGAACGTCACGTAATATAACGACATAACAACCTCTTCAGGCAATAATGTATACTAGATCCCTAGACACAATAGACGATGATACTGACAATTGAGCACCAGTCGAGCATCCATCATTGAAAGAGAAACGTGTATATATTTCGTGGGTGTGTAAACGTTTCTGAAAAGTGCATCAAACAGTAGTGAACATATATTGTAGTGAACATATGTTACAAAGTATTATTTTGATATAATTTATCATTAAATACGTGTGTTCTTGATTATTCAACAATAGTTCACCAATAAAGTTACTTTCTTCTTAGTGTAATTCTTAATTTCTTGTCGGAACATGTGTGTACGTAATATAGAACATACCGAGTAACGTAGCTGAAGTTGATAATGATGATGACGACGATGATGTGGAATGCTTATTTTGCGATAGTAATTATAAAAGTAATGACAATGAAAAGTAGACCCAATGCGACGTATTACTTCCGACGTATTATTTACGTTCCCAACGTGTAGGAGACGCAGAAAGCAGGAATAAATTCCAAAAATGATGTATATTTATTTATTTGTATCTTCTACTTAATAAATCTTCATTTTTAGTAAAAAAAAAGTAAACATTTTTAAGTTTTCTTTACAAATTTCCTAGGTGTTCCATATTAGGACCCATTTTTCCAACGGCCGATTTTCACTCTTTTCAATTTTTTTATTATAATTGCAAAACAATTAGATTTTTTTACATTTGACTATGTAAATATGATTATGCATGAATTCCTTCGTCCCCCATATCAGTTTTATTAAAAAAAAAAAAAAACAAATTCCCCTACTTTTGACAAGCTTTTGAAATCAGATGTTCCATATTACCTTCCTTTACCATACATACTTCGAGTCTCTATCGAATTTATGTTTTATTTCTTGTACAAAACGGTTTAATCTGCCCCTTTTACCCAGAAAACCCAATTATCTGCTTTGTATTCATCACTAATGCGACCATTATCACAATAAAACTTTCATAGTATCTACCTACGAGACTATCAGGACTATTGCAGACTTAACATTAAAGCTAGCGTACTTGATGTACTTTGTGCTTGAAGTAAATGAACAATATTGAATCACGAACCATTTCACACGACACTGTCGATCAAAACTCTTGATTCATTTCTCCATTCGTTTCTTCATATTTTCTGCTTACCGTTATAGTCACTGATCGTGCAAAGAAGACACATTATCATTATCATTGCGCCACGTATCCGCGCGTCCATATTCCCAAAGCAATTGTACGGCCGATTGTTTCGAGGGCGGCGGGGCCGCCGAAAAAAGGGGGGCAAAAATGCGGTTTGGCGCGGAATTCAAGTTTCCGCGATGTCATCGATGAAGACACCCCGCGGTGGACGGGCAAGAAACCGGCCATTCTTCGCGGGGGGAAGAAAGGCCCGCGGCAGCCCTCCGCCAGATGACGAAATTCCGTAGCACGTGCGGTTAAAACCAAGTCACAAAACAAACCCAGAAGTCGTCTGGAGGTGGCCAGGCCTCGACGTTTATCGGGCCGCTACTCGACGACGGAAGGACGTCCGCGTTTCGAGTAAATATTTGAAGATCTCGGGAGTCGTAACGCCGGAGATCCTCTCCTCATAAAAACCGCGGGATCGACGTGTGCGTTCTACCCGGGCCTCCTACGAGCACCAACCATCGCCCGTGCCCCCTCCACTGCACCCACTAACCGTCTATTTCGCGAGCAAGTTCGCGAGAACACTGGCTACGTCTGTATCCCGAGGTTATTCGGCTACCATTTCACGCATTGTCGGTGGAACACGTATAGGGAGCTCGTAAAAGCAGTAGAGCTGGAAAACGGTAGTTGGTCTTCAGCCTAGGTATGCATTCGGCATAGAAATTGGACACCGGCACTTGAAGACCCTGAGCACACCAGAGCGGACAAGCGTTCTGGATCGACAGAGCCTGCAGTGTGTGGCGAAAAATGTATCCCTCGCTTTTACCCTCAAGGTTATCGTTTTACAGACCACTCGAGTGGGCTTCAAATAGTTCACTGTATCTCTTCCATCCACTACACACAGCCGACGGCTGAAGATTGCAGTTCTGGGGCGTATCCCCACAGAGAATCTAGTCGTTTTTAAGCTAAATCGATAATAGTAGAATGGCAGATCGATAAGGATGAATAGATACCGTAGAAAAACGTTTGTCCGTTTGTGGAAGGGTTCGAGAGAGGCGCCGTGCCACGGTGACGTTCGACAGCCGTGAGAGCCCCCGATTCTAAGTTATGACCGATGGAGAAAATGAGGTCCCGATCCCGGGGGAGGTGAGCACGGTAACGTATCGCCGACTTCCCGGAATCTCACGTGGCATTATGTTATATGGGTATAAATAACCGAACAGGAGCAATAATACGTAATAATATATCAGTCGGGATTTTAGTGGTGTAGCTAGCGCGGTCTGGCCCAGCGGTCGTAATTCATCGCGCAACCCGGCTCACCCTGTATCCGCCGCGCACGCGCCTCTACACACGCGTATCTATAGCTATGTATACAGGCATACGAGCGAGTATACAGACTTACACGGAGATGTACGCGCTGCGCGGGAGATCACGCGAGTTTGACAGCGGTCGCATTTTCGATCGGCTCCGCTCCCCATCCACGTCGTTTCCGCGCTTCTCTGGGTGTCGTTCGAGCCACGCGATATTCGCCAATGCACCAATCACGGGGGAAGTATCTATTTCTCTTTTCTAAGGATCTTTCAAAAACTGGCATTTTGTGTTGGTGCTGCGAGCAGAACTGAAAGGGGTGGGCAAAATGGGAGAAAGGAGAGATTATGTACCTATATATTATTATATAGTAGCTGTTTGGGGTTCGCTCGGTTCCATCAGCTCTCACAGTCCTCTAGTCTCCGACCCTTTTAGTTTTACTCGCGGTATCTACAGGTGTGGTGCCTCAATCTTTATTAAACAAATTTTTTATTGTTAACTCTCACTTGAAGATGGGATAACGTCGCTTGATGCTGCGCGAGCATTCAACATTTTTGAGAAGTTGGTAATATACCGGGTGTTTCGTGGTAGGGGCAGAAATGAGGTGAATCCTCATGGAAAATTAGGTTGAAAATACAGAATGATATTTTTGTCATACAAGGCTCCATTTTCCAGAAACTCAAATGTGAAACCTCGTCCAATAGGTACGCGTGCAGCCGGCTAAAAATCGTCTATAAATAGTTCTAAATTGTAGAATGACTTTCTCTTATCGGGACGTTGCTCTTCAGAAAATCTATTTTCGAAATCGGTTTAGTGTGCATGCACTGGATTAAGAATCTGTTCCATTTACGAATCGATTTTCTCAGAAGCACAGTTACGCTCGAAGAAAGTTATTCTACAATTTCGATTCTTTTTTTGGACAAGGATCCATTCCACGTGCAAGTGTTCCATATTTTTGCATCCTGCCCAATTCTTACTTACGATTAGTCAACTGTGTGCGTACTAAAGAAGTTTTCAAATTCCATGTTCTCGAAAATCGAGCCTTATACGAAAAAGGTTCATTCTATATTTTCGACTTACTTTTGCATAAGGAATCACCTCCTCTCCGGTTGTAGCACAATCTCGTAAACACCGGATATAACATCGTGCTCTTCATACTGCAGATGAAAAACGTCAATTGGCATAATCTGTTTGAAACACACCAGAGATGTTCCTGTGCGAAAAATGACTCACACAACAGGTGAAGGGAAGAATGATACCAAATAGTCTTCGAAGGTAGTGAAGATTTTAGAAATGTAATGGTGAAGATAGAAACGGTGGAATGTAGAACTTTGGTCCGTGAGAATGGAGAAGAAGTTTCGCGACTTTCGGGGAAGCCAACCAGCGAAAATAGCATAATTTCAGTGCACCCTTAAGTCGAGGGAGGCTTACACATGCGTCGCGAGAAGTTGCGTAAGAGTCGAAGCCGGCCGATCGAGGGCAACCCCTTTGGAAGGCTCCACGGGGTTGGGGGGTTAACTTGGGCTCGGTTACGCGAGAGGGCTGGCCCGGCTGAGATTTCATCGTAATAATTTTCCAGCCCATTAAGCCATACGGGGGTGAACGCGATCCGCTTTTGCATAAGAAACTTAACAATCTTTCCCGATTGGGGCGTCGCGTACCCTCATGAATTTCCACGGCGGAAAATGAAATCACGCGGAGCGAAACCGAGCTTTCGAATGAATAAAACTTGATTGCTTCAATTGTTTGTTACTTGAGTTTCTTGTGCTATGCCATATTGTTCCACGTCACTTGTTTTAGGGTATTATTCTGTTTTGCGCTGTACACTTATGTACCATATTTGCATTCTGCATTCGAATACAAAATGTAGAATTTAGTTTGTAACAATGCTTTAGTCCTTACATTTTTCTTGGGTGATTTATGTACCACAAAATTATAATTTATTTCTAGGTGTAAGTCATAGTATGGTATAACGTTTTAACGAGGCATTTATGTCCCTTACGACAACAAAAGTTACGTAAACTGTAATGCAAATATCAAAACTGTGTGGAATAGTAATGAAAAGAAGGTGGGTATTCTGATGGTGGGAAAAATCTATAATAAATGGTGCTCGTTTTAAACAAACATTATGTAACTGATAACATTAGTATGTTTCCTATTACCCACATTTATTGATCGAAAAAAGTATCGAAAATGAAAGTGTTGACTTTGTGGCATATTATCGCGTTTATTTTGAAAATACCGTGAATTCAAAGACAATTCTGTACTTCGCCATCTCAGTGATCACTGGTTCATTCGTCAGTTGAGCCTATGATGAGTTATGTACCTACTAATGAAAATTTGAATTTCTATACTTTCTATATTAAATCTTTGTGAAAGCATTATCAACAAACTGTTGAGATTTATCTGCCGATAATGAGTTTAAATTCGACCATACTCGGACAATTTTTAATTATAGGTAATGTACCTACACTTGGTTTACGAAATTCAAAAGTAATTATGTGTAATTAAAAATAATTCGCATAAGGTCGTTTCTGGACTTGATTTCATCAAAGAATCTCCCCACCTGTTGGTAGTACTTTCACGAATATCTATCCAATAAAAAATAAACAGAAATCCAAATTTTTATTAGGTAATGCTCGAAAACACCCGGCTACCTTAAAAATGGTGTTTCACCAAATCTAGGGTTACTAAAACTGTTAATCTTACATCACGAGTAGGTACGTACTACATAATTCAAGAATGCTTTTCTTAACATAATCTTAATATAGGTATTCAGACTGTTGCATCCCCATTGTTTTTCGCGAGCGCAAAGCAACCGATTCAAGAATCGCATGTCGCGCGTCCCTGGAAAAGATCAAAGGGCCGTATCGAGTAGTTTTCCCAACGCAGAGCACACAATTTTCTCGTGCAGCCAACCCGCTATTTTCCTTGCCGCGGATATTCCTCAATATTTGCAGACGTTAAGCGTGCCGGGACTAGCGTCTCGAGCATTAATATTACATTATATCAATAAGGGTTTGAAAAATCAGGGGTGCCGTGGCAAACGGATGGCCGTCGTTTGAGGTTTCGCGTTACTCGGCAAACACTCCGTCCGCCCCCTTTCCCTTTCAATCATCCGCCCCCGCCGTGTTTTCCACCTTCGGGGCGAAGGGATATTAGGCGTTTGGGCGTCGAAAGTAATATCGGCGTCGGTGACGGGAACACGTAGCCTGTCATCGCGGCGACATTCGAGCCTAATTGTGCCGTTTGCTTTGGGAAGGGGCGGCTTTTCCTTTCCCTTCCCGCGTGAATTTTTAAACGATTCGCACTTTGACTTGGCCGTGGCCTTTAAACATCCGTCAGACAAATTTTCTACCATTCTTCCCACTTTCGCGTCCCTCTGGACAGGACAAGGAATGTTCTCGGTGGTGGTAGCATGAGAAATTTAAGTTTAGTGGCAATTTTCAGATGGAGTGTGGATTATTGTTGTTATTGCTATTACTATGGTTTCACTAGGCAAAATATAAGTGGACGTAGGGATAAGGCGAAGCACGTTTGAACGGTCTGTACGGAGGATTGGGGGATTCTATTCAGTTATAAAGGGATAGCAATTATGTAAATGTTTTTAACCCTTCCTGGTCACACTGGGTCCAATGGACCCGCTTTTTAACTTTGGAGCTTGATACCGGTAAGTTCCTGGCTTTGAAATGGCATTGACCCGACATTTTACGGAAATTTGAGATCTCCTCTTCCAGTAGAGACCGACAGTTTTTAAATCGGAATGTTCGTTGGTGAGTGGCAGCAGTTACAAAAATATCAGTTTTGAGCATGGATCCGTCGGACCCATGTGTGCCCAGAGCGTAAATTTTATCGAAAAAAAGAAAAAATTTTATTCCCCCAATATTTTTTTCCCCCAAGTTATACATATGTCTATACCTATAATGAGTACGAGCGCAGAATGTACCTATGTGTGTGCCGAATACGCGGGAGAAGAGTACAATAGATTCAATTCTTTTCTGTGTTAAAGTACTTTCTTATAAATAAAAATTCGCAAAAAGGAGAGAACGCCAATTACAGTGAACAAAACGAGAATAAAAATGGTAAAAATGTATTTTGAATATATATTCAGTTAGCAGAGACAGTGGCTTGAAAAAGTAGAAATTGTATGAATAGATACGTATGTAGGTACGTCCCAAAGAACACTTCACCAACATTTTCACGTATCATAGACGCAAAATATTAAAAATAGAAACTGCTGTTATCGCTCCCGCAAATCTGCACTCCACGGTTATGTAAGTAGTTACTTACCTACATGGTAGCAATTTCGTGACGCATAAAGATAGTTTAAAACAATAAAACAAAAAATTATCTCATAATTTGTATTCGTAGTTTCAGGTGACGAGAGTATTTTACAATAGTTTGCTTTTCACTTGATGACGGTAGGTTAATAGTTCAAAATCTACTGAATAACTGTTGAACAAAATTAAAAATTTAATAATCCAACTGTAACGTATACAGATTGTTATAAACAATACTTCTGTCGTTTGTCGCTTTGCACCGACAACTATTGTTACCGTTTTTAAAAAAAGGTCCCAACAAGAACGCATTTAAAATCTTACATTCATCAAGTTTACTTTTACTAATTCATATGATTTTTAAGCATTACCAAAATAAACTTCTACTGGTGTAGCATATAAATTCTTAATAACATTAAAGAGGGGTCTCCGCTTGTGTAACAAGTACTTATAGTGTACGCCTGCGTGGCTTAGTTTTGCGCGTGTTAAGTAATTCAATTTATGGCATGTATGAATTCGTATGTTCTTTCACTGTAAATATTTATCCGTTGCAATGCACGTGTAAATTGAACATCAACTTTTTAAAATAATATATTTTGCCTTCAAACTTTCGAGACGTGTTTCCATTCAGTTTCTCCAGTAATTATGCTGCCACTTGCAGATCGTTTTAAAACCTCAAACGAAAAATTCGTGAAAGCAGAAAATATCGATTTCGGAGCCCCATACCCAGCCTCCGAAAAACATTTCGTTGGAAAGACATTCCCGTTCCGTGTCCCGCGTTTGATAAATAAGCGTTCATGGGCGATCGCGAGCGTAATACTCGAGCAGACGACGTACTAGCACGAGAGGAGGGAGAGCCGGAGGAGAGATTTTAATAAATCGGTCACGACGCCGAGAAAGCGGTAACTCGGATGCGCCCGCGAAGGGTGCCCGGGGCAAGAATCCGGGGGAACGGGCGTCGTATCTCGCGCTATTTTCGTTTTCAACACGCGAAATGAAAATAAAAGAGCGGACTTCGTGATCTACGCGCGCCGCGCCGCTCTGATTTATCGGCCGCTCGCCCCGTCGCGTCGCATCGAACGCGTCACTATTGTGCACCCGTCCGAAGTGCACTTTTATAAATAGCAACTGACGCCAACTCCTTAGCCTCATGGGGACCGTTCCGTGCCCGCCAGGGGTGCGTTTCGACGCCGAGGAGCGGGTCAACCCGCGTCTCAGGTGGACAAGTATCGGAGCCATCCACCGTTCGATCGACTGCTCGCAATTTTTAGGCGAGCCCGCTTCCTCGAACGCTTCAGCCTTCATTTTCTTGCCATACAGCGAGGGACGCGTTTTCACCTGTTGCTCCCTGCGGCTGATTTCACTTCAATTTCACGTTTCAGAGTGATCAGAGTCACTTGTTTGGGTTCTTGGGATGTTTTCATCTCGATTGCAGTTATTTCAAATGGCAGGTCATCTGTTTCAGGTTTGTATGTCGTGAAAGAAAATTGAATTTTATGTGAAATGTCTGGAAGATAATGGTGATTAGATTGCCAGTTGTTTTGCACAGAGGACGTTAACAGGAGAGAGTCCATCTACTATCTCACTTCGTTCCCGCGAATAAAAAGGCCGCCCTTTTTCCCCAGGCTTTCTTTATTTTTTCATGCCACTGCTCGCGCGTGATCTCGTTCGTGGGACCTTTTCCTGCCACCGTATGCCCCCCATGGGGAATGACCGAGGCATACATAGAGAGACGCCATAACGCGTTGCCAGCACTCAGGCGTCCTATCGAAAGAATCCTGTACGGGCAGACACGCAGTTACAATCTTCGAGAACGTGGAACTTGAGCGACCCGTGTCTCGACGATTCCACGCGCCGCGAGGGATTTTTTAGAATTTCTGGGAGAAGAAAATTTCAGCTTCATTTCGACGCTTTTCTAATACGATCAATTCTACCGAGCAACAATAAGCAAATTAAGCTCATAGCCGTCGCGCTCATTAACCTCGTTAAAGTAACACGATTCCTGGCAACCACCCACGAGACTCTTCCGCAGAAGGTCACTTTCATCCATCCGGCTATGATAAATCGATTCCGTCCTCACCCCAAACGGCGAAAGGGGGGAATCCAAACGGATGCAGTAAACGAGTATGAGACAAAAATATGTCACTGATGGAAATGGAAAACGGGGGAGAGAGCAATAGGAGGAGAGAAATTATGCACGAAGCGAAATGAACATATTAATTTCTTTTAATTGCTGTTGACACTTCATTTTAGAATATCGGCCATTTTTGTCAATATAGGACTCTGAACTATATTTAATACCACTTAATGCAATATTAATATGTTCTATCAAATTGTCATTGCATTTGACAGTTACCACAGAGTGGAAACAGTTTTACTAACGTCGTTTTATGCAGAACTTATCAGCCGTAGTTGCCGTACAGTATTTTTAGTTAGTTTAGTTTTACCGTGGCTGTTATTGTCCACAAGTGTTTGCAAATACCCATAATGGCGGGCGAACGGAATAGAATTGAAAGGATCGCTGAAAACGATAGAGATTTCAATGAGCTTTTCGCGGGTAGTTTATGAGATATTTCTAACGAGGAAACAAGCTATAGCAATCACCGATCAAAGGGGTGTATGATATGTTCGGCATGAAATAAGTCGCGCAGGTATACACTACCGCTCATAAGTATTTGATCATTTACTACAGGTATAAAATAAGGCTTTCCACATATTTGTGGTCCAACTTAGATATTTCTTAGTTCATAGCAATCGTTCCATTCTATTTTATTATTTTCAAAGTGGTCTTGCAATTGGATTATTATTGACACGTGTCGTCGTTCTCTTTTTCGGATACTGTTGATTTCGGAGGTTCAAATGTTTTCTCGGCAACAAAACAGCTGCAAACGCTATAAAATATAACATTACCAGCTTTCAAATGTCATTAAACAATTTTGAACTGAACAATTGAATATAAGTTATTAGGATCTGAACAGTTCCATCGCATAAAAAAGAACAATAATATCCATATTTATGAATTAAAGTAAGATTGCACACAGGTGTATTAAGAGAATGGAGTAGCAATACGATAAAGACAAGAACTAATCCACTATCATATGATTTAATCTATCTTCTCTGTTACAAAACGTACGCACAATAAATGAGGAGATATTTTTGAGCGCTGATGTACGTGTGAATCTTGTAACACCTCCTTACATAAAAAAGGTGTTTCTCTAAATTCCATGTAAAAAAAATTATACTTTTCTGCTCCACTTATATCGAGGAGCATGCCACGAATAACGCCCAGTTTGAAGCAAAACACTCCGGTCCTCGAGTCGTTAATATTTGTTCCACGAAAACTTCCTCTCAAAGTATCACACTCAGCGTTACTTCCTCTCAAAATATCACTGGCGCAATAAACGTGGGTAGTGTCCCTACCAATACAAATAATAAACGTCATAATCATTCCTTTCTTGCCACCTACCCTCTTCAGGAAGGACAGGTAAAATGAATAAGAGAACGGAGCTAACGAAATCATTCTTACGACCATTAGCAAAGGGACACAACGCGAATACCGCAGGCTACAGTGAATTGAAAAAGAAAGGGAGGTGCGTGGAAATGGATAAACGGAAGGCGTGAGCGTGAAGAATGACGAGTAACGACAAAAATCGGGTGGCAAATTGAGGAAAGAGGGAAAGCGACGAAAAGTGGTAAATACAGTGGGGCGAGCGAAGGCGATGGGCTGATGGTGGTGGGCAACAGCGTTGAACAGATGCTACTCGCGTGCGTGCCGTTGGAAATACGCGAGCGTGACGGCGCAGCGGAGAGGACGCGTGGTGCCCGCGCCGAAGAAGAGCGACCGAGCTTTTTGTTGCACGCGGCAATTAGCCACGGCTCGTCGTGCTTTGGGTTTAGCCTGCGACTGTCGCGTCGCCGTGATCGACGGCGCTCCTCCTCCTCTTCGTGCCGTCGAAAAACAACGAGCACCGGGGTTTAAAGGTCGGCATTAAAGTTGCCCGGCAAGTTATTGGACGCGGTGATATTCCTCGCGCCGTGGTCTCGAGCTGAATCGAGAATCGTGTCGCGTTCAGCGTCTCCATATTGGAACGGCTGCAACCTTGGCGGACACTTATAGGAGCTGTTACGTTTGTGGGCTCCTCTTATGCACATTATTATTTTATCTCACGAGACTTGCAGCCCGAGTGTACGTTAAATCGTGTTACTGCTCTGCGAACCATCTGTCGTACGAGTGAGTGCGAAACGAACCTGCCCCAATTCTCGGGGGGCCCGACTCTATTCGGGTGCCGCTCGTGTAAGTATCCGGCGCCAGGTTGAACTTTTTCGCGATGACAGTGGCAACTTGAAAATCGCACGCGTTGTACTGGAGGCGTATCTTGTTTTTTTATTATTATCAGTGGTCTTTATTACTTTGTAGGAATATACAGAAGAAATCTCTAATACTTTACAGACAATTAATGTATAGCTAATGAGAGTAAATTGCGAGGCTGCAATATGACCATTGGTAACAAGCCTATAGTCGTAAAACTAAAACTAAACGCAATAGCAATACAAATGGAACACTATTATGGCATGGGCGGACATGGACTAATGTAGGGCGAGGAAGGATATGTACCTACTCATTTACGAGGTTATGTTAGGAACAGTGCTGAAGGATATACAGTGCTGGAAATATTTATGGTATCACTCGAATATACGTGTTATCACTTATACCCAGTGGCGGATTTAACAGGGCGGCCGATGAGCAGTTGCCACCTGGGCCCCTGCCCAGAAGGCCCGCCCAGGACCCCATCCTTAAAACAAAGTTGTGATATTATCCAAACAATATTTTTTTCTGTATTATTACACTGAACCCGGTTTCAGTAAGCTACCGCTTTATTTTCCTGAAAAATGGGAAATGTTTTCACTGCTCAGAAGGACCCCCAGGGGCCCTGTTTTCAAAAAAATTATGATTTTAGCCAAGCACTATATTTTTTTCTATACATTTCTGCAGTGACACTTACCCCCTTTTAGTAAATTACCTCCTCATTTTCCCGAAAAATGCGCCTCAGAACGTTTGCCACCTGGGCTTTTTTCTTAAATCTGCCACTGCTTATACCTCCCTTATTATTAGTACTGGGGCGGTATTATTGCAAAATACGAATGCATGATACGAATCATTTTATCAATCATATTCCTATGAAAATTGTGCGTACCTGCTACGTAAATTTAAGAGTGATGCAATCAACATTTCCCGCACTGTATATTCGGGTGGCCCGTTCAAATCACGTAGGTACATATAGGAACTTTACTCGCAAATGTTAGATGGAAGAGAATTGTAATGATGTGCGGAAATATCGGAAAAAAAGATGCTTCAAATTTAGATGTCGTCTGTGAAGGAATAGAGTTTGATATCGGGTACAATGGGAGTTGGATTTGTAACAGGAAAGATTACTACGAAGAATATTATAAAGATATGGTAGAGAAGAAGTAGAAGAGAATGTGAAAAATCCATCGTTGAGTCATACGTAACTAAGTACTTATGACGATTTCACATATGAGTGAGAAATATGATTGAATTTGGGAACGCAATAGGAGAAAAGTCAAGTTATTACTTTAAAAAAGTGTTGTAATCATTCTATTTAAAAACAATTATCATTCTTACTATTTCGTTATTATTTTATGAGCTATGTTTTCAGCATAGCAGTGGGTGACTATAGTCACCCTTAGTAACGAAAGGGTTAACCATGAATATAAAAAGGCCTGATAGCAAATGCTATTAAGGGAGAGTGGGGTAAACGCGAACGCGGGGTCATCGCGAATGCGATGGTTATGGCGTTTTAATAAATAAAAACGATGTTCCCTCTTCACTAGATAGCTAATAATGTTTACTTATGAAAGTAATATACGGAACGATCATGCTATTCAAGATAAACACAATTTATTATTTTCATCATGTTTCAAGTAATATTTTGTCCATTTTCAATTGCATGTATTTACTGTTGAATTAATGATACAATTGTTTTTCTTTAAAGTTGAAATAAAACACTTTTTTTACCAATATTTTGTGACCAAGGCGTTGCTTGAATCATGATTCTAACCTTTGAAACAAATTCTTTTTTATTTTTTGATGTCGTGGGGTATTGACGAACAAATCGGATGGGGTAATCTCAAACCTTCGAAATTAACAACGTTAACCGATTTTGATAAAATTTTCAGCATGTATCAAGCTTACTTAAATCTACAAAAGCGATTTTTGAATTTTCATTAGAGGCTCAGACAAAAAATTTAAAAAACGACCTTTACTATTTTTCTCGATATTCCGACCAATTGCAATTTTTTTCTAACGCACAAGAAGAGGAATTTGAAAAATACATTAGGTATAGGTTGTAACAACATTGTCTACGAGTTTTAGTGAGTTCTGTGCGACTTCTGCAACATTTATCACTCTGTTCGTAATTACCCCACAGTAGTCGAGTAATCACGAACACCAAGGGTTTTGCTTTTTCACTATATATTTGATTTTTATTATAATTTTTCAAAAATTCGTCACAGTACTTTATAGATGAGTAGTTTAAGTATGTTTGTAAATAATAAACAAATTCATTTCTCACATAGTTTTCGTTTTGTTTGTTTTTTGCTTAGGTGTTCGAAATTACCCCACTTTCCCTTATTGTTGGCATTTTGATGGCCAATTCCCAACTTGGGGATACCGTGGGCCAACCAGAAATGCTCCTAGGGGGAGCACTCTTACTCGACAGAATGAAATTCTACTTCATTGTACCATTTTAAAAGTATACACCTTCTTGTATGATGGGCAGTAATCTCCTTAATCAACGTTTAATTGTAAATTAACGATCAAGGTCATCGTGTCGAGCAGTTTCAGAGAATACAGCCCCAGAGTTTGATACCCGCGCGCTCGTAGTCGTCCGTCGACACTGGCGATCGTGAATGGAAAAACCGATCGTTTTCCCTGATACCTCAAGGACAGGGGAGGCTACAGCCTCGACAAAGGCCCATACCACCGCTATCGGTGACGGCGGAATCAGATTTGCGTGCACGTACTCTGGCGTGCGTGCCGCGTTGCAGCTACACGTGCTGTTTGTAGGTACACCGTGTTCACGCGTGCATCAGCGACGACTCCGCGTACGGCCAGCAGCCAGAGAGCCGATTTTCAGCGGATGCTTTCGAAAATCCCCGTGGTCCCCACTTTTTCTTCGATCCTCCGCGCCGCGCTCCCAGCCACGCGCGAACAGATAAGTGCTTTCACGGGGACCGGGCGTCGGCGTCGCTTTGGTCCTGCAAGATGGCGCCGAATTTAATGGGAACTCGGTGTACGCACTTTTACCCCGCGGCAAACTTTGCCCAAGGATTGAGGAGCACCTCTTGCAGGTTAATTTATCGCCAACGTTGTTGTCGATGTGGAGCAATAGGAAAACGTCCGTTCCTCTGTCGCAAGTTTCGACGCGGGTCGAGCAGCCTCTACCATCTTCGATTCCTTGGTCCAAGGGACGATTGAGTGAATGCATTTCAACTATACGTACCGTACAGGCAAGTATCCGATGCTCCCTCGCCCTCGGAGCTGTTGAGAGTGAATTTTATGCCATAAATATGTATTAAGATCGCGTTACGCCACATGGCGATTCGCAGATTAGATACGTGGCCGACTGAATTTCAGCCGCGGCGAATAAAAACTGTACACGCGTTATATTCGCGGGGAAGATTTGTGCGTTGCGAAAGCAGCCGGTATCTGTCATCGATCAGCGTGTGTACGCCGGGCAATTATAGATTATGGAGGCGATCGATCGCGGGACATGTAAATCACGGCGGGCACTGCTTCCACGCCGGCTTCGGGGCCCAGCAACTCAATTAAACGAGATGACGCGCCGGTAAATAATCGCGAAGATTATAAATTGAGCGGGGACGCGGAGCTAACGAACGTTGTCAGCCGATCGGGCCCCGATTTTTCTCATTACACGATGAAAACGATCGAGCAGCGCGACGTGAAATAGTGCGTTCTGTCCTGGGACACGTTCTCGCGGCCTGGTAATGACAACGGGGCTCGACTGACTGACTTTCTTGTTAAACGATCGGCCGATCCTCCACTTCAATCGGACATTTCGCGTATCTACGCGGGCATAACTCCTCGATGAACTTAACAAAACTGTGCTTCACACTCTCCAGCTGTGGAAATACCGTCCTCGAGGAGCCCGAGCGTACAAGCCACGGAAAACCTTCGCTGGAATGTACAAACGAGTATCCTCGATGAACCGTCTCTATCCCAGAAAGCGTGTATGTACAGGGTGTTCTGTAACAGCTGCCAGTAGCTGATAATGCAGAATAAGTTTTTCAAGAAATGTACATGCCTATATGTTTACCTGATCAAGAACGGACAAACTGCGGCAGTTAATAGAGTACAATTGCGAATAAAGTGACTGCACGCGTAAAAATGAATAGAAATTGCAAAGCAATCTTTTTGAAAACAGATTTTAATTTCGAGAAAATCGGTGCTAAAGGTGGGAGAAATATCTAAGTAGTAGTTAAATCCACGCGAACCTCGAGGGATTTTCAAAATTTCACTTCCTCGGCAACAAAATTCAAAGTTTTTGTTTACATTTTTTACTCATTTTGACTGAGTTGTAGTATATTTACGATTAGGGATTACAAGGGGTAAACTGGTTTCCCGGTAAATCGCAAGCAATACCCCCAAATTTTTACCGGTAAAGCGCCCAATTTTTACCGGTAATTCAATAAATTACGTACAGCAATATAGCGTATATATGCGATCATTAATTCCGTCGACATCTACTACGTTAGCAGTGAAAAAAACTTCAATTACTAATAAAGACGAAAACCGAAGTACATCTCATGAAGGACCAACTCTGATCCAAAAGAAAACTCAAAATGTGAATTAAGTCATCAAAAAAGGCACGCATTTTTAAGTAGAAAAAGTCAGGAGAATATATATATGTACAAATGGCATACGATTTCTTAATGACTATCCGACCAACAAGTGTAGAATCTGAGAGCACTTTATTCGTGGCTGGATTATTTTGTACAAAAATTAAGTCGCAATTAAAAGACCAAAATTTAGACAAATTATGTTTTTTGCGTGATTATTTGTTAAAAAAAATGGTTAATTAAAAAATATTTTATTATGTAGGTACGTAAGTTAAGATTCTTTTCATTGTTTTCGTGGTGAAGATCCATATTAATCAGTTGTACAAATATATCTATTTTGTGTTACACCATTTTATATTTTACGTTCAGGATAGTTTTATTTGCATATATTTATTATAATACTCAAATAGAGTTCAACAAATTTTTTTTGTAATGTTTACTCTTATATTTTCAATACCTTAAAAAATACCGGTAAACCGGTTTTGATCGAAAATTTTACCGAATTACCGGTAATTGAAAAAGTCGGTAGATTTGCAATCCCTATTTACGATCAATTTACCAATCCCTCATCTGTCGAACGTGAGCTTTACAGAATTCAGTGTGACTTTTCTCAAAAAAACGTAATTCTATATTTTCCACATAGGTACATAATATGGCTTCGCATAGAATCCCCACGTTCCAGCACGAACCACTAGTTACACGCCACCCTGTATACAATAATACATCCTTACAATGGCAATCAGCCTTCCGAAAACGCATATATCCGTCGTCCATAAATAAACATCATCGAAAGGCGCGCGTACACGGAGACGCGTACCCTCTGATCTCGACGAAAGGAATAAAGACAAAGCCCGAAGCCCGCCTCTCCCCCGAAATCATCCCAAAACCTAAATCACCGTTTCCAACCCCTGTCCCTTTTCATTCCCCCCTCACCCACTCCCCTCCTTGCCCCATCCCCCCGAGCATCTTCCGTCGAAGCGAGCTAGGTTCCTCCGGGGGAGGACCATGCGACAGGACGCAGAAAATTCGATATCCCCGCGATGTATGACAGGCGAAACGACCGCGACGGGGCCCCGCGTGGATGACAATTTTACCTCGATCCAAGCGCCCCTCCACCCTCCCCGTCAGGCGGACGCGGTCCCCCATTCAACGATCCCAGAGGCTCATTGTGCTGGTCGTTGTTTGCCAAGGTAATCCTGTACGCGAGAGGACACACGGACCTGCCCTCTGCACGGCCGAGGACACCGTCGCAGGGACGACAAATTTTCCGGCACAGAACACTCGAATAGAGGTGGGGAGGGAAAGCGATCGTGCACGGCCCCCGGGGCCAGAAACGTATTACATTTTAAAAACGACAAAAAGAAGGGCCCCGGCTAATAATGGGGATAATATGGGGGTACCCTCGAACGTGAAGCTCGCCCAATATCGGTGCATCCTGGCGAAAACCGGTGTGTAAACACAGAGTTACCGCGACATCCTGTCAATCCTGAGTCAGAGCCCCCTCGCCCCCCCCCCCCCCTCTAAGGGGGGTACCGATCGGGCCCGTGTTATCTGATCGCGCCCCTTCGGCGACCGACGACGGGGACTCCGTGGAGACGGGCTGCTGCTGTTTAATTCTGGACTTGTTACAGAGCAGAACCGTCAAGGAGGTTTGTTATACTTCGTTTCTAGAGCCGGTTATGTTGCATATGATTGGATTCAGCGGCGGAGGGGGTGGTTCTGCAGTAGCGAAGGGGGTTATTGTTCTGTCTCGTTCGCGACGGAATCGGTGGCGGTTATCGTTGATGAACGATCAACGGAGGGAATATTTTACACGAAAGTTTGGATTTTAAAGTTTGTAGTGTCTCGACGTAGTTGACGGTTGATAGGAATGTTTGCGATTCTGGTCAATGTTGATTATAAAGCCGATTTTGAATTGTAATAAACACTTTGTGCCAAGTTCTATTTAGACAGATATTGAGACATTTTGGTATTTTTTTTAAAATAACCGAACACCATTAAATTCGGTAAAATCTCCTTTTCTAGCTGTGAATTTGGCGATCTAAATTCCTCCCAAATAAGATATTTCAAATATATTCCTATAGCAGAGGCAATGCTACTTTGAAAGAACAGATGGAAATATTTCCCTCTTCGTTCGAATCTAGTCTTTCGAAAATCTCTCTAAATTGCGCAAACGAAAGGAACACGATGCGTCCATTTTTCAGAAGCAGAACGACCTTGCATGACCTTGCAGTAAAAGTCACTTTGCCCTTCGACTCCTCCTATTAGGCGCACTAAGAGAAGGCACGAAAATGGAGCGTTTCGTGAAAAAAGGAAGAAACAGTTCCAGTCACTTAGGGATAAGGAATTGTCAGCACACGACAGCCCCGCTCTATACCGAGCAACTTTCACTTGAATCCTCCTCTGCTATCTCCAGAAACGCGGCGACTATACAGCCCCGGTCCGTGTTAAGTGATTCAGTGCCGTTGTAAAATCACAGCATTAAACTCGACGATGGGCGCCGCGGTCGCCAATCAAGATTTTACGCGGCCGCCGGACAATTATGATATTTTACAGGTGATTTGGGGGGCATAAGCTTATCGTATATCGCGCTCACCGCCCTGATAAGCGGCAAACGGCTGCCTGGAAATATCTGAATCCGTTTGACCTTGGATCCGTGCCAAATCGCGTCCGACGATCTCTTGGATGCGCAAGGACTGCGTTTCGAGTCGATTTCGCGCCTTGTTTCGGGCCTCCGTTTCGCCGCGTTCCACGCGCATTGGGCACACAAGTCGCTTCTAAAATAGGTGACCAAGCAACGAGGTCTTGGTCTTCCTCCCATCGACTATATAGATACCACTTAGGAGCCACTGTTGCTCCCAATTTACTATTCAACTTTAATTCTCCACGATTAACACGTTAGAACAAAAGATCTCGCCCGACATTCCTGTCACGCTCGCTCTGATCAAACGTCACATCAAATTTACGTGCGTTTCTTATACCGAATTTAATCGTTTCTGCTGGACGAAACGGGGGAGAAAATAGAGTAACGATGAAATTCCTGCAAGATTACGAATCCATCGTGTTCTGCTATGCATCAGCTCCTCCCCCCTCCTTCACCCAGCCATCAGCCCCTAAAGCAAGGAGGAGCGCAAGCAGCCCTACTAAACCTGCCTTCGAAACCCAACTCGACGCCGACGAATGATTATGGAATCGTATCTGCGGGCCTGGAAGAGAATCACACGTGGTACGGCTTCCTCGACCAGTAGATGCACCAAGGGATTGGATTTTCGACCGCTCGCCCAACCCTTTCGCGCAAAGGGTTTCATCCCTCCGGAACGTTCACGCGCTCGTTAGCATATCATACGAGCCAGCGAAGGAGAGGAGGGGGTGGTGGGGAGAGGACAGGAGTGTCCAAGGGTTAAATCCACGGCCAATAACAATCCATCTCGTCCTGTCGGCCGGGTCCTCCTCACCCCCTTCCCAACCCTTCCTGTAGGTATTACAATTCGTATTCGAGGGCTTCCTTCGCTTGGCCCGTCTATTTGTTTCTCCAATGGTCGGACAGCTCAAAGCGTTCCGATCCACGGGACGCCATTTTTTTCATCCCCCCCCCCTCCGGCCCCGCTTCCGCCATGCTGACCCGTTACTTCTCCGATTACGGAAATCTCGTGATCCGTGGGACCGACTGCGCGCCACTTTCGGCCAAGAGGTCTCCTTATTCTCGCAGGGGTGGGAGTGTCATTGAAAGGGAACGGGGTACTATACAGCGTACAGATATAGTGGCGTAAAGGCAGCGGGAGGTGAAATCGACGTGGTCATTGAGTGACAAGTCAATCAAAGACTTAGCGACAAGTCAAAAGCACAGGGATACATTAAGGTAGAATCGAACTGGCTCGGCTCGTCTAGCTCGGCAAGTCGGCTTGGCGAGCCCGACTCGGCGATCCATGACCGATCAGACGGCGCGTGGATCGGCGATTCACGCGTAAAGCTCGCCGAGCCACACTCCGCCTGATTCCACCTTTAAGGTGAAATCTTACGGCACGTGGATCGGCGAGGTTGGCACGAGACTTGGTGAGAACGCTCATGGGCTCGTCGACTCGCCAGCCGAGCCGTCTCGCCGATCCACGTGCCGTCAGATTTCACCTTTAAGAGTACTTTTTGTACGGGGGTACAAGATCCAGTGAGCGAAAACATATTTGGCGACTTGTACCATAAAGAATGTCGCTTTATCCACCCCCTCGATGAATTTTAGATTAGTGGAACAGAATACTTTGATCTTTAGGACGCTGAACAAGTGGGTATGGAGGATTAATTGCAACGAGTGGTTTCGAGACGATTCGAACGTGGAGATTGCTGGTAGCGAAAGGGATAAAGAATGGAGGACCGAGCCCCGGGGACTATCGAGCGGCGACTTATAATTAGAACGCGGATCTACGGGAGAAGTAAATAATTCCAGGTGGAACAAAACGAGGAGATATTGGGCAAGGGACTCCAATTCGAACGGCGCTGATGAACCGAGGCAATGGCCGGCGGTGGGCCGTGCACGTCGACGGCCGAGCGGCTCGTACAATTCCCATAGTCTACATTGAACGGATCTGCATTGATACTCGGGGGCCGCGCAGTGCCCGTTGTTCCATTCTGCGTCTTCGAAACGAGTGTATAAATACCGAGCGATCCGGCTTGAATAAAAATGCACGGACAATGCGCGACAGATGTCGACGACGGTGTTCTTGAAATAACGGCACTGTTTCGCCCGAGCAGGAGCGTGTCTACTGACGATCGCGTTACGTTTATTGTTAGTATCATTTCCTTTTAAGGAACGCTTACGAAATTACAGTGAATCCACTGGAACAGCAAAAGCATCTAGATAGCAGAATCGCCGGGGAGCGCGCGTTCGCGAGTCTCGCGCTGTCACCTGGTACCAGACCGTGTGCAGGGGTGATTCTGGCGCAGGAAGAGGAGAACGGAGAGGGGGGCGACAGCGATGGAAAAAAAACTAGAGATGCTAATCTCCCATCGCGTCGAAGGGTGGAAACTGTGTGCTAATGCGATCCCGTTTAGCCAAGTCAGCTGGAAAACGTGCAAGGAGCGCCCCAACCCCCGAATGCATGGCGAAACACGGGGCCATGGGGATGGGCTCCCCCCTCCCCCATTAGTCGGCCTCCGGGCGTTGTCGATGTTGCGGCTCGAGGATCGTCATTATTTCGTGATATCCATTCAGCCAGAAACATTTGGACACATTGTACCGGTCGTGATTCCAATCCATTCCGTTTTCTGTATCCGTCAACCAACGATCATTCCCACAGACATGATTATCGAGTCCACAGAGGGCTGGGGTGGCTTCAGGGTGGGGGTAGACTCGTTTTTTCTTCAGGATTTCGCGCGCTAAGAGGCTTTCCTATTCCTCCGAACGACGATATTCAGGGGACGGTGACAATCGCTGCGAATATTCAGGGCGATTTTTATATTTATTTGTGTCCGAGCGTGTTTCAACGGAGCTTGAATTTGCTTTAGGGCAACGCGAGGAAAATGCGTTCTGCGACTCTTCCGAGGGAAAAAACTTAGGGTAAACGCACCAATAAATGGACACTTAAGGCTAATGAATGAACACTATTATAAAATTATGTTTGCAGCGCGATTGATTCCAAGTGCTGCAAAAATAGTTTGGATATGAAGAAAGAAATTAAAAGAAGTCTAATTAATTATTTGCTTATTTTAATAACTTATTTTACTCGTTCATTTACTGGTACATCCAACCCTACCTATAGTCTGATAGCACTCTGTAGGGTAAACCAACTAGTAATTGACCACATACCGGTGAATTAGGCAAAAAAAATGTCAATTATAAATTTAAAAATATTATATGTTTATAAATGGACTGTAGTTGCACTTTTAATATCCCATATTTTTATTTACGCGTATTAAGCAAACATTAATAAGTACAATTCTTATTAAAAGTATGCGGTCATTTACTGGGCTTCTACGCGTTTTGCATTTTATAATCATTTTTTTTTTAAATTACGATAACAATAAGTAATTATTTGTATCGAAACTTCAAGAAAAATAAATTTAAATGCACTTTCAACAGGTTTTTTGTTGTTATACATAAATATATTCAAGTATTAATCTCAAAGGTCCATAAATTCAACAATTCGGTCATTCACTGGTTGGTTTACCCTACCTACATTTTTTTGTTAGCAGTGTTTGCAATGATTTGTAGTTTTGGAAGAAACAACGTCGGTACGGGTTAAAGTTTTTTGTCTTACGATTAGGGAACCCAAATAAACGCTTACTAATTTGGACGACTCGTTATGATTCGGTAATTTCTGAGAACCACTGAATCAATACAGAATAATTTACATCTATAGATAACGCACAGTATAACAAACACAGTTAGTCACATTTTAGTATCGCTTGTGTTGACTCTGGCGGACGTTTGAAACTTTTAGACAGTTAAGATGGTAGCCTCTTGTTCGCTATATAAAAGGAAAATTTTTCGTGGTGTCTTAAGATTTGGGGTTTTAAAAGCGCATCTTCAATACGTTACGCCAAAACTAAAAAAATCAGTGAAGATATCCCGGCCATTAACATTTACAAAGATATTAACAAAAATACATAAACGTGCAGAAATGGACGCGCAAAAAGTATTCGTACAGTTGAATAAAGAATTAATAAACTATGGAAATAAACTAAATATTTAATGGTTTAATAATTTGTGGGATTGCCTTTTGATTTTATAATAGCTTCGAGGCTACGTAGTATGGAATTTACTAATTCAAAGTTGAATGTTATAGCAGGCTGTATTTTACTCTACTCTTCTAGCAGAGTGGCTTTCAAACTTTCATTAGATGTAATATTATGATTACGTATCTTTTTGTGCAGATAATCCCATAGATGCTCTATGGGATTGATATGTGGTGATTATGACGGCGTTATCAAATATTTTAGTGTGTTATATAAAACCTTCTGCCTAGTATTATATGCGCAATGCTTTGGATCATTGATTTGGATCATAGAGTTTATACTGACATCCTGAACAAGCAGATCCATGCTAGTGCAAATAAAATAGAACTTAATGACAATTTTATATTTACCCATATCAATGATCCAAAGCATTGTGCATGTAATACTAGGCAGAGGGTTTTATATAACACACTAAAATATTTGAAAACGCCACCATAATCACCACATATCAATCCCATAGAGCATCTATGGGATTATCTGCACAAAAAAATACGTAATCATAATATTACATCTAGTGAAAGTTTGAAAGCCACTCTGCTAGAAGAGTAGCGTAAAATACAGCCTGCTATAACATCCAACTTAGTAAATTCCATACTACATAGCCTCGAAGCTATTATAAAATCAAAAGGCAATCCCACAAATTATTAAACCATTAAATATTTAGTTTATTTCTATAGTTTATTAATTCTTTATTCAACTGTACGAATACTTTTTGCGCGTCCATTTTTGCACGCGTATCTGTTTTTGTTAATATCTTTTTAAATGTTAAAGGGAATAAAGTGTTGTTTATACAAAATCTATTCTACAAACATCGAGGAACATTGATTAATCATTGTTTTCCGTTAAAAATTATTACTCATATCGCTGTACGAATACTTTTTACACTCACTGTATGTCGCTTTTATAAACTACTTTTAACAGGAAGAAAAGTTACACGTACATACGCATACATAAAATCAGAATGTATTCATCTTTAAAATGTAACTTTCGATGCAGCACCTGTCATTACCAATAAATCACACAATGTTACAGTAAGTCAGACAGGAAAAATCATGTCACATTACCCAGCGCAAAAGAATTCATTTCAATACATCTTATATTTTCCACAAACAAAAATCCCACAGATCATCCATATAATACAGGGTGTTCCGAGATGTCGGTGCTAAATTCATACAGTGTATTCAGGAGGTCAATCAGTTGAAAAAATTTCACAGGAACTCGTGTCCAAAAATGATTTATTAAGAAGCTATAAGATAGCAAATATTTGTTATCCGTTAACCAAAGTTGTACAATACTTAGCTACATCTTTCCTACGTATTTTAAGCGCAACCGGGCCTCGAAATTCCAAGGAATTACAGCCAAGAATGTACGAGTCTGCACATGAGATCGCATAACGACAAAACTGCATGTCCAACTTTAAACGTGATTTCCCAGAAACTACGTTTTCCAAAACGGCGAACATAAAATCTCGAAAACCACTCCAACTATTTGAATGAAAATTTACAGAGGTGCAGAAACCTATTCCCCACAATGTGTCGCGAACACATTTTCAATATATATTCTTAAAAAAAAGATAAAAAATATTTTTCCCACGAAAAAAAAGGATACAATGATATACATCAACATAAAAATTGTATTAATTTTTTTATCAAAATTTTGCTTTCGACACAAGATGGGGACTGTCTTACAGATTATAAAAATGTCTTTACTTTGTGTTTTAGGCGATTCACCTGTCCAGAATCGTGTTCACCATCAGACGGTGCATCGCGCACACGCTCTCACATTTATATGTATAACTTTTTTCCTGTAAATATATATAAAATTTTCCTTTTGTGCATTAAAGTCAACGAAACGACGATTAAAAATTACAACAAAAATTGACTCTATATTCATTTATTACTTCGGAATATGCGTATGAAAGAGGACTTGATTTTGGAATGTTGAGGGTTACCTACCCCCTTAAGCTAGTTTCCAAGGTCCGTCAAGAAATTCAAAATTCAAAGCGTCCGGGCTGTTCACACACTCCCCAAACGACACAGCAGTCGAAGATCTATCTAGCTTTTCCACCTTTCAGCACGAAAAGGAGCTAGATACCAGAGCGCCCGGAAGTCGAGCGTCGAATGGTTATACTTCGCGTTGACGTTGGCGGGGTGGAAAACGCGGGGTGTCGCGCAACACAGCTCGCAAATGGAAGGAGCCTGGGGGCCTATTCGAATTCCGCTTCGCCGCCGGTTATTAGGCAAATACGGCCTCGTCGATTGATAACCCTTTCGCTCTGGGCTGAATAATATGGCACCCTTAAACGGGCGACGTTTGATGTGCCGCCGGTTCAGCGCGCGTCCCATCCAATTTCGTTTCACCATCCCTCCCGTTCGCCATCCCCGCGTGTCATAATCGTCACGCCCTTGTCAGCCCTCTAATCTCGAAGGCGAGTCGCGTCGGTTTTTCGACATCATTCAAGTGTCCGTCGTAATCGTTTAATGCCTTCCATCCAACCGGCAGACGCCTCCGAATCTCCTTTCCCCCATCGATTCGCTAATAGTATAATGAAGCACGTTAGCTAGAAGAGGTATAGCGAGGTCGTAAACTCGGCGGAGGGTTAAAGTAAACGCGTCCCGAATGCCGGCACAAGCGAATTGACAGAAATATGAAAAGATAACGAGCGGAAGCCCCAGTCGAAGCCGCTACATCAGTCGCCGCTGCCGCGCGATGCTTTGATTTACGACCTAGATATACGTCTTCCAGCTACTATAAACGTCGGTACGCCATTTCGTGTGGTTCGGAAGGTGGAATTTGGAAGTCCGCGGGGAAATGTCGCTGCCACAAGCTGCTCAAGGCCCGCGAGCGTCGTGAGTCACCCTGTCGACGACGGGTCGTCGGGTAATGGTTATTTACGGCGATCGCAGGCCGCGTCGATATTATGACGTCTCCTCTGATCATTGGACGGAGGCCTGAAACAAGTTGTCCCGTCGCTGTTCGCGCGTTGAAAACGCTCGCTTGGCTAAGCGCCAATTGGGCTGCTGCCCTTCACCTATGCCAGTGAACGATGTACGAAATTGGTTTCCCTGTCTGCTCGTGAAAAGTATCGCGCGCGGGACTGGGCCGACTGGCCGCCCGGTGGAAATTGAAATTTTAGGGAGGGGGAGGGCACGGTTTTAAGGGCGATTCTCACGGGGGCAGACGGCTTTTGTAACGAGAAGGTGCGCGTCGCGAAGCCCTCGCGACAATTTTCACGCGCGGCGATTGTAACTGGCCGGTGCATTCCACGTGGAAGGCGAGTCACGCAGGCAGAGTCAGTGACAGCTCCGACTACGACTTGCCAGTTCCGACTGGAAATAAAGGAGAAGAGGCGGCCGGTCGAGGGGGAAGGAGTCGCCAGGCCGCGGTTCCTTCGGTCCAGGCCTGAATGGAAGTTATGAGGATGAATCTGGTCGGTGAACGCGGGGGAGGGCAACGCTCAACGAAAAATAATGGAGGATGAAGAGCCGAGAGCCCGCGCTCCCATCGTCCCAGGCGTATCCACTTACAGGCGACTCTATGGCCGTGCCGTGGCGAGGAGATTTAGGCCAGATAATGCTGCTACGTACGCGTGGACGGGATTGCTCGAGAAAGATGAAAGATGATTAGTGATGATTAGTATACGCACCAATCATTTCAATGGACGATGCTTTCGCCGCGTCGCCCCGTCTCTCCCTGCCCCGCGGTTATTGCACACGCGCGCGGGCATCTTACGAGGGAGCATCGCCGTTTCGCGGCAGTCGGGGTATAATTGTTTTGCAACGGCCGCCGCGTAATTGTTCTACAACGGCCACTCCGTACTTCCCTACGCAATAGCTATTCTATAATTATTTCGCGGCAGTCACTTCATATTATTCCCCGCGGCGGTATGCGACTGTTCTGCGGTAAACGTTGCGTAATTATTCGTCGAAGCCTCGCGAGCGCCTCCGTTCCGAAGAAGTTCGCTTTTGAACACCGCAACTCGAGCTGCTATGGCCAAAATTTCTCGCAAATTTAGCGCCAGTCTGGAATTGGCAAGATGTAAAAGGCTTTCAACGACTTTGTACCGCTCCTTCTTTTTGCGAAACATTTTTCTGTACCACGCTACGCTTCGCGTTTGTCATTGCCGCAGTGGAACTTCGATGTTTGTCGATCCGATGATGAAAAAACAATTCGCTGCGGAGAAATCTATCGAATGGATCGGTAACTGTGGAATGAAAGGGGCGGGAATTTAAAAGCTGTGCAAAGGGCCCTTCGGTAGTGTACGTTTCGGGTCGCTTTTAAACCGTGGAAAGCTTCACTTGTACCGGGCTTTTCATATCTCGTTCAGTGCCATATCGTCCAGTAGTCATCGCAATTTTCCGGCCTGTACGGAACATATACCAAATTGCTTTCGAAAGGGTGTAACGTTACTTTTAACGTTCGAATAAATTGAAAGTTCGTACAAGTGCGATTGTCGACAGCTACAGAGATCGATAGATTTATCTGCTAAAATTCAAACAACTTGTTACGCATATGGCCGATCCACAATTGTGTTAGTGAATTTAGCGAAGGTTAAAGTGCCGTTTAAAATTGGGCAGAAATTTGGTGATTTTCAGGATGAAATCACGAGATGGTTACTTCTCGTAGCACTTATCGCTGGCCAGCCACCAAATTCGAATATTATTTATCGATCAGTTATCGTCGAGAGTCAATATTTTCCAGCGTGGTGTGTGCACAAGAATTCTTATCGCTCTTCCTTCTGTTTACCGCTTGCACTGACTCAGAAATCAGCCAGATCTGAGTCAAAGCGTGCTGTGAATAAAGAGAAGAGGGACAAACATTTCGTGGACATTAATCTTCATCGTTCATCGGAATTCCAAGCTTCCTTTCCCTGCACGTCCACATTCTACTGTAATTCCGTTCCTTCAAACGTAGGTACATTCGATACAAACAGATCCTTTATGCTCTTTTATTATTCTTTATTATACCTAGCTAGTAGTCTTATAGTTCACTTTGGTTTCAATCTAAATTTAGTTATTCTAGTTTTAATTCTGGTAGTAGCTAGTTAAATCTACAGAGCTCGATTTAAACACAGCATTTTTCTAGATTATTATGCAATACCAGTGTGTAATAAAGGTGCTACGACTGTTTGAATATTATTATTACTTGTGTCATTCATAGATTGTTTCGACGAAATAGCGAAGCAAATTTAAGAAAAGGTAACGGAGCATTCGAAATCGAACAAAAACGCACGAGACTCCATGGAAGTTCAAGGGGACGTCGATCGATCCTGCACCGCGGGGTTAATGAATTTCGCGAATTGATAATTGCAGCCTCGTTATCATAAATCGTACATCGCGGCCGGTGTCTGCAACGCGATTGCTGAGATTAGTATACCGAATAGCGACGAAATTATTCGCGAACCGAGGTCAAGGCTGTCCCCTCCACCGTTCGTGTCGTCGCCGCCGCCGCGTTAAAATAATCCACGGGACTGAATCAGGACTGTCGATGGTTCGTTGACTGAGGACCTTGAAAATGCGGCGATGTTCGACAGATAACTTCTCATCGGGCCCCCGAAAAAGTATATGAAATTAGCTCGGGGGAATTATTTCCCCGGCGCGTAATCGATTTCGCGATTTCTGAATACCTTTTTGGCCCACCTCGAAGAAACAACCGTTCCTCTACCCTTCCGCAGCATGAAATTCCACTCGTCACCAATTACCCCCTAATATTATTTATATCTGTCGTTGTATAAGGGGCGGGAGGAGGGGTCCGCGATGGAGGGGACCGGGGAGGAGGTTGCCCCGGTCTTTGGCGGTTTCGCGCAAAACCTTCGACGGCATTCCTTCGCGGAAGAGGCGAAGGTCGCCAATTATCGGAGGCGGCCTAACGCGAGCCCCTATGACGGGTCATATTCAGCCCCCTTTTTGCCACCGCGACGATTCCACGCCGGCGTCAAAGAGTACCGGCCCCTTCGTAAATCCTCCTCGCGGCTTTCCAGCCTCCTCTGCCTCCTCGTTCTCTTCGCCGCTCGTCGCGGGACCCCCGCTAACCCCCGCTCGATTTTACACGATGTTCCAAGAACAATGACAAATGCCTTATCGGGTGGCTGCTGGACCCAATTCTTAGCGAATGCTGACCGTGATAGTGGTACCAGTGGCAGAGGCAGCCACAGCAATCGACTATTTCTAGAATAGTACATAGGACCATCGCAACTAGTTGTCCCGGTTATTATTAAATTCATTTGGATACTCGATTTCCTTCTTAGCGACTAGCGAGTAGTGACGGTAACTGTGGGTAATAGCGATAGCAGAGAAATCTAAAGTAGGTACTTGACTACATTTAGTAGCAGTATATGTACCTGTTTATCCTTCTTATAACTATACACTGTCAGTCATCATTTCAGAGAAACTTGAGTTCCTTCATTCTCAAGGTGCGTCGCTAAATTGGAAATAACTAAATTAGTAGATACTACCGGTAGGTCTAGTTTCGTGTGATTAAGATCCCATCGGTGAGACGCGTGACTATTGCCAACAAAAGAGCGTGACGGATATAATAAGCTACTGGGAAAGTCAGAAACTAGAGGCATCGGTAATGAGGCGATCCTCCTTTCGTCCATCTATCCCGACGCACAGCTTTTTCTTCTTGCACGCGCCTTTAGAGAGGCGCAGAGATTGACAGGCAGATTTTCACGAACAAATTGATCCTGATAGGACGCGGACAGTATGATACTCGTTGGACTATTCCTCGGTTCAAAGACTGAGAAAGTTTCTCGCGTCCGCACTGATTATCAAAGTCGATCGCTGACTCTCAACGCTGAGCGATGTTCATTAGTCGGTGCTAAAAATTTCTGCCTCAGGGATCTTCCTTGTGGGATGCCTTTTTTAAGCTATGTACCGGTTCGGGATGCTTTTGCACTAATTTGTATTCTTCTTTTTAGCCCTCAATAAACAAATTTGGTTTACCTGTATTTATATGTATTGGTTTCCACTGTCAAAAGTCCCTTTAAACAGTCCCCAAACACTGAATTTCTGTGCAAATAATAGAGTCCTCAAAATTAGAGCATTTTCGCGCGAGACACTTTGATGGCAGGCAACTAATTTTATTTATTTATTTATTTCATCATAAACTGGACCCATTTTTGGCGGAAGGTGTAAAAGACGCCGAGTGGAGACGCAACGTTATAGTAAAACAGAACAGAACAAAACAAAACAAAACAAAACTAAAGCTAAAAAGTAACAGAATATAGAAAATATAAAATACTAAACATGATTTAGGTCCTATATTCCGCTCATTGATGTCGGTCTGTACACGCTGGCTTTAAATGCTGAAAGAGATCCATGGAAGAGATCAATCTCGTTCCAGAGCAAATGGACCAGGTTGCAGATCCTATGTAAGGAGTCCGCGTGACCAAAACTGGAAGTGTAGAAAGGAGGTTTAAATATTTCGGCACGTCTGGTAGGAACCTTAAAATTAATTATCCCGATTACGTGTGGATTGCACAAGATGCCAGTGATAATTTTGAAGAATAAAAAAAATTTTAAAAATTTAATAGACCCGACTGCTTAAAAAGCGAATTAAAATGATAAAAATAATAATGAGATGACAATTTAAATTAACTCAATTGCCTGCAGTCGGAGGTCTTAAATCTTTTGATGCTCTTCTATCCCAAGCATGTACCGCAATGACTAAAGAAAGTGCTTTAAGCTGGTAACAAAAAGAGGTGGACAACATCGATGCAAATTCAAGCTTATATAGTGAAATTTCAACATCAGCGTATTTTGTAACTTATATGTTTCTCTCTTTGTCCGTGGGGGAAATACTGTTAATGTTGTTGATAGTCCATCAAATCTAATTAGGGCGAACAGCGATACACAATATTTATTAAGACAATATATAATTTTCTATTTCGAAATAAATGTTCGAATGTAATTACATCGAATCATTTGCATCAAAAGATTTAAGGTCTCCGACTGCGGGCAATTGAGTTAATTTAAATTGTCATCTTATTATTATTTTTGTCATTTTAGTTCGCTTTTTAAGCAGTCGGGTTTTGTAAATTTTTTAATTTTTTTATTTTTTACTTTTTTGAAAATTATATATCCTATAACATTCGGAACGCCAAGACAATTCGAAAAAACACTCATTTGTCCAAATCGGTGTATCCGTACAGGCTCTAGAGCGTAACATGCGACATACAAACATAGCCTGATAAACACAATACCCTCCTTTGCGTGCCGCAGTCGGGTAAAAATGATAGGTCCGTAACTATCCTCCTACATTCCAGCGTTTGGATGCATATTCTACGCATAATGGGCCTGTAATCATGGTCGAAACGCGCCAAGTGTTCACCGATTTTATAAGCTAGGAAACGCAGAAAACGATGTTGAATCCTTTCCAGAACCTTTTTTTTTTTATATACCAATCGGTATGTATTCTCACATTTTCGATCTTATATGTTTTGTTCGCATTTCGTACTGTCTCATTCTGGTATGAGAGGCGAGCGAAGAAAATAATTGTCAGGGTCTCGACATACTGGAAGGGAAAATTATCGATGAGATGAAGAAGTCTGCTTCAGACTCAAGAAGCTAGCCCACTGAAACTAAAAATGAAGAAAACAAATGTAAATGTGTGAGAAATTGCTTAGTTGATTGAATGAGTTGAAACCTTAAAACACTTCTATGATTCACTAATACTTTACGTACATTCGCTTGTCAACAACAGCCCCCATTTAACAAAGCCACAAGAAGGCAGTAAATATTAGGTTGCAGGCGTTCGTATTTTCGTAGTTTCACTTTAAATCAAATCGTGGGGCACGATATTTTGTAACAGGATATGAATCACTTTGATACTTCAACTTCTGGTTGCACATGGTGCCCCACGATTTTATTTAAAGTGAATTATTAAAAGTGATATTTACACCATCAAAATGGTAGTATAAGAAAAGAATTATTTTTTAGTTTTTAGTGCATTTTTAATAAAATCGTTTAACATAATTTTATTTGATATATTTTTTATTTTTCCATAAATTTTCGAAGCCGTGAGAAATTGAACGCTGGCTTAGTGTTCGTACCATTGTAAAGCCTGAAGTTTCCTCTATTTTACTACGTTTAAGTTTCTCTTATCGGACTTTTCAATGTTTTGCCGTAAATTTAAAACTATGCCGTGTCAAGTTGATAAACACGAACATTTCCGGCACCTTCCATTATTCGAGTTCAATCGAGGTTGTACCGTGCTCCAAGCTGCACGAAATACATGTGCCGTTTATGGAGAAGACTCCATAGCAGAGAAAACAGCTCGAAAACTGTTTGCACGTTTCAAGAACGGCAATTTCGATATCTCTGACGAACCAGGTTTTGGGCGACCGTCCGCCTTCAATGAAGATCGATTAGAATTTGGAGGATCCTCGTCAAACGCCCCACAAATTGAGGCTATCAACGCAATGGCCTAACCCACAATTTTGGCTGGATTGATATTTCAGTCTAAATCACCTCTTATACAGCAAAATTTTAATTCCACAGTGGCCTGAGCAACCTTCCAAAACCACCCACAAAATGGCAGCATAAAAACATGTTTTTTCACTACGGATTTTGTTGATTTACGTCGCGCAATACTGGCCTATATCGCATTGGTCATTATTTTATACACTAATAATATACACCTCAGCAATTATATGTTTTAAAAAACCATACCTATGTAGCTAAAAATAGAAATTAATGCAACGCCTTTAGATCGTCAATAATTTCATTAGCCGTAATCTCAAAGCAAAAGTTTTGGGCTTACGCCGCTATTGCGTTGATAGCCTGAATTAATCGATGAGATGCAGTGTTCAATCATCCAAAGGCAATAGAAAAGGTACAGAAATACATGATTAGGGGAACGTGGGGCAAGACGGACTGGCGGGGTAAGATTGGAAAGCATTGTTTATAAAAAATGGAAGGTACTACAGTATACACGTCAACATATCAGAGAGTTTTGTGCAAAAGAACATCTGTCTGAAAAAATTACGACAAGAAATTACATTTTTCTAATAACGATATAATTACCCAGGAAGTTTGTAATAGTGTCAGTTTATTTATGTGAATATTCTTTAACTAAAGCCGCTAAGTTAATTTCCCTTATTAGTTACTTTTTCATAAATTTAGAGTTTTCGCTAAGAAATTATTAAGGTCTTTTTACAAAAAGCATATGAAGAATTAAATACGTTTTGCAAGACGGCACATCGAAAACTTGTCATTGGAAAACGAAAAATTCTTTCCATAATGATTCGCAAACAGTAAATTCGTTTACTCCAGTAACAGCATGTCGCAACTTAAATTATTCTTCCTTCAATGCTTCACCAACAGCCATTATGCCCATCCTCAAGATACAGAGAAAAAACATATACAGGGAAAAAGATCAATTCTAAAATAGGACAAAGGACTCGAGGAAAATTAAGAATACCGCCAATTAAAAAAGGAAATATAATTTCTTCACTTTCAAATTTGTTTCATTATGATGAACAGCAGAAAATTTAGTTACTTACGAAAAAGACGTTTATTTAAGTTTTTGGTTCCTGTGACCTCATTTTTGTTGCTTAAATTTGAAAATAAATATATATATTGATACTGAAAATACTGTAATAAATATTACACAAAGAATATACTTGATTTTCTTTACGTTTCTTCTTAGCGCTACGGTCTTGCCCCACATTCGCCTACATCCAAAATGCACAATTTTTAGCCGCTAAGTGTCGCACACGAAAAAGCCCTTAAACCTCACAAAAAAGGCAACCTCGTCTTATCAGCCAATTCTCGTCAACCGTCCATCGGGCGAATCACGCACCGCGATTAATAAGAGCAATCAACGCCGTATTCCCCGTCGATTCGACTTCTGCCCATAAACTTCGCGTAACGCCGTCATAAAGGCTGGCTCCTAGAATATGATCTCGCTAATTGCCCGTGGAAACGTCATAATTCCGTTGCGGATGAAACGCGGCAAGAAGGTTTTCTCCGATCGGCTTCGGCGAAATTAAAACGGCGCCCGCGGAATGGGATCATAATCGGGCCACTGTAACTGCCTGCTATTTGCATCGCCGATACGAAATCAATTTACGGCCGGCGAAATTACGCGACGCCGCGGCCCGTCTCGTTGATACGCGGCATCAACTTTGTCATAAACATGTCGCCGGCAGCCAGTTAATAAGACCAGTCCCGGTTGTTCGGCGAGAAATTATGGATTCGCCGAAGACTAGCCTCGCTGGCTCGCGTGCAAGTTTCCTTTCCTTCGACGCCACGAGGCACAGAGAGAAATCGCTCGAAAGGGAATTGGTGGATGAATAAATAACGAACAATCGTTCCGTGAATCTCTGGCTCGATTACTTTCTTCGAGGGATCCGCGGCGACGAAATTCAAAAAGGGAAAAGGCCGGGCCTCCAGCGCCGCCATGATGCCAAACGAATGCCACCGTGACGCGCGAGATCGCGTTTTATTAGTAAACGACCCGCGAGTTTTCGTCGAAATTTTCGAAAATCTTGCACTCTTAAATCAAACTGATTTACGCAACTCGCAACGGGGGAGGGGGCAGACTTTTATACCCCAAGCAGTTATTTTTAACCGGGAGGAATTTGGGTACCTCGAGTCAAAGCTGATTTACAGCTCGTCCCTTGAAATCTTGTCTTAGGTATAGTGATCTGTTTCGAACGAAGAGAGAGAGAGAGAGAGAGAGACTTTTCGATTCGAACGTAGCTTTCGGGCGAAAATCGGTGTCGCCAGATATATTGACGAGACGATTTGCTGTCAACGATTTTTACAACCCCTGCGCCGTCGTCCTTTTCGCCGCGTGCCCCCTTCGCCCCAATGACGCTTTCACTGCAGAATGACGCGATAATGACACCGAAAATATTCGCGCGCGACGGAGGTCAAGAAACCGGTATGTCGGCTTCGTCGACTGTAAAAAACGCGACCGTGCATTTCCCAGATTCCTGCTGCTCCGCCATTCATTCTCCTCTTTCTTTTCATTGTGGTCTACTCGCCACTTCGATCTCTTCTTCCTCCGCGCGGCTGCATATTTCCCCATTTTTCGAGGCGAACCCGATGATATCGATCGCACGGCAATCGTATTCCCGTTTCCCACCGTATCCTTTGAATTTCCTCTAAAGCTCGCATTTCTTCGACCTTTCGACGATGGGAGACGAGTTAACTCGTCACTTTGACGCCGTTGAGTTACTCTGGCGTCGTGGAGAACGCTTTTTCGATAAAGTGCATAATTATTCCTTTAAGGATACTTCTGTCTATATCGTTCTGAAAGAAGCGTTTAATATTTTATTCTGAGGCGTTTCGCGTATGTATCGCTGGCCGAGGACGGTGTTTACCAACATCTGCAGATGAAGCCAGGCGCTCGATAAAGTTAATCTTCTATTAGTAAATTAGTTTGAAATTAGTTAAGCTAGTGAATTAAACTTTTATCTTCTACAGTTTGTACGCGTAGAATATATTTATCCAGCAGCACAGTTTAACGGTGCTAAGTAGGCACTATTTGTGGGTAAACTGAACGGTAAAAAATGAAGCAATCTGCGACCCCGTTAGAACCGCCAAAATTTAAATTACGGATCGTTTTGTGTCACAGCTAATGTGTTGATGTGAAACTCGTTTCCTATTTTAGTTGCATCGCAAATAAAACAGCATTTCATGCTAATCTTAAGCTTTGGACTTAGCTGACATGTATTGAAACTTCTGGCAAATAAACGCCACACCACGAACCTTATCAGAAATTGTTGTTATAAACTTTTATTTCATGCATTATGGCGAATACTCTTTAATAGAATATAGGTAATAAAATAGGTACTCTAGACGCAATTAGTGGTGTCTGAGTAACAAATTATTTCATTTCCATTACACATAAAAATACAACTAAGGCTATATATAACAGAAATTGTGTATGACAGCGTAAAAGGCGAAGTACAGCCGGGGCTGTCTAAGAACCGAGGCTTAAAACACAATTCTGTCATAAAATAAACAAATATAAATGTAGTTACAAAGAAATTGAAGAACGAGAAGGAACTAAACCGGTATAATGAAAGGAAATTAAGAGAAGTTTACACTTTGGCAGTGGCTTTCACTGCTACATTATAGTCCACCCAAATTATTTCATATTTTGTTCAGATTTAAATCTAACGTCAAATGTTATTTATGCTATTTACGTTCATATATACAGCATGCTCACATCATGTGCCTTACTCTGGTCTGCAGGAATCAGTCAGCTTAGAAAAATGTTGCAAAACATTTCTTAATTTATTCAAACAAATTCCTTCAATTTAAACAAAACTATGAGTTTCCATAATTTCATAATTCAAGTGGGTTTTACCATAGAAATGCAAAGTATGGTTTTGGTTCGACTTTCTACGGCAAAATATCAATTTGAATAAATCAAATTAAGCAAACAACACTGGTAAAAGTAATGTACCAGTAAAATCATAAAATCTCATAAAATATTCATAAAATCTTAAAATTAAAGGTTTTCGACCTAGTAGAGCTAGAAATATTTTGCTCCGAACCTGCAGCCATCAAGGTGTCTCGTGTATATCGCCTATAGATAGCGATAATAGGTAATAATATTTATTAACAGAAATACTCTACTTTATACAGACAAGGCAATATAAGTGAAAACATTTAAGAATATAAAGAAGTTGTGAAATACGATTAATCAGAAAAACAGGAAAAAGGAGTTCAACAAAAATGTAGCCCAAGGAGCTCACAGATTTATAAAAAATAAACAATTCGAAACCATAAAAACTATTCAAGCCATAATGCTATCAATGTTTAATTAAAAATTTCTGACTTCCCTGTGTTTATCTGTTGGGCTGGGTTAAGCTTCGGTTAGAAACAAACTAAACGAGCCACTCTGTTATCAGTGTCTACCCAAAATTTGCGTTCCCTATTTGTCCGTCTATAGATCTGCATCAGGTACAAACTACTCGGGTCATAATGCTGCCAATGTCTATCTAAAACATTATATGGGAGGGTTGCCTATATCGTACCACTTAAGACATTTTACGTTATATTTCATATTTGGTACTAATGTGAACGCAAATGAATATTGGATATTGTAGCTTGATCTTTTAGGCACCTACTATTATATGCTTAACCTTTTGTTCAGAACAAATTAATTTGTTATTAATCTTTTTGTCACATATTGTAAAAGGTACGATTTAGGCAACCGGTCTTCTAAATCGTACCCCTCGGTTTCCAAAATCGTACCACCACGAAAAAATAGTATCAATAACAAATAAAGAAGAAAATATTCAACATCTTTATGATTATTATATAGTTACATATACATATGTATATGGATCACACACAGGCCGCAATAACCTACATATGTATATGATATATGAACATAACCTATATAACATAAGAGTTGTCAAATCCTACTGGTACGATTGTAATGGTACGATTTAGAAACATGATCAATTTATTTATAAATATCAACGTAAACTTTATAATCAATGTAATATGTACTTAAAATGAATGTAAAATATTCTACATTAAACTTGTTTTTATAAAAATACAAAAATATAGGACAAAATTGCATTTTTTGATTATTATCAGCTAAAATAAACTGGTAAAATGTTACATCAATCATACCTGATTTTTTTAAATGTTTATAGCACGCACAAAATAGGGTGTAAGCTCAAAAGGTTTTGTTTCTATTTCTTATTTCGCATTTACTTGATATTTTTATCATCAGATGTCGTTTATATTCATTAATTACTGAGAAATTGATGTGGTACGATTTAGGTGACCAGTACGATATTGGCAACTCTCCCTAGGTACGTATCTTCTTTGTATCTGCCTATAAATCTCCGTTTTGAGCTACTATGCTACCAACATAATTTTTGTTTCTCCGCCTCCAGATGCGCCTTAGGATTGGTTTAAGGGAGGAAGCCACTGTGAAAATTTTTTTCCGTTTTTTTTTTACATTTTCTTAATGCCGAGGGTCTCGAGATTATACCCGCACAGTTTCAAAGTGGATTTCGAAAAATTCTCGGAGCTACGGAAGGTTTTGTATAGGTAGTGCTGCGCTCGGAACCGAGTGTCCACGCGGGTGGATTCGAGTCGATCGCCCGGACATTTTATGTCGAAAAATCCAAATGTATCTGATAAGAGGAATTATGAGCTTATATATTGTTTAGAACTAGATAGAGAATCACTGGCCACGACAAGACCGTACACAGCTGCGATCTTTGAGCTGCAGAAAATAACATCTGTCGAAACTTTAAACGCGAGTATCTCGAAACGGCATTTTTCAAAACGGGCGCCTTAATTAACTCAATCAATTTTTATTGGATTTACTTGAAATTTTCAGGGAATATTCGTAATACAATTATCTTCAGTTAAGCGTACCAGTTTTTTAATCGAATAATTCATTTAATCGTAAAAACATGTTGATTTTATATACTTTTTCTTCCAGATTTCTTCTTAAGCCCGCCATTTCTTAAAAAATTAATATTTGTTTAAATCTGTACGCTTAACTGAAGCTATTGTAATATACTTTACGAAACCGTTCGAATTTTTCAATTCGGAGCAAATGTTGGAAAGTTACACGAGCGCCCGTTTTGTAATTTTTTTGCAGAGCCTTTGCAGAGCATATTTTCAATCCTGGGAGCATAAAATATTAGTTAAATATATGTATTTTCAGTTGATAATAAAGATTTTTCGTAGAAAGTTACATTTCATTATAAATGAACGTCTTGAAAATAGCCTTTATTTTCGACCGTCACAGTGGTTTCCCCCTTAAGTCCAAACTCCTCGAGCCACAATACCACCAACGTCTATCTAAAAAATCCTATTTCCTCTGTGGCCGTCTATAGCTGATTGCCCTGCACGCTTGTATTAAAGGTCGCCCAAGCATACATATATCCACCTTTGGGTGTGTACGTGACACGATAAATCGGTCTATCAATAGTCACCTGAGATCATCGACCGACAGTACGACGATGATCCCCGGGGCCGGTTGTTGATTCGTGAGAATTCGTGCACCACCGTCGGTCCCTCTGCATTTGCATATTTCTCGTGAACGCCTATTGCGGATCCGAAATAGCAGCATCGGCGCCGAATCACCGACGAAACAGAGGGGAGGAGGTGGTGTCAGGGGTGGGGACAGACAATACGAAAATATCGGGGTAGCCGCGTATATTCGCGAGCCAATGAAAAACACGAGGAATCCGCGCGATTAATTTATGATCTTGGAAGTGGTTTGCTAGCTGGCTGTATTATCCGAGCTCGCGGCTCTCATCGTCGCTTCAGAATTGTTTCTCCCAGATATAAAGGGGGTCCTTCGTTCATCGTTCCTCGTAACCGCTCACCCCCCAACCCAGCCGGGCGCCGCAAGTTCGCGTGGCTTTCAGAATTTCGGAATCTTCAGAATTCCCGCCGATTCGGGCCAGTCCCCTCTGCCGCCCTTCTGCGCATAGTTGCCGAAGAAAAGCTTGTTCCGCGCGAAGGTTCGCCTCTCGTACGTTGGAAATTTATTCCTTCAACGCCTCGGCGACTTCCCATCGCCCGCCATCGCGCGCGGATCGCGGAATCCCGGGATTTTCGGTGGCTCGAGTGCCGGCGAAGGTACGAGTCCCGCGCGAATTGCTTCGCGCCCCGTGTACGTACTTACGTAGATACCCCGCGAGCTAATAAGCGAGTATCGCCGTCGCTGTCGGTCCCCGTACAAATTGGATTATTACTATAAGTCAATCCGGAAAGCTGCCGATCCGCGAGGCAGATAGTGGTCGTGAAACAGATATATGTACAAAGTAGATCCCAACGATCTGTTCCGCGGGAGGGGACGCTATCGGCTTCCCTCTCGACGCCGACCGCCATTATTGTCGGTGAAATTCGTAAACTAGACTGTCGTTATCGGCTGGCACGCGTATAAGGTTGCCATTATCGGCTCATTTGCAACGCGGATAGGCCCAGGCGTCGTCCAGTTTACGAAGTGGATCGGCGTCGTTGGTTGCACGGTGTATCGCCGCTATTAAGAGATTTGTATGTACACGGAGACGTTGAACCGCCTCTGTTGCTACCTAGCGAGTCGCCCGGCAATTCTGTACGACTGCCCGAGCTTTTCGGTACGATCTACCTGTTCCGTCGAGGCGGACCAGAGTATCGTCTGCCGCTGTTGTGGCTCGCGGAACAAACGCGGGGCGGACAGAACGATGGCGAGCGACGCGTATATTAGGATCTATTAATATGCAGTCAAGCCGAATGTTAGACGGTGCTTAGTCGCTTGTCAGCCGCATTACGAGCCGGCGCACCCCCTTAGCGCGTTGTCAGCACCGCACAGCTCTACACGACTCCTCTCCATTCGTCTGTCCGCGGCCTGTCGGCCGGACGGCGAGACCGTGTCACAAAACTGTCCCCTGCTGGATCGCTCCCCAAAACTCGATCGATCTCAGTTCTCCCCCTCCCGTTGATAATCGCGCGAAGCGTCAATCATATATCGCGGCGCCTCGAGGACCTCCGGTCGGAGCTCCGTTGACGATGGTAACCTCGAGGTCTCTCGTTCCGTGGCTAGAAAGCTCTTTCCTGGGCGAACCGCCGCTGATAGTTGCCAGCTGGAAAGTCGGCTTCCCCGTTATCAAAGATTGCGTGCGTTTCGAAATCGAGAGTTTCACTCTAACCGGTGCACGCACGGGGAATAAAATGTGATTACGCTCGCGATAAAATATAATGATTATTGCTGAGGGGAACGCAAGGCCCAGCGGGTCGGCGATGAGCTGCCAGGTATATAATGTAAGTACATGTAACGTGTAATTGCTCTGGCGTCAGAGAAAAGCGCCGATCGACGCGGCTTTCTCTCTTTCCCAATTTGTCACGCTGCCTCGGATGCGCCTTGGAAAACGTAGAAAATTTCGACGCGAGTGCATCAGCACCGCACCGAGCGTGAAAAAAAATCAGCGGCGAGCGCTGCCGAGGCGATGCCCGACGTGACTCGAATAAAGATTTTATAACTTCTTTAATTTATAGCGCAATAAAACGGGACTGGGGAATAAAGGCTGTCGCGGCTCTTTCTCAGAATTTTTCGAAGATTGCTTTCAATATTTATGCAGATTCCTTATTATGTTTACTGCGAGTCAACGTCGCCTTTTGCAGGGGCGACTCGTCGGAGATCGAACGTTGCAATATTGTAGGAGTGGAAGCTCGTTGAGAGGGCAGCGATCTGTGCATCGACTTGGAAATCAAACTGTCGCCAGCTGATAATTTGATATACATAAATGTCGACGATTTGTTAATCTATTCGCCATTCGTAGAGCCGAAGTGTTGCTACCGGAGTTGTAATTATTGTAAATAAGGCTGAGTGTTAATCGATTCACAAATTACGCGAGCGGTATGAGACGGACTATTGCTGTCGATGAGGTTGCGAACGAGAGCATTGACACCAGTCGATTTGCAAAATAGATACCGTCAGTAGATTCGCAAAAAATCTTTTCCTCGAGACGCTCAATAGCCTCCTGAAAGCGAATAACTCGCCCGGTTGCGATATAACTTAGAGAAGCTGTGTGTAAAAACCAAACCAGACAAATTTTTATCTGTTACCTGCAGAATAACTTATAATTTTGCCGCACCGTTTCATTAATTCGGATGTTTTTATACAAAGTCTGACATTTACGAGCTTATTTTTAGTGTAGAGGTCTAGCTTCGGTTCTGCGTTGAATTAACCATCAGAAACTACGATAGAACTACGTCGCGTGGGATTCGTAAGAAGAGTCCCCAAACATTTTCAAGATAAGGACACTGTAAAACAGTTACACACTTCCCTTGCTAGGCCTCGTTCGAAATATGCCTCATTAATTTGCAGTCCTGCGTATAAAACAGGCGTTAAACTTCTCGAAAGTGTCCAACATAAGTTCCTTAGATACGCGGCATATATTTCGGTACTCTCAATGGCTCCTACTAATCACGGCTATCGTTCCATTTTACAGTCTCTCGATCTTAACACCAGCTCAGATCGCCAGCCAGCCACTGCCGCGATAAAACTCTTTCTTTATAAAACTGTTAATGGACGGATCGACTGCCACGGCTTATCAATGTTATTAAACTTTAATATACCTCTAGCATCTTCGTAGATTTCAGCCGCCGCAACGGCTTCCCCTGTATTTCCCCACTACCAGCGATACGATCAATCGAATTACGTGGATAGCGAATATGTACTTATCGCGTATAAGTAAATTGGCCGTTCCGAATCTGTGAGCCCTTTCCACAACTTTTCACAACTCCTTTCGTTGCAATGCAAATAAGCTCACTCTGCACTAGCCATTCCTTGGTTTGTATAGTAAATGGTTTGTTAAGCCCTGAGCGATTATTAATGCTAAAGGAAAGAATTTTCCTGGGTGTTTCTTCGGTACCCGTGAATTTCACGGTCCGCGACATGAAAGCAACTCGACCTCCGCACGGAACATCGCAGATTCCCAAGCAGAGGGCCCGTTGCCACCTACTCCGTGGGATTTAAGTTTCAGATAGAACGGAAACGCCCGTGGCTGCGATGTAAGCCGTCATGAAATTATGTTCGCGTGGCGTGAAATATGATTGTGCCGCGGTGTGCACTGGTTTCGCGACAATTTGCCATTACAAATGGCAGCGGTGGTGAAAAAGGCCGGTGGGAAGGATGCGCGGCCGCGTCCAAGGATTAATCGAGAAACACGGGGTCCTGGACGTTTGGCTATTCGTATCCACCGGTCTCCGCGATATCTCTGTTTATCGTTTAATTGAGAAACAAACGCATAAACCGGACGGTCGGCGCGAAATAAATTGCCGACAGCGTTTACTCGACTCTTCAACTGGGCGTCGGAGGTCTACGAAGCGCCGAAGGATCCTGGATCGGCGACAGTTTACTCTACTATGGATCGATCTGTGACGGCTCAGGAGGCTTCGGAGCGAAGGGCCGGGGCGAAGGAATAAAAGGATGCCGAGAATGAAATATGATTTCCACTGGAATATTGCTAGGAAGAGGCTTCCTTGCAAACACATCCTGCCTTCGCGAGGCAATTTCTAAGCAGGACCTGACGTTGCGCTATCAACGACCGGCTTGCAAATTAGATTGTCACTGTAAGTCAATTTGCAGGGCGGTGTACTACTATCGGGCGATTTGCAAATTAGATTATTACAAAGTAGACCGCCGCTGCAGGCTGATTTGCGACATTAATATTTAAGACCATCCATGCGACAAGCAACGTTTCCAAGTGGCTTTATGTAGGGCGGGAATCGCGACCATACCTGCGAATAAAATTCTTCCCCGCAATTTTGAAAGATTATTTTCCGCCGTTGAATATTCCTTCGTCCGATCGAGACGTTATTTTTAGCCGATTGTGTTGTTCGTTAATTCTTGCTGCTCGCGATGACGAAAATTACGATCACTTTCCCCGCGTAACGTTTCACGATCCACCGTAGAGGAAGAATTGAAATGCAATGCTTTGTTGCAATTGGCGATTATGGGAAGGTATTCTGTAATCGATTGCCAGTTTTTACAACTTTCCTATGTGAAAGATAAGATTTTCCCATGTAAAATCGACAATGCACCGTGCACTATGCTCGCTGATACGGCTTATCGAAGCAGCTCGACCGGACCACTAATAATTGACAAATATTTGCGGAAACTTTGCTCGAGCAGGACGCTTATCTTCTCGAGTTTTTGCTGTGACTCAATCTTATGCTTTCTACTCACACACAGCTTATGTTTTTACACGTAATTATTCCGGGAAATGTGGAAAGGCTCGCGAACTGTAGATCACACGAAACAAACTCGTCGAATTCCTGTATGATTGTTCGTAAAACGGACCTGTTACAACACGAAGCATTCGTGGCGAATAAAGGGAGATGAATCTTCTTCGTTCTTCAGCATTCAGGATTATTGAGTTCATAATGCTTTGTTGTGGAATTGTGTTGTTAAAAAATAATATAAAACCCAACACTTCCAGATTACAGATCCCTTCCTATATCCTTTCAACATTCAGCGCCAAACAAATTTAAAGAATAATTATATAATACTAAATGCAACATTTTCCTATAATATCAGAATCCTCTCTACACTCTTTCAATATTCAATAGGTACTAAAAAATTCTACAGAGTAACCACATAATATAAAATGCAACGCTTTTCTCAGACAACTGTACCCCTCCTAGGCTGAAAAATTCAGGTTTGACGGATCCGTTGTTCATTCACCAAACAACAGCACCGATAACAATGTCGGATGATATTCTCCCCCGCCCTCGACGTTTTTCGCGATGCCCGTCCACTGTTTGGCACTGCGAATACCAGAATGAACGGAAAGGGGAAAAAATTCGAGGCTCTTGCGAAAGGTATCAGCGGTTCCATTCACCGTTGCACTTCTTATCTGCGTTTCTTTTGAAACGCGTGCCACGAGGGAGATTCACGGGGGGCTCCGTGAAATTTCACACGAACAATTCCCTTTTTTTCCCCTCCCCGGCCATGCAGAGCTCGATCGCGATGGAATTTCTTTCGCCCCGAATTCGGTCGATTGATCAATTAGCCGAGCCAGTTTTATCAAGAAAACTTGCGAGAAAATTCTTGCCGATCGAGAGGCATTGGAAAGACACTATCTGTGGAGATCGTTGGCATTTGTTTATCCAGCCGGAGTTTATTGTATCGCAATGGGCAGCCGGCAGAACGGAACGACGGTGCAAGAAAGAATTGCCGCAATTACGCCTCGTAAAGAGGAGAAATTATTGCGAGAGTCCCGCGAGATCAGTGGGAAAACTTGTTGGTCTACATATTGTAAACAAACGAAGAACAGCGAAACCATTTAATTTCGATGAACTAACGAAAGTTTATTAAAAAGGTGAATGGTCATTTCTGATAAATTCTTGGTAGAATACACGTTGCAATGAAACTGAACGACGTTAGATAAATTCTGAAGGGAAAGTGGCAAACTGGTGCAGTTCCACAAACGTTTAGATTTTTTGCAGCTAGAGTAAGAAAAATTTCAGCAAAACCTGTCGTAGCTTTCATAGAAACTGATGCATTGATTGACAGAGCATTATTTTGAAAACTCTTGGTAACACACGAGTTAAGAGTCCATTTTGTGAACACGAATTGGACCGTTTATCGCGGATGAACCGCCATTCGAGTACATTGGACTACGTTGGAACGTCGATAGTATCGTTAAAATTCTCAAATTTCTACTTGTCCGAAGTTGTGGTTGGGGCTCTCCACTTGATGCCAAAATATATAAGTACTGTACTCTTTTTTCAATCAGACTGTAGCACAGCCACGCGCGATTAAAAATGTCGAGATACCGTCCCCTCGCCAGCATACGTCGTGTTGTTATTACTCACGAAACCCGCGGCTACTTCGTGACTGGAAAATTGTTCTTTACGGCTCGAGGCCACCTAAAACATCGCTGGATTCGAGGAGAGCGTATAGTGGCCTAATAACTCCATCCAGTTGCGAAATCTGTCAATTGCGAGTAGCGTGACTCGAACTGAGTAGGAAGAGTGTCAGAGGGGCCTGAATTTTTCCAACAAAATCAAAGTATCCTTGGATACTAAAATAACGATGCGGGACGTCCATCTACCGAAAGCTCCCGTATCCAAACGTTCCCTCATTCAAAAACTTCGTAATACGAATAGAAAGTATTTCCACTTTTATCAAGTGTGAAAAAAACATTTTTGTAGAAATGTTTGATAGTTGAAAAAGTAGGAAGTGAATCAAATTCAAGAATTAATAAACGGAGAAGCTGAATCAGTAGAGTTTAATAGTCACAGACGTTTCACTTGGTTTCAGTGTTATTAATCACGTATTTGGATTTCACGATATTCACAACGGATTCATTTTATTTTTTCTCGATAAAGAATGTCAGATTTTTCTGCTCCACTCGTCACTCATTATTCAAGACTACTCCAGTTCGTGCAATAAATCGCGGACGTGTCTTAAGAAATATCACTAAAACCACAGACGACACGAGTGATCGCTTCGGGACGATTGAAAATGTATTCAAGGAGGAACGGTTTGCGTAATAAAAAAAGCAGGGACGAAAGGCCAGGAGTCCCGCCAGAAATTCGGAATTATAGAAAAAGGCGCACGATCCAGTGGCAAACTGTGTTCAGAGGCAACGTGCAACCTGGTTTAAAGCCTCCTTTCTCCGAATGGCGAGCGATTTTCCCTCGCGTGGAAGCGTAAATCGTTCACGTTCGAGGAACTGGCACGGATAATCGAGATCCCACCGCGAAAACAAGAATTCCACGCGGGAAACCTGGCTCGGACGTGTCCAATAATGTGGCAACTGACGTTTTCGAGACGGTCGTCGCACCCGAATCGAGAAACCGGGCTCCACCACTCATTTTCTCTGTCCAAGCTCGAGGAGCGTCGGAAAGAAACGGACTCCCTTCTTATCAAGGACTTAACGTCGCACCTTGCATTTCGCAGGAACACGAGCTTGCTCCTTCATCTTCCTCGATAAGAAATAAAGAAACGGGCGACGGGTTGAACGGTGGGTCTCTTCTTGTCAAGAAACGAACGTTGCACCTTACGCGGCAATTTGATAACTCAGAATTAAGTTTTCTTGCAGACAATGTAGAGTAAAGGGTAATATAAGTACTGTTCGCAGATTTCGGAAGAAATAATTCAGGGGAATAGTTTGGATAAATGTTTCGAACAGCTCGTCGAAGGGTCGCGACGCGCGAAGCCCGACGGTGAGCGGGCGTGAAGCGAGTTTCGATCACTCTCGCAACTGATTTCCCGCCGCCGACGGCTCCAATCGCGCCAACACTAAGATTCGGGTTCCGGTCACAGCGTGGTTCTTTTATATTGTCCACTGAAAGGGTACGAAGAGGTTCATTCGTCGCTAAAAGAAGCCCCCTATCTTAGCCGGGGACCTATCTTTCGCCGTGCGAGAGGTTCGCCTGGAATTCGACGCGAAATGGGATGCAGGATGCGAGACGATTTCGAGTGGAGAACCTTTTAGAAAGTTCCTTGAGAACGGTTAAATCACGTAGGTATACGAAATGACAAGATGGGAATGTGTTAGATGAATATCGTCGGCCGCAGGAAAAAGCCATTACTGTGAACGAACTCGACGAATTCTTCGACGAGGAAGTTTGGATGTTCACTTTCCACACTCCAGGCACTTTTACAGGGAATGAATAGTTAGTTACCGTTTGGAGGAACGAAGCTTGGCAAGAGTGTAATCGACCAGCCTCACGGCTATCATATATTCTATTCCTCTCAAGTTCCTCGTCACGATACTCGTCCATTACTTTGCGACTATACACTGTCCCTAGCCGAACTCATACCATCCACGTTTCAACTAGACTATCCGACCTTATATACCTCTGCGACCTAATGCACTCTTAAGTTTTACGAGGTAGTCGACCAGCAGTCGACGAGGTTTTACAAAGGTCGGCTACTGTTCCGGAAAGGAGCATCGAAATAAGACCCCTGTTGGCCCGGAACCCTAGCCGCAAAACCACCGAACACGCGCGATCCCCTAAACTCGCCGCAACGAATGTAGAACCGCTGGTGGTTTCACTTACGAGTCTCGTTCGCGTTTTCCACGGCGTTGATCAGCAAAGGCCCCTGGGCAAGTTCCTCCTCGAGGTGGGCACGGCTCGGTCGGGCCTGCTTTCTCCGTGACATCCCTTCTTGCCTGGTGATTGCTGGTCGCGGCGATTCCTGGGGTCGTAGTGCTCCCCTGGTTGAGTCAGGTCGAAACGTCGTCCTCAGACGGGCGGACACGTCATCGGTCCGCGCCGCGGCGAGGACCGGGTCGGTTCCGCGGCCGGCGATCTCGATCGCAGGGTAACCGAATCACTGCTGTACTTCACCATCGACACTGTCAGGGAGCCGCACCTCCCTGCGCGCGCTAATCCACTTCCTGAACGATCCCATGCAGAAAAGAACGCGCGCTTCAACTCGGCCAACGACACACTCGACCCATCCTGAAGCCCCGCGCACTGTATCGAGTTTCTCCAACGGCACGTGGCGCGTGGCTCTCTCTCTCTCTATCTTTCTCTATCTCTATATCTCTCTCTCTCCGTTTCCCTCACCCTTCCTCTCTTATTCTACCTCCCTGTACCCCTCTAATATATATGTTTCTGTTCCACTGTATACAATACTTCTTGCCACACACTCAACTTTTACGTTTCTTTTGCTTTTTATCTGTTTGCTACGGGCCACCGACACGACCGGTGCGCGCACACGTGTGCCACCGAGCAACTCCCTGTCCGTTTGTACACGCGGGACGCCGCGTGCGTCCGTGCGCGTTGCGTGGTTGCTGCCGCCGATGCCTTCGGATCTGTGTGCTGCGGACGCGCGCGCGCGCGCGGTTTACGTATGTGTGTTTATAGTTCTATATCTCGCGCGAAATCCGCGGCTCTGATGCCTCGAGTCGGCCGGACGACGGACGGACCAGCTCTGGGCCTGACGTCGCGGCGCCCCTCTCCGGCGCTGACCGTCGCGCCCTGGTGGGGGACGGAGGGGAGAGGCCTGCGCGCGCGCTTCCCTCCCCCCCGGTCGCCCCTTCTCCCAGCCGACGCGCCGGTGCCCCCACCAGCGCGACACCCTCTCCAACGTGACCGCTGCTCGGCAGGGGTGGGATCAAGTTCAATGTGTACTCATGAATCTGAATCAATTCGATAAGTACGGTGGTGGAAAAAAATGTATTCGCTTACACCGTGAACCGCTCTATTTCCGTTCACCATCGTTTCGTTGCGAGTTTCCTCTGATTCCTGTGCCCCGTCCGTGATAGAATCAACCTTTGCCACGGCAGTGTCAATCCTCCGCGGACGGTGCATTTATCGGTACCGTCGGTTATCAATGACGCGCGAAAAAGGGTGGGCTATGTGCGTGTGTGTTTGTGCCACGCGTATCGCCTGTATCTGCCAGTGAACGTGTTGCACGCGGCGTGAAATAATCGATACCGTCCGTCGTATCGTTGTTTAACACCGTCGATACGTTTATTACTTTTCGCTAAACACGCCCCCAGCTCGAAGGAAAAGGGAGAATTTCCGTCTGACAGCCTCGGATGATTTTCTGCTTCAGCTTCGCTCGTGTTTCTGTAACTTCCCCCACGCCTAGGCTCGTCACGGCTCGTTCCCCTTCCGGCTGGCGTTCCCCCACCAGACGGCCGGTCGCGCGGGGGGTGGGGAGGGGTGGGGCGTGGCCAGTGTCAGACGCGACACCGCCCCCTTATGCATTATTATACGGAGCCACTCGTGTCTCTATGATTTTATATGCCGCGTGAATATTCCACGGCTTCCCCACCGCGCGTGCCGATTGTATTCTCGGCGCGCTGACGCGGTTTTTATAGTGGCGCAGGGGAAACGCTGCGCGTGCATCCTATACGCTACCACTGGTAGTGGTTCAGAGCGGTGTCATACTTCTCGCAAGCCGCTTTCGAACCGCGCTATCGAATTTGGAGGCGCGCACCGATGCGCCATGTCCAATCGGCAGCGAACGAAACGACCTCTAAAACCCTGAAAAATATTAACACCTTTCTGAGAAACGCGCAAAACGCGGGAGAGTTCGATGGAGGGGGATTATTAATTTTCCCCTGCGCCCATCGCGGTACAGCCCCATTTGCTTCGACGGCGCGGCGGTGCAATCAATGAAAGAGTCTTCGAAATGGCAAGGGTCTCGAGAATCCGTGAGCGCCTCTGAGTCCGGGTTTCCAAGGCGCACTGACAATAGAGAAAACCAAGGATACATTCAACCCTTCTGGATTCACCCCGAAAAGGCCGTCCGCTCGCTGGCTCCTCTGTTCCCAGCGGCGGCGCAACAGCCCGCTCTAGGGTTCGTCTTTAAGGTGTCAGCGTTGCTTTAATCTTCGAGAGGCCCCCGTCCCTGTTCCCTTCTACCCGGCCGTTCTGCTTTGAAGCGGCCGCTTATCCTCTATCATGCGATACCGGTAGGGGGAGAACAGGTGGATCGTAGGAGTATCGACGATTCCACGGGGAGGGACGGCCTGGGGTAAGGCGAGAAGGTCCAAGGTTCAGGTGCTGCGCGAGGATCGGCCAGTTGCGTGCTCTTCTCTCGCTCAAAGTGCACGCTCTCCGTTGATTCTTCCTGACTGCGTCTTGACTCTGCGGGGGTGGCGAATGGCCGCACAGGGGTTAGGGGGGAGCGATGAATCCTTTAAAGCCTCCTACGGTGGAGCTGCTTTGCGAAGACGGCACCGCTTCGAGACCATCCACGAGTTTCTTCTGTTTTTAAGGAATCCATTCGACTTTACAATTTACACTCGAATTTTGATTTCTTCTTCCGATTCATCTTGGATAGTGGCATTAGTGAATACTTGATAATCGCCAGTAGAACTGCATAGGTATACCTAACTATCCACAGTGTAGGAAGCCCACATCAGTGTTTGCACGCGCATTGTGACACGCGAAACGCAGGCACGCGCTAAACGAATAACAAACACACCCCGGGAACGCAACCCCAGGCATTAACGCCCGAGCCCCTGCGACTCTTCTTTTGTCTCGAGTCACTTTACGGCCCGTAATTTTTCGCAACGATCGCTTCGGCCCACAACGGCGCAGGTAAAACGGAGCGGAGGGTGGCTCGAGAGGCGCCGGCGCTGGGTTTTGACACCTGCGGTGGTGAAGCTTCACCCTCGCCTACTTGTTCCTCGCGGCTTCCTCAAACAACGCTCCGCAGCATCGAGGAATGGCGCGTAAACGCGTTACTCGTGACTATAGTAATTTTTCTCCAGCGATGAATACGACTTTTTCGAGCAGGGATTTTAGAGTACAATCACTCAGAGCTTTCCTCATCTGTCCCAATGAAATATCCCGCGGAAAAATGGTGTTTTATGTTATTTATGATTTAAAAGGGAACAATCTCAAACTCCAACCGAAGAGATCGTTCTTGCATCCATTCGTTGTTCCAGCGACCTGCTAAAGGGTTAAAGGACCGCAGAAAATCCGCCTGCAGCAGGTGGCGCGTCTCTGCGCATGGTATTAACACCCTTCGAACGGGGTGGAGGCTCGGCAAATCGACGTCGTTTAGATTGCGCTGCATTCAATTAGGCCGCAGGATAAAGGGTCGTGCTTCCAAACGGCGACCTCCTCTTCCCCTTTCTTTCATCGCTTCCGATTGTTCATTTAAGCTCGCGCGATCTTTGCTCTCTACCGGGGCAAATCTGCTTTTATATTAATATCTAACATTCCAGAGTGGGTAGTATCCACTGCGATGGCTTATTTAGTAAAAGAAGCTTATTTATTTTGAACGCAACATAATTTACACACTGTCAAAGTAATAACACTTAACTAATCATTCATTGGTTTCTGAAAACCTGCGCGATTGCATCTTGAAAGTAAAATAGAGATCTTTCAGTGTTATTCCAGTGAAACCACTAAAAAAATTGTTATGAATGGGTTCACTTAAAAGTAGAATCGCCTTGGTAGAATTTTTGGCTCTTTAGGTCGTTATTGTATTGAAGACGATTAGACACGTTTTGAGTTAAAGCCTGACACTCAAGGAATTCCAAAACGGTTTTGAAGAACCTTCTGTTTAGTGATCTTTTACAATATTGCAGATTTTATGAAGTTTCGAAGGTCTTGAAGATTTTTTTTGAGTTCTGAATGATTGGTGCTTTACTGTTATCGTTCTTTGGTTTTCTTTTGCTTACACCGGTCTGCAAGATAAACGCAAGCAAATTATAGGAGTATCTAGGGGAGGGTTGCCTATATCGTACCACTTAAGACATTTTACGTTATATTTCATATTTGGTACTAATTTGAACGCAAATGACTATTGGATATTGTAGCTTGATCTTTAAGGCACCTACTATTATATACTTAGCCTTTTGTTCAGAACAAATTAATTTGTTATTAATCTTTTTGTCACATACTGAAAAAGGTACGATTTAGGCAACCGGTCTTCTAAATCGTACCCCTCGGTTTCCAAAATCGTACCACCACAAAAAAATAGTATCAATAACAAATAAAGAAGAAAATATTCAACATAAAGTAATGATTATTATATGGTTACATATACAAATGTATATGGATCACACACAGGCTGCAATAACCTATGTATATGATATATGTACATAACCTATATGTATAATAATAGTAGTGGTACGATTTAGGAAACATGATCAATTTATTAATAAATATCAATTTAAACTTTATAATCAATGTAATATGTACTTAAAATGAATGTAAAATATTCTACATTAAGCCCGCTTTTAGACAAATACAAAAATACAGGACTAAATTGCATTGTTTGATTATTATCAGCTAAAATAAACTGGTAAAAAGTTACATCAATCATACCTGGTTTTTTTTAAATGTTTGTAGCACGCACAAAATAGGGTGTAAGATCAAAAGGTTTTGTTTCTATTTCTTATTTCGCATTTACTTGATACTTTTATTATCAGATGTTTACATGCATTAGTTGCTGAGAAATTGATGAGGTACGATTTAGGTGACCACTACGATATTGGCAACTCTCCCCTACCTATTAAGGTTATGAAGTCTGAAAATTTTCAAGGCATTCAAGACTTTCAAACCCACTTCAGTGTCAAGACACTCGCAAAGTATCTCCAAACTCCCCATTCTTGATTTGCTGAAGACACTTGCAAAACAATAACTGGAAGTACCGTCACCGCTTTCGACAAACGTAGGGGAAAGTTGCTAAATTTGTAAATTTGTAAATTTGTAAATTTGTAAATTTGTAAATTGTAAATGTAAATTATAAATTTAATATTAGTATGAATAACAGTGTTACATTATGACAGGTACCTCGTTGAATTCGTTTTAACGTCCTCTACAATGTTACGAAAAAACATATCATATCGCTCATTTGCTGCAACAACGACACCACTCAAAATTTGCATTTTTTGAGTTGTCAGTATAGAAAATGCGGTTGTTGTCTAATAAAACTTTTGAACCCGTTTCTCCAAAAATCGTGAATTTTGAGTTAGCTATGTCGTTGTTGCAGCAAATGAGCGATATGGTGCCATTTAAAAATCTCAAGGTGACCTTCGTTTTGTAAGAATGAGAAATTATTTTCGAAATGTTTGTTGTCGTTGCATATCGTCCATTTAGCACCTATCAATTTTTGTTGCTAACTTTTTTTATCACATTTTCCTAAACTTGGGATTTTTGGAGTGAAAACCTTGTATAGGGGAAAGCTGGGTAATTTCGGCCAGTGGGTAATTCCGTCCACTTTTATTTGTTAAAACGAAAAACGCGTGACTTGACTCTGTATGGTGAGTAGTGCCATTTATTAATAATGCGACTACTTACAGTTAATATTAATCGTTTCCATGACTATAGCAGTTTTCTGTTTTAAACAAATCCGTGAGTGTTTATTTCGCAACGTAACTTTTTAGCAGTGGTCTATTTTCAAGCAAGGCAAATTAGTACCTACTTGGAATAGATATAAATTATTAACATTAATCTCATTAAATAGAGAAATGTTTCTACGTCCAAACTTACATTTGGTTTTTGGTGGTATGTATATTTAATTTAGTGTATTACTTCAACTATCTGAACATGTGTTGTGGGGTAAGACCGGCCTTTGAAGGGTATTTCCAACCAGCTTTTAACAATGTTTTTTTTCTGGCTTATATGCAATTGACATATAAAATAATTGCGAATAAGGCAAAATGGAGCCAGGAGTATTTCTTAACAAGCTTCTACATAAAAAAAAAACAAACGGGAGGTAAAAGGAAACTGAGAAAGAAAAAACTAAATTTTCAATCGGGCATGTGGTCCATGGGCACACGAAGAATATTCAGGATGGAATATCCGTGAAGAATGTTTGTCATTCGTCTAGTAATGAATTTTAAAACCAAAAATATATTTTTTTATTAATTTAAGAGTTTTCTCACTTCTTTTATAAAGAAAAATCATACGTGGGATAATCCCAGTCAAATGACCATTTTTATATTATTGCTTCCAATTTTGTTACAACGTAAATTTAAGCTTTCTCGGCCGTACTAATACAAACTATTAGACACTTCAAACTATCAATTAATATAAAAAAACTAACAACTGTGTAACTTGCTAAAATTTTATAGCATTTCTTGCTGATGTAGCCAGAATTACCTCGCTTTCGTCTACCTACTGCAGCAGCCAGCGTGTTAAACAAAGGAATCTAATTGTAAGTCACAAACGAATGCACGGTACAAGCAGGGTGAAAGCAAACCCCCGAAGTCTTCTCAGGGTTAACGTGACCTCCATCAACCGAGACGCCAAGCTCGCCCACGATCTTGATCCAAACTCACCCCGAGTTTTTCCAAGTGAACCATCCACGTATCTCAGAAACGACCGAATAACGTCCAGTGGAGGACGAGACGCGGTTTCGTTCCCTCAAACTCGAATAAATTACCCCTGTTGCAGCGCGGCCCGAGGTCTCTGCGGCGCGGAATCGGGGCCCCCGGTAGCAGAGGCACGAGAGATCGCGACGCCGATGGGGTTACAGCAGGTCGACGTCTCTTAGGCAGGGCTGGCGAATTCCGAATTGGTCGAAACGGGGAACTGGAAGAACCGGGAGCCGGGTTTATGGTGCCCCGGCTGCTGGCAAAAGAATAGATATGACGTATTCATGAGGATGGCGCGGGTTTGTCAGGCAGATGGCGAAGCGATAGCGGCGCGTCGGAACCCCGAAGAAAAACACGAAATAGTTGCGGCTCGCTCGAGGCGAGACCAGACCTGTTTTCTATCACCTTTCTTCGCGTCCCAACGCCCCCTCTATCCTCCCCTCGTCCCCGCCCTCCCTCCCTCGAGCAATAAAATCCGATTTGACGTCAATTTATCTACGGATATTTCAGCGACCGCGGCGGCCCCCTTTTCTTCTTCTTCGCTCTCCCTCCCGCCCCCTGCCCCGGCCTCGCGCATGAATTTCGCTGGCAACCGACTCCTTAGGGCTGGCCCCTCTTTTTGCCAGGGACTTGCGTCGCTAATAAGATCGTGCAGTTACCGATCTGGATCGTTAGGGATCCAGATATTGAGGATCGTATTTATTGGCGTGGTCTGCGGAGTTCTTCTTGGCCACCGGGGGAAGAATGTTTCTGTTCGACAGTGTTCGGTAGTAACTCTGCCACTCCACCCTGTAGGTAGTTTAGTTACGAGCGTTTTCGAAAAATCTACGGGGTTTTGAACACTTTGTACCTTTTATTTGGTATTTCGTAAGTGTGGCACTAACGTTTCGAGGGTTTTCTGTTATAGGTTATGTTACATTTTCAGTGGTTCTGTCTGATTCAATGTTCACTTTTAATTGGGCACATGAAGAATGTAATAAGAGGATTTCGTTTGCGTTTTTCATATCCTCTGGATTGTCTGATTTTAACAGGTCGAAAAAATGGACTTGGTGTATTTTGTCAACAAACATAAAATTATTGATGTTTCGCGTGTGTGACATTATTTTGTCACCAGGACATGTAACCAGAGATGGGCAAAATTTTTATTCAACTAAAATTTCGAATAACGAATAATAGTGAAAAAAAATTATTCATCGTGCATTCGTTAAACCGGGTTAGCTTTATTCGACGCAGGACGAATACTTTTTTAACTTCCACTCGTTATTCGAAATTTTATTTAAATAAAAATTTTGCCCATCTCTGTATGTGACACGTGCTGGTGGACGTGAAGGAAAGGATAACGTCAATTTTGGTAAATTTGGAGCCACGGCGGGAAATAAAAATTATTACAGGATCTGTACATTCTAAGGATTCTGAAAGGCATAATAATTATTTAATCGAAACGTAATAGGAAAGTTACAATAAATCCTAGTAAATATAAGAATGAAAATGTGATTACAACTCACATTTCGTCTGTACAATAATCATTAAAGAAACCTGCAGGTAGGTATATTTGTAGATGGTTGATATCGAGCAAACCGAAAAACTACAAAATTGTTGCCACGTGGGAGTAAAAAGCGACCACTCGTTTCCCAAACTTGCAGTCGCATGCGGGTTTAGCAACAACTTCTAATCCAGTTTTAATTTTGTGCATTATCTGATACGCAGACGAAACATTGAACACTATTTTTCGAATTCTTATTTTTTGAATTTCTTTTATTACGTCCTCTGGTAAAACCTAATGTTCCTTCTACGACGAGGAAAACTAAATACATATAAGTCTTGAGACATATTGCATAAGTACATCTTATACATATCTGGTTCGTTTCTATTCTTTCAGTTTCTGCGTTAAACAGCAGATATTGTTACTTATTATCATGTTTACACACGCATATTCTGTAACAACTTGACTTTTTCAACGACCATGTTACTAATAAGGGAAGATCCCGAAGCCGAATATTAAAAAAATTCTGAAACTTTGGGAATATGTAGGGAATTTCCTCCTGATTACAACGCAAGTTTTGTTTGCTGCCCAAATTCACTCGAAGGGGGTGAAATTAACTCCTGAAAATTCGATTATTTTCCGATTTTGTGTTATAACTCGCGAACTGTAAGAGATAGAAAAAAAGTTTCAAGACAAGAGTTACTTCTTTTAATTACGTCTATCATTTGGTAAAAAAAATTATTTTTCAGTTCACGAGTTATAACACAAAACCGGAAACTATCCGGATTTTCAGGGGCAATTATACCCTCTTAGAGTGAATTTGGGCAGCAAACAAAAGTTGCGTTATAATCAGGACGAAATTCCCTACATATTCACAAAGTTTCAGAATTTTTTGAATTTCCGGGTTCGGGATGTTCCCTTGTAAGTAGACAGTTACTCGTTGTACCGTATAAAGAAGCAACGTCGTCGAAGGGACTTGCATTTGCAAGGTGTTCTTATAACTTTCTCATCACATTTCGATTGAACAATTATATTTTTGCCTGTACTAATTTTTCTTCTCCTTTATGATCTGAAATCGACCAAAGAGTGACACTATCCTCTATTGCTCTATTCGTCCCACTGTGGTGCGATTGCGTCTAAGCTATTGTCTGCTGCAGGGAGCCATCCTGTTGCTGTCGTAACCGCTGATATAACATCGACGAATGTACTTCTGTTAAGCGACGATTCAGAATCAATAGACATCGATAGGTTGTCACAATATTAATAGCTGTGCCATAGAACTAGTTCCATTACTAGTTGCTGGTTCGCTGGATATGACAAGCACGGCCAGGCTGGTTCCACCGGTCTCCCCATATACGTTTGGCGGTAACCTCCATATATACGAATACAGGTGTAAAGGTGGATACACTGTCCCCGCGGACATCTCGCATTCTGACGGGATCAAAAGCCTGTACATCCAGCAAATACGGTCGTAAAGCAGAGGATTCCTTGTATGAGGGACTTTGTTCTGGACACTAGTGGTGGGGCTCAAGACGGATCAAAGTATCAAAGCGACTTGAGGCAAAGCCCGAAACGATTCGGGCCTCGAAGAGTCTCCAAACGATTTGCACTCTTACAAATCTTATAGAATTTTAAGAATTGTCAAATTTTCGACTTTTGAACGTTTGGTGCTTTGTTTTTGTTCTTGTTGGGATATAATTTTATGGATCGCCTTAAGAGAAATCACAGTGTGACACTTCGTGGTGGATGTATTTTATTAGGAACAAAAACGGTCGACTTTACTAGAAGATGCCGCAGTCTCAAGGATAAACCAAAATATAAAAGATTTAAAAGGAAGGTAAAATCAAAATTGGCAACGCTGTCTTTTAATACGTTTCTTTTTCCACGTACAATGTACCACTACAGTTAATACTTTTAAATCTGGAGCGATTTGACAGTCGTCTTAAAAAGTAATATTATATACAAACAATAAATACACCCTCAAAGTTCGAGTTCAACTTTGATGACATTTATTTAGAAAATTACATTATACTGTGCAAGAAATTTGGTATTCTGCATTATTACAATTTTCATTAAATAGGTCAAAACACTTTGATGCAAATGAGATGCAATTAACATAGATAACATTATGAATGATATCCTTACGAAGTTCGTCCTTGCTTAGTCACTTTTTTTACGGTATCATTAATTTGGAATGCTTGGTACGAAATGAATCGGTGGCTGGCTGGCCGTGTCTTCCTCTGCAACGGGCTACGCCAAGATCGCTTTCTTACGCGGCTTCGAGCTCTCCTCCCGTTCTTCTTTGCCTCCTTCTTCGTCCTTTCGCGCGCACTTCGGCTTTTTGTCCATGAAGGTCGCAGCGAGAATACCTGCCGAACCATTTGCCGTTCTGTCGGCCGAGTACCGCGAAATCGTGCGATTCCTTGTCCCGCAAACGACTTCTTAGCAATCGAAATGGGAAGAAATCGGGGATACTTCGTTCAGGTCTGAAATAGATGCTACTGTATAGATTTTGGTTTTACTCACTGTTAACTTCTCAAATTTACAATTGTTAACTTATAGTTAAACGAGGACACGCTGCTTTAATTTTAAAGGCAATTGCTTTTTTTTAATTTGTATATGGAATGAAGGAGGAACTACTAAATCTTATAATCGATTGCAATAGCTACGTCTGGTGGAAACCAAGAAGCGTTAGAAGAGGATCGAGAGAAACCGGATCCTCGTGATGGAATGACAAACTGAAATGAAAATGCGACGTTTGACTGCTTCTTACGGGATTTCTTCGTCCTCCCATCTCTCGTTCCCTTCTTCTTTGCCCTTTTTCGGGTGCAATAGTTTTTTGCTCACGATGGCTGGTCCGAAAAGCCTCCGCGTGCTTTCGTGCTTTGACCACGAGTGTTCCGCTTCAAGAGGTGAAGTTTGCCTTGAGGCTCTCGATAAAACTTCAACACCAAAACGAACTCATCTACCTTCATCGTCGAAATTTATAAAGCAAATAGTAATAGAATTTACATAATTTCTCAAGACAGAACTGTACAATGTGATTTATAAATGCATGTCGATACTTCAGGGGGTAAATACATACACTAGTATCATTAAAAACGTCATATGAACATATGTTCTATACACCTTAATTTTCGGATTATGGATGCTTAAAGAATATGTTCGAAGTGCCCGCATCGTGCCTTAAGGATGTATCGGACGTACAATATTAGACCAAAGTATATGAAATTTGAAATACTTGAATATCTACGTCTTACGCATAGTAAATCTAGATGTAAGGAACTCGAAAGACAGTTGGAGTCTTATTTTTACTCCTAGGGAGGTATTTTCCACTTTACAAATGCTTTCTCAAGCATTATTTGCTAAACTTTTGGCAGTGAAAATACCTTGAATTCACAATTTTCTCAAGTTATAATTTATTTTTTTAAAACGGTGTAGAGAAAACAATTGAAACTTGGCAGTTATTTTCATCTACCCATATACTACATGTAAAAAGAAAATGAAAACATTGATACCATTTTTTCAACATTTTTTCAGCTGTTTTATCTGTCAAGATAATACGTGTAAAATCAGTGAAAATTAAAATCGTTATAACTCAGCAACCATTTAGTGAATTCGTTTAAAATTTTTGGAGCACACCAGGAAGATTAGAAAGAACAATCTCATAATTTTTCATCAACTTGGTACCATTTTGAAAATAGGTCCAATACATCCTTCACACACGCTACTGCACGCCGTAGCATTGAGTTCCGCACTCGCTCGAAAATACTACGAAAATCCCCTGGAACATTTTAGTGATTACTAACACGACAAGCGTTACTTACACAGATACATAAAAATACCAATTATCAATTCTCTTTAAACCACTACTGTGTATACTTTGGATTGCATGTTTTAGTGAAATGCCATTGCATATATTTAGATACAACTTCTTTGTGTACTAATAATAAGAGCCGTCTTCAATAAAGACCATAAATCTTACATTAGACTCTGGAGTCCGATCAGAATCAAGGATGAAAATTTCGATCATTTGATAGCTTCGACATCACATTTTGCAACTTCCATCGCCATGACCCCTTTGAAGCGTGTATGTACCCTTCCTCCCCTGTCGTTCGAGCGACCCCCCTCCCGCCAACTGTCCCAACCCTTTCGATTGAACATTTCGCAGACACTTGTCTGCCAATATCCCACCCCGTTCCCTGGCAATAACAATAATAATGGCCGTGAGGCCTGGCGGTGGCGAGGGCGGGAGGCAGGGACGCGGCCAAGGCCGGCAGAAAGGGACCCAGGTCGGCCGATCGCGGATCTCGGTCGCATAAATTTGTTTTAATTGCCAGCGACGTTACATTTTGCTTTAATTATGCCGCATTATCTGGGAGGTAAATTAGGTAGGCCCGGCTCTCGGTCCATCTTCCCCTCCCGCCTTTCCCCCACCCGTTCACCGAGCCCAGGCCCCGTCTGCTCCCTGTCCGGGGACAGTCCGCTTCTAGTGATGGGCATTCGGTTCTTCTTCCCGTTGCTTTTCGAGCAATTTCAGCAAAGTTCGAACAAAGAACCAATCTGAGATTAGGTATATTTCAAATATCAGCGGGCCAAGGAGTCTCACTAAACGTGAGGGGCCCTGGAAGCTGGGTACACTCATACACATGACCAAGAACAATTTTACATAGCCAGTCAGTATCGCTACAAAGAAGCAGACCCTCAACCAACAAACAATCCCTTGTATTTCATAATTTTCCAATTGCCAAACGATCCCCATTTAATGGAACCTGGGTCGACAGAGAGCCCAGAGGAATTGCGCCGGGTATTATCCTCAGGAACATCGCTGGTACCTGGTTCCAAGGGACTCGAAGCGTCTTGAGTTCATCACTAGCCGTTGGTGCGCGGTCCAGCACGGGATAGGATCTTTCTCCACCCGCTCCTCTTTCTTTCCGGCCGATCAGGCCCTCCGGGGCCCACCACCCCAATTCCCTGTTCCCTCAGAACGGAGAGAGCGTGTGACAATTTACTCGGCCGATCTCTGCCGGGCCCTGGCCCGGGCCCCTCCTTTCACCCTTTCTTCTCTCGTTCTTATAGCCGTGTTATTTATGCGGGGTCCGGCTAATAAACATATGAACGCCCGTGGCCTCTCTCTCTCGTGAGACCAGACCGGGCACACACGCACACACACCGGGCCCCGGCATTGTCTCGTCTTATTAACAGCCGGCTGGACGATATATCTCGCTTGTCCCAGCCGACCGGGCCCAGGGAACATCTACCGACACCTTCGGGAAAGGACAGGGTGTCATAGAGGACCTGGACAACGCACATGCACGCCCACGGATACGCTGGGGTACATTTTTCCATGCGATCGCTTTGGTTCGTGTGCTGTATCCTTCACCGCAAAATCGGGGCACGGGGCTGCGGAAGATGGAAGGGAAAACTGTATTTCCCAATCGTTGAATAAGTTTCGATCCAGCAGCTTCTGTTTTGGTATGTTTCTTCGGATTCGATGAGCTCTTTGTAGTTTTCGAGGTTATTCGCGAACGGTTTTGCACGGAAGGGTCATCAGATATCAGTTTGGCGCAATTAATTCTGTGTAAGGAATGGTTACGGTTTTGCTAAATCTCCTCTTACTCCGCCATTTTCCTGTTGAGCTTAAAGGTGATCTGCTCTTCTGCTTCCTTCAAGAAAAAGGACTTTAAAGTTCTTCACTAATTCATCGAACGTTGACGAATACCGAAGAAACTTCTCAGGGTTTTCGCGACTCGTATCCTCCTCAGAAGTGTATCTCGCTGTCAGCAAATAGGGTGGTCGTGAAGGGGCACAGAGGGGGAGGAGCAGCTCCTTTCGGACGAACGCAGAGGGCCAGTTTGTAGAAGCGACGCGACTGTGATGTCAACGAATATTTATTTAATTGGCTCCGCGGCGGCGCGACGCCGAACGCAGCCGCTGTGTTATGCGGGGGCGATCTGTGCCCCCCCACCCCCCACCTCTCCTCAGCACTCTCCTTCTTCCAGGAGACGGTACCCCCAATATTATCTTCGAACGTGTCCCAAAGTCGTGGGCAAAGCGATCGGCTATAATCGAGCTTCTCATCCCTCTGACTCCTGCGAGCCGACTTTTTCAAGCGAGTAAAGTGAGCGGGTGTTTTATTAGGCGGCTGGAGGTTGGGCGACCAACCCCTCGCATTTTTCCTATTTCCCTTCTGGCGATCAGAACAAAAATGGAACGGGAAACATGTGGCACAAAATGTACCCGTTTTTTGCAACGTTACCCGTTTCTTCACTGAATGCCGCAGAGCCGTTTCATTATTTCTTAGGGATGCTGCGCCTCGTGTAGAGTTCCTATTCTCTTTTGGGCGATATATTCGAACACTTGAAGGTCCATAAGTATGCCTACCAGTTGGACGGTGGCCGGCAAGCTCAGGGTGAGATCGAGTATCGAATCGAAGAACGCTCGAGGATGTTTTTGCCCCAACGTCATATCAGCGTGCGGATCCACGAGCGCAGCCGAGTTGGGCCGTCTACTTCAAACGTCGGGGCATGGGGGGGGGGGGGAAGAAAAATCCAGGTGGAACTCCGTCGCGGGGGTTATGCCAGCCGACACTCCCGCCGCGGAACGCGTCAACCTCAAAAACTGTCTGACATTCCCTAAACCCCACCCCCTGTCAATTCGCGTCCCACGCATTCCACGGCGGCGCGGTTAAGTGTTCGCCGATAAGCGAAACGAGGGCTACCGAACGTAACTTATTGGCAAGTTGCGCAGGAGCGCACCGCAAATGGAATAGCTCGCGACATCGGCCAGCAGGAGAGGGAACGGCGGACCGGTGGAGCGGTGGACCGCGTTCAGAGAGGAATATCTCCTGGACGGGGCGGCGGGGGAGGGGTCAGGGGGTAGGGGGAGGGCCCTCGTTCGGGCCCCGCGGCGGCGGAGAAGGGGGGCCGGAGGGGGCGGGAGGTCTCCGAACGGAAGGAGCGGTCCGAGCGGCCGAGTGATTTGTGAAGACGCTCCCGCGGTCGTAATCACGTGGGATCTCCACGGCTCCCGAGGGAGCGAGAGGGCCTCATCGGGCCCACCGACGCCGGGAACGGGACCGACAGATTCTTATTGTTATTATGGCGAGTGACGTCTCACGATCCTGGCATGTTTATGCGTTCAGATTCGAGGCAGCCTTGGACGCACCGCCGCTCAGCCGAATCAAAGAGGCTCCTCTCTCTCGCCCCTCCGGGCAGCCTTTGCTGGCACCCGAACCCCCTTCGACCGATGGACTTCTTTTCCGATCGATTCCCGTGAGACACGGTGGAAAAGCACGTCGGTGACGGGGACGTTTCCGACGGACGGGGGGGGGGGGGGGGCGGTGATGCTTCGTCACCTTTATTCACGGGGGTCGCGACGAAGGTGTAAGCTAGACCGTGTCTTAACGAGCTTTCAGAGTTAGGTGGCGAAAGTACGGTCGGCGCGTAGAGGCTGACGGTGTCTATGTAGTGACATGTACGATTGGATAAGCATTATCACTTCGTCGAATTGAACGTGAAATGTTGATCTTCCAGCTTGTTTCCGTGGTAGGTGCTTCGTGCAAGTAAACCTCATTCTGCAAATTCGATTCGCTGTCTCGCGAGAAATCCTGTTTTCGTCAGAGTGTCCAACCCTTTGGTAGCATCATTTAGATTCCCATGCAACGACTAAGTAGTCTGCATGTACTCTAACGGATCGAGTAATTGACGGATATGGGTGGACTCCACGAGGTCAGTCGAATTTTCTCCCCGTTCCTTGACGAAATCCGTTCGAGCAAGGGGGGGGGGGGGTTTATGACGCGCCCGGTTCGTGGCCCTGGTGTCATAAAGAAGCACCGGCACGAGCCGATGAAGCTGCAGAACGTGCTTCTGGGCGTGGTAGGGCCCCAGGGTGCCTCCGACGGGAATAAATTATCTCGCGGGCACGAGCCGCCGCACCCCGGTTATTATTGCCTAATAGGGGGTCAAACAAACGAGTCCCGCCTACCCTCGATGACGGTGTGATTAAATTGTTGTTAAAGCCGGCGCCAGCACCTTTGGGAACCGGTTGAAAGGAAGCTGCTCGGCCACGAAACTGACAAAAGCCATGGGATGGATCGACTGGGAGGATTTCCTCACTTGGGAATTTTCATGACTACTCATGAAAGGAGGAAGGGAGAAATTACTATCCAATTCCTAACGATTAAGAACAGTTAGCCTGTATTGTGCAACTGTTACAATTGTAAAAGTAAGTACCTGCTTCTTATTCTTCAGAGGAAGGGATTATTGAAATCCCCTCCTAAAAGTAGCAATAAAATTAGTCGATCCTGGGCACAAGGACATCATTTGAAACCACGACATCCCAATTGACGACTTCTATTGGTGCTTCACCTTTCTTCGCCTCCATCTGCCCTCCACCCGCACCTCGCGTCGTACCCTCCTTCACCTCATCCCCCTCTCCCCTTTACTCTCCCTCTATCTATCTCTCTCTGTCTCTGCCTTTCCCACTGTCGTCACAGGCATCAAAGCACTGTCTCGTTTACACTACTGTCGCGCAATACGTTATGCTTTAATGTCGGCGCACGTTGTTGTCTGTACACCAGCTCGCTCGAGCAGGACATGTGAATTTCATCCGACATGTCTGCGGCCCAATCGTACCATGCAAAACCGTTCGAAAGGTATACGGTTGGACGTGTGCGTTTCGCGCGGGTCGGGAAAATTAAAGGCGTATTTATCGATTTACAACGCGTGAGGCCGCTTTACTACTTACTACTTTGCTGTTTGAACTTTTGATGCTTTTTTACATTTTTTCTTAACCCCTATATTATACTAAGCGCTATAAACGGCGCATTCCTCTACTACCAACCACAGCGACCCCAACGAAGATGAACGTAACTAAAAATGAACCCGGAGCCCATTTTACTCATTTCAACTTCGCTGTTGGAATTTTGGTATCTTCATTTCTTCTTATACTTACAATACATTTGGCACTATAAATGACACTTTCTTTCAATATTAATCGCACTGACTACAATCCAGATGAATCTAACTCGGAACTAACCCAGTTCCTCCTTTGCCACTTATAAACGTTCTTGGTGGAACTTTGGTACCTTTTGTATGCTTTCTTATAACTGTAATACACCGAGCATTATAAATTGCACTTCCTTCCACCACCAAGCGCACTGACCCTAACCTCGACGGTTCTAAACGGAACCATCAAAAAGCCTGGTGAAACAGCAAGAGAACGCAGCCGACCATCCCCCCAACAACCCTCTGGTCACGGAACGCGATAAATCTCTCCCATCGACACTGCCCTGGCAATCGCCATGAACAGTGGGCATTTGTATATCGAGAAGATAGGAAGAATTAATTAGAGGTATCGCTGGTATCTCGGGGCGTCATTAGCGGGCGTCGCTGTCGTTGCTGGCAGGGTACACGTGTGTAACCTCGCATGACCGGGACCCCTTAGCGAATCTCACCTCCTTCCCTCCCCTGCCTCCGTACACCCTCCCCTCTCACACCCCAACGGGGGCATGATTCATTTTTTGGGTGGGGGGCTGCTCGTTGCGTGCCAGTGACGTCCAATTTACGCGGGCCAGTCGCTTGTTGCAGTCGACACGGGCTTAAATCAACAACATGTAATTTGGAAAAAGGAACGGAATTGAAACTCGGATCCTCTGAAGGACCCACGTAGAAGTGGTCCCACCCTGCCCCACGATATCGCCGATAAAAACACATCGAGAAATTCCACATTTACATAAATAAGAAACCTGATGTTATCCAATGTCGACTTGACTCTAAGCTAGTGCTACGTTTGGTACGAACAGATCCGCCCTTGACACAGATGTTACATATATTTAACGGACTTGCAACATTTTTATTCCGCGACTTTTGTGGATTCGTAAACCAAATGTAGTTTATATCGTGACGCTCCCAAGTTTTCGCTAAGGAACCAAGCGCAACTGCAAGGATAAAACGATATCATGAATTTATCACCTCGATTCGTGGGCCAGAGGAGGGTGGAGGGGTTGTAAATCTCGAATAGGCGGGCACGGATTACCATAGACACACCGCGACCTCGTTGATTATAAACATAATTAAAAACAACAACGGCTGGCCGTCGTTCTTTTAACGTATGCAGCCAGCTCGATGCCGGTGGTCCTGCCGCAGGACACCGCGACCCAGGAAGCTTCGATCGTGTCTGGTCAGCGTCGCTATCGATCCCCATCGATCCCGAGCGTCGATACGGCTGTCGTTCGTCCCCTGGGTCTCCCCCTCCCCACCCCTCCAACGGTCAACAAGAAAATGGAAAAATCGAAGCGGAAACTGGTCCGCGGCGAACCGCTTTTTCGCGGAAGCGACCAGGAGCGCGGATAAGGAGCGGCGACCAGTATCGTCGGATTCTGTAAATCGTGGGGGAATGGTACCCCGTAAGATAAAAGGGCGGCAAAATTTCGAGGATGCTGAGAAGGCGCAGGTGGGGTTGCTGTGCTCAATTTCGGGTAGTGGTTTATAAAAGTGGGGGACAGCTACTGTCCTGTGGTTGGCTAGACTGGTTTGGGATAAGTTTGCAGTGGTACATGTTGGGGTACTAGTTTATACAACTATGAAGGGAATATTATTTTGTGTTTCACTAGACTGTGTTGGGCTTGCCAGTGTGATGTCCAGTGTGGGGTACTAGTGCATAAAAATGTGCAGCACCTAGTACTTTGTGTTAAGGCAGACTATAGAGCGTTCAATTGGGAGTAGTACTTTATAAAAGTGTGGAACATCTAGTGATTCATGCTAGGCTAGGACTGGGTTGAATTAAACTTCGGTGTGATCACGTTAGGATTCTGGTTTCTACAACTGTGAAGCAGCTATTGTTTTGTGCTACTCTAGACTGTGCTATCTTAGATTGTGGTATGTCCAATTTGGAGTACTGGTTCATAAAACTGTGAAGTAGCTAGTGCCATTTACTAGGTTAGGTGTAGCTGAACCAGATTCTACTGTACCCGATGTGTGTTACAAGTTTATCAAACCCTAAAGAAGCTACTGTCTTGTATTACCACAAGTTCGACTGCACTAGGATGCAGCGTGTCCATTGTGTGGTAGGTATTAACTTATAAAACTTTAGGGCAGATGGTGTTGTATACTAAAACAGGATGTGCTATGTACAGTCTGTGGTATTATCTTGTAAAACTGTAGAGCATATTGTGTTGTGCTAGGCTAAGCTTCTTTGGATTAGAGTCTAGCCGTTAGACTATGAAGTGTCCAATATGGAGTACTGATTCATCAAATTGTGAAATAGCTGTTGTCTTATGTTAAGCAAAGTTAGCCTATATTTTTTTATCCTATGTAGAACGGGTCTAATTAACATGGCCGCGGTTATAATAACCTCGCATGAGCAAGCGATGGTGAGCCATCACGCGTTTAGAATCCTGGAGGATCCGCAAAATCCAGGGTCTAACCACGAATAAAATCGCGGATTTACGACAACGAGGTGGCTCACGGACGAGTAAACTTGAATTCCCTTCGTCAAAAGCGGCCTGAAATTATAGATGCACCCGAGCACTAACGATCCACTGGCATTTCAGCCTCACGCTCTGCATAAAGATCTTTATCCGGGCGGTTGTTCGATTTCCAAGGCGGCGAAGCTTTCTGAACGAACCAGCATCCAGGTCGTCGTTTTCCATTTCCGTGGGTTTTTTCGAAGAGCATCGAAGAAACTCGTTCGCACACCTCCTGCTACTCTTATTTACCTCCCTTTAAAAACTTTTGTAATGCTCCTCTACCAATTTGGAAGTATCGGCAGACCTCACCAACAACTTCAACGGTTCCCGGTAACAATCGGAGGCCGCGAACGTGCCCCAAACGAGCAGCGCGCGCGGAATCACGACACGGGGGACGAGAAGCCTGAGAGCAGAGCGACGATTCCAACAAATTTGCACCTCTAATCGCACCTCGCGATACGAGTATAATGAGAGCATGACGCCAGTCGGGACTAAGGATGAAGGAGCTCGGCGAGGAGCCCGATTGGATCTCCGAGGCCGGCCAGTGTGAGAGGCCGGGCTTCACCTTTGACCCCCTTCCACGTTTTCTTTTTACTCGTCCTTACCTCCAGCCAGCTCGTTTCTTCGGTTCGATCTCTCGGTAGCCCCGAGTCCTGTTCTTGCGCTCTCATATTCATCTCATTCTTATTCTATCGATTTCACGTTGTTTCTGGTGCCATGCACCACCCCTCTCCTTTGGCCAGCCAACGTTGTCCGGGGGACTGTTTCTGGGGAAAGAAATTAATTCGAGTCCATTCTTTTTTCGTTCTATCGGCAAGTTCTGCACAAGGAGCTTGTGCAAGTTGCTTTAGACTTGTCAGTTGTTTGATGGTACGCACAGATGTCTTTCCACAGTGATTGTCCCAAACAGCTCCAGCCTATTGAACACCACCACCGCTACCGTTCAGCCCACAGTCTTTAAAATCCCCCGAGTTCATCCGGCGATACCGTAATTGATAGAGTGGTAAACCGCTCGCGTCCTACGAGTCCTCGCGAGCAACGGAGATGAATCACTGGTCGCGCACGCGCGAACGCCTGCACGTTCCTCGGGGCCTTAATACGACCGTAAAGGCGGGCCGCGGTAATAATAAAGCGATAATAAAACGGAAAAATAATGCCCAATCGTCTCGCGGACACGCCGCGGGGAGTTTATTACGCGCTGCCATATTATGCGCAAGCGATGGGCCCGCGACGCGACGTCGCTGACTTTATGGGCCCCGACAATGAGGCCTTTATTCGTCCGACGTCCACCATGTCGGACATTCCCCATGGGTTTATAGACGATAAATGGCGCGGTGATTCTGGACGTGGATAGAGTTTACTTTATCAGGGTCCCTTCGAGCTGTCACTCGCTGAATAGCTCGCGAATTTCTGGGCACCGTGACCAAAATAGGGTGACAAAGAGACTAATCGATAGGATACACTCAGTTTCGTTGCCCAAAATCTGTACGAACGTACGTCGAAGGATGTTGAAAGTTGCATAGAAGCAAAGGAAGCAGGGGTGGTCCTCGTAAGATATAACACCGTCGTAATTCATCGGCGGACAACGTCTCCTCTGCGGCAGATTTTAATTTTAACGGGCAAGTTTCGGGCCCGTTTATGGGCCTCGATGTATAATTTTATCGTGCCTGCCGATCTGACCGCGGCCCTCTGGGCCAAATATTGTCCTCTGTCGTTGGAACGGAGGTGACAAGGGAGAGGAGAAGGGGAAGGCCCCGATGGCACGGGGATCGGTTCAAGATACTTTTACTTTCGACAACGACGAAGCTCGGACCCTTCCGAGTAAATCAGACGAGATCCTGTGGATGTTTCTCGTTATTGTTATTAGAGAGCGGCGAACGGGAAGGAAGGGTGATGGCTTCGAAGACGCTGATCGCTGGAGACGTGTAGTTTTACACCGAAAGGGTATACCGAAATTGGCGTACCGAAATTGTTGCTCGGTGACATTTAACTGCGAAACTTAACGTTCTAGGGGCGTAGGTGTAAAGATTTCGCTTTGGAATGCTGGAAGTCGATGATTTCTTATTACATAATATGTACAGCAGCAGTATTCACCTTTTTCATTCATACAACAGGCTGTAGCTTGAAGTTTCATCAGAATTTGGTAATTACTTCTCAATGTTTATCAGGGGAATGGGGATCTCTCATCTCTGGCCCGGCGGATTAAGAAAGAAGCCAACGAGCGTCCCTCCATTGGGAATTAATCAGAAGTTTGAAAGAATTCCAGGATTTCCCACCGCACACAGCGCACGAACCATAATTCGATTCCCCTGAAAACTTATCGAGAAACCTTTACAGGGGAACGCATTAACCACCGTCGCTCTTGCCGCGTCCACAATCACACGGGCACACAGACACCGCCACGCCACGGCCGGTGGGTCCGCACGAGAGGCGCGCGGGGTCCCCGATCCCCATGTTCGCGCGCGCGGACGTACCGTCGAAACGAAAGAAATCTATACCTTGGAAAAGGTAAGGGCTCCTTTATAGATTTGTAGAAAGTTGTAAATCAAACGTTAATGGGAGCCCGCTGTCAGACATAAAGAGCTTGAAACAACGACGCATAACGATAAAGATAAAGGCCCCGAGAGAGCGTAAAGGGTGTTCTGGGCCGCTGGACCCTCCACTCCTCTCCCTGGCCCCCCTCCCCCCTCCCTGCCTCGCGCTGCCAACCCTCATCCATATTGGCTTTTATGGTCCTTATACACCGGTGAACCAGTTTGTAAGCATGAACATTTAAAAAGCTTCGAATGGCCGTCATCAAAGTTTGAGGGATTTCCGCGTATCTGATGGAAGGCGGGCCGTAAATTTGCGAGCTGATGTTATCTGCCTCGGGGCGAGCAGACAATATACCCAGACGCTGGAACCAGTGTTTTAAGCGGCATTATAAAACCATGGATTTACAGCCACTGATTCCGAAATTTCGGTATCGCGTCCCGGCGAAATTCTAGGTGGCTTTTCCTCTCGGGTACCGTCAAATAAGGGAAGCTGCTGGTTAAAAACGATTGCTTGCGGAGGCGAGAGATTGACGGGGAAGGGGGGGAGAGGTTCTTTTTCGAGACGCCGAAACCGCAGATTATTCATCAACTTCCTCGGTAAACGGTCCTCCATCATCGTTCGTTGATACGTTCGCGCGAAAGATAATAAACGTCGCGTGCCAGATCGCGCCTCGTGATCTTCGTTCAAGGAACTCTGGCGAACGAGATCGAATCGCCGCGCGTTTTCCCGTGTTTAGATCCGTTTAATTTCCAATTAATATCAATATTCACCCTTATAAATCATTTACTATACAAAGTAAAAGATTTAAACGTGATTGTAGATGTAATTGGAGCGTACAGGATATAAGTCCCTTGACCGTGTGTGAAGGTAATTGTGAAAAGGGCTAACTGATTCAGAAGGGTCAATTTATACCTACGTGATACATATTCGGGATGTACATAATTCGACTGATCGAATCGCTGCGAAGAATTACATTTATGTGGGCAGCCAGGCATAAATACCTACAGGAGGAGCTCTCGGTGATTTTAGGGGTATATTAAAGTTTAATAACATTGGTAAGGTAGGACAGTGGATCTGTCCATTAACTATTTTATAGAGGAAAATCAAGGCAATGGCTGGCTGGCGATCTGAGATGGTGTTAAGATTCAGAGACTGTAAAATGGAGTGATAGTCGTGATTAGTAACAGCCATTGGGCGTAGCCAAATATGTGCTGCATATCTCAGGAACTTCTGTTGGACACTTTCGAGAAGTTTAACGTCTGTTTTATACGTAGGACTTCAAATTAATGAGGTGTATAACAGTTCCAGAGTACCTATAATTCACTTCAAAATTCACTGAGAATCTTTTTATGAGTCTCAGGGATTTCGTGATGTTTTGAAACTAGAATTTCTGCGAAGATAGAAAGATCGAAAAAGTTAGAATTTGTACAAAGCACCAGACTTAGTGAAACAGAGTGTGATAATTGAGACATTTGATGGAAAAAGGGCACATAGGCCTATGTCCTATTTTCCTTCAATCGTTTAAATCGACTCAGGTATACGTTATTTATATAATATATTAAGGACATTACTTCCTCTCGCGTTCATATTAGCTAAATGCTGCTTTATTACGTAGCGTGATCGACACGCAGCTACATAGTCGCTGAGCGGTCGCGATACCGTGCTGTCATGCAATAAGTACTTTTGTTTCATAGAGGATTTTATGTAAGCGAGAAAATATGGAAAGTGAGGCGAGTATCGAATCCGCAAGGAAAGAAGCTAATTTAGGAAAGAAAAAATTGATTTGTAAGACAGCTTGCTGCAAAAAATCGAAGAAATTAATTCTTACTTAAAACAACATTTTTTATTTATTTTGCGCTTTATTTTGTATCTTTTATTTAAGCGATGCATAAAAATGGGCAACGAAGTAAGTAAACAAAATTATAACTAAACACAGAAGCAATTTTGTTACGAATTTACCATATTTACGGAAAAAGGGCACATAAACCACTTGCTTAAAACTTATAAATAAAGACACATATTATTTTTAAATCATGACTTCTGTTTTCAAAACGTTTGAAGGACACGGTGACTACATCCTTAAAAAATTGGTTTTAATCGCGTTACATTGTATTAAGTTATACTGTAATGAAAACTTTGAAATCGATTTTCTTGAAATGGCATTTTAGCGTATGTGCCCTTTTTCCATCAAATGCCTCAATTGTAAATTATCTTACCAGTGGCGGATAAAAATTTATGGCGTTTTCTTTTTACTCCAGCTTATGTAAATTATGTTGAATATATTTTCAGAGTATTCAAAGGATCTTCGAGAGGATACGATTTTTTGCAAATCTGCTGATGGTATGTGCATTGCAAATACAGTAGCAACTGTGCTTTCTTTTGCAAACTCGTTGATAGCAGTGTTCTATAATAATTCTAATTTTGATTACTTATTGGATCCACCGAGCTGCATGCTTCCTGTATTAGAAAATAATAAATCGTGTGGACTGAATAGGAAAGAACGGATCATTATTATAAATGACCATTAGTATTATATACACCCCTTTATGCGAAATATTCTGGCGATTTGTATTTTGGATCATAAATTATTTTACTTTCTTCACCACTTTATCTGCCGTTTGATCGCTTACGCGATTTTATGGTATCGACGTATAATGTGTAGCTCTTGTGTGAGCCTAAGAATTCGATTTTACTTCATGTTTGTCATCTATAAAATTACATCATTGACAGAATTTTATTCCCTGTACAAGATACAGTTGTGAAATAATTCAAAAGTCATTGCACTTATTCAGGAATTTGATAAACATCGATAACCAACTTAAATTTGCTCCAAAACGTGTTAAAACCGGCACTGTTTCTGCCAAGTGATTGCAGGGTATCCTCAAAAGTACTAGCAAGATATTAGAAAAACGCGTTTCCACTGCAAGTTAAAGGGGTATATTACCTACCCGTTTGAACGTTCGGAAGATGTATACATTTTGTAGATTTTTTTACAACTCAACGGCTTGATGAATATTTTCCGTTATTGTACCATCTTTACATAGTATTATGAACTACTTAAAAAAAAAGTTTCAGTTAAAAAACAATTGTTTTTCGGAAGTTATGGATACATATCCGAAACTCTCTTGATTTTAAACGGCTAAACGGTGGCCCCGAAAATGCTGTATGTCGTGTCTGAAATCAAAAACAGTAAATTTTTTTTATAAAATATGTTAGTACCTATCGACTCACGGCATCATATGCTTTCCTTTAACTCTGTGGGTGCTGACAATTTGATCGCTCAGCATACGCCACATGCGGAACTCTTATAATCGCATCTTTTAAGCGTGGGTGCTGAACGCCAAATGGCGTTCTCCGAACACTGCGAGAGCTGAACGAATATATATACATATGCATTCACAACACCAAAAGGGTTAGGTCTGGGCGTCCTATATTTTATAACAAGAAATTTAGTGACCTTCAACGTCTTACTCGACCGAAATAATTCAAGGTCATTCGGTGCCACAAAGTTCTAGACATCTGCAAGTAAATCAACCGAAAATTCATTTTTCTTTTCCCAAACTGAGAATAAACAGTGCCCGTCAATCCCCATCCAACAGCTTTAATAACCAGCATCGTGACGTCTGACGTCCGCGCACCGCCACGCCGCGAGTCTACGTCGCGTACGCATTTGCACGCACAACAGGTCCATTGTGGATGGGAGAAAACGTTGCGGTTCAGCCAGGCCTCGGATGGTTCCAAATATTATGACGGCCGAAACACGCCAGGGAGGCGTCACGGGACCGCAGAACGCCTAACGACGCCTTCCGCGCCTCCGTCTATTTGAACAGCCCGCGGCCGCGATTCTTTCCGAAACCCCGAGCGTTGTCGCTTCACGCCCACGATTCCCGGTTCTGCTGCTGGCAGGGCGCAGCGGCGGAGCGTTCATTAGCAAGAAGCAGAAACAGGATCGTCGCGCGGGTTAATGAAGACCAACCGTGACGATGTTCGAGGAACTCATGCCGCGATTTATTCTTCCACGAACGGCTGCGCACGTGTCAGCCTGGATCAGGAGAGCGCCCCCTTTCAGGGGGGTCAGAAAAATCCTTTCGATGGAAACGCGACGGAAGAAACCGGGGAATGCTCTGCCCTATGGGGTCTGAATCCCCTTTTGCACCAACCTCTTGTCCACTCCCCTCCCCTCCACCTTACCCCCTCCCCCTCGCACCCGTACCCCCTTTTTCCGTCAAACAAGGTGAAACGGGGCAAAAAAGCTCTCCTCCGTCGCTTATGCGAAACGCTCGCCTCCGTCTTTGTCCCGTCGACGACGTTTTTCTTACCCGCGAACGCGCTTCCCTCTTCGTTCTCTCCATTCAGCGGGGATTTTTCAGTGGCCGCGCGAGCACCGTTTAGGGAATCTTGGAGGGACGAGTCCCGCGATGTCGCCGGCAACGGGGCACGGGGTACCCGCGTGCCCGTGGGGTTGTATAATTAGAGTGCGCCGCAATTTGTCTGACTGAGAGAGGCAAGTTGCACGTCTGTTGGCTGAGTTTGAGGGCGATCGGGGGATTTCTGGTGCGTGTAGAGATATGTATGCACTTATGGTGATACGGTAGAAGAAATGGAGGCGAGAAGTTGGTAGCGCCATTTAATAAGTGGGTCGCAACGAATTGAACGCTTGTAGTTAGATAAAGAATTGAAAAGTGTTCTTGGGCTTTTGCGTACACGTTCCATTGTTTATGAGATATTTGAACAATACAGATGTGGAGAATATTTGAGTAGTTTTTTGTTTTCAGTTTACACGAGGAAGAAATAATTGTGGAATAATATTTTTGGTTATAATTCAAACGAAATGGAAATGTGGGATGAAAGAAAACTTCAGCTTGGAATTCCTAGATCAAAAAGCTTCAATCGTGTCCACTGTGCTATCAAGGCGGATTCACACTCATCACTTCCGTGACGGTTCAGTGCCGCCAGTGTTAATGATTTCTTTGTTTTGAACTGCTACATTCCAAAACAGAGAAACGAATTTTTTTTAGTACTACCACTGACGGCACTGAATCGTTACAGTACTGATATGTGTGAATCAGCTTTTATTTTGCTTGAAAGAAGTTTGACGACACAAGTGCTTGGCAGAGTAGCGAGCAAAACGACATCTCTGTTGTCAAATATCTCGTAAACTATGGTGTGTATTTGTAAGAGATGAAGCGTGAATGAAATATTTTTCAGTTCTCTATCTACTTACAAAATTATATTGAAGACAAGTCACGTGCTCAACGACGTATTCAGCTTACTTTCTGGAGATTAGTGCTATAATGTCCTAGAGGTGTAGAGGAATGCGATCAAATAAGTGCAACCCTGTAACGAGTGCTTAAAAACATATTCGGTGGCTCATACCTTCAATATTGCCATAAATCCATAATCAACTTCTGCTAACATATAAAACAAACTAATTTACGCAGAACAGAAGAAACAACAATAATAACAAGACACAGAATAAGAAGAAACGTTCCCAGGTATGTATGTATCAAACATGCAAAGTCGTAGATACTTACATCACACATTAACCAAATGTTAAATTTACGAAATACAAAGGAACAAAATTTTAGGAATAAATATAAACTTAAGAGAACTGTTAACAATACCGAAGAATGTTGAAACTATTATAACTACATTCACACAATAAAATTAAATATTTTTTTACATATCTACCATTTAAGAGTCACTGCATCTCTGGAACGCACAATACGTACCGAATGTTGCCATTAAATTGAAATCGGAAGCCATAAGGAATCATTATCCTTTCCTTCAGTAGAGTCGCCACGGGTCTTTTCGAGCTAGCAACGAAGTGCAACAGGACAGTTTTTAAATATTCAATTTTCCCCATTTGAATTGTTAATGGGGACTCTAATGGGGGCTGGGCCTTGGCGCACGATTTCCAAGAACCCGCTGAAAACGCGGCTGGCATAAATAATTCATCGACAATTTCGTTGTCCAGCAATTGCGTGCCTCTGCGATATTCGATGCGCGCGATAAAGCATCCCTATGAAACGGTACGCGCAGGGAAATATTTCTCGCTTCCCACATGAACGTATAACTCCTGCCTTCCTGCCTTCGGTAATGCGGGTGACAAGTGTCTATATATATATATATATATATATATATAGCAAGGCGAAGGCTAACGTATCTGAATTAAGGGGATATTCCCATTTGGACGATCAAAGTATCAATTTGTTTTTCTTGTATTTTCTTAAAGGTTCCTATTTGAAAAACGTGCACTTAAAATTTTATGCCGAAATTCGATGAAGTAACAAAGTTGCAGAGATTTGAAATTTCGAAGTGGAAGATTTGAAGCGCATAGGGTTAGTGGATTTCCAAAAGCGCCATGACATACTTATACCATAGTGTTATGTTATTAATCAAGGCTATTTAAGAGGGAGAGAAAGAAAAAATAATGCGGGACCAGTGAGTAAGGGCAAGTGCGATATTTATATTGCTGCGTAGTTTGAAAGTGCGCGCAGAAATTTAAACGCGTTTCTTTCATGTTTGAATTAACCAATCAAGATCAAATTTGGTACACATATAAAGTGGATGCGTGTCTAACGTTTCTATTAAAATTAAGTCAATACCTGCTATAGATGTTTTTTCACGTGTTCCAGGAAATAAAAGATTTATGAAAAAGCATTGATATTTATTCTAGTAGAAGCAGAGATGAGCAAAATTTTTATTTAAATAAAATTTTGAATAACGAATAAAAGTTAAAAAAATTATTCGTCATGTGTCGAATAAAGTTAACCCATGTTAACTACAGCGTGTCTGTAAAAAAGAATAGGATTTATATTTCTATAATACTTTTTATTCAGAAAGATGACAAATGCCATGATCTTACAACCCTTCTTATACTAAACCCCCAAAATCACTCGAAAAACGATGCGCCAAAAGGGAAGATGTATGTATTCCCTTAAGAAAACACGACTTCACATTGTTCTCTGTAAGAACACGTGGCCACTAAAAAGCGCTCGCGTCGAAAGGTTAAAATTCTGCCGACTCGTCAAAACATGTAAACGATTCTCGATCGACAAATATCCTATTTCTAGCTGGCCGCACATCTTCATGCTCGTTTTTGGTCTCTTCCCCTCATGTAGATACCTGCCACCCCCCCCCCCCCCCCCCCTATCCCGCGTTCGCGAACACGCTGCAAAGTTATCATACCACAGAAGCAACATTCCCGCATGCACACGGTAAATCGTTCCATTACTCATTAAACGCGCTGCAATTCTAATAACATAGACGAATGCCCTCTGGTCTCGTCTTGCCCGCTTATGGGGGTTGATCCACGGAGCTGGGGACGAGCGGGGAGAGGCTGCACTCGATGCACCAGGTGCAATAACGTGTCGTTTCCCGTAAATAGATCTGCCTGGAGGGCTGCACGCGCCTCCATGGCAAGAGGAATGATTTTTAACGAGGTGACACGTGGGATATTTTACAGAGTGATTCTTGAATGCGTGTCACTGATGGGAGGGGGGGGAGAGGGGGGGGTTTCCAAAGCGTAGGTATTTCGTCATATAACATTTCATTCTTGGTTTTAGTATTATACTTTTTTTTAGCGTTGATAGTTAATTAAAAGTCACCTGATAGTGATCTTCTTACGCATTCTGTCTTGTTTTTTTAATCGCTTTGCAGTGGGGTCTTGGTTAATGTCACTGTTAGATGCAGTTTACAGTTTTTAGGTTTAGTTCGTTTCTACTTTAACACTTCGAGTGGCGTTGATGTGTTTTCACGCACAGGGATCTCCATTCTATGCGTGGTGTGATTTGGCGTGGTTTCATGTTCATATGTTTTGGAAAGCATCGAAAGTATTATTCGGGCGTCCTCGAATGTTTGAAAACCAGAGCTCAGATTCGCTTTGTACTTACTTCGTCGCCTCAGTGTTCCATCACTTGACAGGTACTCGAGCTTCCGATGAATCGTCTACTAACGAAAATTGTTATTTGTATAGGTACTCCCTAAAAGAGCTTCATGAAAGTATTACTGTATTGGTGAAATTCTCTTGATGAAAATGAGACTGAACTCGACCTCACTCGGTCTATGTATTTTGAATACGTTCCCGTGACACGCGGGCCATCAATGCCTCACGATTATTTATCGAAAGCGAAACTTTCATTCAAAGGGGCAGAGTATTTCTCAATTCAGTGTTGAAATAAAATAGAATAAGCAAAGCAGAAATTATAAAGAATGTGGAACAACTACTATTCTCATTATTTTTTTTAATTGCGCAAAAAAAATGGAAATTGATGTTTTTTGATAATTGGTCTACAAAATTCAGAACTAATTCGAATTACACATAATTAAAAAAAAACTCGAATAAGATTATATTTTCACTCACTTTCATTGAAAACCCATCATCCATTCATTGGTAGTAGCCTCATGAATGTCTAATAAAAACAAAGAAATATAAGTTCTCATTAGGTCAGTATATTGGTAGGTATTCAAAGCGCGCGAAGTGTTGGATAAAAAATTTGTGTCAGAAGCTTGAAACGGTATTTCATCAAACCTTGTGCCACTCAAAGTATTAAGCTTTCCTATGAGGCTAGATGTAATATAGCAACACTGGCTCTCCCCATTTTTCATGTATTCTGTACATGTTTGATTAAATCCGCACCTTCTTCATGCATCCTGCGTCACAAAGACGATATTAAGGGCAGGTTCTGGACTAAAAATCGTTTTTTTTTGTTTCATTCTTCGAATGTTCAACCTTTTAAGAATACGTGTTTAAAAGGATTTTTTGAAATTCGTAGATTTCGTCCCCATGCCTAATTTCGTCCTCTTGGATTTCTCGATTCCTATGGTTGCATTTTCAGTGTCATCTGGTGGTAAATGTTGCATTAGTATACGCCAGTATTCTGAGAGTCTTGCAAGTGACAGGTTAGGTGTTTGCACGTTTGCGAAGGAGAAGAAGATTTTCCAGCACGGTGAGTTTTTACAGACTTCAGTATGATAGCATGTTACTCATAGAAGCGAATATTATTTCGAATTCGAAGTTGTAGCACTTTTCCGGGCATATCTTGTAGTTTCTTATACGCAATGACTTTGATGGCCATCACTCGCGTGGTCTGTTAAAGCGATCACCATATTGAAACTGCGCGAATTCCTAATTTCGCCCCCAGGAGATGTACTAATTTCGTCCCCGGAACTCTAACGGAAATTGAGATCAATTTTCTAAAATAAAGGCTGAAACGTGAACAGTTACAGGAGTGAATTATATTTTATTGGTTTTCAAGCAATTTTAGTAGAAATGTTTAATATTTTGTAGATGCCGAAACGAAAACAGTGGAATAAGCAGTCCATGCGAAAAGAAGGCATTTATTTAACTGTAAGATCGCTTGTATCAAGAAAAGAATTAATTTTTCTATTTATATCCCGTTTTACAAACATTTTATTGGGGGACGAAATTAGGAACACTTTTTTCAGATCTCACATTTTGCACGTTTTCACATTTTATTTATTATCTCGTATTGACATGAAATCATCACATTATACGATTCGTGGATACATAGAGAAATGTTCAAAGGAAATTCATGCCAAGTGCCAGCTCATTCTAACATTTTATACACCCTGTACAGGGTCAAATACAAATGGGGCCGAAATTTGGGCCCCTTACCCTAACACCCGGCTACTCAGCGCACACGTAAAACTTTAAACGTGTTTTTCTCGAAACAGTATTCTTAAAACCGGTGGAAGCTATATCTCGAAAAGTTATTATCCAATTCGACTGAAACTTTTTTTATTTTGAAGAATATACTTCTGGCTCGTGGAGAAACTAGTAAAATTTAAAATCAAATTGAAAATTTGTCATTTTTAAAAGCGTTGAAAGGACGAAAAATAATTTATGGGGAAAAAGTGATTTTAAACTTCAAGTGTCGTTATTTTTTAAAAAACTGTCAGTTTTTGTCATTTTTACTGCTAAGTCCACAAGCGGGTTTCATGCCCTTTAATAATATGGCATTGTTTTTTACTTCAGACCAATGGTTTAGGTGCTACAGGTTCGACCGTTCTCGATGAAGTTTTTGACGTCTCGTCTTTAACAATTCCCCAGTGCCGTTTGCAATGACTAATTATAAAACAAAAAATATACTTATATAGATTAAGACATCCTTAATACAATGAAAAAAGTCCCATTAAATTATATGTGGTATTTTTTCTTTAATTAATTCCTAAATATCACCTACTTTTATGAGCTCTAGACCGGAATAGCCCCTTAAATCGAATCGAATAAACGTTGATCAACGCACAACAAGGCTCTTGAAATACTCGTTTCATCGCCAGGAGCTAAAGGACACATTCATTCACGCAGATTTTTCCATCCTTTACAACCGATAGCCATTCTCGACAACGGACACACACAAACAGCGGCGAATAACCGCGGCTCCGCCTACGCGCGTCGAAAAATTAAAGAAACTTCTGAATGGGCGTCGTCCTCGGTAATCGAGTCTTTCTGCCACAGATCAAACCGAGAAAACATCCTGCCCTATGGGTAGTATACACTGTACAGTATACACCACTTGCTGCTCCAAGAGGCTAATCCAAAACTGTCCCCAACGAATTCATACCCCGAAAGATGATCCCGTCTACGCGGCCAAATGGATTTCCCTTGCCCTTCGTGTCGTACAAAGGCTGAACGAACGCGACAAATATTTTGAGCGGCCCGCCGATCCGTGAGTAAACGGTTTCCCTGGCCAGGATTCTTACGGGGGTGCGACCACGTCCCCATAAGACGTCACGCGGCGCGGCCCGTCATTGTGGGGCAACTTGTTGCACGACAAAAATTCATGCTTCACGGGGCCCCGATGTCCCCCGCGTAATTGTTATCCGGCAGCTGCCCGCTAACAAGGACGCTCCTCCGATATTTCGCTAAATAATCTGTCGTAAAAGGGATGATCAGGGGTGGCCTCGTCGCCGCTGGTCGTTTCGCGCTGATGGGCAAATCCGACGTGGTTGCGTTTCACCGTGGAACGCTTAGATGATTTCGAGTTCTGACACCAGATTTCTCCATTCCTTCGTGAGAAGGAATTCTCCAGATCCTTCTGCCGATCGTCCTTAAGAACGGTGTCTATGTTGGCAAGGATTTTTGGTGACGGAATATGTGTCAGTTTTGGGGGCAACACCGTTATGAGCGATCACTTGTAACGCAGAGGAGGAATCACTCGTAACGCAGGAGTCATTCCTCATGGTGAAATAGTACGAAAATGTGAGATGTAATTTTTCCGTATGAGGACTCCTTTTCCAGGAAACCAAAAGTCAGATAGTTGCATGCCATTTTCTACAGTTATTGTTATTATTGGAAGAGACAACACCTTTGGTACAACGATGTATAATTAATAGAGAGAGCGAACGTGTTACACTTACAAAACCAAACTGGAAAAGGAATAGAAAAGAAAGAAACATTCTTGGAGATGGCTACATGGCTCACATTTAAGTACTTAATAGTAAATGCCAAACGTTCGCTACGGATTTTATGGCATTCGATAAAGAGTTACGGTAGCGCTCCGGATACTGGGAACACATGCAGTATATATAGCTTCTGGACTAGAGCAGTTTTTTGGGTCCGTAAGGCCCTGTACTGAATAGCGGGAAAACACATCGAGCGACTTTTGTCCCCATTGCTACCGCTCCGTAGATCACTCTGATATCCCCCATAAGTTCGTTATATCCCTTCCAGCGACTGTACCAATCACCCTAAAAGCTCCGTCCCTCCGAATTCTCACGAGTCGACCCTCCTCGTCCTCGTGCAGCTCGCCCAGACCTCGGGAGTCGAAGGAAAAACAAAAGAAAAAAGACCAGAAGTCAGCAGGATCCACCGTCGATCCGGAACGAAAACGCACGGACGAAAAAGAAACGAGACCAAGTGGATCCTATGATGCGTCATGGTGTTCTGGCTGCGTCGCCGGCGAGCCACGGCCATTGTATTTCCTCGGGGGCAGGCCTGATCGGGGATTTTGAAGTCGATAAATCACAATTAATTAGCGGGGCGTAATGATGCGGCATGTCGTTGCAATTGGTATGAGCTGACGGCGTGTCGGTGTGGCTGCGGGCGCGCGTGTGCGCGTGTGCAGCGGCCGGGGGCGCTTAAATGCGCCGAGGCCGTCGCTGTTCGCAGATTCGACGAGGAAAGAATTATGGGTACAAATTTGCGCGGCCCATCGTCCGACGATTTTACGCATAATCGCGGCCACCGATCGGCCGGCCTATGTAAATGACTACACAAACGGTTTCGCAGATTTTAAACGCAATAATGAGCTCGCCCGGTGTTTATAATTGTTTACAACGATACCGGTTACGAGTACTGATGTACATACGCCCGCGCGGGCATTTGCTTCTATTAACACTAGCGCGTTTCCAGGCAGTATCTGGATCTTTCCTGGTTGACTGTCTATTATGGCGAGTGGAAGGTTTTGTACCTAATAGGAATCGGCGTGACTCGAAGTAAGATAAGTATTCCAGAACTGGATTCATTTTATTTGCCTCCTCTTAATTCGTACTTTGACGCCAAAAGCTTCCCAAATTCAGCGTCCAAGCCCACCGCAAGCCACCTGTGGCAAAAAAAAAACGGGCCGATCATGAAATGTCAGTTATCTTCTCGGACACAGCCGTTTTCTGGCTGTTCTACAGTGTCTCCATCTACGGCGGGACATTTCCCAATCGACGGAAAGCGTATCGCGGAGCCGCGAAACCGGTCACGAGCCACAGGAAACACAAGGCTGCCGGGTTCTTCTTTCGCCCCCGGCTGTCCGGCCGAAAATAATGGTTTAACTATTCGACGCGAGGGAACACGGGCTGCGGGTACGCGAGGAAACGGGGGAGGGAACAGGGAGGGGGATGGCGGGGGCGGGGGCGGGGGCGAAGGAGGGGCAGCGTCGGAGGTGTTAATACAGAGGTCGATCTCCCCGACTCTGGTACCAGTTTCATGCAATATGCGCATGTTTAACTGACCAAAGAGCTCTGTATCCTGGCCCTGTAGAATAGAGTGTGCAGAACGCTCGGTGCAGCAAAGGGACCGGTTAGAAAAGGTAGCTCGGAACTCCCGCTTTATTTATACACCGCACTCCAATCCGGCGACGACTGGCCAGGCTGGCCAACCGGCTGCGAAATACTCCCGTGTAAACAGCGCCGACCCGCTAAACTTTGGACTCCTTCGGGCCCCATACCTATCTTTGACTTGGCCAGCAACCCGAACGCTTTTCGCCGCGCGGTAACCCGGAGGGGATGCAGGGGACGATTAGACGCTGGTTCGATTGTTGGCTAGTTAATCGATTATGGAGCGCACACGGGCGACTTTGAGTTAAGTTCGACCCAAGATCACGCCCATAGGACAAGCCCGCCCCGGGTCGGGGTGAACGTCTTTTGCTGGCCCTCGAGGAAGTTGTACGGGCACCGACGACGGCCGGACTCGAGGCGTATATAATTGAATTTTTCGTGATCGAACGCGGCCGACAATTACGCACAGCTCCTGGGGGCAAGGGTTGAACTGCGTCAAAGATGGCTATTTGTATACCTTGGCCGTGTGTACCTTGGTCCTAGAGAGCGGAGGACCGGGGGTCGAATGGGGGCTGGGGGTTGCAGCCAGCCGGGAACGGACGGACGGCCGGGTCAACTTTGTTTGCATTGGCCGTGCATGCCCTGTCCGGGCATGGGGCGTCCGCTTCTTGATGCAAACTGCCCATTTGCAACTACAATCATCTCGACGTCGAATCGCACGGCTCCTGGCCTCGATTGCCGTGGAACGCGCGCGCGGTGTATAAACCGACCGCACTCCAGCGCAACGGTGCTTCAGTCGCTGCATAACAGAGTAAAAACAACGGCCGGCAACCTGGGGAACCAAAGGCCGTGCCAACAGAGAGGCAGGGACGATCGTGTTCACCCCCGACGCCCGTGAATTCGACACTGCGACGCTTTGAACACCCTCCCGCCCCCGACGCCCCCAGCGAGGGATTCTCGGTGCCACAGGATTCGATAATGCGGCTGGAAAGAGCGGCACCAGCAAGGACGCGTTTATGACTGCAATCGATACTTCATGAAACGTATCGGTTCCGTGTATGGTGACTTTGCTCGGATATTGTAATGATGTGAGCAAAGGGGGTGGGGGGGGGGGGCGAAACTGGTAGCGCTCGTGTGAGTCTGGCCGACAAGTGAAGAGGGCAGGAACATATTAAGCGTAGGTACGTTTTTGACATTAGTTGCTTGGTCTTGCTTTATGTTAATTGTCAGGGGAATCATCGGTAACGAAGGCTACGTAGTGAAATTTTTCCTTGGACAGCTTGTAGGAAATAATTCTTTAGATTTAGAATCTTGTGGACACTATTGTCAGTAGGAATGATGTAGAATGTACCATTGGTCTATGAAATATTTTTATATCTGACGCTACACGTTTGAATCGATGAGAGTGAACGAGCAACGTAGGACAACCGCCTGGTATTTAACAAAACGCTCACCATACGTTCTGCCCGCTTATGTGACGATTGCGCAGATTCAATTCATATTGTTACAGAAAAATTATATAAGTAGTCATATTCTATGGGAATTCAAGGAAGATAAATAACAGCACACGCTGATTTAACGATTGATATGAGGTTAATATGAGTTTCATCATCATCATCGTCGCTAATTAATAGAATTATGCGTTCTCTTAGTATGTAGGTACTAGCTGTATGTCACTGCTCGTACTGTCTTCAGATGTAGTGTTGCTTTTACATTTTATAAAATAATTATCATATAGGGGAGAGTTGCCAATACCGTACTGGTCACCTACATCGTAGCTCATCAATTTCTCAGTAATTAATGAATGTAAACGACATCTGATAATAAAAATATCAAGTAAATGCGAAATAAGAAATAGAAACAAAACCTTTTGAACTTACACCCTATTTTGTGCGTGCTATAAACATTTTAAAAAATCAGGTATGATTGATGTAACTTTTTACCAGTTTATTTTAGCTGATAATAATTAAAGAATGCAATTTTGTCCTGTATTTTTGTATTTTTCTAAAAGCTGGTTTAACGTAGAATATTTTACATTCATTTTAAGTACATATTACACTGATTATAAAGTTTACGTTGATATTTATAAATAAATTGATCATGTTTCTAAATCGTACCATTACAATCGTACCAGTAGGATTTGACAACTCGTATGTTATATAGGTTATGTTCATATATCATATACATATGTAGGTTATTGCGGCCTGTGTGTGATCCATATACATATGTATATGTAACTATATAATAATCATAAAGATGTTGAATATTTTCTTCTTTATTTGTTATTGATACTATTTTTTCGTGGTGGTACGATTTTGGAAACCGAGGGGTACGATTTAGAAGACCGGTTGCCTAAATCGTACCTTTTACAATATGTGACAAAAAGATTAATAACAAATTAATTTGTTCTGAACAAAAGGTTAAGCATATAATAGTAGGTGCCTAAAAGATCAAGCTACAATATCCAATAGTCATTTGCGTCAAATTAGTATCAAATATGAAATATAACGTAAAATGTCTTAAGTGGTACGATACAGGCAACCCTCTCCTACATAATGTGTTATTTTTCTCTGTTTAGATAGGCGTTCATACAACCTTCATAACTTTGATTCACAGAAGAAATTTCCCTTTTTTGAAACACTATTAAGGGTGTTCCTTCGATATATGTGCAATGGACAAACTACAGAAAGAAGCTGTTTCCCTGAGCCGTTTCAGAGATTAAAGAATGTGCAACACTTAAATGTCGCGCTTACGGCAATCACGAGTCGCACTCGGGTTTCCCATATTAGGACCATTATCTATACTACGAGTAAAACTTACCGTTTTTTTTTCACCACTCGTGGCACGGATGTCATCCGTAATCACAAGGCAAGAGATTGGGGCCCTGAAATGTGTATAGTTACATTGAGCTATAGTAAGGTTTTGTGGGAATATTAAAGGAGAGTCAATGGGTAACAAAAAGAGTCTATGAGAGGTCATTGATTGTTAGCCACTCAGTAGTAATGCTTCGATACTAGATCACCTGCCGAGCCTCGAATCTAGTAATTGCTATCCTCTATCCCCACAGAACTGTTGCTGTGGAATGGTAGAGGCCGATACCTTCATTTGCTTTCCCTCTTTCTGCTTTAGGATGCGCAATGGAGGTCTCACTATTGCTTGGTACACCTAGGTATAGGAATGTGACCAAATATACATATCGTATTCGTCCAATGATTGGATTCACTACGTGAATTAAACGAAGCAGGGGTATTCTTTTTAAACAAACAAATTCAAGTCACTTTATCGCCTGATAAAATATTCAAAATTGAAATCTGGAGCTTTGCAATCGTCGCTGAAAGAGTTAACTTTGAAATGACAGAATATTTGCAATACGTGTAATGTGACTTTAATGAAAATTGACACGTGATTTCAAATTTTTCACTTACATTGTACATGCGTTCAGGGGATATTTTGAGATCGTGTTCTCGTTACAGGCAACAATTATCAGCATTCGTATGGATACGTATACATAAGTTACGGCAGCTATCATAAAAATTGCAGTCATCTGTACCTATTACATTTATTTTGATAAGTGTATCCCGATTATTTAGAACCTTATTTCTTTACGTGAGAAAGAGTCTCAGGCACTACTGCAACTACAAGCCCGGCTACACAGCGTGCTCAGATTCTACTCCGTACATAAAGGGATAATTACAGCCTTGTAATGAATAACGAGGAACAAATTTGTTGATTTGCACTCTCGAGGATATACCTTTACACACCTAGTAGCTTAGATCTTAGATTAGTTGCTCTATCTCTGGAAGGCACAATACAAGTCCCTATATCGACGTGCGTTACGAAAAGTAGCACATTTCATTTGTCTTAGAAAGAGCAGCACATTTCAATCTATCACGAGAAGAAGCACGTTTCAATGTTTCTGCCGATAATATACCACGAGAACAAGCACGATTCACATTTCGCCACGAGCAGTAGCACATTTCAAACGCTGCAGCGAAAAGTAGCACGTTTTATTTGTTTTCCGAAGAGTAGAATATTTCAGTTTCCAAACGGTTCACAGTCGGCGTTGATCTTCTATGAAACGTGATATTTTTCGCGGCTAAAGGCAAACCGTGCTATTTTTCGCAGCAAAGTACCGAAATGTACTACCTTTCGTCGCGAAAGAGCATAACATGCTATTCTTCGTGGCGATGAATGAAAACATACTACTTTTCGAGAACAAAATCGAAACTTTTCGTGGTCAGAATCAGCAGAGTGCTAGTCTTCGTAAGACAAATGAATTGTGCTGCTTTTTGTAACGCACATCCATATGTTCCCGTTCTTTAAGGGGACATTCTACCCTCTCGGCCGAAAAATCGGCCACTTTTCAGTGATAATTTTTATAATGAAATAAACACTTAACGTTTTCGAATTTCTGGGGGTATATTCTACCACTCTTGAAATACAAGAAAAAATCTTTGTTGTTTGTTTATTTCATTTGTTTACATAAATATTTCGCAGTGAAGTTGGCGGCTTCAGAATTGTTGGCGGTTGAAATTTCGGACAACTGGATCATCGGAAATAAAAAACCAAATATATTTCTAATTCGTTGGAGTATGGTTATCTTGCTTTCCACGAAAGAACATTTTATTTACCAAAATTATTAAAATGCCAGTTGATCAAAGTTGAAAATACCGAAAGTGGCACTTCTTTTCTATATTTAATTGATATAAAATGTGGGAAAATATTACAAATCTTAAGATATTTGTGGTTAGCGAGATAGCCATACTCCTGTAAATTAAAAATAACTTTGGTTTTTTATTTCCAATGATCAAGTCGTCCGAAATTTCAACCGCCAGCAATTTTGAAGCCGCCAACTTCACTGCGAAATATTTATATAAACAAATAAAATAAACAAACAATAAAGATTTTTTCTTGTATTTCAAGAGTGGTGGAATATACCCCCAGAAATTCGTAAACGTTAAGTGTTTATTTCATTTTAAAAACTATCACCGAAAAGTGCCCGATTTTTCGGCCGCGAGAGTAGAATATTTCCTTAAGATGGAGGGTACAACGATTTTGTGTATCAATAGAAAAAAATTTGCCATAGTTTTGCCCTACTTGAGCATCATCGTCAGATACATCAAGTAACAGGTACCTCTTGTACGCATGATATCTCACATTAATACTTGAATCGTCACCGAGTCAAATGCTGAGAAACGAAACGGCACCGTTCGATTCAACATGCGTGCGTTTTAAAGCGTTTCGGCGCGATTAAACCGTACCAGCCGTGCACGGCGACCTGGCGGTCGTTAATATTCCATCCAAGGCCCGTTCTACTTTCCTAGTGGCGGAAAACGTTGGTTAAAAAGTACGTTGAACGCATGACAATTGGACGTGGATGGAAACGAGGGTCCTCAGATCCCGCCTGTCCCCTAAATATCACTAACAACCCGGTTTGAAACACACCTCAACCCTCCTTCCTCAACAAACAACTTCACCTTTCCACACTCCGATTTCCAAATTATAAGCACCTCTATCCAGCAATGCTCCCAGCAAGAGGTGTCCATCCCGATTATTCAAGGTCACTCGTTCCACGGGAGCAAGATCGCGCTGGCTGGGACACGCGGCAACCCCTGGCTGCTCATTAGGGTGTATGACAGATGTGTGGTAGCGGGGTACTCGGGTCTTGGCCGATCTCGCGACGACATTTCCATAATATTCAAATGGGCGCGGCGAGGGTGAAACAGAGGCGAGAAACAAGGGGTCCGGGGAACAGAGATATTCGGCGGGGCGGTGGGAGGAGGGAGGGAGGGCCCGGGGAACCGGATGGAGATCGAGGGTGCGAGAGCGGCGTGGTATGCCGCGGCATGGTGTTGCCGGCTGACATATTTATCGGCGGCCACGCCACCTGCAACCGGGCCCGCGGCATCCGCACAGAGCGCTGTTTTGCCCATTTGTATCCCCGATCCGGCGACAGCCCAGTTTGCCTCCCGTCCCCCTGTGCTCCACCAAAAGCCTTTCTTCTTCTGCTGGGTTTCGGCGCGGGCCGATACACCAGAGGGGTTATTCGGCCCGTACGTTCAACGAAGGGATGACATATTGGCTGGGCCGCGTTCCCGCGGTGTCGAGTGGTGGGCAGCTCTGGAAATCGGGGGATGATCGCGGTGAGACTTGTTGGAGGATTCGTCGGTGGTCTTGAGAAAGTAGCATGGAATGATCTGGAGCTTGGGAAATCGTTGAACGTTGACTTTCATTGGCTTAAAGACAGCACCCTTTGTGGGTGTTTCGTGGGATACCGGGGAGCGATTCTTTGAGAAATGAAGTTCCGTGGTGTCGATTTAGGTGTCGGTTTAGTGGGGCTCGGATGTCGGCCAGTCGAGGGGCGTAGAAGTAGAGCCTGTTAAATGCTTCGTGGAAGGTTAATCCTCTCACCTGGTAAAGATGATGCATGGCCGCGGCGAGAAGAAGCAACCGGCTGCACGCGATCACCGTAAATCCAGCCGCGGTTAGTGTTCCCTTTTCGCTTTCTGCGGGCGCGTTCTCCTTTCCCTTCTGGCCCCAGTCCGCCGTGGAATCGGCGCACGATGATATATACCCTTGCTGTTAAACGGTCCATTGTTTCTGACGGCCACTGACGAATTTGTATATGTTTATAATAGCGACGGCCGTGGGTAGCTATGGGGCATATTGGTGACAGGGGGAGATATTGTTTCGCGAGCGGAAATCGCAAGTAGGCTATTCGGGCGTTCCCATTAAAACCTCAATTGTCCTCAATTTGTCCAATTTCTATGCTGGGATTAAACTTCATCGATTTTAATAACAGGTGGCGCCTTCTTGATACAGTTTCTTGTTCACAGCCACGTCGATTCCAAATATGCTTGTATACGCTGCAAGTCTGAAATAGCGTGACTTGCGTTCCCGTAGGTCAGTCCACGTGGACGCTTGGCACTCAGCCATAGTGGGTGATAACATACCCGGCACGATGTGAAATTCTAGCGCCGCGACTGCCACATCCATTGGATTACGTCCCAGCTCCCCGCTGGACGACGCAATTTGCCCGGCGAACATTTGCATCCAATTAAGCGTAAACTTTTCTCCGTCGATTAGCGAGCCAACGGCTCCCTCGCAGTCCCCGTTGACGCTACTTCTAAGGTGTGCCTAAGGAGCTATCACTATGTTGCAAGTTTCTTTTGAAACGTTCCTTTATAAAACGAACAACTTTTCGAAGATCGTTGAGACGATTCATTGGAATATCGTATTGAAACTTCGTTTGTGCATAGTTAGTCCACACCATTAGCTGCTCATCTACCACAAGAAATGATGAAGCATCGTCTAGCCGTTTGTAGTATAGATTCGCACAAGAAGCGACTATAGGAGCTGATTGAAATCGGTTGGATGGTAACGAAAGGTCGCGCAGGATGGGATGCCGCTCGGTGGTGTTCGTGCCCCTACCGAATTCCCTCCGTAACCCCATAAACATCTCGTCAAATCTCCCACCCCCGATGGGGCAATTTCTCGCAAGAAACACGAACGCGAGGCCCTCGGAAGCATTTAATCCGTGGGCACAGAGGGTTAATGAGGAGGATGGTAGCGCGGCTACACGCGGGCCTCATGGCAGGTCTCTGTATCTCCCCCGTGGGAGAGTCATGTGGTCCCCAGTGGACAGTGGAGTGGCTGGGCGAGCGGGCAGGGGCCCGAGGGGCGGCTATATTGCTGAATTGAGGAAGGCGGTGTTACAAAGCGCCCCGTAAATCCGCGCCAGCTTCGACACCCGACATTCCCTCCGTTTTATTTCGTCCCCGCCGCGACGCGGGATACGTCCAGGCATTAAAAATAATAGCAGGGACTCGGCCAGGGATTCCGCGGGGCCCCGCTTCCCTGGAATGCCGCTGGCCCGAATTTTGCGCGGTGCTCGGCCCGTGGTGAGGCGCGCGCAGCGATCCACCACGGCCGCGGCGGCCACGAAATCGAAGACAAAGATGACAATTAGAACGCGCAGGGCCCATTTACCGACCACCAGAACAATCGAGTCGCCCCGAGTGACGAGATCCAATCGAAATATTCACCGTAATTCGAGGACCACCGCGCGGCACGAGCTACGGTCCCGACCGTCTGGGCCCAAAATGTATGCCGGTCGCCCCCTATCCCCCTTTCATCCGTTCCCTCGGCGTGCGATCACCTGGATAGCGATTGTATAAGGTAATCGCGCGCGGAATATGATAGAAACCCGGAGAAACGCGAGGCTGTCGCAACGCAACGCTCGCGAAGGCGATCAGCAACAAGGGCAGCCGCGGTTTTTCGCCATACATGGAACTGGAGCACGCGCCATATGAGAGACGTTTATGGATTACAAAATTGCAGGCCGAGCCTAACCAGATTTGAAACCGCTTCTACATAAGCAGAGGCCTCGCGGCCGCTGAAAAGAAAAAGAACTCGGCCGGGTAAGTCTTGCCCAGCCGCCGCTGCTCGCCGCGAGTCGCTGCGAGCCGGCGCACTCGCGCTTCAGGAATCCGCAAGTGTAATGACACGAGTAATTGGGCCTTAGAAATGGAATCCCAGGCCACTGTTTTTACCACGACAGCGGCCCTTTTGCTAACAATAAACGCGCATACCGCGCTGCCCCAGCCGTGGATCCGGGAAAAATTCAACATCATATTTCTCCTTTCGCGGCACGCGCACCTGCGCTCGCGCCGTGCCATTTTGTTCGACGTGTCGCGATTCTTAGACCTGGCGAGCTGGTTCGCGTGATGGAAAGCACTTTTGGTTATGTATCGGATGACCCCGTCTATTTTATTGGACTAGAGGGCAGCTGTGTCTTCTTTGAAGGAAAGTCGTTAAACGATCAATGTTGTATCGACAACCAAGTGTGCCATACCCAGTCGTCCCTTTGTGCTCCAACTTATTCACTTGTCGATCGACTCCTTGGTGATACCCACCTACCTACTTTCTCTCGATGCTGCAGCTTATTAAATGCAGAACTTTGCAATAGGAAATAATATAGTATAAATAATTTTAAAAAAAATTAAAACCGACTTCAAAAAAATAAAATTGCATTAAAAAGTAAAAAATAATTCTTTCCCTTATTTAATCTACGACTCTCATATTTTTTAAGTCGGCGCCAGATTTACACAGTGCAAATGTTGAGGCACTGACTTAAAAAAGATGAGAGTCGTAGATTAAATAAGGGAAAAAATTATTTTTTACTTTTTAGTGTAATTTTATTTTTTTGAAGTCGGTTTTAATTTTTTTTAAATTTTTTTATTTTTAACTTTTTAGTTTTATATATATTGACACAACATGCTGAGGAGATGTGTGCGTCGGTACATAAAATAATAATAATTAGGCTACAATAGTCTTTATTATTAACCAGAACTGGCAAAATATTGGGCCAATGTTGATGCAGTGTAGGATGGGACCACCAGGGCATCGTCCCCTTTCGAATAAAAAAAAAAGATCATCAAAATCGGTCCATATGCTGAGGAGTTATGAGGAAACAAACATAAAAATAAACATACGGGTCGAATATATAACCTCCTCCCTTTTGAAGTCGGTTAAAAATTACTTGGAAAGCAGAAATTCATCTAATTGTACGAACTACGAATTCTTCCATGTTTACAATGTCTACTGAAGTCGGCGTGTAGGTAATATTAATTCCAGCTTGAGTGCGTCTGAATGGATGGCGTACTTGATGGAAAAGGGGTCAATTCTTTAACCAAAGTGGCTTTTCAGTTATTCTACCACGGTACATATGCCGATGGTATTTCTACTATCACAAATGTGGCAGGCTGTTTCAGGCGCTCGACCGCCCGCGGGAAAAGTATCGCCAAGTTTACCTCGGCACTTGTTGACACAGTGGTTTTAAATGGCCTTAGAAATCTGCCAGTTGGATGAAGGAAAAGTATCAGGTTTAAACGTAAGCATCGACGGTGTCGGTCAATAGATTCTATGTTTGCGAGGCATCGTTTCGGCGTGTTTCTACGCCGATGCCAGCAGAAGTGTCGATTTCTTCTTGGATTACTATTCGAAGGCTCGCCGCGCTGCTTATCCTCGTCCCCGATGGAACATTTGCGCGTTTGGATTTTATCAAAGGCGCGCGCACGCTCATCGAAATCCATAAATCCGCCGTATTTTCCCATAAATTATGGAAATGCCACCAGTAGGATGATAAATCAACGCGACCGGCCGTATTAAAAATCGAAACGCGCGGGAACGCGGCGCGTTACACCTGTAAATCAAACCGCGGCTATTTATGCAACCGATCTCCCGCGGCACAATCGAATCGATCGCGGACTTTAAGGTCACACGCTGCGGCGATATGAGTTTCATAAGAGAGGAGATTCCAGCATGCAGCACGGTGTCCTGGCTCTATACGGTAAAAAAATGGTATTTTTCATAGTCGTTAGTATTCTCGTTATTATTTGTATTGCTGTGTTTATGACATAAATGTGGGGGATATACCTATCTGTGATTGTAATGCAGAATGAAAAAAGTCACTTATTTATTTCGAAATATTCAGGATCACATAGTTTCACCCGTTATGTATGGTTCCGTAAGGGGCTGTTCCGGTCTAGAGCCCATAAAATAGGTGATAATTATGAATTAATTAAAGGAAATCTACTGTATATAATTTAATGGGGCTTTTGGCATTGTTTTAAGGATGTCTTAAACTATGGCAGTATATTTTTTGTTTTATAATTAATCAGTTAACGTCGTTAAAGTCGACGCGTCAAAAAATTAATTCAAATCGGTGGAACCTGTAGCACCTAAACCATTGGTCTGAAATAAAAAACAATGCCAGATTATTAAAGAGCATGAAACTCGCTCGTGGACTAGACCAGAAAAAATTACAAAAATGATATTTTTTTAGAAAATAACGACACTTGAAGTTTGAAATCACTTTTTCCCTGTATTTTTCGGCCTTTCAACGTCTTTAAAAATTATAATTTTTAAATTTTACTGGTCTATCCACGAGCCAGTAGATTCTTCAAAAAAAAAAGGTTTCAGTCGAATCGAATAATAACTTTTGGAGGTACAGGTCCCACTGATTTTGAGAACACTGTTTCGAGAAAAACGTGTTTAAAGTTTTACGTGAGTGCGGAGTGGCCGGGTATTACCCATGCAATTTGCCGCTACTCAAATGCCTATTACTTCGGGAATTTTACGAATTTCAAAAAATCTCTTTAAACACATATTCCTAAAAGGTTGAATATTCGAAAAATTAAATAAAAAAAATCGATTTTTAAATCGGAACCTCCCCTTAAGAATTACTGTTACAGACAGATATTTGTTAACTTTTCACGCTTTAATGATGTTTCTTATGTGATACAAGGCATACCAGTATTGTGACTTTCAGTGGGTGCTAAAGGCACGCACTTAATTTATTTTATGTAATGGCATATCAATTTTTGCAAATTGAGATAGTCCTTTTGGAAACATGGAATAGCCGAGAAAATAATAAATCTACATTTTGATGTTAAATTATTCGTTTTGTACGTAGTGTTTCATTTTCTATTAAATATATTGTGCAAAAGTGTATATTATGTTTCTTCTAATTGGCAATATAAATATGGGATGTAATTACATGTATGAAGGTTTGGAAATTTTTTCAACTTATGTTATTTTGATTGATGCTCATGGAATATTTCTCTCACTTACGGCTCTTTGTACTTTCGTCATTTTGCATTACAATTCTGAATGTATGTACAAGTTTCTAATGTACACGGAGGTAAATCAATAAGTAAACTTTTCTGCTATTTGTTTGTAGTGTAATCAAGTTGTATTCAATTGCTTACTCAATTCATATAAACTCGTACCTATTTAAACCATTTTTAAGCTTATTATTATATAAAATGTATATACCTCAAATAATACGCGTTGCCTGCTAAAAAATGCATGGTGTCCTTGATATAACTTTAACAACTCCACTTAGAAGATCTTCGATACCAAATGGTCGCTGGGGAACAAAAACCTTATTTTGTTAAATTTTTAAAATACTCGCCTACTACACATACATATACATACCACATAGGAACAGCTACAAGTAGGGGATCTTTTTCTATGATATCCTCTAATAATATGCCGCTGCGTAATACACCAGACATTGGTGGTGTGGAAAGAGAGCTTAATACAGTCCATAAATACATAGGTAGATACACAAGTAAAAAGAACATTCCATATTAGAGATAGTAGAGATGGAAAATTTAGTTGTTCCATATTCAGACGCGCAACAGCAGCGACGCAAACCCGGCATTGGGCACGCTGTAGGTTATAACGTGCGTTTATTATCTTATCCGGAAAGAAGGATATCCGAGAATTTTGCGACTGAAATCAATTTAAATACAGCTTTCTTCTTTCTGCCTTGGTCAATTAAGGAAGATTCATAATCTAAACTACATTTCTCCCGCGTGCGCAACAATGCACCCACAAATTGTGATTGAAACACGACCTCGAACGCGTGACTATACACCTAGGTAGTAGTCACTACCCCATCCAGCGCGCTTGTCGTTACCGAATCAGCGGTAATATTCGCAGAATCAATAATAATCGCTACGCAATGGCTTTTAATCGCCGCAGAGGGCCCAGTGCGTTTTGTCATATCCGGCCACGGGGACAGGCGAGGTGCTTAAAAATGCACTTAAGACCGGGTCTGTATGCAGCTTGACGTGCAGTCTGGACGAGGGCGTCGTAAGAGGGAAGTTAGTCCTTAATTTATTCGTCCACTCCCGTGCTGGTCGGTGGGCTGATGCAACGGCAATGCAATTATTATTAGCTTATTATTATATAATTGGCGGACCACGGTTAATGAGGCCTCTTGAGACAGCTAGCCGCGGACCGGCTCGAACCGAAGAATCATCCGTTTATTTGCCAATGCGTTAATTGGCCTGGATCGCTGCTCCTGATGCAACGCGAGCTCCAGTCGTGACAATATTGCGTTGCTCGGAACAATTGATGCCCTCACCTCTATGAACGATTAGGTGGAATTAAACGAGTATCACGGGGATAATGATATTTCTCTACCCTTTGTGAAATGGTTTTGATTGCATATGGTGGATTACATATCCTGCCTACTTCTTCGATCCTACCCTTCAAAGTGCCCATCGTTACCAATTATACGTACTATACATTTCTCCTCATCGTATCCCGACTTTGCAATCTTTCTTTTCCTAGACAATATTCTCACTCTATATTCGGATTTTCTCCCCCGCTAAGTCGCTATATGTATGCCCCAGACTCTTCCCCTCCACCTTTTCTTAGCGTACACTGAGCGAGCAACTCATGTTACTTCGAACGTGTCATAAGATCCTCTATCCTTCTCTGCTGTTCCTAATAATCCAAACATTCCTACTCCGTCTTATACCCAGTACAACACGTACAGCGTACATAGTTTGTAGCGTTTTTGTGGTTAGTTTTGCCTACTGCAACTTTTCTGCAATTCGTCATTTGCAACCTACATTTACAGTTATCTTTATGCTTCTTATGAGTCATTGGTCCTTAATAGGTAGGTATGTATAAGTATCGCGCTGGCGCAACCTAGACCTATTACTATAAATATTACGAAACTTGTGATTATGTAACGCAAAATATTAAAATAATAATAGTAAGTCGAATTGTAAGTCAGAAATGGAAAAATTTGAATTTATTGCTTATTTCGTATCGCATTTATCTAAACGAGCAATAAATTCCATTTCTTCGACTTTGGTCTTGGGCCACTTTCACAACCACCGGCACATATGTATTTTCCGTTGTGTTGCGTCATAAAGTCGCCAACAATGACAATAATAATAATAATGAAACGGACGATGGTCGATTGCCATGACTCACAGCCGTGTGATTCGCGTGTGCAACAAAGATTTCCGTCATCCGAGAGTTAAATATCAACAATTATTGGCGAACCACCGCCTCCGCGCGGACGAGCCTCCAAGGAACGAAAGCTCCGACGTGGCCGCAACCCACATCGCGAATTCCACTCGGCCCGGTTGATTTACACAGCCACGTTTGTCAATAGCATTTTCCATTAGCAATTCATGCGGCATCGGACGCGTTTATCGGCTTCATAAACTATGACGGAAAACACATTTATCATCGCATCGCTGATTTCGTAATGGCTGCGGCGACGCCGACGCGGACGTCCTTTAACGTTAACCATCCGCGGCCTCGCATTCATCCACCTTCTTCTCGTAATCGGTGAATTTTCGAAGCTCTCACGTGTCTCTTTATCTCATTTATTTATGAAAACGTTTCATCGATTTACGTAATATTACTCCAACTTTTGCGCGCGACTTCTTACGAAGGAAATGTAAGTGGCTCGGGTCATCGATTTAGCTGAAATGTTTCATGCAGGTAATCTGTGGTACTATGTATGGTAATGTGTTAAGTGCATGTGGCAGGGCACGCTGATTAAAATATTTTTAGAAGATTGAGTTCAATGTTTTGTCTTTTCTAGATTTTGTATGAGTAGGGATCGGAAGGAGTGAAGTAACCAATCGTAGAAATAATTAAGAATTAGTAAAAATGTGTGTACATAAGCCTGGAATTACTATGTTGATTACAGTGGAGCTCTTATTGCAATTTAATTGTGGTTTCGGTTTTATGCATGAGTGGGTACCTACATATCAAGGCTTTAGGAAAGGCAAAGCTGTTGAAGTGAATTTTATTGCAAACATGTTGAATACATTGCCATTCAAGTCTAGATAGAAGGACTATTGTGTGAATTCCTCGATTCGCCACAGCTCCATTCCAAATCCTACATTCTATTACACGATACATATAAATTAACCTCCCTTAATTTTCTTTCATTATTTCAGCTTTGTTCTTTCCGCTTACTCTAATTTGTTTCTTTCTGCATTACATTTGTTAGCTAGTTTACTGTAGAATTGTATCATAAAATAAAGCTTTGTATCTCCACTTTGTATGCATTTTTTCTTACATGCACCCTTACTTGTCTTCTTGCATTAGAAATACAAAATAGCAATGCCCATACATGGTGAGCATTAAATGAAATAACTATTTCAAATTGAGAATCCAAGCTTCGTGCATTCTCCTTATTATTATCTTTCGGTTCAAAATAATTCTATTAATAATAAAACGTGTAGAATGACTCGCGTTAGTTGACACGAGTGTTTCCATTCTAAATCAGAGCCTCATCCTTGAGAATTCTTAAAAAGGATACACACAGTTGAGGAAAATTCCTGGAATATTGTGTATCGTAGAACGACCATTTGCTATCGTTAATGCCCGATCGATTGTCCATCGTGAATAAGTAATAGAAGACGCTGTTAAAGGGAGAAAAAATTTAAGAACACGAGTGCGTCAGGTCGTGTCAGTGATTTAACTAAAATCTTGCGTGCAGTTAGTCCAAACCGTGTGTAGAGCTAACACGTTAAACACATAAGACTCATTATTCCAAAATTGTGGAGAAAATTGAGTTCACGGTCTCGTCCTTTCCAAACTTTGTATGTATATGGACGTACAGTCGTACATACATATAAAAACGAGATCAGAATAATTAGAAACAATGGTGCGCTAAAAAGAATAAAATAATTTTTTTTGAAGTTGGTGCCAAAACAGAAACAAAATTAAATCGGCTGGACGCGTGACGTCCCACTAAATTTTTGCGCGCTCTAATTTCCGGGCGTTAGTGTGCTAATGGACTAAAACTGATAAAAGTTTAGAAATTGATTTACTTTTGTTTCTATTTTAGCACTGACTTGAAAAAAATTATTTTATTCTTTTTAGCGCAACTTCGAAGTCGGTTTTTTACTTTTTTGAAAAAAGTTTATTATTTCTTCATTTTTAGTTTATTATGGTACATACAATTGAGAACCTCTTCCGTTTGAAGTCGGTTAAAAATCTAAAAGACTACAGTTGAACTGCCACTGCGACTTTATTGCGTTTTCGTGTTCACGCACGAGTGCATTATTATACATGTCGCGCACTAACTATAACGCAAAATTTGGACCAAATTGGTGATCCGACCCTCCTGCACTTCCCCTGTAAGTAGCGCCGAAGAATACTTTTTCGCGAAACGAGGAACGGCAGGCCTTTCGCCCGTGGATCCGGTTTCAACGCGAGCTACCGGTATATCGCGGACACAAACGATTGATTTGCGAACCCATACAGAGTCATGAAGTCATATGAGCTACGGAGCCGATGCAAGAAAATGATATAAACGATCGGTCGATCGGCTCCTGTTCGTACGTCGATTGGTTCACGGCGAGCGTTTATGCTAATTTCCACGTATACGACGTTAATATCGACTATTTATGATCGCCCAGCGTATGACTTACGTTCATTACTTTCACTTGGCCGATACACAGACGGAGACGGCGAATACCGGTTTGCGAAACAGGCGAATCGAATCAGATGAATCGTTGCTTTGTTTCCGACGACGCGACAGGTAGGTGAAACGTTTAATTCTGACGCAGCGGAGGAGGAAGTTGAAAAATTGAGTTGAAGGCTTTTCACGTGACACTTGTGCAGCTTACGATTGGTATGATGGATATATTCGTTGGGGAGAAAGTAGCACTATTTAGTTTCATACTATCGTGACTTTGAATAACATATAATTTTTAAGTGGAGACAGAAAGCAGTTTGAAGGGAACAGTGATTTTGAAATGGTAGATATTTTTCAGAGTTAATTGGATGTGTGAGTTTTTATTTTGATATTGGGATGAGGTGAGCTGATTGTAAGTTTCATTTATAGAGTCACTTGAGGATTCTTTAGAAGTTAAGTTTTTTGTAAATTTCAAATAGGGGAGTTTGTAGAAATTACGGGAAAAATATGTATGTAAAGAGGTAGTTTTGTAGATTGGCGGTCCCGAGTGAAGATTGATGGATTAAGAAATCTAATACAGTTGCAACACAGGAATGGCAGCTCTACAAAACTAATCGATTATCTTACCTAACTAATGCTCTACAAAAAAGTACAGATATTCTGTGAAAGTCGTTCTAGGAGCAATAAAATTAATTTTCAAATTTTTTATATTCACGGCATTCTAAAGTATGTACTATTCATTGCAGTAAGTATACTGTTATATCTTTTCTTAATTACAGAATTTCATTACAATTGACTTAATTTATATACTAAAGTATAATTTATACGTTGCAATATTTATAAACCAAATTAAATTACAAAAGATCTAGAAATACGAGGGGTCAGTGTTGGGCAATATTTGTTCCGTTTTAAATAAATATTTATCCAAGAAAATTATTTACTTTTAATCGATTATCTCATCACATGACTCATCGTCATTTGATCCAATAATTTGTTCGAATATTTAGATATTTCGAAACTGTTCGACTATTGATGCGAATAAGCTGTTGATAGTTTTCGTTATCTAGTGTCTGATAACTATTATCCCAAATAATAAACGCCAAATAATGTAAAAAACGAGTAAATAATTATTCAAGTATCTAATAATTATTCCCTCTCCTATGCCACTGGAATGAATTCTTATTAGTAAACATATTCATTCGTGACAAATAAAAAGTTAGGTATTCTTTATTATTGTTCATTATGTCCATTATCCTCGATAAAGAGTTGGAGAGGCAACGAGTCGAACAAGACTCCAAATGTCTTGCCAAGGATAAATTACATGGAGAAGAAGGTACACACCACCTAGAGGAATTAAATAAAAATTATATAATACATACATAAGTACATGCATATTTCCTTACTCATCTGTAAATACTTCAGAGAATTTCTAATTATAGACTTAATTTCTCGCAGACTTAAAAAAATACAGAAAAAGACAGAAAATACAAGAATATGTCCCACATGCTAAACCTGCGTCACACAAATGTCACATATGAATAGTTTTTTAATATCACAGCGGGAGACTTTCATAAAAAAAGTCATTAAAGTCATACGCGACGAAGAAGCATGTAGTAAAGCGCTAGAACCAAACAACACTGAAATTGTAGCGCGTGGAAACGGACACGGCCGTTGCGGAAGCGCGCGAAATTTTCGTTCCAGCCGAACGCTCCGGGCGTGGAGCAATAAAAAATAATGCAGCGGCAACCGCGCAGGATGCAACGGGAAATTTAAAACGGAATCGGTCGGCTGCGCCGGGCATAATGGCCGCAGGGGGGGGGGGGGGGGGGTAGAGCGCTTATTTTTTAGCATTCTGCAGCTTTGGCCCGAGACGGCCTGGCCGAAACTTTTCCAATTTAAAGTTTCTTTCCCGGGGCCGACTTTCGCGCTGCTGCAGCAGCAACCCGTGCAGGGGTGTGTCTTTATTGCGCTCGACAACGTTGCCCCCGCTGCGGCCACTCGACGGGGGCGCGCACCCGGGGCGGGCCACCGCCCCCTGGAATTTCAGCTTTCGTAAACACACGTCCTATCGGCGTTTTTCTTTCGGAGCCCTTTCCGCCGGGCATCGTTACTGTCAACAGGTAAACCCCTAGACTCCCGTTTACACCCCCTGGTATTAATTAACTTTCGTGGAACTTGGCGAGCCGGGAACGGGTTGAATCCGTTGCAGAGCGTCGTCTCGTGTTGTCGATGCCCCGTGAAAGCTGTTTCTATTTGTTCGGGTGGATTGCTTTTGGGTCTGTTTTCAAGGATTTTCAAAGATGGGTGGGGGTTGAAGGGTGGGTGGGAAGGGGAGGGTACGGCGGAGGTAAAGTTTTGAATCTGGAATCTTAAATCTACGACACTTGATTACTTGGAAATTTGTGCAGCAAAAGGTCAATTGACCCCCAGGGGCGAACTTCGCGAAGAACTGACTGGCCCCTTTGTGCTGATCGTTAACGCCGCCTAACAGCCGGTGGTTAAGCTTTTCTGGTAATTAAGTGCGGCTTATGTCGGCACAGAGAGGGTGGCTGCGGTAACCTTAGAGGTTAATAACTCAGGGGAGGGCCGAATATGATATTGTTATGGGGGTCTGTCGGGTGTACGAGAGAGGGGCGCGATGTGCCAGGCACCCGTGAACCCTACACCGGCTGATTAGGCTCGTGCCAGGCGTTATTAATCCGCTAACTCACCCCCTCCCCACCTGACCCCTAACGAGCAGAGCCCACGGTACAGTCACACGTGCCGTCCGCTTTCACGTGACTCGTGGCGCTTCCACTTTTGTCGAGGGTGGCACCTTCTTGGCGAGCTCGGGTCTCGGGATAGGAATTCGTCATCCTACGGCAAGACTTCCGAGGACACCAGAAATATCCTGGTGTTTCTATGTGGTCGCCTCATCCCTCGCAATCCACATTCTTGATGATTCACATTGGCCACTCTGATCCCTGTAAAGTAACCCTCTGAGAGCTATGCATTCATATATTTTTGCAATTGCTGAGGAATGGTTTTAAGGGACTGTGTTTCAGACAAAAGTTGCGCTTGTCTAGTGTAGATTACGGGAATGATTGGGTTTATATAGATTCACATTTGAAATTCTAGAATCAAAACACGCTTTATTATTCGGGTGGGGGAGTGTCATTCTTGATAGAGATTTCTGTAAAGCCCTCTGATATTTATGAGATCCGAGACGAAAACTATTAAAATTAACAATGTAATTCTTTGGACATTAACCTCGTTCAGTACACGTACTCCACAATCGCGACAAAAGGATCCCCGCACGTGGCTTATTATAAATGTGAAGCGTCCCAATCTCGGCACCGAAAGCGTTAAAACCAACTCGACGTGCATCGTCGGGATTAAAGCAGAATATCCTCGTCTTCCTCTCCAATACATTGCCACCATCACGATCAGACGCGTATCACAGCGTCCGAAGGTCGCGAGGTGAACCGAGAAGTCTCTGTAACGCTGAAGGGTGGTCCGCAACCCCTTTGTGCGTCTTCATTGTTGCCCCCTCGGTGCTAATCTGACTTGACCCCACGCGTCTAATCCGTACGTCGCTCGTCCAAGAGAGAGATTGACAGTTTAAAATATGTATAATGGAGCGGGGAGGGTGTTGCAGGGGTGGCCGTAGGTGGAAGGACGGGATTAAATTGGACGCCGTGAATTAATCGGCTTCTGTTTGAGTGAAATTGGGCAAGCGCTGTTAGGAAACGTGAGCATCGACGCGGGCCATTGTACCAACCTCCCCCCCCTTCCGCCCCACGCGCGTATATCCCCCTTCCCTTTAAATCATATACACGCCACCCCTGGCAACCTGCTGGCCCTATTAATCGGCCGGTAATCGCGCATTCACGTCAATGGGCGGACTGGGATGAACTGAAAGGAACGAAGGAGGTATTGTATCTTTGTTCCGTTCGGTTCTTTTGTGTCTGGGCTCGTTTCGGGTGGAGCTACGCCGATCCAGAATAGCAGCTCGCGGGGGAGGTCTTCGAGTTTACAGTGACGTTCAATCCGTTTGCTGACGGACTCTCTCCGGTGGGGTTAAAATCAACTTCTCCCGTTGATATCAGCTTTTCGCGATTCGCGTCACTCATCTAGACGGGCTGCTCTCAAAAGGCGTGCCCCATCGGTGACGGGCACAGAGCCCTGGATTTCCAATGTTTTTTAAACGACGGGTTTTTGGATGCAAATATGGGTTCGGAGATTGACATGTATGACCCTGTGCAGGTTTGAAGATGCGATAGAGTTTGACCGATTGATTCCGAAAATTAGAATGATTTGAGCTGGCACAAGCCTACTTAATTCTTCTCCGTTTGTCAGATAATTTATTTATTTGTTTATGTCGCTTAGTTCAACGGGTATAGGACCCTATTATATAGAAAAAAAATAATACACGATCGAATCAAAGACAAAATATCAGACGTATGAAAGTTGTGCAGAAGTTTCAAAGTAATGAATTGATTCTGAAGTGAAATTAATGTCATTGCATAAATCAGTTGCAGAGTTACATATTCTGGTAATACTGCCCTGCTTAGTTAAACTGTTCTATCTAGCATGTTTTCATTTTTTGAGATATGTTGAAATATTTTAAGTTCCACACGTCTTTTACCTTTTTAGTAAAGTTAGAAAACTCTACGTGCTTCGTAAAGATTTATAAACAGTCTAATGCATTTAACCTAACTTCTTTTCAAATGGTTAAAATATTCTATCTAAAGCAATTAATTAATTGGCACGTTAATAATACATTACCTACCGGTATACCTATTACAAAAAATTGTATTAGGCTGTTACGAAATAATAACAATACGTTTTAATTTGAATGAAGGGAAATAAAGACGGTACAAAGTAAATGATAAAACTTCAGTTTTCTCGGTTGTTTCAAAATGCTAGATAGAACATTTTAATTAAAGACGGCAGAATAGGATTCAGAAAGGAGAGGTTTGTCTGAAATTTACGTGTACGAAAGAGTGGCATCCTACGGAGTGGAAAATAATGTAGCTTACACAATTGTTTTCACTAACCTGGTTTATTAAGAGGTAGAAATTCCATATTCGAAATCGGGCGCCACTTGTATATTCTGCACAGGGTTTCACCCAACTGGTGGTACAACCCAAAATAGTGCGATTGTATTAGAGGTTTGCAAAAGTTTTCGTCGTCTTTAACCAAATTTATTTATTTGGTACACAGAATTGGTACAATAGTTTTTATTGTAAATATTTTCCCCTGCTTTCTACAACATTCTTCAATCTCTTAGGCCAGAGATGGATTCCTCGTCGAAAGAATTCCTCACTTTCGGAGGTGATCCATCTAAAATTGGCGACGGAAACTTTTGCAACCCCCTAATACATGGAAATATAAGTAAAAAGATATAGGAAAACAGTTTTTGACTTGGACCTTCGTTCTGCAGAAAAATTACTTCGAATATGTGTTAAGTAAGTACTCATACATCTCATTAATAAATTGGTAGACTGAAACTACAAATATAGTATATCTACGAATAAAATTGTAATTGTCAGTCGAAATTGTGAAGTTCCTAGCATTTTTTTAATCAGGGCATTATTTTCGTGAAAATCAATTCTAATTTTTTTGTTACTCACGTGCACGTGTTCTAATAATTTATTTTGTAAATACATTTTACTTTTTCATTATTACAACTAGAAATCTCTTCTAAAAGAGATTGTTAGAAAGGGGTAGGATATATACTATGATATTTGATTGCAATTACGTATTCGAAGATTTTCAAGACAATTTCGCCTTTTCCGCGTTTTTTGTAAACCACAAGCTGTATTTTTTAAATCTAACCCGAGAAATGTTCCAATTCCATTAAATTGGACATATATCAGCATATTGCTCTATCCAATCTCTATACAGTTCCTTCATATCATATCACCACTATTCAAGAACCCTAATTGGTCACTATACTGAAAGTATAGAGAGCGTTAAATAAGCTAAGTGCAACGGTGGAAATTGAGGTCCCATGTCGAAACTTGAAAACTGTTAATGAACTTAGATTCCAATATTCAATTACACGAATGTTGAAGTACCATTAAATTCTTCATAGTTCTTCACTTCTCCTCCACTGTTTTACATCTGTACTTTACTTTCACCTTTGACAAAACCTCTACTTGCGACAAATACCTTGGACCATCAACGACCTACATGGCAGTAAGCACATTTTCCCCAGAGCTGTGACAAAGCATCCCCAAAATCCCTTACGATTTCCCTTAAGGTGGAATCTGGCGGCACGTGAATCGGCGAGCTTTGCGCGCGAATCGCCGAGCCCACGTGCTGTGAGAACGCTCATGGATCGCTGACTCTCGCTCGCCAAGACGACTCGCCGAACCTGGGTGAGCTTGGGCGAGCCGAACAAGCTTGCCGAGCTTGAGCGAGCTGAGCAAGCTCGCCGATCCACGTGCCGTCAGATTCCACCTTTAAACTCGCAAGTCCATTTCCCAGAAGGTCCTCAAGCAAAAGTCACGCAACCCCACAACAGAGACAATGTTGGTCTCTATCTCTCAGTTGAAACTTGCAAGTCTGTAAGGACTGCAAGCGCAAAAACACAGATACGCTTCCGCGGACGGTCCATGAGACCTACGATGCATCGGGTGCGTCGCGACGAGTTCCCGTTCCGTCACTTCCCTCGCCCGTTGGCCCTCGACGATCTCTTCCACGGCAACTGATGCCGTGCTGGTTGCTGCGAGAAAGAGCTTCGCATTCCGAGGTCCCATGCAGATCTGATCTGTCGGAGTTATGCGTTATTGGTCAGCGTACGTCGTCACACGCGATTCCGTATCGCGCGGCAATTCCCCGCGAAAAATTCCGCACGGCACACCAGCATTGCATAAACATTAGGGATGTATCTTCGATCTCCGCTGGCCGTAAGACGGTGGCGCACACCCACGTTCTTGAAATTGAAGAGAAAAGAAAAATCTGAATGGGTGCTTCGCCGTATCTGGAGAAGGGGCGGACAGAGAGAGGGGAGGGAGGGATGGAATTATAGGCATAACAGAACGACGAGCGCGTGAACCCGGTATTTTTACGGGCCAGGCTTGTTTATAACCTTCGGAAGGACGGGAATCTATTAGGGGGGCAGCGCTTTAACCTGTTAAACAAATGGTTCCTTGATCAGAAGTACCCTTGTGCCCGTGGTTCAGAGGGAACGATGATGCACGGGGTGTTCAAGAAATAGGGTGTCACGCTTTGGAGCAACGGTGTCCACGACTGGGACTCCTTAGGGGTCTGGGTTATGTATGCCTAGGTTAGGTCGCTCACGGGCCATTGTCCCTCTCTATATGTCGTGTTTTCTTTGCGTGGGATGTGTAGATCGGAGGTATAGTAGCTGGAAAATGTAGGTATAGCCAGGTCGTAAATTAAAACATCAAGCGGCGGTACCTACCAACTGATGAAACGGCTCTGATTGAGGCTTCGGCGCGTTATCTCCTCATATTTCTGTCAATGCGTTTACTCCACCAAGTTTACGATCTCGCTATACCTTTTCCAACTACCATGGCATTGGCTTTGTCTTTGAAAGGTCAGTCTACTTACTTTAAGGGTTAATGAAGTGGTTTTATGTCTGGAAATGCTTGCTTTTGGAGTTTATAAATTCTGGTGACTGTGACAGAGTTTTGCAAGGAAGTCTTGCAAGGTTAAAGACAGCGTTGTCATCGGTTTGTTTGTGTTAGTAGGGAACTAGAAAGGTGCTTGTTCTGAATAAGATATAGGTATCTGTGTGCCGAGGTGGACGTAAATTATCAGCTCATTGGACTCGAACCTTTGTGAATCAAGGTGCAGAATTCTACAACAGTGCAGAATGTTTAAAATTGAAATAGAAATTTATTTCTGGGTCACTCGTGTGAATGAAGACATTTAACACTTTAGAGGCTTTGAAACTGTTCCTTATTATTAGTCCCGAAATTCTTTAATTTATGATGAAAATTGACTGCTTTTTATACTGTATAAAACTATGTAATCCAATTGTTTAAACTTTGTAGTGGGACCCGTTTTTTGTTTAAATTACAAATTGTAAACAATTGGATTGTAAAAAACCGTTAAATTTTATATCTGAATACTATAGTTCTCAAGATATACAAGCAAATAGAAATACACACACTAACCTTTAATGTAATAAGTATTTTCTCCCCGAAGAACCAAAAAGTAATAGAAAAAGAAAATTATCTGATACTTCTATTGAGGCCCCCTATAAACCTGCAAAGTTTCCCAAGTTCCCTTCTAAGTTAACTGATTTTTGCACTCCAAAGTAATGCGTATGAAGATATTGGGAATATTAAAATAAGGAAATATGAATCTGTATATCACAATAATTAATATTCGACACAAGACCCCAGCCTAAATAAATATGAGGTAATTTAAGTATATGATGATGCATCCGGCAAAAAAATATCAAAATGAAAACAAATGAAAGGAACTATAGTGGATTAAAAATTGAGAGATGAGGCCATTTTCAAAAAGAATCAATTTAAGATTTCAGACGCTAGTGAGTGAGATGGGAGATTGCAAGTTCGTTGCCTATCTAGGGAGAAGACTACAGAAACATGTTGACATGCTATTGGCAGTCGCAGTATATAAAAGCATATGGAACGAAACGAAACGATGGTTTGCGTTATTATAGCGTTCCATCTCCTCCATGATGAAATATCCGATATTGGAATTTTCTTCCCAGTTCGTCACAAAAGGCCCGTGAATAATTTTCCAGGATTACATAAGCGCCTACACTCTACTATAATACACAACAGGATGGAAGCGAAGAAATATTTCAAATATTCTTACAGGCGGCATCGTACAATTTTTAAAAAATCTGTCCACCACCACCTTCTAGTCTAGAGTGCCTACAGTCATTCACAATTTTGTTCACGACACGACAGACTACTGTCCTGTTCGTTCAAACACATTATGTCTTATTTCTCGTATTAAATACTTTGTAGTTCGTTACTCTCTTAATTAATGTGAACAAACCTGTTAGTCACTGTACATTCTTTTAATCCTTTAACTATTTTTCATCCAGAAACGGTTCCTACGCATTTAAAATCATGTATGGGAGAACTGTCAAAGACAAATTACCACATTTTTTACCGTAGCAAATGGTCCACAGGATGCACCGCTACGTTTCATCCGTTTGTACTACCATAACGTTTGAATTTTCTCGTCGAGTTCACCTGTCTTGGCAAATGCACATGTACTGTAAAATTACGAGGTAACTCATCCTCCCCACTTAATCAGTTAACCCTCAAAGGAAGCTTGAATATCACTTTTGGCGAACTGAAAAAAGAAGAAAGAGCAAATTTCCAGCAAGCTTCAAGGCCGAACAACCAAGGAATATTCACGAGCTAGAGGGGGTGACAACCCCAGCGAAGGACCGCGGCCAATCTTATGGAAAATGCTGACAGCACGTCTACTTTGCAGAACAGTTTACAACCCCGTCGACCCTGTCGTAAATATCAAGGAAACCCGTGCATATGTTGCGTCGCGCAGTCAAATTCACCAGCCGTCCCCTCCCTGTCGCGGCAAAGGGAGGGGGTGGAAATTTTATGATTGCTGTTCATCCAATAACTCGATGGCCCTGGTTTTTTCGGTATCCCGTATCTGCAGCGCGTTTTTACGTTTCCTCTGGGCTTTGCCAGCCCCATACGGTGTCATTACACACCCCATAAAGCAGCAGCACGCCATCGACCAGGCGCTTCACTACCAGAAATTCCGAATTATTGACCGCCGAACACGGTGTGTCTGGTCGCCCAGCGTTGATTGGAAACCTCGTTCCTCCAGTTAGGACGGGGTTCGAGCTGCCATCGTTCCATATCGCTGCTCGATAGCTACGAGCTGCGCAACGAAGAGCTTTCTGTCACCAGCTACGAGGGTGTACGTACCGCACTTTCGACATCCTATTTGACGTTGCTGAGATCTCAACATTCGTTACCTTCTCCAGCCGAGAGAACACGCGAGCTGCGGTATGTAAGATTAAAAACGCGCCTGTTTTTTTTCCAAGCAGTTACTCATTTCCGCAGTGATCCGCGCGCTATTGATAAATCTGTCTCCGCGATATTTATGTCAGATTGTCGGGCGACATAACGAGATTGGAATTACCTGCGTCGGCAACGCTAGGAAAAATATGTCAAGAGCTGCATAAATAAATATACATCGTATGCGGTAGCCCTGACGTCAAGTCTAGATTCGACACGTGCTTTGTGCCGATTGATGTTAGATTTCGTCAGAAAGTTCGCACGAAACGGTGGCACGCTTTACTATTATTTTATTCGCGTTAATCGTTGCTGTAGTCACTTAAAATTCACTGAGTTCAGTGACGCAGTGACTGATGCATCACAAGTCTTTTCTAGCGTTACGGTGCCAAGCTGCAATAATAAAGTGGTAAAATATTTGGGCACTGACAAGGAAACGTTCCTAACTAGAAAATTCTGGTTTTAATGAAACTTCGCGTGAATGTAGAGCAGTTTGGGCTATGCAGTGAGCAATTTTTTTTTTTGAGGAAATTCATTCTGAAGGGATGAAATCAGCCATTGAAGTTATCGCGCTTTTTCCTATTTTTAATATAATTTTGTAACGGCGAGATACTGAACAAAAGTTTAAGTATGAGAATTATTCAGTTTTTCCTGCTCTATCGCACTATCGAAAGAAAAATAAAATTATATTAGGGAAACGAAAAAACGCGATAACTTTAAGGGCTAATTTCAACTGTTCGGAGTAAATTTCGGCGGGAAAGAAATTGCGAAGTTTCATTAAAATCGGAACGTTTCCTTGTAAGTGCGGAAGCAATAACAATAACTGTACAAACTTTCTGGTGTACCTGATACTTTCGTTCCATAAACGGACGAAAGGTGCAATTGTTTGGCGCATAGGTTCTTGCGTTCCATGGATTTTTGGCATCTATAAGAGCTTCCACGCTTCTAATGCAAATAGCAGCTATTAAGGGAAGAACAATCTGGGCATGACGATCAGTCATGTCTTTCCTGGAAGTGTCATTGTTCTTCGAGAATAGGGTTAGCGAGGCACTTCACGAAGCTTCGCGACGAACGTGTCGGTCGAAGGGGACATCTAGATCCTGCAGCAAACGCGTGCTTCGCCTGGCAGCTCGGGGTTTTGTGCTTTCGCCACGACATCAGCGTTGTTTAGCAGTCATCTCACCTATCTGCCCTCAGCCCAACTGGCTCCAAACTGTTTTTTTCATTCCTCCTCGCAGCCAATGCGTGCGGCAGATTTTCTTTCGGATTGTGTGCTCCTCGTTTATGTTTCTAATTAGTCGCCATTCCCTGTTCCTCCTCCACTTTTACACACTTTCCTCCCATTCTATGTATAGATCCTTTCCTATCATTCCCGACGACATACTTACGAGGGGAGCGCACGAGGTTCGAGTCACCGATTTAGTTCATTTGCATATGGTTCGGGCACACTATCTGTAATAATGTATTAAACACAGAAAACGTAGTACTGAAAATTTCGTAAGAAAATTGAGTTTAATGTTGGGGCATTTTCAGATTCTGACTCATCAGTATGTAAGAAGGTACATGGTCGGCTTAATATAATCGTCAGAAGAATAATTAGAAATTAGGAAAAAATGTATATTTTCATCTAGAAGACACAATGAACTACTGATTGATCCTAACTAAATAGTTCCCATCGATCCTCCTTTCTTCCTCTTTTATTTACCCGTAATTAAATATCGATACTCTGAAAAACGCAAAAATTTGAACTTGATTTTCTCAAAAAGTTTGTTAGTAGTACGACTTATGCGTTTGATGTACCTACCTATTATCGTACACGATGCGCTAGCTACTGCGCATAATTCAGTGTGCAAAATTTTAGAAAGATGTAAGAGAAATTGGTGAACTTGAATAGTACGAACTACTTACGTACGCATGGCGAATTAAAAGAAGATACTTGACGTCATTTAGCACAAAAAGATCTTTTCATTATATTGTCAACTTGATATACAACATATCAAAGTGTTATTAATCGGTTTCCTGCAACTTCGTAAGCTACTGCAGAGTCCATAACAAGTGTAGGCATAATAATTTATCCGATGTTTTCGCAATGCTTAGACTAACACACGTTAAATCAAACGAGAACCAGATCTACCTGATTAACGAGAATTTAATAAGATGTAATATGTGGTTGTGCATACGAAGCCATACAATTATCACTGGACGGATATAAATGGCTCGTAAATCAGAGGCGGCGAGGTAAGGACATTGATTGGAATATTAAATTTGCAACTTGTGTAAGACTGTTTCTGTTAACAGTCTATAAACCAAACGTTTTACGATAATGGAATCGTACGTAGAATGATGAGGAAAATCAATTTATCTGAAAAACGATATTAAAGAAAAGTATTGAAATTGCACTTTACTAAGTAGCGCACGGTTGTATTTATGAAGAATTAAGATCATAAGAAGATAGAGCTGTCATATCATTTAACTTTTTGCGGCCCTACGTCCAGAATGTCATTTAACATTAGAACTTAATATATCTCCGTTGTTTTTAACCGACTTCAAAAAAAGAGAAGGTTATTGAATTCGATCCATAGGTATATTTATTTGTTTATGTATGCACCGATTTCAATGATTCTTTTTTTATATTTGAAAGAATATGAAGAGCCGGTAGTAGCATGTTAATTTTTTTTATTATTATATAGATACTATCGAATTATCTAGAATTTCAGTTTTAAAGTATGTTCGCGCATAACTTTGTAACGTGCGGACCGATTTGGATGATTCTTTCGTTGTTATATAGAATATGTTCCTCAGTTGGTACGATGATGAATGGTTTTTTAACCGACTTCAAAAAGGAGGTTGTAGATTCAATCCGTATGTATTTTTTAATGTTTGTCCGCGCACAATTCCTCAGCATATGGACCGATCTGGATGATCTTTTTTTTATTCGAAAGAGGGCGATGCCCCGGTGGTCCCACCGTACAATGCATCAATATTGGCCCAATACTTTGCCAGTACTGGTTAATAATAACGAATTCGAGACATCCTTATTCTCACTTTTTCAAGTCGCTTATTTTGGGAATCTTCCGTTTCTAGCAAACGGTTCTTTTTTTTACGTGCAGCTCCTTTTGTAGGCCTGCTCATTTTTTAAAAATAAATGTAGTTATATAACTTGAATAACTAAAAAGTGAAAAATACCAAAATTAAAAAAAATTGAAACTGACTTAAAAAAAATAAAAATGCACTAAAAAATAAAAAATATTTTTTAGGGGAAAAAATGCAGAGTCCTAGATTAAATAAGGAAAAAATTCTATTTTTTAGTGCATTTTTATGTGTTTGAAGTGGGTTTTAATATTTTTTTTTAAATTTTTAATACCACGAGAAAATGTCAGAAGAATAATATTTGTTTCGGACGTAATCTATGACCTTTATGACTTTATTGCCTACGCCTGGCCTACAGACGATCGCCCGAACCTTTGCTTGGTCAAAAGTTCGTCCAAACCTTTGATAGTTCTTGACCTTCTCCTTTCACTCTTGCGAAGGAGTCAACTAATTTTGAGGAAATTATCTCCACCCACTAAGACATCCCTTCCTCTTTTAAAAACCGACGGTATTGCTGAAACTGGTGACACTCTGTTCTCGACAAACATTCAGCCTGACAAAACCATTTTTCCCTGTGCCAAATTCAATCCGATATTTTGTTAAGATAATTCTTTCCACCATCTCCATTGAAATAACCATTGAAATAACTCTTATTAAGCTAAAAGAAATCAGGTGTCGCCGCGAATCGTTGCGCCGCTTGTAAGTGATTGTAATAGCAAAAACGGAATTTACAACTTCGTAAAAATTCGTAACGACACAACATTACCATACCCACAAAAACAATAATGCCCTATCATTTTATATACCCAATTCCGTTTTGACGCACCAGCATGCCACAACCCGTTAAAATCTACCGTCTCCCGTTACAACCCTCCAAGCGGCCCTATTGATCTTCGCCATTCACATCTTCAGCCCATGTCACGAATATTTAGATGGTCCTCGGTCGCATCACCTCCCCCGCCACTCGTTTCCCGGCTTGCAAAAAAACGGTCATCTCTATTCCTCCACAACGCCGACGGACCCCTTCCCAGCTGGCCGGAACGGGACGTCATCCGCGGCGCATCCGGGCATTTATAAAACGCAATTAGCGAGGGAAAAAATGCCCGTCGGAATTCTCGATCGACGTGTCCGCTTCCCGATACCTGCGACCGCGGCGATTAACGCAAGCAACGACGCCAGGCGTCGCCGAGCATTCGCCTCCACTCATTGATGGATCCGCCGTTGGCCGTGGACGGTCATTAATAATTCATCCGTCATCGGCCGCAGCGGTAATGGCATCGGTAGCCAGCGGCCAGGAGCATTCATATCTGCGAATCGATCCCTAAACTCCGGCCGCTGCCGCGGTCAGCCTTCACCAGCCTTCTGATTTGCATATAAAGGCATTCCTTCGGCTCTCCTTGCCGCGGCCGCGTAACTGTAAGTCCTCGTTGACAGGATCTGCCAACAATCTGGCCTGCATGATTTGCTGAACGCGGACCCTTGGCTGCTTAGGCTACCTTGGCGTATTGGCTGTGCTGCTTCCATTTTTCTCTCCTTGGGCCTCGTTTCGCCACATTTTCTGTGACTTTCAGATAAAATGGGCTTGCACATGGGGCAGGCTGTCGTGGATTCTTGAGATTTGATGGAGGATGGAGGGTTGATTAACTCGATGTTGAGGATGACAGATTTATTATTAAAGCCTCCTCACCCCTCTTACAGAATCGATCGCTCTAGTTTTCCAAGGTGTGACTTCTGCCACGTTGCTTATGGACTTTTAAACATATTAATTGCAGACACGAGCTACCTGGAATCCGGTAGGTTGACACAAAACGTCTACAGCGCATAGGAAAGTGAATCCAAGTGTCTTCTACGTTTTCATATACCTTTCTCCTTCCATTGGATTCTGTTTCTTTTCCTTTCATCGTGTCCTCTTCCCTCCCTTCCACCCTCTTCGCCCGTCGTCCACCGTCTCCTTCCTAGGTAGGCCCCGCCGTCCCACTTTCTCCTGCATGCTCCAACTAACACAGATCCGCAGGTCAGCCTTCACTCTCGTTCACTACGCTGAATTTTACCGTTGAGGAGGATATCGGTGCCCCCGACGGACGCTTCGTCGTTCAACGAACTCCCATTTCCCAACCCCAAGACACCTGCACCTGACCCAGTAACGAGAGGGTGTTCTCCCCTTCCATCAACCCCCTGTTTATTAACCTCCCGCGATTCAATGATCGTTGACACTGTTTTATCCGGCTATTGTGATGTCACGTGAGCTCGTAAACTCGGTTTACGTAATTACGAGGGACAGGAGGAGCGGCTCGGGCCCCCGGGGGCCGACCCAGGATCGGCCTCGTCAATAAGTCGGATGCCATTAACATTCCCCGACCGGTTGGGTTAAGTCAGGTTAGTTACCGGGTTAACCTTACAAAAACTGTCGGGTCAGTCCCGGGGACGAGGCTGTAGGTCCCCTCTGTGGGCCCACATGGCCCAGGGCTCCGGGCCCCGGGCGTAGAAGCCGCCCATGAATTTCGGCTAATGAGAACATTTCGAGATACGTCAGTTCCAGTATGCTAATGGCCATACAGATGCCGATACAATTTCGAGATGAATCTTTCTCTCCTCTTCTCCCTCTTCCTATTCCTCTCCCATATCCCTATCTCACTCCAGAGGCCCCATCACCTTCACCGTCGTCCCCGTCCGCCGTATATTACGGCTGTCCGCCATACCTTGGCCTAACTATGCAGTTCGTAGAGCTCGGTGCGTGCGTCTTATGCAAATACGCTGTATCTTGTTTAATTAAAGTCAAGGTTCGGCGTTGCCTGTCCCTCGCAACCGCGGGGTTTCGGCTCGATCGGCGGCGCGCAGCTTCCGTATTACCGGGCGTCGATATTGGGCCTCCACGGGGAGCCCCGAGCCGGCCGAGGATGATTTAGGTGACTCCGCGGGGCGGTGGTTTCCAGTGTTCACCACGTGCCTGGGACTCGAAAGTGGACGTGGAAGTTTGACGTGCGCTCGGGCCAGGTCGATCCCCGGGCACGGCCTTCCGGTCTGGGAGAAAGTGTGACGGGAAGGTGGTGGCGGAGCACGGTGACCTTGGCCGGCGATCTACACTGACTGATTTAAGGTCCCCCAGGCAAAATATGATGAAAAACTACGGCGAAAAAATGTGTCTCTTCTGACAGGACGGTCTGTCGCGCAGACGTTGTAAATTACACGCTCAATGCGGGATCGTAAAATTGGATACCAGGGACTGCTAGCTTTGACGGCACCATTTTAGGGCTGCAATAAATTACAACTTGCACAATGTGTTGCTTCCAACAATTTTTACCACGGAATTTCGCTGCACTTTCAAAACTCCTGGGGACTTGTGCTTCGAGGAGGCTGCGATTTTTGTGTAATTGCGCGCGTAAAGTGGTCAAGCGCGTTGGTCAATCATGGGACTTGCACAAGTGTCTCGTATGTGTAAGGACATGCTTGCAGACTCGTGTTAATGATTTAAAAGGGGTTGAACTGGTCTATATGAGAGAAACACTATTGACATCGAACACATTTGTTATAAAGAAGATGGAAGGGACACTCTTGGGGTGGCTTACAGGCGGACGGGCAACGATTGAACATATTTTTACAATTTTGCAGTGCTTTCCTCGTCCACTACAATAAGGAAATAAACATTGGCGTTTTAATAACCCTTTAAAAAGTGTTAAACCAACTACATTATTCTATTTAGAAACGAAATTGTATAATAATGAATTAGACCTGCATCCATTTTCAATTGAAATTCGGAAACAGAGGAGTTTTGGCGTAATCGATAAAGGACTGATTGTTTTCTTCTGTTCTTGAAAATTACAGTAGGATGAATGGCAAACTCTGTGTTCGCAATAATATTCGTAATGATATTTGAATTTACGACGTCAAGCTAAATGCTTTTGCAATTGTGCCGACAGTTGTGTATGTTATTGCTTGACAACATTTAGTTTATTTATAAGGTGTCATGTTGAAAGAGTTTTGCAGCCTGCCTTCAGGGTATAACAAGTAGCTTTTATGGATCGTAAAAGATTTTCATGGAAGAACTTGAGACGCCTTTTATGCGACTCTTGACAAAAACCTGTTTCTTCTCTAATCGAGGGTTCTTCATCATTGGTTAATGCTAAAATGATTACAATGCATGGGGCTTGTGTCATAATGACGCAGATGCTATGAACACTATTGCAGAGTTTATACTACAGTTTGAAGGCTCTGTCCAATTCCTGTTTAGGTGATGTATAGGTGATAGTCAATCATAATTGACAAGCATGCTTGATCGTCTATGGAAAACTTAACTCCGGGAGGGCTTTTGGGGTTTTGAAAAAATCTTAAATTGGCAACTAAATGTTCTGAAAGGAAACTTTCTTAGCTTTCCAAAACACTCATGAAAATTTGTCTACGATGATGAGTTCGCAAGTTACAGGTGTTCAAAGTGAAAAGTACCTTTATGCTTTGATCGTGAATAATTCGGTCAATAAAAGTCATATAACAAAACCGGAGAAACGAAATTAAAGAGAAATGTTTGCTCTATAAGAGCTCTTCATTGCATTTATCGGAAAATTTTTTTGGCCCGTGCATACGTTTAAAGTAGGCAAAAGTTTCTAAAACTTCGTTTCCTGCGCTTCATCTTGATAAAACAGTTAATGGATGAATAAAATGGAGTCCTTGATTCAAAAACTACTTAGAAACCTCAAGCGTTAAAATGCGTTTTTTAAATATTTTTGCGACCATTTTTTACAGTGATACAGCTATTCCATCGCTTAACCTTGGAAAATCTCAAACCTTTTTGTTTGAGTATAATAATTTGCCCACCCACTGTACACAAATTCAGAATTCAAAAATATCAATATTTCATGTATTGACCTGTAGATTGCATATCAAGGGCAAGGGGAAAAAATAGGGAATGTCCATTTCTCGTGATTTTGAGATTTATAGCATATTTTGTTGGTGGTAACTTGGACTACAGAATTGTCGAATCAAAGAGTTATAAAGTTCAAATACCCGCGTAAGATAACGTTAACGATTTGGTACACTGGTTAAAAACAAGAAATGTCTACTCTGCACTGGAACAAAATACTGAATATCTCCACTCTTTGTCTAAGCATAAGCTTCTGTAAAACAAGGTAAAGCAAGAAATTATTTAAGAAGAAAATTATATAAGAAAATTAAATTCATTGAACCTTGTTTCTTTACTGATGGACTAAAGTATTAAAACTTAATTTTCTTGATAAAACTATTTTATGATATTCTCTTCTTTCCGCTTTACCCTTCATATAATAGGTACGTACCTACCTACATACATAGTTACACGAATGAATGAACATCTTATACGCAAATTTTAAATATATGATTTAATGAAATGGAATTTTCTGAGAACTGTGTAGGTACGTCCCGGAATTCACAGTTAAAAATCAAATGTTCCTACTTAAGCTTCTTTCTTATACCCAATAATTAATTTTCAACATATTGTGTTAAACATGTATTACACCCCCAACTTTGAGGGTTACTTTTACCACCCAAATATGAATGTCTTTCGAAAAAAAGTACACATGAAAATATTTTTTTAAAAAATACTAAATATCCAAGTTTCATCAAAATTGATTGCCACTTGTGGAATGTCCCTTATGCACAAGTGTGTCATCACACAAAACACTCTAAGTAGTGAGTCACAAAGCAAGCAGTATTACATACTGACATATTCATACACTTTCCATCTTTGTCCATCTTCATCAAACTAATACAGTCTCTGTCAAATGAACACACCCAAAATACCTACCAGTCATGAGCCACACGAGTGTCGCCCATGAAACTATTCTAAAAAGAAAACGTTACCAAAACGTCCCCATAATGTTCTCGAGCCCAACACCCAAATCGTCGATGTCACCCCGAAAGTAAGATCGTGTCGCGCATCGTCGCCCAGGATCCAGCAAAGGGAACATCGCCGTCCAGCCTGGCTCGTAATATCTTCATATCCTTAGTTTATTCGTTCTCAGGCAGAATTCCTCGAGCTCGTAAAGCATCGTGGGTCCCCGTAAAACCGATCTCCACAATGCCGAGAGGCGTAACGTCCGCCTTTATCGCGATTTGTAAAGCTGAAGTGTTACGAGCCGCGTACAGAGAAGGATCCTCCAATAAGAGCAAACCGTCGCCTCTGGTCGTAAACTTATGCGAAGCTGAGGCTCCTTCTCTGGACACCTAGCCTCAGCTTCCATCGGCCGCCTCGGAAGTGACGTAACCAAGACCCAGCCGCTAATCCGCCGCCTCGTAAAAGGCTTCTTCATTTCCCGATTGAAAAATTAATTATACTGAATAAGAGCGAGCCGAACGGGGCTATAAACTCGGTGAAATTTAAATTGAATCGGTGGGATAGTGGTTGGACCAAGTCGCCCGTACCCCCTCCGTCCTTTCGACATGCTTCTTTTTGCTCCAGACTTCGATACTGGACCTGGAAACCGGGGAGGAATGGAACACATCGAGAGACTCTCGATTCTTGTCCCTTGATGAGTGCTCGCGCGAACTGTGACTCCTATCTACAGAAGTGGGAGCATAGTTTGACTACTATTGAAGTTAGATACTTATCTCCGCATTTTTTTATGGGACTAATCATGGCGGCTGTGATTTGTACCTTCTGAGATGATGGATATCACTGACTTTTCAGACAAGTTTCTAGGTAGGGGAAGGGGGGCATGATGGGGTATCGTAAAAAAACGATAACAGAAAAATGATAAACATTTGATGAAAGTAACAAAAGGAAACCATTGTATTGTAACAGGTAGGTCGTTGATAGAAATGAGTGGGGGAGCACAAGTCTTTGGTTTAGTGCTGTGAAATAGTCCACATGCTGCGTGGATCTATTTTGCGTAGTAAAAAGACTTATAATAAATATATATTTAAAAATGGTAAGTCAATTATTTTTGTTACATAATAATCTTCATTCTATTTACATTAATGTACAATATTAGAAATTGTAATATTTTTTATTTATTGTACAAATAACATTAGTCTCTGGAAAACAATGGTTTGAGGCAAGATGGGGTCCTTGATACGGGGAATGATGGGATACCCCATCATACCCCAGACTATGGTTGTTCATGTGACGTTGAACAACGCCATCGTTCTCTATTATAATTTAGGTCGAATCTTCGTTATTTTTAATTCGGATTTGAAAATGGTAAGAACATATAAGAAAAAAGTAGGCGAGGAAAATGGTCAAAAGAAGTTATGAAGAAATCTGTATATATATATGAAGTTTTAAGCAATAAAATAGGGTACAAGAAAACTGCTCGAGATTATTACCTTCCACAAACAACATTGGAGCGTTATGTCCAAAAATTGAAACAGCAAAATGAAGTGATCATGGGTTTACCGTTAGGTCCAATTAAGAGCGTATTTTTGCAAACAGAAGAGGAAGAACTTGTCGAATATTTAAAAGATATGATCCCACAACTTCTGTGCGAGGGTAGAAAGAAAATAATTTAGAAGAAATTCACATTTGCATTGATTGTGCAAAATATTTAAGGGAACCGTCTTGCCCCATTTTCGATACCCTGTCATACCCTGTAGCAGGGGCAAGATGGGTTTCCATTACTTTTTTTTTAAATTTAATAACTTCAAATTTTTATTTAAATGTTGCTCAAACTATGTATCAAAGGTTAAATTATTTACTTATAATTATATATTAATTTATAAAAACTTAAAAAGTATAATTATCAATTTTTTGCATGTTTGCATAGCTACCCCATCATGCCCCCCTTCCCCTACTTCGTTTTAAGTGAAATTTATAAGACTTAGCGTCAAAAGGGAAACTATGGGATATTGTTAAGAAGATGGTTCGTAGAGAAATAGATTTGGTTGAGGGATGCTTTCAAATGCTAACAGAGAGTTGCTTCGTATCAGTAATAGATAGTGGGGAGTATGTATTATGTTTGTGCTAAATATTTATCGTATTGGTCGAAGAGGCTTGAAAATGAAATTAGACACATCGAAGTAGTCTCCAGTAAGATCAGTGTAATATTTCTTACCTGGGAGTGAGTTCCTCTATCGTCCTTTTTTTTTTATAAAACTCCGAATTTCTAGAATTTATAAACTCTAAAGTAGCAATATCAGCGGTCATTTTGGCACTTTTAGATATCGTTTCTGGCATAAAAATTGATAAAAAGAAGTTCATAAGAATACGATTAAAGGGTTATTTGCAGCTAGGAGGTAGAAGAAGAACGATTCTTTGGGAATCTATTTCAGAAAGTACACGCATATTTTTATGCAAAGGTTTTTGTATTCAGATGAGGGACACTTTAACCGGTTATTATATTATGTTTTTGTGTAAAAGTATTTATTTATTGCAAAATTACAACTGAGTTCTCAGAAGCTGTTTTTTAGAAATACGTTTTGTGGTAACCAACATTGTTCGTAACTGGGTTATCTAAAATAAAAAAAAAACGAAGAAGATGTAGTTAGTACAATAGTTTATCTAGTCTTTAATTGTTCAGTTTTATAATATATTAATCTGGGGCAAAATGGCAGGTGTTTAAATTGAAATGGTCGATTTGCGTAGAAAAAAACATTCTTTTCTCATCCATAGAAAAAAACTATACATTGGAAAAACAAATTCTTCGATTAAACACTAGAATTGAATGTCTAGAAGAAACCTACAAAGTTTCAGAAAGATAGGTGAAGCGGTTTTTTGAGAAATCGTAGTCACCGCAATCGAAAAACCCATTTCGGGAAATCAGTTGTAATTTTGCAATAAATAAATACTTTTACACCAAAATATAATATAATAACCTATTAAAATGTTCCTCATCTGAATACAAAAACCTTTGCATAAAAATATGCATCTACACTTTCTGAAATAAATTCCTAAAGAATCGTTCTTCTTCTACCTCCTGACTGCGAATACTTAACCCCTTAAGGTCCTGAAAGTTTTGGAGTTCTTGAGTTTTGAATGTTTGCTGCTTTACATTCGAAGTTACTCACGATCACGCCGATCAGCAAGATAAACGCAAGCAAATTCTTCAGTGTCTCAACGATATCAACAAGCAGGGTAATGCTTTCCAAGCCCGAATATTTTGGGAACTTTCAAAATTGCCGAACCTATTTCACTCTCAAGACACTGTCTTGGAGACAGTCTCAAACTGCCTCAAAACATCGTACCTACTCGCGATTTGTTCAAGACATTCGCAAGAAAGCTTATCGAAGTCCCCACAACTGGACATGTCCGGGGCTTGGAGAATCTCTAAAACGACGGTAAGGTCGAGCGCGGTGGCTGAACAGCCCAGACACTCGTAAAGTCATATCTGTTGCGCGTTACACGCATCGTCTCTCCAGGCAGCCAGGAAGATAAATGACGAACGTCTTCCGAAGGGTATAATCTCGAGACACGTGCTTGGCAACGTTATCTCGCCCGTCGGAGAAGTTCAGATCCACCAGGCGTCGTCTTTTTGGCGAGATGACTGATGGCCCCTGCGGTCGGCGGCGCTTTGCTCCTGTCCCGTGTCGCAATAATCAATTAGCTCGACGTGTGTTGACGTGCCTAATTCCTTGTGTAACTGATAGCCGACCGTGCCTCATAACCCCTTCGCCGAGACTAATAACCATGATGACGGGGGACCTTTGAGTCTATTTCGACGTCGCGCGCGTGTCGAGGTGGAAAAATTGGTAGATCATCGCCAGCCATCGGAGTACGTGGCTTAACCGGTCGGATTAGGTACAGAGGTGTGTATCAGATTGGAGACTTCTGCTCCGATATTATGTGAGAGGCACGTAAGATGTTTCAAGAAATGTTTTCACGACTTACAAAGTGGATAGTACTCGCTAGGTTGAATAAAAAATGCTTAGCACTTTGGTTCAAGGTGCAACGAAATATTGCTTCAAGTCGATCAAGCCTTCCAGAGTGTCCACTACTGGCGGGATAGTTTTATTTAGCTCGTCCTGCATTTTGAACACATAACTTTCACTTTAACTTCAATCTTTATCGAAAATGTGAAAATTTAAATTCTTGTGTTTTATAGAAAATATGAATATTGAAATTTCTGTATTGTATAGAAAATGTAGAAATCGAGATCAGGATTAGTAAATGACTCATCGGAGACTCGATTGCTGGGCGCGCGAAGGATCGCTGTGAACTCTGAACTCTTCAGAATAAACATTCCTGGCTCTCGGGCAATACTTTCGATACTATCCAGGAAATATCAACGTGAAAACTAATATCGATCGTCAAAACTGTGCAAAGGATGGAAATTCGGCTTTCCGGAATTTCGGTTCAAAGTGTTAATTGACATAGCTGCAGAATTAACCCTGTTCAAGTTATAAACGATTTTTAACGTTAATAATGCGAGTAACTTGCCTGGCTCTATTCATTTCATGGGGAATGGAAACTTCTTACTTCGGTGGTTACATATTCTACATACATATAGGGTAAATCCGGGAGACGCGGTCGACCTAATATAAAATGGCTATTAAAACTAATACAGATATTACTTATTTTATAAGAACAAACCTAATATGTTCAGAATTTTATGCTGATTCAGAAAAACTGGTCGATATTTGCTTTAAGACAATATTTACTGTAAATCGGGTTGAAAACTGAAGTCATGACATCTGACCACCTCTCCCGAGGTGCCGGGAGAAATGGTTTTCGTCGTTAGCAGAGACCACTCACATAATTATTCATGGAAAAATAACAAAGAAGAAAGCAAAATTATTTATGAGTGAATACAACTACAGATTCATTGATATTTAATTTGTTTACGCTAAACAAGTAAAGAACACACCAAAGATAAAGCGAACTACCTACCGGCGATTAGCAAGGCAAATGAATACAAAAGTGAATAAATAAAATAAATAAACAATAATAATAATAAAATAATGATAAAAAATAAAAATATAAATAAAAATAATAAAAAAATCATAGCTCGACCATCTCTCCTTTCTGCAGCGAGAGATGGTCTTCTCGTTAGTTTTGAGAGGAAGAGTTAATATGGCTAAATACTTTGGCTGCATTGTCCCTCAATATCTCTACTATCTTATTATTCCCAAACATTAAACGAAAATAAACTTAGAAGTATATTTTAAATACGATTCTGTACACCGTTGTTTGACAAAAGAGGTTAAATGTAACCTCAGTTTACCTTTTATAGCCTGTAAATCTAGAAAAATACAGAAGGAACCGAAGTGACGCTATTCATTCGATTGTTTGGCTTCTAGAGAAGTAATTGGGCTGCCCTTTAACGCGTTTTTACGTATAGAGTCTGAAATATAGCGACTCGACCGACTCTCCGACCCGACCGCGTCTCCCGGATTTACCCTATGTGTCCTTTCCTTGTCCTGTTTAAAAAAATCCAGATCTTCTTAATTACTTGATAGGCATTTTGGATTTATTAATTGCTTCGTTCTACATCATTCGTCAGTGTAGAATGCACTGTGTTCTTTAAATATACCCACAGAGTGCATGTCAGAATAATCTCCAAACTGTGCAATCATTGCTCGCAAAGACGAATAATCAATATTCGCGTACTAAAGATGGAACTTTGATGTGAAGCGTGCTTAGAAATATGTGAAGAACGGGCAGGATACTTCCTTTAAACACATACACGATGAATGAAAGCAAACATATCATTTGCGCTACCAAAGCTAAAAATCGCTTGTACATGTCTGAAAGGTTCCATCTTTAGACCCATGTTTATTAACTGCTTGTTACTCAGCTTCGTGAACACTATCTACTCCAAGCTCTGAACCCTTGTTTAAAAACACCCTGTACGCATCTTTTGCATAATGTGAAATTAACTCTCCGACGAGCTGGAACGTAGCTCATGGGGTAGGTAAGCCAAAGATCTGATTTCTGACGTAACCAAGAAAGCTGCCATTATCGACAACTCGATTCACGGTTCTCCTTGCTTGGAAGGAAAAACTCCCCATAACAGGAGGGTGAAACTGGAAGGCGAGTTAGGCGATCGCGTAACATGTACCCGGGGCAAAATGTATCTACGAGTGCCTCGGGAGGATATAAATAAGCGGGCAGGAGTCGACAAATCAAGAAACTATCGACATAAATAAATTGCGGCCCGCCAGGGGGGTTCGCGGTTCTAACTTGTATGAGGAAAATGGCAGGCCCTAAGTCAGCAATTACCCACATTTCCAGCTCCCCGTGGCTATTATATCTACCTGCCCTCCTCTATTTCTCGTTCGACTACGAATCCGGCTACACTGCCATTCAAACGGCGCGTGATGGGCCACCTTTGGCACAGACTAGTATTAATAACTGTTTAGGTATACTTGAATCCGTGAACACTGAAGAATTTTGAACCTATAGCTAAAACTAGACAGTAACCCCTCGAGTGTCCATTTTTTCTGGAGAAAAATCTTTCCGGTATGTAAATTTGGGTGGCTGGCCAGTGTTATATAACATATTTTCCCATACAAATTGCTTTGAATTTCAGCTTAATGTCTTCAAACCTTTCACATACCATTACAGAATTTAGCAGAAAAAGATGATGGTCCCGCTTCAATTTGCTGATAGGTACTTGATAATTAAAACTCACCGGAAACGATTTATCTGTTTCCAAAATTCACTCGCAGCTGGTCTCCTCCCTCGTCCCAAAAAATCGTTCACCATCCATTACGAATTTTCGTAAGCGGGGTGCTCAGTCTACCGTGATTCGATCTAAATCTCAATTTTGGAGCGTCCTATATACACGGAGGCCGAGTCTTTCCACCCCCGCGGGCCCCTACCCCTCGCTCCTTTCACCCCCTCCGCCCTCCCCCCAATGCTCATCCAGTGAATTACTTCGTTAGTGGCTACCTTCAGAGGGCTGTTAATTCCTGCAGGGCAGATTATACAGATAGGTTTATTGCACTCGTGTCCCAATCTAATGTCCGTAATGCTCCTCTACCCGCTACACACGCTCTCCCCCTCGCCTCTTTTCAGGCCTCCCCGAGTTTCCCACTTCTCCCACCCCTCCACCCACGCGGGCTTCGCTCGACTGTCGGATGCCATGTTGCTTGATGAACCCGCGTCCTGGTGCGAATAAGCTTCCAGAGAAAACGCAGCCCTCTTGCTTCAAGGTAAGTGGTGTCGTTGCTCCCCCCAACCCCCTTACCGCGAACATTATTTCTCAACATTCAAATACTTGCTTTACATCCACCAACCGCCCCCCCCAAAAATGACTGCCACCCTCGCGATTACCTGCTCACCGTCGAAACCCGTCTTACTGACGCTTAATCAAATTGCCCAGAGTGGGGGAGCTGGGGGTTGAGGAAGCTCGTCAATTCTGCTCGTAATTCTCGATTCCCCTGGTCTCATTGATGTCCACTTGGCCGGCTGTTCCTCCCCTCCTCGCCCCCTTTCTCGTGGCTCTTCCTCACGGCCCGCTGAGCACGTCAGCTCCGAAAATTTTGGTAACGAGTTTAGCATTACGCCGGCCAACGGGCCGAGGGTGTCTGATTTTAATGGCGCGGACTGCGGGCTAATGGGCCGCCGATTGTCCAAGCCCATTTAAGTCCGGCCCAGACGCGTCTGCCGGCCTCGAAATAATGGTGCCCGTCGGGCTCACGATCGCAGACCTCGGGTCTCATGGCTGCTGGACACCCGCGCGATAATTTCGACGCGTAATTAGACAGCGCCAGCTCGCCCAGAATATTAATAACGCAGGCGTAATTAGACCGGGGTTGGTTCCAGGATTTACCGGCGAGCGGAGCTCAGCGAGAGCTGGAGGACGATGTCACCTCGGAGCGGACGATTCAATTGTCTGCGTTGATAGATAGTGGGTTTTGAAGGAGGTGGTTATAAAATCAGGGGAGTACAAGGTGTGACGATAAAGTTTAGAGAATAATCTCATTTAAAGATTTTATTTTGAAAATTAAACAGGTGCGAGGCTATCCTCTTCGAACTTCGAAGCACCCCCTTGAGACTGTACACACGCATCTCAGCGTTCGATCCATTGACTCTAACATTTTTTATACTCGCAGTGCCGTATCTGTTTTAATACCCGCATTGCATCACTTCGAATTTCTGAAACTGGCTGCAAATACCTCCCTTCCATGATCACTTTTACTGGAAGAAATAAAAACATATCACAAATAGACAACTCAGGCGAATAGGAGGGGGAGGTGGGGACTGCTTTAACGTTGTGGCCGATTTTTAAATTAAAAGTTCTCGCTGTAATAGCGATGCAAAATCCACGATCCAACACGACTTTGCCCGAACCAACTTGCACAACAATTAATACGATTCACAATGTTTATTTTTCATTTACATTCTTGTCACGTTTGACGGAAGCAAAATTATTCTCGAAATTTTATTGTCGCACCTCGAATGATTCTACCTGGCTTCCCTTTGTTGGTGTACGAGCAATTTCTTTGCAATGGAGTTGAGCTAAAATATTCGTTAAGTGTTTGTGATAGCGGAATTTTAATAGAGTCGATTTCAGTATATGAGTGTGAGGGCCTTTTAGAGTAATTCCGAAGTTGTAATGTAGGATGAATCGGAGCACACGATCAAACGCAATGGGCCTTTTCACGTGTGACATTTCTGTGGTTTGTGATTGATATTTGGGTTGTAGTTATGTAAGATATGTTATACAAAAACAGCGTTTTATCCTGCAACCCGCGCTCGCGCGAACAGGTAAAATGGCAACAGCGCCTCACGGACGCATTCCACTACAACTATGCACCATCCCGGCGTTCCGAGAGCTGCCAGCGACCGCTGGACAGCAGCGATGCCCGAGTTTCGAGAATTTTGGGGTGGTCTCTTTCAAATTAATTTCCCGGCCCGGGTTCAAAGATTTGGGGCCTTTTCCGTATAACTTTTGAACTATAAAAGATATCGGAATGTAATGTGCGCCGAAAAGTGAGGAAAAATTATTCCCTCTTAATGGTGGATATTGGATGGAATTTTTTAACCATAATTTTTGTAAAAAGCTTTTGCAAACTGTTTATTTGATACTGTATTTAATGCTGTTTTCACAATTCGTGGTGTTGATAATCAATAGGCTAGTTGTGTATGTATCATTACTTTCATAAATTGAGAAATTAAATTTTTATTCAATTATGTGTTAGTTCTGCAGACCTCAGAAGCTATTGTTCTGGTTTTCTTTTTTATGATTTTATCCTTAATGCAGTGCATACCTAAATCAGACGTAAGGGGTAACTAATGGGACGTGTCTTTGATTGTAGCGGTGTTTGAATTTTTTTCTACAATTTTTGTGTCTGAATATTTTAGGTACTCAACGCCACGCCTATACCGGCTTCCGTTAATGTCATTTTTTGGAATGATGCGCCGTTATTGTGGCTTTTATAGGTGGGGAAAATAGCACCGCGGTCAACAATGTCGTAGCTAAAATTTTTGAAATTAAGACGGGTACGAGATCAGTCGACATTATTCTCAAACCTCATTACAGTAATCTGGGGTGCGAGTGGTTAACCGATCATAAAAGCGGAGCGCGCGGCTCTATTACCTGGGTTGGAATATTCCCAATAGCTCTTTGCGACGTTAGTTTGAAAGAGACCATTCTAAAATTTTCGAAGCTCGGGCATCACTGCTGTCCAGCGGTCGCTAGCAGCTGTCCGCTGGGCCGGTGCATGGTTGTAGTGCAATGCGCCCGTGAGGCGCTGTTGCCATTTTACAAGTTCGCGCGAGCGCGGGTTGCAGGATAGAACGCTGACCCTGTATGTCACAGTTTTAATTGTGATACCTACTGAAGGTACATCGAGTTCTCGATCAACCGCGAGTCAACTCTGCGTGATAAGACGTTAAGTTCGTTAGTTCGTTAAACATTTTATTACTACCTTCGGTTTCCCTATTAATACATACTTTTTTTTAAGAACTAGAATTTTTTAACGTCTTCGACAAGCTCTTATAACGTTGAGGAAAGGCACGTGCCTGTGACTGCGGAAAGAAATCACTTCCGCAATGTTTATAAATTTTTTTTAAATATCATACTTAGAATACTTTATTGTACACGGAAAGTATGTATATCTAGAAACTTTCGACGTTTTTAAGATCAATAGAATAGAGGAATATCAAACAATAATAAGTTTCGTAGGAGGAAAGTTTCGAGGATAAGTTTCGTAGGAGTTTCATAAGAAACAAAAAAATTTGTGGTAGGTCTGTGATTGCCAGTCACCGAATTATCGCTGTTATTATTATTACTATGTATTTCTTGTGCAATAAAAAAGAACTGAATGCAAAGAAAGTACATATGTAGTAGGTATAGGTACACAAAACACTAAGTTCAGCCATAAGGCTGCTATAAAACCTTTGACAGTTCATCTCGTGCGAGGCACAAGCTAGAGCGTCAAGTATCTATGTTATAGTTTATCCCGTGCGAGAAACGGGCAGAAGAAGAAAACAGAAAAAAAAGGTACTTGTAAAACACTTGTTTTTTACACTTCACGGAAATATTTTAAAACATAAAAATATAAACTTTTTAAACCGTTTTTTGAAGTTTTATTAGACCTCCTGCCAAACCTGGAATCTACTTATATAGTCATCGCTATTCCTACAGACATTCATTTTATGAATTAAAGGAAGCACTCACTTTTCGACCTTTTGCTTGGACATGCACATTTGAGACTTTACCATTGCTGGGTAGACATATAACTAATATTTGGTCATCAATTTCAAAATCATTTTCTACATATATAAGAACGTCATTCTTACCTGAAACTCAAGATGTGTGCCAAATTCTTGGGAACATCTGGTGTCTACTGTTTGCATTCTATTGGAAAACAAAAGATCCAAAAGTTATTTCATTATCGCTATTCTTATAATTAAAAAGAGGAATTAAAAAATATATAATATAACAGAATTAATAGAATCGTTTCCAAAGCAACTGGAAGCTTTTAAAACAACGTCTTCCTCGGACAAAGACGTCGTTTCTCTGTATCCACCCTTCGCCAGCAATCTGAGGGATGTTCCTGGCCCTGGAGCCAGTGTTCCTCCACTTATTCGCCGAAATAAATGCTTAAATTCGCGCGAAGTTAATTAAAACTAGGCGTAATTATGGCGGCGCTGCTGTATAATCCGAGGAGCGAGACAATTGCCTTTCTACGGAGAGGAAAGCCATTTTGCCCTGCGCGCGGATATCTTGTCCCTGCGAAGGCTGTATTGTAATAACGCGCTGAGGAAGAATCCACGAAGGAGTAAAAAAGATTTTACAAGGGAAGATGGTTCATTCCTGAAAAATTCAATGTCCTTTTACATTTTCTTTCCAGATGTTCGTTTTACGAAGCGAGTATGTATGTTCTTACATGGAAAGAAGCTTTGTAATTTTGCATTAATTCGCAGCTTCTCGAACAATATTCCAGGACAAATATTCTTTTCGTTTCTAAATCGATCGAAGAAATGTTTCTTTCACTGGGCTTCGACCTTTTCAAATGGAAGGAATCGTGAAACCCGTTGCGAGCCACTGACCATGAAAATAGAGAAGCGGCAAAATCCTGTTTCCGCCCGATTACCGAGGGGGAGAAAAAACCGTGTAAATAATTTGTAGACCGATTTAAACTGTAATGAAAGAAGTGTACGACCGCCGGGCGATTTCTGACCTTCGTTATGACACCGTTGGAGCATAACGCGGTTGAATGACACGGCATATTTTGCGAGGGGAACTTTCATTATCGGCGTAAATTTATAATTAATTTTTGTAACGGTACAATAGCTTCGAGGTCATCGGGCGATGCGAGACTTCAAATCGTTCCACTTCGACGAGGCTGCCTTTCCGATGAACATCGACATATCGACTCTGATCATCAGATGCGATTAGATGTCATCACAAATTAAGATTCCCTATTTCGTTTCGAGTAGAATGCAGATATATTAAAGAATACAGTTGTATTAAACGATCGTAGAACGTCGAATTTCATTCATAGACGAATCGGAAGAAAAGGTTCCTTTTCCCTCTGGAAAGGGAAAAGGCGCAGCGCTCGGCCAGGAAATCTTTAACGAAGGATTATTCGCTGGTCGAGATTAAGATGCGCGGCCGCAGAAAAGTTCCCGCGAATAGTTGGAACGAATTGGCCCAAGTTCGTTAACTGTAATCTCTATTTGATGCAGATAACTTCATTTTCAAGACGGGACTGCGTTTCGATGCGGACGCGGAGGCAATAACCAGCTGATTTATTAAACGCTTAATTAATATGTTAATTCAAGGTTTCTTTGCCGCAGCGGCAAGAAATTGCGTTTCACGTCGACTGTGTCGAAATCTTGGAGATGCTAGAAAATCCCGCGATCTAACGCTAACGAGATTATTCTCAAAAATCCATCTGACACAATGGAAATACTCCTCTCATCCCAAGAAGATAATTATTTTGTTCGATACGGGTTGAAACGCAAATCAAATTCATATTTAATTGCCCGCCACTCTTGTCCCTTCTCGCAAACGCAGCTCCCTTGTGCCAACAAAATTTCCATCCCCTCTCCTTGCGACCCCTAAAAGCACCGCCATAATCACGCAGTCAGCGTCGACGTTTCTATACTGAGCCGTCGCGTTTATTCCCTTAATAAAACCGCCCCTCTCCGACCATCTCGGAATCCAGCTTCCCCACCCTTCCTAAATCCGTAGTCCAACGGGTCGTCAAAGAATTTTTTCTCGAGGCACAATTAAACCGAGCGAAAGAAATATGCGAGCGAAGGAGGGCACCGTGGAAATCGTACAATCGCCTTAATGGCAGACACGGGAGGGGTGGCCGACGACCGGAGGCGCATAATGGTGTTGATTACTAATTACAATTATTGGCCGACGAAGGTACGATCGATCCACCCCCTATCCAGCTTCAAATACCTTCCCCCTTGGCGTCTGAAGCGTGTTCTGGGATCGCGGCCAGCTAATTGCATTATACGTGTCAATATCCCGGAGTAGTTCTCCTTCGCTCGTCATAGAGATGTCTGGGTGAACTGTGAAGTGGGTGGGGGTTAATAAATTGGTTCGTTATTAAAGAAACCTGTCTGGAGTCGCCTTGCTGCGCCCCATACTATTAACACTTCGAATGAGACAAGCTTCTGAAAAGTGCCCCTTCAAGTCGGCCTGGCGTTTCCGAGCGATCGCTTCTGGCGGGGCAGTTTTGTACGAAGCCGTACAAGGCAAACCCTGAGCTTGCTTTGTTTTCGAAGTAAACAATCGGAGACTCGAGGACAACACTTTCGATGCTTCCCAAAAAATATCAATGTGAAAACATACCGAAACTCGGATGCAAACGCCTCGGTGACAAACGCGCCGACGCCAGCCGGGGCACTAAAGTACCATTATAGAAAATCTTAACGGTTGTCTCGAGAGAGGGAAGAGGAGAAAGTGACGGTGAATGAGGAACTAAAGAATGAGCGGGAGCGAGCTAGAGAAGTGGAGGGAAAGGTACTGTGACACGGGAGAGAAGTACGCAAAGGAAACGTGATTAGGAATGTGTGGTGTGAGTTCTGCAAGCTGATAATAGAAATTATTGTTAAATATTTGGAGAAATAAAGTCATATTGTTCCAAGCGTATGATGCGACGGTAAGTAGAGATTTTAAGAGAGAAAAAAATAATAATCAAGGTCAGGGGTGGGGAGAGCGAAAAGGGGTCGAGACAGAGTTCGACGAATGGTCGGGTGGACGCTGCCGAGGATGCATCCTTGTTTTTAGGGTGCAAGCCAGACTTTTCACCGGGCATTGCCAGATTTATGACGGGCTGCCCCTACGCGCCGACTTATTTTTAACCTTTCGCCCACTAACGAACCTTATCTCCCCAGCTGCATTTCTCCGCGCAACACGATAGACAAAAGGAAAACGTCTCGGGGCTCCGTGGGCCCCATAACTTAACGATCTGCCCGATTCTCGTACTCGGCCGGCCATTATATCCGAGCCGAAATTTTTACATTTTCTGCGGTGCCACGGGGCCAGGCAAAAGGGCCAATAAACACGAGCCGCGATAAAATTGTTATGCCCGGCGATTAATTTTCGCTGCTATTCTCGCTTGGCCGCGCACCCTTCCACCGGGAATATCAAAGATAATCGTGCAGAGACTCCCCCATACCGGGAATTAATATTTAATACTTAATTACTACTTGAGGGGGCTCCCCACTTTAGCGCTTCGAACAATAGGTCGAAATTGAGAATGTTTTGAAGAAGAAAGTGGAGGCATCGCATTCTTCGAATTTGGAATGGGTGTTTATCTATTATTTAGCAGTGTTCTAGAATTTTTACGACTGGGAAATCGATTATATTTTGGCGCGAAATTTGGTTATAAAAACATGTCGCCACGGTCTGCACTCTCACTCTTTGCGATATGACCTTGAAGTTACCAGTTGAAGTGTATTTAGAATTTATATGAAGTTCCTGGAATATTGAACCTAAGTAATTTCGGGACAAACGGAAGACAGTTGACAGAATAGCCACTTGAATTAAACAGTCGAAAAGATGAGAAAGACTTACATTTTAATTTTTTAATTTTCATTAAGTTCAGTATCCTAAAAAGGTGTTTTCTTTAGTGAAATCAATGAGTGAAGTCGATTCATTTAACCGTTTATATGTGAAGTTTTATTCAACACAATGTTATAATTTTCTTTAAATCAACAATAGAATTTTGTCCACCTCCTCTTATGAAATTTGAGGGGTGATTTCACCCCTACGTATGCAAACGCAAGCGGAGGCGGACACCGGAAAAGCTCTTTGTAGGTGGAAAGATGTAGTTCGGAAACAAACGTATATGAAGTTCTGTAGTACGTTTTTGGTGTATAAGTCGCACTTATAGGGGAGAGTCGTTCAGTACCGACCAGCGTACAGTACCGACCAAAGCTAGTTCTCGCTTCTTCGAACAGATATTAGCACTTTATTTGAATTAACTAATGAAAATCACAATTCTCTATAACCTATTTCGGGGCCATATTGTTTACTTCATTGCTCTCGATGTTCTGAGGCATTAAACGTATATGTTGATATTCAGTGGGTTAAAAGTTATTTTTTATAACTGATCTTTTGTTTCTCGTGTAAGTAAATGATTTTGTTATATTATGTATACTATCTCTAGTCTATTAAGTTTAATAAAACGTCCTAGTTTTGCAATATTTTTTTGTACATAATATACCATGATCTAAAATGTTTCCCCATGTTTGTCGTACAGTACCGACCATCCAACTGTCGCGCAGTACCGATCAACAGACTGCCAACCAGTAGAGACAAAATTTTTTTATCTGTAAGTTCAATCTGTTAGCAACTCAGATTAATTTATACGATGTTCATTTAGCCTTCCTTCTACCTTTTCCCGCAGAAAAATAAAGTAAATAAGGATAGGTATGATAACCTAACAAGCAGGAAGCTAGAATTTAATGAAGAAGTTATCCAGTGTATTATTTGCAAGCAGAGTTGGGCATTAACTAAATAAAAAATTATGTAAATAAGAATCAAATAAAAGTCACTTGAACTTTAGATTATTTGACGAACAAAGTTAATTTTTTTATTCGACGAATAAAGTTAATTTTTTTATTCGTTATTCTAAATTTTATTTAAATAAAAATTTTGCCCACCTCTGTTTGCAAGGAATCATTTGACAAAGATTGGGTGCAGTGTACCGAATGTGACGGTTAGGCACACGTCGAATGCACAGATCAGGAGAATATTAATTATTTTACTTGCGAGTTTGTACAAATAAAATTTGAACAAAATCTTGTATTGTACCACTTAAATGTCTTTTTATTAACATTGTTAATCATTTAGACCTAAAAATCTACTAATTTAATAGTTGGTCGGTACTGGACGACAATTTTTCGTTTCCCAGAAATTACAACTTTTTTACTTTTGCGAATTATCAATTCTTATTATTAAATTTCACAAAAATAATTTCCCTCCTCTTATTAAGTTCCATCTATACTACAAACATGTTTTTGAATTTCTGATTTTTATCGACTCTACCCCAAGGTATAACAAACAAACTTAGAGCGGTCGGTACTGCACGACTCTCCCCTAGCTAATCAACTATTTCAGAAGCATACAATAAGCCTTTTTCAAAGATGTCCTCTTCTTCCACCTGCTATTGTTTTCCGTCTATTCTGCAGTCCCTTGTTTGGGAGAAAATTTTAATCTCTGTCCTAAATGCCATTCTTACAAATTTCATATTTTTCATAATTCGTTAAAATACTTTGCTACAAATGGATGGTGATTATAAATAAGCGGCAATTGCAATGATCTTTGAGCTGTATCATACAGTGTTTCTGCTCCAAGTAATTTCCTTTATTCTCTTATTTGGCAGACCTCAATTTCGTACACATTATTATTTCAACATGTCACACGGATTCTAAAATATTTATGAGAGGGCGTTTACTATGTCAATTTACCTCAAACAAACAAATTATTTTGTGTGCCCAGCCTGACTGTTTAATTTGTTACCCGTACACCGTCTCATTTAAAGTCTCAAAACTTCGCCAATCTTATGACTTTCTCAATACAACTTTACATACGTGTTGTACATACTTCGTACTCTCAGAAAATGCCAATAAATTTCATTCTCTTTCAACCCCCTGAAGGATAGACCCCTTAATTGCAATTAATCTTGAATTGCAACTAACTTTGAAATGTTTATTTTTGTGAGGGTGTCCCTACAGAATTAGTTATAGGAATAGTAATAATAATGATGATGGATCTTTGTTGCACCAGTGCTGTATACATTTTGGGTATTACTGGATGATGAAAAGAGAAAAAGACATGAATATGTACGTATTTATAAAAATAGGTACTGTGCAATGACCAGCTGTTAAAAAGAGCACTTATGTCTAAAATGTATATGTTGAATAGACCCATAAGCTCGTGACATGGCTGCAAGACACTTGGGGAGGTACCAACGTTGCTTGCCATTGTTTTTACGTGGCTGTACTTACCTTACCAAAGAATAATAGAGTAATATGCTGCTATGATTAGTTATGGTTGCTTATGGGAATGGAGATGCTGCAATTTCTATGTTCTTACTTTTTTTAGAAACGTGGAGGATGTTCTTACGCCACGAAAACTGTGGCAACGACGAGTCTGAGAGTTTTGGAAGCACCAAGGTGAATTATGAGCAGGCAGAACATTCACGGGGGAAATGAACGAAACGGAAACGTGGACGAATGAAAAAGAGGAAAAGGGAGGTGTAACTGGAATCAAGCGAAAAGAGGCAGGAGTTGGGGGAGGAAAGCGCCGGGAGCGGAAAGAGGTAGAGAAATGCGGATGCATTGAAAAAGGAATGTGAGAAACGAGGGATAGCATAGGAGGAAACGATAGAAATGTGAAGACCAAGAGAGGAAAATGGATGTAAAATGAGATCGGTGGGAATTGAAGGAACAGGAACAGCGGAGGAATGCTAAAACTTGGAAAAATCACTTTGGTCTTAGAAGTTTTTTTGCAAAATCATTGTTCTTGTCACACTTCTCTCCCACCACAAGATTCATTTTATTATAACGGGCATAAAAAAGAACGAATTACTGTTTTTTTTTTAAAATATATCCTCATTCGACTATTTCGAAAATTTGTAACCATAACTCTGCTGATGTACATGACTGGCAAGAACTGCACTAAAATTGTGTTAAATCAAATCTGAGTTGGAATAGGAACTATTAACGATCGAAATTGAACTAATATTAGATTGAATCTGACTTGCAAGGGGAGTGCATAGATATTCGAGTCATTGATTTGGTTCAGATTTTGCACATACGTAGTCAATGCACAACGTTTATGACAACATATTAAACGCACTGTGTGTGCCAATAGAAACTTTGCGACAAATCGAGTTCAAAATTTAGCATTCATATTTAAATACAAAACTGCAATTCGGTTGCAATGCCTAATTAAGCTTAAATTGTATAGCAATTGCAGACGTGTGTACATATATCTATAGATCTGCAAAAGACCGAATTTTGATCTCCATTTTCTCATAAAATTAAGAGTAATATGCCTTATGAATTTAACCCGTTACTACATTGGTGACTCAAACATTACACACCCTTCCCTATTAGTAATAAAGTGAAACTGTAAAGTGAAATCACATAAAGGCTCTTAGGTGTTTATATTAACGACAATTAAAAAAGTCTATTGATATTTTGCCCATACTTTCACATTTTCTAGCATTTATCAATTACATATATTTATTAAAACGTGGACTATCTCTCCCAAGTGAACATATGTGTAATTCCACTCATGAACGACAAAAGTACCTCGTGTGAAAAAGCCCTAAAGGCTCTACTTAGTCTGGCTAACGATAGGTATTTAGTCCACATTCACACGTTCAGCATCTCTTTCTATACCCTCATAGATATTAAACGAGGACTATCTCCTTCAATAAATCATATCCAAAATCTCCCTCGCGAATCACAGAAGCGACTGGTGTGAAAAGGCCCTAACGACCCCTGTATGGTTCGCCACAAATATTTTGTTCATATTCACACATAGGTATTCCATCGCCCTCTGTCTTCATTAAACGAGAACTATCTCCTTCAAGTATTTAACCATATCCAAAATTTCACTCATAAGCCACACAAGTGCTTCGTGTGAAAGGTCCTAACAACCCTTAAGAAGAATTTTTCCTATCTTAACCAACTACGCACTACGTACCACTCCCAAATCAGTACATCCAAAATTCAACTCCCGGGCCACACAAGCGGCCCGTGCGAAAAGCCCATTGCACTCGCCTGCACCCAGCCTAGCACCACCGTTGGATTTCCGTCGAACCACCAAAGCGGAAACTCGTTCGAAATCGCGTCCGACCGGGGGGCGTTTGGTCAGTTAGCCTGCTAGAAACGTGAGAACGCGTCTTTATAGGCGTAACGAAAGCAAACGATGGAGGGGCTGAGAAGAAGAAGACCGCGAAACTGCGACGTCGGCGACGACAGAGGCCAGGGCAGGCCGTTCGCGGCGAGAAGAATCGAAAAGCAGAAGGTGCAAGAAGGATGGCGCACCTACACGCAGGTCTTATTTATGAGCACCGGCCGGCGACCTCGGATAAGAGTTTAACACCGCGGCATTATTTATTCGGGCCTCGCGAGCCGCGCGAGGGCGCTCGCGCCACTCGCGGGCTGCACGTTTCTTTTAAAACTTCCTCCGTGAAAATGATACCTCCGCGATGAATATAAAACGCACGCCCACGCCAGCGACATGCCGACACCGACGCTACGGCCGGCTCGGATATTATACGAGGCCCTGTTCACACGCGCGATCGACGTTAACACCTACACGGACATCGACGTGAACGGGGAACGGGACGGAGGGGGAGGTAGGCAGGGGAGAGACGGGCCGAGGACGTTTGCATGGGTATTGCAGGTGTAGAGGCCTGAACATCCCCTCGAAATCGGAGAATTCTGCCCGGTGAAAGGAGGGAAGATAGGCGCCCGGTTTAATGTTTCGCTTTTCGACTCGCACTTTTGACACTCCACCAATAGCCTCTTCCCTGAACACCGTTCGTTAGGCACCGCGACACTCATCTGTCCTGCGTGTAATGGACACAAGCAGAGGGCGAACTATCGACTCGTTTAACAAATGTTTGTTAATCTATGCGCGTGAGTACGGGAAGATTGGCGAGGACCGCACGGAAACTGCGCTGGGTTAGGTCTGACAAGGGAGCCGCGTGAAGTATTGCGCACTGATTTTAATGAGGCTTTGGAGGTGGATACAGAACGAAAGAATACGTTGTCTATGGCTGGTCGTCTAAGTAGATAGGTGCTACCTGCCTACTTGATAGTTGCGCGAAGTATTTACTATTTAGCAATAAGGATTGTGTAATATAGGTTTATAGAGAAAAATGTATGAATATTTCTTTGTCCTGCTGGCGGTGAAACGGAGAATGTAAATATGAAAGGAATACTCGTGAAATATTGCCTACTGTACAAATTCAAATGAAGCGAAATGGAAGAGTAATGGTGTGCTAAAACGAACCTTGAACTCGGGGTTTCTGAATCATGAAATGCTCACCGTATCCTGTATAATAGTAATACGTCTTTATTAGGTATACAAGATTACAACTGAAAGTGTGTAATGGTTAAAGTTCATCAGGAGGACAAAAGTTGGCTGTGATTAATCGTACTTAATCTTTAACATATCGCATACCTTGAAAGAAGTTTCAAGTTTTAAGCACTTAACGAAATAGCGAGTGAAGCACCACCTGTATTATGTAAGTGTCTACGCGAATGACAAAGCAGGAGTGAATTTATTTTTACAAAGTTAATGGTGAAGTGAATTAAAATGGGTGCATAACAGTTCATGTGGTCCTACACTAAGGTAAGTCCGGGTAATAAGGCCCATCTAAGGATCTATAATTTAAAAAAAAAAACTTGTACATATACTTGAAAACTTTTTTTATAGAAATCTGTGGGCATTAAACTATAAACTGTAATATTTGTAACAATATATGAACAGAAAAAATACGAAAATTAATAGGTTTTTAAAAACCTTGTAAACGGGCTTAGTTTCGTGTAGTGCAGGTAATAAGGCCCACCTATTTAGTATGCACAATTCGGGTAAACAAAGACATCTTCCTCGGGTGTGAGCCCAAAGCAATCCTCGTGTATCCAGGTGAGACACATGGCACACTGTCGCATATCACTCTTGAATGCAGTTCTGCATAATTTGCAAAACCAATTGTCTGCAGAATTGCCGTCCACGTTTTCTCTGGAGGTGGATGGCATGGGCTCTTGTTCACACAATCTTGTCTTTTTTCTTTCCGTTGAAGTAACACGTTGACATCTTCTCAATATCGTTTCTGCTTTGGAAAAGGTCTCTGGTTACTTCCTGAGCCTTACAGCCCACTTAATATTTTGGTGGGCCTTATTATCTGTTTTGTCACTTCCTCATTGCCGAAGTTATATGTTAAGTGTGCACTTTACAAAATCATTAATTTTCTGGGAATATGTTACCAACATATGTACTTATACATATCTATAGTTGTACAGTAATTGTATAATGAGTACTCCCAATACGCTAGTTGCCGGCGAAACATTTCTTGCATTTACAGCCGACAAATGGTATATTAATCGCGCGGAAACTCTACGAATGACATTTCGTAAGTAATAAAAGCAATAAATGACACTACCAGTATTGTAGATTGACCTACCAAGAATAAATGACAGGTGGGCCTTATTACCTGCCGGGCCTTATTACCCGCACTTACCTTATAGGAAGTGCTGCGGATCTTATCAGTTTTGGAAACTGGAAGGGGGATGAAAATCTAAGGCAAGATTTAGGAAGCTTGACTAAATGGCATGGGGGCCAGATTAACATAGCGTTCCTGCGGTTGGAAACAGCCGGAGAAGTAAATAATATTTGCTCAAATGAGATACCACGCGTAGATTAGGAGGAATTACGATAGACAATGTGAATATATCAAATTAAAGAGCATAGTGGCCGCTACCAGAGGAAAATGGTAGAAAATAAAAATTTTTGAAGTCGTTAAAAAATGATAAATCTTTCAAAGCATGGTTCTGTATGTGTTAAGGAATCAGGAACTTTTAATTATTTATTCTAAAAGTGATAGGATAGTTATAATCCACTGGCATAAATGCAGGAACGTAAACATGATAGTTCATCTAAGTAGGGGAAATTAGGACGTGCTATTATTTTTAAAACGGCCTTAAATTTTCCCGCATCATTGCAGAGACATGTTGTCACGATGTGCATTGTTTCATCAACAAAAGAAGATCGTCTTACAATTCTGCACAGTATGGTTATTGGCCGATTTCTTCACTTCCGACTAAAGTCCCGGTCAGTGAACGACCAATTGGGTGCTATCATATGGCACTCGTTGACCAGTTGGATGCTATCATGTGGCAGTTATGTGGAAGATATCTCTAACTGGAAGATTACTCAAGGTGAAGAAATCGGCCGCATATCGTCTTGTGTGTTTTTGAAGGCTCTGATCTAATTTTCGGTAGTTAAGAAACTTCAACACTTTTGACAGTGTTCAGGTAAGTACTTTTTTTGTGTGAATTATGTTAATTGTTGCATATTAAAGTGTAAATAACTAAGACAGTTTATTTGTACTTCGTCCTGGTATTCTTGATAATTCGTAATATTTACAAAATTGTAAGCTGGGGCAAAACCGTACGAGGTAAAACCGGGTATCCGGTTTTGGATAAAATGTGTATAACAAAGAAACGAAAAAGAGGAAGTTATCAACATTAAACTAAATCTTAATAAAGGACTACAACTAAAGAGAAAGTAAACCACAAAATTAAACAATATACGGAAGGATAATGATAACAGTGGTGATGAAGACGGCGAAGATATTTGCATTTATGTCCAAGAATCCTGTGGTTCATCCAAATTGAATGAAGGTTGGGTGCAGTGTACAACTTGTTGTAAGTGGACTCACGCAGGCTGCACTGGTCGGGGGACTGACGAATTGGACGAATTCCGTTGTTATAGGTGCTAGGGCCAGTTTTTAGTATGGTACCCGGTTTTACCCAGGCCATGGGGTAAAACCGTAAAAACGGACCATATTTTAAATCGTAATTTTTTGTATTCTTTATCGTATTAAAAAAATGGATATATACTATTATTTAATAAAGAGTTTGTTCTAATGAATCCTAATTTCAATTCCTTTTTTACATTAATAATGTCAAAGTTATGGGATAACGCTTTTATAAAGCGTTTTTAAAGCTTTTATCCTTAACGTCCCGGTTTTGTCCCCACTTCCCCTAATTGTATGGTTCAATCTCATTTTCTTCAGACCATGATCCATCCCTGAAATAATTATTAAGGTAAATCGATAGGGGATCTATGTCGAGTAATGTTAGAAGCCACAATATCGTTGCCATACGAAAGCAACATTCTACAACCCCTTCCAATTTTGCACCCGTGGATGTGTCGAGCAATAGCATCAAGCCCGCTTTTCCTTTCATATAATACTACATAGACGACATACTTAATAGTGTAAAATAACTCTTAATCAATTTCCACTATAGTGTATGAACGCATAAACGGCGAGCTACATATTGACTGATATCGTGTAGCAACAATTTTATAATTTTTACGTCTTACTGAATAACAACTCACCATAATTGTAAGTGATTATTTCACGAATAGACTTTTGTCAGATGAAAACCAGTGCGATATATAGCAACTAAGGCGAACTACGATCTTCAACTACTTAGATCCAATAATTATTAATTTCCGTGTAGACGTACCTTAGACAAGCCGAGGCAGAATGAGCATACAAGTGTTGAACGTTCGTGAAGTTCACCTACGTGCAACACTTGAATACTCATTCTGCCTCGGCTTACCTCGTTCGCGTTCGTGCTCACGTCTGTACCCGGCCTTAAAGGTACACAACGACACTTTTGTGTCTAGATCAAGTGTATACGACACTGAAAAAAATTTCCGGAAGATTAGAAACTGCCTAGAGCAGTCCGCGACACTGAATTCGACCTATCGTCGCGGGAGTTACAGCTAGAGCTAGACTGAAGACACTGCAACTAGCTCTAGCTGGACACAAAAGACACTTGATCTAGCCACAAAAGTGTCGTCGTGTAGACGTACCTTAAGTAATCGGAAATTAATAATTATTGGATCTAAATAGTTGAAAATCGTAGTTCGCCTACTTGATAAAATACAGAACGACGCTGTAAAAGGATTCCTTATAATCCTCATTTCCAATACCTCCAAAATATCCAATTTTTCAGCATTGTCCGTTCACGCTCGAAATCCCTCCGCCTCTCACGAAACGTCGAACGCGGGTCATCCGTTTCTTTCGTTCGAATTTCGGTGAAAAAATCCACACTGGCTATGGCATGGCTCGTCGTACGTTACAACCTAATAATTCTAAATGAAACCAGTGAGTCGGAAACGTTGCCAGTCCTCTGGCTGCTCCTCGTTTTCGTATTCTACCATTATTTCCTGCCGTTTCCACGCCGTTCGCCAGGGCAAAATACGCGTCGGCTCGTTCCCTATTTTTCCCACTGTTCCGTCCCCGTTCCGGTTATGGTGGCTCGTCGCGAGCCAGATCGAGCGATTACGCGCGCCGCCGCGGCGAATAAACCGCATATAATTGCCGCGGCGTGTTCGAACGCCGACAATAATATCGTCCAGGAGATACGACCCGCAGGCGACGTATTTATTTCGAGACCCGTTTGACAATTAAAAAGGCCTACTACTCTAGAGTTTACCCTCCGCCCCGCTCGTTCCTGCTCCTATAACCGGGAGAGCGAGTCGCAGCGAGCTAATCAAAACGCGGCCGAGTTAATCATAAATACGTGTGTTTATGGAGTCCGCGGCGAACTCCATAGTTCTATGTATTCCTGCTGTGTACTTCTATGCTACCAATAACAAGTGTCCCTATGATTACAGAAATACCTTAAATCATTTATCGTTCGTTTTCAGGTACTTCCGGCTCTCACGTGTGTGTGTATTAACATTCACCTGAGATTTAGATATAAGGTGATGGTAGTAAATAGAAAGAAGATAATAGTTAGTAGGACATAATAAGATAGGTTAAAAGTATAGAATAATAAGTATGGCGTAGACTTGAAGTAAGGATAGCATTAAGGAATGTATGTACATATAGGGATGGGACTATTTGTTGAATTTTTATTTGGCGAATATAATTCGAATATCCAAGTATTCGAATAGTATGGTGTGAATTATAAATCAAGTTCTTTAGGTTCATTTGTCAGGGTGAAATCTTGTAAGCTAATTTTGACCCACTTCACACCAGAATCAGTATTCGAATAATATTCGAATAATAACATTCGAAGTTTATTCGTAGCATTCGAATACTGGTAAAATATTCGAATATTAAATTATTCGAATTTTCCCAGCCCTTGTACGTATGGCAGATTTAAGGGGTAACACCACTATAGCGGCACAAAAACAGAGTGTACCTTTGACAATTGTTTGTAGGTAAACAAAGAAATAAGTGGAAAATCTGTTTAAACGCTTTTATTATACACATCTTAAGTAGTTTCAAGCTATTTTTTCTTTTTTTTTTTCAAATGGCATTTTAAACGTATTTTTCGATTTCTTGAAAACTTTTAAAGTCATGTACAATTTTTTAGCTGAAACTGGTGCTGGAAGTGAATGGAGCTAGAGAGTGAACTTTCTGTTGAAATGCTTATCATTTCTAAGAAAAACTATATTTTACAATATCGATGCGTACATCGATAGAGAAGCTACTGTGAAAATTTCAAGTGTATGCATCGAATAAAATATGTTCAAATGGTGCTGCTGGCCAATTTGAAAAACGTTGTTCCGAGAAAAAAGCGTTTAACCCATTTGCATCATGACTCTACTTAAGCTGCCGTGCTGAAACATCAGCGACGTTCAACTGACGACTGGCTCGTATCACCGCGCGTGATAGTAGACAGTCGCGGGCTCGCGGATTATTCCGCGCTTGGTGATACTAGACAGTCGCGGCTCGCGGAATATTTTGCGCGTAATAATAATAAAGGCGTTTAAACAGATTTTCCACATATTTCTTTGTTTACCCACAAACAATTGTCAAAGGTATACTCCGTTTTTGTGCCACTATAGTGGTGTTACCCCTTAAAGAAGATTATTACCCGTAAAGATCAGTAAAGACCGATGGGTGCAGGGTGCATTTGGGCCCAAATAAAATTACTTTTTTTATTCACTACTTATCTGTTTTTGCTACTGTAAAAAATAAGATGCAACTGAAAATTTAATGTGAAATATATTTCGAGAAGTGTATCAACGATATTATGTTATGGGCCAAAGTGGACCATCAATTTATTCAACCATCCTTTTGACCACTTTTGAATTACTTGCATAAGTGTTTTGGCCGCAGATAGATACCTGTGTCTTTACTTTGTTTCTTTTCCGCGTGGAGTGAAGACTTTCAGGAAAATAGAATTTAAGATTTGTTCTTTGAGAAATCATAGACCGAAGAAAAGTTAACATAAATAAGGCTTTAAACCGTTTCAGAGTTGCGTGATTACTGGTTGATTGCTTTGAATTGTTATCAACAACCCCTTGTGCTTGTGGCGAACTTCCCCTGACAAGGGGAGTGCAAGAGATTCAATTATTGATGTATCTATAATCTTGCAAATTCTAAGTCCATGCCATGTATAGTAACGTGCTAAATGCATAGGGCGTACTATTCAAAATTTTGTGAAAAAATCGAATTCAAAATTTCGTCCTTTTCAGGTCTTCCATATGGATGAATTTGTAAGAACAAGATCGATTGAGATAACTCGTAGAAATAACTATACGAATGTAAAACTGTGTGGGTACATATATCTGGAATCACTATATGGATTATTGTTGAGCTGCTAAGTAGTTTCCTGTTCACGTATGAATGCATATACCGTAGGTCTGTAAAGGCAAAACTTTGAACTCGATTTCTGGCGAACTTTGAGTTGTACGTTGTGCGCTGTATGTGTTTAACAAATTACTAAATACCTATGTAGTTGTGTACTAACTGTATGCACAAATTTCAGCCAAATCAGTAATTCGAAGCTTGCACTCCCCTTATGGGACTTTTATTTACTATATTACTGGAAATATGTATTGTATCACCCACAAATCAACGTAGGTACTGTGCACAATTTTCATAGCTGACAATCAGCTAATAATATTTCCCCACTAATATTAAGTGAGGTATAAAAAATAGTACCTAACATTTTAAATATTGGAAGGATGCAATAAATATACCCAACAGTGTAAATGTGTAGCAACTTTCTCATGTCTTTCGATAATTCATGGATTCTTCATCTAGATGAGTGATAAGGGATAATGGCACGAAAAATAAAGACCTTTCTTTTTAAATATAGATATTCATACCTATCTACAGACGACTGTGAAATATGAATAAAGTGCACAACTTTCCTTTTAAAGTAACATACTCTCAAATAAATATACAACTCTTTATACGTATCATTGATTTGATTAGCTGACATAATTTTACTTTAACTTCTAATAACGTTAACTCATAATTTCTTAAAACACGTCAGATGCATCGCCAGAATTTTTTTGTTTCGTAGGTACTCGAATTTTTGCGGCAGGTTGGGCTATTCGTAGCTCACACACCTGTTGTGCTAGCTCCTTTTGCTTCGACACCGTAGCCCCCTGCAGGAGAAGAATCGATTAAAGTCGATGTTCCGCGACAGCTCTTCGAACCTCGTTATCACTTCCGTGACGATCGCGTGGCGGGGGTCGAAAAGAGGTCTGGGATGGAGCCAGAGATATGTACATGCACGTGTTAAGTGCGGCTTCGCCGCAAGTTTGGATAAGACACGGAATATCGTTCGAGCGCACGCAACCGAGAGTTTGCACACCGTGGATAGTCGACCCTAATTCCAGCCTACGTCTCTATCAAGGAGGACTGCGTGGAATTGATAGATAAATGGGGATTGTTTCGCTTGCAACGAGCCTCTGATTATCATATCACTGAAGTTTCGAATGCCTCGCCATTTCTTTGAAGTTACCACCCTAGCTTTAGACTTCTAGGCTCTTTACTGACCCCACGAATTTCAATATCAACTGCCCTACCGAATTATATATTGTTACGCTGTGTTAAAAATGATGAAAATAACAAATGCAAATACTTCCACGTACTACCTAACCAATCACTGTGTCCGAGTAATGATTCATTGCAGCGTCCGTTGAGAATACATTATCGAATTAATTTGATTACCTTTGGATAGTTTCGCAGAAATAGGTACTCTCCATTCTATCGCTGGTACTGCATTAGTTAGGTAAAGTATTCGAACACTATGATCGCGCGGTCATTCACAATTACGGTCCACATTTAGTGCCTCAAGCACCATCATCAAAACACTCCGATACATTTTGTATAATAATATAGAATTAATTTCCTCCCCATTTGCCTCGTGCACACATATTCTAAGTCCACCTATTTAAACACTGATAAAATTTAAAGAAGCCATCAAATGTCACCAAAAGACAGTCCTCTGTTAAACATGCTTGACTGTACAAATTTTTACTTCTCCTATTTATCGCACGATCATTAACCAACGCTTCGATCGTTTCTCGATTAATTTATTCTCCTTTCCACGCCAAGGCACCGACAGTGGCAGCTTCTGCAGCACGCGGCAGTAACATTCAAAGTGGATACGCGCAAAAACGTTTCACGGCGCATTGAGCGCGCATAACGGTCGCCGTGAACGAAAATAATATACGTTTTAAAAGCGAAGGCTAACGCAAAGACGCATTACCGATACGATGGGGGCGAATTTACGAGACAGCTATTAAGCCGTTAGCGTCGAGCGAATTCATAGTAAACGCAGGAAGTAATGATAAAACCGTAGCCGTAGTGTTTCGTGTAAAGTTTAAAGGAACGGTCGCCAGGCACGATAACAATTTGCCGTTGTTCAATATTTATGAACGCATAGAGACGCGGGTGAACTTGAATCCCGTTGCGATCGAACGCGTAAAAATCCTTTTAATAAAGGGACATTAGCATTTCGAAGACATTTACCGGGATCGTTATTAACGTCCCTGTCAGCGGGCTGATTTACGCGCCACGAGCATCAATTGAAAACAGCGGATACGAACGGGAGAATGTAGGTATCTTCTGTTTGCTTTCTTTTCTTGAAAAGTTGAAGGACTCGAATCGTTTAGATATTCTCCTTCGGATGACAATAGGCATTCCAGATTTTGATTGTGGAACGTCACGTCTACCACTGCAGGGTAGTTCTGTTATAAGATAGTTAACTCTTTTCAGACTTTTAACACGTTAACCGGTGAAGACGTGTCAACTCGGCATTTGAAAATGTTCACTGGGCGGGGCGAGTTAACTCGTCGCTAATATTAAAAAATTGCCCCCGTTACGAATGATTGCAAATGTCATTTGTTTTTTATCACCACTACGGAGGTAGTGTACCTTTTGACGTTTCTTCGCTCAGGGACGTGACTAGGGGGGGGGGGGGGGTGTTTCTGCCCCGGGCGCCGATTTGCGGGGGGCGCCAAATGAGAAATCTTTACAGAGAAAAGATATAGTTTTGGAAAAGCTACATCAATGGCTTTATTCAAATTTATATATTACGTTATTCCATTAGGAATAAAGGAGATACACATTTTATGGGAAAGTAATTAAAATTTATTTATCTGTTATCAAACAACAAACAAATTAGGGTACCTGCAATATGTTTGAAACCAGTTAATAAACACGTTTATTATGTCTCTTATATGTAAAGTGTGGACTCAACTTCCTAAGGTGGGCAATAGGAGGTGGTAAAATGTTGAGGGGGGTGGGGGGAGGGGGCGCCAAACAGAATCCTTGTTCCGGGGCGCTTACAACCTAGTTTCGTCCCTGTCTTCGCTATCCTCTCGCGCTTTTTTTCTACTATTTTTTACACATATGGTTAATAAACCTTTCAAATCTTTCGACTAATCGAATAATTCCCCACTGAGCCATACCCTGACTTTTACCCTCATGGAAAGGAGGGAGGATCTGTAAACTGGACAAGACCTTACGACTCACTCCTCCGTGCGTGGCCTTTCTGGCGGGACATTGTCTATTTTGTAATGCACAAGTGTCTAGTGATAGAGAGCAGCACGCAGAAACGCCGCAAAGTAATAGTAATAAAGTCTTGAAGTATCGCTGCGTGTACAGGCGAAAAAGCGCGGGAAAATCATTTGGCTGGCGGCAATTTAAAGTTGGCGAACGAGAAGGAGAGTAGAGAAAAAAGAGCGAGTGGAAAGGCGAGACTCACGCCCCTCGTCGCCCCTGTCGTCGACATCTCTGGCATCGCGTTTAGCGTTCATTAAATAAACCGCCCCCTTCGTATCCACCTACCCCCACGCCCTCCCCCTCCCTCATCGCCGTCGCTGTCTCAGGGCACGTCACTCACACGGTACAAAGTTTAATTGATCAATGATAAAGTTTATCGATCATTTCGAATTCATTTAACTTCGGTATTAGTTTATGGCGCGGGGGAGGCGCCAGTCGGACGGGTATGTGCATAGCTCGCGGAATTGCATGTGTACTCGCGCGTACTCCTTTTGCGTACCACTATTATTATGTGCTTTTAAATATCGAAGGCTTTTTACACAAACCATCAGTTCGAGATTGATTCTGATTTTCTTTAGAAATTATTTTTGATTGTGACTATGTCCTTTTTTGCGTAATACACCCACCCCTAATTTATGTTCGACTTGCTATAGCTAGAAATACTTTTCGCATCTTTGACTCTTTTCATGTACTTAAACAGTGTGTATGAATATGTTAAACAGTGAATTTACGAATCATGAGTCGCTCTAAATCTCGAGTCCTCCACAGAATGTTTTTTATTATTTTTTATCAACCCCTTTCTGATTCTTTTGTTCTATCCTCTGCTATTGCTTAATCCCTTAAAATCATATTTTCTCTGTTCTATACAGTTCGTTATTATCACAGAACCAAGTCAGGCTTGATATAGTTACTTGTGTGTTACTAAATAAAAGAATTATAATCGGCTAAAACCTGTGAAAATGGGGTCGCAGAAATGTGGAGAATTGTTTTATTTTCTCTTTTATGAAATGTATATAATATAATGCGTGATCAAATATTTCTGAAAGGTAGCGTATATGATCCGCGTTGTCCCCTGGCTTCAGGTGAGCTAGGTTTCACTTTCACTGAACCTTCATTACCTGCTAAGCACATATCTTCGTCACTTTTGCACAATTTTCGTCGAAAGAATTAAAATGCTAGAATTTAGCAAACAAACTTACGTGTTGTCATTATATATCCTCGTTAATGTGTTAATGCAGATGTTGTAATATTTCAATAGAGTTTTCTCTAAAGCAAACACCAACTCACGAAGAATCATCGCCACTTAAGACTCAACCATTGAAATCGTGACCAAAGGACAGTCTCGCTTTGGCTACATTAGTCACTTTTATCTTATTGTTAGACATGAGCACGGATTCCATGGCCACACTGTCAGTCCATTTATTTATATACCTTCGTCCGACGCGTGAAGTGGAAATATTGCATATTTATATCCGAATAGACTTCAGTAAAAATACGTGAAGTCGATGAAGAACGTAAACCATAGCATTGTGTAACGAAATCCTCAAAACGTGGCCGAAATTATTGAGATGTAAGTGTTACTAACAATTACTTACACCTTTTTATATTCAAACTGCATTACTTCTCCCAATAAATAATTATCACATCACTTTTTTCAATATTTCAGCTGTTTTTAATCAGTGGCGGATTCAGGAGCCTTTCTTTGAGGGAGCGAAATATGTAAAAGTACATAAGTACATTTTTTAACCTTCTTTTATAAAATTTAAAGTTTGCTTGTAATTTATATTTTAATATCTCTATATGATACAATAATCTAAAAGTAATTAAATTCACATTAATTATTTATACAGAATAGTACACAATGTCATAATATTTTTCTATTTTATTACTCTTCGGGGTGGAAATCGCCCCTGTCGCCCCCCGGATCCGCCATTGTTTTTAATATGTTTTTGCTGAATTCGAAAAACACAATAAAAGATATTAGAATTTACTATAAATTTCTAGGCGACTATAAATAGTTACTGAGTTGGCAAGTCACACTTAGTTGTGAGTTCATGTCAGTAATTTTTCATTACGAATTTCATTCAATCACATATTACAATATAAAACTGCCAAAGTAAGTTGCGAAAAAACTGTACGTGATGAAGTAAATCGGAGATCATTTTTGCATTCAGAAGTCCACATGCTAATGAAACTAGCTAGCATAGGTACATTTTTAGAAAAGTTAAATTATTTTTAAAAGACTCAATTTCACAGCCCTATGCTAGGTTCAGGTTCAAGATACTGATAAATTGATTATACATTTCCAGGAATCTACCTCACTATGCATCGCCTCATATCCATTGAATCTCGTCCCACTCCCTCTTAATAGCGTTACACTATCAACAATTGGAAAAGAAATGAAGGAGCGCCTAAACGAGAAGACGGCCGCGTCCGAATCAATATCAAAAGTAAGTTATTTCCGACCAAAGAGAGGACACCGTGTTCCTCCAAACTCGCCCAAACAATTCACCATTCCATTTACCTCTAATCAGCCCCAATCCTCTGGGTAGAGTCGCTGAAAAAACGACTTCCCCCCCAAAATCGATTAATTCGCGAAGATAACCGGCCTGGACTGCAGCAGACCAGTCTCGCAGCCTCCGATAACATCCCTCATTCAGTGGCTCTTTCAGCTCGGCGAACCGCTCCCTGACGTTCGTAACCTCTCTTCTTTCTCTCCCTTTCTCTCTCTTTCCCTTTGCCTGCCCCCGCCCCTATTCCCCCTACTATTTAGTCCCTTTCAGTGAATGCCAAAAACTTGGTCTGAAAGCCAGTTGCCTCTGATATTAGTTATACTTAATTCAAGACTCACGGAGATGCCCAGTGTGTGTGGGAGGGGGGGGAGGGGCCTCAAAGCGCTCGCCGCTGCCCCTTTTATTTCAAATCTATCGCGCGCAACTTATATTTTCATTAGCCTTTCAGGTCGGGTCCAGAGTACAGGCACGCTCGTAAAGAGTTTCACCTGCGCTTCGGCCCTCTCTATTTTCTGCTCTCTTTTCGGCCCGAAAGCCTGACTCCCACACACGTGCAGCTGCACCGTCATGCCTTCTTTTTCCTTTTTACGCTGGTTGCGTGGCTATGAAAAGCCATCGCGTGCAACCTGCCTAGCCAGAGCCGAGAGCCGGCCAAATCATGTACGGACGCATCCACTCGATGGTCGATGACGGCCTCTCCATTTTATTGCCCTCGATTTGGGAGAACGGTTGACGGGGGGGGGGGGGGGCGCGGTAGCTGGCGCGCGATTTTGTGGCGTGTCGAAATTTATTCGACGATTTTGGACGCACAAAGGACGCCTGTGCTTCTCGTTAGGAAGGCTTCCAGGCTGAACACACGACGCGACAATGTCGCGCAAATTGGTCGTAGCGACTGCCATTTTTTGACGTATTATTTGGCCACGTTTGTTATTCGAAAGTAGCAGCGAGAAATTTTGGTATTCTGAGTGAACTTCCCCGAAAACCTATTGTCCAGGGCATTAGAATTCAGGCTTGAAGCGGGGCCGTGAAACGGAGCCTCTTTCTTCTCGCCTGGCCAGCCGTTCCGCTCGTTTCGAGATTATTTATGATCATCGAGATGAATGGCGACGATGGATTCATACGCGATTCCCTTTGGGACACCTATCTACCGCCACACTTTCTTCTCGGCGTCCATCATTTTCATTTTCGCTACGCGACATTTAATATAGTGTCATGCAAACGTCTCCGTGTCTCCGTCGACTTAGCATTGCTAATTACGCGAAGCGAAGACCCCTTCAGCACACCCTTGCCTAGGAACAGAATCGCGAGGGCACGAAACGGAGCCCCCTGTTCTCTAGCCAGCGATTTTTCGATCCTGCCATTCATCGGGCCGCTAGTTCTACCAGTTTTACCGCACAGTCGCGACTGGTAGCTGCTCCCAAGAAACCGCTCCGCCATTCCGTTCACCATAAAGAACACTTGGACCATAACAGAAGACAGCGGCCCCGAGGAATTAGCTTCCATTCAAGTTTCCATCGCCCCGTATGGCATTATGAACATCCAGCGACGTCACGATTATGAACACCTTCCGTTCCGGTACCGTTGCTTTTCTTCATCCTCCGCTCGACGTATCCCGCTACCGCAGGTGTGCATCGCTCATAAACTAACGCCTTAGTTGGAAGGCCGCTAACGCAGCTCGCGCGATATAGATACGCGGTAATACGTAATATCCAGATCGCTGTTCCGCCGCGCATCCGTTCTGGTTACCGTCTTTTTGCGCCGCGACTCGTTTCATTCTACCTGCGTCTAGTGCCTCGGGTCGCGTCTTCCTTTCGAAACGGTCGGTTAATATTCATAAGTAGCGTGTATACACTTTTTGTGGCCGGAATGACAATGGAAGGGGGCGCCAGCGCAAACGATACCTATAGCGAGATAGTTTTCGAGCTAGTCTTAAAGTGGTTAAGTTTTATCCCACATCCGGTCTACCAGGTGGGCCAGCCGTGAGTTATAGCATCGGGCGACGAGACGTCAAATCACGCCCCCCTCCGTATCCCTTCCTGGTGCGTTTCGGCTTCCAAAAGGCACCACCCCCCAGGGTTAGCACCTACCTGGGCGTGAAGGTCGGTTCTGAGATCTCATTCCTGGACCTCCTATTCCCACGAGCTGGCGTCACTTTCATGGGGCCACGCATTTACCATGTTAATGGGGGAGCCCCCTAACTCGTTATGGAATTATTATCGGGCAGACTGTCCCCCCTCTCGAAAAAGCGATGGCTTCGTCGCCGTCCATCCAAGCAGGGCCCGGCTTATCTCGCGCCGTGAGCAAGTATGAGCACCAATTATAATAAATACCAATTAACAGGGCGAAGACGCCATTACCGCGCCGTGGAAACCTGTTCCCGGCTGCAGCTTGTTGACAAACGGCCGGTTCCTACGCGGCACACCGATGCTGCTTTGACGCGAAGCGGTCCTCGCGGTGGTTTCTAGATTGAATTAGGTCCCTGGTAACGTTAGACGTTCGAGGAGGATGACGTGGAGGATTTCGGGTGGAATCTAATTAAGCCTCGTCCTGGCCGAGCTTTTCCACGAACGCGTGATCAGGTACCGCGTGTTCTCCCAGATATGGAAGAAAGTCATTTGCTCTCGAGTTAATGGATAGCCTCAGTCGATGCGACATATATGGGGGGGGGGGGGGGTGAATAATTAATATTGTACGTAAGTCAATTGAAAGAATTTTTGTAAGTCAATTGAAAGAATTTTTGTGAATGGAGGTCGTGTTCAGAGTGCAACATTTGGGACGGGGGCCCAGAAATTGTCGTGAAACATTTCCAATCGGTGGATCCCAGCGCGGTAATCCCTTAACGAGAAGCACGGAGCGAATGTCCTCCGCGGCGGATCATCCGTGTGCAGCGTTGAACAGGCGAGACGCGAGGATGTGGCAGGAGGCAGGACACCCATCAGAGTTTACCGCGCAGGATTTCACCGACGTGGAATCAAAGCGTGCAGCCAGGGGAATAGGCTCGGTGTTTCCAGACAGCCAGAGTGACTTCTCGTTGTCGCAGCATCAGGGATCGGCCTTCGAACGAAACGAAACATGCGCCACATAAATTGTCTCCCTGTCTGGCCCGGGTGAAAGCTGGATTTGTTACACTTTGCACTCCACCGAGACGTCTAGGCCCCAGTCCGATGGCTGCTGCCGATGCTCAGGTTAGAAATCCATCCTGGCAATCGTGTTCCCTTTTCTCATCCGGCCCGATCCCCTTCCCTGTCAGCCTCATTATCTATCTGGAGCCCTCCGACTGTCATCCGTCCTCCCGATATGCGTCTTTCTCCACCGCGGCTAAGGTTAGAGCTACGCGACTGTCTCCTTCCAGCTTGCCACCTGTCCTTTAGACTCGGGCCCAGATATTTCTCGGCCACGGAATCCGGCCGAGCAGCCTCTGTTATTGACGATCCCCTACCGGCGATGAGCTGAATGATCAGCTTCAACCCTTTCGGGGCCAGTTACACAGGAACGGCACCAACGAGGGCGTCGGTGTCGAAAGTGGAGGAAAGTGGAAGCTTCGAGTGATGGCTTTTGGTTGATGGATCGTGAAAAGGAGTAGAGATATGTAGTAGGAGGAGTTAGGGAAAGGTTATTGATATTGAAAATTTTCTTCGAATGCAATGTCTTCAGCTATCAATTTTATCTTGGATATCTCAATTAGGTACTTTAGTGCTGTTAGAAGAGCCTTATTGTTAGTATTCATGAAAAACGTGCCCTAGTATTCCTAAAAGAAGTGTTTTAGTATTATAATTTGGGCAGATGGGGGAAAGCTGATAAATCCCATAAATGTCTCGCACAGAAGTCATCATTAGGCATGTATTTAGCATACTTTTGGGGATATCAGTGGTGTAAGTTCGTCAAGGTGTGTGAAAATTGTCACCAAATGAGTGCAGACTTGTAACGGATAGCCAAGAACACATTTATGGGTTGATGACCTCAAGAATATTGCTTTTCAAAACCACTTTGGGTGTGTCTTAAGCTATTCATTATACCCTTAAAAGGCAAGTATCCCTAGAAAAAATGTCATAATACGCCCCGAAGAAATACATGTCCTGTACTTTCAGAACAAGTGCCTCAGTACTTCCAAATGAAGTGTCCCAGTACTTTTAAAGAAGTGTTTTACTGTTTCCAAAAGAAATGCCAACCTCTGTATTTCCAGAAGTGCTTCAATACTTCCAGAAGAAATATCTCAGTATTTCCAGAAGAAGTACTTCACTGCTTCTTCATGAACTAAAACCCCTGAACACAGTTCCCCCACAGAAAAGCAGGCACGCATCCCTCGCGAGTCTCCTAACTCGCTGAACGAAACCCCGCGAATTTCAGCAGCTTCCACGAACCGTTGACTTCAGCGATGTCGCTTCTTAGCAGACGTGGCGAGCGACGAGGGTACGTAAAAGTTGTCCCCGGTGTCAGTGCTCGTTATGGCGTTGCGCGACGCGGGGTGCTGGGGTTGGCACGAGGGACAACATGCCATATCGGAGACACCTGTTAGTAGCAGTTACCGAACCAGCCGGCCCACCGAGCAAACCGGACTATAAAGGTATCGCGGCCGTATGACTAGCACTGGATGGGGGGAGGCATGCCGGGAATTAAAAGCGCGTTGTCATATTATAATCGTATTATGGCGAGCCTGGGCCCGGCCACGCAAAAACGGCCATGCCAGCGACATCGCGCCATGAAGATCGGTCTCTGATGCAGCGCGAACACCTACACTGCTCTTCACCGACGTGAGTTCGGCTATACCACGCTACACTCCCTTTGAAAAACTGTGTGGTTACTTTTTTCTAGGAGAAGAAATAGCTTCAGTAAATTTCGTCTCCGTTTTGGAATGAATCCTTGATCGTTGCGTTACGACCGATTGAAAATATGTTTGCGTTCGAAGAAGGTGTACCTTAGTACTCCTGGAAGACGTGGCTTAGTGCTTCCAGACGTAGTGGGTTAGTATTAAAGAAGAAGTACCTTAATACGAGAAAGTGTCTTAATGTTCTTAAATGAAATACCTTAGTCTTCGTAGAAGTAGTGTCATAGTATCTACTTGTAAAAAGAGTGTCTTAGTGCATTAGAATAAGGTGCCGTACAATTAGTAGCTTCCAACTGCCTTAGTGCTTCCAGAAGTAGTGGCTTACTATTTATAGAAAAAGTACCTCAATACTTGTAAGAAAAAGGTGTCATAATGAGTCAAAAAGAAATGCCTCAGTCCTCTTGACAGTAGTGTCATAATACTATTCAAACAAGTGTCTTCATCTTCCCCTAGATTTTGGACAGAGTATTTCGAAATTGCGATATACTAACTCCATGGGAGCAGAGGCAAGGATTCAAAGCAGCGTGAAAGCATAGAGCGCGGACGGAAAACACTCTGGCAACGACGACTAGCATCCTTTGTCGCAATCGGGTGCCGCGTTATTTCGCAGAACGTTTCGATTTAACGCACAAATGGCTCTCTGTACGGCCACGGTATGCCTGCGAAAGCCGGCCAGGTCCGGTATCCCGGTCCTTTGATATCCATCGATGAAACGATTTATCTCTGTCCGCGCGCGCTTTCAATCCGATCAGGACACCTCTCCATCGGGACACCCAGGACGCGCGGCGGACGAGGCACGAAGCAGGCCAGCAGCGTCCATCGTTTCTGCATCTCTGGTCGTACGAGTACCTATCGCCCCGCGTTTTTACGAATTGCCGCGAGCACAACTGCGCCTGCAGCATCATGGACACGAGCTAAAAGTAGTGTTCGAAGAACTCGTCGAGTTTTGAAGGTGATGAGCTTTGTAGAAATATATAGGTACTAGAGGATTCAGAGGATAGTACGAAAAAAGCGTGTAGGTAGGAGTAGCATCACGAGCTTCTTGCACTGTAACCTACATTTGCCTTCATATAAATATTTTAATTCTAACCATTAAATAGGTTACATACAGATGAACCTAGCAGTCTTTTAAAGGTGCAAGCTCAAACAGAGTAGCTCCACAACACGGTTATGATTGGAGGTATGGCATGCCATCTAGTGACGAGACACTATTATTAAGTGACTAGCGCTTAAAGGCATCCTTAACTCTTCTTAAAAGACTTCACACCTGCTAGTTTCACTGGATAATCACTATAGTAAAGATGATAATAGGTAAAGGCTAAACCGTTTTTGAGTTCACCATCGACAAGTCAAAACACCAACCACGTATTCAGCACACTTTTTGGACATTCGTACTGGGGTGTGCATTAATGAGACTAAATAAGCGTACCTGGCTCCCCAGTTGGTATATCACTACACCCCTATAAGATAGATATAAACCCCAAGAGCATGAAACTACGTTCATGGTGACCTATCAAGTCCAAGCTCCCGTCAACTACAGAAACCTACAGAAAAACTGGCTTTTTGGCTACAACTCCTCGAAAATCTCTCGCAAAGGTTTATCTTCGAATGGCCAACGACAGACCAGCCTCGGCCAAGGACGTCGCAGCGAGACCGAACGCGACAGCGAGGACAAGCAGACATTCCTTGCAGTATTACATCGCGACGTAATATACAGTCCGTCGGCTTTCCTCAACGACAAAGGCTCACCGGGGACTGACAAAGGCGCACAGTAGGCCAGCATATTAGGACGGTATGCGGTGCCCCCGCTGCTGCCACCCTCCCCCCCGTATATAATAATGCGAGCGCTCAGAGGCCGGGCAAAGTCGGGGCCCCTTCAGTCCTTGCGTCAGCGGATGTCATCACCGGGGCCCGACGCTGATTTACATCGCGCGGCCAGCAGGAATCTCTGGCAACCGGCAACCAGGCCGATCCTTCGCGCATAAAATATGCGCCCGTCATATCATCGTGCCCCCGCGACGACATAACTGCCGGGGCCCGACAAAGGGCCCGCGTTCCCCGCCCAACGTCTTCCCTTTGGCCACTGGAACCTGGTCCGCAGCACGTCCGTCCCGCACAACGGCGGGTGATTCGAACTTTGCGGGGCGCGCCATTTCGTAGGTACTTGTACTTCACTGATTGGAGGAGTGCAGGAAAGTATTTGTGACGAAGGGTATGACTTGCTAAGAGAGCAATGGCTGAATAAGCGGAACTGTGTTGGAAATTGTACAACTTGTGAAACTTGATATCTTGAATTACTTTTTAGTTATTCTTGTCTAATAGAACAGTATGGAAGGCATAATTCATTGAGCGATAAATGTTTGAATAAAGGAAAGCGTGACAGAAATTGTATTTGAAACAGTTTATTGTGTCTAGAATTGAAAATATCGGGAGAAGAAATTGTTTCTACAGTATTGTACTACTTGGGGAATGGATTATTGAAATAGTAGCAAGCGAGTCGTGGTAGAACAGAACTTTAGAAGCTTCCCTCGCCCTCGGTCGTTGTTCCGCCGAATGGAATTCCAGCCATTAACAGTCTTTTAATTGACACGAATTAATTTACGATCCGCTAATCAGCCGAGCCACGGTTCCGAGACGCTGGCGCGGCTTTCATCGGCGAGGGCGGTCGATTGATTTATCGCTTATAAAGGGATTCTTATCGCGTTAACAGCGCTCGCCCGTTAATCAACGGAAAAATGTGTATGAAACTAATTATTTGCCCAACAGAGGAACTGTTTCTTTCTCCTTCCTTGCGATGATCGATATCGTTCCGTCAACGCTTATCTGCCCCTATTTACCTTTAATCTTCCACCGTGGCTATCTTAACGCAGCCGTCTCTTTTGCAATCGCCCTCCTCGCGGTTAATGAAATAATTGAGACTACCTATCAAGCACGAGCGTCTCCCGATGCGAGCGCGCGCCGACCACGGTTTTTCACCGACTCCGAGGAGCAAGCGACGCGAGAGAAAGGGCCTCGAAACAAATCGCTCGATGCACCTTGTACGATTTAATTCCTAACGAACGAAGGCATTTCGGTAGTGGCGGGACAACGCGTTGGTCATATGCGAGAGATCCACGGCTGGCACGAGCGCTTCGTTTTGCAATAGAATCGTCGCCGTGCGGTCAGGCTTTAACGAGTTGAAAAGGCGAATCTCGTCGCGACTCGTATAAATGACACTGACAAAAATGGCGGAGCCGCGATAAATTTATAGACCGAGCCGCTTCGTCCACCTCATACGGGCTGTGGTCGTTAACGACTGCCTCCTTATGGGGGAGCCCGTTCTCATTACGGATGCAAACGGACTGCTGGTAATTTTCAATTGTTTCCTTGCGTAGATCGCCGCAAAAACCGTCTCACCTTCGGCACGGGGAAAGCGGAACGGGATCGAAAACCATTGGGGTGGGGGCGCTGTTGCTGTCCCATCCGCGCGTATAACCGGGGAAGAGCAGGACCAGGAATTCTAGCGATGTTGATAGCCGTTGCTTTGCTGAATCTCGCGTGGCAGAGTAATATGGAACGAAATAACAGGCTCTGCGAGTGCAATGGGAGGAGTGAAGCGTTGGCGAACACCTTAACACAGAGATGTCCAAATTAAGCTTCTTGCGCACCTTCTTCCATTTTGCCTTGGCTGCCGCGCACGTGGACGTTAGATGATGCTGCGCTCTCTACCCCACAAGAACAAGATACGGGGAGGTGATGAAAAGATACTACAAACTTCTGTTTGGAACCAACTTTGGCCCTTGGAGGGCGGGTAGTTTGATCGCAGAATGGATGCAAGATCCATTTTGTATTTCATTCATACTCATCCCAAAATTATGATGTGTAATTTATATGATTTTCGAGACGTAATACTAATGATACGTAATATATGTAACTTAATATTTAGGGTGGGTCTAAATTGACCATGTATCCGTCAGGTAGTTTCCCGCTGATAATGAGCATTTGACCCAACGTTCAGTGTCATCGAATCTTCCCTCTGGTATTTTGATTCCAGGGAATAAGAAAAGGTTCCAGGGAGCAAGGTCTGGGAGATATAGAGGATAAGCACCATAAGAACGTGTTTTCCCGATTAAATTTAACGCAGACCATCTGTTCTTCCATCCGATCTATTACACCCAGGACAGACATTGTGTATATGCTTGAACTTAACACTGATTATCCCCGAGAATGCAATTGTAAACAATAACGAACCTACCGTGCAGAGCTGGAAAGCTGGCGTCTGAAAGAAGTATGGATCCAATTAGCCGCGACACAATATCCTCCGTATAGTCTACCTTTCTTCACACTGCTGCAAAGCAAGGCTGTTCATATTCTCGCTATTGATCGAAATGGTAACTGCTATCGGTACAAAGCACGCGTTGACGCTAGTTTCGAGAAAGAAATCAAATGTTTCGTAGGTACATTTCGAACACAGCTCCTGTACCGCATCGAGCGGGGCAAAGGCCAGTAAGGGGACCCACCTGTGGACACTGTTCCCTTAACAGGTCCACGGGAATGTATTTCAAGTAACCCTTACCGATATCAGAGGCTGGTGGCGGCAGATGGCAGAGACTGGACAGAAAACACAGTAAGCAAGTAGGAAGCGTCCTGGATTTTTCCAGAGTCAAAGTGTGATACAGGCGCCGCGACGGGGATTGAAAACTGGCCGGGGGCTGGTTGGCGTGTCGACGCGGCTGGCTGATGCGCGGGGGCAGGGGGAGGAGGAGGCTGAACGGGAGGGGGCGGGGACGATTTTTTCCAATCAAGCAACCTGCTGAATTTGTTTTTTCCCCGAAACGTCGGTGCCGTTTCAAAGTTATTGATTGCCATCCGGCAGGGCACGGGTCGGAGCCCGGAGGAGGGGGGGGGGGGGGCGAGCTTCCGAGGGGGATGCAGAACGTTTCGGTATATAGGTGAGGGGAGGAGGGGGTTCGGTGGATAGGTACGAGCGGTGCTGTCGCTCGTTTCGTTCCGTTTCGTTTCGTTTCGCCTCGTCCCCGTTTCGGTACGTTACGTTACGTTTGCTCGGCCGTGCATCTCCTCGCGCAATATAGGGGCGGAATAATAATTACGGGAGCCAGCAGGAGAGAAGGAGAGGGAGGCAAGGGAAAGGGATGGCTTGCAGTCCGGTTTCAATGATTGCGATTGACGGGAATCGCGGAGAGGGTGAACGGGCTGCGCCGCGACGAGCGCCGATGACGAGCCGCCGTCCCAGATGACTCTGAAGGTCGTTTCGCCACGATCTTTTCCAATGGCGGGGACCGAGTGAAGTTTTCGTGGGTCGAATGCAACGTGGTACATATTAATCTTTTGTCCCAACGATGCTGCACTTAGTGCTTCATTATTCGCATGACCATTCGGGACCGCTCGCGCGCGATTCTCGGTGGACGGTCACGATTTTTATCGCGGGCATGAGCCTACCCACCGCCGAGGACAGTAAACAAAACACGCCGAGTGTACGTGAGATAGAACTCCAGGTAGGGATGTCGATCGTGTTTTTCCCGAAGGATAGAGCCCGTGCAGTTTATGGAGCACTACTGTAGCTATTTGATATTTTAAAACCTTCGGAGCTGGAAATTTCTGGATATTTATGATCATTGTTTGTCCATTTTACTACATCGGTCCTCAACTTACAAGGAAACGTTCCCAATCCGAACATTCTGATTTTAATGAAAATTGTTCTACTTTGTGTGAATGTAGAACACATTGGGGTATGTAAGTACCTATTTTTTTCGAGAATTCATTCTCAAGGGGTGAAATCAGCCTTTGCTGTTATCGCGTTTTTTCGTTGATCTAACATAACTTTATTTTCCTTTTGGTAATGTGATAGAGAATAAAAGACTGAATAGTTTTTATAGGTATTTCAAGTTTTGTTCTATCTCGCACCATTACAAAGTTATCTGTACGTACCTATTTAAAAATTTAAAAAACGCGATAACATTGAGAACAGATTTTGCCCCTTCAGAGTGAATTGGCGTAGAAAAGAAAAATTGCTTCTTGAATGCTTCAAGTTTCAATATATTCTACATTCACACGAAATTTCATTGAAATCAGAATTTTCGGTTTGGGGACGTTTTCTTGTTAGCATTTTCTAATGTAGGTATTCGTCCTTTAGTACCCCACATTTTATTCGGTAAGGGTAGGGGAAATAATATTCTACCATGAGTGTGTGCTGTTAAAAGAATCGCCATTACGATTTTTACCGTTGTTGTTCACGAAGCATATGATTCGAGCCACATCCACGAAGACGCGGTATAAGCAATCTCCTTAATGGTCGCTATATTTCCCGCCGGTCGGATCTGCCGCCCACCCGGCCCGGGGAATACGCATATATCCGCGCAACTCGTTTGATTTTATTAAATCTAATAAATTGCCGTGCCTAGAAATTCCGAAACATTTCACTTTGCCGATCAATAACGCTATCGCACCCCGTGCTATTTACGCGGGACAAGGCACGCGAGGAGGGAAAAGTCAGAGCGATTTTCTACGAAAATTACATTCTCTCGAAATCCCTTGAAACCATCTTCGTTCACCTGTATAGCCGCCTTAATCCTCTGACACCCGCATATTTTTCCACCCTTTCGAGCAATAATAATGATCTCTTTTTTCTGATTGGCACGTTCTCCTAACGTCACGGACAAAATCTTACATTCCCTTTATAAGGTAACTCCGTTCAACGAGACGAACTGCAGCGCGAACCGCTCAAATTTTACGCGCCCGTAAATTGTCCCGGATCGTAAATCCCGGATCTTTTACTTCCGGTGCGCGGCTCGATCCCTGGAGAAAGGGTGGGCGCGATCGGAACGCGTTGCGTGCACCTACTCCTTCTGAGCTAGTTTCAAGATTGCATTCGCTCGCGTCTTATTACCCCGTCATCTCCGATGCGCACACGGCTCACACACACGGCGCACACACGCGCTGGTAAGGATGATTGCAAAGGTATCGGATGAACGGAATTGCGATACCCTTTGCGCGACTGGAACGAGCGTAAGCACGAACCTAATTGTCAGCGGGATTACGGTATCAATCTGGGTACCTCTGATGAAATTCTATAGGTGTAGCGAGCGATAGTAAGGTCCCCTGTGCGCATGTCCAAAAAGAAATGGAAAGGATTGTGGAGTTGTTGAAACCCTCCATTTCAGAGAATGAATTCTGAGGGAAACGGTGAGTAGATTCTAGATTTATCTGGGGATCTAGTATTAAGTAAGTATTTCCTGTCGAGTGTCGGATGACTGATTGGCAAGTTCTAGCCTTAACGTGTCCGAATATACTGAGAAATATAAAATATACCGATGTATAAACATTGTAGATAACTTGAATATTCTTTAGATTACCTATAGCAACCGTCTCATTCCATTTTGTTATCTTAAAGGTGGTTTTCGAACTGTATTCTTCCTCTCTTTGAAGTAGAACTTTTAGTTTTGGTGGTTCAAACGTTTGTTTGGCATAAAAATAATTGCCAACAATATATAAAATCGACATTCGATCGCATGAAAATAATAGCTAAAAATAATAGCAAAGCAAAAAAAGCAATAGCAATTTGATAAAGATAAGCAATAATCAATAAGCAACAATCAGTAAATAATCCATTTATTCTATTTTCTCTGTATGTCCATGTAACGAGTGATCAAATACTTTTGACCGGTAGCATGGGTATACTAAACAGTAATGAAGTCACCAAGCACACATGTTTAAATAGAAAATAGCTCCACAAAGTGAATGCTTTGGGAATAGCGATAATATTTTATGTTTGCCAGATAATCCAGTACCGATGCATTACCATTAGGGTGGTCTTTATTTCTCAATTTCCGATATGTTTTTGTCTTATCCCTCTAAATCGTAACACTTGGTGAACAAATAATATATGTAAATTTTCAAAGTGATTGGACAATGAGAAGCAGTGCCGCATTTGTGTTGAATTTTTAAACTTTTAGTGATTTCTTGTCGATTTTGCACATCATTGTGTTTCGCTATTATAGAGGAATTAGAGAATATTTTTATAATAAATCAATTAATTAATTAATCTATTATAGAAGCATTAGAGAATATGTTTTAATTAATATCACAATTAAATATAACACAATTATGTTCGAAATATGCGAGAAATCACTAAAATTTCAAAACTTTAATTCAAATGCGGCACGGGTTCCCGTGGTCCAATCACTTGGAACCAAGTGTCACAATTTAGGAGGGGCGGGGGGATGTTAGACAAAAACACCTGAAAAAATGTTTGACCTCTATAGCTAAGGATCACCCTAATTACCATTGGGTTGCTCAGTTATCATCTCCCGTGAACTTCTTTGCTTTTCACCTCCTCCTTTTATATCTTCCTACTTGGTACATCTATGCATATAAACAAGCACATATTCATCAAAATATACAGGTATATTATACAGCGAAGCCTTCAAATACACATGTCCGAACAGATAAGATCTCTACAGGATGAATTCAATAAGAATAACAATAACTAGATTCGGGGCTTGGCACGCGATCTAGTATTGAAGCATTACTGTATAGGTAGAGTAACTGCACCTGACCTTAAAAGATTCCCACAACTAGAAATATACTTTATTTTCTACGAAACTTACGTTAAAACACGACAAAACTTTAAGTGTCTTGGAGCTATGGTAAAAAATGTAAAAAAATCAAACGCGGCGAGTTAAATAAATAGTACCTAATATGGAACACGTAGGAAATTTGTAAATAAATCTAAAAAAAAACTTCATTTTTAGCATGAAAAATGAATATTTATTGAAAGATAGAAGACAAGTAAACAAATACCTTCCATTTTTTAAATTTATATTATGCTATACCGATTAAGTTTTTGCGTCTGTTAAGGTGGAATCTAACGGCACGTGGATCGCCGAGTTTGAGCGGCTCGCCCAGGCTCGGCAAGTTGGCTTGGCGAGCGCGATTCGGCGAGCCATGAGCGTTCTCACTGCACGTCGGCTCGGCGATTCGCGCGCAAAGTTCGCCGATTCATGTGCCGTCAGATTTCACCTTTACACGTTGAGCACGCGAATGACGCATCTGAAGCACCACATTCGTGACCACAATATAAACAGCGAATATATTAGACTCATTTGTCTCAGGATTTTCTTTTAAATTTTGGTGCTACAACTTTCATCTATAATATAAACAATAATAATAATGATAATAATAGCATAAAACTATGTAATATATTGTAGTACAATAATATAATATACTTATAGTGGTAAAAATATAACATAATACTGTATACATACCTAATATTAACAGGAAAAATACACCCAATATGGAATGTATTCCATATTACGTACACTCAACCCGTTCCATATTGGGTACATGTGTATTCTGACAGAAAAATAATAATTATACTAAGAAGGAAATAAATTTAACGGTAAATTTATTTTCGACATTCCAAAACAAACATATTTAATGATAAATCATGCAAAAGTAAAATATTTTTTAACTTACCTTCACGAAAAAATTTCACTCTAACTCGCCTCTCAAAAACTGTTATGCTCTGCCAAACACAACAATTACTTCGCATTCAACGACAGACTTCCAACTGAAGCCCAAATGCGAATATGATTCTCTTTTGTTTTTCACAAAATACCTTACACTGTTGCCGATTGATATTATTACTTCCCTACTGAAATATTGCGTTGTTCCATATTAGGTACAGTTACCCTATCGCATTACTAACCTCCCACTGACCTCTCCGTAACTCCAAATAACCCCACCACTCACCAATAAATATATACGCTTAAATCACCGAATCTCCTATTCGTAGAAAGAAAATTCAAAACATCGAGCAACATCAGATTACTGCGAGTAAAACATGAGCCGGCGAAGATTTTGTTTAAAAACGCGCAGCAACTTGTATAAATTCCCCCCGACTCGACACCGACGTTGGGCCCCACGTCCCCACGGCGTTGATCGAGCAACGGGTCCAACGCGACGCTTTTACGGCCCCGCGGCGCGCTCACCTTCCCATTCACAAGTTTCTCGAAATCAACATTGTCGACGGCCGTTTAATTGCACTCCACTTACAGGGGCGTAAATAAAATCGTCCGGAGTCGCCGGCGTCCGCGGCCCGTGTAAATATTAATTTCACGAGGACGGCTCGTTATAAATAACGATAAATCGGGCCCGGCGCGTACAAGTTGTCGTAATAAACGTCGCGGGCCGGGCGCACAATGTGTAAAGTGGCGAGTGTAAAGTTAAGCCCCAGCCGAGTGTTCATCGGCGAGGCGCGCTGCAAGTCTCGGGAGGTTATAACGCCGCCATAACCGTATACATTCCGCGACAATAATCGTTTTATGGTGGTCGGCAATATCGGCGGGTTCTACTGCCACGGGAATTGATATCCTCCACCTACAACGGCCGGCTAACTTATGGCGACTGCCCCGCCAAAGATCCAGCAGCCTGGCCGAGTTTGAAAAACCAACACGATCTGGGGAAACTTTGTTCTTGGCCTTGTAGCGTTTCATTCTTTCGGGATGCTTCTCCCTTTAGAAAATTGGGTGATGAAAGGCTAGGAGGCCTCTCGCCTTCGACTCGTCAACGAGCAAGGGCCTTTTTAAACCATACACTCATATCGTTCGTAATTTATATTGGGTCATCCCATAAGTAATGCGGTCTTTTTCGGTACATCGTCAATATTTGCAAACCGTTTCCAATACGGTTTAGCTGACGGTGGATCATAGAATAAGTCGAATTCAACTTCCGCGTTAATTCTTCAATAGTTATTATTGGATTTTGTTCAATGGTAACATCTGCCGGCACGAGGTTTATCTTCAAGACTGTTGGGAAGCTTAGTGGAGGCGTGGCTTAGATTTCAGCGCTGTGGTGGTAAGTTAGCAAACTATTGAAAGTAGGTCCTGATCCCACCAAACATTCCGAATAAGTATTTATTAATCGTATAAGTAAAAATCTAGTGTTCAAACAAATTTAAAAACACTCGTTTCTCACAACATGTCTATATAAACACTGATAATCATATGGACCTCGGCGGATTTCGACCTACTCTCAGTAGTTCAATTTTCTGTCACTAGTTGGCGTATCGAAATTCTAGGTTTCCCAGTAGCTCCCAGCTCGGCTTATACTAATACTCACCGCTACAGTGGCATCATTCCCTTCATTAAGGGACAGAGCAAAAAGAACGTCATTTTCGGGAATTTTTTGTGAAAAACGTGATGTATATTTCTTACAACTATTTCCTTATTTTAGAATTACGTATATTCAGAAACCCTCAGTAAATTTGTTATAGGAAAATATTAAATAATGAAGGAAACAACAGCCACTCTCGAGTCTCACAGAAGCTGTTTTTATAATGGCGCTGCGCGGTGAACACAATTTCTCCGAGTCAGATCATCTGAAATCAGAAAATGAAGAAGATTTTGTGAAAAAAAATGATTTCAGCTAAATGGCCGCCGTTTAACGCAAAATCATGATTTTTCGATGTCTGAATTGTTCGTTTTTCGTGAATTAAAAATAGAGTTTTCATCAAAAACAAAAATCCTTCGTTCACGAACTAGAGAAACTCATATACTAACAGAATCTTCTTCACTTTTCGATTTCAGAGGATCCGGCTCGGAGAAATCGTGCTCACCGCTAAAAAACTAGCTTCCAGGAGAGTGGCTGTTATTCGTTCATTTTTTAATATTTTCCTATAACAAAATTACTGACAATTGCTGAATATATGTACTTTTAAAATAAGCAAATACTTGTAAAAAATACACATTAGATTTTCCACAAAAAATTCCCAAAAATCACGTTCCTTTCCACCTGCCAACTAGGCATGGCCCCTTAAACTTATATGTATCGTAATATAATACTACGTGCATTTCAAACGTTTCGAATAGCTGTAATTCATGTATTCGATTTATTTACACTCGTTAACTTTTGATACAACATTGTCTGAAGGTTCCTATTTACGGTAGTACATATAAACAGTGCTGTCTCGAAAAGAACTCGTCGCTATCCCCGTTACTTCTTTTGTAGTGGCCGAGGCGAGTGAGAGGTGCCAGAGAGACCTATTCCGTCTTTTTTCGATAGACAACGCCTCGGCAGTGCTGACCGTAATTTATGGCTGGTCGCTGGCGCGCGCCCTCTCACTCGTTCTCACTCTCTCTCAGTCGCCGCGGCAAAGTGCAAAGGCAATTCGAATAGACTACCCGTTTCGAAAAGAGCTTGCACCCGGTCCGATGCGCGCGTTCTTTTCGAGACAGCACTGTATACACATACCAAAGAAATAAGTGACGATCCCGACGAGTTCCATTGTTTTAAACTCAACTCTCAAAAGTGATTTGTTTTAACAAAAGTTTCTTGATCAGAATCGTTTCTTGTGTAATTAAACAAGGTTTAAAAACGTTTCTTCTGTAGATTCTGAAGTGACTTTATTAAGAGATTTGAAGATGACCTTTGGTTTTTTCAATGAAAACATATGTTTTTTATAGTAAGATTTTAAAAATTAAAGGTCCCCAATACATAGAAAAATTTTGTTTGACCTATCCTATGTCCCCCTTGATACCATGCAACTTTACTTTATATGTATCTTTCTCTGCGGATAATAATATTGACGGAAATCAAGATGATAATAGTAGGTAACCCACGTTGTAGGATTGGGAAATGATTAAACACGCACTAATCCGTTTCAACGACGAACGAAAATACTAAAGTATTTTCTCTGCCTTGGTTAACAGATTAGGGAATATAAAAAGAGATATGCAAAAAATACCTATACATATCCAAAGCACTAGTCACGAGGCACAAATATGTCTCCTGTGAAAAAGCTTTAATTGCTCGATCGAAATTCATAAACAGATAGACGCATAAACACAGAGCTCTTTGACATGAGGCACATCGTAGAATTTGATTTTTGAAAATGCTGTTAGCTTTGAAAAGTCACATGGTGAAAGCCTCGAAGATGCATTGTCTTCGACTTGTCAACGAGTAAAAGCCTTCTCACATGAAACACTTCTGTCGCTCGCTCCTGTTTCAGATTCATTTGCTAAACACACTTGGCAGAGATGACGCTGGCTTAAGCAGAAGCAGGGTAAATAGGGATGGAAAGTGTAAAGATGCATCCAAAATAGCAGCCGTGAACCGCAAAAGTGTTTGGTACGGAAAGGCCCTAATGGCTCATACAATACTATATAACAAGTAGACGTAAAATGCGCGAAATTAAGACCTTCTCACGCTTCTATGGCCTGCGTCTGGTATTTCAAATAAATTCACTTAGAAAATATAACGCCGGTTTAAGAAAAAAAAACAGACCATTTGAGAATATAGCCATTGAGAAAATGCCCTCGTTTAAGGAAGAAAAAAACGATTTCGTAGCCCGCCGTAACAAAATAAATATATACAAAGATGACACAGAGAAACAGAGGACGATTGCTTCGCCTCGGCTGCCTCTGAGGAACTGAATCAATCGTCAGGCATTCGATCGTGCGGTAGTTAATCCTGCCTTATCTTGCATCGCGACGTTCATCATCGACGAAGGTCTCGGTCCAATCCGCGATTCCTCTTGTGCGACTGTGTAACATTAGGTATAATCGTCACGATGACTTTTCCATAGAACAGATAAGAACTGGCCAGGCTTACGCAACGGTAGCCACGTCTTCGTCGACGCGAATTAGTAATTAGACGCCGTAACGCGACGCCGTAATAATCGTTAGATGTAATTCTAGACCTGCAAAAACTTAATAACAGGGTGGGCGGCAATGCTTGCGGCTATGGATCAATAAAACGCGTTGTCTCGACGAAAACTCCTATCATGGAACGAACAACGACACTGCAGGCTGCCAAAAAGGTGAATTCGCGTGAGACGATTGCTTCACGATTTTGGGGATTTCATTGCTACGGTACCTACTTATATGTTTCGTTGCTTCCTATTTTTAACGTCAGACACTGGAAGACCGATATAGGGCCGAGAACGATATTGTAATGGTCCTCATGGGAAGGAGAATATTCTATTAATAGGTACATAAGTCTGTCGTGTTTAGCTGCATCCCGAGGCATGCATGTCGAAACGCATTACGTAACGTGAACTACTGGAAGGGAAACTAAAACTGGGGATTCGATGATTGGGGAAGATCGTGTTCAACTTGGAGATGCTTCTTTGGGTGACTGTAGGTCTTGAAAGACTGCAGGCCTGGTTTTAAAAGTAAGCATGGGTAAGTTTAGCACCGAAGTTCGTCATCTCAAATAATCCTCAAGCCTTTGATATTGGAAAGAAGTCTGTATTAGTTTACGTTAGATAGGATAGAAAAGGATCGGAATTCCTGGGGTTGTTCACTTTCCATGTGAATCATGAAGGGTTAATGTCATCTTAAGGTCAGAATATTATACATCGTTAAATGAATATTTGCATAAGCTATTATAGTGTGCATAACAAAAAATATATCATGTTCCATTGAGGAAAATTATAAGAATCTATAAGATTTATTGTGAACATATTTATATATTTATTATGTGCCCCATAAAAATAAAACATTATATAGGTACGTATTTGATATTCTTTTATCGTCAAGATTATAAAATTATTTGATATGCCAAGCCTCGGTAACTTACACTGTACACAGTATAGGTACACAGTGAATTGTTCGGTATAGGTACCAACGAATTATATAATTACCAGTTTCTCCCTTTGTCGCGAAATGCACGATTGTCAATCACTTTTCCATCGTATCGTGACAATGTCGATACGTTCGACTGCTTCCTAAAACGTGAAAATGCACCCCAAAGCGCCCCTAAAGCGGAACAGCTTCGACGTGGAGGAAGACACAAGTTGAAGGACAATTATCGACCCCCCCCTCCCTCTCTTATGATCACTCTACCCTGCGTCCACGTGCCGTCGCGATAAATCTTTTCGGAAGTCGCTGTTTCCTAGCGTAGGCCGGAAACTTCGTGTCGACGCGCTGTCAAAACACGGGGGCTGCTTGGTCACGTGCGACCCCCGATTTTCGCGCCCTTTTCTATACTCATAACTGCGCCCCATTCTACTTTTGTATACACAGGCCCACGCGACTCGCAAATAACGCCGCTATTATTGCACCGTCGACCATAGTGCTCGCGATCCTTCGAATTATCCAGAGGGGGTGGATTGTCTCGACAATTATATATCTGTGACGTCGATATTTAATTGAAATAGGAAAGTGATTGTGCCGATGCATATGGGAACATTTACGTCAGATCTGGTGGATTTTATTGTCGTAGGTACTTTGGTATTTCAAAGTGCTTGAAACTTAATATCTTTGGAGTCTACTCTTACTGCCTAGAACTAAAGAATCTGGGTAATAGAAAACTGAGAAAGTACCATTTGCGAGTAGGATATATTTGAAAGAGGGGAATTAGTTTCTTGTTAGAAATTGAATAGCAAACGTGGTAGGGATAGAGGAATATTTGAGAAATTACACATTTTAAGAATTCCAAGCGGGTATAAAGTAAATGCTGCGGCTGAAAATTTGTCAAATGTCATCTGTTAGCAATTTATTGTAAATACAAGAGCAGAGCGAGAATGACATGTGCAATTTAGAACTCGAGCTTTATTAAAAGAATAAGTAGAGGTGAAGAATGTGTAGTGGTGTGCGCAGGAACAGAAAAATATTTTTAAATATGCATTATTTGTAATAAAGAAAGATTTTCCAAGGTCCCAGTATGACGCTTTATTTTTATTAGCTCTCGGGAAAGCATATAATTTTGGCGCGTTAACTGTCATATATCCCCTTGAAACCGACACTTTTCCGATTATTCCTTGAAATATTAAGTCGCTAAGGACGGAAGCGCGACGGTGTTTCCGAAAGCGGAGCACACTCATCCGTTTGGGTGGAAACGGGAGAGGCAGGGTGAACTCTTGATCCGTGTAAAGCTTTTCCGAAAATTTGTGAAAGTCCGCCTCGAGTTCCGTCGTTTCAGCTGGCCCGAGCGCGACGCGTGCACGTCATAGATCAATAAGTCTCGTTCTCATTGTCGACTCGTCGTGGGCCGGCTTTACGGCCTCCTCTCTCAGGAAACGTTAACGACATCCGTGAAAGACGTATCGATCGTTACGCTCGAAGATATCGTAAATCACGAAAACCGACGGGAACGTTCGTTTCTACGCGCAGAGGACCCGGCCGCGCGGTAGGTGCATGGTGATGTGCATTTACTCCATATGGAACAGAGAAATGGGCGCCAAGACGGCATAAACGTCATCTAAAATATCTGCATTGTTCTCGGGCGATAGCGTGAAATATTCATGGCTGAAACTTTTCGCACAGGAGTGATACTTACAGATTATGACTGATAAATTATCTTCGACGCCCCCTTTTTTTTTTAAGGTGCGCACTGCTGAAATTTGCACTGTGTTCAGCTGAATTGTTCATAAAAGAAGAAATACAGATTACAATTAATGAAACAAATGCAGTGCAAAAAATGCACCCCTATCCAAAGAAACAAGGAGATAGAAATTTCGATCGTGCGCGATACAGCCCCCTTTCTATAAGGACAGCTTTAAAAAGCCCAGCGGGGGACAGCGGTGTGGTAGGTGAAAAATTGGATCCTAAAAAACCTCGCGCTCGCTAACTACGATAAAACGATCCGATGGTGACATCTGTGTCAATAAGGCGAACTCTCCCGGGGGTAGAAGCGGAAGAGAGGGTCCGCGAACGCGATTATCCTCATTCAATCATCGATTTTATTTGGTTAATAAAACGATTATCCCGGTTCTCGCGCTCGACGAGAGCTTCTCGCTTCCACCCCTCCCTTCCTCCTCCTCCACCTGCTCCTCTTTCCAGGTTCAAACTGTTGTACAGTGCACCCTCCGGGGCGTTCGACCAAAAATGTAATTTACATCCCTTTATGTCGCGAGATTGAAATATTTGCGAATTAATCCGCGCGACAGGATTATCGTCGACCATTATACGCAGCCGCCGTTCTCTTTCAACCATCCTCCTCGCCCCCCTCCTCCTCCCTTATCGCAGTTTCGAAGCGTTCCTAATGACTCTCCCTTCGTTCGATTAAAAAATGTCGCCGTTACCCCACTTTACGGAAGATTGGATTCAATTATGTATCTCTGTCAGACCGTCTCGAGTTTGCGATGCTGCAAGCTTCTCCGCGCTATTTTCGCGCATTACTGGCAAAGGGGCTTCTTTTGTGTTTCTTTTTTATAATACGTCGGGGCGGATCGTTTCCTTGTTCACCTTACATGAATTCTTCAAACGCTAAGCGCAACGCCTGGCCGCGTCCGCTGCCCGATCATGAAACCTGATCCACCAATTAGACTTAGGATCCAGCGGTGCTATAAAGAGAAGCAATCGTGAATCGAAGCGACGATGGCTGCTCGGAACAAGGGGTTGCTTCCAGAGACATTACGTCAAATCCCGTACCCGTTAAACCGACACACAATAATCTGCGCAGCGCCAATCCCGTCGGCAGCATCCAATTAATTCTCCGGCAAAATTTGTCGCTCGTATTAAATCTGGCTGGATTAAAGGCAATCTCGCTTCCTTCCGCCTTGCGCCGCACCTCTATTCTCGTTTATGCCCCGGCCCGCTACCGCGGGCGTTTTGTATCCGCGTGCAATCGGCTCGATATTGGCAGTGAATCGCGTACAACTACGTCAAACGTGATCCAACGTCTAGAAGAAGTTACTAAACGAAATGGTTTTTAATTGAATACAACTTAGTTGTGAATTGATAATAGGTAGGGTTAGAGTGGGGGGGGGGGGGCAGATGGGGAGAGAATAACTGTAAATACAATACATCAGAATTGGGTATAAAAGAGGACAGGAAAACTAGTGCTGGTGTAGTTAACCCTATTAGGAGGACTTGAATTTGATTCTTTTCCTTAATTTTGTGGTCAGGTGGCAAAATCTGATATATCCGGTTTTCCTGTTTTTACAGTATAGCAGTTTTAAAGTTTTTTCAGCTACGAAAAATTCATTTTCATTTTCTTAGTCATTTATTAAGAAATTTTAAATAAAATATTAAGTGAACATGGAAATAGTAACTTAAGTAAGGAAATTAATAATAGTAACCATTTTACACGGAAAGGTGGGAAGATTAATTTTTTATAAATTTTTATATTGAACTCTCTCAGTTCGTGGAATTCTGCAGCATCTTCTATAGTGTGTAATGCCCTGTAGAACACGACATATTACATTATGCCACATTAGAGTAACAAAACGTTTGACATATCATAATTGCCACTTCGCTTTTTTCTAAAGTAGGTACATACACGGTGTAGAGATGTCATATTTTGCAAAGATTTAGATTTCGTCTAGACACACATAGAAAAGCACATATCTTAATTTTGCCATCTGACAAACAAAATTATTCTCTTTTCAACGTGTAGATTGTTATGTTCTGTTAAAGATTTGAGAAAAGCAATAAGTAGAATATATCTAAGTAGTGTTATGTGCTACCTAATGAGTTAGTATTTGCAGGTAATAATCTGTTGCAGCAGACGGTACCCTAGAATGAAATAGGAATAAATTAAGAGCATATTTCGTATTTGATAGGATTAATTAGATAACATACTCGATTCGGTGTTAAGGTGATTATCGTGAGACATCGGTCTTTCTTTACGCTTCGCCAAATATAACCTGGATGTACTTTTTATTTTACTAAAAGATTTGTAGATACTACGAATTCACTTTAATTTACGATAAAATTTATGAATGGTAAAATTTGGTAGAACTTTAATTCGAGATCGAGATCGAATGGATGGAAATCTCTGGATGTGTCAAAGACACATAACACATTGCAAAGAGTGCTAAGAGTAATTTACGTCGCGGATCACAGCTCTATATGTAGCAATGTGGGTAACATTTCGAGGAAATTCTATAATAACGTTCATCTTAAGGTCCGTCTCCACCAGTGTTCGCAAACTGTTCACGAACAGTATGGGAATTGAATTTCCTAGGAATCGTCTGTTCGCGAAGTATTCGCTAGTGAGGACGCATCTTTACACGAGCAATGGTTATAAAAAGTTTGCGAACAATTTGCGAGCATTGTTTGGGAACAGTGTTCGCGAACTGTTTGAACGGTAGGTCGTGTAATTTTTTTTATTATAAACCAACCATATCACGTTTTCACAAAATATTCATGAAAAAACATCAAGCAGTACTTAGTGGACAAAAATTGATAAATAGTCGAAACAGAAATATTTACTTCCCGTCGACCTTTTTAGATTTTTCATTCTCACTGACAGAACACGCATGTTTTTGTCACGGCGACACATTAAATGGCAAGCTGGTCATTCATATGCTTCAATGTCGAGAATCGTAGCATAATTTATTCCATAATACAACAATTAAAGGGAATTAGTCAACTAACCTCGTTAGTCAACTAGCCCCGGTCTTCCCTACTTCAAGCGCAGTACGTTAAGGCGAGCTAATCGAGCTATATCGATATAATCGTGCGACCAGAAGTCCAACTAATTGATAAGACGCAAGGCGCAAAAACTTACGTTGGATTTTGTCGATTATATAATTCATCTCAACACTGTAGGTGTCCGATATTTGCGAAGCGTATTCCAGATGAGCTCTAACGACGGAAAAATACGAAATATTGAGCGCTAATGGATTCCTGAAATGTTTCGCAAAACGTTTCGCAATCTTATATCCCGGATGCCCGGAAACAATGACTGCGCGTGCCTTGAAAGGGTGAAAAGTCGCGGAATCCAAAGCACGGCATTCGAAGAGGCACGCGAACGGCTCGTGTCGAAGTCTCGTGAAAAAGCCAAGTGACATGGCCGCGTGCGACAAGGGTGAGCCGGAGCCAACGATACGGGTGAGTGTAAATAAGGTACACCCCCGGCGTCTAGAGTTCATCACCCCGCGCTCAAACGCATCAGGGTTGTGACCCTGGGTTAGCAGGGCTTGACTGGTAGCAAGGAAGACGCGGGAAGGGTGGCTAGTCGATGGAGGGGAAACAGGAGCCTCGCGAGGGGTGAACGAGGGACGAAAGAACTCGTTCGACACTTGAGCGCTATACTCGAGGATAATATCGTGTTATCTGTACAAATAAAATGAAATTCTGTTTGTCTGCTTGTGGCTGCATCATGGAAAAACGACAGGAATTGCGATGACACTTGGAGGGTAGATATTTGTAGGGTCACGTGACATTACAAAGTTACGATACTTCGCTTATCGTTGTTCTTACGCTAGAATTGCGTATAACAAAAGTTGTTGTGAATTGTATTTTGAAACTTTTTCGTTGCGAATGGATTCATATGTAGCGTCTATGTAAATTAATTGGAGCGATATAAAAAGTATGATATAGCAGAAAGCGGTGAAATAATTTTTCCAACCAAGTTCGGTAGTAGGTAAATAGGAGTAAATAGAACAGAGAAGTGACAAGAAAATAGTAACGCGCTAGTTTCGCTATTTAGAAATATTGAGTGCGTATAGGGTTAGATATTGTTATATATAATACTAGCAAACTGCCCCCGCGCTTAGCTTCGGGCCTAAGAGATATTAACACTATTCCTTCCGACACTTCACGTATACCTATTCCTACGGCGTAAGACAGACTACAAATTTTTCTCAGAAAATAAACAATAAAAAAAAGGAGTGAATATTGAAGAATGTATTATAAGTATATTTGAGGAAAAGTCGTGAAGTTTAAAGACAATTCAATTACGTTGTATGTACGAAATTCTAATCGAAATTTTAAAAACGGTCGTTTGACCGGTCGTGGTAGGAATAGTGTTAAGGATTCCATGAAAATACACTTCACTCCTTTTCACCACCCCGTAGGGGTTGATAAGGGCAAAATCCTGAAATTGGTTTTATGTGGCATTTATGTGGGTAACCTTTGTAAGTAAAAACCACGTTGATATCTAATCGGGCCTAAAAAATAATGAGTACAGGAAGACATATTTCACCCCTTTTTACCCCCTTCGGGTTGGAATTTCAAAAAATCCTTTCTTATCGAACGACTACGACGTAAAAGGAACATACCCTCCGAATTTCATGTTTCTAGGGTCAGCGGTTTGGGCTTGACGGTGATGAATCAGTGACACAACGATTATATAAGTACCCATAGATGAAAATTATTGTTATTATGTTACTATGATACCTTCACCCAGCGATAAATACGAGCGTAATTGGATTCACCTCTCCTGATATATTAATAGACTTATGAATACATTTACCGGTGCCCGATAATGCAATTAGCTAACTTCCTCGAATCTACTTAATTCAATTAAGTCGTAATCTGATAGGGAATATCGCGATCGGCGAAGAATCGACTCCAGCGTGGAAAAGCAAGCAGGAGGGAGGCTTTTATCGATCGACTAGCGAACGAATGGTCATTTCCAGTGAAACCAGAGATTAAGGGCAAGGTCACGTGAGGTAAAGATCAAAGTATGCACCCGCTGAACCGTTCGACATTCCCCATTGCTACTTTCGCCCACCATCATTCGAACATGGGATCCACTCACTCGCTGTCCATCTACGACATCGTTATCTGCTTCGAATCGTACTGGAAAAATGGCCGACAACGCGAGTGGATTCGCGTGTCGGACTTCAAACGAGCAGAAATCGCGAAGCCAACGCAAACTGGACTATTCAACTGGGCTGCTCGTCAAGTTACCGCGATACAAAATGCACTGGCGACCGCAGTGCAACGAATCACGGGCCGCGGCCTGTCACCAGCGCATTGTTGCAAAACTGGAGGGAAACAAAGTGGCAGTCGCACGCTCAACAACGACACCAACAGTTTCGACAATGGAAAAAAGATAAGTGTCGTATGGTTTACAAGCAAGATTTTTTTTACGGTAGTGGTGCCGCACATGTTATATATACCTAATTTTCTTTGAATTTCACGAAACTGTATATCTTGCCACGCACCAGCGCAATGGTTCTTAAAAGATTATATTATATTAAATTAACGATGTAGAGCTCAAGTTACGTGAATTTTTAACAAAATTACTGTATGGACATTGCTACTTTGTTTTTGAAAGATTTGTGACAGTGTTGGGTTGAAGTAGTTCCCGAGGAGGTTTTATAAATGTATCTGCTTTCAGCAAAAAGACACATTACAGATGGTATTGCAAATTAAATATGGAAAGATTTTTGGTCTTACCAATTTTCTTTCTGACTTCTGACGGTTAGTTAAAATTAAGATTTCCTTATTTCTGTCTCCATTAATGTTGATAGACGATAGACAAAATCAGTTCTTAACGAACGTGTAAAGTTTCTGTATCGGCCACTTATGTCACTGACTCTGATTCTAACAAATCTTCTTCTTTTCGCAATCTACGATGAAGTTGTATTTTGTCTTCCATTTCAAGGAATGAAAGTGGTGACTTGTTCCTTGCGACTGGCAAATTCCATGATTTGCAGTTAGGTTAGTGATACATCTGTACTGTTCAGATTGCACTACATGTTGCACTACGCCCATCTGCATCTAGTCTTAAAAAAATAAGCCTCGATCTCGATTTATCAAGTCACCCTCAGGTAAAGTAACGATCTATCGAATGACATGCTCAAAGTTTTGTGTTCTCTACAGCAGTTAAGTAAAGCGTATAGTTTAGTCAAGGCCTGTCACTGTGCATGCCCAAAGAGAAGAGAGATCTTCAGTGTGAGCTTTGCAAGGATAGTGACTACTTAGTGCACTGGTGCGAAACTACTGGTGCAACAAGGGCTACTACTATACTGAATTTCATTTAAGAGTAGACTCGTTCCGCGCAACGATGACTCTGAGGAGGCTGTTGATTGGTAGGAAATCGGCAGAGAGAGCGCTACGACCAATCGCGGGCGCAGGCAGTAGTGGGAGCTGCGCAGATCGGTTGCAAATTGGTGGGACGTAGGTCTACTCTTATATGGATTGGTATATAGAACTACTCGCAGAGCTACTACTACATAGTAGGGAGCTACTACTAGTATTGGAGCTGCTACTAGTAGGGCTACTATTGGAGCTACTACTAGAACTACTACTAGAGCTACTACTAGTAGGGCTCCTACTAGAGCTCCTACTAGAGCTACTACTAGTAGGGCTCCAACCAGAGCTACTACTAGAGCTACTACTAGTGCTATTACTAGTAGGGCGACTACTTGAGGTAAACTAGTACCAATTGGGCTACTGTTACAGGAGCTACTATCGCATGGTTGATAACCAAAAACCTCGTACTAACATCTCTGCTCCCCTCTCCATCCCTTAAACTCCACCTGCAAACCTCACTATTGCTCGTGATACCTATAAACTCATAAATCGTATAGGTCTACCTAAACCTGCAAGCAAATCGCCATCACCCATTGAAATGCTTTCACGACATGAGACTGTAAATGAGAATTCTAATATTTTAAAAGGAACAGCTGCGTCTGTTGGCTGAAAGAATCTACTACTGCGGGGCAGCAAATGGTATTGAACTGTGAACTGCATAGAAAGGGCTGTCGTTTCTCAGTGAGAACAGAGCGAGAGCACGCGTCGCGAAGTTATAGCTAAGCACGAGCAACACGAAGGGCTAAGCGACTAAGCTAGCGAACAGGCGAACGAGACGGGGAAAAAAGGAAATGATGTCGCCCTCTGCCGACCATATGTGACTTTCCAAAAATAAGTAATGCTAATAGTAATTGATGGCCGCGTTAGTTGCGCCGTTTCCTAATTCGTGTCGTCCGTGAAATATACCGAGTGTCCGATGGAAACGGCGCCACTCGAGCAGCTGTCGCCGTTGAGGGTGAACATTGAGTTACAATAGACATCTGGCCGTGTTCAAGACGAGCTCGAAGAACACACGATCATCGTTAAGGTGTACCTATTAGAAACTGTGCCCTACGCTTTCGAGCGTGTTGCTGCATTTAACCTGTTGACTGGGCCACTTCTCGACCAGAAACGTCTCTACTGTATATGTATACTCACATACATATACCGAAATCGGCCAATTTTGTCCACAATAAATCTGATTCATCACTTGACACCTTAAAGTTTTTTAACAAGTCAACTGATCTTAATGTAAAACAATTTTCTCAGTTGGCAGAATAAGATGGAACCACATTGGGTTCCTTTGATCGCAGAGTGATGAAGAGGGTAAATGTCATCGTGCAAAATTTATCGAAGTCTATTTTGATGGACAGGTAACTATCACCGCAAAAGAAAATGGTGGCAAAGACCGCTTATTAAGAAGTTCTTGTAAACTGAAAAAGGGAGAAGCTATGGAACGGTGGTGAAGGGGTTGAAGACCTCCGTGCAAAACTTATTCAATAATAATTTCAATAGACGGTTGCTGCCGACAGCTGGGGCGCTGAGAATTCATCTTTACCTTTCATTAAAATCGAAGAAGAAAATGAAGCCCAATGTGTACTAAATCTGTTAAGAAGGTCACGTGCAATTAGGAAAAGGAAGACCACCATTCGTGTGCCCGTCAACAGCGTCAGTTATCACCAAACAAATCCGAAAAACACCGGGTACAACTTTTCCCGTTCGCCAGCAAACTGCGGCATTTGCATTATACCGATGCAGTCAGTGTCTATTGGGCGCACTATAATCATTACGCGGATCATTAAAATATCTCCGGGTACACGTTCACCGACCAGCCCACACCCCCTCGATCCGTGTGCCACATTGTAATCAATACGATTGCTTTTTGCATCGAGTTTAAATGCCGTGTGCGTTTACAAACTGGACAAAATACCGAGCGAAAAACCAGTGACACCGTTTTAAGCTCGGGAGCCAGATAACTGGCTACTTTGAATTTACAAGAAATTCTGTTGAATCGCGAACTGAATAATTTAATTCAAAGTGAAATGGAAGTATGAATGCTATAATGTATACAAACTAAGTGCAGGGAGTTGAATAAAAAAGATGGCGTTTTTAATCTGTTAAGGAGGAAAGACGAGTTAACACGTCATTTGATAATCTTTTTGCATTGGGCAAGACGAGTTAATTTGGTGAGAATATTTAATAATTACGCTCGTGCACAAACAGTAAATATAGTAGTATTTTTAGATTATACTAGGCATGTATGTACATAGTTCACTGTACAACTGTTCACAGTATGTAAAAGGAGTTAAAATACGTAGGCACAGTAGAGAAAAGTAATAATCAAACATATCACATTCTAGGATAATTATCCTTATATATAATTTACATTATTAGTGTTATATAAAAATAGAGATTTAGAAAATTCATAATAATTTGTTCAATGGATTTTTTTTAGTACAATAAGAGCAGAGTTGGCAAAATGTTTAACTCGATAAAAATTTCGAGTCACGAAAAATAAACCTATTTCATCGGATAAAGGTAATACGGTTCATACAAACTTTTGAATAACAGATAATCATGCAGTACCTACCTTTTATTCGATTCTGCATTTAAATGATCTTGTTATCTAGGTACTGGCCATTTATGAATGAAGGTAGCAGTCTACACGAACGCATTTGAAAGTGAAATGCTGTATTAACTGCGAATAAATACACTATTAAATACTTTTAATAAATACTTAATTAGAGATTGCAAATTAAGATTGTAACACTACCATATCAACCGTATTTCGTGAAATGTGTTACTCGCTTTGGTGTGAATCGACCTTTGTATAAAAGCTGGTAGGTAGTGCGATCATATTACAGCCTCGTGACATAGTAATGCTAAACATTGGCGATAATTTCTTGTTAACATGTTCACTGTTATGAGGGTTGCCGACGCCAGCTGCTTCAAACTTACAATGTTTCCTTAAAACACTTTAACTAAACACTTTCACCCGCAAACTTCTGAATAATATTACATTCTGTCGTTTGAAATTACGTAAAATACCTACTAAATTCTTCATCGCGTTGTAAAATATTATTCGTCTTAAGAATAGATATTTGAATAAATGTAAATGAATTGAAAATGTGGGACAGTCGTGTGGCAGCCAACGTGTTAAGTGACGTTCAGCATTATGTTTTGTAAGGATTCTTTTACTCCTATTTACATAAATGGGGGTTTACAACTTATTTTTTAATCATGTTTAAACTTTAAAATAAAAATGATTACAAACTATTAATTCTAGGTAAAGTGATTTGTCGTCAAAGTTGATCCATGCGAAAAGCAGTTATTTTATGGTTGTCGCGAATTATTCGTGGTACAATTTTAAGATATTTGGTCCACAGTTCTGCCGTGGCTTTTTTCGAAACAATAATTTATAACAAAATGGTTCCCATTTAAAGTTAGAAACTCCATTTCTGGCATAGAATTTTTCAGTTTCTTTAAAGTTTAGCACAAGTCAAAATTACAAGTCAATTCGATCCTTAGATTCCCAGAAATTGCAACAACTACATATCTTTCGCAAAGTCCAACATCGACGATAAAAACTTCACGAAAAGTTAATATTTTGTAACGATATTTTCTTTATCCCACTCCCCGACGAATACATTTTTAGTGTACTAACAAATTGCAATAAAAAAAATCATTACCGAACTCCAGCATAAACAATTGTAAAGTCGATTTTACTTTTCGAGCAAACATAATGATTACCCCCCTTAAGGTGACCATTTTTCTCAAGGGACACCCCGTATATCGTCGACCACAAATGTTTACGTTCACATCTCTGAAGCACCCTGTATATTCAATTTGTTAGAAACAGAGGACGGCCGAATACTTTTGTGAGTAACTGTATGCGCGCGTAAGTCCACGCTCGGCCGGCCGTATATTAACGTATTCAAATGCACGTGTATCTGTCTATTCATGTATGTATGTATTCACTGGCGGATATTATACATCCCCATGAGAAGATGCGGGCGAGTGACAACCATATGCATCGCGTTGAATCGATAATATCGTAATATTAATGTGAATGTCGACAAGGCGAACTTATTTTCCAACCGTGGAACCAGAAACAATCGTGGGGCTCGCGATGTCGATCCCCCCTCCCACCCGCACCCTCGAGAGTTTTTCTCAAGAATCCTCAGCCATCGACGGTGGGCTTCCTCGATCGCACTGAATTATACACAGTTACAGCTCAACGCTTAGGAACTTTTTATGCTTCCGCTGACGCTATACCTAGATGGAAATACGCGTAGTTAAACCAAGTAGTTGCGACGTCTTTTGGGAGAATTCAAGAATAAGGATCGGAAGCAACGGAATTTGTGGAATGTCCTTGGCTGCCAGCTACTGCTAGCAGTGCTGAAGACTCTGGATGTCGTTGCAGTACACTGTGGCTTTAACGTGATACCATATGCAAAAATTGAGAAAAGATAAATCGCGAACCTTGGCAAAATTTGTAGAAACGTAACAATTGTCAACGTTCAGATATATAGTCGGATACGTTAGAAGATCAGCAATTGTGCAAAGAGAGGTGAATAGAATTTGTGGTTTTTGGGACATTGAGGTACAGATATAGCGAGCAATAGTGAGATTATTGCGAGGAATTGGGAAGAGGAAATGGGAGGAAAAGCAGTCACTAGGACTAGGAGGTCTTTGGTTACAATTCGACGGTAATGCCTCGATACTAGATCGCCTGCAAGACTTCGAATCTAGACATAGGTAGCTATCTTTGCAAAATTCGACCTGTAAAATCGAATGCGCCGACAGTTAGCCCACTTTCTTTATCTTCTGTTCGAACATGCGCATTGGAGACCTCGCTATTAATCGATACACATATACACACACAGAACGCGATTTCTAAACTTGGTTTTTTCAAAAAGAGGGCTTAGGAATCAAACAATGAATTTTTCACTCTGGCACGACAAATTCAATATGAAATATTGTACATGCTAATTAAAATATTGAAACGCGCAGACTGAGCGGGACACCTTCCAACCGCGAGTCCGCCCGAAAAGGGAAACGGGAACGCTAATGATTCCAGCGAACTGTTGGTAACGGAATAGAACGGCTTGTTAAATTTCTTGGCGAACGGAACGCGCGTCCGTACACGTGTCTCATTTTCATTCCTCTGTTGGAGAAAATGAACAAGCCCTTCCACGGCCAATTATGCAAATCGTCAAATTAAACGAATCTACGTGCCGGACGGGCGCAGTTAGGTATCAGAAGGTAAGGGAAAGGATGCATAAATTTTCACCAGATGTATTATAATTTCCTGGGTCAAAAGATCGCGCGCCATGACGACCTATCCTCGATGGATACGATGGCTCTCGAGATACAGATCTTATAAATATAGATGGTCGAATATGGACGCCAGATTTTTGTCGCCGTGTGGGCATCGAGCTGCCATCAAACGTTGTCCTCCGATTCACGGCCGTGACCTCGCTGAGCGGGACTGGCTAGATAACTCGCAAATACACAACGATTCTTTATTCCGCGTTGAACCACGATAGATAGAAACTTATACGAGGTTTGATAAAAAATATTAAGGATTTGATGCCCTCTTCAAAATTAGCATCATTATGTATTTGTGTCGTAATTTATATCGATTTTATACTGTATATTAATACTATATGGACCGTCCGAATTGGTAAGCAGCGGGCGATCAGTGCTTAAATTCAATCGTGTCCACAACGTCCGTTGCGACTATAATAAATGGAGCGCAAGAACAAAAAGTCTGCATTAAATTTACAGGAGCACGTTCTCAATCCGCAAATTCGGATTTTAACGAAACTTCGTGTGAATGGAGAGCATATTAGAGAAGCAAGTAGCAATATTTTTTTCTTGCCAGAATTCACTCTGAAGAGTTGAAATTAGTCAAAGTTATCACGTTTCTTCGTTTTTTAATCTGACTTTATTTTTCTTTCGGCAATGTGATAGAACAGAAAGAACTTAACAGTTCTCACATTTAAGGTTTTGTGTATTTGGCACCGTTACAAAGTTATATTAAACAGATGAAAAGACCGCGACAACTTTAAGGGGCTGATTCACCCCTTCAGTGTAAACTTCCACGCAACAAAAATAGCTCCCTGAATACATTCATACGAAGTGTCATTAAAATTAGAATTTTCGGGTTAGAAACGTTTCGCACCCTTTAGTTGAGAAAAAATTATATAACCCCTAATCCCTCATCCACAATTTTCCCCAAATTATTATTATTATTATTCCGTCTTTATTACTCATAGTGATTAATACATAATAGTGAATAATACATATGAGATCAGCGAAGAAGAAAGTGGAGAATCATACACATTTGTTTCTTTCTTATTTCTCCTATTTCTCAGAATGAAAATGAAACTAACACGGAGAATAATAATTATCGACGTTGACACGATTAAATCGAATGCGACAGAGGAGCTCAGACTTAGCTTCCAACGATATTTTCAAAAGTGTCAGGCACGTTGGACCAAGTGCAATAGTGCATGTTACGAACAGGAGACTATTTAGGTACTTTGAAAAATACTACTAGTGTTTAGTTTGTATGTATTAGAAGTTTCTTCCTAAACGCAAAATCTTAGTATCTTTTTATCACCTCTGCTATACGTATGTAGAAAAAAGGAAGGAACAAGTCACCATTCAAGTTTAAGAAGTTTTTCGTTCTCGTAAAATCGTTGCTCGAACGGGCGGCTGCGGCTGCCCGAGGAACGGTCGAATTAGCTTTGCTAATCGCGATGGAAACGTAACATAACTTCATCCACGGGTTCACGCCTCGTGCAGGCTGCGAACGGTAGTGGTAGCTGAACTGCCGTGAGGAGGGGCGGTATGAAAGTTATGTCGCGTAAAAATCGATTTATCCGCGTCGGATCTCAGGCATTGTTCTCCGAGCGCGGAACAGGCCTGCTCGCGGTGAAAAAGGGGCGGGAGGGCACCGGGGGAGGAAGGAAACGGCACAGAAATGGAATCGGTCGGTGAAAAATTTCGAACGTGTATATTAAGCCTGTTCCCAGTATGTAGATAGAGGCAACCAGTCACCAGGAGGCTGGTCCCGGATTCTGATTGGCGGTTCCGTGAACGCGCTAATTTGTGCGGATGGATGGATTTCAGCGGCTACATACTCTCATGATAATTTGCTCGTTGATCGAATTACGTGGGCGTTTGGAGGCTCGTATCTTACGAAAGAGGGGAAGTAATTTGGGAATTTAGTTGTCGAAAACGGGGATGGGCTTTGAAATGGTACGGGCATTTAAATTAATAATTGCAAACAAAGGATAACATCCTGCATGGTTGATGATGCTTGACAATCCATGGTAGGCTGTTGCTTATGCGCTTCAGGTTCGAAGTGGACAGTGGGAATTTAGCATTTGGGCAGCTATGGTTGCCATCTATGGTTTAGAAGTAAGTATGTGGGTATGTATAACTTTTCCGTAGAACACTTGGAATATATGGATCTTTAGATTTTCAAAAGTTCTGAGCAATAATATCCATGTACTGTCGTTAAGAGTAACGTGAAATATTAAACGCATGATTGAACTGTGAACTATTTTTAACCAACTTCGAAAAGGAGGAGGTTATAAATTCGACCCGTATGTATTTTTTATGTGTTTGCCCTCGCATAACTCCTCAACATATTGACCAATTTGGGTGACCTTTTTTTTTGTTCGAAAGAGGGCCCATCCTGCACTGCATCAATATTGGCCCAATATTTTGCCAGTTCTGGTTAATAATAAAGACTATTGTCACCTAATCATTATTATCTTATGTATGTACGCGCATATCTCATCAGCTTGTTGTGTCAATATATATAAAACTTAAAAGTTAAAACTAAAAAAATTTTAAAAAAAATTAAAACCGACTTCAAAAAAATAAAATTACACTAAAAAGTAAAAAATAATTTTTTCCCTTATTTAATCCACGACTCTCATATTTTTTAAGTCGGCGTCAGATTTACACATTGCTAATGATGAGGCGCCGACTTAAAAAATATGAGAGTCGTGGATTAAATAAGGGAAAAAATTATTTTTCACTTTTTAATGCATTTTTATTTTTTCGAAGTCGGTTTTAATTTTTTTAATTTTTTATTTTTTTTATATTATTTATTTGAATGCGCTTGAGTGTGCTCCAGCATAAATTCTACAATATGGCCACGTATGTTTGCGCCGTTGGGGTGGAAGCCGCGTGTAGTTCACAAATATCAGCTTTAACAAGTAAGTACCTATAGGGCCGTCGTTAAATTGCGTAAGAGTAATTTTGTCCATTCCTTATCCCCTCCTTTCCTCAGTATACAAATTCGTAAGATTTTATATTCCAACTCCCCTCACACCCTTCCTCCCCATAACATTTTTTACATTGCATTTTATCAGTTATTAAAATTCTTTTAAAGGTTTGTATAATTCATTTAACTCGGTTTCATGTGTGCGATGAATCATCGTTTTTTAGCCTCCTCATATTGAAAATTAAGTTACAAAATATTACGTAAGGCCCATTCCAACGATCGTTTCATGACATTCATCTATTTCGCTGTATCTACATATTTACAGTCATTCCTTGCCTCCCATTCTCGCTCATGTCACCTTCAACATTTTTCCAACACTCACGTCGTCATTCTTACTGCCTCCCATGCTTAATACTTACATCTAAATCTTCCTACAGCTACCACCATTTCTTCTACCTACTTCCAATTTGATTCTAACTCTTTTTCAATCCCCTGAATTACAGCACAATACTCAGTGAATTTGTTATGCTTCCATTAAAGCTGCAACTCCGCGAGGCTAGGTACCTCTTACACTAATTATAATTTAGCATACTCCACTTATTCCTATCCTCGCCCCGCCTTTCATCGCCCCGTACAAATTCGAATATAGCGCAGAATTCGCGTGGCGGAAAATTTTCGCGAACAAGGCTCAAAGTGTCTGTTCATCGGGGTGCTTTTGGGGAGCACCTAGCCAAGGTACGGCTGAGGCCGCGCGAACCTATGAGACGCGTTCTCGTTCGAATACGCGCGCGCACGCCCGCGCAGGATAGCCGCCGCACTTGTGCGTGAAAACGCGTGTATACGTGAGAGAATACGTGGCCCGGGGTCCGCGTCTGTGTTGGTCTGTGGTCGAGGCTCGGACTGGTTTACAAGTATAATGAGTCTTGCGCGCCGCATAACATTACATCGCTGCTTGCTCGGGATTTAGATTAACTGTTTACATGAACAGCGGCGAACGGAGGAGGCCGGCCGATTGCCATTGCAGCGGATAGAGCATATACGGGCCGATATAGAGCATGTACTCTGCTGCTCCACGTTTCCCTCGTTCTCGATTCTGCCCGAGCTAATCATCTCTATGTACGGGGTCGCGCTTTTGCGACGCGATACGACAATTAGGGGGACGGTTCAGCGATCGCCTGGATTTAGGTGGAATATCATTATAATTGTTGGGATGAGAGCAATGGCTGCAAGTATGTTTAGTAATAATAGTAACAAGAACGATATATTGTGTCGAAAGCAGGCAAGATAGTGTCAAGTAAAATAAGGTATATTGCGACGCAAGAGGCGAGGTGCAGTTATTAACTGTTATTAACGTAACCGAGTAGAGAAAAATGTAATTAGGTACTATGCAATAGTGGGACCAACATTGCGCATGCCTAAACGAATGACGGAAATGAAAACGAGTGGGCGGAGTCGGCGTTTCCTTTCACTTCGCATCGTCAATTCTGTGGGGGGTGAGGATGATTAGGTTAGAGGTTTGATAGGTGATCCAGTGTCAAAGCATTATTGTTTAGAGGATGATGATCAACATCCTCGCAGATACTTCTTCCTTTCCCACATCCTCCTATTAATTCCTAGTAAAAACTTCATTGCTGCTTGGTACACCTGTGCATCAAAATAGCAAATACGCCGTTATAAATCTGACCTAGATTTGACAACTGAACAACTGTTTGCACAAACATTTGAATCCTCTTCGTTCAAATCCCACCTGGAAAGTTACCTTTTTTCCTTTTCAAACGTAGTCATAAAGCAACGAATTCCCATCTGCGGAATGGTAGCGATCAATCTGCCTTAGTTTCCAGGCGTTATCGAGGCGAGCTTTCAAACGCTCAGATGGGGCTACCTTTTATCGGCAGAAATATCACCGATTCCGCGTCCCTCTGTTCCATCCGATCGACGGGAGGTATCGAAGCAGCTTTCAGCGTTTTTCATTTTCCCTCGCGAGTGGCCCTGGTATCCGCAATTATATCGAACGATTTCCTGTCCTTAATTCCCGCCAGTTCCCTTTGAGCGCGGACACCCGATGCATCGGTTGCATTGAAACGTTCGCATTCACGTGTATACATACAACTATACACGCGCCCTGCATTGAGCCGGTTATTCACACAGCAACGGAGTTCATATCCACGGAGTACATGCGTTTTCGCGCGGACGAAGAGGGTAAAATGATCGAGGAGGGGTAAAATCGAATCGGCACTCGGATGGAAAATAGTGGCGTCGCCTCCTCGACGTTTTAATTCCAAGGATTTCGAAAGGGTTTTGAAGAACAGCATACATACATCGTTCGCCACAACGAGATCGTTATCACCGCGCACTGTTATCTCAATTGAATTCATTCACGTGAAGTAACGAGTTACAGGTTCGCGGTGCGTGACTTAAGGGGGTATTTCTATTTGGCACGTCAGTCCTTGGGTGCTCTTTAGGATCCAATATAAAGGGAATTATCTAATATCAGGATCTAAAGCTAGGATCTTATAAAGATTATACAATTTTTCTCATATATTTACTCATGTTTCAAGAAAGTACAGACAAATTCTTACGTAATTATATCATGCATTTATAAAATTATTAGCTGCTGGCATTGTTCTCTTCAACTGGTACCGGCAGATCTGAGAAAATTTCAAATTATATAAGTGTGAATATTTCCCATACCACAATAAAACATGAAAAATAGAATTTGACAAATGGTAGCTTTGTGAAGAAAATATGTTTGCTTTTTTATAAAGTTTTTATGTTCCAGAGTTGGGTAATAAAAGTTATGGCAGATATCGAGTTAGTGCCAGCGGAGACGATACACAGGTAGGTACCTACTTTATAATATATCTGTAAAACTTCAAGTTTATTGTTTAATTTATTTCTGAAAAATCATGGAAATTAGTTTAAGGAACATGGTTCTGAGAAAAACACGTTGGAAATTTTTGTATGTTTGCAACGTAGGTACATAAAAATATACATAATGTACCTACCACATTTGTCCTTTATCTACTGTTTCTGCATTCGTTCATCTTTCGCTCCACATATTTTGGGGTTTTCTACGGTTCATGGTGGCGTTTAATATAAACACTATGCCATATATAGGTAATAACAATTTAGTAAATCCTCCAACCTCAGCGGTCTCAGTCTGTCACTTCAAAACTACATATATATATAATCTATATCTGTAACATTGTTATTTTATTGAATTCTATCATCAAATTTTAATAACACGTTTTCCAAACATTATACTTAAAAAAATAATATTATATTAACCCTGGAAAAGCCACAGTTCTGGCGGCCGAGCAGCAAGCCGTGACTGGGTCAGTTTAGACTTCTGTGCAGCTTTTTTTCTTATTCTATCATTTAGGAATGCGATTCTTTCCTAGTAGCAACTGATATTTCAGCCTCTAGAGATTTCAGCAGAAAGGAGTAGGACAGACGGAAAAGGGAGAAAATTAAGGAAATGTGCGTTTCGTCCTAGGCGTGCTAGTAGACTCATAATTAAGACTTCGCCTAGCAGACTCTGCCTTAATTAGACACGGAAGACAATGCCATTATAAAGGAGGTAGGACGAAACCGGTATATATCGCTGCTTGGCATTTATAGTGGCATAAGTTAAGAAATGTCAATATAAACAAATTATATGATCGGTATTCAACTATCAGTTAAACGCGAATTTTATACTGCCTTTCCTGTAGAATTTACATTCTGCTAGTTATGGAACTGTCAATGCCAAGCAGCGATAGTGGAATCGGTGGTTGAGTGATAACTTGCGAGAGAGCAGAATCGGTTGCACTGCTCTTCTGTGGGAAGTGGTCCATAGCTAATTGTAAGAGGTCAACAATTTTTTTGTTTTTTGTCTTACCCCTCTAAACTGTGACACTTGCTGAGAAGATGAAGTGTACAATATTTCAAAGTGATTGGACAACGAGAACACGTGTCGCATTTGTGTTAAAGTTTTAAAATTTGAGTGATTTCACGTCGATTTTGCACATTAATGGGTTCCGCTATTATAGAGGAATTAGAGAATATTTTTTTATAAAAGTATAATTTCTTAGGTGTATAATGGTATCATTTGTGTGACTTCAAACAGTATACTCAAAATCTTTGAATTTTACCATTAAAATTAACGTATAACAGATTACAGATTACAATATTTTCTATGTACAAAATTTGATTATTTGTTATTTACTAATAATCATATAAGTATATAACTATTAGTAAAAAATATAACTATTTACATAGTTATGAACAAAATATCATTGAAACGTTTATACAATGGAGAGCAGGTGAAAGATACAAAAAAATGTACCTATTTGTTAATACATATCTTGTATTAAACTAGATTTCGTAGCATTTTGATAATATTGTCTGTGCTCTTCTAGTATCTGTCAAATGTATTGTTTACTTCCTTCCTTTTCTCAATATTTTATTGTAATCTGTTATTAGTTTGACGCCTCGCTCTACAATATCGTTTACTATTTTCAATTTTTTTACTATTCTTAAACAACATATCATTTTCTCACCAAGTGTTACTTTAGGGGGAAAGATAAAAAAAATCGGAAGTTGAAAAATAAGGACCACCCTAATGCGGAGGTATCGCTATAGATCGTTGTAATTTAAGGAACTAAATCCATATTTCTAATATGGGCGATGGTATTCTTTTTTCGTAGTGCAACACTGAAATCTGATACAGAATGCATCTCTTCGAGACCTGTCCGTCGCCTTATGGGTTTTAGTATAATTAAATGTCGACTTGAATTCGTCAACATAAGCTAAGGAGTTCGACGAGGGCATTCTCATTCCACGGTTAAAACATTAAACGAAAATGTAACGAGGAAAAATCGATATTTTTTAACCGTCTAATTGAGATTATCCCCCCTGAATGTCGTGTCCTGTTCGCAGCATACGAGAAACTGTTAGAAATTGTCACACGAGTGGGTTCCAACGATCATTGACAGATCTACATATTCGCCCTAACAGTAGCTGGATCGCCCTGAAACTCGATCGAAATCCGAGAACAAGATTGTTCCGTAGCTTTTAATAAAACGCCGTGGCGAATGTCGCTGCACCACGAGCGTGGAGGCACCTTGCGCCAACTAGGAGGGTGATGCACCCTCCGTGCACACGTGCCCGCCCGACCCACGTGCCGCTTTCTGGTCCCAGGCTCGAAAAAGGGGTGGCACACGATCCTCTGCAGGGCCTTCGCACGTGGACATTCTCAGCTTACCGAGACAAATCCGCGATCCTGCATGCATAAAGTATAAAGCCGTTCGATATTTATGAAAATGCATCCACATTTTCCAACCCCGGTTCCAGATCTAAGCCAGGCGACACGCTGGGAGCTCGTCGGATCCGCAGATTTCTAGCTAATCCTGTGGCACAGGATCTTGGATTTAATTAAACGGATTTTATAAGGTAGGCGTGAAATTTCAAATTGTGTGTTGGACGACAATTTTTGATGTCGAGGAAATTAATATTTATAAACGTAGAGAATAGTAGGGGAAGTAGGGGCAAAACCGGGACGTTAAGGATAAACGCTCATAACTTTGACAATATTAATGTAAAATAGAAATTGAAATTAGGATTCATTAGAATAAACTCTTTATTAAATAATAGTATATATCCATTTTTTTAATAAATTATATAATCTTATATAATCTCGTCGGTTCGTTTTTACGGTTTTACACCATGGCCTGGGTAAAACTGGGTACCATACTAAAAACTGGACCTAGCACCTATAACGACGGGATTCGTCCAATTCTTCAGTCCCCCAACCAGTGCAGCCTTCGTGAGCCCACTTACAACAAGCTGTACACTGCACCCAACCTTCATTCAATTTGGATGAACCACAGAATTCTTGGAAATAAATGCAAATGTCTTCGCCGTATTCATCACCACTGTTATCATTATCCTTCCGTATTTTATTTAATTTTGTGGTTTTCTTTCCCTTTAGTTGTAGTCCTTTATTAAGATTTAATTTAATGTTGATAACTTCCTCTTTTTCGTTTCTTTGATATACACATTTTATCCAAAACCGGGTACCCGGTTTCACCTCGTAGGGTTTTGCCCCAGCTCACAATTTTGTAAATATTACGAATTATCAACAATACCAGGGCGAAGTACAAATAAACTGTCTTAGTTATTTATACTTTAATATGCAACAATTAACTGAACACTGCCAAAAGTGTCGAAGTTTCTTAACTATCGAAAATTAGACCAGAGCCTTCAAAAACACACAAGTCGGTATAACTTTATTAAGCACGTTTGTAACACGATTATCTTTTGTTGATGAAGTAATGGATATACCTACAATATGTTGCTGCAACGATGCGCGAAAATTTAAGGCCGTTTTAAAAATAATAGCACGTCTCGGTTTTACCGAGGTACCCGGTTTTGTCCTAATTTCCCTTATACGTAGACGGAAATAGAATAATTTAACGCAAAATGCTATAATAAATAAGATGATGAACAAGGTTTTGGAATGGTTAAGGGGAACCATCACGTTGATGCCTGAAGATGAGGTTGTTTCTTTATTATGATAGTTTTAATACAAGTTTTCCGTTGATGTACCAGAAGTAAATGCTTTTGAGAATCCTTGCCACAATTTTTTTAAGTGGACTTCGACTCGCCACAATGTACCTGAAGTTTCTCTTTAAGCACTATCAAAGAAAGCAGACTAAAATTTTGACAGAGGTGCTACTTACGTAGTCGTAACTATTTCTGCAAGTACAAATATTTAGAAGTATTTATTGGTTTAGAAATGGCGAGGTCTGGCGCAAGAACACAAAGATATCGCAAATATGCCTATGAGCGATTTCTGAAGCTTTCCCCAAAAAGTTTTCACAAAAACAAGCAAATCGGATTATAATTTGAATATAGAGTCAATTTTCAAAATTGATAGAATAAACAGTTTTCTAAGCAAGCCAAGGGAAAATATGACAAAATCAATTGCGAAAAAACTACTACCTCACAGCCAAACCGCTTATCTGTACACTGAAGTACGTCTCACGGAAAATATTGTACCCGCCCAACCTCCAAATATCGTCATAAAATTTAAGAAAACTATCCCTAGAATATTAAACGTTACCAAAATGCAAAAAATCAATCTTTCAAAATCAACATAAGTATCGTTATTCCTGCTTGGCACCATGATCGATGAAAAGTTACTCCCCCAAATCGCACCCCAAAGGAGACCCCGAAGCCCATAGAGTTCTATACAGCAACAACGCTAACCGAAGCATGGTTCTCGCGTGATGAATGTAAATCTCGAGCAGAAACATTCGCAAAAAATGATGATTACACGATAAGTTTATTTGGAGTAGGTGCCAGGTCCCGTGACGAGCTCGTCCCCCAACATATTTCATCCGCTCCACCCCCGTTATTGAGGCAGCAATCGAATCTTGGCTGCGGCCCCGGGGGAGAGGCGCGTGGACGCGTTTATATTCGCACTTTCGAGACCCCTCAAGCCGCCCCCAGGCCCTGGAAAAGGGTACCGATATCAATTCGAGGCCGCTTATCAAAATAACGGTTACATCTTCATAAATATTTGGCCGGCCGTTTTAACGGGGACCCGTGACAGCCGTGAAATCGGTATGGAGATGAGGGTGCTGGGGGCCCATGGGGTGCCAGGGTTGCGAGGAGAACACTTTCACAGCAGCTCGATGAATGATTAAAGCGAAACCTTTCGAGGGTTGAACAGGGCGATGGCAGACGGGGGTAGAAAAGACGCGGAAGAGAAGAGAAAAAGGCACCCATACACGGTCAAGCATGCTTGTCGATCATGCCTGACAATGTATGATTGACTGTTGCTCGTGTACTTTAAATGAGAAGTGGACGAAGCCTACGGGCTTTAGTACGAACTCCAGTAATGCTGATAGTATCTATGTTATTCTGATGGAAGCCGTGTGCTGTGTGTGTTGCAGTAATTTTAGCATCAAATCATGTGGTGTCTTGGCTAATGGAGCTTAATTAAAGTTAAACATGAAATTTATTTTCATCGAGATCACAGACGTTATTTATTAGCATGGTAACTAAGAAAGTGAGTGATAGATTACCTTAGAAATACGAGGGCGGTCAGATCTTTTAGATAACTACAGTGTAATAGTAAACATGTTTGCTCACAGGTTGCCTTCCGTCGTCGCTGAACCCTGTGATCTTGATGGAAATAAATGTCATGTTAAACTTTAATTTTGGGAGTCAAAGATCATTTCAAGGTCATATTCTTATACATGTTTAAAAAATTTGCACTTAGGGTAAATCCGGGAGACACGGTCGGGCCGGAGAGTTGGTTGAGTCGCTATATTTCAGACTCTATACGTAAATGCGCGTTAAAGTGCAGACCAATTACTTCTCTAGAAACCAAACAATTAGGGTAAATCCGGGAGACGCGGTCGACCTAATATAAAATGGCTATTAAAACTAATACAGATATTACATATTTTATCAGAACAAACCTTATATGTTCAGAATTTTATGCCGATTCAGAAAAACTGGTCGATATTTGCTTTAAGACAATATGTACTGTAAATCGGGTTGAAAACTGAAGTCACGACATCTGACCACCACCCCCGAGGTGCCGGGAGAAATGGTTTTCGTCGTTGGCAGAGACCACTCACATAATTATTCATGGAAAAATAACAAAAAGGAAAGAAAAATTATTTATGAGTGAATACAACTATAGATTCATTGATATTTAATTTGTTTACGCTAAACAAGTAGAGAACACATAAAAGAAAAAGTGAATTACCTACCGACGATTATCAAGGCAAATGAATACAAAAGTGAATAAATAAAATAAATAAACAATAATAATAATAAAATAATGATGAAAAGTAAAAATATAAATAAAAATAATAAAAAAAATCATAACTCGACCATCTCTCCTTTCTGCAGCGAGAGATGGTCTTCTCGTTAGTTTTTAGAAGAAGAGTTAATATGGCTAAATGCTTTAGCTGCATTGTCCCCCAATATCTCTACTATCTTATTATTCCCAAACATTAAACGGAAATAAACTTAGAACTATATTTTAAATACGATTCTGTACACCGTTGTTTAACAAAAGAGGTTAAATGTAACCTCAGTTTACCTTTTAAAGCCTGTAAATCTAGAAAAACATAGAAGGAACCGAAGTGACGCTATTCATTCAATTGTTTGGCTTCTAGAGAAGTAATTGGTCTGCACTGTAACGCGTTTTTACGTATAGAGTCTGAAATATAGCGACTCGACCAACTCTCCGGCCCGACCGCGTCTCCCGGATTTACCCTATATACGAACAACATCGGTGTCCTTGAAAGCTCCGCAAAAATATCCCCTTGGAACAAAAATATTCTTTCCAGCGTATTCGTCCTTTGAAACCATTCGAATTTCATATGAAATATTTTTTTCTATCATCACAACTGATGGAGATATTTAGGTGGCCTGTTTTAGGTGAGACACTGTGTATAGTAATAGTAATGTAGTAAGAGCGGTAATAACGCCTTTATAGCGCAACATTTTGTACAACACTGACATAAAGCTGTGGCTCGTACCTACAACCGCACAGTTCCACCGTGTTCTCTGCTTACCTACTTTTTATTTTTAGGGCACAACCATTGCCCATAATACTCCAAATCAAATTGTTAAAACGATCAAACTCGCAGCTCAATGACTGATATCCGCGTTCACCGAACTGCAGCTTGACTTGGACGGCAAAGGGGAATTCTCGACCTTTACACACCTCTGCGAGGCAGACAGAGGAATTCCCCTGGTCTAACCCCGATTCCCAACGCCCTCGTTCCCCATCAAGTCCGCGTACTATTGTCGTGCTCACAGAACGCTCCTAGTCTCTTGCACGGTCTCAACACTGGTGAGCCAAGCTCAGGTACCGCGAGATCCCTTGTTTGTGTCTGGAGAATCCGCTTTTAGGGAATAATCACCCACGAAAGAAGCCACAAGTCCAGGAGAAATTCGTGAGACACAAAGATGTGATATTTGAACCGGTCCAATATGTCGCCAAAGATAGATAAACCTTTTAGCTACTGTACGCCACTACGGTGGCTTTCGCGAATATCATCTTTCTAAACGGTACGCCATTATATTGGTCTTCGCGAATGTCATATTTCTAAACGGTGCTACATTGTTTAGGCGCAGTCCGCGTCGAACATTGCCGTACAGAGATACAGTTCCGCGGATGGACCAGCCGTAGCTAACAGGTTAAGGTAGTTCCTGAATAATCTACTAAATTCAAAAATTCTTTCAAATTTCGTTCAAAACTAATTTCGAATACAAGAAACCCTTGTACAAAGTTTAAAATCGATTTACCACATAGTTATCGAGAAATTGTTAATTAAAATTGATGCAGTTTAACACTGTGGCATATGGCAAAGTCGAAAAAAGAGGGTTATAGTTTTAGTTTTTCTTCTGAAACAGGAAAACTATATTCAAAAAGTGTACCAAAATTGGCACAAAAGTACATCGAAATGTCACGAAATGAATTTATTGATTTCTGCAAAACTGATCACATGGTTTCTTCGTAAATGCCCATAAAAAATAGGTTTACGTGGAATTTTTTTAGAAGCTGCGTAGAGCTATCAACGTGGCAACGTCGCACAATCGATATGTTTAGACATTTAAATAGCGAACGACGATTCAAATTCATATGAACCTTTTTTTCTGACATTTTGGTTATAAAAGACGCTCCAAATGAATGCGACGTTGTCAGATCTGCTGGTCCAATTCACTACGCTAACCAATTTAATATTCTATTTTCGTATTACAATTATTTATATTAACATTGAACTTTTAAAATATATATATATATATATATATATATGATGTTAAAAATTATTATTATTATTTCTATAGTATCATACTACTTTATATTTATTGTTTATGACAAAACTCTAATTTGACTAACATAGTCCGTTAGGAACTACCTTAAGTATGTATAAAAGCGTCAAAGCAGCAGAGTTACCAGGCGGCAGCCATCCTGGACGCGTAGAGCAGTGGTTGCAGCAAACATAGGTACCTATGCAATACTACATATTAGTGGGAGAAGAGGCAATCTTTTATTAGGGACTTTTGAGTATTCTTCTTTCCATTTAGCGAACAATGAAAAAAATACATGTGTGGAAGCTATCTCTAATTATTATGTGGCGTGTGGATCATAGAGAAGTGATTAATAGTGATAGAGAAGTGTAATACCAGATAAATGAAGTTTGCACGCGGTGATGGTGAATCTTTAGGAAAAGAGATGAAGCTGTTGTTCAGATTTAAGAATTGATTTTCAAGTAGGGCTTCAATATGAATTTGTTGAATACTTTTGAATCTTTAGGCGCAAACATGTAGACTTGGCATGAGCGGTGGCTTGTGCAGTGGGATGAATGATTTAGGGGAATGTAGAGAATTAGACGTTGAGGAGTAGAGATTTAGTTGTTGCGTTAAGAGACCAAAGTGTTATAGCATAGTCTTAGTAGTATATGTAGTATAATAACCTGTCATGGCAGGTATTTCAAATGAAACTTTCATCGAACTGATAAACGCATTTTTCTGTTCACACAATTGCTAAATTTCTATGATTCAGTTAACAATTCTTAACAATTCTGGTTAAGAAATTCCGCGGTTAATAGGTTAATCATTTTAAATATTGTATCTATAGAAAGCCTGCCCCATTTCCCATTCCCATTCCCATTCCTACAAAGACCAAGAAGTCGAAACCGTGCGAGAATATTCCCAGGGCAAACCCGTAGGCCCCAACTCGCTCTGTTCTCTCGCGACTTTTCCACTGAGCACGTGGCGTCGAAATTTCCACGCGACTCCACCGAAAATTGACTTTGCAGACGGAGAAGGCTACGCAACCCCGTCCTGGAGGGCAAGTTCCTTCCGTTGTCGGCTCGTCGCCGCCCCGACGAGCGTGGGTGCCGGCTGCAGCACGCGGGTGTGTAAACATTTCAAATTAGTATTCAGATGCGCAGCTGTTGACTGCTCGACGGCTCGGTTTCGAGGGCTTCCGAGGCTTCGTTTAATTGTAAGGAGCCAGATGCCCCTCTTCCTCTTTCTCTCTGCACTCGCCAACCCCCTCCCCCGAGCAATCCACTCCCGTCACCGTCCTCTACGTATGGTTTCTTCTTTGCAACGGATCCGCGCGTATCGTGCTGGACACCGTGTTCCAACCCTGCAATGGCATCGCGTTACTCCGCGCCCCTTAGACTGCCAATTGGCCCCACCCCTGGTCCCGTGGCGTTTGGTGACATTGAGAAATTCCGACCGCTTCGAGAGAATCGCTAATTGAGTTTGTTTTGGAACATTGGACCTTGGATAGGGAGGGTGGGAATGATTGGTTGATCAACTTTCTATTGTCGCTGAGACAGTAAGGGATATAATATAGCCGATAAGGGTTGTCTTGCAATTTTGTAAAGGACGAAGTACTTAATTTCCACTTCAAGGTGCAATTCGTGCAAAGCCTTAGTAGGGTTATGTTTGAAAACAGTCCATTTCTGGATTGTTGAACCTCGTACTGTACACACCGTTCATAACTTCTTACGTCAATTTGTATTATTATATTTGCGTGTAATAAAATCGATTTGTTACTATTACTTATTCGTCCTGTAAGTAATGACTAAGATCATCGTCTTTTCACAAAACACTTATGTGTGTAGGTATACTATTTGTCACCAGTCTAGATATACCCTCCATAAATTTGAAATACTAATAAAGTATGCCGGAGTTTTGTTAATTTTCATAAGTACATGTAGTGGTTTTTCTCTGTCTGCGTTACTAGAAATCGCTTAACGCTAATTAGAGTCGGAATTGGTAAACTACAGATAGGGCCTGAGAAATGATAGAATAATACATTAATAATTCAACGCAAAAGCCTTGATCGAAACTTCTATCCGTGTAATTAAAATATTGCAGTTGAAATCTATTTAGTTAATTTTCTGAGAATACTTCATTCAAGACTGCACGTTTTGCGTGAAAAATTTGGTTTCACTTTTAGCACTACAACTACCGATGATTAGTGTACCTATACTAATTTTATCAGAGCGGTCAAAATGATAGCTTTCTCAAGAAACACATAATTCAAAAAAGTCGCGGAAAATTTAAAAAAGTGCACCCTTACAAATTTTGGTAATTTTCATAAGAAATTACAAACCAGTCATCTTGCCTGTTTTAGTACCTTCCATATTAAGATGAGTGGAATAGGACCTAAAATTTCACGTCCTATTTCAGTGACACCCTGTATATCACACTGTAAAATATAATTTGTGTCTACGTTTCTCTCCTAAAATACCAGCATGCATTTCAAGTTATATTCGAATTGGCAACATCGGGTGCTTACAAAAACTTGACGATAAATTATACGCCTCTGCCTTTCAATTTCTACGTTACTTACCGAGACGAGGCAAAAATAAAAATCGAAGGTCTACGAGTTATAGATAATTGGCCCGATTAATAGAGAGGCTGTCGTGTCTTTCCGAATTCCCGTGACAGCGTGATATTAACGCTTCCTTTGACGCACGCGTTGGACGAATCGGGAAACGTCAGGACACCCGATCATTATTGCATTTCCAAGCAGAAAAGTATAGCCGAGCGAGAACCGATCGCCCTCCAACGGCCAGGCGAATCATAACCGATGGTTAAATCGAATTCGACCCTTCAACGTCGACCACGACGCGCGCGATCTTCACTGGGAAGAAAAAGAATCGACATCCTCTCTCCAAAGGGAAAAAATTTCCGGTTTGTAGTATGTCAAGATGACAGAAATGAAAACTTTCGAATGGTACGAAATTCAAGAGTTTCAAACCTTCAAAACCTTCGATTTTCATTTTTGGCTCGTCTCGGTAAGTAACGTAGAAATTGAAAGGCAGAGGCGTATAATTTATCGTCAAGAACTAACACCTTAAGCTCGATGCTCGTACGTGGTTAGTGGTACAGACCTGAGGTAAAAAAAATTCAACCAATCGTGACGTAATACCTCAAGAAAGTCCCTAGATTATATCTACTCGCAGGGAGTGCACAAAATTTGGTTTACCCACTTGGCTAAAATTTTGTACATATATGTACATTATACACGGTGGTCCATTTAAATAAGACCACCTAAATATGAATCTCCTCCAATTGCAATGATGTAAACAATATTTTATATGCAAATTGAATGTCATCAAAGGACCAATATGCTGCGAGTATATTTTTTTCAAGATCATTTTTTCCGGAGTTTTCAAGGTTATTGCTGTTCTTTGCACATAACGTTGAAATGACCTTTGACTCCGACACTTAACGTTAAACGTGAAATGTAACTATGTCTATCGATTGATGGACAATTGGAAGAGATATTTAGATGGCCTTACTTAAATGGAATAATGAGTGTAGTAAAGCGTTGAATACAAGGGGTAGTTGACTAATTTTTTACATTTCTAATTTTTATAAATAGACCATTGTTTTTTTTGTTGACTTGCTGCATACCAAAAGTTTACAAATTTCATTAGGTACACAGGCTTAATTTTGAAAATCGTTTTAATTGACTCTAGGTTGTAGTTTTTATTGTATTTAGAGTAGTGAGACGAATAAGTCAACAAACCCCGGCTGCGGGGTTAGTTGACAAATATAATGGGGTTAGTTGACTTGACATTTACTTTTCAGTTTACATCAATATGTATTGTTTTTGTATGTTCGTACCAGTACGATTTAAGTTTACACACGGTGGTACGAAAGAGGCACATACGTAAATTTGAATTCAAATCTATGGCGGGTCATTCCACGCGAAGTCGCACACTTTTCGGAGTAACATTTCGGATTTTGGTGCAACTTGGATATGTTGTAGTCTTTAGGGGTATATATACATATCTCAAAGGATTTTTCGAAATGTCAAAAATTGTGGATGTTACAGCTCTTTGAAATATAGTGTTTACTATTTTTCCAAAAATTATAACTCTGGAACTAATAAACTGATAAAAATGACCTTTCGGGTGCTTACAGTGGAGATATAAGAGTACCTAATAAAAATTATTTTACTTAATAAAAACGAATATTTAACCATTTATTTAGCAATTGTTCTTAACAAATGCAATTTTATAGTTGAAGGCACCTTTTTAAAAATTTGGAAAAAATAGGAAGATAAAGCCCAGTTTTTCCTCTTTACGGACACGTTTCAAAAGGCGTGGACGTTTTAAAATTGGCCAAATGAAAATTAATTGAATGTAACGCTGCGTCAAATCACACCGGCTCGACTGGTTGCTCGGGCCGTGCGGTACTCGCAGCGGCCAAGCGGCTATACCTGCTACTTTTATATAGGGTATTAATGAGGACCGCTGCAAGGTTTAATACCGTTAATAGTTACTGGAAACTCACTCTCTGTCGATGGCACTTTTTGTTTGAAACATTTAAGTTGCCATTGTTCAATGGAAACCACGAGAATGTGGTGAGTATTCTTCCATCGGGAGAGGATGGGATGTGATGGGATTATGTTAAAGGATAAAATATAAGGCACTGGCGCTAAAATATAAGGCACTGCTCGTTGATGTCAAAACAAGAAATAAACTTGAAAATAGACGTAGTTTCACAGAGAAATTTGTTTCACTGATTCTCATAAATAGTAATTGTACAAAACCCTCAAGAATCATGGTAAAATTTTAGTGAAAAGTACCCGAAAAACTTACCAGCTTTATATTTTTTTTTGTACTGTGACGGCATGAACATTCGGCTTGTTAATGGCGTATGTCTAATTGTAGTATACAGTTTCTACCAATAGAGGCGAGTGTGACTGTATTAGGTTAAAAGAAACAGCGGGGGTACGATTTAGGCGTTGGTACAAATTAGGCAAATTTACTAAATAGTTCCTTGAAGGAATAATAAAAAAAATAAGTAAAAACGTACATGCAGTTGCTACTGCAGCTGAATTACGAAAGGGCAATTTACATTTGGGACGAAAATTTGATCCCCCCTTTTCCCACAAATTTTTCAATAATGCACTCTGTAGGTACGTTTCATACGTTATGATATGTGGTGTACATTATATATGCGCAAAATTAGAACCAGATCAATGACCTGAACCCCGGCCACACTTCTTATCACACCCAGTTCTTCGAAATATTCTTTCAAATGTCAATTTTAACATATCTACATTTATTGAGATCACGAAAAGAAATGTTGAATTCCCCGTTGGGCTCGAATCGAAGATTCCAAACGGAACCAGTTTTGAAACGCCCGCTGCCACGCTGCGCAAGAATGAACCACCATTTGCATAGGACGAAACGCGATTGCAGTTCCACCGCGTTTTTCCATTTCGAGCACGAAACGCGGTTCGAGAAAGCGTGAAAGGTCGGCTACGGTGTCCGCAAGACGCTTGTAAAATGTGGGAAACGGACATTAATTCGTTGGGAGCGGCGTGTTATGACGTCCCGTAAACAATGGAGGGCCCTGATGGATCGCTGGCCTCGTCTGAACGCCCTTTATTAACCTTAACGTAGTAGCCGACGGCAACGAATGTCGCTGGGACTTAATTTCCGTGGTTGATGTACTCCGGGATCGAAAGTAAATTTACTCGAGTGAACGTTGGGGCGGGTTACGGTAAAAAAAAAAAGAGAAGATGGTGGAGGGAATTCAAACAAACAGCAGCAGCCGCGCGAGGAAGCACACCACCGAACGCGAGCTGCTTATGATTTCCCCTAGATACGCGGCCTACTTAACGAAACAGGTAACCCCGAGGCATTTCTAAAGCGAATTTCTCTCTCCCACCCGCGCTCTATCCTTCCACGTCCATCGTGGCGCGATACCATCGCCGGAAGATCATAGATCAAACACGTGAACGCGCGGGGGTTGCGACGCTGCACGCTTATTATACAGCCGTGCTACGATAAGAGGGGCCAGGATGGTTACGCCGCCGCGGAAGGGGTAGATACGGCACTGTTATAAATGCCAGTATTATGCGGAGCATCTTGGCGAATCTTGCACGAGAGTCACCGATACCGTGCCTGCCCTGGACACCGTTCGTTGATTCTCAGTCCCGGCGACTGCTTCACCCTAGAGCCAGGCTTTGGGGTGGTCGAGCAGCCAAGAAGATTTTAACCCTTTGCGGTGTTTAACGCTCGCACGGCCATCGGGGAAAGGGGTCTGTTAAGACCTAAGAATCAGTTTTGTTTCATTTATGCTGTTCCTTAAGTGATCTCCCTACCTTGACGGACGAAAAATGATGCGAACCTTGGGAATATTTTCAAACAAAACCATTAAATATATTTACTTGCCGCTTTGTGGCTTCATTTGTCAATCTTTAGAGAATATTATAAACAAATTGTATGCAAAAATAGTGGTTATATCCGGGGTTATAATGCTTCAAATATAGCATTAGAGAAAATTTAAAAATTTGTGGCTATCGCTTGAACTAGATTGAATGAGAAATACTGAAAATTAACAAAAAATGGCAGCGTTTAAAACAGACATCAATTTCTGCAAAAAATCGTCTTTTTTTGAAGTCGCAATAGTCTAATTTTGGAAAGAAGTAATTAGTTTTAGTAACAACGAGAATGGGGCATCTACTGAAGATATATACCAAGTTTGAAGTAAATCGGGTGATTGGTTTTTGAGATATCATGCTAACCAATTCGAAAAACATCGTTTTATTAAAAAACGCGTTTAAAAGTTCAGATGCCGTTTTTTTAATTAATTTTTTTTTAAATCTTGCCTAAGAGTGTACAAATATGGGCATAAAGTTTTCAAAATAATATAATTTGAGGGTTTTTCTTAAAAACAATCCCAAATATCGCTCTCCTTTTCAGGCTGTCAAAGTAGGGAAACCCCTTAATCTTTTACAACTCCGAGGATTCCTTTTGTATTCCATGGCCAATCATATACCACTGCTGTTTTTAAAACAATGAATATAGGTTGTCGGATAAGACTGATTTATGTGTGCGATATGTGGACAATCTGTACGACCATGTATAAGGATCAAAACACATGTCGCAAAAAAGTGGGAAAGATGCTTCATGTATTACGGAAGAGCCACTAAACATTTTTAAAAATGTAAAAAGTTGCAAAGAATTTATAGTAAAACCATTTATACCTGACAGCGGTGGTTAAAGTGTTAAAACAATGTCTTTTGAATGTCTTCCATTCTTCCCATTGCACCGTTGAAGTCGCTTAACGAAACTATTATCTCCTGCAATATTTCTTGCAAAGTTTTCCAAGGTTCATCTTGGACACAAGCTCTTAGTTTTCTAATGGCGATAATACCTCGGAAGATACATTCTTTAAGGAATCCCCATGAAAAAGATTAAGTAGCAGATAAGACACCTTTCTGACCTCGAATGGTCACCGAATGGGAAGGTTAAGGTATACACAACTGTTTGCATCCTTAAAAAAATAAGTTTTAATAATGATAGCAATACTAATAGCTAACCCCTCCCTATGGGGTTATCTTAAAGAAAGGGTTTCTTATTAGAGAAATAAAGGCTTGCATCTAAAAGAAATTAAAGGCATCTCGTAAAAAATATCACAAAATTGCTTCAACAGTGTATTACGAAAAATGAATAGCATGTAACAGTATTATATAGTATTATATAGGATAGCATGTATTTAAAACAATTCAGTTTCTATAAAATATTAAATCCAGATCTGTGTACGTCAATTAACCTAAACAAACGATAATTGTAGTCATAAATAAGCGAGTTACACCATTTTCAAAATATACAGCTTTTCGAGCTCCACCTTGAAAAATCATAGAAGGAAAAAGGTTGTTTATATTTGTAGTTTGTAGACAAATCTTTTTATCAAACATTATACAATAACAATTAAATTTCGGTCACTTGCTTTAAACAAAAGCGATACGCTTAAGTACCTTCGGCAAAAGATGTTAAACAAAATTTAAGGTACCCAAACTTCATTTCAAATCCTTCACGAAGATATATGCACTCTGATATCGGTCTGACCTCTAAATCCCCTCCTTTTAATTTAAACAATGATCAGAGTTAAGCACATAATTTTTTTAAAAAAAGTAGATACTATATTCAGTAATTATACGAAAGACCAGTTGCCAATTTGCGAAATGGAGGTATGTATCGTCTAACAAAAGCATATAGCAACCATGAGGTTGAAGAATTAAGGCGATATCGCAATTAGAAACGGTTGAAAATCGCGAAAATTCTAGTTATACACTTTCGAGCGGCGTCATCGGCATTGGGTTGCCCAACACTTCAGCATTGGGGCTAATTTAACGTTGGCAGAAGGGGCAAGGGGGCGCCGACTCGGTGCCGGAGCGGAAGAGAAGCCACGGGTGGCAAAGGCCGATACCATCGAAACCGATCCTCTCATCTAGGCTCTCGAGTTAGGTAGTTCTCACTGTAGCTAATGCATGCGGATACCCGCTCGACGGAACAACTCTATGGTGTTAAACCGGCCCGTTATTGTTCCAGGTGCCATTACAGCAACCTGCGTTCTCTGTTGCAAAAGGTGAAAGCCACGAGGAACCGTCGACCAACTATGTATACTTTTTCGACGCCATAAGATCCTCGAAGATTCAGAAAGAACATCTCATCCCTTCCGAATCCGATTCATTTGATCACCACCTTTCTTGCGATTTATAATTCCTATCTCCCCTTACACCATGCCAATAAACCTGTACATATTCATATTATTCACTCATTAAACCTTATTTGTTACAAGAGGTTCTAAAGCCAGGTGGAACCATCGAATATCTTTTCTGAACCTGCAAGATTCTCGAAGGTTCTTTGTAGCTATTTCTCGTACCCCCACCACGATTTCAGCCCTTTGAAATCTCGTTCATCTAATCGCTATCGTTCTTGTGATCTATAATTCTCCACCCCCCTTTACCCCTCTTCAACGAAACCTGTGCATTTGCCTATTATTCTCATACCGACCTTTAATCCTCATAAGACGTTCCAAATCCATGTGGGACTATCGAAAAGCAATTCTATAACCTCCAAAGATCCTTGTAGGTTCTTTGCCATCTCTCGTATTGCCACCACGATTCCATCCCTTTAAAATCTCATTCACTTGCTCACCATCATCCCAGCAATTGATAATTCCTATCCCTTGTTTTCAGTAAAACCTATACGCTTTGCTATCGTACCCACACCAAAGCTTGTTCACTGCGAGACGTTCCGAAGCCATGACAATGCCTGGCGCGCATTTCGATCACTCCATGAAGCTGAAACGCCGTGGCAACATTGAAAACGGCGCGAATCGAGTTGAGCAGTCGGGCACGCGATATTATCCTTCTGGTCCTCGTAAAACCGACGTTCTAATGGGAAGACCGTAGACAGGAAAAGGGGGCCACCGCGGCTATCATAATACTGGTATACCCATTGATTTCACGTTTATGGTGTGTGTCATCTATGGCGGGCCCCTGGGCCGATCGCCCGACTCTGGTTACAGGTCAGGAACGGCGATGCGTTTTAACCCTGCCCGACGTTAAACTGAGAACGCGGGGACAAGAGTGGTTTTGGTGAAGCAGTTAGCGTTCCAAGTATGTATCAAGCGGGTGTATGCTGATAAACTCGGGAGTCGGCTACGTGCCTTTATCCGAAAGGAAAAGGAAAACCCCGTAAGCTGGGCAAGGCTAATTTCCCGCTGCCAGTTCAGCGTGCCCCCTCTTTCCCCCCGAAAGTTTGGTGACAGCAGAAACGTGGACGCGAGATCCGCGAAACTTTCGGTTATATCACAGGGAATTTATCGCCTCATTTGTCCTGCCAGCTATTCGTCGCACGTTCTTACTCGACGGTTAAAAGGCTGAGAGAGGTGTCTGGCTATCGCGGCACCTCCGTTAGTGAGAACCAGCCAAGAGTCCCTTAATAAGCGAACTTCCTGGAACGCGATGAAAAATATGTTTTTGCAGGCACGCACGATACGTGTCGCGATTTTATTATACCTCGTCGCTTCCGACGCTGGCGCTGCCGCGTATGACGGAAACCGTGGAAAGGAGCTGGCCGTGCATCTCGGAACGATCCCGTGAACCGACGTTAATCGCTGGTGCACCCGCCGTTTACGTTCGCGCGAAGATTCAATGGGGAATTGTGAATTTTAAGAGGCACTAAGTTCGCTTAATAAATTTCAGCTAAATATTAATTGCATAATCGTTTCAAGCATAGTATTAAGCTGAGTCACAAGTAATTGCCGCTTCTTTACGTCAAATTCATTCGGGTTTTAAATAATGTACAGAAAAATTAATCCGAATATGTTCCCTTCTTATCTCCCAATTCTGTAGTTGTGTGTCGTGGATTTTGTTCGATCAGGACCTAAGATACCGTCATCAACGTCCGTCGACGGAGCTGGCTTAGAGTTCGTGTAAATTTGACAGACTAATTTCTCACTGTGATTTCTAATACACACCCATCACCGAAAACGCCGCATATATCTCTTGCCATGGTCGTTGCATTTTTATCAGTTTGGAACTCCCACAACATTACACGATGAATATGCTGTTTTGACTTCTACATTTTAACTGCAAATAAATTTTACTAGCGCTGACCGCTTTTTTTAGACTGTCGTACCTTTAGGTCCTTATGTACAACGTAAACACAGAAGGTTATACCGCGCTATAGGACATTTGGAATTTCTAGGAAGTATTATAACCCGCTACCTGCACCGGCATTTATATGTAGGTATATGACTCAACCCAATACTATCTGATAACCCATATAAACAGCATAAAAAATATGGTTAAGTAATTTCTTTACATTCGAGTAATCACTATATTATAGATGTCGTAGAGGAAATATTGAAGATATAGGATCACAGAATAGTAGTACCTAGCAAAGTGGATAAGTGTTTAACTAGGTGGCCTGCAATTTTTCCGTAATTAAGGGGGAAGGCCTACCTAGAAATTTTCGAAAAATAGATTTTTCGATTTTTATACTTTCTTGAAGTACAATATCTTGAAAATATTCCCTGAAAGTATCAAGTTAATCCGACCAAAATTGACAAAATTATACGCGTGTAAGTATGTAGGTGTTCCTCGGTGTAGCGCTCAGACCCAAAACTTCAAACGCGTTTTTCTCAAAATCACGTGTTCAAAGACGGTGACACGCATAACTCAAAAGTTAATGAACCGATTTACTCGAGGCTTTGCAGGCTTATTTTAGTGTTAGAATTTCCTTTTTCTTTGCTTAGATTTTTTTTATACTCGAAAAACGAGCGATTTTTTGCCAAATATCGATGCTTCAACTTTGCACAGCCCGCATTTTGTCTCAAAATAATTTTTCCAAAATCGGGCCCAATAGCGACTAGAAAATTTCATACACTATCTAAAAAAAATTGGAATTTTCAATTTTGGATGATCCTGCACCGAGCTACGGTTGTCACCGCAAAGCGCCTAAAAAAGGACGTCTCGGGTATCGCCTATAACTCACAAACCTTTCAATACTTTTTACCGCAAAAAATACTGAAATATCCGTAAGATGTACTCTTTCCAATAGACTAATTGTTAATAATAAAAGATCATCGGTTCTTCTAGAAAAAATTCCCAAAGTAGCATGTTGTCTTGACCGTTTTAGGTAGGCCTCCCCCCTTAAGTACTCTGAGCCATAGCAACTTAAATTAAATATATGTTCATAATTAAAGAACTATTCCTTGTCACTTAACCACTTTAGTACGCCCCCTCTACAATTAGGTACCTCGATTGCCGGAGACAATGTTTCCCACATCAATTGATCCCCAATTAACCACTTTTATTTCGGCAAAACTGGCAGTATTTAAACTAAAGCCCATCCGAAACGAGTTCCATCCCCTGCTCTCCGTTTCGTCGCACACCGGCATACAGAGACGCGCGTGCGCGCGCTCATAGAGGAACCTGTACTCGTCGCCAAGGCCCTTAAGAGGCTTTGGACGCGGCTTAACGAGACGCGTAGTCACGTTAGTGCCTATTCCTCGCATAATTGCGTTTAATGCTTGTGCTCGATGCGCTCACGTGGTCTCGATATTATATGCGGCGGCGAGGTCAGAGCAAAACATTTCGTTAAAAGAGGCCAAATCGGCCGCTTCCGGCCAGTCTTTGCACGGGCGACAGGTCAGCGGATGAGGCGGGGCAGCCATTTATGAACCTGCTTGCTGCACCTTAACAAATCCGCTGGACGTGCACGCACCTGACAGCACGATTTTTATATCGACGTATATAGCCAGGGCCCGATACGCCACGGGTTTTTTTTACGATTACGCGCGACGGCCAGTTGCGGACGCGCCTGGGTGTGGGTACGGGGTGGAAATTTACCGGCATGGGCGTTGGAAAACCCTCCCCCTCTACTTTTTTTTCCGTTTCGTTGCCGCTCTCGAACGCGTATTTGCTTTTGAGGGGTTGTCCGAGTGATAGAAGGCCGGGCGCGGAATATTGTTTGGCTTTTATTGCGCCGCGCCGCGCCAGGCCGCGGGAACGACGTCGCGTCATGGGTCGAAATGGGAATCGATCGGGCGAGAAAATGTAAAAAAATTCTTCTGCCCTCCAGTGGGAGTCGGACTATCCTTTCTCCGCGCGGAAGCTTTCATTGTCGCGATTATGCCTCCACCGTTGAGTCTACCGATTGGAAGGAGTCCCCACTAACAAATGAGATGGCGGTGAACTTGGCCGCGGTGGAAACGAACCCCTCGCCCTTGCAGAGGCACGGGATCCAGGAGAAAAAGAAGTCAGACATACCTCCCAGGTATATCAGCGGGTGTGCAGCTCGCGGCCCGGCTTCTTTACACGTCGGGTGAAATTAAAATTCCACTTCCGGTGGCCCAGCGCGCTATCTCTGGCGAAAGCGCGGCGATAAAGTAACTGGAGGTGCGTCGCGCGGCCACGGATGGGCAGCTGTGCCCCGCGGCGCGATAAAATTCGTGCGCGCACATGCTCATGGCCCGCCACCGCGGGAGCCACCACTCTAATTCATATTCCTGCACCTGACTGACCTCTTACTCTTCCTGGCCATCTCATTTAACGCCCCCGCGGGGGCTAAGGAGCATCACCTGCGCGTGTTTCTCGGGGGGCACGTGCCCCTGGTCGGAGTTTTTACGGGCGGGCCCGCTAATTTCCACCTTGAATTTTATTAATACCGGTGCCGGTCGCGGCGGGGCACAGCTGGTGCGAATGATACCTGCTCGCGGAGGTGTGCACGTGCCCCTGGTGTCGCTTCTCAGCGGGATCCCTGGCGGCGGAGGTTTTTTGGTGCCCCTGCGCGTCTGGGAAAAGGTCGGGCTATCCCGTAAGTAATGCCATTTCTGTGGGAACTCAGTTTATAACGATGTAACCCGACTGGAGCGTGATTTATTCAATCGATATAGATGCGCTGAAACCTCCAGTATGCGAGTTACGTAATGGGAAGACGTGGGCGTTTGGATAGGGGAATTTTTGGATTCTGCAATATGTATTTACTTTGTCTATGCTGATTATTCTATATTTTGGGAAGAGTAATACGAATAACAATACCAAAAGTGGAAAATAATATAAATGTATTGTACTATCATAGATTTTCCAAGTTTGCACATATTTCTTGCTAATTTTGTGGCACTCCTACTATTTTATCAATTTTGTAGTATCTCGTGTTTCGTTTCATCACTCGTTTCCTCCTTGGTGTTGTTACGTAGAAGGTGTTATATAACACATACAATGTCAATATTATGATACAGTAGTGTGAATAGCATTCATTTGTATCGTTATATATACCGTAAACTGGGGGAACATTGGCATGTTTTTGGAACATTTTGCTATATAAGGGAGAGTGGGGTAATTGCGAACACCTAAGCCAAAAAGCAAACAAAACGAGAACTGTGTGGGAAATGAATTTGTTTATTATTTACGAACATACTTAAACTATTCATCTATGAAGCACTGTGACGAATTTTTGAAAAATTATAATAAAAATCAACTTTATAGTGAAAAAGAAACCCTTGGTGTTCGTGATTACTGCAGAAGTCGCACAGAACTCATAAAAACTCGTAAAAAAATGTTGTTACAACCTATACCTAATGTATTTTTCAAATTCCTCTTCTTGTGCGTTCGAAAAAATTGCAATTGGTCGGAATATCGAAAAAAATAGTAAAGGTCGTTTTTTAAACTTTTTTTTCTGAGTCTGTAATGAAAATTCAAAAATCCCTTTTGTAGATTTAACTAAGTTTTATACATGCTGAAAATTTCATCAAAATCGGTTAACGTTACTAATCTCAAAGGTTCGAGATTACCCCATCCGAGTTGTTCGTTAATACCCCACGACATAAAAAAATAAAAAAGAATTTATTTCAGAGGTTAGAATCATGATTCAAATAACGCCTTGGTCATAAAATGTTGGTAAAGAAGTGCTTTATTTCAACTTAAAAGAATCCCAATTGTATCATTAATTCAACAGTAATTACATGCAATTGAAAATGGACAAAATATTACTTGAAACATGATGAAAATAATAAATTGTGTTTATCTTGAATAGCATTTTTTACATTTGCTTTAAGTATCCTATCATGACATTTCATCTTTTGTGAATGTACTACCAGTGTCAAAATGCTTAAAATTTTTATTCTTTTCCTTCCTTAATGCATGTAAATTAGTTAAATTTTACCCTAGATGCGGGGTAACATTGGCACATCATATATAAGTAACACTAAAAAGCTAAAGTTTTACCACATCTGAACTTAGATTAACACTTACATTTGTGTATTTTTGTGTTCAGTGCTCTCTTATATTTTTTTATTTTTTATTTTTCTATTTAGCATTTTTAAATTTGCTTTAAGTATCCTATCATAACATTGCATCGTTTGTGATTGTACTAAAAGTGTGAAAATGCATGAAAATTTTTTCTTTTACCTTTTTAACAGATATTAAGTAGCGCCGATGTTACCCCGTACTGCCAATGTTCCCCCAGTTTACGATATAATAGGTATATACAACGTAGATACCTAATCCAAGAAATATTCTGTTGGGAGAATATAATTTTCGAATGGCAGAACATTCGGATAGCAGGTGTTCGGAGTCTGGATATTCTTCTGTGCTAAGTTACGTAGAAATATTTCAAGAACCTTGTGTGAAAAGTAGACGAGCATATATCGAAGGTGCGATCAAAGAGCACATCCGGCATGCTATGTTGTACGAGTTTAACAAAGAAAACGAAGCAATTGCAGCGGTGAAAGACATTTGCCAACTGTGTGCAGAGATGATTAGTATAAGTGGGATTAAGGCGTAGCATAAGGTGTCGAAGATGGTGTGAAAAACGTTTTAATAAATTTTTTAAAACAAAATCCAGGGAATTTTAAGCAAAGGGGAGTAGGAAAATTAGTAGGAAGATATGAAAGGAAAGTACATATAGTTGTTTGTCAGTGATAGAGAGTTGTTTATTCTCATCTAACACAGATACCGATACATGATACCACATTACTTACTTATAATATAGGGTGACCTAATATGCATTGCGTAGTGAAACGCACAGCACGCAGGAAATGTGTATTATAATGTTAACGAAAGTATTGTCTTCTGTAAATAAAACCGTGAAGTCGTATATTAGGCACGGAAAACCAGAATCATTATTTTCTGTTGTTAAATATCTGAGAAGTACTGCAACGATGAATCCATGTACAACTCATTGTCAATAATGCGGATTACTATATAAGTACCTACTCTTCTCAATTAGTGTCGATTCCTGATAACGGATTTTGATTGCATCAAAAGTATACATAGGTATGTGAATACGTTAATATGAAACAGCATCAATTCCTAAATGAACCCATTCATTCTTCTAATTTTGTAATTAACACTTTACCTGCCACGGTCACGTATGCCTGAATTCATGATATTTGTCTATTATCGTGCATGAGTCTAAGAATTCCACCTTCTTTCATATTTATAATCGATAAAACTTTATCTTTGAAATATCTCTATTCTATTTGCAAGACGCAGTTTCGAAGAGTGTGAAAAATCAAAGAATGTAAATGTTTGCTCTAAAATATGCGGCTATGAAGTGTGAACGGTATCTGAAAAAAAAAAACATGAGACAATATTAGATCGGTCTATCTCAAGGTCCAGGTCACAAGAGTAACAAAAGAATTTCGTATACACATACACCTAACCGATATTAACTTATTTTTAAGTTACAAACTGTTACATGTTTCAACAAGCGTGCGCTTACGTTTGAAGAAAAGATCAAAATGTTTACCTCATAGATTGCCTGAATTACTCGGAAAATTTGGGTAGTATTCGGATTTTCTAGATACCTACTACCGATGTGTGCTGCACAAACAATGGATTTTAGATGGATCCATGCGTAATAATCAAATTCTATTCAAGGCTGGAGAGCGAAGTACCTAGATAATAGAATCTAAATGGTTTATTCATCTATCAAGGTACAGTTTATAGAAATAAAATCCATATTTTCGACTGACAAGGGAAGATCCCGAACCCGGTAATTCAAAAAATTCTGAAACTTTGTGAATATATAGGGGATTTCTTTCTGATTACAACGAAATTTTTGTTTGTTGCCCAAATTCACTCGAAGGGGGTGGAATTAACCCCTGAAAATTCGGCTATTTTCCGAGTTTATTTTCTAAGTCGCAATCTGTAAGAGTTAGAAAAAAGTTTCAAGACAAAAGTTACTTCTTTTGATTAGATCTATCACTTGGTAAAAAAATTATTTTTCAGTTCAGGAGTTATAACACAAAATCGGAAAATAACCGGATTTTCAGGGGTCAATTCCACCCCCTTAGAGTGAATTTGGGCAGCAAACAAAAATGGCGTTGTAATCAGGAAGAAATTCCCTACATAATCACAAAACTTAAGAATTTTTTTAATTTTCGGCTTCGGGATGTTCCCTTGTGAGAACGAGGTGGACGACAGGTGAATCACAGTCATGCACGATCCACATAGGATACTTAAGTTACATTATCTAATAATCCACGCAACCAACTTCTGTGACCCTCTTGTTCACTTTCTAGCTGACAATGAGACGCAAAGTCCTATCAAGTGCACATACCTACATTAATACCAGATTACCAGAAACAGCATTAGCTACAAATAACAAACACGTTCATATTAAACATACGTTCACAGAATCTTCCGTGTCCCTTCTATTTTATAGTTCCATAGAACATTTTGCCAACATTTTTTCGTCAGTTCTTTCATAGAAATTTAATTACCTAATTTGCCAGATCAATGTAGAAACTTTCAATTTAAAACATTATATGTATGCTTCCCTATTTCTTAAGACAGGAATTTTTGGAATGAAACCGTTTTTATCATTTCTCTCGAAAGCTGAAAAATGTGATATACGCGATCGTTTCTGAAATAACCGATTGTAATTTCATCAGGAAAATCGCATTTTGCATAGACTACACAACGAAGGCATCGATCCGAGGAGCGATACAGCACACCGAAATTTCCTTCACACGATTCAGCCTTACACTTTCCACTGGTGCTTGTTACCCGCCTAATTAATGCACCTTCGCGCCGTTCCCATTATATCCCTGCCACTTCCTCGCCCTCTATAAACTGACAACGAAATGCTCGCGAACCGTGGACTCGTCGACTCCCTCGTTATATGCGCCTTCCAACAGTCCCGTCAGCTCTCACGACAGAAATTATGCATAACCTGGATGAGAGGCGGACGGGCCAAAGCACAGCGAGAGATTACGCGGCGGAACGGTGAACGGCGCGGCGATACGGATCGCGAAGATTTGCGGTCCTCCCCGATAACAATCGCTATCGTTGGGATCGATCGCGCCTCGGGGCCCGCTCGAAAACCGCTCTCGCGAAATAATTATTGCGGCCAAAAGCAGCGGGTCCCCGGGGCGCGTAATTGCCGACACGCTTTAATTCAGCGACGCTTATCTGATATGTTAACCGGTCTGTTGCATAACACGGGCCAATTATGACGACGCAGCTCGGGTTTACGCGATGTTTAAGATTGCGGGAAAATCATTCCGCTGTGGTGAAAAAATCCTGGTAGCTCCAACGCGCTGAGGAACTCGCTCTGCGGGGAGGCATTTCATCTCTGCGTCACTGGGGTGTCCATGGGTCATCTGACTAAATATATTAGGCGATAATGCTTGCGTTGATTCTGAGGCGCTCAAGTATTTACCTACCCGATGAGTATATCCGAGCAAATACTGACAAAACATGTATTATACATCATTGTGTTAATTGTCCACTCTAAGGTACGAATTAATCCAAATGATTTAAGTAATTAGGGGCTCAGGTCATTATTCCCCCACTTGCTTTAAAGTTGTTACAGACTGGTGAGCAGCTTTTTACACGAAACACTTTCATGGCTCACGATTGATATTTCAGGTGCATACAGATACAGTTGGGATAACTACTTTGGAGGAGTATAATAGGTAGGTGCTCACTAAGCTCGGAGTAAAAAATTAGCGAACATAATGATAATGATAAATCAATATTGTCGGAGGGTAGGTGTGATTTTATGTTTTTGTAAACAAAAGTGTCTTGCTTGCTTTTGTTCATTATGTACGGTTCTAAATCGAGAGTTCCCTTGTTGTAATCTGCTCTTCGATGTCTGTAGAAACTTTTCAAGCAGCGCATGAGATGGATTCCTTCGATTTCGATATCTTTTAGTGTGCAGGTATCCTTCAACTTTATCATTTTCGTCATTATTATATATCATATATATCATTATTGGCGTTGACATTATTGAACTCTTCAAACTGTATTACTAACTAAAGTAGTCACAACAACGTTCGCGGAGATGTACGACCAATAGTTCCGTACTAACCATTTGCATTATCAAAACAGGGAGCCGTCTCTCTCCCCGACAATACTGATTTTTCGATTCATGTTTATCAAGCGCCTTTTACTCAGTTTAGTGAGTGCTATCTATCCTGGAAATGGGTAACCTCTTTACTCACACCTTCTATATTCACTTGATAAGGGCAAAGCTGAGGAAAAAGAAATAGCAGAAAGGTACAAAATTGTTCCATGTGAATGGTATTCAAGTCTCGCGTCTTATCTCAATTAAAATTTGTCTTCTGTCGTTTAAGGGGCCATTCCGGTTAGACGGTTTGAAAAAATCGATTTCTTTTTTTAACCTTTTTTGAAAATACATATCCTCAAGAATGTACTGTTAAGTTTTCATTGAAAAATTCCGATTATTTTAACTTCTACAGAGGCATTTTGTAGGGAGCGGAGAGACTCGACCTCTATAGATGAAAACTTTGAACGCGTTTTTTTCGAAACGCCATTTGTTAACATCGTGACGATAAAATCTCAAAATCTATCTAACCAATTGCTTTATAAATTTTACTGCTTATTCTGTAGACCTTCGACTCTCGCAGGGGCTACAACCAAGTATTTTCATTGAGTCCAACCTATTTTTAAAATCGAAAATAGCGAAAGAAAAAAGCCGAAAAAACATTTTTCTTGCATATTTGCCCCATATTTTGCTAATTTTGAGGATAAATCACTAATTATAATCCGAGGGATAGAGAAAACCATACTGATAAAGGATCTGTTTGGATTTTGGGGTTCAGATAAGGCTAGCAACTGAAATCGCCTGCACGAGCGAGGCATGAATTTTACATTAATTAAACATGTCATCAAGACCGCTTTCAAAAGCATTTTAAAAGCAATAATTTTATTACTTTTATATTTTTTATTTACTGTAGACATGTAGTTTAATAAATAGAAAAAAAGTTTTATTCCATTACTATAATTATTTTCGTCGCAATAAATTCCTGAAAATCGCTGAATTTTTCGGCGCGCTAACCGGAATGACCCCTTAATGCCCTTCACTTCTCTAGTCTTCTGTTTTCTCCGCTGGTTTTTCGTTTTGAATGGGGAAAACACGCTTTATCGGTCGAATGAGCAGGAAATTAATGCCGAGTATTTCGTACACTCGAGAACCTGTCCAATACAGAACTCTAGGTCACAGTAGTTCACACGTGCTTCGACGCTCCCCTTTCCGGATGTGGCGCATTTCACGCTGCCGACTTTCAAAATACCTGGAAAAAACCTGGCTGATTAATAATCATGCCGAATGGCTAAAACAACGATATTTACTTTGCCCCCCCCTTCCTCCCTCCAACTTCGTCTTATTTCTTCTTTCCCTCGACTTTAGAACAATGCGTAGTCGTTTTAGAAATTCCATGTTTCGAGGCCAGAAATTCTGTACGCAGGGAACAGGTGCAGGAAGTCATCGAGTGAGTCATTGCGTTTTACGTAACGAAGCAGCGATGTTTAGCCGCGGTAAAACTGATACACGATGAGCGAGATAATAGTGGAGCCGTGATAATCTAAGGAGCCCAGGCTGCACTTACCTGAGATTGTCATTACTTTCGGATTGAACGAAACGTATAGGTGTGCTCGATGCCAGAGGAGACTTCGATACGACAAAAAATGGCTTGAATAATAAAAAAGGAACAATGTGAACGCTGATTTCTTGAAAATAAGCCCCCGAATTACGGGGACTTGGAATCATGTAGGAACGCGGTTTATCGGGATTCGGACTGCCGAGACTGCACGGTACAAGTGGAATGGCAGTTTCTTATTACAGCAAGTAGTAAGAAGAATGAAAGTTCGAAGACTGTAATTGATAATTGACGCTAATATGATCGAAATGCTTAATGAGGTTTTATTAAATGCTGAAGAGCTTATGGTTACGAAATAAGATAACAAACCACAGTATGCAGGGCGTGCAAAAAGTTTAGATCTCAACACCGAAGAAGTTAAAAACTTAGTGTTAAATGTAAAATAATAATAATAACGTAGAAGTGGAAAGTGAATGTAAACAGAGCCCTCTATGAAACGTCGTTTTGTATTTGTGCTAGCAATTGCGAAAGTGGTCTAATCGTAAGTCGAAAATTGAAAAAAATTGATTCCACCGTTGTTTTTGGAATTTTTAATACGCGCAAACGCAGAAATCGAAATACTTTAAAATGAAAGGTACATGTAGGTGACCTCGCATAAAGTGATTCGTTCGACCAAAATAAAGAAAACACGCAGCATAAAAATGATTGACATAAGCCATCGTTTTCAAGAATCTCCAGTTACAGATGGAACCAATTTCACTGAAATGCACGCCATAGACAAATTTTCCAAACCGATTTCCTCGAAAACGAAGGCTCGTATTAAAAAGCTTTATTCCACATTTTCCATGAAATTTTGCAGAAGGAATCCCTCCATGTCAAATCATCATATCGTTTTCATTTTCAGCTATTTCGACTTTTGCGTTTGTGCGTAGGTATTAAAGGTTCGAAGAATAGCGGTGGAACAAATTTCAAAATACCTGGAAAAAACCTGGCTGATTAATAATCGTGCCGAATGGCTAAAACAACGATATTTACTTTGTTCTCGATTTGCGCCCACCCTGTGTACGATTAAAGCTACTTTCATAATCACCGGCGTGTCCATGGTCAGTGATTTGTCGCATCTGCCAATCGAGGAGCCATTAAAAAAAAACCTGTGATCATCCTCTAAAAGTAGGTGATCGGTGGATCGATGGTTGGCGTCGAGTGGCAACGAACGATTCGCTTGGAGGAGCCCGCGCGCGAAGGATGCACGGTTCTGCGGAATCGCGGGGAAAAGGCTGGGGGAAACAAGCGTACAATTAACGGGGTCAAGTGGTCGAGGCGTAACCGTCGATGACTACGACACGGTTTCTGCATTAGATCGACACGTTCTTCGTTAACAACAATAAAGAGGCGTTCAGGAAGCGTCGTTTCCTTCGGCCGCCGTCAAAATCCGGTGTCGGTGAACGATAACGCGGCTGCCCGTTTCCCTCGGCCAGGGAATTATTTTCTGCAGCAGATTGCCATTATTTCGCCTTGTTGCCGAGTGTTTCGTTGATTGGCGACGGTAAATGGTTCTTAGCCAAGATTCGGGACGTTGCGTTGGTAGGGGCGAACGCCCGTATGCTCCCTTTTTAAAGCTGATGGCGCGTTACGTTTTAGTTGCAGAAAGCTGGTCGAGAGACATCGTAAACCGTTTATCCCGCGTAAGCGTTACCACGAGACTTCAAGACTTCCCTTGAGCTTCGCGAGAAATTGTTTTAGGCATAAGTTGAACTGTATTTAATAAAGGTAGGCTTCGACTACGCCACGCCTCGCCTCGGTGCAACTTCTTTTCGCACTCACATCTAGGCGCGCGTCGCCTCGGTTTTTCCGTATTTGAAGTTATCTGAGCTTGCCTCGGTTCGTGTGTTTGATCAGTTGCTCAGAGAACCTCTTCCTGTGCAGTCGTGAATTCAGTAGGCTCACACCACGCCTCGCCTCGACTCGCCTGGCCTCTATTTCTCAAAATATTCTCGAGGAATAATCCGCGGCTCGGAGTCGCGCCGAGGCGACGCGAGGAGCAGTGTGAGTCAAATTATCGAACTGCATAAGAAAAGCATTGAAAGAATAAAATGAGCCGAGGCGAGGCGTAGAGAGAGCCTACCTTAAGTATGCGTATCTTCTGTAAACCACAGTTTCTATTTTATAGTTGAATGATTCATGACTAACCCAATGATCAAGGTACTGCAACTTTTCACAACTAGGGTTCACTTTTTATCCGTTATTTGTGTCTTTTTTATAAACTAATCTTTTTCGCTAAACAATTCAGTGAATGAAGAAATATATAGTATGCGGCAGGCCTAAGTGACGAAATTTCGGTAATTCCTCGTGAAGTAGTATTCTTTAGAGGCAGGCTTCTAGATATGGATTTGCCGAGGATTGATAAAGAGTTTCATACGTATCATTCGGTATTGGCCAAGCGGAAGGAGGTCGTAAGAGGAATCTCGTGCAAAAGGAATGACCAGCAATCTTGATATAAGTAATGCATTTCTTTTATATCTCCACGAGATAAAGAATAATGGATGGGGCTCGGCCACGTCGCGCGGAAGATATGATACCTTCCGCCTCTGCCCAGGATCCACGGGGATGACGACGATAATAACTCGGCTGACCGTTCGCCTCGTGAAAACGCGTTCCCGTCACGGGATTGGAAAATTGAAGATTCTCTGGACGCCACAGTGATTCCTTATCGGAAGCTAATCGCAATAATGAAAGCTTAAAATATTCAAGCAAGCAAATTAGCCGCTCCAAGCGCAATTTGTAACTCGCCATCAAGTACTCTGCACGATGGGGCCAGATAAGGGTCACTCGAACCCGGCGATTAATCGAGGGCAACGGAGGAACCAGCCACAGGTGCGACAGAAAAATATTCAAGTCGTTTTAGCTGTACAAACGGAATGTTTATTCGAAAAGGCGGAGAGTTCGGAGATTCCATCTCGCGATTAGCTGTTCAACGGACTTTTTCGCGCCGGATAATTATCGCGACGACCGCGCAACACGCTTGAGTTATCAACTTTTTGTATCGGCGTCGCGGGGAAGAGCAGATGCTAAGATGAAATTTAGTTTAAAAGCACGATGTCGCTTCCTCCGCCTTGCTTTGTGGACTAAAGGGCAGTAAAGGGCCGTTAGGAGGAAGCGTAGACTGGTGCTTGTGAATAATACTAACACACTGGAATGTTGTACGTGTTGTGACACATGAAATTGCTTTTATGTTGATTATCGGTAATGCCAGGAGAGCCACTGCTTTCTATTGTTATCTAGGTCGACCCTACTTTGAACAGCGAATTGAGAAAATTAAATTAAGGTATGTACTATAAAATCATGAAAGCGTTTAATTGTTAAATTAGAAGAACGGAGAATTTGGATGCAGTAGTAGGTAATTGGGGTATAATATTGGTAGGTGTTAAAGAAATTGGAATAGTATATTATTGCAGTATGTAATCGAGAAGTGGAGATATTGATGTTTTCATATATTATTGATAAGTAACCGAGGAATTGGAATATTAAGAAACTATTATATCATTGTAATCAGAAACCGAGAAATTGAAATATTGGAACATTGATACAGGTACTATTGGCACATTCAGGTGCACTAGAAATTGTGATATTGGGGAAGTAACGTTATCGCAATAAATAATCGAGATGATGAGATATTGAGATATCAATAGGTAGATATATATTATTTATAATTAATTGAAAAATTGTAATATTTGAGATTCTTATACTATTGCAGCGAGTAATCGAGATATTGGAAGATGGATAGGTAATGGAGAAATTGAGATATCGAAGGACTGATAATACGCTACTCCACCTACGAACGGCGAATGAAATAATATTTTTCCGAATTACAAGTGCACAATACAGGCTATATGAAAGCGCAGGAGTGACATACGGCCGGCTCCAAGCCAAAATCACCTTCAACTTGATGGAGTGCTCGCCGATTCTCCTGCCCCTAGACCTAACCCAAACTTGCTCCCCGTCCACGCCACGTCCGTGCCTCTGACCAACGTCCGACGTGTTTGTTCGCCCCTGAATAAAGCGGCTTTTCCTCCACCCTGGAACGCTTCTTATCGAGGAAATATCATTTTATTTCATTTATGGCCATAACGTCGAAGGGGGATTCCTCGCGGCGCTGGCTCCTACACTTTTATTGGGCTTTTCGAATCTCGATCGTATATTTCGCCTCAGCTGGCCACGCTTCGTCCAACCTTCGCGCCCTTCTGACGCTACGGTGTCATGAAACTTTCGATCTCAATTGTTCATTCTAAATTTGAAGATTTCTATTTCTCGGATACTGGGCGAGAAACGTACAAATCGATTACACAGGGCCCCTTCACACTCGTGGGTACAGTGTAAAGGGGATGATATCTCGCGCAAAGATAAATTAATAGGATGTGCTTCGTTTTTCGAGAAAATCGATTTCAGGATTGAATACTTAATGAAAGAATCACACTTTAGGCAGTTACCTACTAAGTTCAGAACTACCTATTACCGACCTATTAAGAGGTTCAGAAAAATACGGGGTACACTTGAAAATTGATTAAGTTATTTAATCATAGAGAAGTTACTGACTGTGACTCTCCTTTGGAGTATGCACAGTTGTGCTCGTCGAATTATTGATGCACGGATTCTGTAATATCCCTTGAATTTTTAACTCGCGACAGGCCTCGTACATCTTTTATTTAAGTTACGAGATATTTTCGATGCCTTTGCTGCATACGACGTCTTTAACATGTCATCCTATGGTCACAGGTGATCTATAAAACGATAAACGTAAGTACATAGGTTGATTCAAGCAGCGCACATAAACCCAGCGAATTTATTAAACAATTCATTTTTCACGCGATATCGTACAGGGTGTCGTGTGACTGATGGTAGAAGCGGAAAGGTGGTGATTCTACAGAGTGTTCGACTACTGCTGAGAGAAAATTTAAGGTGTGATTTTAGACACCATAATAAGACAAAATTCAGATCGTATGTTAGGAGATATTTTAATTTTCATAAAACTTTGGCCTATTATTTGTAACATAAAATGTTATGAAATGAATTTCCATGTAATGTATCCATCGCCATTTCCAAAAATCAAAATGAAGAATCGGTCATTGTGAATTTTGAAAATCTAAGTTCAAAATCGCTGTTAGTGGTCAGCAAAATCCTTGGGAACAATTCTTTAAATTATCGGACTGACATAAAAGTCCGCACTCAGAAGCGTATGGGCTGACGTGTTAGTGAATTTGCACTTCTTTGCCCTTTCACATCTCAGAAACTAATTGTCGGCTCAACTTGACAATTTGTTATGATTGATGTCTCACCATATGGTATCATTTGGCACAAAATTCACTTCCAAAATCGTGGAATCACAAACGGGCGATTTTTTGGGCTACTCTTTGCACCTTGAAATGTAAATTGAACATGGTAATGTGTTATTTTTTTTGGACACTATTAAACAACCCTTATACGATTTTATCATCGATTTTAATGAGACATTCAGAACATGGAGTAAACCTCTTCTTCACAAATCACCCTCCATACAGGGTCGAATACTCAAACACACGAGACAACAGCAAGCTGGTCATCTAATGCTCTAATGAGTACTTACGCTCCAAAAATTGGAACCAGTGACTGGAACATCTTTAAGAATCTCGTACATGCGATGTGAGAACAATAAGACATCTTTACGTTACAAATAGAACTGAAGAATTACGGGGAGGAGAGAGCGGGAAGCAAGGAAAAATCGAATAAAATAGAAAGAGTTGCGTCTCATGAAACGCGAAAGTTATTATTCCCGATCCGGCTCCGAGAAACCGTCGCGCGTAAACTTCAGAATCCGATGTTTCACATGCCATATTCCAGCAAATCACCATCTTCGTGCGAGCCCGCGTCACGTACACATCGTTGAATCACGTCTCGCAACCCGGCAGATCCGTATCAGACAGAATGCGTGAGTTTCGAAGACCGAGCGATCGAACGTTTCGTCTGAACCGATCACGTTCTAGCCGCGTTCATGCATTCGAATATCGCGACAACGCGACGCGACGTTTTGAAGTTTCGGCCGTTAGGATTATTTATTTGTTATCTGTATTTAACGTTACTGATAAGAAAAGTCGTATGAGTGTAGAGCATGTTGGGGTGTGCAAGGAGCAATTTTTCATTTTGCGAAAATTCACTCTGAAGGGTTGAGGAAGTCTTTTAAAGTTATTGCGTTTTTTTTAATACAATTTTGTAAAGATGTGAAATAGAACAAAACTTTAAATATAAGATTTGTTCGGTTCGATAGTTAAGGGGTCATTCTGATTAGTGCGCCGATAAATTTAGCGATTTTCAAATATTTATTGCGTCGAAAATAATTATAGTAATGGAATAAAACTTTTTTCTATTTATTAAACTACATTTCTATAGTAAATAGAAAATATAAAAGTAATAAAATTATTGCTTTTAAAATGCTATTGAAAGCGGTCTTGATGACATGTTTAAAAATTCATGCCTCGCTCGTGCAGGCGATTTCAGCTGTTAGACTTATCTGAACCCAAAAATCCAAACAGATTCTTGATCAGTATGGTTGTCTCAATCGCTCGGACTATAATTACTGATTTATCTTCAAAATTAGCAAAATGGCGGGCAAAATGTTTTTCTTCTTTTTTCTTTTACTATTTTCGATTTTAAATGTTGGTTAGACTCAATGAAAATACTTGGTTGTAGTCCCTGCGAGAGTTGTAAGTGTGCAGAATAAGCAGTAAAATTTATAAAGCAATCGGTTCGATAGATTTTGAGATTCTATTTTCACGATGTGAAAAAATGACGTTTTGGAAAAAACGCGTTCAAAGTTTTCATCTATAGAGGCCGAGCTTCTGCGAGCCTTTAAAACAAAATCGATTTTTTTCCACGCGTATTCGGAATGACCCATTAAACCAGGGCTGCACAAGGAGCTGTTTTCGGCGCCTAGCGGCGAGCAACCCGCCTGTCCCGTTGCTAAGGTTAGAATCGGTAAGGAGAACTGCAGTAGTGTATATATGGCTGGGTTCAAGTCATACCAAATGCACGTACACTAATGCAGTTCTCCTCACCGATTCTAACCTTAGCAACGGGGCAGGCGGGTTGCTCGCAGTTAGGCGCCGAAAACAGCTCCTTGTGCAGCCCTGCCTTAAACAGTTAAACCATTTCGAACCAATCTCTCCAACCATATGCTAGCCGATTGAATTTAGAGAAATTTGATTTATTTTAAGCTTATAAATCTAAATATAAACTGTTATAAATTTATTATTATTATTGTTATTATACGCGGGAAAACAACTTTTATTAGAGCTAGAATACCAAAAAGTATAGTAGGAGATCGGGATGGTAAAATATGTAGAATATTACAAGTTAGTTACAAGATACGGACTGTTGCATGTCAGACTATACCCACAGTTTGTAAAAGAGATACCTAGCTATATTATAAAAAAAGTCTGTTGCATGGTTAACACTACTGCTTACACACGCGATCCATGCAATTACTTTCGTCAGAATATTTCCTGAGCGTTCTTCGTGGTATATTAAATATAGGAAGTTCTAAAGGTGGAATCAGACGGCACGTGAATCGGCGATCTTTGCGCGTGAATCGCCGAACGCATGCGCCGCCTGATCGGTCATGGATCGCCGAGTCGTGCTCGCCAAGCCGACTTGCCGAGCCTGGACGAGCCGAGCAAGCTCGCCGATTCACGTGTCGTCTGATTCCACCTTAAAATATCCGCGCAATCAAAATGTTTGTTTAAAATGCTAGACATGAATCTCAAGTATAAACAGTCGAAGTACTGTGAACCCCGCATCATTCGTGCAAAAGTGTTCCGCCCACGGTAATGACGACAACAATAACAATAGACATCTGACTAATACAGAAAGTTGCCTGATTAGGGAATTAGCTAAACGCGAAACTGGGGCGTTCGAACAGCAGGAGGAGGCGATTGGCGCTGGGCCACCATCTCCCCCCCTCCCCTCTCCCCGAAGACTTCGATCCAAAGAGAGGCAGGCGAGCGATCGCGGGTGGCCGACAGCTGAATCCGTGGAAAATATGGAGCGAGAGTGGAATTCCACGTGCGTTCCACTTGGCCCGATTAAAGTCAGCCCGTGGCGTCGCGCGTTCCTTCATCTCATATTCCGTGGAGGCGCTCGAATTCAATATCTCCCATGACCGCCGACCCCTAAATCCGCGGCCGGTCGGAGGGGTGCGGCCGTAACGCGGCGGCCTCGGGCCGTTTGTCCGTGTCTTTCGTGGAAAAAAAAGGGGCACGAGAGGTCGAGTTTCTCGCGAGAAGCTATAAAGTGACACTTCCCGCTTGCAAATATAAACTTGTTCGCGGTTGATAGGACGAATATTACGAGCGCGCGGAGCTAACAGAACGTTGGGGTCCGCGCGGCCGGAGGGGGAGGGGGTCTCGAGCGGACATGCGGGCTTCGCCCATGGGAATATTACGGATTCAAGGTGAGTAGGGGTCCCACGGAGTAACCCGAGACATCAGCAGGGTAATATTTCCATATTCCGATATCGAATAAATGGATCGTTGGCGGGCGCGCGACGTAGGCATAAATCCTCCGACAACCCGTCATGCATCACCGGCCGACCGGCAAAGATTCCAGCTCGGGCGGGGGTGGCAGGTGCCGCTTTCTTCCTTGCATCCGTTCACCGTATCACGGAATCCTTCCACGGTGATATAGCAATGGCTGTCCCTTTCTCGAACGGTTTCGATAGCGTCGCCGTTGGGGGCTGTGTAAATTAAAGAATCCGTGTATCACACCTTCCAGAGATAATGTGGCGGATGGCCCGACGAGGAGGGCAGCGTTAGGTCTGAGCCGCCGATTTGGTTAAATGTTTGCGTACAGTTAGTCGTTGGGGAGTATAGTAATAACTATGTTAAATGCGCAGGATCCAGTATTCAATAGTTTGTGAGAACATCGAGTTGTAAGTTCTCACTTTTTCTCACAAGACCCGTTGATCTTGAGGAAATTAACTGGAATAATAATGAAGGATTAGTGCATGTGTACCTCGAGTCCATATGATTGAAATTACTGTATGAATTACAGACTAGCTGACATTGCATCTGAATCGAGGACCTTGCAGCAAGAGGGCTGCAGCTCCATCTTTATCAACTTCGAGTAAATTAGAAAAAACTGATATGAAATTATTGCTTTGACTTAACGTTGAAAAGAGAACACTAATTGAAAAATTTATATTTTCACGCAATAAGTAGTAGTTATTGAGTCGATATGTTTTTATTTCTATTTTTGGCGAATTTTTCAAATCTGGAGCTGCCCAGACAAAAACATTGCACAAAGCAATAGGGGAAAGTCCTACAGTACCCGGCAGCGTACAGAACCGGCCAAAGCTAAATCTCGTTTCTAATGTTAGTTAACTGCACTATCGATGGAGAAATAAATAAATACTATACTGCCCTCCTTAGTTAAAATGTCCTATCTAGCATTTTGTCATTTTTCAAGATATGTTGAAATATTTGAAGTTCCACACGTCTTTTATCTTTTAAGTAAAGTTAGAAAACCCTACGTGCTCCGTAGAGGTCTAGAAGCAGTCTAATGTTTTAACCTAACTGCTTTCCAGATGGTTAAAATATCCTATGTAAAATAATTAATTAATTGGTACGTTAATAATACATTACCTACTGGTACACCTATTACAAAAACTTGTATTAGGCTGTTATGAAATAATGACATGTTTTAATTTGAATAAAGAACGGCAGAAGGAAATGGCAAAACTTCAGTTTTCTCGGTTGCTTCAAAATGCTAGATAGGACATTCTAACTAAGGAGGGCAGTGTAGTCCTGAGTAACATATTCCAGCGACGTCCTTTTTTCTTCAGAATTACCGGAGTTTTAAGACGTTTAACGTTTACGCTGGTTTTTCGTACGACAAAAGTTATGTTTCATAGCTGATTTCTTATTTTTCAGGTAATTAAATAATTCAGTCATGTTACGTACATTATTTTTAGACTATTAGGTATACATAAATGCCTCGGTTTTACAATTTGCTTCGTATGCATCAAACCTAAACCTTTTTTTACGTCCTTTTTAGAGTCTTACAGTAGCGGCCAATTTTTTTTAATTTCTTTCTATAATTAAAGTCCCTAGGTTTTTCTTCTTTGTTTTTCTGCCGAAAAATGTCCGAAATTAAACGGAAAAAAAGAAAAATGGGCGCAGAACGATATAAATGTGGTTTCGAAAATGTTACCATAAAACAAAATTATACTAAAGTAAACTAAACTAAACTAAACTTACACTAGGCTTTGATGAACAAGTCACTGGGTTTGTAAAGAATCATTCAATGAAGATTTGGTGCAGTGCATCAAATGCCAGGGTTGGCACTCAAGGACTGTACGGACCAAAAAAATTGTCGATTATTTTGCCTGTGATATTTGTAAATGTGCCTAAATAAATGGTTTATTGTATTTTTTAATGTTTTTACCAACATTATTAATTACTCAAACCTTAAAATCTACTAAATAAATAGTTGGCTGGTACTGGACGACAATTTTTCGTTCGCTGCGAATTACAACTTTTTTATTCCAGCGAATTATTAATCTTTGTGATAAAATTTAAGAAAAATGATTTGGCCCCTTTCAATAAGCACAATTTGTACTACAAACTACTTTTTTGAAATGTGATTGTTACCAACAATAGCCCAAGTTATAGTAGGGGAGAGGTGCTATAAAAGGGACAGGTCTTAAATGGGACAAATCGAATTAACAAAATTCTAAACGCATTACACATACAAGTTGTTTTCCTGTTTATGGCAACACTAGTGCCGAGTCATTTGACGTAAATTTCACTGCGGTCTCACTTGCAACAGAGTAATAATCCGCTGTTGATATTTTTCGGCAGTAAAAGTAAAATTTTCGTTGATTTTCTGTATCGTTTTCTGAGATCAAAATATGTACAAAGAATTAAAGTGTTACATCATTAAAATAGCCTGTATTCGACTGAAACGAAAATACTTAACTGGTAAGCTTAATTGATTGATTTGTTTGTTTTGAAGTTATTTTATATTAAACTCACTTATAGTCTTAAAAGGGACAGCGTAACAAGTCTTAAATGGGATGACCGTTTCATGGCTGTCCTCATACACATGTACTGTTGGACACTATATTTTACTTTCCTGTAAAGTTATTAGTGCATCATTTAATACATAGATGGCATTGTTTTTAATTATCAATTATTAGTTGATGGCGTATTGTTTCATATTTAAGAATTAATACAATGATTATTCAAAACGACAAACTTTATCGTCAAAAATTAATAATAAAATCTTTAATCTGCAATATGAAAACGTACCTACCTATTTTAGTACAATTGATCTCATTTTTGTTCAAGTAGAATTTAATTCTAAACTATTTTATTATTTAAGTGTTTTATTGATGATTTATAGTACAAAGAGTTAATTTTTTCATAGATTCCATTGTTTTGTATTATTAAGATTTACAATTATAATTTTAATACTTAATAAGTTTATTTTTATTAACGTGTCCCTTTCATGACTTATAATGTCCCATTTAAAACCACCTAGTCGTAAAAGGGACACTTCCACTTATTTGAAAATCGAAGATTTTGTTATTTTCTATTATAATTTATAAATTTGTAATATAATTTTATTAAAGGGAAATAGACGCGCTTTCTATTGATGTACTTGTTTTTTAAATACCTATAATGACATTGTCAGAAATGGGCGCTAAACAAAAGTATCCCTTTTATAGCACCTCTCCCCTACAAAGTTTAAATAGCCAGTACTGTAAGACACTTCCCTAATGGATGCAGGTTCAAAATTTGCATCAAACCTGCACCAAACGATATAGAGCTTTTTACGCATATTACAAGTCGTAACTCAAAAACTGTAAAAAATGGAGTTGCACTCCTCTTGCTGCAAGGTCCTCAATTGCGCTTTGGTTTCTACGTAGGGAATACAAGGTGTCCCATCAGCTCTGTTCACTTCAAATGTTTCAGTTACTTCAAGTAATAAACGAAAATATTATATACAAAAGTTGTATGCATTATATACAAAGTATGTATTATATATAAAGTTGCAAAAAATGTAGAAATCAATATTTGTTCTTTTAAATAGAATATCCAATTTTTTGTGGTCAAATTCCATAGAATAGGGATATTCTGAGTATAAAAGTGTATACTAAGGTACATTTATCCCAAAACTCACCGGTCCTGAGATATATTCGACTTTATACATCCTATGACCTGCCTTAGTCATGTTCGAAGCTATGCTTAGTATTGTTTACTTCGGATGTACTGAAACGTTTGTATGTACATACCTATCTATTAGGGTGGTTCTTATTTTTCAATTTTAAAATTTGTATTGTTTAACAATCTCAAAATCTTCTATTCGACAAAAAAAATCTTCATGTTTTTTATTTGTATATTTTGATATATAAAAGTCGCTCAAGGACTTCATATTTCGCATGTATCACAAGTATGGCAACTGCGACTTTCCATAATTGTCGCTTGTCAATTTTAATGAAACGGGCCCCATATTTATATATCAGAATCCGAAACCATGCTTTTATCTATGCGTTTAACAACCTGAATAGAATGTACGTCAAAGTTAGCGTCTGCATCTGATTCGAGAGCTGCTGATGAGAGAAATTTAAATGTGCATATAAAGCCTCACGCTACAAAACAATACAGTACACACTCATTATAAACCCGTTTCGTCTATGCGACGTGTGCCCGAATTTTAATGTTATACTCTCACTTAAAAGTTAAAAAATTTTTTTGTCCTTATTGCAAAAATTTCTATCAATTTATACCAAAATAGTAATATTTCAATGTCATTGAGCGACCTTTAATCCTTAATATATTTTAACAAAATTTTAGCCGAAATTCTTTTAAACTATTTGGAAGCTTCTGAGAGGGTCAGAAGAAAATTTTAACAACTTTGATTTGTTACCATACATATAAGGACCACCCTACTATCTATGTATGTTTCATTTGTTTCATAATGAAAGTAATAGAATGGACAAAGTCGAATATCTCAGGAGCGGTGAATTTTAGAACAAATATACCTTAGTACTTTTATACTCAGAATTAGCTATTCTATGGAATTTGACCATAAAAATTCCATTTATAAGATCAAAATTGACCTCCAGATCTCCTCTGTGCCCCATATGTAAAAATACCATTGCTACCATATTATATTTTTCTTGCAACGGTACAATTTTGTAAGTAATGATCTTATTACTTGTAATTACTTATGGTAATGGAGATATATAAGGTGGGCAGAGTTGGTGAGACATGCTGTATATTAGTGTATATCGCGGTCCTGGAAAAGGCAAATATTGAAGTCAATTATCTCCGAAATTTTTCAGTCCTGCACCTCATGGATTTAACACAGTATTATACATATTGTTCACTAACTATCCGGCGAATATGAAACAAATTGCTGACCCAAATCTGGCGCACCCTCACGAATCCCATTCAAACGATGCAAACAGCGATATGTCTAAGGGACACATTCCATCAAATGTATTGTTGGTCACCTATTACAGAATTCCACTTATTTGGTCACTGTCCCACACCCGAGGGCCTTAAAGCACTATGCAATATCCAAAGTACAGTGCTTTGCCGTAGGACGTTTAAGAAACTATAGAAGGCCGCGTCAGAGCGTTTGGTGACCACGGTTCAGCATGAATGAAAGGAACGGATCATCCAAGTCCAGGCTGAGCTATTTAAATACATCGTTCCTGTGAGAATATCAAGAATTCACGGAACCTTGCTTAAGAATCAGCAGCTTATCCTCCTCAATGTCGCACGGCCGACGTGCCACTCTGCACGACAGCAGATGAATGTGCGTGACCGGATGATCGAGATTCGTACGAATTAATCCGTTGCCATCGAAAAGTCACCGGTTGCCGATCAATGGCTGACCCGTGGCCGTGTCCAGTTCGATGGGTCAATGTATTGACGACGAGATAAGAACAGTCACCTACAGGATCCGACTGCTGATCAACATGCCAGCGGCCGCTTTCCGTAGTGAAGGAACTTTTTACAAGCGCTACGCATGCTCCCGCTTGCCATTCAAACGACGGCTTTACGATGGGATTTCATGTACCAACAAATTGGCTGTTTCTTTTTATCAACGCCGAGACAATTGTCGACTTTAACAATCAATCAATTATTAGTTGTCGAAGGTCACGCCATAGATTTAATGGGATAAGCGACTTTTATCTCGCAATTCAGACGTTGCGGTTACTAACAATAAGTTTGCTGTACTCAGCCCAGGCCATCTTTATTACGATTTTGGTAAAAGTTTGCATATCTTCTGAGATGTTTATTGCGCCGTTGCAACCAGAAAGTTGTCCCATGGTGGGTACATTTGGTGTACAGTATTTATATTCCCACTTTGCTGGAAGATCGCATATCTTTTGGTGAGTTTTTTAAGCAGAAGTAGCAAACACAAGGTAGGTTACATTCGCAAAAGCATCTTCACTTTATCTTCGATAAAAGACTGCACATCTTTTGAGGCGAGTTCCGCACAGAAGCTGCGACCACCAAGTTGATTGTACTCGAACCAGCTAACCTCTGCTTCGAGTTAGTAAAAGATAGCATGACTTTTCGTTTGCACTCGTCTCTCAGCCCGTAAAGGTAGAAGATTCCAGAATTCATCGTGACGAACTCAACGATCAGAAACTTAATTACCCTAATAAAGATTGCCTCTGTCATCTCCCTCGATCTTTCCCCCTCCGGTTCCCCTGCCCCGCGAGCATCGTTGCATCCAAGAGAGGTAGTCGAGTCATCCTGTTCCCCGCTGCCCCGTGCTTTCTGCTTCTGTTCCCCGACCCTCTTCGTTCCTCCGTCTCTTCGTCCTTCACCGTCATCCTGTTTCTTCTGGAAGCGTGCGGGCATTCCGACTGTTGGCCACGTAGCACGCATACTTAGGCGGTTTCATGCCCAGTATTCTGGTCTGCCAAGCGTTTAACGTGTCATTCTTTCAGGGAAAAGGAGTTCCTTCGCTGGTCATCGGGATTCGTTTCAATCGGGCTGAAAGGTCGATGATGCTTTTCACTCCCACTCCTGCAGCCCAGTCATTCCAGGTAACCTTAATTATGGTGGAAAATCACTGACGACCATTAAATTAAGAGAAAATCAACACTTGGCAGATATGTAAAATGTTATATACGGATTGATGGGTGCAACGATCCGAGGGAGGCGAAACTATAATTCGACGATGATTATGCGGCATGGAATCGTGGCGGTGAAGGAACCCAGGGCCGTGGCCTTGTCTTCCAGGCCCGGTTCGAACGTGTCAAGAGCTCAGGAACGCGCGACAAGAAAACAGGGATCGTTGCCAACGCCTCGAGCTACCCGGCCTAAGCACGTCGTCGTAAACTAAGCGCCTCGCAACTTGTAAATTCACCTCTGGCGTTTTAATGGTCTACCACGGGCGTGTTTTACTTTCAGGGGCATTAATAACGCCCGCGGTGAAAGGCTATCGCCGATTAATTAGTCACTTAGCGGCTCTCCCTATCCCATGGGCTTCTCTTCTCTCTCCCCGGACAGGCTGGCCAGGTATGTCGGGGCGCGTAGCTACGAAAACTGTACCAGAGGCCAGCGAGCAGCGTGACGTCGGGCTTCACTCTCGACAGCGCATAAATAGAGGGGTAGTTGACGCCACGAGTTTTTCAGCTAGGCGCCCCTGGGAAAGGTCAAGATCAATGACCAAGAAAAGCAAGCGTGGCAAGAAGATGTGGGCCATTTCCCTTCCGTGCTCCGTCGTTCCTGTCCAATAATAATTTTCCTAATTCTCCAATTTAATCGTCTACGAGCTTTCCAGCTCCATAATTCCTTATCTGCTTGATCTCTCAATCTCCTCGGAGTCCCCAAAAGTGCCTCTTCTTCGCCTCGTCCTTGCCTCAGAGCACTGGAACTCGTCGATCGTCCATCGAACTACCTTCGGTGCTTCAACCCCTCCCCCATTCCTTTCAATGTCGCAATTAAATTCACGTTTCGAGTCGTGTAAGAAAGTGTATCCAGACGGGGTAATTGGTCGATAAGCGGTGGACGTGACGGGCCAGGCCGACAGGCGAAATTAATACGCAGATTATCCCGGATGGTTCGCGTTTAGGGGGCACAGGCGGAGGGAGGGGGGTGGAAGCCGGGGTCCCGCGCCTAATTCGTGTCTTCCTTCGCAACTTATAATTCAAGCGCGCAGACTGGAACCGAACTGAACAGAACTACGGCAACTTGCGCAACGGTAATTATACACTTCAGCCCCGTGCCCGCGCCCTACCTGCCCGTCTGGCTGCTTGCCTCCGCGCCCTTAAATTTCGGTTTATTTATGTCCTGGCTGACGGCGTCACGCTGCCTTCGTCCACTTCGTCGGATGAATCTTGCGAAAACGAACGGTCCCGGCGCGCCGAATTTCCACGTGATCGTCAAGATCGCCCCTGGGACGCTCACTTGGACGAGAGATAAAAAGGGTTGCGTTTATTTTTCAACGAAACCGAGTGCACGGCGCGAGGAAGTGAGAGAGAGAGAGAGAGAGAGAGTTTGGGGTTAACGCGACGATTACGCGAATCGGCGAATTGAAAATGTTCCCGGCGAAGGAGCTGCATCTGAATGTGAACGTTGCGTATAAATATCTTCTGCTAAGATTGCCGAGCAACGCGTTAACGCAATATAACGGAAGAATTCGCGACAATGGCGGAGCAGAGGCAGAGGTAAGCCGGAGAAGGTAGCGTGGCAAGATTTAAGAGACAGGCTTGGGAGCAGTAATTCTTATAACAGCATTAAAACAAAGCGCTTTAATTTACCGCACTGTAGATTTCATTCCTTGTGCTCAAATAGTCTGCGCCGACTCCCATCTACGCGGGCCTTATGCAGGGTATTGCTGAGAGCTCTCGCCGAAACCTTTTGGGAATCGGTTCCACTGCTACGCTTCTGAGTTAAGAGGGTACTACGCAGGGACCATTATCCAAGATTTTTTTCTCTTTAAATTATATTGATAAGCATGAAAATCTGAGAGTCAAGTGGCCTTTTGTTTGCGTCTAATCTGAATTTTAAAAGGAGGAGCAGTCCCTCAAAAATGTAAAATTTTCGCTTCACCAATCAGTATTTTCAACTCTGTGTTGAAATACAAACTATAAATACATTCGTCTATTTTGATTTTAAAAATAGTGGAGGGAAGGAGGGCGAAGAAAAGGAGGCTGATAAAGACCCACTTATGCTCATTTTTAGAGTTTTCGAGAGAAACAGATTTAAACATGCAATGGAACATAAAATTCAGGGACATCCAATGAACAAAAATATTACTTTTGACAAATTTATGAAGTAGATTTTTATACAGCATAAAGAAGCAGTCAAGAACTATTTGTTGCGCATAAAAAACTCAAACTTCACAAAAAGTGGACAGACAATAGTTGTGCACTAAGCCATCGATATGATGTGTGATATTCTGATTTCTCTGACCGACTAACGCCACATACGCATACATAACATCGATAATTTTACATTTTACGTCGATGAGACAAACGAGGTACACTTTTTTTAAATACAGAAATCAGATAACCCAGGTTACATTTATGATCGCACCTTGACCTGTTTATTATAATTCTTGAGTACCTAACTACAAATCTACACTGTATCGAGCAAGCCTGTTAAAAATGTACATAGTACCTATGCTCTATGGTGGATTGTTTTCGAAATACATATACAGTACCTAACCCTGAACGTGTACATACACGTGTGATGTAATTCTACGGCTGTCGCGTAACATTTAAACGCTGTATCCCCAATCCTCCAATTCCTCAGACAAGAACTGGACGAAGCTCACGCAAACCAAAATACAGTGATTTCTTCATCCCCAATGCATGTAGGTATAATTTATAATTACATTTTCACGAGTTTAAAGCAGCTAGAACTCGAGAAATGGTAACCATATTTTTATGTAACACACTACTAAATAGCCAAAAGTTTGGCGTCACTAAGAGTTGGTTTTGATTAAAATTACATCCCGCGACAAATATTCTACCAATTCGAAATTATCACTTTTCGTGATAATTGCAATATTTCAAAAACTTCAGTACCCTACTACGTGAAAAAGTAACTCCAATTTGTTTATTTCACAATAAATTCCCTGGTTCTCTTAATCCACAAAGTATTTCCAAACTTCTAACCCGCAGTGTGTAATAAAATTGCATATCTTGTCATTCAGGAATGTGACATTTTTTAACAGATTGATTGGGAGGTCATTCTGAGTAACAAACGTCATACAAACAGATAATATTCTCAATACTTACCCACTTACAAGGAGAGTATCCCAAGTATCCGCCTCCGATTGCTTTGAATTTTGGATATGTTTTAGAGGACCGCAAAATAAGATATACGTGTTTTTTATAGCGACCGATATTTAGGGAGTGAAACCACCCCTCAAAGTTATATAATTTTCAGGTCTTCGACTCCGATTGCTTTGGTTTTTGGATATGGTTTAGAGGACAGAAAAATAAGAAACAGGTGTCTTTTTATTTTGACCTGTTTTCATGTTTAAGGGGTGAAACCACCCCTCAAATTTACAAGATTTTCAAGGTGTTCGTCTACGATGACTTTGGTTTTTGGATATGTTTTAAAAGACAGAAAAATAAGCAACAGTAGTCCTTTCATTTTGGCCAGTTTGTATGTTCAGGGGGTGAAACCACCCCTCAAATTTCATGAGAATAGGTGGTGCCATCCTCCGATTGCTTTCGCAGACGAAGAGCTGAAAATTTTATAACTTTGAGGGGTGGTTTCACCCCTAAATATGAAAACGGGCCGCTATAAAAAACACGGATATTTTATTTTTCGGTCCTCTAAAACAGGTCTGCACAAGGAGCTGTTTTCGGCGCCTAGCGGCGAGCAACCCGCCTGTCCTGTTACCAAGGTTGGAATCGGTGAGGAGAACTGCATTAGTGTACGTGCATTTGGTATGACTTAAACCCAGCCATATATACTTACGATACCAGCCTACGAGCACGCACATACACTACTGCAGTTCTCCTTACCGATTCTAACCTTGGTAACAGGACAGGCGGGTTGCTCGCCGCTAGGCGCCGAAAACAGCTCCTTGTGCAGCCCTGCTCTAAAACATATAAAAAATTCAAAGCAATCGGAGGCGGACAGCTGGGATACTTTCCTTGTTAGTTGTAAGAGTCTACAATTTTTTCTGCTGTCATAGTAGAATGAAGTTTCATTGGGTGTGACAGTTCAGTATTAAAACAGAACAGAATAATATGAAACATTATTTATTTACAGTCTAGTTTTATAATAAATGGTCAAAATCTGCACCATGAGCTTGCATGTAATGGCTTAATAAATTATTAATTATTAACGATTATTATTAGTTTTGACTTTCAATTGTAAACAACTGACATCTAACATCCATTTGTTTTAATTTCTTAAAAGTTACTTCGAATCGAGCGTGTTATTTTACATTAATATACTATGACAATAGTAGAATTTTAAACTCTTATACCTACGTATTGAGAGTAGGATCTACTTACCTATGTACATCTGTTTACCATAATTTCTCAGAAAAATCGTCCAAACAATGTATCAATTTTTTCTACAATTCTTTTGAATCACCCCTGTCTTTTAGTGACAAAGAGTAGACGTCAATCAGCAACTGGGTTTAAAGTGGCAGCGAAACACTTGCAGCGTAACATAAAAACAATAACCACCCTCGACAACCGTGTGTCACTCATCGTCAGTAACTTTCGTCTCGAGTCGTACAGATCGATCCGCTATCGACGCGCTACTGTTCAAAAGGAAGATGGAGAGCCGCGAGCTCCTCCGTTCGAAGGAGTGTATGACCGCGAAGTTTACTGCGAACCACGACTTATCGGATAGTCGGGATAAAGCTTTTAAGCCAGAAAGCAATGGTGCCGCGGCGCTACGAAATTTACTGTATCTGGCGCCGCTTCTATATTTACGATGGGCACCGTAGAACAAGCGATATCTACGTGATCCAGCAGAGCGTCCACGGCATACGGCAGACACGACGCTTCTTCCGCTTTTCATTCCAGTCCACGCCCTTCGTGCTCGAATTAAAACGCGGGCCGAGTTCCTGGCGGACGTGCGGGCAGCGCGATGCTCGCGAATGCGTCGTCGACGGTAAATAATTCCTAATTAGTCTGTTGCCCGGACCTGGACAATAACAATGGAGACACCTCTGCCAAATAGGAGGGGGGAGGCGAGTTGGGGGAGCGAGGGAGAAGCTCGAGGCAGTTGGCGATTATCAAACTGTGCAACTGGAAAATTCAGGGACAGGAGAATGTTAACATGTTGACTATTAAGAGGGGGGAGGGGAGCAATTTGAAATGGCAAATTTCTCTTAGAAGGCTTATGACAAGTAAAAGTTAATAGCCTTAAGCCTCGTTCACATTAGTCATGTTGTATTTCAAGGCCAGTAAAGTTGAAAGAATCTCTACTTCACTTGGAACTTGAAAAAAAAATAAAAGGGTATTTCAAGTTGAGTAAATAACAAGTGCACATTGGTTGAGTAGTTTCAAGGCACTTGAATTCAAGCGATTTGAAGTCAAGTAACTTGACTAATGTGAATAAGGCTTTAGATTTACAAATGTTTGAGGGAGATTGCTGTCATTGGGAATGATGGGAAATATTAAAAGCATTATTGAAGTATGACATGTAGGTAGGGGGACAGATCACGCGTTAAGTCGTCGCGCTTGGACTGTCAGCACTGTTAGTAGCCGAAGGCTATGCGCTTTAACAGAGTGTTGTTGACAAAATTGCTATCGTTTAAGGGGATACTCTGATCATCCGAGTCGGAATAATTCAATTTTTTTTGTGCATTTTTGAAAGTATTCGGTTGTTAGAATATAGTGTTAAAAGTATTTCGATATTTATACAATATCTGTGAAGTGAGCTTATCGCAGCGCGCTGAATACTTTAAACCCGTTTTTCTCAGGATGACTATTTTTCGATTCTCGGGTCTATCTTATCAGTCGGTCTGCAACTTTCTTAGGTGATTCGACAAACCACTGACTATCGCGGGGAGCAGAATCGATTCTCTGAATGAAAATTTCATATTTTTTTTTACACCTTAAAGTTGCAAAAATACGTTTTTGATAATCAAACTTTGAGTGTCCAACATTTTGTTCAATTTTGAGGTACGTGGCTAAGTGTGCTCCCTACGATAACGGCACTCATACGGATTAAACATCACTTTAGGCGTTTGTTTTAGATAAGTCTATGCGCCGAAGCCAGACCCGCTACCGAGGTGTCTCTTTTCAAGGCGTCATATTGGAGAACAATTTTTGTATAAAAAGAAAATTAAAAACTTACCAAGAAATTATTTTGTATACTCTTTAAGTAGATGAATATTATGCAAATGGTTTCGCACCATTGTATTTGTTATCCATTGAGTAAAAAATTCATAAATATTGACCAGTTTTTCGGCCGGATTACAAGAGTACCTACCTTCTTAAGCCAAACTGATGCAGTCACTTAAATTAGATTTTAATAAATATGATTTATTGAATGTTATGTAGAAACCTGTGGACTCAGATATTAATATCCACCAGAAATGCTGAGTTACTTGAACTTTAGCAATGCTTTGAACGATTACATTCGCCACCCACCGTTTGGAAATCGCCTGCCACAAACTCCTCTACATTTTCAGTAATTTTCAGTAATCTTCAGTAATCTTCAGTAAAGTATACATTTTTACTTAAGGACCCATTCTACTTTGCCGGTCGAAATAGCGGCCAGCTTAGTTTCATGAAATTTTGTCAAGAACTAAAATGTACAGATTTTAATGTTTTTTTTTTGTTAAATGTTTATTATTCCTGGCAGTATAATCGTATTTTTCATGTTTACAAAATATAATTTAAATCGCAAAGTTTGTGTCTTGGTAAGACCACAGGCCCTCTGCGGAAGTCCTCCTCGACGTTAAAGTGGTTCTAAAATGAGAAAAATAGAATGATTGTGTCCTACAGGGTTGTACGCATAAAGTGGACTAGAATCAGCCAGGTATCAAAAATAGTTTTTGTTTCATCCACAAAGAACATCGAAAAATAGGCAGAAAATCCAGAACTTTTTCTTTGCAAGGCCACTATTTTGTAACGACTGTTGATAAATCAATAATTCTAGTCCACTTTATGCGTACATCACTATAGGACTCAATCATTTTATTTGTATTAGTTTAACACCACTTTGACGCCGAGAAGGACTTCCGCAGTGTTCTCACTGACAATGAGGCACAAACATTGCAACTTAAATTCACACATTTATAATTATATTTTGCAAATATCAAAAATACAAGTCTATACAGCAAGGAATAATAAAACATTAAAATCCATACAATAGTGCCTGAAAAAGAAATTCATGAAAATAGGTCCCTTGTTCGACTGGCAAAGTAGAATGGACCCTTAAGTACCTACACGAAGAATATAATGCAGTAGCCGAGTTAGTGGTCCGAATGTCCCCTAAACTAGCCAGAGTGAGATTCATTAATATCCCTATATTTCACACTGAATATGGCATTTTACTTACATCGATATGAACAGTGGCGGATTTAAGAAAAAAAGGCCCAGGTGGTAAACGTTCTGAGGGGCCCATTTTTCGGGAAAATAAAGCGGTAGTTTACTAAAAACGGGCTCAGTGTAATGATACAGAATAAAAAATATACTTTGGATAAAATCATAATTATTTTTAAGGATGAGCCCCTGGGGGACTTCTGAGCAGGGGTCCAGATGGCAACTGCCCATCGGCCGCCCTGTTAAATCCGCCACTGGATATGAAAATTCATTAATTTCGCTTATATTCTCTTTTCCCTCTTCATTTTCTTCTTTTTATTAATCTCTTTCATTGTTCTCTATTTTCTTTCTGTGTGAAAATATACCTCTGTCGCAAGTATGAGGTATTACTTCCTGATTGCACTAAAGGAAATGTTCCGTTTCTTCCATCACAGTAAAATGCAAAATCGTCGGTGTCACTTATATATACGAGCAAGTCCCGCAGGTGGTGTTTTTCTTGTGAATGCGATAAATATTTGGCGCCTTCCAAAAAAAAATATTTTTCGCATTAACTGCGAATAAAAAGAACAGGAAAGGAAAATCAATTGAGGACCTTTCTACAATTTATCTTACTTATGCCCTAGTTCTGTTTATACGGGTTGGTTAAAAATATATTTTATATTTCTTTAGGTCCGTTAGGCGCTTTTTCTCTTGTGGCGCCTGTATGCATCACGCATTTTACACACGCAACCAGCCGGGTCTGTGTACCAGACGTTGGCCTGTCGCGAGAAAACCAAGTGTCACAAATATATGACGCGTGATAAGGAACGTGTTAATCCCACCGACGTGCAGACGCGAATATTCAGCGACCATGGCTGTTTATTCCAATTTTGAAACTGCTGCCATAAGTGCACAAGAAGATGAAGTAGCAGAATGAACGACAATAGGAGGTAAAGGAGAAGAAGAAGAAGAATAAGAAGAAGAAGAAGAAGAAGAAGAAGAAGAAGAGGCAAAAGGGGAAGATATTGCTATGCGGAACGTGGCGGGGCAGCATAACGGTAAGGCCCCGCTGGCAAACGATCGTGGTGTCATTGTGCCGTCACAATGCAAGGTTATTCATCTGAAATTCTCACGGCGACATCACTCCTATCGCTCGATAGAAATCTCCCCTCTGGCTGCGGAGTATTCCAGCTTCATTAGAAAGACGTGGGCCCATGAATATGCGCGATGCGGCCGACCTGATCAAGCTGCCATATCGCGTCACTTATCCGTGCAGACGATTTTCCTTGTAAATACGACGCAGCCAGTTCGCGGCGCACGTGTGCCGCGAATTTTGACGGAAGCCACGGGTATCGTGGTGTCGGCGAACCAGTGATTTATTGGTCTGGAACTCGATGCCGTCCATTCAATTTAATTCTGTCCCCTCGAACACCTACGGAACACCTTTGCGTTTCTCAAACAGCTACACAAGCTTTTCCACAGTTCCTCGCGACGGAATCGACTTTCCTCCGGCTTCACTCGGTTCGTCAGTGCCTGCAAATCTCCGACTCATCGGCTTACAATCTTCCGAATTACTCCCTCGTCAAAATAATTTTCTATTATTTCGAAACAATTCAATGAGCATTCGGTGTACAGAAGAGAATGAGCATCGTCGAAGTTGCGAGTTTACGATAAAAAAAGAAAAGAAAAGGGAGGCCAGTAATGGTCGCCGTTTTATAGTTCCTGGCGCAATCAAGACATTGCTGGGTAATTTGTGGTCGTAGAGGCCGAACACTTCGCTGGGGCTACATAGCAAGGATCTAATATACTCGGCTCATAATCATTAATCACCGGAGAGAAATCACCCGGGTGGATGCTAGTGTTTGTCGCTTTTTCTCTCGCCGCGAAGAAACCCGAGGGTGTATACTCTGCTCCGTCTAGAAGGGGCGGGAGGGGGAGGGGGAGGCCTAAATCATTTAGAGTAAATAGCGAGCGCGTACAAGGCAAGGGGATCTACTTTCTCCCCGAGATATCAATACTTTCGTTTCACCTAAACTTCTTGCGCCCACGGTTTCGAAATCTCACTTCGTTTCCATACCCCTCGATGTCCCCCTCATTGCGATCTTCCTCCCCTATCCGCGCCAAAAGTCCAGCCAAAGGGACGCGTACCCGTCGAGACCGCCAGCAAAGCGTTCTAAAACGTATAGTTCCGCCTTCAGAACCAAATGTAGCTCCTTCGGCCGAGCAAATTTTGCAACCCCGCCGGTGCGCGCTTTGCAATCGCGTCAGGACGGGGGTGGGCGTGCGTTAGGGGAAGCGGCTCGCGTGGAATACACGTCGGTTGCTAACTCAGCTGACCGGTCATTAATAAACCGAAGCCATTACCAAGCAACCTCCGAATGTGCATGGCCGCGTCTGTGTGAAGCAACTATGTACACGGGCATGTATCTAAAACCACTATCCTCAGAGTTTCCCTCCCCGATTCGAATCCGAGCCCAGTGGCCCCTGTGTTCCCGTGTCGTCGCTGACCAACCCACCCCTCCCTCCCTCTCACCCTCCCCGCCGCCCCTTCCGCCCCTCCGCAGCCGCCGCGTTTCCTCTTTGGCCGGAACAGGGCGCCAGCCAAGTCGGGTTATAGCGCCGGTCCCGCTGCTATGTCATTTATAAATGTCCTCGCGAAATGACCCGTTCGTCCATCTCATCCCTTGAGCACGGTCATTAAAGTCGGCCATACTTGGCCACTCTTGGCGAGGGAATATTTTGGAGCGGTTTAATGGAATGATTTAGTAAATGGGACCTGTGCCGAGGTCCCCGAGACCGATTAAACTGGACGGTCGCTTTGTTTCCTTCTTTCTTCAAGCGCGTAAGATGGTACGGCGACTCTTGAACTGTTTAACTGGCATCGGCGCGTTTCGATTGAAGAACAAGTTCATTCAGCGCCTGGCGCTAGCGTGCTTTCACGTCCAGGCGGCAGGGATGGTGCTGCTTTGCACGTTTCGTTTGCGGATGCTTGAGACTATGACGAATTGCTACGTAGATTTCGTTGCTTTGACACGTGGCAGGTAGAATAGTCTTTTAGTTAAGGTAAAAGTACCAATAACTGGACACTTAAGGATATCAAAGTTGTATATCTTAAAAATGGACTAAAAATAAATGTCCTTTTTAACAAAAGTGTCAATGATATGTCAAATGAGCTACTAAAAACACGTTTTCAGTGCGTTATTTTAATTAAATTGGGTAAAAACACAAGTAGTTACGTGTACCAGTACATGGACAATAGAATTCTGATTTGTCCCAGCGTCCCATTTTTGGTGTCCCAATACCTGGTCAATAGGGAAGATGACGCAAAGCCTGGCGCAGAGGGCGCCACTAGTGTTTGTGTGACTGGTTTGCGCGCGAATTTTTCATTTTTCAATTTTAGGTTATGTTGAAAATGTAGCATGCGATTGACTGAAGATATGACTTGAAAATAAAAAACTATTAATTTATGTACAGTATACTTGTATTTACACTATTGATATACAAAAATTTGAGGAAACACAGACACTTTACCGATTCGACAATGCGGTCAGGTATTGGGACTTCATCTAAGCGTTCAAAATGCTGACAGGCCGACCAACTGGACGGCTGGTCAGTTATTGGTACAGCGTGCAGAGAACAAGATTATTATGTACCGGTACATGAACACGTATATTTTTAATTAAAATCAATATTAACCGATCAATGTTTTGTTTTGTAAGTAACAAGAAACTTCTTATGATTCTGTACATACGTTTTTTTTCTCAGAAAAACATTATATATCGATTATTATCACCTTAACAATCTATCTGTATTTTTCTTAAGAATTACTTAAGAAATCCAGACAGAATTCAAGTGCATGCACCTCCGATATTTAAAGACTATTTTATATATTAAACTTTACATCTAGGGATTTCTTAATTTTTTATATAAGAGATCAAGATGCAAAATAACATATATTCCTAACAATATTGTTCTAAACTTTCTATGAAGCTTAGTGAAAATATAAATGTCATTGGTGTCCAGGTATTGGGACGTGTCCAGTTATTGGTACTTTTACCTTATGCTGTAGCATTTTTGTGTTTGTCAGTTTGTGACGTATGGAAATACAGAAAATGAAAACTGCGTGAGTGGCATTGTCTTGAGTTATTGGAGATAAGCTAGACGATACTTTCCCTAATTTTATAAAACTTTCAAGCCTCCACTGCCAGTCAAAGAGGGACATGCGTAACCCCTGAAACCACCCCATTTTACACTCTTCCAGTTGTACGCTTTCTCGTGCCGATTTACTTAGCAATTTTTAAAAAGAATCTCCTTATCCTATTCGAGACGTCAAGGCATAATAGTAATTTGATCGTTTGCGCGGCCTGGAGCGTCGCGTGTTGGATTAGCAAAACACGTAGCACCGTTCGCGGTGTTTACAGTGGAAAAACGAAAAGCGCACGACCCGTCATTACGATTCCTCTCCAATCGAGGAACCGAGGAATCACAATGACCTGTGGATTCTAATCCAGTCGATGCACGGCGCAATTGTTACATATGCTCACATGCCATCATGCGTGTTTCCAAGTAACGAGCGAACATGATAGGGTCAAGGGAATCCTTAATTATCGAACTATACACGTTTCCCGTATGTGTCCCTCCGTCACCCAGAAACGCACCACCACCGTGCGAGCAAGCAGAAGAACAGCTCAGTCAAACGTCTGCGAACGATCGTTCCAGGAGCCAATAATTCAAATTGTCCGTGAGCCGCCCATGCAAATGGACTCGGCGAGCGTCCATATGCGCACCTAATGCCACCATGCATGCGTGTGTTTAACCCTCGCTTAGGGGACACGGGATCCATCTTAACCCATCCAAACTATCAAGCTATGTGCCTCACGCGTTATCAGTGATACTCCCCGAAGATAAGGAAGTTAGATCATAAGAAGATCAGAGTATAATATCAAAGTTTATTCCGAGGGATGTATGAAGAAATTTGGGGACCAAATGGACCCTGCGTTTGACGTGCTCTCAAACTATGCCCCATTTAAGAGTTAAATAACGAGTAAACGTGATAGCAGATAGGGTTAAGGGAATCGTTAATTACCGAAGTTAATACCTACACGTTTTGTGTGATGTATTGTTCTGACAACCAGAAACGCACCGGCAGAGTACGAGCAAGCAGAAGAACAACTCAGTGAAACGTTTACAAACGATCGTTCCAGGAGCCAATAATTCAAATCGTCCGCAAGTCGCCCATGCAAATGGCCTCCACGAGCGTTCATACGCGCGTCTAGTAAGTAGCCTAAGGGAAACGTCACATTCGTTTCGACGACGTTGAACGTCTCTCTAGCGGTACGTCGGCCGTTTAATATATTGACGTTAAACGCGAAGCTCCTCCCGAGACGTGTACCGCGGCAGCAGGGAGGGTTTTCTCGCATGTGAAAGGATCGGAATGCGAGCAACGGACATCAAGCCTGAGCGACGTCGCTCCGAATGGGAGAAAGATTCTTTTGTCGCTGTCAAGCTCGGATTTGAGGAAAAATAACGCGATGACACGCGGGCCCATTGTGCTGGACGCCGCGGACGATGACTGGCGTGGACGCTGCGGGAATTTCGTTGGCGTTCCGTGCACGTGCCGCCTATTAGCTTGAACTATGAACCATCTGGTTTGAATACAAAAATCATATTACACGGTTTTTACCTATTAATTTGAAGTCTCCCAACGTCCTCCACGCACGACTTTCCATCGTTCGTTCTCTAATAACCAATTCCATCTGTTCCCAACATCCAAATACTTTGACTTCGTATTTTTGCTTCTTGAAATCTGGATGCTTCACGTTCTAATTCCTACGTTTTTCAATATCATACGCTCCCAATCTTTCGACAATATAATCGTTCACTTCCTGAATATATTAACTACTCGATTCCTCAACTTCTGTTCTTCCTCTTCATATATTTTATTTGATCGTTACGCAACGCAACAATAACGTGCTGCGTCTTACCACGAGCATGTCCCCGAGACCCATAATTTCGTTTTTCATTTCGCATGATCGATACGGTCGTTCGATCGCGCATTCTCGGCGAAAAATGGCTGAGTAGAAAAACTTGTTCTTGTCACCGGCCAGGCTTCGCGACACCTGTTAGCCAACGAAATTTGATCGATCGACAACGACAACGTCGATATTCGTCCATAAGTCCCCGTGGGGAGGTGTCTGCGAAAAAAGCGCATTTGACAAACAGTTATGGTATGGTTCCATATACAGGGAATGTATGCCAGACAGACGGATCGTAATACGATGTGGCTGGCCCGCGTAGAATCATGGAATACACGGTTTCCCTCTCAGAATTGACGAGCGCTAGGCTATGCCGTGTCTTTGATATTTTCCCCGACGCGCTCTCTCGCCGATATACAGTTTTACCACTTCCGTTTACCCATATTTTGCAATATTCACAGATCACGTGTCGGCTTGGCTCCACGAGCCAGTTTTCTCAAGCCAGAAATCTTAGAAATGCTCTCGTTTTCGATAGAAAAAGAGTCCTCGACATTCAGAATTCGCAGTTCGTTTACTTCTCCCTTTCTGGTTTCCTTCAGATGAGTACAGAATTTGTACCCTATAGGTGGGTCTCAAATAGAAATTAAGCACCGTGTGCTTCGTTATGGTTTCACAGTGGACGTTGGGATAAAAACGGAACGAAAGATGCGAAAGATAATGGGACGATATCTGCAAGTTCCTCTAACTGTTGATAATTAGTAGCCAGATAGTTGATGAAAACGGTGATGGGTTCTGAAATACATAACTGATGACTCAAGGGGGAATTGTGCCTGATCGTGCCGACAAATAGGTAATTCTTTGTGAATTTTTTGTATGAAAACGGTTTGACAAATTAATTTGAGGATTGGCAAGCTGGTTTACTGTATCTTGAGCTATTGTTCTGAATTTTTGTGTGACAGTGAAAAAAACATTGAAGATCCAGAGTGCCAACTGGGGGCGTTGAAAAAAAGATCATGAGGTCCTGGCGTTGACAGAAAGTACTGTTATCTAAAACACAAAAAGGAAAAGAGATTCTTAATCTATATGAATGTGGCTCTCTGTGGTAGTAGATTTATTGCCGTATCTGTTACTGTTCCTTTTATATTTAAAGAAGTTTTCCTGATCTTGGGGCAAAACCTTTTTCATACTCAAATCATGGCGCTTCATTTTCTTCAAAAGGCTGCCGTTTTAATATTTTTTTTATTTTTCTTTATGCATCTACTGCCATAGATAGCCACATGCATATAAATTAAGACTCTCCTTTCCATTTTGTGTTTCAGATAACCCTTACAGTACTTTCCGTCAACGCCAGGGCCATCCGATTATTTTTCAACGCTCTCTCTGTATCTACCATGTTTATTTTTTCACCGACACACGAAAATTCAGAAGAATAGTTCCAGATACAATAAAACACCCTACCGAACAGTCTTTGTACAAAAAATTCACAAAGAATTAGGTACCCATTTTTCGGGTCAACAAGACGCAATCACCCCTTAAGAAATTAGGTTTTGGTCAGGTTTTATCGGTTTCCGATTACCGTGCGTCGCTTCGTTACGTCGCAAATAGACGTATTTTGCAACTGAATAGCTATTTTTGCAAGGCGTATATACAAACACTTCACAGCTAACGGATTAAAATCTTTAGGGTCAGTTCGTTATCTTCATTCCTTTGAATAATCAATGTATTTTAACCTGTTAAACGAGAAATTGCAATTCAAAAGCGCATGCAGTACCTATGCATATTTAAAAGCAAGCAGTTTCGTTCAGTTATCTTATAATAACTACTTAAATGAATCGCAGAAAAATATCCTAATTTTGTAAGAAAATAGGACACAAGAAGGTTGTTGCGACGGCAGTATCGAACAATATAATTAACGCAGACCGGTAGACTTACTATTTGTCTTTACGGATTCAAATACATATCCATGATGATTTAAACTTGTGATTCGCAACCTGTGTAAGTTTCCCAGGACAAGTTAACTCGTCATTTGTACCCCGCGCACATTTGCACATGACCAGTTCACCCGTAATTTGGAATTTGCATACTCGACGAGTTAACTCGTCATTTGCACCTCGGGCGTATTTGCGCAGGATGAGTTAACTCATCATTTGCACCTCGCGCATATTTTCCCACGACGAGTTATCTAGTCATTTGCAATTTGGACATATTTTCACACGACGAGTTAACTCGTCATTTGCACCTCGCGCATATTTTCACATGGCGAGTTAACTCGTCATTTGCACCTCGCGCATATTCCCCCCCCCCCCCCCCCCCCCCACGGGTTAAATCGTCACTTGCATCTCGCGCATATTTTCACATGACGAGTTAACTCGTCAATCGCTTTCCCGCGTCCATACGTTAACATATGACCTTGTCAACTCGTTATTCGCAACCCGTGTACGTGTTTACATCATTTGGAAACTGTGTACATTTTCAGATGACGCTTTCAGTAGTGATTCGGAACTTATGTAGTTTTCTTATGGCGAATTAACTTGTCATCCCGCACAACAGGTTAAAATCTAATTGCACCATTTTCCGTATTGCCATCGCCGCGGGTGCAATATTTGAAAGGAGTTTGAAACGACGCACGGGTGCAAGAATAATTTCGAGATTCGCTGGCAAACACGGCATGGGAACCGCGCCATTACCGCCAGGAAGCGGAATTCGACGTGGCCAACGCGTATCAAGCACCGGTCTCGCACGACAAGACCACTCTTTTTCATTTTACACGTACGTATCCGGTGAGAAGCCTGAAAACACCTGATGAAACGAACACGTGAACCATCGTCCGTGGGGGTGGGGCGAAGGAGGGTGGCGAGGCGGGCGAGGGGGGACGGAGAGAAAGGGCGGTCGAGCGAGTCGAAGAGCAGAAACTTGGTTAATGCGCCGTATATTACCGTAATGCCCGGCTCTAAGTAGGGATTACATATGCGACGCACTCGTCGCGTACCTTCACGTCACCGCAAACGACATATTTCAACGGCGGAGAGCCGATCGCGGCTACGTGCCTCGCTGCCAGATAGTAGAACAAATAGAGCACCGATAATGGAGGAATTTGGAATTCAATATCCGCCGATCCGCCGCGCCACGCTTGCGCCGTACACGCGTGCCCCGGGTACGCAATACGCTGCATTTGCATCGTGGCTCGTTAAGCCTGCAATCGTTTTAGCGCCGTGAGACTATGACGAGCATCGGGGACCGACCTAGACGACGCGACCTCTTCACGAGCATGCTCTCCAGTGCCATAGATAGGGACTCGTTGAAACTTTCATTTCGCATCAGTAATATAATGTTTCGATAACGTTTCTATAAACACCACCTGTTACAACTCTAATATACCCTACATATTAATGTACCCTTGATATTTTCCACTTCCTCTGCGATTAAAACTGATGCGTCATCTTAAGCTACGGCATCCATAGCCGCAAAACTCTGTAGCACCCTTCTAAAATCTCGCCCTGTCTCCTCGCCACCTCCTCCCCTATTTTCTAAAACCTTTAGCTCCATTGCATTTCCTCAGTTTTTCAATTATTACTAACTCACTACTATTTTGACTCATTGTCAGTACTAGGGGAGAGTTGCCAATATCGTACTGGTCACCTAAATCGTACTTCATCAATTTCTCAGTAATTAATGAATGTAAACGACATCTGATAATAAAAATATCAAGTAAACGCGAAATAAGTAATAGAAACAAAACCTTTTGAGCTTACACCCTATTTTGTGCGTGCTTTAAAAAAATCAGGTATGATTGATGTAACTTTTTACCAGTTTATTTTAGCTGATAATAATCAAACAATGCAATTTTGTCCTGTTGTTTTGTATTTTTCTAAAAGCGGTTTTAACGTAGAATATTTTACATTCATTTTAAGTACATATTACATTGATTATAAAGTTTAAATTGATATTTATAAATAAATCGATCATGTTTCCTAAATCGTACAACTACAATCGTATCAGTAGGATTTGATAACTCGTATGTTATATAGGTTATGTACATATATCATATACATAGGTTATTGCGGCCTGTGTGTGATCCATATACATTTGTATATGTAACTATATAATAATCATTACTTTATGTTGAATATTTTATTCTTTATTTGTTATTGATACTATTTCTTCGTGCAGGTACGATTTTGGAAACCGAGGGGTACGATTTAAGAGACCAGTTGCCTAAATCGTACCTTTTACAGTATGTGACAAAAAGATTAATAACAAATTAATTTGTTCCGAACAAAAGGCTAAGCATATAACAGTAGGTGCCTAAAAGATCAAGCTACAATATCCAATAGTCATTTGCGTTCAATTTAGTACCAAATATGAAATATAACGTAAAATGTCTTAAGTGGTACGATATAGGCAACCCTCCCCTAAGTAGTCCCACAGCATTGCTATTTCTACTAATTCCTAATTCCAGAACATTACTATTTCGACTCATTGCTATTTTCAAAGCCATTACATTCATTAGAATATGATAATTGTTCATAATGGACTGTATCGACCACAATCTCGCGCACTTTCCTCGTTAGTGCAGGTGATGGGGACTAAAGTGGTGCTATGTTGAACGCCTTTTAGCTGACGAATATAAAATTCTTCTAAGTCGCTTCGGGATAAAAGTGGGGTGAGCCTTGACAGCACATGTCCAATGACATAGGGGAACTAAGATAACATACAACTAATTATAAGACGATTCACTGCTTCAACGACATATGGAGGGAAAACACTACCTTATTCGACGATACAAAGTGCTCACAGGATAGGTACAATGTTTGAACAACCCAGCATTCTGATGATACAGGAACTGGTCTGGGAACACCTGCTTCAAGGAAGCCGTTTACTCTAGCAGAGGCACATTGCACAGCCGATCGAAAGGAACCCGTGCGATTTTCCCCCCACAACGAAACGGATCCCCAAGTCACCACTTCGTCTCTCCATCATTTCGAACTTATAGCTGCATACAGCAGCCGCGGAACGCTTTCTAAGTCGACGAATCGCAGTCTCCCAGAGCCACAGATGTGCTTCTACTATCGGGCAAGCACAGAATTACCCAGGAACGTGCACTGGTTTCGAAGTTCTAGGTATTAAACATTGAAACTCAATTCGAAACGACAAATTTGCCGAGAAAAAGAATTTCGTAAGCAATCGATAATCATTATCGAAGCAGCTCGCAGGGTCGGACGGTTGGCGGGGGCGGTGGTGCTTTTCAATCGGCGGGCATGGCGCGGTAATCGACATGAATTTTGAAGCGTATCTGATAGCAGCACGGTGCCGCCTAAATATTTGATGAAACATTCCGGCCGCAATATGGCGCCCCCCGTTCCTTCGCATGCCCTGCGATCCCCTGGACCGCCGCAGCCAGACCGTCATTACTTTGATACATAAGCTCTCCTCTATCCACCTCGCTCTGCTCCCTTCCCATATATTGATAGCGCGGATGCATTATTGATGGATCGGTTATATTTATGGGACAATTTAAAGCTCGCCAATCATTTCTCGCGTCGGATCGATCGATCGGCCGCGGTCGTTCGTTGAACCCGGGGCCATTAAAAATTCAAACGAAACGGCGGGAAATTTGAAATGCGACGCGTGTCCGCTGCGGCTTCGAGCGCATTAGCGCACGCAGCCCATTACGCAGGAACGCGTGCACAGGGAAAATAATAATTCCTGCCAGGTGAACATTTTCGTGGAGCCGTGCAACGGGCGATTATACACCTAACAAAATCGAGAACATGCTATTTCCATATAACGTTATTTAAAAGCAACAAGATCCTTAAATAGTGATTGTATATCTATATATACCTATTATGTAGGTATATTATTTCATTGAGTGTCACGAAATCTATCCTTTCATTTGTAAAACAAGTCTACCGTATATACATCGGGTGTTAGACGTACCTATTTGTAAAAAGTGACCACATTTGGGGAAAAATTTGTTCTGCAATCACACCCTCAGTTTCTCTGTCCCCCTTTTAATTAACTCCATTTTTGGAGAAGCTCAGGGCCTCTTCCTGCAAGTTGTAAAGGTTGGGCGAAATTCGTAGCAGAAGATGGTAGGTTCGAACGATTTGTACAATCGTGGAGAAAGGGTCTGTTGTTGTTTAATATTTCATGGATGTTGATGGATGCGTACGAGCGAGTAGAGGAACGGCAATCCCCTATGGCGTGTCGGAACAAAGTTGATTTTTATGTTCGAATATCGAGAGCCTCAGACGAGACTTGTCAGATGCGTGGGGCCGAAGGGACATGTATGAAAAGGGTGTGGAAATAGGGAGAACCCGAACGTGTCGTGGCCAGTGAAAACGTTCTCAGGAGGCTTAAAATAAATCCGAAGGCAAATAATCGCGACATCGATTACACATTGCTTTCGAGTTCGTTTTTTACGATATTCTATTCGGGAAACATAAGGGTTACGTAGAATTTGTTCAAGTTTTAGCTGCCCCATGATTTGGAGCATCCTTATGCTCGCTGTCGATCTTTTTATTGATTCTTCGAAGCTTTCACAACTGCACTTTGTAAATAGAATAGAAACCTTTTAGTTGAACAGCTTTGTCGGTGCTAAATGTGAAATAAGATTGATTTTTCCCGAAAGCGCCGGATAAAGTGTTCACGCGTTCCGTGTCACCTTAGTTCCAGCATATTGACAGGACCTTAAACAATGATACAAAGGAAAATATAGTCTCTATGTCCTAAGGAATCCGTAAAAAACCATTAGTAACCAGAAACCAGAAATAATTATATAAGTAATTATTTATTTTAGAAGTGACAAGAAATTTATAATAAACACGCGTAAATACAGGAATGTAGTCGTGATTATAGATCAATGGAATAATTAATCAGGAAACTGGTACGTATTTAAATCGATAGACAATTACTATTTAGCACAACAACAACAAAAATTGTTGCCACATGAAAGCAACACCCTACGACCCCTTCATTGACTTTGCATTCGCGCATGTGTCGGATAAAAGCATGGAGCTCGTTTTTACTTTTATCTAGCAGTACGTAAACCAAATATTTAACACTATTTCAAGGGCGTAACTGACAATTAGTTTTGATCATTTTGAACTACTGTGTACGAATCCGTGAACGACGAGCTACATATCGATCGTTTCCGTGTACATTTTTCCGTTTACAATTTTATCATTTTTCGATTGTAATAGATAGGTATCCGCCTGTCACAGCCTTCCTGAATGATTTCTTGAATGATTATTTCACCAATATCTTTTCGTCTCAATAAAATGAGGACTCGTAGCAAGTAGATGAATTATAATTATGGTATATACTTATACAATAGACTATACAAATATAATTAGAGGAAGTGTAGTATATTTGGAATACTAGTTTGTTTAAGACGAATAAAAAATTACCTACCGCAGAGAATGGGAACAAATAAAACTGCATAATATCATAGGGAAACTAATAAACTTTTATATATTTTCAAACTCTCAGTAATAATAAATAACAAAAAGTAACTGAAACTTTGATCTAAATAAAAAATGGCAGGAAGTATGGATTTCGTTAAGGTAATGGTAATTTGGAGTACCGGTATTCTAATTTGTCTTCACTTTATAAACTAAAAAAAAAAAAACATGTAGATAATAAAATTATTTTCTTTTATGATCTGATCAGATTCAAAAATGACAATATAGGAACAATCTTAGATAAATATAAATGGACAGCGCTAGCCCAAACCCCCGCGGCGGTAGCCGTTACGCGTGAAACAAAAGCATCGCTATTTAAGCTTTGCAATATTCCAAATTATCTTCACCTTTGGTAGTCCGAATTAACAATATGGCATTAAAATCTAAAATTTCATGTCACACTCTGTATTCTCAAAATTATTGCAAAACTGACACGGAACCAGAGAAGGCACATGCAAATGAGTAGATTAAGTGTTTAATTTTAAAGTTGCGAATAGAACGATTGAATATTAGCTGAAAAAGTTTTGCGGATTGACGTTTTCTTATCCCGCAGATTAAGTCGAAAATGTCAAAATGGCGGTTTATCCACAAATGTCATTAGTTAGCAGATCATTAGCCCCTATTATCTACGGTGTTACAAATTAGATAGCGTTAATAGTTTATTACATACTTCGGAATTTCTAATTAACAACAGTATTCCATATATGCTGCACTTCTTCTACTATACAATAATTCTAATTATAGTATACTGCAATTGTGTATTTACGGGTGTTTATAACAACTTTCCCATCACTTTCAGAATAAACAATAATTATTGATTTCTAATTTCATAGAACATACACAGTTGTGCCGTGAAATAATTCTTCTGTTGCAATTACTTCCAAACATTGTTATTTTCTACTGTTGCCCTTTCAATTCTTTTATCACTTTCTAAGGTCCCTGCTGTCAATCCTTTATGTATTTACTTGCAAGTATCCTAAATTGTACTTATTTCACACATGAAATATCATCGGAAGGAAATGTGAGCGATAACGTCTTCATTCCTATATTTTCCCATGCTAATTATAACTTTCCCATCACTTCTAGGCTGTATAATTATTTGCTCCTAATTCCTTAAAACGTACAGAATAATACTGCGAAAGAATTTTTCTTCTCCAATGACATGCAAAATTTACTAATTTTTATCATCATTCATAGCTTCTGTTTTACTTCAACATTCAACTGAAAAACGTGCAGTATCGTGGCTGATTAGTAGACTGCGGAAGTTTATGCAAATGCATATTTTTATAGGAAAGGACAAAAGAAAATATATTTCGTCACTCAGGTCACACAGTTCAAAAACATATTTCTTATTTTGCATATATTGCACATATGTGTTGCATATTTCTAGCGTACACAGAACTTACAAATTAGCTCGAGAATAACTCTCCGAATTCGCTGGACCTCGCTATTGTAAAAACAGAGTTTATTACCATTGCTACCTAGCATTATTTCTAGTTTCAAATTTTGTGCGCGCACGATATGCCGAGAGCAAGAAAGTCCAGACAGAGAGAAAAGTCTAGAATAAATACCGCCTGGATATTTACGGCATATCATACTTGCATAAACTTCCGCAGTCTGCTGATTAGCAAGGCGCGTGGGCGCGTTAAAAATACACGTAAATCCACAAACACCGTTCAGAAGTCCAATATCATTATCCCGCCAATCGATACACAGTGGTGGCCAGGCTTCCCAATCCTCTCCGCAGATTTATATTCGACTAATCCCGGGCGCAATAGCGTCGTGTGTAGCGGGCGGAGTCGATGGGGGGCTTTCTTAATTGAAGTATTCCTTATCTAAAAACTGGTGATCCCGCAGAACCGCGAGCCGGAAGACCTTTGATCCGTTAAGGTCTGCCCGGCCGTGATTGCAGGGCTCTTGTCTTCTCTTATAATTGATATTGGCTCGGGCGGTGCGGGCGTCGCCGGTGGCTCGTCTGCTCTGCGCCCCCTTTAGTGGACGGACAGAGACAGAGACACTTCGATGGCCATGGAAAGGCGTGCTGGTCGGAAGGGACCCAGGCACCACTAATCCCCGATGGCCCCCGTCTTCGAGAATAGTTGGTAATCCCGCTGGATAGTTGGAGATCACCGAGTTACACCGGACACACTCAGAGACGGCGAGCTTTTATTGGCAGACGCCGCCAAGGTGGATGTCTGAAGAGAATTTCGACTTGAGGAACTCGCTGGTCGCGCGTCGAAGGAGTCGAACGCGAGCACCAATAGGGCCGGGATCGGCAACTCTCTCTCCCACCCCCCTGCCAAACCGATCGAGCTGGAAAGCGCTTAGCGTTCTAAGTCCAGGCCGAATCCCGCCAAAGACTTATACCGGTATACTTAATGCGCCGGGTTGAAGGGGTATCGGCGCAGAGGGGCGACGTCGTATACCGCCCCGGGCAACTGTAACGTTCTATTGAATCTTGTAAATGGTTAAGATCCCAGCCAGGATCTGGCATTAAACCGACTGTACATTTGCAGAGGTCCCTTGGACGGTTTCGCTTCGGGTACATTGAGTGGAACACAGGGCGCGACGTGCACGAGATGTTTGCTTGCCTGTCGCATTTGGAACTTCCCGAAGAAGCTGCTCACGATGCTCGCGTGATTTTTCCCATCGAAGTTCGCGGAAGTAATGGGAGTTTCGGGACAGGGCCCTCGTACGAAGCCGCTGGATCACCGATAACGCCCCCGTTCAATTTGTCCCATCGTTGACAATACTCCATCTCGGTGTCGTTTCGCGCGAAAGAAGTACTCCCCGAGCTAATGCTAACAGGATTGGGCCCGTGTCTACCGGGACAGAGAATTATCTCCTTGATCCTCGGCACGTGCGAGCTAGGTCTGCTTCGGCCGCGGGACAAATCTGACCACGCACATGCCGGCGCACCGCTTATCGTCTTATCTTCCTCGCAAATATGACGCTTCCGCGCCTCGAATGAAGCAACCGCACGAATAGACGCCGGGGATAATCTGCCGCGTAATTCGTAAATGCCCTTTTAATCGCTCGAACAGATCCCCCGAGCCGCGACCGTGCTGCCTTTTGTGTGTACCAACAAATGGATAAGTGAAATGTTTAATTTATGAAACGCCCGGGAGAAAAATACCGCCGATTCCGGCGAATGTATAAGGCAATTCACGGATCCTCGTGGAGAACCTTGTAAGTCACTTTGGCGAAACGGACGAGGCAGAATTTCCATAAAGGTTAAGGCTCGGGTTCGGCCGCTTCCTGTCCTCCTCTACCCCCATAACTGCATATGCCATGAACACGCCATAAGGCGTCGACGTTCCGATGTGCGAAACCACACACCCCGGCGCCCCCCTCTAAATTCGTGTGGACATTTACGAGGATGCGCCCGCAAGATCTTATCGGCGATGAAAAATTCAACGTTTCATCTGTCCCAGGAACCGGGACTGCCCTACCGATCTGCATTAATTTATTTATACCGGCCACTTAAGGGGGCCCTTGAATAAATTTGACGGACGTTTTAAAATCTGGAGGTTTCGAGTCGGACTTGGTGAGATTGCTCTCTCGCATTGGACAGGGAATAATCGAACGTTTCGATTTTTCATTTCTATTTCCAATTTCCTAACTTCGCCATTCTTCGATGGCAATGGCAGGGAAGACTGACAGTTTATCGATATTACATGCATTTTACAAAATTCTCTAATATTTTATTATTGCGATATCTATTTCCTATTTCCTCTTCCTGATGCCTCTCTTTCCCAAACTTACAGGCGCAAACGTCCATTTCACTTTCCGCACTCTTAACACCCGTTCATTTTACTATCCAGCCAATAATACAATAGGTACATCTGAGCGTGCATTTTCCTCGATCGAAAGTACCTAAATACTGCAATATAAATGTGTCGGAAATGTTACGCATATCTCCCGCAATAGAAAGGAATCGAAGGGACAACAAACTTCTCGAGGGGATATGTTATCGATTTTTCTGTTTCTTACGGGGCACGAAAACGATTATCCGATGTCTCGCGATGACTATGACTGCGTAGTCAATTCTAGGGTTCCTGAAAATGGTAATTTTAAAATGAATACAGAGCGATACCTGCTCCTATGTTTTTACATAATTTTCTTTAAAATCGAAAACAGTATACAGATTAGCTTTATGTATTAGAACCAGAGATGTCAGAACTAGGGAATACAGGGACAGGTTATGACGTAGTGTGTGCACAAGTTGTATAGTATGTAGGTATAACTACGGCTGTCAGAAGTCAGGACCAATAGGGACGGGTTATGATGTATCGCGTCTCTACTTCTGGCAACGCTGGTACCAACCAGAAACGAGGTGATTCCTCATGCATAAGTCAATTTAAAATATAGAATGAAATTTTTCTTCCGGAGCTATATTCTCCAGAAAATCGATTCTCAAAATTCGTCGAGTTTGCGTGCACTGAATTAAGAATTGATTCCATTTTCAAATCGATTTTCTTAAAAACGCAACCACATTCTACAATTTCGACTGTTTTTTGGACAATGATCCATTCCACGCACTTGTTCCTTACTTACCTCTGAACTCTGCTCAATTCTCAGCCAAGTGTAGATATGCGTATAAAACTGGTTTCCAAATTCAATTGTCCAGAAAATGGAGCCTTAATGAAAAAAATATAGAGGGTAAAGAGACAAATTCAAGGACCTGCAACAACGACCTTAAAATCTTAAAAAATCCTTTAAAAAAAAGTGGGATGAAAGGGACACGTATTGGAGGCGACATGGTCATTATCTCGAAGATAAAGGATCTGCCCAGGCCAAAAGTATATTTATTTTGTAACCACATTCATTCATGTGTAATCAAGCCAAATTTCAAGCCGCTATCGTATCTACGACGACAGAAATACACGATTGAATTTTTTTGAGGTTCAAAGTAAAATTTTTCGTATTTTCTTAAACTGTTTTGTAAAGTGCTGTTACCAGCGACTGATTTCTCTATTACTGCATCTAAAGAGGTATTTTTTTAAGAACGATATCGTATAATGTCCGATCCTTTTTGTTTCATATTGTAATTGTAGGAATTAGATTTTCAACTTTGGTGCCTTATTTATGAAAGGGACACAACAAAAATTTATGGAAGGGACGTCATTTTCATACCTGTCCCCTTCAAAACCTTAGTATTCTTCACTTGTTTCAGTGAAAATATGCCACCTAAAATTCGGGTCAGGATACCATTAGACAATTCATTATTTATAGCTATTAAGATCATTTAGTTACATAAGCTTAACAGTTTAGTTTTTAGTTTCTATTACAAATTAAAATAGCTACTGTGATTTCGGTATCTGCATAAATAATAATTAAAAAAAATGATATTAATATTACCTGGTTTTATTACACTGTCCCATTCATAAACACCTATGTCCCTTTCAATACAGCCAATTTATGAAAGGGAAACAAAACACACTTTTTTAGAAAACGAAAAATATGACATGTAAGTATAGAGAGAAGCTTAATAGGCTCATGTATTGTTATAGCTAGATAACTGGCCTTTCTAATGTTACCAATTAGAACTCGAATGGTTATTTAGTTTTTTTACTATCTGGTACTAAACAAAAATGTCCCTTTCATCCCACCTCTCCCCTACCTACTATTTAACACGCTTTAAGCAGTTTTTTCATGTATCCGTTAGCATCTGGAATGTTTAGATGCTCGCATTTAAGTGAGCTCACATGTACAGTACAATCTGTATGTACTCGCATAAATGTATTACTATTAACCACAACAATACAATCTAATAATACTAATTAACACAATCTACGCAATCTTTAAGGGTACTAAGTAGGCACTCGTTTTTGTCGAACATGAAGCATTTCTTTTTCTATTAATTACAAATATATCAATTGAAGCTGAGGCTTGTTCTTTGACACAATGTTTATTAACATCGTAAGCTGTAAAAATACATGTTTGTTTCGCCAAAAATATGCATTATACATACGTAGATGACGCTGCATACGTTTCTTAAAAAAGTTTCTTTTGTTTTGCAGCGATTTTAACGAAGAGAAATGAAATTTAGTAACCTGCTTGCAAATTTTACTTCAGAATACCTCTGGTTCTACACTGAACCTATAAAAGTAGCAAAATTATGAAAATGACAGCTACAAATTGGCAATTCTTAAAGAAAGTGCATTTTTCGTTAGACAAAGATGAGGTTTTAGTTTCTTTTCATAAAGAATAAGAGTTTTTATGAACTTCAATTTAGGTTCAAACCGAAACTAGATATTTTGTGAACATGCTCGAATTTGATTTGAATCTATTAGAACCTCTGCTTTTGAGTTATCACTCAAAAACAAAAGAAACTTTTTTAAAAAGTCTCTTTAATGATTCATCTGTTGCGTCACATATAATGCATATTTTGACTAAACAAACAAGTTTTTTAAAAGCTTATTTATTCAGCTTCCATTTATTTCTTTGTAATTAATTAAAAAATTTTGCTTCAGTTTCGATTAAAACGACTGCCTAAGTAGTACCCTTAAGGAGACCCACCAGTTAAAATTTTTCAGAAAATCGATTTCTTTTTTTAAATATATTTTGGTAGCATAACATCCCGAGAATACCTGTGAAAGTTTCACACCAAAATTCGTAAAAGTATATGTATGAGCCGAGAACACTTTGAACACGTTTTTCTCGAAACCCGATATTTTGAAACGGTAACCACGATATCAGAAGAACTAATGAACCGATTCAATAAAACCGTATAGCATTTGAATCGTAACTGGACTTGCTATCGCAGCATCCAGTAACATAATTTTTTGAAACGCGTTTTCTTTTATCTGCACATTTATGCGGAAAATTATCTACATTTTTTAACCACTTCGTTCAAATGTGTACCAATCATCGTAAGTTTGCTTTTTTTTGCCGCAGCAACGGATACTGCGAAAGCCATTGATATAATTTTTAAGAAATTGTTTGAATTTTGGATTTTGGATGGTCCTGTGAGTTTTCGTGGTTAGCGTTTTGGGGTCTCTTTTTGTAGTACTGCACGAAGCGCCACCTAGAAAATGCATCAAGACTGAAAGCATGAAGTAAACTTTTTTTGTACCCTAACGAGTGTATCAATAAATGGCAAAAATATTTTTTTGGACATGTTATAACCACTTGTAAAAAATTCATAAGGTCACCTATTTTGCGAGCGTTTTGCCCGGAGGGGCCCCTTAGGGCAGAGTGGGGTAATCACGAACGTTACGGCGTTTTAATAAATAAAAACTGATGTTCAGGACAGAAAGTAATAAATACAGAACGCTCATGCTATTCAAGATAAACACAATTTATTATTTTCATCATATTTCAAGTAATATTTTGTCCATTTTTAATTGCATGTAATTACTGTTGAATTAATGATACAATTGAGATTCTTTTAAGTTGAAATAAAGCACTATTTTACCAACACTTTGTGACCAAGGCGTTGCTTGAATCATGATTCTAACTCTTGAAATAAATTCTTTTTTACTTATTGATGTCGTGGGGTAATGACGAACAAATCGGAATGGAGTAATTTCGAACGTTCGAGTACGTTAACCGATTTTGATGAAATTTTCAGCATGTATAAACCTTACTTAAGTCTACAGAAGGGATTTTTGAATTTTCATTACAGGCTCAGAAAAAATGTTTAAAAAACGGCCTTTACTATTTTTTCGATATTCCGACCAATTGCAATTTTTTCTAACGCACAAGAAGAGGAATTTGAAAAATACATTAGGTATAGGTTGTAGCAACGCTTTTTTATGGGTTGACCATTGAAATCGCGCTTTCTGTGTGACTTCTGCGATATTTAGCACTCTGTTCGTGATTACCTCACAGCAATCGGGTAATCACGAACACCAAGGATTTTTCTTTTTCAATATAAAGTTGATTTTTATTATAATTTGTCAAAAATTCCTCACAGTACTTTATAGATGAATAGTTTAAGTATGTTCGTAAATAATAAACAAATTTATTTCTCACACAGTTCTCGTTTTGTTTGCTTTTTGGCTTAGGTGTTCGCAATTACCCCACTCTCCCTTAAATCTGATTTATGTACTACACTTTTATGCTATAGTAGGTGAAACACTGTCGTAGATGACACTCAGTATACATATTTATTATTCCTTATAAGTACAATAGGGTTTGTTTCCGTATAACAATAACGACAATAATAATAATAGAAATAATAATGATGATAATAATTCACCATGAAAAAATGGACGACGATTTGTTTACAGTCGTTGCTCGTAAAAAGTCGAAACCAGTCCCGCCCTTCGAACCTTCCGTATCATGAAATAAGGACTTTGACTTTTTCGATTTCGCGGACCCGATACCGTAGCAGCCTCTACCTGCATTAATCCACGGCCTTACAACCCCATGGATTCTCATATGCACTTAGTTTTCATTGCTGACCCATCGTATGTAATATAATATGTATCGTGGTCTGTGGGTCCCAGCGGTACACTGTTCGCCCACGTTCCTTCACGGCTTTCTGGCCACCTCCTAAACCCGACTACGCTTTCCTCCTCAAACGAAAACGAGTTTGCCGATCCTGAATTCCCGTCGCCATGGGATTTCACTCGTAGTGCCGGGAATTTTTTGGAAAAATTCTGCCGGCCCAATGTCCCCTTGAAAACGATCGAGTCAGCGTCGTACCACGCAGTCGTTCAAGTTTATATTAGATCTCCTGCGAAGCGTTTCAAAACGGCATACAATAAAATTCAAGAGCAACAAAATAGAGCGAACACTGTAACCTGAAACGCGGTCAATCGCATTGCTTCAGGCATCTCCGATCATTCCTTATTTTGACACCTTTCTGGTCTCCACGCTACTCGGTCGTCAAAATCTTACGATTCTTCAACGATCTCAGGTGGCTGCCCCCTCCCACCAAAAAAAAATATTCGTTACCCGTTAATGCGCAGGACCTTGAAGTGGCAGTAAGGCAGCCTCTATAAATATTTCACGAACGCAGTTCTTTGCTGGGGTGGACCGATACATCTCCAGGGGATCGGGGGGCGAGCGGGGGTGGCAGTGGCGCGAGTTCTTTTTCTATTATGCCGTGATTTTTTATTGACGAAGTGGACACTGCGGGCCCGGGGACATCTATTACTTTGTTGCTGTTCCTGCTTTTCCCCGGTGCTGGGCGCTGCGACCCCGACTAGGGTGGAAACTTGGAAGGAAGACCGAGCGTGCAGGCAAGCGGGTGGTGGGAGGAGAAAGGTTGGAGGAGGGAGGGGGGCGAGAGACTGGAACGGGGCAGTTTTGTCCCAGGCGTGCAATGCTCGGGGCCATAGATCACGCAATATCAGTTGTCAGGCCGGATCGAATGGCCGAGAGGGTGGACAACTGGACACCGACTACCCCCGAAGTGCGAGTGATGACCCTCGAGGGAGGCCATGCAAAAACTGGTCCTCGACCAGCCTCCTCCCTTCGCGCTTTCACCTTTCCTGTTTATGGCGGAGGACACATAAAAAGGAATATGTAACGAGCGCGGATAATTCACGTCTCTCTCTGCTGGGACTCGAAACGGGTGGAGGAGCGGGTCTGGAGGGGGCGCGAGGGGGGCGCGGCACGAGAGTCCCTTTTCCTTTTTCCTTCCTCGTCGAGCGTGGATATGGCTTTTTCCACGATATTCCCGAGGATTCTCCCTGCAGACCGTGAATGCGGAATTGGCCCGACCGATTCGACGCTGACTTATTTATGCGATCGTCTATCGAGGCCGTGTAAAACAATGTTACGGACACGGCAAGTAAGAGGGTTGTGCGCGTTCCGAGTTTTGCCCCGGCTGACCAGCCCTCCATCAACCCGCCCCCTCCATTCCCACTTCGAGGAGCGCGCAGTCACCGGCGTCATAAATTTGCGTTTCGATACGGACCCGCGTCGCGACGATTACTCGCTGACAAGTTCACTGCAATCGAAGTATTTCGCGCGGTCTCAGCCGCGTGCTATCCCCGTCCATGGTATCGATCTTGAAATACGCGTTGCACTCGCTCTGCCCGTTCTGTCATCGTACCTTTGCATTCATCTAGACAAGGAGGAGGAGCGATTCGAGCGCAACACGAAAGAAAGTCGTCGAATATCTGGATCTCTGGCCGCGCCAGCGTCCTCTAGGAGTGGCGCGGCCGTGGGGAACGGCGAGCTTTCTGCGAGCGGAGCGCTGAGCTACTCTATAAACGTCGAAACAATCCGGGCCGCTTCAACGCGGCCGTAAATCCCCGACTGTTCATCGTCGGGGTCCGCGAGGCCCTTTCGATCTGTCGCCTTTTTCTCTCCGCGTCGTCGCGAGCTAACCGACGAGCGAACGGGCGTACGGACGGGGAAAGATAGCAGTTCGGATCCGCTCGATCCGCCTATATAGAGAGGCGTTGGACAAAGCGACACCGGGCTCCAAAATTAGCGCGGAACAATGCATGTGGCCGGATTCAGAGACGTAGGGATCCACTTCATCCCACTCCGCCCCGCGGCCCCGCTAACATCTCCGTTCTCCGTCTAACCGTCGCGATCCCGATCTCCTTCCCCGCCTGGCTTGCCCACCTTTCTTTCTTTTCCTTCCTCCCCTTATGATCGAGACGCTGGCGGAAATTGTTCTGGCCCCCGTCGCGGACTCTGACGCATGCCGTGCTTACACGGCTATCTATAGAGATACGGGCACGCGGCCTGCAAGACGCATCGTTGCGCCTCTTCCCGCCCCGACGAGCTTCTTAACGCTTAAACGGCCCCTGTCAAGCGGCGTTACTTCGCGGACGGGACTATTATTATAGACCGCTCGGGAGCGCGCGCGCGCGCGCGAGCTACTTCTCCTTACGGTGCACTTGGGGTGGGAAATTGCGGGACGAATGGATCGACAGCGTTGGCTATTGAGAATTTAGTGGGTTAGGAAGAATCGTGGTTGATTCGATGCATTTGCACGGACAAGTGTGTCTCTTGGGCGCGCCAAACATTGAATTAATGATATATCTTACTGTTGTTAAATATTAAATGATATCCAGTATGAAATATCGCTGCTGTGTGATAAATACTTTTGTAAATCTGTCCTGTTTTTTTTTGCGCGGGGGTGGGAGTTCAAAAGGGTGAAAATTATCGAAAGTAGGTGATACATTTTTTGTAGTCTTATTGACCATGGTGTACATTTTTAACATTTTACAATCGACGTATGTCTCTGTAGGTAGTAAGAGTGGAAGAATTTTTAATTCGTAAAATGCAAAGAATTATGTGGTTTTTATATTATTGTACATACTATATCTTTATCTATTCCGAACTTCTCAGTTGAACAAACGAAGCATTCAGCAAAAGACCTCTGGTCGATTCACAAGTAAATATGTTGAAATGCAACGGTTTGAAATGTCAGATGTCTATAAAGTTGCCTTTGAGCGACTGAACATTTTGACGGCCGCTGTCACGTACCTACACATGATTTTAATCGTTATGTAGCTGAGGGCGGCGCTGCCCCCGTAAATTATCTCTCGTTTGTGCAGATGCAGAGTATTCATTATGCTATTTAAGTTCATATTTCCCTGTAGTAATATTTACAAAATCTGTATTTGCCTTACTTTGGTCTGTGAGGTTTTGTCACTTTAGAAATGTGTTTCCATGCACTTAGAGGTGGGTGTACGAGGTTCTGGTCACCGATTTAGTTAAAATTTTGAATCTAGCTAATGTGTATAGTAAATGGTGAAACGCATGGGGCGTTGTGCCCCATTTTTCTTCTTTGTAAAACCCTTGATGTGTGCACCAATGCGCATAATTTAAATGCGCGTATGTCTTACAAGTTTGCTAGAAAATCCAGTATGGTACATCCGGGTAATATCAATGAATCTGTAGTTGTATTCACTCATAAATAATTTTGCTTTCTTCTTTGTTATTTTTCCATGAATAATTATGTGAATGGTCTCTGCCAACGACGAAAACCATTTCTCCGGGCACCTCGGGAGAGGTGGTCAGATGTCGTGACTTCAGTTTTCAACTCGATTTACAGTAAATATTGTCTTAAAGCAAATATCGACCAGTTTTTCTGAATCAGCATAAAGTTCTGAACATATTAGGTTTGTTCTGATAAAATAAGTAATATCTGTATTAGATTTAATAGCCATTTTATATTAGGTCGACCACGTCTCCCGGATTTACCCTATCTAGTTTTGCTTTTTTGAGACGTAAACACGAAACCGTAGTTAAGTTGTAGTTAAGACCCTGGCACCCCCAAAGAAGGGGTTTTATAAAATGAAAAGAAAATTGGAATTTAGTCTTAATGTAAACTTTTATAAATATCTAATGGGTTTTGTTGAATTTGTATTAAAAATATTTTTATCGGTTCAACTCGGCTCTCCCCAAGATTAAATTCCGAGTGCGCCACTGAGTTGCAGTGAACAGCTCAACTGTAATCGATAGTTATAAGTATTCTTATGAATTAGCTACTTAACTCGATCTGGTTCTCAGCCTTAGATTCACGTACAAGATCAAAAAGAAACATTACATACGTAACATTACTATACGCGTCATAACCTAACTATACCTATGTATGATTTTAGCCAAGTCAGCAACTCATTCTCTTGTCAGAATTACACTAAATAAAATTCTAGCTTATTCGTACAAATTCGCAAGATTTGAACGCGAAACTCGATTTGTAAAAATTCATTCAAACACGTCGAAGCGAAGAAACTTCATTTGCATTTTCGATTTACATATTTTTACCCGAAGAATCACCCCTTATCCCCACTGAATTACGATCCCCCCCACCACCTTCTGTAACTATTCCATAATATACTTTTATAATTAAATTTCACAAAAATAATTTCCCTCCACTTATTAAGTTCCTTTTGAATTTCTGATTTTTGTCGACTCTACCCCAAGATATAACAAAAAAACTTAGAGCGGTCGGTATGCACGACTCTCCCCTATACATATACCTAATAAGAAATTATACAAATAGAGCGTTTCTTTAGAGCTGACTAACTATTAATGGAATAAGCGTTTCAAGAACAGTCGTGCAACGAAATGCAAGGGTCGAGAAAGACAGACCAAGTTTCGCGACCGTGTTCAGTGCGAAAGTGCATTTCTCCTGCCCGATGCACCCTGCTCGCATATGCGGTTGCATTGTCGTTCTCTTGCACTTTTTTTTCGACACCCCTGACCAAACCATTCCGTTCGGATGCACGCCGTTTTCACAGTCGACTGCTCCAATCCGAGACGCCGTCGAGAATGTTGCATTTGTCGCTTCTTTTCCCTTTTTCCTCTACGTCTTCCCTTTTTTTTTCTCGACGGGCGACGTCCTTGACGCGGTGTTTTATGTGGCGGTGATTTTACCGCGGGATACGGTCGCGTTGTTGTAGGCTAATTAGGTCGTTCGCTTTAGGCTCGGGTCACGTTCATCCGTCCCTTTCATTGCTTCTGCTCGGTGGCAGACCTACTCGTATTCTTGGAAGTTTGCTTCTCCTTCTGTTCCAACTGAGGGAACGATGCGTTTTCGTATTTTTTAGGGGTGGTTTGATAACTGTTTCGATTTGGAAATTGTAATTTGGTATGGTGATTATTGAGTCTACACTTTGCTGAATTATAGGAGTTGCTAACAACTTCGCTAAACACGTCAGCTGTTGTATAGGAGCTTGAGACACTAGCTTTATAATGTCATTTAAGGCTGTAGTTCCGAAAGGCACCAGTGGCCAATCGATATGAAATTTGAAGAGGTTGGTGAAGATGGGTAGTGGGCCCTAAATACAAAATTTCAGCTTCGAGTATTTATTCGTTTCCGAGATATTAATAAAAACCTTTTGGCACTAAACATTGAATTCTGCCTATACAGACGTTACTAAATAATGTGTGATGGGAAAGGACGACGATTCTGAGTGAGTTTGAGTTATACATATTTTAAAACGGGGGGCCCTACTACTTAGCCGCGGATCAGGCTTTTATAACAGTAAAGCTATTAATATAAATATATATAATTCACAATAATTGACCTGAACTTTAAACCGTTTCTAGTGCAAGCTCCAGCGACATTGGACCCTGTATCTTTGGAACGTATGAATTGCTGATGCTGAGACTTTATATTTGGGGTACATCCCGCTCCTTCCCCACTCCACTAAGCCCCTCAAATTTCGTGTTGATCGGCCATCGGTGCCGATATCCTTATTTAATGTTGATCTTGATATTAATATCAATGTGAATATTCGTAGTGTATTTATGAAAATTAGTATTATTAATAATATTTATAAAATGATTGTTTTTGAGTGAATTATATGTGAACTAACGTTGTTTTTACAAGCAAAAATTGTTTAATTGTTTTATAGAGAGCGAATGTGAAAGTCCACTTTTACATATAGTTAATGCATAACGAGCATAATAATGCATTAAATACGTAAAAACGACTACTTAATGATTGAAAATTTTGAAATTGAATTTGAATTTAATGAAAATTTAAAAATCCCGTTTGTAGATTTAAATAAGGTAAACGTGCTCAAAATTTCATCGAAATTGGTTAATGTAGCTATGAGCTACAAACAGTTAAACATGATGGAAATCACAGTTTTCAGCAGTTTTCGGCCTATAAGTGTAATAAACCATTCTTACATATTTCATATGCATATGGCTGTCGCTTGTTTTTGCATCAACCGATTTCGATGAAATTTTCAGCATGTACATTTTTATACAACTTACTTAAATCTACAAAGTACAAACGGGATTTTTATATTTTCATTACAGGCTTAAATAAAAAAGTTGAAAAAACGACCTCCACTATTTTCTTCGCTATTCCGATCAATTGCAATTTTTTCAAAACGACGACACACGTCACCTAGCAAAGTAGGCAATCCTTCTAGCTTCTCACAAAAACTCAATTTGTTTGGACCAATTTTAAACAAGTTATTCTGTTTCAAAGAGTGTCCACATACTTTTGTCCCCACTATATGTAGGTATGCACACATAAGTAGGGGAGACCAAGGCTGGTAGGCCGTAGAGTTTTTCAGTTTTTGATTTTTAATAAATTACATGGGTGAAATATCATTAAACCGGCTAGTATGTTTGATAGGGCATACATTTGGCTATCTGATTAAATTATTAATGTTGACACAATGTGACAACAATTAAGGTATTTTAATGTTTTTCTAACACCTCCCATGCTGATCAACCAGCCCCATGATCGGGGTTAGTTGACTTACAGTATGTAGTAGGTTGACTATAGGTACAATCAGTTAAGAAAATGTTATTAGTAACTTATCTCAGTGGTAATAAAATAACCCAATGTCACAAGAGTTGTTTCATTATAAAATATTAATTTCTTTCTTTCATATTTTAATAACAAGCTGAAAATTTTTCAACATAAACATTAATTATAATGTATTTATAACATAGTGTAAAGTTTAGGGTTGTTATCCCCATATCACCCTAACGAAGGGGGGTAGAGATCTAAAATTTCTCCCAATGTTTTTTTAAGCAAATAATATTATTTGGTACACATAAATACTAAAAGTGGTGCTGGGGCCGTTTTCCCTATGCTTACCCGGCTAGACCCTTTAAACAAAAAATAGAAATCGCTTTATGAATAACAAAATAACAATTTAAACCTTATTAGGCAACCAGCCCCAACCGATCATTTTGACTTCAATAATCTATATAACCTTCAATTATTTATGTATAAACAAAAATATTATGTCCATAGATCGTCTAATAAACAAACTTTAAAATAGTCCCTTAACATTTATTCTATTGTAACTATATAGAGCGTGAAAAAATAAAATCTTTAAGAAAAAATATTTACTTACGTAATCAATTTTTCGGCAAACGCTGATAACTGTTAAGAAACGTGCGATCGCGGGGTCGGACATAAATGCCTGCCGAAGTCGCAGTGACTTCTTTCTACAGTGAAAAAAAAGTTATTAACAATTAGTCAACCTACCCCTTGAGACAACCAGCCCCGATCTCCCCTACCCAGGTACGTACAAACGAAGCCGTAATTAAGCCTAGTGGTAATTTCGCTGCAATTCATATAACATTTTATTAATTTTTAATTATATATTTGATTAGTTATTACTATGTACAAAATCTGAAAGAAACAACAATTTTGGAGTCAACTATCTTAGAAAATTTGATATAAGTATTTGCGATGTACGCGTTTAAAATTTCAGCCGAATAGATAATATACCCCATAATCTTTACCCTCCCGTGGTGATCCCTAAAATTTTTTTCCCTGACGGGCGGCTAAAGTCACCTGAAAATTAGCAAAAAATTTAATCGTCAATATTAATGTCCTGTCATCTAGAAGCGAGGCCCGAATTCTCAGTTTTCCCAGGAAAGGTGGGTTCCAAACATTTCACAATTCCACGCTCGATCCGCCCTTTCAAACGTCCCGAATCAGCGTTCCCTTCGCCCAGGCATCGCTTTAGCATTCCGCGCGGTTCAGGGCAAAAAGTCAACTAATTACGGCTAATGTATTTCACGAGGCGCTCGCGAGGGATGGAATAATCGGCGCGGGGGAGCAAGCGGACCGGATCACGAACGGGAAGGAGGCCGATGAATTGAAAGTTTTTGCATTGGGACCGGCCCGCTCGGCGCCCGTCCTCCGAGAATTGCCAGAGGGGAAGTTTAGAGTTTAATTTGCCGGAAAATTATTGACGGAAGTCTGAACGAGCACAAATCATAACGCTCCGTGAATCCGCTCCGACGGGACTCCCCGTCCCCCTGCCCCCTTTTCCCTAACGTTTCCCCGCTGCCACCCCCCGCCCCTCTCTTTCAGCCGTGTTCTCGAAGAGCGTTCGATCTCTCTGCATCACCCAAATGACTCCTGGCCGTCTTCCTTGCCGTCGACGCCGCATCCCCGCGCACGTGTGCACGCGTGTACGTGTGTCGACGAATTCATCCTGCATTATCCGCCGTGAAATTGTCTGATTTACCTCGCATTTTCCACGGCACGCCATTGTTTCGTCGCGTCCCCCCTGCCAGCAAGCCGAGACTCGCTCACCCTCTCTGTATGCGCGTAGTTATGGACGGGCGGGATGAAATTCCGCGGAATGACGTAATTGTTTAGGAGATTGCGTCGAACAGGTTGGCACAGCTGCGAAACGCGTCTGTCGCCATAAAGCTTGATGGGTGTGCGTACGTTGGTGGGCTTGCGGCTGATGAAAATTGCCGCCGCTTTTTGCAGGTTCGTTGGGAAACTCAACGTGACGTTGGAACAGGGGCCAGAAGAATCGTTTGGACTGATTGTATCTTAAGGGGAGGTTCCGGTCTAAAAATCGATTTTTTGTTATTTCGAATGTTCAACCTTTTAGGAATACGTGTTTAAAAGGATTTTTTTAAATTCGTAAAATTCCCGAAGTTATAGGCATTTGAGTAGCGGCAAATGCATGGGTAGCACAGGGCCATTCGGCACTCCCGTAAAACTTTAAACGCGTTTTTCTCGAAACAGTGTTCTCAAATCGGTGAGACCTGTATTTCCAAAAGTTATTATCCGATTCGACTGAAACTTTTTTATTTTGATGAATACACCACTGACAAGCGGGCGGGACTCAGTAAATTAAAAAAAAAAAATGAAAATTTATCATTTTTAAAAGCGTTAAAAGGACGATTAATATAGGGAAAAAGTGATTTCAAACTTCAAGTATCGCTATTTCTTCAAAAATGTAGTTTTTCTAATTTTATCTGGTTTCCCCCCTAGCCAGAAGTATATTCTTCAAAATAAAAAATGTTTCAGTCGAATCGGATAATAAATTTTGGAGATGCAGCTCCCACCAATTTAGATTAAATTTTTGATAGCCTGACTAACGACTCCCCAGTGCCGTCTGCAATGATTAAGTATAAAACAAAAAATATATTTCTATAATTTAAGACATCCTTAATACAATGCAAAAAGTCCCATTAAATATATACATATACAGTAGTTTTCCTTTAATTAATTCCTGAAAATCACCTATTTTATGCACTCTAGACCGGAACAGCCCCTTAATAATGGGATAGTATTGTGGCAGCATAAGCGGCATATACGGTACGAAAACTGACTGAGTGAAACGTATACTACTCCACGGCCGGGGGAGGATGCCCCTATATGTTTTTTAATGGAATCATAGGGATACTATATTTCTACACCAGCAAACCGGGAGAGGTAAAAAAATAGACAGAACGAAATGTTTTTGAAATAGAGTACTTTTATTGTGGTAGTTAAAAAATAGCATACAATGAAAAAGTAATATAGTAATTACAAATACGTCAATAATCTATTTAGGAGCCAAGACATTTTTCTGTACATAAAACTTTCTTCAAAAATGTTTCATTATTCTTACTTTCTTCGTTGAATTCCGTCGTAAATCAAGAAATAAGGAAACCCAGACGTATTTGTAAACCACTGAGACACCCGGGACAAGGGTTGAAAAACGGAACTATCCTAGTCAAATCGGGACTGTCCTGGTCAAACCAGGACGTATGGTAAACCCTATGGAATCATATATAACTATTTATGCTGTTGTAATATAACTATTTATATTATAACAGCATAATGAACAGTGACAAAGCAAAAATAAGTTGTCACTATGTTGAAAAAATAAATCGCAAACTACAACAAATTATTTAAGAATACGGTCTGAGACAGTTTAAGTCTCAAGAGAGGAATCCTATTCTTTGGGCTAAAAACATAGCAAAATTGGGATTTTTTTAAGAAACTAGTGATTTGATTCATCTGAAATTTGGACCATATTTTGATGCATCTTTGAGGAAGCAATAGTTTTTTTTTATGAATTTTTAATAACAAATATAAGAGTTATGCAGGATCGATCAACACGCAGCGCAAATTTCATCGACCGCTGGTGTGCATGATATTTATCTTCCTAGTAATCTGAAACGGAAAGGTGAAACGGCGCGTTTCACTGTATACATATGTAGGCTCATTTGATGGGCCACAATTTGATGAGGCAGAAAAAAATACAAAAATTTTTTGAGGTGTGTGGAGAGTTTTCAAATTGAAAGGTCTGAAACTTTAACTTTTGCTATAGAGTAAGTCCGGGAGAGTTCGACCACCGGGAGAGTCCGGCCAGTCTTGATATTTTAAGACTGAAAGAAATGAATACGCTTGTCGTTGATCTTGCATCGACCATTGTCATAAATCCATATTTAAATTATAGGAAACATTTAAGACTTTATGCAAGTCTGAAAGTTTTTAGACCAAGTTATAGTGCTGGTGATATTTGAAAGACGGGTAAGTTTATTTACACTATTCCGATATTGGGAGATATAATATGCATAAAACTACAGTGTCACCCCAACGATACGTATGTATTCATTTTTAATTTATATTGACAAGGTGGTCGATTACTCCCTTGATTATGGGATAGTTCAATCACATGTGTTTTTCTTACTGTAAACCCATCTTCAGATTCAGGGAGCGAAAATTCCATTCTACATGATAGTGATATGTCGTTAAAAGACTGGGACGAAAACGAATGCATGGGATGCGGAGAAAACTATTTCGAAATCTCGAAAAGCGACGATTGGATTAAATGTGTGCACTGAAGCCGTTGGTTTCATGATACTAGATGCTCCAAGTACAAGAATGTTTGCGATGTACGTGAAAAACTGAAGACGAAATAACATCAATTAACTTCTTCGTGTATTATACTTTTTGTAAGCTACACTTTTTGTTATTTTTCAAGGTCGGTCTCACCCGTAATGGGTGGACGGTCTAACCCCGACATGCGAGTAAGACCGACCAGTTGCAGTGCCAATGTTTTTGGTTGAAAATGAAAATAAATATTTGAAATTATCGCACACTATAATTTATATATACCCTAAATTGCTTGGGCTTTGCTTTAATTTGCACAAAACAACAAAAATGTGAAAAACAACGATGCTACAATTTCTTTTCCAAAAAGTGGTCGAACTCTCCCGGACTTACAATACAATTTTGCGCCAATTTTCTTATGTAATCATGGAAGTATATAACTTATCGGTATCCTGGTTCATCGAAGTATTAAGTAATGTTTGTTCGACATACAGGCCAAATTTGAAGGTAATCGGTTCAGTGGTTACAGAAATATCGTGCACACCAGCGGACAACGGCGGCGTGATGGTTGATCATGCATTCCTATATTAAAAATTAATAAAAAAAAAACTACAACTTCTTCAAAGATGCATAAAAACATGGTCCAAACAAATCTAAAATTTCGCTATGTTTTTAGCCCAAAGAATGGGATTCCCCTCTTAAGACTAACTTGAGATTGAAGTAGAATTGGAAGTCTTGAAAAGTAGTATGAGCCCTAGTACATTTCCTCTTGTACGTGCTACAAAACAAGTTTTTCAACGAGAATACTGCATATCTTATCGCTAAAAGAAACAAGAAATTGCGTAGTTTTAACTGGGAAACAAAACAGACTCAAGACACGGATCGCGAATGACCTAGAGTCCGCGGGTGGAGGGTAGGGTGCATCGGTTAAACCAGAGCATGAATTAAGCGAAATTCGGTGTATCGAGACTCAAATTATCATGTTTCCACTGTATACAACGCTGCAGCTTCTTTGTGAGATGCACTACCAAACCTCAAATCTAATAAACGCTGATCCACTTTTCTGCTACCAAATAAACCCTTTAGTCACTAACGCCTAACAAAAGACTGGTCCATCCAATAGCAAGTTGATACTACAATTCAATAATACAGCACATACAACAACTTTTTAAAGCCTCAGATTTGGCGAAAGAAGGATGAAGCTACTCCCAAGTCAGAATATTGTAGAACTACGAAACGTGTTCATTTAGAAAATGTGAGAAATACGAAACACGGAACAATTTTACTTCTTCGCCACTTCTCTCGTCGAAATATTCACAGAAATTAGAGTTGCAGGTACGTATCCTTCTTACTAACACCGTGTCTTCCAACGCCCGTTCCATCGAGAGTCGTTCAATCTTGAAACAGTCCGCGGCGAGGTGACGCATGGTACCGGTGTAACGTGGTTATCCTTTCAACCAACGCCGCCTGTTAACCAACTAAACCGGTTAACCGATTAACTAATCCCTTAAATCGGTTACCTGACGGAGATCGGTTAACCGGTTAACCCGAACACCCGCAAAACGTCAGAACTGGCCGTCCAGCGAAACACAATTAGTCCAGGCGGTAAGACGTACTCTCGCTTCGTAAACTGTGCAATCTCCCAAAACCATGGAGCGTTACTTATGCTTGGTGATAGAGATACAGTGAACGCGCAAAATCATCTAGGTTTACAGTAAACTTATCTGGAGCTTTTAGATAAACCGTTTGAAAGAAATATAAAGGAATAGCCGCGGGGGACGTATGTAATTGCAAGGCACATCAGCAAATTGTTACACGCAGATTTTGGTGAAACTCGGCATACGGTTAGAGTAGCTAAAAATATAGGGCAGAGTTGCCAATATCGTACTGGTGACCTAAATCGTACCTCATCAATTTCTTAGTAATTAATTAATGTAAACGACATCTGATAATAAAAATATCAAGTAAATGCGAAATAAGAAATAGAAACAAAATCTTTTGAGCTTACACCCTATTTTGTGCACGCTATAAACATTTAAATAAATCAGGTATGATTGATGTAACTTTTTATCAGTTTATTTTAGCTGATAATAATCAAACAATGCAATTCTGTCCTGTATTTTTGTATTTTTCTAAAAGCGGATTTAACGTAGAATATTTTACATTCATTTTAAGTACATATTACATTGATTATAAGGTTTAAATTGATATTTATAAATAAATTGATCATGTTTCCTAAATCGTACAACTACAATCGTACCAGTAGGATTTGATAACTCGTATGTTATATAGGTTATGTACATATATCATATACATAGGTTATTGCGGCCTGTGTGTGATCCATATACATTTGTATATGTAACTATATAATAAGCATTACTTTATGTTGAATATTTTCTTCTTTATTTGTTATTGATACTATTTTTTCGTGGAGGTACGATTTTGGAAACCAAGGGGTACATTTTAGGAGACTGGTTGCCTAAATCGTACCTTTTACAGTATGTGACAAAAAGATTAATAACAAATTAATTTGTTCCGAACAAAAGGCTAAGCATATAATAGTGCCTAAAAGATCAAGCTACAATATCCAATAGTCATGTGCGTTCAAATTAGTACCAAATATGAAATATAACGTAAAATGTCTTAAGTGGTACGATATAGGCAACCCTCCCCTAAGACACCCATTTTTTTAGCGGTGGAAATTCATGTTTGGGGTGTGAAATTACCATCAAGTTTGGGGGTTGGAAACCTATTGATTTGAATAACTAGAAAATGTCTTAGGAATAGGGGTACCTGCAATAAAGGTGTTGGACTGGTATCAATTGAGGGCTAATTAAACATTGAGTAAAACTGAATCTAGCGTATATTCCTTTGTAAACTCATTCTTCAAACTCCAGAAGTGATCGTACAACGCTACACCCGCGCCCAAAGAAATCAACTTTTTTCATTTCACGGTAATTTAAAAGAGAAGGAAAAATATATGTACCTGTGTATTAACGTAATTCTAGAAAAAAAATATAGGTATTGTGTAAGTAACAATTATAAAAAAGTACTTTTTTCTTTTTTTAAGTTCTGATTATGCCATGTTATTCTTCATAAAGAACCATGCAACTTGCTTTTGCATTTTTTTTCTATGCCCAGCCGTTTTCGTTTTATTCGACTATAGTACATTGCGCGACAAGGGAGAGAAGAAAGCTATTTTGACGAGCGTGCAGTTTGCCACCCGAGCGCTGCGAGGGCAACACTTCACGCGAGGCAAAATCGAGTCTCTCGCTTCGTCACGCACTATACTTTTTTCAACACCTGCATGGAAAGTGTGTTTTTGAAAGCCTGCTGAAGAACGATTCGCAAAAAAATATGCATGTTGGATTGCTTTTTTATTCTGTCAAAATTAATAAATACGTTTATTTATTTTCTAAAAACTGCTTCCGATAATGACACCAATTTTTGGTTATCTCGCCACTTCATAAATTAGTTGTACATTATCCCGTACTTTTCTTTCGATTTCGACGGCAGCAAATTTTTCTCAATCGCTTTTGCAGCTTCTGCGATTTCGGGAGCGTATGGTCCCCTCCGGGGAGTGTGGTCCACTCTCATTATCACTCATTTTATCTTTTAATAAAAACAGGTGCTGTGGCAGTTGTTATGTGAACATAAACACACATGATCGATATCGATTAGTCGAACAATTGCTTCTTCATACCACTGGATAACACTATATTCACTCAGCTCACAAACTCAAGTTTCCTTGGGAGCAAAGTAAAAAAACTTTAAAAAACCTGACTGTTTAAAAAGCGAACTAAAATGACAAAAATAATAATAAGATGACAATTTAAATTAACTCAATTGCCTGCAGTCGGAGGCCTTAAATCTTTTGATGTTCTTCTATCCCAAGCATGTACCGCAATGACTAAAGAAAGTGTTTCAAGCTGGTAACAAAAAGAGGCGGACAACATCAATGCAAATTCAAGCTTATATAGTGAAATTTCAACATCAGCGTATTTTGTGACTTATATGTTTCTCTCTTTGTCCGTGGGGGAAATACTGTTAATGTTGTTGATAGCCCATCAAATCTAATTAGGGCGAACAGCGATACACAATATTTATTAAGACAATATGTAATTTTCTATTTCGAAATAAATGTTCAAATGTAATTACATCGAATCATTTGCATCAAAAGATTTAAGGCCTCCGACTGCAGGCAATTGAGTTAATTTAAATTGTCATCTTATTATTATTTTTGTCATTTTAGTTCGCCTTTTAAGCAGTCGGGTTTTTAAAATTTTTTTTAATTTTTTTTATTTTTTACTTCCTTGAAAATTATATATTCTATAACATTCGAAACGTCAAGACAATTCGAAAGACATTAAATTTGTCGAAATCGGTGTATCCGTACAGGCTCTAGAGCGTAACATGGGACATACAAACATAGCCTGATAAACATAATACCCTCCTTTGCGAGCTGCAGCCGGGTAAAAGCGCGAATACCTCAGAAATTGGTCATTTTGCTCTCTCCTACCAGGCGTAAAAAAGCACCCATTTTCATGCAGGTGCTGAAAGAAGTAGTTTTCCAAACCCCCACTTTGACGGGTAATTTTACCCCCAAGCATGAATTTCCACCACTAAAAAAAACGTTTCTAATATTTTCAGGCATTCTACCTGTATGCCGCGTTTCATCAAAATCGGCGTGTAAAGGTGGGTATCCACTTGTTACGTAGGTATCCTCGTATCGTATCGCAGTTGCGTATCGTCCAGTGATACGATACTGTGCAACGGTGTGTGATTTTTACCCGTATCATCACTGATGGTGTTGCATCAAGATTTGCATAAAATTTTAATATGCGACGGTGAAACGCTGTCCGTTAACACTGATACACATGGGCGATACGATATGAGCATACGTAACAAGTGGATACCCACCTTAAAGGTCTACGCACACATATTCGTTCCGTGTCAGTTCCGTTCCGGCGTGCTAGTGGTTAGAAGAAGAGGGGCGTAGAGGGTCTCGTCTTCTTACCACTGGTACGCCGGAACGGAACTGACACGGAACTGATAAGTGTGTTTAGACCTTAACAGTTGGGGTGATTTCAACTTTGATTCAGCTCTTATTAATTTGTGATAGAGGATCCATGGAACTTTAAAATGGGATCTAATATGAGCCTCTGATTATTTCTGCCTTGTTTGCTGAGACACTGTTGGTGTAATGGGCGAGAGACATTGTAGATCGGTTTTACTTTTGTAATGATATATAATTTAGCAACGATTTCTGTTAACAGATATATGAAACTGTATTCTAGTGTTTTACCAAAGTTCACACTTTTGTCAATAGGATAACCGGAAATTAGGGAAGATATGTCTGTTCATCAGCACTGTTTATTGTTTATAATGACTAAGTAGTTCTGAATTAAAGAAATATTTTTAAAAAAGCAATTTGACAGTCTATAGTCTGCTAACCTATGAATTAGTCAAATATTTGTTTAATCCATCTTATTGCTTACGAAATATCAAATACTTTTCGTATACATTTCCTTCTATCCCTGAAATTGTTTCCCAGAGATTTACCTAACTAGATTTTCCATCCTCAACTTTGGGAGCTGTTTCCACCGACTTACACGAATTTCAGCCGATACAAGAAAATACGTGTCTAATATTTTCCAATGTTCTACCCATGTGTCAAGTTCCATCCAAATCGGAAATAAATCGTGAAGATGGAATCAGTAAATTGAACAACCGAATCGAGTCAAGAGCTTCCGTGTCGGCCCTCCAGAGGAATAACCAGGATGATCGGGGTTATACGACACGACCTTACATTTTTCAGGAAAGTATAACGTAACTCTGCCCCACTAAAACCCGCATTTCTTCGGCGGCACCGCGTCTCCCGGCTTTATGTCGGATTTATGAGGAGGCAAATGGAAGAAAAACACGAGCGGCGCGTGTTTACTGTCGACGTGTGCAAGTTCCAGTATGCTTTTCCACCGCGTCTCCTTTCTCGCCGCCATTCGACGCCGCCCGTCACGTTGCTCCGCGGCCTCGCAGCTTCGCGGACACGCGACACGTACGGATATAATGCCGAGAACTGTAGGATCCTGCACTCGGCGCGCTCTTTTCCATGCACTCCGCCATTCGACCGTGGAGCATTATCCAGAGAGATGTTCCGGTGGCTACCTAAATGTAATGATGGGTCACAGGAAGATTCTATTGTGTTGTATCCTACCTTTTTACAAATTGTATGATTTCCCGTTTCTACCACTCCATAGGCTTTGGACAAAAGAAAAAAGGGTGCTATAAACTGTGCAAGTAGTCATAACTCATCCTCTCTAATTACGGGTTCAATGCAGTAATGAATGAATATTTAGGCATTATTATTTGGTCTCACAAAGTTAAGTATACAGGATTTTGAAGGTAAAGGTTTAGGACTTACAGAATATGTAGATGGAACTTATTAAATTGTGTAAAAAATTCTTAGTAAACGCAGATCGAAAAATTAATTCTTTCGAATTTACGAACGATTTGGTGGTGGCGATGCAAGTGATTCTTTTATCATAGGAGGATAAATTATTCATATGTTTGCTCTGATGTTTACAAGAGATGTTACATATGTTCAGAAGCCAAGCAGTGTAAATCCATTAGCATTAAAACATTAAAGAATTAGGTTAAGTTGAAAAACAGTCCCTGACTGAACTTCACCTTTACTTTTGTCTTTGTTTACTTTCTTTTCGTTGTTTCTCTATTTGTGTTGTGCAATAAAGACGTTTAATAATAATAATAAAAAAACCGAGATTTACACTGTTTGTCCTCTGAATAATTTTGCCTAGTAATTTTGTGATCAATATAAGTACCGATATTTATTGCTTATGTATAAAAGTAGCGGCATAATTGATTTATCAACTAAAAGTTTTAATAATAAAGAGGTTTTTGAATTACGAAACTCATTTTCAGGGAATGTTGAACTTGCTCTGATTGACTTCCCAACCCTACATATGTCCTTTCATTTCCACAATCTGTGCATTCCTTGTACGACAACATTTTGTGCTCTTGTAAGAATTCCTAGTCTGCCTTTGACAGACATTTTCTACTTACTAAAGCAAAGCTTACTGTGTCTCGTATTACAGTAATTATTAATCGTAACATAGACTAATCACAATTGTTAACGTATACAGTTTGACAAACCTCTTGTTTCCACTACACATGTAATAAATGGAAGCAGATAAATCAGTTACGTCACCAAAACCAATAATCGCTCGGAACACTGGCAGGGTTGATTTTTCCGTCCATGTTTACTAAACCTTTTCTACTCAATTCACTGAGTACTATAAGTCTACAGAAAGAGCCACTTTTTAGAAACAATGCATATAATTTTTCGCCCAAAACACAACGTTGCAAAACGCAGGAGGACCCACAATATACATACTTCAACCACAATTCTCCTTATTTAATCGACTATTTTCTTACCACACTTTCGCTTCTTACACACTCCCACTCGATAACAGAAGTTGGTCATTCCATAGAATCTAACCCAAACCAACCGATCCATTTTTATGAGCCCTACTGCTCGCGTTACTAATCCTCCCCAAGGGATCCACGTATACTGGATGCACTGTAAAATCACCTTCATTCTTACAATACCATAAAGTACAATCCACTTACATGTATCTTATTTTCCCAAAAATTCAACTGTCGTTATGACATCGTCACGAGTGCTGAAACATTCACTCTTGGAGGAGCAGGGAGTCAATTCTTTCCTCCGCAGGTGTCCCCCTGACTAACAAAGTAGACACACAATCGCGCTAGATGCGCGTTCGCGTAGTCAAGCACGACAGACTCGATTTGTTAATAATTTACCTAACAACGTCGCTGTGCCCGCTGATGTTTCCCTCGAGGTTGGACGTTCAGCCTTGCCCGATCCTACCAGCGAAATCTGACGGATTCTCGGAAGGAAGAGGCGCGCGTATCGACCCCAGGTGGATGAAAAAGTCATTCGAGAGCTGGAAAGGCATCGTATTGGCTGTAAAACGTTCACCGACTGATAACATCCAGTTGCAGCGTGTGGTGGGTGGCTTCCCGGTTAGTTGGCTCTTTTTCTCCCTCTCCCTCCACCCAGCGCCCGCGACTCCACGATGCTCGGGGGTGGGTGGGTGGTTGGGGGGGGGGGGGGAGGAGAGGAACAGCCTGTGCCAGGATGCCGGGGATCAGGCCGTTATTTAGTTAATGACTATTCTCTCGCTCGTAGGCGCTGCCAGGCCTGGAATACAAGATCGTGTTTGAGATGCTCCGCGTGCTGCTGTTGCCGTTGCCGTCGCTGCTAACCCTGGATCCGGGTGCGGGCCCTGGACAGTTCTGCTGGCTCGCTATCTCGCTGCAGCATGAGGGCAGAGAGAACTCTAGCCGAGCTGCACGCCGATATTGCACGCGTGTCCTTGCACAGCTACAAGCAGTTTCGGCCACGTACTGCACTGTCAGCGGCGAAACGGGCATAGGGAATGTTACGTATGCCGAAGAAGAAACGGCTATGGACGCATTACACTGGGACGAGGGGCGGGGGAAAGGGCTAGGAAGTAGGTGGCGACGAGGAGCGTGTTACGTTCAGGGGGACTGAGAATTTGGGGACGATGATCAGACAGAAATCGACGTTGGGCAAGTTGACATTGCAAAGGGACAGTTCGATGATGAGGATCAGTGTTTTATTTAGACAGGATGCAGGGGGTAAGAGTTTGGTGTTGATGACCAGGCCATTCCATCGAGGGAGTCTTTGGAAACGAAGACTGGAGCATTGTTTCGAGGAGATCTGAGAACGCGAGGATGTCGACAAGAAGGAAACTGATGTTAACTACCCCCGAGGAGGTTGACGTCGCGAATGGAGTCGTTGAGTAGCTGCGTCGCGGATTGGATGACGCTCGGGTGTTGACAAAACCACATCAGAGCTTTACAATAGTCGTGCCACGTTCCCGTTGACTGTTATCACTCTACGCGCCAAAAACCACGCGTCGATTCCCAACGAAACGACACCCCACGTCGCGTACACCCCCTTCAAGTCGCGCACGATATCTCCCGGCAGGAACTATCGATCTCGTCTCTCCTTTTTTTTTCTTCCCCCAAAATCTATTTATAAGGCGCAGAAAGCGTTGCTTGCTCCGTACACACGGAGGCAGCCAGGGATTTCTGCTGGAAAGGACGGCGGAAGGGCGCGGGGAGTCGGCTCCAGGCGGAAAGGGGGTGAGCGGTGCGGTGGAAGGGGAGGGGGGGGGCTAATATCGGAACATCGACGGCCAAGTCGACTCGGGGATTCGAGCGAGCTGGATGTTTAATTAGGAGCCAACGAAGGCAGCCAGGGTCTGCGGAGGAACGCCGGGAGCGGGTTCGGGGAGGGAACCGAGGGATACGCGATGCGCAGGTATAGAAACATACATATATATGCATACGTACCTACAGGACTGATCATATATATAGGGACAACTCTTTATTTCAAATTTGTCGAATAATAGTTTAACGCGTGTTTGGTTTTAGCCTTCGATTTAAGGGGTGATTCTGGCTTAGCCGGCCGAGAAATCAGTTCTTTGTGAATTTGTCTTTTATGAAACGGAAGGTTTCTGCGTTATATTTATTAAGATATCTAGTAGAATTTAAGAAGCACTGAATTTCAGCTGCCTAGGTGAATTCTCATTGGTCCGGGTAAGTGTTGCATCTCAAATTGGCGGACACTATATCTCTCCAATAAGCGAACCGATCTGCTTGATGTGTTTATTTTTTCTTTTTTCAAAATAGATAGTTGTGCTTGCGGGATGAACGTGACACAAGTGCAAAAAGTTGAAAATTGACAAAGTAGTAACACCTCAAAGTTAAACGGTCGTTAATGTTATCTTTTATCAACTTTATGGTGCCTACCAGAAAGAATATTGATATTTGAAGTCTTTTAAGGGGTCTAGGTACATCCTGCAATAAGGATCGGTATACACGAGCGGCACGCGTCATTTTTCAGGCGCGACAATATGACAAAAAATTGCGTTACATGTGAATCTCTCCTTATAAATATGTGTCGCTCGTGTGCACCGATTCTAAAAACAATCTGCTTTTACAAATCAAAAGCTGAAGTTGCTCGAGTTACCTATGTATTATACGTACCGATTTCTCCATGTGGTACTTGGCAGTTCGAAAGGACGTTCCACATCCTATCATATTATCCTCCATACTCCTGTAAACGAGGCATATGGTGCTTCCTTCCAAAATCGTCACCATTACAAGCTTAACGATCAGTAAAATCAAATAATAGGCACCTATTAATTTCAAGCACAAGTGGTCAACGATCTTTCAGTTCAGATTCGTTCTTTCACGCGTGGCCAGTAATCGTCGACACTGACAGAAGAGGAGTAGCAGTCCAGAATATCGCAACGCAGTAATTAATAATTTTCTAATTATAAGCGTCGTTCGCAGAGTAAAAGCATCACCTTTTCGCAAATCAGTATCTGGATCGAAATGTGATGAAAAAGGAACGAAGGGTGAATCTTCGCACCGTTCACTGTAAAGTGAATTCTACTTACACCTCGATAGAGCCAGGATGCATCCCTCCGTCGTTCTCCAGGTATCGAGAAACACCCTGTATAAAGCCGGTACTGCACGTACGTACGGCAAAAGGAGGGGATACACCCGTTTCCTCCCACAGCTTATCCACCTCCATCACCGTGGAGCCCACGAAGAGAGCAGGGAAGGAAGAAGCCTGGACAGAAATAAAGCAGAGAAAGAGAGGGGCGGGGGCGGTGGCGGAGGGGGGAAGGGCAGGGCGGGGGAGGGGACGCAACACAGCGAAGAATTGTCTGCGATTTTGTTTTACCTCTCGCGGCTACCTCTCGATCGCGTTCATCGATTCCTCGCGCCAGCGTCCCGCCGGAGGCCGTCGTCCCCGCAGGGACGGGGAATCCGTGTGTGCAGAAAGAACGCAAAGTGGCCTGAAATCCTGGTACGCGACTCCCCCCCCTCCCCCTCCCCCTCGACTTCGTTGCACGGCAGGGGGAGCGGGCAGGGACTACGTGTCTATCTCCTGGCTGCTGGGGAACGTTGCCGCGATCTTCGCGCGAAGGAAGGCTGCGGTAAATGCCTGGAATTAGTTCCACGTATCGCCGCTGACGTGTCTGGGTGGTTGTTGCGTTGCACGCGTACCTCGGACGAGGGGGAGCATCGTCGCGAGGGATTACGCGGAATCCTTCAGGATAGAACGATCGCTTTCATCCGCCACTGAAAACCAAAGGATCTTGGTCGCTAACCTAAACCGCCTAGGAATGGCCCAAAATTACGGGCAGCCGGGCTACGAACGTCCTCGACCGGACGTCGATTTGAATGGTAAGCAAGCCGTACTGTGACGGGACAGCAAAGGGCTGATTCCGCGCCCGTGAAAGGGCTGGATCCCATTTTTTCATCCTCGAGGAAAATGTATGAATCGTGTTGCAGAGGCTTTGCAGGCCCGCGGCTAATGGCTGCGGAGAACTTCTCCCAGCATCCTAAATCCATCCTACGTTCGCGCGCCCGTGTAAATCTCTCCACACGCGGCGCGGGCTCGCTCGTACGTCGACTGGCTACCAGAAATCTCATTTCATGCCGGAAACTCGAAAAGGGGATTAATGCCGGCCATTTTCCGCGGAGCAGGTTTTAACTTTCTCGATGGACCGCCTATTAAACCGATTACACGCGGCCGACCAGGCCCGAAAAACCCTCCAACTTGAACCTCAACTTCGCGAGCTTGATTCACCCCTTATCCTCGACCCTTCGACCCTGAAAAACTGTTGCGTTTGCTTTCGACACTGTTCTGCTCGTTTCGACCGCCACCTTTCGCAGAATTACCTCTGCACGCACCGGTTTTACGCGAGCTTTAACATTTCTTTTGGGGTAGCGTCTCGTTTGACTCTAACCAGTGTACATGGAGGGACGAGAAAGAGTTGATTACCAGAGGAAAGTTGGACCCGTGTGTGGAGATTGAATATTGTTTTTCTGTCGCGTCGCAAGTCCAAGAGACAGTTGACGATCTTTTCCTGCAAAATCTTCATTCGTCCGCGTATAACGATTGTTTTGCCTTGGACTGCGTAGGCATCGTTATAAACCTTGAGGAAGCACGTCCACCGCGATGTCCTTTGAACCTGCTGACCGGCGAAGACGAGTTAACTCATCATTGGAAAATTCTTCAGGTCAGACAAGTTCATGCAAGTTAATAATTAACAGATTTCACTGGTTCAAGCTAGATAAATTATGTCGACGCCGTGCGTGACGTAGGAGTCTCGTCCTACCTAATTTTTTTAAAAATCATTATTCTTATATTAGAACTACTGTCTCCAGAACCTTGGTTTTATGATGAGAGCTGCAGCGCACTTCAGGAATCCAAAGACTCTTAACACTCTGTACACAACCCTTGTTCTTTCTCGTTTGGAGTATTGTTCAAATTTTTGGAATTCTCACTATCTCTGTCACATCAATTCTTTGGAGAGCATTCAACATAGTTATCGGTCATATGCAGCCTATTAATTAGGTATTCCTTTTAACAAATTTGCTCACAATTATGGGTATATCCCTTCAACTCTAGGTTGCCTTTCTCTTGAAGGGCTCAAATTTATATCCGATTTAATATTTACTTTTAAAATGTTAAGTAATCTTGTTGAGAGCCCGGAGCACTAATATTTATTGAGCTTAATGTTCCGCGTACAGTATTAAAGGAAACTAGCTCATTTATGGTGCGCAAATATCCTACTACCTTTGGCATGAATTAACGCGTTAATAGACTATGCAGATCTTCGAATTCTATTGCATATTTAATTGATTACTGTTGCAACTCATTATACTCATTTAAGCACTCACAATCAGTAAGGAAAACTATGTCCATTCTGCTTGTATGTATTATTCCTCTACTGGTTTTCTGTATTTTCTTTGTACCAAAGTGTTTACCTATGTATAAATAAACAAATGAATGAATAATATATTAGGCCATTCCTCGCATTTACTGTGGGTAAAATAAGATAATTCGCCTGGAATCGTTCTTAAAATATGAAATTTTAAATACACTGGATACGCTCCTAAACAAGAAACGACCCAGTTAACAGTTTAAGGGCATTTTCCAGAATTTTCTAAACGAAACAACTAATCGTATTCCAAGTCGGTGCATCTGATGCTTTCAACAAGCACTCTTGCAAAGCCAAAACCAGCCGCGTTTCAAATATCGAACAGGACAATTACGTCCGGCTATACCAAAAACAACCCTTGTCATGCCAGTAGACCAGGCCCGTTCAACTTTTGCTTTTGCCTTCCAGCAAGAGCAACCACGGGTGGTTGTGCGGCGGTTGTGCCTCGCCATGAGGACCTTTCGCTCTTGCGGAACGCGAGGGGCTCGCTTGGTGCCTTCAACAGCGAAGACTAGAGACATGGTTTAGTGACTAGACTATGATTGCAATAAACGGAACTTCAACCTCCAAGTTGTATCTTCTCATGCGGCGTGACACATTATCCCAACTAACATCATCTCAATATATTTGATATACGGAAGGTGTATATGTGCAGCACCACAAAACACCTTCAGAGGGTCAGGATCCCTGGCGCTCAACAAGTTCTTAGGTCTTAGGTGGTACGGTGGTGGAAGTTGAGGATCGATGGCGAACGATGTTCGTGGCGAACAGATGTCGGGTAGAAGAGAACAGAACGTTTATGCAACAGTTCTGGGAGCCGCGAGTTCTCACAAACTCCTGCACAGATTATCAATTATTAAAACCACGTGGCCGTGCCAGTCTCCGCTCTCATCTCGCCGTTCCGTTCCGCGAAGTGTGCGTCGCGTGTTGGCCAACTCCCACGAACTCGATCCAAGGGTACTGCCGTTGATTTTCGTGGCAGCGGGGCTGCACAATTTATCTCGTCGAGGATAAGGAGATCGCCTATCTGTTTCTTGTGAATTGTATACCTAATTTTCTCGCTACCATAAAGTAGTCATTGTAGAGGCAATCAAGAGATCTTAAGAAAGCCATATCGCTGCTTTGCAATATACTGAATACTACATTTTGGCTCTCTGCATAGGGGAAAGGGGGTTGGGGGTTAAAACGCAAAAGTTACCGTAAGTATGTGATACATTTTTGGCAATCTTATTCAGCACAATGTACATTTTTAACCTACTCGAAGTACATACTTATGTCATCCAGGTATAGGTATGAAAGTTTAAATATGCGTTACCGATTGGTATCACTAAATCCCGTAAAAGTGGAAGAATTTGTGATTTATGATATAAAATGGATTATTGATTCTGAAATGACTATACCTACTATACTTTTTCCTGTTCTAAAATTCTGTATTTAATAACTGCCGCATTTAACGTATCATTTTTGGTCGATCGAGGAGCGAATAAATTGATGTGCAAACGAAAAATACAATGAAAATTTTCAATGTCCTTCTTCGTAGACGTCACAGAGCATAACTCCGATCTCTAGATTGGTTTGTGTTGAAAATCGTGAATGCTTAGTAATGAAACTGTCAACGTAAGTTCCCTTTTCAGAATGGCAGTGTCCCTACTATAATAAATACGAAAATAATTTACGTTCGCAATATTTTGCCTTTTAGGAGAAAGTAGGTACATGTGTGGCCATAGGTGAGGTAAATCCACAAAGTGTGTAGTAAAGAAGACAAAATGGTGTTATCAATGATCCATAGACTCCTTTCAACATTCCAAAACAGTGGACCTCGTTTGTTTTATACTTTATACACCTGAAACGGAAAAATATCGATGCTACGTAAGTGTGAAATTGGTATAAGTTGACAAATATGTGACACGTGGTAGCAATATATTAACATTAACCCTTGCATAGTAGATACAGAGACATTTATCGTTAATATTGAATGAAAAAAATTTAAAGAAATGGAAGTTATGGTCATCACAAAATCAATATGTGTATATTGAGTTGGTTTGGAATTTAAATGTGAAATCTAAACTTTTTATATATTTAACTACATTTTTACATATCGAATATCTCTCCAATCTCCAGAGCCGATTTTTAAATTTTATTTGTGTGTAAGAAGTTGTAGCAAAACCATTCCATATTGAGAAAAACGAGAAGACTTTTTCGCCAAACCAATAATATAGAAGCTTATTCTGAAATACGTACATAGGCGAAAGTGGGGTAAAAGGGAACGTCAATGTTTTTCTTACAATTAGGTACATAAGAGCTGCGAATGAGTTGCTACCGTGTGAGATGGGATCAAACGCTCCTCACACAGTGTGCGATCGAGCGTAGTCCCGTGCACACATTATTTTTTAATTTACAGAGTTGGAATTTCCGGTGCAGAAATTTCGATATTGTATTGGTGTTTCGAGTACTTTTGTTAACTAGTATTTAAAAAATTTATAATGGGAAAAACAGCATTGGATTCTATAGTCCTTACACTGTATTTTGATGCTTTCCCCGGTTCTTTGTTTCTCGCTAAAGTGTAAATATTAAATGTATTATAAATTACCTCATGTGGGACAAACGGAACACTTTAGCGTGGGGTAAAACGGAACTCTTCTTATGTATGAGAAGGAATGAAAATGTCTCTTAGCATGAATTTCATTCTTTCTTGCAATGATTTAATTTATACCTTTTTTGCAGTTTAATATTTATATTTGGGTATCTTCAATAATTTTCTTGTTATCTTATGATATTTTTTAACTACATAACATATATTCTTGTCATATGTTATCTTTAATAGTTATATCTAGAACCTATATTTATAGTTTTTTACACAAATTAATACTTTTTCAATGATAAAAATAAAAATTTTGTACTTTCACATGGCTTTAAATAGGTGTTTCGTTTTACCCTACTACTCAAGCGAGGCGAATATTTCAATACCTCCAGAAAATCTTATTTTCCATCGTCGCCAAATATTTTTCTTAACAGAGTCTTTTATTTTCTCATAGTCTTAAGGTCTACTTAAGACTCCTAGTCAAGTCCTATGTCTTTTTGTTTCTTTCGATTTTTGTGCTCACACTCCAAAGTTTGGTATTACGTTTTGTCCCACTTTCCCCTACATAAGCGAAATAATGTCACGGGTCAGTATGGACCCTGTATCCGCCGTGCTAAGGATCTTTTCACACAAGCCATTTTCATGGGTGGTCACTGTTGTTTGCAATATATTTTCTACGTAATACACATTTTTTGCCTCTTACGTCTATACTTTTCAAACCACCCCTGTTTCTGCCAATATACTAATTCTGCAAAAATATCAATTCTGTCCCCCAAAAGTGTCTCGCGTGGGAAAGCCCTAAGGATTAATGAACCACCATAACTCCCGCTTTATTTTTGGAAGCATATTTTGACTCCCATCATACGAGTCACTGCCATTCATAAACCGACGAATTTTTTTTCGTTGGAATTACCGTAATGTGCCGCTTAATATGCCGACAATTTTGTAGACTCTGCGCATAAACATATTATTTAATGCACAACTAGCTTCGATAGCTATCGCAAATATCGAAGCACTTATGGACGCGTGACCAGCGCGCGGATCGTGTAACAGTGCGCTGAATCTTGCGCGCATGGTCGTGCAAAATAGACGACCTTGAGCCCGCGAAACTCTCGATCGTCTGGGGTTCTGAAAATCCTTCAGCTTTATCGTATTTGCTACTCTGAAATTTCCCAAAGAGGCGTCGTCGGCGACAGATAGGCACCACTCTGAAATTCTCCTATTGAAAGACGCGTGGGACTGACTGTGCACGGTCGTTCAGGCGACATATGCGCTTCTCTAAACTTCAGCAATAACGGTAATTGCGTTATTAAGGTCGAGGGTGAACGATCCTCGGGGTCCCGGCGAGTTCCAGCGTCAGCGAAGCGGACGCTTGACCCTGCTGGCCAGGCAGAAAGGACATAAGCGTGGTCAGTGGACGGCGGACGCGTTATACGTCATTAGATTCGGACAGGGTGGTTTTCATGAAGCATCGGTGGGTGTCGGGGAATCGACAGATGGCCTTTTCTGGCAAACAGTAACGATACGCTCAGTGAATGAAGTACTTCCCGGGTGGAATTCACTCGACCTTCGTTAGCCCAGAAATGGTTTATCTCCAGACTGATAGGGAGGCGTATTGGAGGAGTTTGCCCATTGCTGCCCCAGCTTCTTAATATGTACAGTAGATCCTTAGTATTTTGGGGCAGGCATAATAACCCGATTTTAGCTGCACTTTGTTTTCTGTGCACGGGTAGACAGGGTGTGACCGAGACGGCGTTACAAGGGGGCAGGAGTGGATTTCTTATACCTAATATTTAATGCCTGGTATTAAACTAGTTATGCAGACACATAAAAATATTACTTATAACCTTTTTTCTGACCACTACGTCGCTGTGAGAACAAAAACAACTTCCACAAAAGGAAATTTATATTACCCCACAGTGGGAACACATGATAGCGTTAGATAATTCGCATGACTCCAGGTTAACGACGTGTCCGAGGCTAAAATCTGTGTCAGGTGTATTTTTGCCACTCTCTATAAGACCCTGCAGACTCAAAATTCTTAAATACATCTTTGGATTATTCGCCTGTGGCACTTGAAAACACCATCGATTCTTGATACGTTTACACGCTCGTTATATCTACTCCACCAACGATACTTACTGACTCCGGCTCAAAAATTCCCCATTCGGACAATCAATGTTCACAAATGCACGCGATACCCCGAGGCTAAACGATCCAGGAGTCTCTGGAAGCCTTGCCCCAAAAGGGAACGCAGGACTCGGCGTCTCGAAATTACTCGGAAAGGGTAAACGAGCATCTCTTTGTTGCAGATGTTTCAACCCCTCCGGTGGCCATATATCAGGAACAACGGTTCTAATTCTCATACAAGGCGATTGACCGTAGTGGCAGGACTTGATGAGAGCAAAAAGGGACCGTACGGAATATCGCGCAGAGCGCTGATGATGATTGCCAGCCCACATGTTCGGGGCACACGGTCGTCTGTCGATGGAAGGGGTGGTGGTCTTTCGTTCCTCCAGGGGAATAGGGTGGCGATTTTCGAGTGCTCGAGGAGTACAGGCTGACCCCCTCTGCCGCACTCTGTGACCCCTGACAAATCAATTCGCGCATAAGCTTGCAAACACGGAAACGGACAGTTTGCATAGTCGCGAATGGAACACTCGAATCGATGGTGTTCGACGCGAACAGCCGTGCTCGAAGGGACGCGAGATGGAGAGGCGTTTGTGTAAGGGATGTTCGACGTTCAAAGTCGATAAAATTGTCAAGAAGATTGTGTTGTATCGAGAGAAGATGATCTTCTGTGAATTGCTACTTGGAGAGTTCCACTCGTGAACTTTTTTCAGTACGTATTATTCGGCGAGAAGTGTGTAACATTTATTGGCGCGACTGAAGTGGCTGTTCACTATGCAATCTTATACTAAACGGGGTTTAACTATCATAAGGGAGGAACATATCCTCCGATTTAATATTGATATGAAACTACAATAGATTTAAGGGGGTAGGTTACCCTAAAAATTTTCGAAAATTGTTTTTTAAGATGTTTGCATATTCCACTAGCTACATCTTTTCTACGTATTTTAAGCGCACCCAGGCCCCAAAATTCCAAAAATTGAAGGAATTACAGTAAAAAATGTACGAGCCTGCACATGAGATCGGATAACGATGTCCAACTTGAAACGCGATTTCCCAGAAACTACGTTTTCCAAAACGGTGAACATAAAATCTCGAAAACCGCTCCAACGATTTTAATGAAAATTTACAGGGAGCTGCGGAAAACTATTCCCCTCCATGCATTGGGAGTACATTTTCCATATAAATTCTTAAAAAAAAGATAAAAAATATTTTTCCTACAAAAAGGGATAAAATTAGAAACATATCAACATAAAAATTGTATTAATTTGTTTAACAAAATTTTTCTTCCTGTACAAGATGAAGACTGTCTTACAGATTATAAAAATGCCTTTACTTTGTGTTTTAGGTAATTCACCTGTCCGAAATCGTGTTCACCATCAAACGGTGCATCACGCTCTCACATTTACATTTATAACTTCTTTCGCTATAAATATATTTAAAATTTTCCTTTTGCGCGTTAAAGTCAACGAAATTACCCTTAAAAATTAAATAAAAATTTATCTCTATATGTATTTGTTACTTCAGAATATGCGTTTGAAGAACGGCCAGATTTTGGGCTTTTGAGGGTAACCCACCCCCTTAACACAATTTCAATTATCCTGTAACTGAATATAACAATCTGAACTTTTGATCGTATTTAATAATTCCAGCAACGATCTTAATTTGTACTGTGCCACTCAACGTGTTAATACATGTTACTGTAATAGTTTTAGTCGTGACTGCAATCCTTAATTACATCATTAAGCTTTCAATAGTGCCAAAATAAAACTGAATTCTGCTTACCAATTGATCCCGTTATTTATTTAGTTTATAGAGTGAAAGATTTCTTTATAATACTGCTTTTAACCACTTGGCTTGGAAATTAATTGCTGTGCCTTCAATTTTACCCACAATTCAATATACAATAATAACAATTCTCTACAAGTACATTATGTTTGCTTATAAAAAATAAAAAAGGTAGTTTTGACAAGCGCAAGACATTTTTCGAGTAATTAATATAAACAGGTCATAAAGTGTATAGTATAGTTTCTATCAACTGTGGTTAATTTAGGAGAAAGTCAGGCTATGAATTTGGGCTTCAGGTTTTTTGAGCTATGACTTTGAGATACTTTTACTGCTGGCTAACTTTTGCAAAGCATCCATCCTTAAGATGCTTCGAAGACTGAGTTAATGATATGGACACCTACATAGAACCAGTGAGTGCGCTGACCTAAGCAGTTCTGCTTAAAAAATTGCGAGGAAATCGAATTTCAGGTTTTGCCTTTTTCAAACCTTCGACACCATGCACCCATCCACGAACACGAAACCATAATCTCATGTACACAGTTATGCAATCTACAATCCGCAAATACGGGACCCGAAAAGGGTACCTAAAACTTTGAACTTGGTTTTCTTCGAAGCATTCAAATACGAAACCACGCGCATCTAACACAGTATCACGTCACAAGCTCTTACCCAAATCAATTACCCGAGGTCTCCTTCAATCTCTTCATAAGATCACAATAAAATTATGCATCAAGATTAAAAACACAAGTATCTGGCCGGAAGCATTGCACATTCAGGTCTCAAAGGTGAAGCGTCAATATCATTAGTGGCTATCATGGCCCAGCAGAACGTGAAAGTGTGCAGGTTGCATCCCGTCGTGCACGCAGATGTCGCCGTCCTGGCGGATTCGCAAGCTCCCGGGGAAAGAAAAGCAACACGAGCTCGGATTCACAGGGGTGAAACAACACGCGGTGCTTCAGAGGAGCCAGATAACCGGTTTCGATCGGTCCAACACGCCCGAAACATAAACGGAACAGAAACCGTCGGCCGTGTAACCGTTCGCAATCTGTATACATCAATACGTGTAATTTCCAGCGACAGTATCAGCTCTCGGCGTGGCAGTGTATGATGCCGTCGGTGCAGCTGCATCCCCTGGTTGCACAGTATCCTCTATAGCCACGAATTGTACGCGATGTTCTATACGGCTCACAAGTTTCCCTGGAGGGAGGAGGGATGGCGATGGAGCTGGAGGAGGGAGGGAGGTCGGGCGAGGAGGGGGCGGGGAGGCTCTGCGGGGGGTGGCTGCCGCGGGGGCGAGCGACGGTTTCCCGGAACCCGTCGACTATACAGCCTTCCTGGATGGATACAGAGGCCAGGATTAGAGCTGATTGGGCCGACCTCGTCGTGATTAGAGATGTTATCAGGCCGGTTACGCTCTCACCAGCGTTCACCCTCTGTAGCCTGGGCTACGTGTTTGCGTTCTTCCTGCGCCTCACCCCTTCCCTTCGTCCGAAATGCGTGCGTACTCTGTGTATCGTCGAATTGTCATCCCCCCTCCCTGCTGCCTCTCTTTCCTTTCCCCCAGCACCCCCTTGTTCCACGCGAATCGGCAGTGGCGTGCAATTTATTCGAGACGCCACGATCGACCGAAAGCTCTTGTTATTTCGGACGGCAATCGGCAATGTACGTACTTTGCGTTCGTCAGATAGTCGCCGATGGTTCTCGAAGGGATGGGGAAGATGAGGGTGGTTCGTAGGATTCGAATATTTGCAGCGAGTTTTAAGGGTATCGCAGATTTTCGACCTCGGGATCTTTCCATTCGTGGGGGGGGGGGGGGGGAGGTGAATCATTGACAGCCCTACTTAGGCTGACGACCGCACGCCACTTGGACATGGTGCTGAGCACGTATGTACGCGAAAGACACATCGATGATCGCGCTTCCTTCGCTTTCAGCCCCGATTCCCTACTGTATCTCCGCCGGAAACCTCGTTACCGAACATCGGCCCCTGCATCTTTTATGGCCAGCCTCCCGATACACCGGTCCCCTGGCGCTCGAAAAACGCGGGCCAGGAAAGCTTTCCCGATAAAATCACGCTGTTCCTCGCTGACAGCCTTCCGCGATTCATCCTTGAAGACATTCGATTCCCTCACCCCTAGGCTGGCACGCGTTACTCTATTCACCATTCCTTTCGACCATATTCAAATGCAGCTGGGAAATTTATAAGCCTGTGGTGGACCAATGAAATTTTTAACGGCTCCCTACAATCTCACTACCCCTCGATTCTTAGTAGGATTCCAGTTTAAGAGACTGTGTATAGGTGGAACGAACAATAGTGAAATTTCCAATGCGCATAGGTGGAGCTATCAGCATGCCTCCACTCCAAAACGCTAATTCTGTGGGGACAGCGATGACTAAGTAGATTCGAGGTTTAGCAGGTGATCCAGTATTGAGGCACTACTATTATTATATCTACTGAAATCGTCCTGCAAACTCACTATTGTTCGGTATAGATAGGTCAGTGTATAGACTGAAGTGTAGAGGTGTACCAAGTAGTAGAAGTATCTAAATGCACATGACCAAACGTAAGTGAGTTCCACAGCGTGAATTCAGTGGGTCAAGTCACCCTCTAGTAAAATACCAACCCAGCAAATGTTCAAGCGTTCTTTAGAACAGTCACCTAGCGTATGCACAGTGGTAGTCAAAAGATAGGTTAAAAGTCATGTTGCCTGCGTAACAGATTAATACTAAGCTTTGCATATTATCTCGGTATCACTGGTCTACATATAGTCTATACTGGTCAGCCCCAAATTTATGAGATATAAAGGGTCCAGCAGGGTAAGCATGGGCAAACGGCCCTCATGCCGATTCTTGGAGTTGTTATTTTTTAAACAATGCTCCTTGCCTGAAACACCATTATGTAAAGTTTTAGATCGCTACCCCTCCCCTCCCCCCGTTTAAGGGTAATACGGGGGTAAACGTCATTAACGTTATTATTTTTTTCTCAGTTAGGGTAAAGGATCCAATTACTGCCACCTACCCAATTACTGTCACCTTAAGCTATTTTACGTAAAATAACGAATAAATCTTATAAAATAATACATAAAAAAATGTAGCATACAATTCAAACTGTTATTTATACGATACAAAAAACAGCACTTAATTTTTTCTTCGTTAATTTGAATAAAACGATAAAAAATTTTAAGCGGATATTAAGAGAATGGAAACGATGACTTTCTTACTAGCGGAAGAGAAAACAAGGCATTAAAGAAAATGCTATAATTGTAATATTTAAGCTACTAACATAACAAAATATAATATTTTAAATAATATAAGCATCATAGAAAGTAATAAAGATCCGAATTCAACGATTTATTAAGTCTTTTTACTTATCAATTGTGATTGGTACAAGCGTTTCAAGCATTTTGGTATTACTGTCATAGCAGTAATTGTCATGTAGGTACATGACACGAAGTAACTTTAAAATGACATAAACAGTATTAGGTTAGCTGGCAGTAATTGGGGTGTCAGTAAATCAGTCAAATACTTTTGAACGGTGTCAGTAATAGATACCCAAATATATTTTTGAAATTGATGAATTTATACATAAAAATCGAAGTTTTAAGATCCACAAAATTTTTTTCATCAAATAAACATATTAAACAATAATAAATAACAAGAACAACATATACTTTTAGTCTATAAGTACAAAACTATAAGATAATGTCAGCGTCAACGCTTAATGTGTCAGTAATTGGGTCATTCTACTTAAGATATTTAAATGAAACAGAAGCGACAAAATAGCTGCATGTTAGCTGTAATTCATATATTTTTTTCGAATTGTAAATCAATTATTACGGGTAGAAAAAAAAATGTATTTTTTGGGGGTGGTTTTTGCAATCAGCGTTTATATAATCAGAAAGACGGCAAAATACGCCTGGCTAAGTACGGATTATACCTTCGATAGGTTCAAACAAATAAGCGATTATCACGATAAGGGGTTGTCACTCATAGGGTTGTTTGCAAAAACCACCCCCCAAAAATAAATTATTTTTTCTGCCCGTAATAATTGATTTACAATTCGGACAAAAAATTTTCTACCCTTAATAATTGATTTATAATTTGGAGAAAAATATATGAAGTTCAGTTAGTATGTAGCTATTTTTTCGTTTTTTTTTTCATTTAAATATCTTAAGTAGTAACCGAGAAAAAAAATAATAACGTTAAGGACTTTACCCCCGCATTACCCTTAAACGAGGGGGGCGGGGGGGGGGGGGTAGCGATCTAAAACTTTACATAATGATGTTTCCGGCAAGGAGCATTGTCTAAAAAAATAACAACTCCAAGAATCGGCATGAGGGCCGTTTGCCCATGCTTACCCTGCTAGACCCTTTTAAGATATAATTCTTTCTAATTGGACTAGGTATCTTGTTTCTGTCGCCGTTCATAGTTTAAATTTTCTTTTGGCCACTACTCTAGGTATAGGTACCGGGCGTTAGTAAATTCTCCAATCCGCGTGTCCAAACAGAGCACAGCTCCACAGCGCGAATTCCGTGACAATAACGAAAACTAAGGTCGGTATCAGATATATTGGCCGGTGAGTTTCGTGAGGGGTATTCGCCTTCGGAGAACAAGAGTGAGCCAGAAGTGGTGGGGATAGTGCCAAGATTCTGGCGTGCAGGCCAAACCGAGCTGTCAGCGTAGAAATACACACATCAGAATAGGTGTGCGTTAGCAACGAAAAAATTCAGGAGCTTTATTGGTCAGAACATTGATTCTTTCTCGATAGCTTCATATCGTATTGGTCTACGCATAGCTTCGTAACGCACACAACTATTACGTTAAGGATAAATAACAGCAAAACGGCTAGGTTCAGGCGGAGCCGAGCAGCGTTCCCGTTACCCCACGAAGGCCAAGCAACTGCAACTGACAAATCCACCATCGTCAGATGGTGGTGGCTGATTTCTCCTCGATCGCTGTTCGCGAAAACGAATTCACCGGCCAATATATCTGATACCGACCTTAAGTAGATTGTAGGTCTTGCAGGTGATCTAGAATCGAAGCAATGCTATTAGGTCACTTACAATCAAGCTCCTTTCACAGGTTCCTTTGTTTCGAATTCTCTTGTTGTACATCCTCCTAAAAATCTCGGTAATACTCGGTATACTTACACCCACGAAAAGGAATGCCGAAAATGGCGGCACGTGTCGGCGTGAAAAACGTCAACGTATTACGCACGATAAGCAGGCTAGATAGCCACGCTCTCGAAAGAGACCCTCGTTCATATCGAGCCACCGACTCAGCTCGAGTGCCGTTTCAATTACTCTGAAAACGATTCTCGAGTACCTCTTCATGTCCCTAGATAAAGTATCGCGAAGGCACATGCTCTCGGCCAGCCGACTGATCCACGCACCGAGCCCGTAAAACGCGATGGATCTGATAATCGGGACGCTGGATCGTATCGTCCCTATCCTCGCAGAGAATGCCTCTCGACTACGGGGGCTTCCGCCGATATTGGAAGCCTCGTTTTTGCACTGGCCGCGTAACGTCTATTTCGTAAATACTTTTCTCGCTCGTCGTCCATGTCGACGCGATGAACAGAAACGATAAACGACCCCTGCTCATCACTGACTTGTTAAAAGCCGTTTAGACTTGCATTTCGTTTCGAGTGGACAGGGGACCCTTCCGGATGGAAAATTTCACTGGGTCCTTATAAGCGCATAGCATTGTTTCACTATTGTTTAGGAGATGAAAAAAGAGTTCGCTATTAGCACGTCGAGCGCCACGGTGGAATGTCAAGTTGTTGGTAGGGATTTGAAAACTGATAGAAAGTTTGGATTGCAATATCCATTTATACCTAGGGAAATTGATCTTCTGTTAAGTTCTTCGTAGTTTCAACCTCCATTTCCCTTCGTTTTGTTCCAACATTCAATCGAAGGATATAGTCCCTTCCTTGGCGAAAGCTTCGCTTACGGTATACGTAGGTGTACTGTGGGCTACCTCTGATCTACGTGACTCGACATGTGTTACACCATTTTTATTATAAAATTGGATTAAGTACTTTTGTCATATTAGAGACAGAGCATGAACTTGTATGTGATTGAGTCGGAGACTTTTAAAATGGTAGTGATTGAGACCGAGGAATTGCAATTGATCTTAATGGTGTCGGAAATAAGAGAGGTGGTGACGAAATTCAGAACAGTTTAAATCATGCATTACTTGCAATTGTAGAGAATGTAGGAAAAGTCGAGACTATTTGTTTACATGCTGTTGAAAAGGAATCTAAGATTTTAGAAGCTTATAGGACTTATCCAGAGCAATTAAAAATGCTTAACTAACCTAGGTTCGAAAATCAATCCTTTTGGTGTAAAATACTAAACTTTGTTTCCACATTTTCAAGATAGGTTCGATGCATCTTCTTTCCACTTGAATATAACATTCCCGTTTGCGGATCACAGATCCGATTGATGTACAGTTTCAAGTAAGAATACCTGCCATGTTCGTTGTCGCAAGTCCATCACATCATTTATTGTTGATGAGTACCTACACTAAATGTTTTTAGTATCCCCATAAAAAGAAATCTAAAGGATTCAAGTCAGGTGATCGGGGAGGTCATTCTACTGGACCTCGTCGCCCTAACCATTTTTCGCTGAAGGTTCGATCGAAACATTGCCTCGCATTAATTAAAAACTATTATGGAGAAAAACTTCTCAGAAATTATTCATTAAAAAGTCGTAATAACATCTACCGGTCATTCTGTTCTGTAGAAAAACAGAACCTAGAAGTGAATGTCGTAAAACCCTTTCGACTGATTCTTCTGTTGGCATTCAATGCATTACGAAGGGCCTCACTTACGCTACAGAACGCTCGAAATCACAAAAGTACATTTCACACCAAACGTATTGATTTTGGGGCCTATGTTGATTCACCATATTTTACTCCTCTCGGTGAGCACTATGAGTTCTTGAAAGACCCTTTCTTTATAACACCGCCTATTTAACTAAAGCCTCTCTTTAACGAAAGAGTCGTGCATAGATAAGGGCGAGTACACATTACTGTACTGCAACATTTTTAATGATGAAAGTGTTTGTTCGCGACTGACGTTGCGGGCAACTGCTTAGTTTCTAAATATTTTTGACTTTTTGAAATCAGATTAACCATATGGCTAAGGCACTGCCAACGCCACAGAAACGATTTTGCCGCAGCGCACGTTTTGACGAACAGTATACCAAAAACAGATTTATGAATTTGATTGAAAAAAATTTCTACCCTTCCATATGTACATATTAATTATACTAAGTAGTGAGCCACTAGTCACGGAACACGCTAAGGACGAAACTTTGTTCGAGGGAAGCAATGTCTGGCGGCTTATTTCGTCCCATTTTATTCGTAGCGCACCCTCAAATACATCTTCCTTTACGCTGGACGCTCGACGCCCAGATCTCTGGAGACATTCGTCATCGTGGCGACGCGGGCCAGCGCCACGACGCTTGCCGGCGCTCATTAGCGTCTGACGGCGGCCACGCGTTCCCCCTTAAGAACGAGTCATAAATATAACTTACGGGCGAGTACGTATGAAAAATTTGTCGCGGCTTAGCCGCCAGACAGATTGTGCCGCGGCGTGCGGCCGGGTCTCTTAATTTCGTGGCTGCCTCTCTAAATCTGGCGCTTACATGCTCGTTCTTGTGTTACCAAGTGTCTGCGACATTGTACGTGTTGTTCCTCTTGCTCCCACTCTGTTTTATTGCGCCACATGCTAACGGAGAGGCATGAACAATGATTGTACGAGAAGGACAGGAAAATTGGGTAGTCTGGTGTCTTGGATCGAGACATGAGCGATAGCTGAGGTTTTTTTTTTAGAAAAGTACAGGACATATTGAAATGACATCGGTGTGGAATTGATGTACTTATGAAGATAGGGGAGAATGGGTTATTATAAATTGAGTTATTATATTCTGTAGCTCCCACGACATCATTAGCTATATTGTCGAACGACCTCGCCTTAATCGTTGTTAAGCAACCAAGAAAAACAACCCTTTTTGTGTTTTAAACGGCGTTGATGTTATATTTTGTGTGCATCACGTAAGAGATAAATACTAATTTTGAAGCTTTTTTTACATTTCAACTTTACGTAAATACAGATATACTATCAAGGCAAAGGATTAGAATAAAATTTAATATAAATATATTTAATCTATTTATGCAATCTTCAATTTTATCAATGAAAACGTGTGCGGGCAATGATGGTCGTTTGACAGTTAGCGCCCGGTGTATTCCCCAGTGTAGAATAAAAATATCTTTCTTCATTAGAAGAATTTTTTTCTATAGATTTTTTTCCCTAGAACAACTGGAAAAGCCAATTGGGCTTCCGAAGCGCTTGAAAAAGCAGTGTACAAGTGTATTATTTGCTATCAGTTTGGCCATGATAATGAAATGTGGTTTCGATGCATCTCGTGTGGCCTCTCGGCTCATTCTGAATGTTGCGGATGGGACTCGGCGGATGGATACATATATGAAAAAATTTTAAACTAATCGCCCGCAACGTGACCGCTATTACCCGCAGGTGCGGACAATCGTGGTTAAACACATATTTTCTGTATTTTGTAGTTTTATTGAATAAATCAATGTAATATTAATTATTTTCGTATCCTACGAATAGGTTGATGGTTTAAGTTTACAAAAAATCATTTTCCAGAAATATTGCACCTTATATCTTGGTTTTATTACACTTAATGCTTCAGTGACCGCCATTATCCATTCTCCTCTATGCGATGAGACTTTTATGTCTGCTCCAATAATGCATGATCGATGTATGTGACTCGACCTAGAATTGTGAACAGAAACAAAATAAAAGAAAAGACTCTTAGTTTGCAAAGGTGTGACTTTATTTCCTATCGAAATAAATCCGTAAAATTGTGGCGCTTTCAGTGGTAACATTGATTTTCGCAAATTTTTTTTGCATTGTAGAAAGAAGTTATTAATAAATCTAGATGATTGAACTGAAACAAATATGTAATACTGTGTGGGTAACAAAAATTTGGAACCGAACGGGTGATTAACTTTTGAAATATCGCAGTCACGATTTTAGGAGCCCTGATTTTCAGAAAAAACGTGTCCTCTTCGTCCTAGAGAAAAGAAATGAATAAGTATAATGTATTTAGACTTACTAACAAATAGAATAGTTACTAACAATTCAAGGTTCAAAAATAAGATACCCATTTCTTTCGAAAAAAAGAAATTCAAAAGTATGTACCTAAACAAGTTTTATTCAAAGGCTCACATCTCCGCCCATTCTCCGAATTTTGGTATAACCTTTTAGACGTGTACCTACGATCGCCAAAAATTTAAAGAAACGCAAAAAGAAATCGTTTTCTTGAGCAGAGACACGACACTACCCCTGCAAACGAAACTCTAGCCCTAATAAATTAACGAACGACAAAGTTGAAAAATGAAAATAATGGCTGTCGAGTCGCTAAGGACCGTTTGTCAAACCGGAAGCCCCTCGTTTGATTTAGGATGACGGGTTTTTACCACCAAACCGAAAGCCACCCCTTTTAGAAGCGTGAAAACCCGTCAGAAACAAGCGCGCAGGGCTCTGGTCGCTAAAACACCGAGCAAACAATCACGCCGCAGGTGTCGACGAGAAAAGAAACTTATCGTATCGACCCTCGTGTCTTCGCGTTTATGGCTCGAAGAGGCGCGCTTTCCACGCGGATCGTTCGATTATTACAGGGGGTTTATGGCGAGACTCGAATCGATGGACGTCGAGCATCGTCACGTCTCCCCTGGCCGGCGCCGTCTCGACTCCCAATTAGCAGCTTATCGTTTATTGGTTTTCGATATTTGCTTTCGTTTCGTGAGTTCGAGCCGAACCTCGGACGCTTCACAATTTTCCGAAGAATGGAAATCGGTCGGGCATCGGTGTTTGGGGGGGGGGGGCTCAAAACGCTTCCAACGATCTCGCTGTTCGCTGTGAAAACGTTAACTCGCGGACGTGAAAAGGTAGGCGATGGAAAATATGTTAATAATAATGATATGCCATAAATAAGAAAAATAAAGATGACTGTAAATAGGTAGGTGATGTGTAAAAGAGAGAATTTGTGGGTCACAGAGACATAGAGTTGGCGATTGTTGAATACCAGGCGAGCAAGGACATCTGATAATATGATATCCAGGGTGATTCAGAAATTAAAACAGGAGTTAAAAAATAAAAATAAAAAATCAGTTGTTTACATTTGAAAGTAAAATGTCATTTGTAGTGTCACTTCGTATCAAGCTTGCAATTTTGCTATGACAGCGCTAAAATTTTAAACTGTTGACCACACATTCGGCATTCGCTGAAAGCCAAATATTCGGTATTCGACAAACTGTTCGCCAAAGTATTCGCATAGGTATTAGGGTGGTCCTTATTTTTCAACTTTAAAATATGTATTGTCTGACCCTCTTAAAATCTTCTATTCGACAAAAAAATATCTTCTTGTTTCTTATTTGTATATTTTGATATATAAAGGTCGCTCAAGGACTTTATATTTCGCATGTACCACAAGTATGGCAACTGCGACTTTCCATAATTGTCACTTGTCAATTTTAATGAAACGGGGCCCATATTTATATAGCAGAATCCGAAACCATGCTTTTATCTATGCGTTTAACAACCTGAATAGAATGTACGTCAAAGTTTGCGTCTGCATCTGATTCGAGAGCTGCTGATGAGAGAAATTTAAATGTGCATATAAAGCCGCAACAGAATACAGTACGCATTCATTATAAACCCGTTTCGTCTATGCGATGTGTGCCCGAATTTTAATGTTATACTCTCACTTAAAAGTTAAAAAAATTATTTTGTCTTTATTGCAAAAATTTCTATCAATTTATACCAAAATAGTAATATTTCAATGTCATTGAACGACCTATAATCCTTAATATATTTTAACAAAATTTTAGACGAAATTCTTTTAAACTATTCGGAAGCTTCTGAGGAGGTGAGAAGAAAATTTTAAAAACTTGGATTTTTTACCATACATATAAGGACCACCCTAATAGGTATATCTTCACACGATGCGCTTATTCGGGAAATGATGAGCGTTGCGACTCGGGATCGAGAACTGCGAACATTTGTACAGAAGCTCGCCCAAACATTTGATAATTATTAATCGGCGAATAGCGAACATTTGCCTACGTCGCCTAGAGGTTGCTCGCCGAATGATGGACATTCATTGTTCGGTTTTCGACGAATGCCGAATGTGTGGTTCCGTCTTTTCTACTTATATAATTAATATAAGTAATAGAGTGCCCCCTACACTCTTAATTTTGTTTCATTTGATCTAATATAGTGATGTATAAAGAATCAGATTATTCGAATAACATTAAACCGTGTCGAAAACTTTGTTTGAATTTTCGCTTTAAAAAATTTCAAATAAATCTTGCAAACAACGAAAATGAAGGAATGCAATAGCAACCCACGCTATTCCATTTTACTTTTATTGTTGCGTAGAATTGTCGTTATCCGTAACAATTATGTAAATCACCGTGTATCAAATCAGTTATAAGCGCAGTATAATAAAACAGTAAAACTGTATACTTGACTTTGATATGTTACGGAATTGTGATTAATTTTTTAATTCGATAAATTAGGATATAAGTATGTAGGATTTGAGAAACAGTTGGGACATTTGAAATAAGATAAATTCTTCGATAAAAAATTGAAAAGGTAATTTTTTATTGATTTCCACGTGTTGTCGCCACGGGATAATATCCGAACGAGCTGAGATTTCCTGCAGCGCAATTTTAAATCAAAAGAAACAAAACTAGGGGGAGTCTCCTTCCAAAATCAGAAGTCGGAAAATAATTGGCACCCTAATAAGTATATATTCCTACTTATATAATTATTGAGAATAGAATCTTTGCTTGTACAATACTTTTTAATCCTCAAAACCGCTCTGAAGCACCTTGTATTTTAATACCGTTTCTATAAACAATGTAGGTTACAATATATACTGTAATTTATCTGACGCTAAGCACAACTGGAGAATAAAATGGAATACTTTGCAGCAGAGAAATGGATCTATGAAAGCATTCTTTCTGAATGTCCTACGAAAATGCTAATTGCGAGTCCTAGGACTTATACATACACATTAATGGTTCAATAAGGAAAGAGGGTGACCATAATTCTTAATAATGGAATGAGTAATTTGTACTGTGTATGAATTTGAATCTTGAAATGTAAAGTATGGTAATGATGTAAGATGTTTCGGGCGGAATTCCTGCAAAGTCATTATCGAATAGATATATTTATACCCAATGAGGAAGAGAATACTAGCAGAAAGCTGGTCATTCAACATCGTAGAAGTAGCTAGGATCGAAGTCGCACCTTAGCCATGTTCATTACAATTGCTCGTCCTTATTATGCAGTTATACATGTCAATATGAGCAAAACCACGAATATTCTGCTATTACATTAATATTTAATAAGTATTTATATTGTTTTACTCCACCAAGAATGAATTTTTAGCACATTAATGAATTGAAATAAAAAGTAGCATCACCAACAATGGTTACTCTGTTCAAGGGAAATAAAAATTTCCTCGTTAAACAAACTCAGCTAAGTTGCGCGATAAGATATTCAAAATTGAAACAAAAACAATTACAATAATTGTCATTAGAAGTACAAACCTAGAATCAGACAGAGATTCCTCATACGATATGATTTTAATAAAAATTCGCAAGTGACTTTTAGTTGGCAGTACCCAATATCATACTGTTAAACTATAACGCAGGGCTGCAAAATTGAGGGTCATAAGAACTTTTTTGAAAATGTATGCTGGTTTTACAAGATTTGGAATTTTAGGAGCAAAAATAACCTCAGATTTTCCCCATCATGTACAGTTTTTACACCACTTGCTTTGACGTTTTTATGATATAATATGGGATTGAATGAAATTAATTGTCAAACATTGCCACAGAAAATTTATTTTGGGGTCAATTCTGAATATATTTATTTACAAAACCTATACAACGTGGTTATTTACATCTTAATCTTAGTGAGAAAGCTTAGTATATAGGTAGTCCCTTGTTGCTTTTGTTTTTGCGCGCTCCTTTCGGGCTTAATCAAAGCTGACAATTAATTAGTAACAACTGATCTCGCCACTAACTCATGTGGCTCGGCCACGCAGTGTTTATAGTCTCCTACAAAATACTAGTAAGCCGTCCGTAATCTACGTGGTATGAAATTTAAAAAAAAAACCTTTCTTCGTCACGTGCCCGTGTAATCGGTATACAACGCTCCTCGCCGAGTGTTCCAACGAAAGTAACGTATATACTCGTTCGACGCGAATCGAATCGCATCCGGCGCGAACAAATCCACGAAATCCTCGAAATCGGGCTTGCGATTGCAGAATGGAAGAGAGGGCCGTGGAAGATCCACGGCGGCCCGACCACCAGCTCAAGGGGTGGAACCCTTCCCACACCCCCTTCTGCTTCCGGGCCGAGCGCACGGCAAGAGGGCCAATATATATCGGCAAGTAAAACAAAAGCCTTGGACAAACAACGAACAGTGATGTGTCTACCTCAAGGATGGAGGCGCCGAGGGAAATGAGGGTTGGCAGGGTGGGCAGCGGGGCGCGGATCGTGGTGGGGGAAGGGGGAAGGGGGCAGCGTGAAGGAGAGAGGGGGCGAGATATATGGGGAGGCTTTTAGTTTCGTTAATGGGTATCTCGTAGACCGATAAGTGCCGAGATCTGTCTACCTCCGGTTGCTTTACACCTTTTCCCGCTCCGTGGTGCACGGCTAGCTCCGTGCCCCTCGGCTTTCCTGGAATCCTGGAAAAATCGTAACATCCCGTCAACCCGTCCAACGCTTCTCCGACGGCGTTCCTTGAACTTCCGTGCTCGTGGACTTACTTTTCATTTCGAAACGAAAGGGGAGGAAATTTTGGTTGGGGGAGTGAATGATTCGTCTGTTCGTAGAGATCCGAATGAATTGGGGAGACGGGCTCGTTGAGATAATTACGAATGAGGTATCGTGGAAGCCAAAGCTTTTTGGGAATGAGTTCTACTGAGCAATTATTAGCGAGAGTGTGCACTTATGTGCCTCATGGTGAGTCCCTGACACGTTTCATAATCCAATTCTTTTGGTTGTGGATTTTCAAAATCGAGTATCTCGAAATCCAAGCTACTTACGAGAAAGATTTATTCTATCATTTCGATTTATGTGTGAACGAGAAATAAGATCATAATACTGCCACACCCTGTATAACAAAATCAATATCTACGTTTGCTGAATAATTAACATTAATCCATTTTACGATACTGGGTATTGAAACGCGGTAAACATATGTAAATCAGATGAGTTTAAACAATCATTAGGTAGAGTACGTCCGACGCTACCATTGCACCATTGTTACGATATTTTTCTAAATTACTGCTATAATAATTCTTTTTATAATTTATTTCCTGTTTGTAATCGTGAGAGATACTCAGAATACCTTAAACTGACGAGGGAATCGTGCCCATTACTGCACACTAATTGTAATGAAATTTCGTAAGAATGACAGTAACTTGCAAAATATTTTAACCATGCCTCCCCATCAGCGTGGACATCTCATACAGGAGAACCTCCATTATTCGAACACATGTTACTCGAATATTGTGTCACTCAAACGTTCTAGTACCCGAACAGTATATTTCCTTTCATAATTAGGTACGTTGTATGTACCTATGTCTCTTACTGTCGAAACAGATACGAACGTTCTATACCTAACAATCAAACGAAATACTATTCTTCCTACTTCTGAATGAAATGGACGTTTAACACCTTATGTGTAATGGCGTCAAAAAGGAAACGTGTGCATAATATTAAGCGTTGGAACGAAACAGGAGATACTTCGGAAGCTAGAAAATACGTGAAAATGCTGCAAAATAGCAACAATATACATGCAGCAGTGGAAGATCCATGATACCACATATATAGTATTTTTCATTTTTGGTATTATTACCTGTGTTATTTTTTCTCAAAATATAAAATAATCAGCATGAGGATAGTGAGTATTCCACTATTCGAAAATTTCCTTAACCGGTTAACTGGCACGGCTTTTTTTTACTATTCGTGTCCAAACTGGCAACATCGAAAAATTAAGTGAATCACACAAAATTTGGTATACAGGGGTATGGGCGACCCCAAGAACCCCTATATACAATTTTTCTAAATCCCGATAATATTTTAATATTTGGCAGCCATTTTGGTTGGGTCTGCCATTTTGAGTCTGCCATATTAAATTTTACAATTCCAATGCCAAATGCAGATTCAGCGACCCCAAAAACCATTACATACCAAGTTTCATTCAAATTGTTTGAAAATCAAAAAAGTTATTCCATTTGATCATATATGATACATAAGCAGAATTGGCCAGATTTTTTTTGATCATATATGATACATTGCCAGTTAGCCGGTTAAAGCGGATTCATACATATTGGTTTCGCGACGTCAGTGTGAATAGTCTCGTTGGCACGGCAAGTAAACTGCTCTTTTCCAAAATAGGGAAACAATATTTTTTACCACTGTCACAGAACTGATATATGTGAATCCACCTTATCATGTTTCTCTATTAATTTGAATATTGGATGCTCCACAGTACTTTACAAGATACCACGAGTGATTAGCACGATCTGAGACCACCAGCCGAAATTGACCCTATTAGAGAATTATACCGCGCTGGGGATTGAAATATGCAAGAAAATCGATAATACGGGTTGAGCCGAAACAAAGCCCCAGGACTGATTTAATTACAGCTGGGAAAACGGTCGAGGCCCGCGGAACGCGGTGCGCGGTACGCGGGCGAGAATAATCAGACGCAATCGGCCAAGTCGGCCCACCGACCGGCATCGAATAACGTCAACAATTGGAAATCTAATCAGAATCGGCCAGTGCTACAATTCGACGGTGCCGATTGATTGGCCGGCTCGCCTATCGTTTACAAAGCTTGCAAACCGCGTGTGCTTGCCAGTCTCTCTCCCCTCGATCCCTCATCGGTCCCAGCCTATTCCTCTCCGTTAAATCGTTATCAACCAGGCTCTCCGAACGCAACTGCTCCGATACAAACGACGCGGTATGTATTTTGGAATGCTCCCTCTATACTGACAATAAAAATAGTTGTAATTGCATCACCGCCTGTATCCGATTCGACGCATTGTTTGATGTTCTTAGCAAACATACGCCACAGTTTGATCGCGTTCCACGGGGGTAAAGAATTCATCGTCCTATTGACTGGTGAAGGTGGACGATAGGAAAGGGTCATATCGAGGAAGTACCACTTGGGAAGGAAAAATTCTTAGGAAGGAATTAGGAAAGCATCGTCGGGGAAGTTATTAAAAAACGAGTGAAAATGTGAAATTGTGACAATGATTAAAGTCATGTGTACGTTCTTTTGCATCTTCACTTCCTTCGGCTGATGATTCGTCTTCAGGATAATTACGGAGACAATCTGCAAGTAAATCAATTAAAGATTGGTATCGAGCAAAATCGAAATTTGATAAAATTGTTGCTAAGTGAGAACAGCAATCGACGATGTTCGCTAATTTATAATCCAATTTTAATTTTGTCTACTAATATGTACACTGAATATTTTAGATTATAAAAGAAAATATTTAACTAAAACTATTTCATTAAAAATGACTTGTTTAATAGGTAGATATTCTATTTAATTGCACTTCTTAATGAAACAATGGATGGCTTAAGTTATTATAAGCTTCAAATACTTAAACTTATTCTATACCAATTATATTTGTCAACGAATATTCCTACTCCACGTAGCAAAGTCTAATGATATTTTAGTTTTCCTTAAGGGGGGAAGCCACTGTGAAAATTTTTTTCTTCCGATTTTTCTTCTTGTGCATTTTCATAATATTTGAGGTCTCAAAAATATACCTGCACACTTTCAAAGTGAATCTCGAAAAATTCTGGGAGCTACGGAAGGTTTTGTACAGGTAGCGCAACGTTCAGAATCGAGTGCACGCATAGGTATTACCTATTAGGTAACTTGGAGTCAATCGGCCGAAAAGTTTATGTCCAAAAATCCAAATGTATCTAATAAGAGTGATTATGAGCTTATATATTGTTTAGAACTAGGTAGAAAATCACTGGCCACGACAAGACCGTACACAGCTGCGATCTTTGAGCTGCAGAAAATAACATCTATCGAAACTTTAAACGCGAGTGTCTCGAAACGGCATTTTTCAAAACGGGCGCCTTAATTAACTCAGTCAATTTTTATCGGATTCACTTGAAATTTTCAGGGAATATTCATAATACAATTATCTTCAGTTAAGCGTACCAGTTTTTTGATCGAATAATTCATTTAATCGTAACATTAAAAAAACATGTTGATTTTTTATACTTTTTGTCCAAGATTTCTTCTTAAGTCCGCCATTTCTTCAAAAATGAATATTTTTTAAATCTGTACGCTTAACTGAAGCTATTATAATATCCTTTACGAAACGGTTCGAATTTTTCAATTCGGAGCAAATGTTGGAAAATTACAAGAGCGCCCGTTTTGTAATTTTTTTTTGTAGAGCCTAACGTTGTCGTATACTGTGGTCATACTACCGAAAAAATATTTCAATCTGTAAGCATAAAATATTAGTTAAATATATGCATTTTCAGTTGGTAATAAAGATGTTTCGTAGAAAGTTACATTTCATTATAAAAGAATGTCTTGAAAATAGCCTTTATTTTCGACCGTCACAGTGGCTTCCCCCCTTAATAGCAATTTTCGACTGGTTTACTTTCAGATTGTTACTTGAATTATTTCGAGGACAGATTATTATCTGAAGAAAATAAGTATTAAACATAACACCCACCCGACTTTAATCGCATTTTCACGTTTGCATTCGTTTTTTATAACTTGTCCATCATATTTTGAATAAACGATTATGCATTCCAGAAAACCTAGAACATACGACTCTTAAATGCGTTGCAAGAATTTTTCTTCCTCAAGTGCAAGAAAGAACAGCGATCTGTGATCCGGTTTTTGTCGTCTGAAGGTGTATCAGGAGTTGAAATCTATCGAAGACTTGCAGTATAGTATGGCAGCAGTGCACTACCGCAAAGCAGTGTCTACATACGAATGGTCGACAAGTTAAAAAATGAGAAAACGTCGGGGACTGCTCTCTAAATGTGTTGTGCTGCTTCGCGGCAATGCTTGTCCTCGATCTGTCGCAGTAACTGTTGAAATCATCGAAATACCGCGTTTTGAGATATTGGAACATCCGACCTATAGTCCCTACTGATCACGCCCCTTCGGATTATCACCTGTTTGGTCCACTCAAAACAGCCTCAACTAAAAACATTTTATCCACAGGGCATAACAAAGCTTGAGCAGCAGTGTGTTGAAAGTCAAGGGAGCTATGTGGAAAATAATGCAGGAACATATAGGGTAAGTGCACGTAATGTTAATGGACTGAATTAGTACGCAAACATGTGTACGAACAAGGAAAGATCCCGTACCCGGAAATACAAAAAATTCTGACACTTTGTGAATATGTAGGGGATTTCCTTCTGATTACAAGGCAATTTTTGTTTGCTTCCCAAATTCACTCTAAGGAGATAAGATTGATCCCTTAAATTCCGACTATTATCCGATTTTGTGTTATAACTCGCAATCTGTAAGTTAGCAAATGATAGTCCTAATTAAAGGAAGTAATTTCTGCCTCGAAACTTTTTTTCTATCTCTTACAATTGCGAGTTACAAAATAAAATCGGAAAATAGCCGAATTTTCAGGGGTTAATTTCACCTCCTTAGAGTGAATTTGGGCAGTAAACAAAAATTGCGTTGTAATCGGTAGAAAATCCCCTAGATATTCACAGTCTCAGAATTTTTTGAATTTCCGGATTTGGGATCTTTCCTTGAAAGTCATACTATGGTTGCAACGTCACTTGAGCAACATCTAGCGTAAGAAAAGTATTTTAGAAAATATGGATAGTGTAAAAATGTATTTACTGAGAGTACCTAATTAATGGCATACTTAAGCAATTTTATCGGTTCCAACATTTTTCTTAACCTAAACAGTTTTCTTCTGTTGTTCATGTGGCTTTCGTGTAGCTTTTATATCACGAAATCATAAAACCACTGATTTCAATGTGGCATTTACTACTAATGGGCAAATGAAATTTGAGGAGCTACAAACCTGAACTTCGTTTGTACACCATGTAAACGTGATCGTCTAAAAAATAATATCTAATAATATAAATATTTTCAAATTGTATTTCCAATTTTTATAATAAAGATATATTTTAAATATAATCCTATTAAAACGATGTTTAGCAATAAGCCTCGAAAAGATTCATATGTTTAAAAATAATAAATACACATATAAATATAACTTAAAAACTCATAATACACGAATTAATCAATCTTTCTCATGTAGGCGATAATATTATGTGCAGTTTTTCAAGATCCCGATTTTTGCCTGTCCTGCTTTGTCCTATCCCTGATTGAAAATCTTTAGATTTCGACAGATCTACCCTGCCGTACATCAAGCCCAAACAACTTTTTTTTTATCTGAAACTAATTAGAAACAAAAATATAAATTACGCTTCAATTGAGAACGATTTGAATTTCGATTGGCGAAATTAGGTGCACTTACCCTACCTGTTAAAGCTTTACCAAAGATAGGTACCTTCATCCCGGGTAATTATTGATTTGCCCTTGTAAATTGAAAAACAAAGAGAAAGGGAAAGAAGAGTATATATTTGGTCGCACGAAGATTCTATCTGCGTTCAGGTGACAACGGCTCGACCAAAACGATGGAGCAATGCAGGGAGACAAATTGTACTTCAGATTGGCTGGTGCGCGCGCGCGTATGTACGCACGCCGGCACGGGCGACAGCATCCATGAAAACGCGCGTAATACCGGGGTCGCAGACTCTTGCAAACGGATTTCGTGGCCCGTAGCAACGTGGCCGTTTGCATGTTCCACGTGCTAACAATTCGGTCGCGGTTGCGATGCTATTTAACTGCTCCACCGCTCTGATTACTCCCCCGTGCCTCCGGGCGAATCAGGATTTAACGCGATGATCAGTCCTCGGAATGATCGTTCAAGCGCGTCGATTTCAAAACCGCCCACGGTTGTACCAGGGAATCGAGATAACTGTGACGTTTGTTCTTTGGTTTACCATTATACAAGTTTGTTCCCCGAGCGCGGCGTCGTTCCATGACAAAACGATCCACCCACGGCATTCTTATCGAAGCATGCCATAACGTAGCGCATCTCTAGCGGGTATGATGGCCGTCTTCGCGCTATTTGTGAACCCGTTGTGACTCGATATGCGCCAGAGATGGATGCTTCATCTCCGTTGTCCTTGTGCACAAGTTAAACCTGAAGCAACTGAACTTTATTAATTCTAAATGTACTTATTTATAATTTCGAAAAGGTGATGGATCTTCGAAATAATTTTACAGAAGATCAAATAAAAGTTTGACAATCAAACTCGGATGTTTTATTCTTCGATTAGGTATTTTATGTTCAGTGAAATTTCAATGATTTTAGAAATTTTGAGATGCTCAAACTTTTAGTGCTGAAAAAAGCAGATAAGAACGTGGATGAAATGAAAGATATAATCAAGATCAAAAGTCCTGTTGTGTACATTCTTCGCGCTCTGTTGTAGGCCGACTTAGAGCTTCATAAAAATCCTTGAAATCTCGTGGGATCCCGCCTTGGCGAACCAGCGAAGGCCTGAGAAAGCGGGAAATATCTACCGAAACGTGATCGCCAAAAATAGGACTTGTCCCTTTTTCGAAATTATCAATTTATTGAAGTATACAATTAATGTTTATTCGCACAAAGACGACTCGTTCGAACCTGTGCTCACTATTACGAATGCATGGCGATGGAGAGCTTGATTTTATGCGAGTTGTAATCAGTCGTGTCCCATTTACGAGCATGTGGTATCTGGGGATAGTAGGGGTTCAGTGTCAACTAAATGTTACAACATTTAAGTTGGTGTAATGAGTTGATAAGAATATTAACTCCATTATGTGTGCATTCATTGGGTTATTATTATCCTTGATGTACCAACAGCGACACCTAAGAGTTCATCCGGTTGTCGATGAACACAAAGTTAACATGGTGTAACTTGCTGGTCAAACTTGCTACTTGGTAACTTGCTTGGCTGGTCAGCTAAAAGATGGAAAGGGAAATTGAGAGAAATGGAAAGACCTGAGAAATGTATAATTAAAAAATCCTATCTCTCTGCTGACCTGTGTACCTTACAGTTTTGTTGGAAATCTATTTTCCAGTCCTTACATGTCTTGTCTTGGGCGTTTAAAGTTGGGTGACTTACACTTAATTGAACTGAACTTATGTTTAATATAATTAAGTGGAATATAAAAGAGTGGTTTAGAAAATATCGCGACCATTGTCGATACACCGTGTTCAAACCACGACTAACTGTCGATTCGTTCCGTTGACGATCATAACAGCACGCAGCATCTTAACCGGTTAACTGGCAATGTATCATATATGATCAAAAAAAATCTGGCCAATTCTGCTTAGGTATGTATCATATATGATCAAATGGAATAACTTTTTTGATTTTCAAACAATTTGAATGAAACTTGGTATGTAATGGTTTGTGGGGTCGCTGAATCTGAATTTGGCATTGGAATTGTTAAAATTTAATATGGCAGACTCAAAATGGCTGATCCAAAATGGCTGCCAAATATTAAAATATTATCGGGATTTAGAAAAATTTTATATACGGTTTTTGGGGTCGCTCATACCCCTGTAGGGTAAATCCGGGAGACGCGGTCGAGCCGGAGAGTTGGTCGAGTCGCTATATTTCAGACTCTATACGTAAAAACGCGTTAAAGTGCAGACCAATTACTTCTCTAGAAGCCAAACAATTGAATGAATAGCGTCATTTCGCTTCCTTCTGTGTTTTTCTGGATTTATAGGCTTTGAAAGATAAACTGAGGTTACCTTTAACCTCTTTTGTCAAACAACGGTGCACAGAATCGTATTTAAAATATACTTCTAAGTTTATTTTCGTTTAATGTTTGGGATAATAAGATAGTAGACCTATTGAGGGACAATGCAGCCAAAGTATTTGGCCATATTAACTCTTCCCCTCAAAGCTAACGAGAAGACCATCTCCCGCTACAGGAAGGAGAAATGGTCGAGTTATGATTTTTTTATTATTTTCGTTTATTTTTTATTTTTTATTATTTTATTATTATTTTTGTTTATTTAGTTTATTTATTCACTTCTGTATTCATTTGCCTTGCTAAATAATCGGTTGTTTACTTTTTCTTTGATGTGTTCTTTACTTGTTTAGCGTAAACAAGTTAAATATCAATGAATCTGTAGTTGTATTCACTCATAAATAATTTTGCTTTATCCTTTGTTAATTTTCCATGAATAATTATGCGAGTGGTCTCTGCCAACGACGAAAACCATTTCTCCCGGCACCTCGGGAGAGGTGGTCAGATGTCATGACTTCAGTTTTCAACCCGATTTACAGTAAATATTGTCTTGAAGCAAATATCGACCAGTTTTTTTTTAATCACCATAAAATTCTGAACATATAGGTTTGTTCTGATAAAATAAGTAATTTCTGTGTTAGTTTTAATAGCCATTTTATATTAAGTCGACCGCGGCTCCCAGATTTACCCTATACCAAATTTTGTGTGATTCACTTAATTTTTCGATGTCGCGAGTTTGGACACGAATAGTAAAAAAAAGCCGTGCCAGTTAACCGGTTAACACTAAAAAAAAACTACCTACGCCTTGGCCTGCGTGTCGAACCACGCGTGGCTCTTTACAAAGATAAATATTCGGAATATACATGGTTTAAATATTATTCCAATAAGTTTCATGGCGTGGGTTAACCTTGCTGTTTTGGAGCAGACATATTACATTGTTAAATTTCACAAAGGTGCTAGAAATCTTCATTAGTTCCCTTTTAAACAACCCTTTTAATCTACTGCCTTCTTTCATTTAAATTAACTGAAACGTATGCGACCTTCCAAAAAATCCTTAACGCAGGTATCAACTCCCTCCTCTCTCCACGCCCTAAAATACCTCCCTCGAGGGAAAGTGCCAAGTATTCAGGAACCCGTGATTTCTGTCCCTCATTCGAGATCCGCGTGGGACCATTTCGAGAATGGCGTAGAGTTTCAATCGCAGGGGCAACAAACTCAACGATCGAACTATCACTGTAAATACAAGTTCTGCCAGCTTCCCTTTGGATATCGCGTAACCAGTACATTGTTTTCCCGTCGATACGCGTCGTTCCTGGGCTTCGCTTTGTCCCACAAAGGAAGGAAGTGGTACGCGCTATTCCCCGTGGTTCCTTGGGAACCGTTGAAAACCTGTCTACGTCATTTCCGCGATCAGCTCGCATATAACGGGCCGTGACATGATTTGCTTATTGGACCGGTCGTGTTAAATGAAGGGTTCGTGAAACGCATGAGTAGCGAGATGATACCACGGACCTCCACGAAATTTTCATCGCTTGAGTCCCTCCTCCCATCCGTCGACACCTCCGTGGAACAAAGAAATTCGTAACCCTGGAAGAAAGCGGCGGACGGGGGCAGAAGGGTGAATCCCTTCTTCGTCGGACTTTCTCGTTTGCGTTGGGCTCGATTTAGAACATACTTGAAAAGTACAACGGAGTGATATCCACTTTGCTTCATCACGAATAGTAATGGGAAAAATTCAAAAGGTGATGAGTTAAAGCTAGAAACTCTATGCAACTCTAGATTTCAAAACGTTTAGGTAGTAAGAGCCTGTGTTTGGTAGTCATGTACAATGTTGCAAATGTTATAAACTCTTGGAATTTCTTTAGTTTTTGAGTTTTTAATGTTATATCGACAAGCAGGGTTAGGGTTTTCAAGTCTGAATATTCTCAGGATCCTCAAACTTATTTTACTTTCAAACTTTCTCAAAACTTCGCATTCTTGATTCGCTCAAGAAACTTGCTAGAGAAAGTCTTGATAATCTTGATATTTCTGTGTTTTGAATGTCTGATGCTTTTGCTTTGCGTTGATTGCACTGATCTGTAAGGCAAACAAAAGCAAACTATTCAGTATCGTCAAAATATCAACAAGCAGGATGAAGGTGTTCAAGTTTCAATATTTCCAAGACTGTTAAACCTATTTCAGTCTCAAGAACTCCGTAGTCTCTTAGAACTCCGTATTAGTAATTTAATCAAGAAGTTTTCAAGACAGCCTTATGAAATTCCACCACTAATAACGAGTGCTTTTACGCGCACTAGAGGCGTTGCTTTCCACATCGAACTCGCCCATCGAACGTTCGATCGAGCCTCTCGAGTGAAATTCGGTTTTGAAAAGGGACTGTGAATAAGCAGATAAAAATAATGCGAATCTCTGTACGCTCTGCCAGGAAGAGACAGATGGACCGTACGGTATTTGGCACAATGGCCGAGCATAAGACTTGGCAGACGGGATGGGATGATGTGCGCTAGTAAGAAAGTAGAAATCCGATCGGTTTCCTATGGACTTCCTGCTTTCCTAACATCAATATTTCAACGCATATTTTATCAACTACCTCTACAATTATCGAATCCACTGACTCAAACATATGGAAATTCTCCATGTTGCGGTATTCGGTCGGCAAATCAAAATTACTGCCGCAAGATGTTCGCAGGCAAGCTCGGGACAGAACGCCTCCGTCGTTCGCTAACGTGTAATCACCGCGGTGGTCGGGCGATCGACGCAATATTTTACGAAACGGAACGCAGAACCGCCGCGGTCCACGAGCCTGATCCTAGGAAACTATGAAATTCTGCTTGTGCAAATACATACACGATAAATCAGCTCCAATAATAGTCGCGGAGCTTCGCTGGCTCTACCAGCTGGCCACTCGAACAGCGCCACTGGTTATTGTTCGACGGGGGCGAACTTCATTTTTCATCGACGCGCCACAGAATCGATCGTCAAGCGGCCAGAATGGTTCCGGAGATCCATCAAATTCCGCGTTGGCTAGTTGAGCAATAAAATTTTCTGTTTACAAGCACAGCCCGCGCCGAGAATAGTTCAGACACCACCGCGGAAGCTTCCGCGGTGTTGAAGGCCCTCCAACGTGGAACCATCCGGTTCAGAACATGTTTTTTTTTTAATGGATCTTTAATATCGCATCAGCTCCTTATGGTGGTTACTAATGAATGTTAGTTATTAGCAGCCAAACTGTCTTACCTTCTCAGCAATTTGTAAGTATTATTATTGTTGGTGGTTTTCTTCTTATTATTATTATATACTTCACCTAGATAAATGTTATGCCCCAATGTTACATTAATTTGACCAGTAATTCCGTTTCTCTTACAAAAGCCAACGCAATTGACGATCACCCCGACGCTAAAGTCATCCTTTAACCATCCTTTGACGGATACAGGGTCCATTTGGACCCAGCCTATATGTACGTCCAGCTACTTATTAATCGTCAGTACCGTATCAAAGAAAAGGTAGGAATTTTAAGTCCTGACAAGATCAAGACATAACATAAAATTTAATCAAGAATATTTAGAAGTGAAATTGTGTTGCGGGTGAAAATGGGCCCCGCGTCAACGGTGCACCGACTAACCAGCCATCCGCCATCAAAGGGTTAAATTCAGCTCCATCTGATTCCTCTAGCAGGCGGTTGGAGGTTTAGAGCAGTCCAGGATGACGTGTTTAACATTTATACTTAATAGCACTGCACATCACAGAGTGGAGGGTTACGTTTGGTTGGTTGACGATGATGTGTAAATTTAGTGCGGCCCATTTCGTGTCTGCTGATTATTGTCAGAGCATTTGTCGATATATGTTCTTTATCACTAATAATATACAACGTTCATTAGAAGAGGAAACGATGAATAACAGGCATGGTTGAACGGCAGGATCGGATCGGTTCAATGACTGTAATCAACGGGGCTCCACTTTCTAAGCAACTCGAGGCTCGTTGGAACGCGCGGTCAATGAAGCTTCGATTATAATTGTCGTTGCAACCGTTCGCGTTCTCCGTTGTTCCTGCTACTTGGCCCTATTGCCAAGCGATCTTTCCGCGTGCGAATAATTCACGACGCGCTCGGCACGGGCTTTCGATCCGTGGCGAAATTGCACGATCCAAATCTACTTTGTCCCTTCTAGTACCCCTTTCGATCCCTCACAGAGGAAATTCACGTTCGAATCGTTCTATACACAGCGCTAACTATCGACTCTCCATCAACTAAACTGTGTAATCAAACCGAGGACCGTCCGCAATTCGACTATCTCATTGAGTCAATGAAGAATCAACAAATATGTAAGCTCTTATACACCGTGGGCGGTAAATCGTGGTGCGAGTGAGATGAGGTAGATTCTATGGCTCCAGATAAGTCGAAATAATAGAATAACTTTTTGCCAAAATGGCTTTAAAAATCAATTGAGTAGGTATGAATGACATTTGACGTAATAGCTTTCGCTACAGACGTTCTCAACGTTTTTTTTTTACTATCAATACTTGCCTACCAGTTTACAAAAAGATAAGTCTCCCAGTAAAACCATCCGATGGAACTTTTTTAAGCAGATGTGTTTCCATTACGTACTCCCAATGCAAGAAGCATATCCGTATACTCCTATTACCGTTCAGATGATATCTATTGTACGATTGAAACTGCTAGTTAATATCCATAGAGTGTACAAGAATTCTGATAGGAAATAATCCTTGACACGTCAAACACACTTTGACACGTGACAAAGAGTCATAATAGCGGTCTGTAACGAAAGCTATTGTGTGAAACATCAGTTAGGAGTCACTTTTCTGTAAAGCCAAGGCTTCGTAGGTATGCCACAAAGTTATTCTGTCGTTTCGACTGATTTTGAGCCACGGAATCTCCCCAATTTCGCTTGTACTACGATTTTTGTCCACGGACTTATAAGTCCGTACCATTTAATGGCATCTGAAGCAACCAGTCAATAGGCAGAAGGTCGATAGTATGCGCTAGGCTTGGTTGGCTGTGAACAATTTTTATAGGAGGGAAAAGCAGTTGGAGAAATAGCACGGTGTGCCTGTGCCCCGTCACCGGTTTCCAAGCTGAAAAACAAGCGACGAAAGACGGCAGAAGAAAGCACGGAGAAAGAGCAGAGGCGAGGTGACTTTTGAACGAATTCCGCTCACTCGGTTCGCGGCTGCTACGCATATTGTTCTATTTATGTAACCATTGTTCATCCATCGTTTAGGATAAATTTAGATAGCGGACAGAGAGGGCCGCTCTCTCGCTCTCGGAATGTCGGGTCGACTTCTTAAACGTTTCTTCTCCCGGCTTCGATTCTTCACTCTTTCTAGCCGGCCACCCTCTCCTCGCGCCCCGGTCCCACCCCTCTCGTTGCTCGCGTGCTATTAATGATACCGATTAATTTAGAACTATTGGGTTTCCCAATTAGCCAATCGGAGGCCGCGATATGCGGACGGTCTGCCTTTCCACGGCTTTCTTCTGACCGACCCGGCCAAACATGGACAGAATTTCAGGGAAATCGACATCCCTCTGCCATTAGATCTCGCCTGTTGATCATCATTCCGATCGCCGTGCCCCATAAATTCCATACTTTTAATAATCAATAATTCTTGCAAGTGCCCTTCAGCTCGACATTGACTCCCTAGAAAATCCTCCATTCCTAATTGCGGTCGCATTGCTTCGGCACTGCGTTTAGGAATCCTCGGCAACCAACCCCGCAGAAATTGTGCAGTGACATATCCTTCCAGTTCTGCCACTTTCGCGGCCAGACCACCCCTCTGGAAGAATCTAGAGACTTGATGGCGTCGTTTCCCTTCCGCGGAGCAGTTTGCTTTTGCCCGCGATACGCCTCGGCATCGACGCGTCCGCCCCGTCCAAGTTCATAGTTCTGCTCGTTCCCAGGCCCCCGATGATCGCGCGCGTATACACGCTGCCGACGACGGCGCGGCCGACCAACGGGCAAGGAAGATAAAGGACGTATAAATACGTACCCGGGGCGTGTTGTGATATTAATACAATTACGGATCAGTCCCGGGTCGGCCGACAGCCGCACGCAGACACTAGATTATCTGAATCGGGGTGAACGACTTTATATAGCACAAGAGCGAGCGTCTTCGCGGTTCCTTGGTTCTCGCTTTGTTGTCGGGATTCGAAGTTGTTCAGACAGTGAATCAAAGGGGTCGCAGCCGAGGCAGGCCTGGGGAATGGAATGCGCGGAAGTATCCGTCGGAGAGTTTTTTTCAGGGGGTTGACGCTTTTAATTTCTTCGCGGGTTTTTTGGACGGGCCGCGAAGATTTGTGGCTGCTACCGTCGCACTGCGCCCGCCTCTACTTCCCTCAAATTGGTCCCCCCCTCCCCCCCCCCCCGTTTTTCGCCCCTCGCCGCCAGGGAGCTCTCTTAATGGAGAAAGATCGCACGATGGCGAACGAAGACGGTCTCTGGGAGGGAACGGTCCTCGATAGCAGATTCTACGATTAATTTCGGTATTTTGTTGGACACTTTGGGCAATCATGTTTCTGTTTTTACGGAATAGAGACCTTTTATCAAGTGGGCGGTAATGTTTTGTAATGCCTATGTGGTGGGAATCATTGATATAGGAGTGTAGGTGTTGGTTGTAGGATAGGTGATTCAATAAAACTAGTCTTTTTATAACTACAATCTAAAACTTTATTTATGAAAAGAGTTGGAATATACGTCTTTTATATTCAAGTCGCAATGAACGAATGACTCCAACGAGAGCCGAGAGAAAGAATATCGGTGCCCACTCGGCCTAATAATAAAAAAGGAACATCTTTCGTTTACTAAACAATAAATCGTAACGCAATATCTCCTCTTACAGTGTTGATTCAATTTTGACCTTACATTCCATCACACACTCACGGCAGACATGAAATATCCAACAGTAGGATAATTTTAAGAAAGACGAAATGCGGGGTGTCATGAATATGGATTCAAGAATGTTTCGTTTTCTCGACTTGCGGCTATTATAAGGGAAATTTTTAATCTCTGGGAAGTATTGAAGCGGTGGATTCAGGATATAAAAATTGGAAGAAAAATTAGTACGAGCATGTGTTCCTTCAGATTCCAACAATTCCAAGAGTTTCCGCGGTTTTCAATCCTTTGGTGTAAAGAATACAACTCTACTAAAATTTAACATTTTTATTGAGGATAAATTCAATTATGTTCGACACACTTTTGCCACCGTAAAACAAGTGCATTTATTCCACGTGTATAAAAATCCGGTCTCTGGTATCAAGAAACTGCCCTCCTACGTGGAGGATCCTTGAGGTTTACGTCTCCAAATTTGAACTTCGGAAACCATTATTTAATTATACAATCTTTTGGTGCATCGTCACTGAAAGCTGGTCGCATATTGAGAGCTGCTTCCGTCACCCGATGCCATAGTTTAAGCTCATTAAAAACCAGATATCGAAAAGCATTTTTAGGGAACAAAAGTAGGTAACCGTCACTGTATATAAAAAAAACGGGAATTACGGTGAGCATAACCATATAATGTACGTGACGACAGAATCAAATACCACAAAAACCGCAGGATATTTCAGGATGACCCAACACTATGTATTTTAAATTCAGCCAAGCTATTTCTATTGTAAGTCGGTGCTATTAACATGACAGTCTACGTTTAAAATAAAAGTGGCCTGTTTAGACAGCAAAACTGGCGAATATGTGTCTTAAAAATAAAACAAGGGACTACTAATTATTGTGAGCATTTCTTTTGAACTAAGTTCTGAAGTATCAGAAATATTCTATTTCAGTTTTTCTCGTTAGTTTTATGTCCCGAGTCCTGCACTAAAATATTTCCCACACATTAAACGCCCTGTGTAACGATTACAACTCGAGAAAAAAATATTTTTAAGCTAATGTTCGTGGCAATCCACCTTTTCTCTTCCTGAAGCCTAATAACCCTGTGCTGTGATTTACTCTAATCTACGCGTGACTCATTTTAACACTTCGAAGGTCGTATGTTTTGAGGCAAACTTAGGCTCACTATTCATTCTTTCCAAATTTCCCAAATATTCACTGATTTTCCTAAAAAATTCCGAAATAACATTCTCCGCGTTCGCAAACAATGCTTCATGCATACCAATAAACTCTACGTCGATCTTCCCAAATCCCCCCAATTTCATCCCACCTGCCCTATTCCCAAAACCTTGAAAACCCACTGCATTTCCTTAATTCCAACGCATTAATATTTCAAAGCCAAGTCAGACTCAATCTAATCTTAGTTACCTCATTTCCAATTTCTACCATTTCTTATTCTAACAATAAGTTTCGCGCCCCAGCCAAGGTAATTCCAGTAGGTCCCATCATTGTGCTACTCTTACAATGAATCTAATAAAACGATTGTTAAACGAACCAGCTCTTCCCTCGCGCGCCTTGCACCCCGCGTCGCCCGATTGATGGTCGCGGTACGTATAACGCCGGCCACTTTTCAGCACACGAGCAGTAGGCACTGTTCAGGGCGCAACGTCGGTCAACCTGCAACGAAAGAATGCCCACGATCAAGTTTTACTGGCGGCACTTGACCTCGCGTCAGTCAGCTTAGCGTGAACAATGTGGACGATTAACGAATCAACGGAAGAGACGTAGCCGCGGAGTGTTCTAGTGCGCTTCGTGGAGCGGAAGTGATCTCCACTGGCTCGTCCCTCCTCCGCCTCTAGGTCCCTGGCGTCGAGTTTTGCCTCCTCCACCACCCTCAGCCACCCTCCGCCGCCCCCTCCCCCACCCTTTGGAGCAGTGCCCCTCGGCAATCGGCGATCCGATCAACCGGAACCTCTCGAATTCACCGAGCCAGGCCACAAGTATCTCACTGAAGGCCGCTCCTTCGACGGCATCGACTGCCAATCATGCATTTACTCGGATGGGCCTAATCCCTCGAGCACTCTTCCTCGGTACCTCCGTGCTCGAGCAGCCGGGGAAATGTTCGCTTGAGACGTGGCGCATGGAGATCGGCTCGCAAATTCGTGTCCCTATGCTGCTCCTGGGTGCGGGCTAAAGGGGTGCTGGGTTTTCACGGGAAGAAAGATGATGTTTGTTATGCAGCGAGAATTTGCTGACAGTTTGCTTGCTATTGTCACGTGACTTCGGGATTCCGGTCTACAGAGCGTGGGCCTAAAGCAAAGTGTAACGTAACCTTGTTGCGAACAGTGTTGGGAGGAGAATGATGATACGCTGATGATTCTTCGACAAATCTATGTTAGTCGACGGTGGTGCCTGATCATGCTTAAATTTTTACACAATCGGACAAGGGATGATGAAAGTGTGGAATGAATTTTTTTCATAAAAAGTTTAGTTTCTGAGCAAACTAAATTTAAAGATTCATCGGGTACGCGTGCACTTGACATCTCCGGGCTTTATGTTTGTACTACAATACTAAGCGATGCCAATGTCATGATGAGTACTGATAACATATTCGTTAACGATTTTATTAGTTTACATTTACCGTTCGAATACGAGGCACTATGAAGAGGTATTGCTTACACGAACTAAAATATAGAATGACACCCTAGCTCCCGAGGAGCTTTTATTTATCTAGAAAGAGTTGCTGCAAGTGGGGTCCTTAGGTACAGATAGAAATAAAATCCCACCAGGTAGAGGCACCTAAATTGGTATTGTATTGGAAAAGAAGTAATGTCCCAAGAAAATGCTGGTCAGTCGTAGAGACACCCATCTAACCTATATTTCTGAACCTAGTGTTTTTAATCTTTCAAATATGTAACCAGCACACGAAACGAGAATAGCCTACTCCTCAGTCACAGAAATCCTCTCCGAACTTTCAGTAATAGGAGGGATGGCTGTTTCACAAACATGTTGCGGCGTTTCATCTCACGATTCCGCGATGAGAAGCTCCGGTGCACCTGACGAAGCGACAAGGAATAAAAAGCAGAGGGTTGGTAGCTGTTTTGACAGGAATACAGGCTTCTTTCGCGGGTTCGATCCGCTCGTTATGTCAGCCGAGTAGGTCGGCTCACCCGTGACCGACACCTGGAGGAATGACTCCCTTTCAAGGACGCCGAACAACGAATATGCGCTCAGTCATCATCGATTCCTCAGCGAGCCTTTGATTCGCCCCGTCGAGGATTCTTTTTCTTCGCCACCTGGGCTTCTTCGTCGCTTCGAAACCAATTACACGCGGTGTTTCTCATTAATTCCAATCGGAATCTGGCGATTTACCGACGTCGATTCGCTCCATGAATACCCTCGTTGCGCCATTCGAGAGCCAACGTGTAACGCATTATCGATCATAAGTGAGCATAACTTCGAAACGGCCGCCAACGATCGAGAATTTAGATCACTATCGACTAATTTTATCGAGAATCATCGACGTCTCGCGCGGCCTGGTCGCGCGCAATTAACTAGATTGGAAAGGGAAGTCCATCAAGCTCGCCTCGCGTCGAAAGCTAAATGTGGAAGCCCGATCGCAAACAACACCTAATTGATCTGCAGAGAAACTGTACAAATGACGATCTAATATTAGCTACAAACGTGCACACTTTGAAACGTCTATAGAAGAGGCGCAACGCAGGAAATAGTGCCATGTAAAGAGTGCAAGTTGGTCGGGGCAGCTTCTGCCTTCCTAGTTGCAACGAAAAATGATGGCATACCGCCTTTGATAGCTGAAAAAGAGGAATTGCTTGGCCGGATGTTGATGGAGACAGCGGAGATAGATAAAAGTATATGAAAAATGAATTTGAGAGCCACTGAGATCGCGAGTGAACTGTGTTTTCACTGTATGAGACCCTGGTCCGATGACGAAGAGGTCCTGGCAAGATGTGAACATCCCGCGAAGCGGCCAGAGCCGTTCAGATTCTGAGGGCAAAGAATAGAATGCTATATGCACCGTGACTTATTGGAGGAGTGGAAAATGAGATTTGGATATCGATAGTGTGAACGATGATCTCATTCCTGGGAGCATAATGCAAACTGATCTGCAGAGGCCTATCGCTGAACGTCCAACATGCTTCTGCGAACTTTGTCCTTCGTTTTTGTTCGGTGCACTTTTAATACGCAGTGCAAAGGCACAGTAGACGCTAAGTCGATTTGTAAATTATTATTACCTTTGAAATATTTACAAGCAATCGTAGTTCTTATCGTTACTTGAAGTGGCAATATGATTTTATTAGTTAACATTAGTTCCTACAAATGTGGGAAATTTCGTGAAATTTAGTATTCTTCAAATCACTAAAAATTCTTCGGCGGATACCTTCTACAATGTTAACTGAAATCTCTTACCGTTAAAATTAGATGTGAGGTAAAACTAGTTGCAACTATGGAAAAGTAATTTCAATCTAAATTAAGAAAGAAATTTATTCTTCAAGAAATGTATAAAATGCATATGTGTGTTTGCAGAAGTAAAATTGCTCGAAATAGTTTTAACTGTCTTCTTTCAATAAGAACTAGTCCCACCTAGTAAAAATTGTAAAAACATTGAAAACATGATTATTCTTAGTTGCTTCTAAATTTTTCCAACTGTGCCCAGTTGATTAGTTAATTCAAGCTTTCGCTTTACTCATTCACTTCAACTTGGCGAAAGGCATTGCGGGAATTAGCTTCGACTAGTGAAATCGGTTTTTCACTCATTTCGCGTTTGCAATGAATTTACACGGCAATTTATTCGATAAATGACATCGTTGAAGTATCACGTTTCTGCGCGTTACTCTTGCATTTGCGAGACGAATCGTGCGAAACGCAGGATGCTGCGAGTTCCCATCGATTCGAGAAATAGTTCCAGAGGGATGAGGAAAGCCGGGAGGAGAAGTGCTTTCGGGGGAGGGAAAAAAACTCAAAGCCAACCGACAACGTAATCGATACGTCTCGAAGGTTTTTACGTGATTCGGAGTTATTGAATGGTGTGGGATATGACCGAGTCACCGTGAAATCTGAACCAGAGGAGAGTTCGCCTTTTTCTCCCCCTGCTATTGAAAATTTTTCGCCATCCAGACCTCGAGTCGCCTTTTGCGAGGCGATAAGTTACGGAAGATTAAAAAATCTCTGAACTATAAGAAACATTCACATGCATCTTTAACTCTAAGATGATTTGGGTTAAATTCGACTTCTGGGATATATGACACCCTTCTAGAGGTTAAATTTTATGAAGCTTAAATTAAGTGCATTTGTAGCATCTGTATGGAAAATAAATCTATGAATAAAATACAGAAGTAGGGTAAATCCGGGAGACGCGGTCGACCTAATATAAAATGGCTATTAAAACTAATACAGAAATTACTTATTTTATCAGAACAAATCTATATGTTCAGAATTGTATGCTGATTCAGAAAAACTGGTCGATATTTGCTTTAAGACAATATTTACTGTAAATCGGATTGAAAATTGAAGGCATGACATCTGACCATCTTTCCCGAGGTGCCGAGAGAAATGGTTTTCGTCGTTGGCAGAGACCACTCACATAATTATTCATGGAAAATTTACAAAGGACAAAGCAAAATTATGTATGAGTGAATACAACTACAGATTCATTCATATTTAATTTGATTACGCTAAATAAGTAAAGAACACATCAAAGAAAACGTGAACTACCTACTCGCGATTAGCAAGGCAAATGAATACAAAAGTGAATAAATAAACTAAATAAACAAAAATAATAATAAAATAATAATAAAAAATAAAAAATAATAAAAAATCATAACTCGACCACCTCTCCTTTCTGCAGCGAGAGATGATCTTCTCGTTAGCTTTGAGAGGAAGTGTTAATATGGCCAAATACTTTGGCTGCATTGTCCCTCGATATCTCTACTATCTTATTATTCCCAAACATTAAACGAAAATAAACTTAGAAGTATATTTTAAATACGATTCTGTACACCGCTATTTGACAAAAGAGGTTAAATGTAACCTCAATTTACCTTTTAAAGCCTATTAATCCAGAAAAACATAGAAAGAAGCCAAATGACGCTATTCATTCAACTGTTTGACTTCTAGAGAAGTGATTGGTCCGCAGTTTAACGCATTTTTACGTAGAGAGTCTGAAATATGGCGACTCGACCAACTCTTCGGCACGACCGCGTCTCCCGGATTTATCATATAGGTATATTTTTAAAAATACAAGACTAACAGCACAATATGTAAGCACACAATGTAATTTGTCACAATATTTCGCAGGGAAAATAAAATATTTCTCTGCAAGCTGCCCCAAAAGCAATACGAATAATTTGAAATTTTACGTTTACATTAATACTTCTACCCATACTAATTCGTTAACTAATAAGCGATAACATTCACGTCTTTAATTTCTGCAACTTTAACCCAACAGAACTTCCACGGGGCCAAGATACCTAATAATGAACCAACCCAAACAAATCCAAAAACACATCCTGCCAGTCAGGACCTGAAAAATTACCCTAACTTAACAAACTTCAACCGAATGTGCCGGTGAAACCAATACATAGCTACAATTGAAACAATTCAAACAAAACCATCCGCCACCTGGTGGTTCGTGCAGTGGGTCTCTCGAGCCGGTGCAATGTGACCAATGGAAAATTCTTCGCGCCGGGTCACTCGGTTAAAAACACCCACCTCATTAACTCTCAATTTAACGACCCTCCAAAAACTTCACCAATATCGAGCTGAAAACAGCCAAACGCCCCTTACAAACCGTGTAAATAAAACTCAAAATCCCCCTTCCTCTACCCTCGCTTACATCCTGCTCCCCCCCTCGCCGCCGAATTCCCCGCAGCCGCCTACCAAAATTAATCCACGGGCTTTCTTCCACCTTGTCGAATAAAGGGCAAAAGCGAGTCCGAATCCCATCAATAATGGCCGGCCGGTTAATTTGCATGGCTGGATGGCTGCTCGCGTACGCGATGGAACAAAGCTATAATTATTAGTGGCCGTCGTCTGTGCACTTACCGTGGTCATTTATTAAGGGGCACGCCCCGCGCCCCGCGTCACCCCCGACCCTCCAACGAAAACTCCCGACGCCTATGACACACGCCTCGCGCGGACTTTCGCCGAGATTATGAACTGCCGGCGAAGATGAAATTCCTTTGTTCTAATCCGCGTCCGCTCGCCGGTTAATTTGTCTGGGCATGGCGCAGGTGCGCGTATATATAGACCAGGCCTACTTGGGGCCACGCGAGTTCACCACGGGGTTGGCATTGTTTGGGACCCATGACCGCACCACCTATTAACGATTTAGGATGGTGGTTCGAAATTTGGGGACTTTCTGGCACAGGAAAGGACGGGATGGCAAATTTTGTACATGTACATATATTGATTTGTCGAAAAGTTTGATGGTATTGGGCTGTGGAATAGTAGAGAAAATATGGTTGTTAGAGTAAAGTAGCCGAATATGAAACCCACTTCTTAACCCTCCGTTGTCACACCGGGTCAAATTGACCCTGCGTTTTTTTAAGCAAGAAACCTAAAAAGGTCGAAACTCTTATTGCTTCAAACTTTTTTTAAGCATGATGACACTTTAAATGTCAACTTTCAACGATGGGCATATATTCTACAATGTTCAAACATTATCTCAGAATTTTTGAGACTTAATTTAACAAATAGTTTTTAAATAACAACTGATTGAAAATTGACAGAGTCAAATTGACCCAGTGTGACAACGACGTTCGAAGAAGTAGGTGTGACAACCGAGGGTTAAAAACATCATAACTCTTGACTATGAACAGTTTTATTAAAATTCGATACACTTTTTAAAAGTAGAATAGGGTAAAAGCAGGTAATATGGAACATCTGATTTCAAAAGCTTATCAAAAATAGGGGAATTTTTTTTTAATAAAACTGACATGAGGGGACGAACGAACTAATGCATAATCATATTTACATAGTCAAATGTAAAAAAAATCCAATTGTTGTGCAATTATAGTAAACAAACTGAAAAGAGTGAAAATCGGCCGTTCGAAAAAAATGGGTCCTAATATGGAACACCTAGGAAATTTGTAAAGAAAACTTAAAAATCTTTACTTTTTTTTTACTAAAAATGATTTTTAAGATTTATTAAGCAGAAGATACAAATAAATAAATATACATCATTTTTGGAATTTGTTTCTGCTTTCTGCGTCTCCTACACGTTGGGCACGCGATTAATACGTCGGAAGCCCCACATTCTTCGCGTGCCCACTGCAAGCAGCGAATACATTGGGTCTACTTTTCATTGTCATTATTTTTATAATTACCATCGCAAAATAAGCATTTCACATCATCGTCGTCGTCATCATTATCAACTTCATCTACGTTACTCGATATGTTCCATATTACGTACACACATGTTCCGACAAGAAATTAAGAATTATACTAAGAAGACAGTAGCTTTATTGGTAAACTATTGTTGAATAATCAAGAACACACATATTTAATGATAAATTATATCAAAATAATACTTTGTAACATACCTTCGCTACAATATTTAACTGTTTGATGCACTTTTCAGAAACTTTTACACCCCACGAAATATATAAACGTTTCTCTTTCAATGATGGATGCCCGACTAGTGCTAAATTGTCAGTATCATCGTCTATTGTGTCTAGGAATCTAAGTAGTGTACACCATTGCCTGAAGAGTTCGTTATTTCGTTATCGAAATTTTACGAAGTTCCATGTTACCTGCCTTTACTCTACCTATATATTCTTTAGCAACCTACTGAAAAGTACTATAACAAAGATTCGGTTTCTTCAAAATAAAATAAAAACGAAGGTCATTCAAATACGCAGATAAAAATAGGTTCCTAATATGAGACCCAGTATGCTTTTTCCCGAAACTTACTTTTTCTGTTCTTTTTTTTATAAATTCGGCATGTGAAATCTGTTACTTCACTACCGCAGTCTTCGTGGGCCCACCACCGAAGTCTTCATGGGCCCATCATGCCCATTATAACACTTTATACGTACACATAACCCATTCTTCACCTAGCACATCTGAAGAATAGAAACCTGTGCAAAACATACATTCTGTATCATAATGTTCTTTCTTAATCACTTTTATCATTCAGAGCAATTTCTTCTTCACTCTCATCAGTTGAACATTCACGGGTCTCATATTCGGAAACAATAACATGAAAACTATCGAAGGTAGCTTCGAAGTTAAGTCTTCATCATTTAATGATATACAACTAGTAAGCCTTAAACTCCATTGCAAGCACTATACATCAGTATTTGTGAAAATCATTATACACTTACCAGTTTAGAGGTATTTGTAATTTAATCCAACTTCTTCAAAAACTTTCTGCAACGTATTTCAGAAGTATGTGCTTGCTCAAGGCGCATAATTATTGATTACAACGCCAGAAATACACGGTTAGTTAGTAAAGAAATAGCATCGCTATGACATTCAAGAGTTCTATAGCAGAGATAAGCTGGAGTCTCATATTAGGAGAGGTCGTCATATTCGGCTACTTTACCCTAGTGTTTTTACTGTTTTTAACTTTTCCGTGGGCACCGCTTGAATGATTCCGTGGAATGGATTTAAAGGTCCGGGCACACATATCAGTTCCGTGCCAGGTCCGTATCAGTTCCGTGTCCACTGATTTCACTGATGACTATTCAGAGGTATTCGCACTGTGCAGCAGGCCTGCTCTGGGCCATTACAGTCATTAAAAATAATCAGAATTATATGATGCTTGGTGTCGTTTTCATCAGAAAGATACCAGCAATCCATTGGTGATACTTGCATGAAAATCTAATACGCAATATAGAGATTGGAATTTTCATTACTGAACAGCCTATTGTTATCTTTATCTTTATAATTGTACGGTTTAAAACCCCCGACGCGCGGCCTTCGAGAGCTTCGACCCTTTCACGGTCATAAACAAGGATTAATATATTCAGACGATTCCATCGTGGCCAACTAATTTTAACTTCAGAGTACGGGCACGGATTCGACACTGAGGAGAAAAGACGTCAATGACATGGACAAGCGTGAACGTCTCTATTGTAAAGTGAGGAGACAATATTTTTTACCACCGGCACTGACGGCACGGAACTGACGCTTAACTGATATATGCGCCCAGATCTTTAAGGTCTTTTCACGGAAAGCTAGCAGCCGCGGAACACGCCTACCACCTGCCATCTCTCGGCGAGCAAACGGACTACTTCCGCGTTTTTACGGGTTTCCCTTAAAAAGGCGGGTTTCGTAGGAACTCGAGTCTTCTCACGCTGCAGCGAACTTTTTCGAGAGATATTCAGTGACCCTATTGGGACCGTACATCTAAGTTTCAGACAGGAGTATGGTCGAACTTGTAAGTTGTTGCAACACGTTTATATTTGCGACAGAATTATAGCAGTGCGTCCCCTACAACTTATAAAAAAAATGGTCTCGGGTTTTTAGACACTACTTAAACCTGCAAGTTCCCTAATGCATTCAAAACTGTTCGAAACCTTCGTATTCACGGTGAAAAACATCCATATCCCCAGCAGTCGAAACACAGCCCCACGTTATCACGCTTCTTATTATTAGTGACTCGACAATTTTCAACTTCTCGCTCGAGGGATGAGTAAAAACCTCAGAGTCGGCCTTCTTTGACAATTAGTCCTGAGCGTAATGATTTATCGATCGTGGGAGGGTATAAGGTCCAGCGAGTGGGTGTCTGGGGTGGGGGTTGCGCGATTTTACGGGCGTTGTTCTTTCCCTATAAACGAGCACGTCAAGGCAAAGTTCAGAGCGAGATTCCTCGACGACAGAGGTAACGAGTGTCCAGCAGTCTTCCAAAGAGAAGTCTTCCCGGAGTCCTTTTCCGTACCATCCCAGGAACCGTGTCCCAAGAGGAGCCGGTGCCGTAGGTAGACCAGATTTATGTGCAAAACTCCGCGTCGTCCCCTTCGTCCGAGCTGACGGGGATGCAAGAAACGATCCCCTAGGAGTCGAGGATAAACTTGCTCCTAACGATCGGTGAATCTGCATGGACGCCGGCAGGAGGACTTTCTGCAGGAAATTTTTGCGATTTTCGTACAGAGGCAAAAGTGAAACTCATGGCGACAGTGCCTGGGACGGATTAGAACTAAGCGGAATCACTTTGTTCCTGTAAAAAGACAAAGAATATTCTAATACTAATTCTTGAGGGAGAATACGGCGGCACGCATGTATGGGATATCAGTATCGCGAAAATTAACTCGTGCCAGGTTGTTCAGGGAGACGAGCGGAGGAGAATGTTCAGCCGAAGATTCCGCGCGTTCCAGCTGTCTTCCGAACATAAGTAATTAATTAATCTCGGAATTATACAGTACAGATAAAATCGTACAAGTTGAGCTCGGCCCATCGGCTCGGTGTAATATTATTTGAAGATTTCCCTTCGTTCTGCTTCAGCGAGTTGTAAATTACGGTTAGGTCGTTCCCAGCTTCGGATGGCTATGCAAGCAGCCAAGGAAATTATGCAGGAATCGTAGGTGCTGGAAAGTGTGTGTTTTAAGGTTTCCATTTGTTTTATCTGAAATATATTTGACAACCGGGGGAAGAGGGCCGTTGCCGTTTCTTCTTTCGATTTTGTAGCAAATCTACGTCCGCCCGTTTCCATGGCATTAAATATTCCGCGCAACAGTGTTACATTCGGTAATATTCAGCTCGTATAGCTACTCTGGATGCGTCTTCAGTTCGGTTTCAATCCTTTCTGCCTCCATTTACATGACTTTCTCTGTTTATGCCTCTTAGATGATATCGCCACTGTTTTTCTTGCGACTGAATACATGACTGGAACTTACAAAAAGATTATCCTCGATGACACGGTGTCCGGTTTAAATATTAAAATTTAAGTAGAAACTTTGCTCGTACAGAAACCACATTCATCGAAGAACGTTTAATATTCTCCTCGATCACTTCCACGGTGCTTTTAAGGTTTTTTCCTCATAAATTCGTGCCCCCTCCCCTTTTCTCGTATATCGACGCAAACACGAATCTACAATACGGATTCAGTCCCACAACCGCCGGTTTCTCAATGTCCTACCCACTCCCACGATCGTAACTTTAGTCCTCGTTTTATACTCCCGTCAATAAGTCATTGGACATTTGGTAAATGTAACATAAAAACGAATTGATTTTATGAAGTGATGCTAAAGTATGAAATTAAACTCACGTTTATTAACTTTCTATATTATCAAAAAGTTTTTGAACTTTGGAAAAGGCTATTAATTAATTTGTTCGACATTTCTACACCGATTTCCTTCCAACGTTTCTTGTTCTTCTTCCTTCTTTTTCCGTCCATATCATTTACGTACCTATACATTAATAATTGTAGGGGAGAGGTGCTATAAAAGGGACACTTTTGTTTAGCGTCTATTTCTGACAATGTCATTATAGGTATTTTAAAAAACAAGTACATCAATAGAAAGCGTGATTATTTCCCTTCAATAAAAATATATTTCAAACTCATAAATTGTAATAGAAAATAACAAAATCTTCGATTTTCAAATAAGTGGGAAATGCCTCTTTTATAACTAGGAGGTTTTAAATGGGATAATATAAGTCATGAAAGGGACACGTTAATAAAAATCAACTTATTAAGTATTACAATTGTAATCGTAAATTTTACTGATTCAAAACAATGGAATCTATGAAAAACTGTACTCTTTGTACTATAAATTATCAATATTTTAGGCTACCTTCATAGAGTGTGACCTATCGTTGATGCTTTAGCAGTTTTTTTGGTTATAAAGTAATATTTTTTTGTAAAATTTATGTCTTACAAACTAAGTTCAACATAATAATACCCACGAGTGGTAAATATAAGTACGTATGTAAAGAATCTATAAAACACTTAAATAATAAGATAGTTTAGAATTAAATTCTGTTTGAACAAAATTGAGATCAATTATACTGAAATAGGTAGGTACTTTCTCATATTGCAGATTAAACATTTTATTATTAATTTTTTACGATGAAGTTTGTCGCTTTGAATAGACAATTTATTAATTCTTAAATTTGAAACGATACGCCATCGGCTAATAATTGATAATTTTAAATAATGCCATCCATGTTATCAGATGATACACTAATGACTTTACAGGGAAGTAAAATATAGTGTCGAGCAGTACATGTGTATGAGAGGGACAACCATGAAACGGGCGCCCCATTTAAGACTATAAGTGAGTTTAATATAAAATAAGCTCAAAACAAAGAAAATAATCAATTAAGCTTACCTGTTAAGAATTTTCTTTTCAGTTGAATACAGGCTATTTTAATGATATAACACTTTAACACTTTGTATGTACCTTGATTTTAGAAAACGACCCAGAGAACCAACGAAAATTTTTCTTTTACTGTCGAAAAACATCAACCGCAGATTACTACTCTGTTGCAAGTGAGCCCGTAGTGAAGTTTACGTCAAATGACTGGGCACTAGTGTTGAACAGGAAAATTACTTGCATAGGGTAAATCCGGGAGACGCAGTCGACCTAATATAAAATGACTATTAAAACTAATACAGATATTACTTATTTTATCAGAACAAACCTAATATGTTCAGAATTTTATGCTGATTCAGAAAACCTGGTCGATATTTGCTTTAAGACAATATTTACTGTAAATCGGGTTGAAAACTGAAGTCATGATATCTGACCACCTCTCCCGAGGTGCCGGGAGAAATGGTTTTCGTCGTTGGCAGAGACCACTCGCATAATTATTCATGGAAAAATAACAAAGAAGAAAGCAAAATTATTTATGAGTGAATACAACTATAGATTCATTGATATTTAATTTGTTTACGCTAAACAAGTAGAGAACACATAAAAGAAAAAGTGAATTACCTATCGGCGATTATCAAGGCAAATAAATACAGAAGTGAATAAATAAAATAAATAAACAATAATAATAATAAAATAATGATAAAAAATAAAAATATAAATATAAATAATCAAAAAATCATAACTCGACCATCTCTCCTTTCTGAGGGATGGTCTTCTCGTTAGTTTTGAGAGGAAGAGTTAATATGGCTAAATACTTTGGCTGCATTGTCCCTCAATATCTCTACTATCTTATTATTCCCAAACATTACACGAAAATAAACTTAGAAGTATATTTTAAATACGATTCTGTACATCGTTGTTTAACAAAAGAGGTTAAATGTAACCTCAGTTTACCTTTCATAGCCTGTAAATCTAGAAATAACACAGAAGGTTACCGAAGTGACGCTATTCATTCAATTGTTTGGCTTCTAGAGAAGTAATTGGTCTTCACTTTAACCCGTTTTTACGTATAGAGTCTGAAATATAGCGATTCGACCAACTCTCCGGCCCGACCGCGGCTCCCGGATTTACCCTATGTGATGCATTTAGACTGTTGGCAATTCGATTTGTCCCATTTAAAACCTGTCCCTTTTATAGCACCTCTCCCCTACATTAAAACAATAACCGAAGCTAAATAAACGCAACAAAGAGAGGTAATGAAATCGCTTCAGAAATCAGTACCCGCATCTCTATTTCCATTTGCCGCCAAACAAGCAACTGTCCAGTAACTTATGGACGTCAGCGCGCATCGATTTGCCCCGATCCAAACGGTTCGATTGCAAGCCCGCGCTCGCCAATTTGGCCCCAGTCGCTCTCTGAAAAGCCCGAGACCGGTCGCATCCCTCCGTCTCCGTGTCCTCGACTTCTAAATAACTGCCCGGCGAGCGTTGTCAAAACTCGCGTACACGCCGATCCGATGCGGCGTCTATTATTACACCGGGGCCCGAAACGCTTCCGTATTCCGCGTCATGTCGGCCCAATGGATCGCCCCGAACGCTGGCCAGCTATGGAATTAATAGCTCGCCCTTTTAACCGCGAACGTGACAATTCAAGTGCACTCGAAAGCATAGATCGTGACTGTCCCGCTCCGCCTTCCCAGGCGAACCGATGCCTCCTCCTCGGGCCACTTGGCGATTCCGCGCGCGGCTCTTAGACGCGTGACCTGGACGGTTCCCACGCAGCACGCACAACATCCTCACAATCGGCTGACGTGTCACATACATACGTGATCATGTTCTAATGCATCGCGCGCCCTACGGAAATTACAATTAGACGACTAGACGAGCGAGCAACCACTCGATCCGTGGCATGGCCGATCGTTAGACCTGGGATGCCCGAGCGATTGCGCCTTGGTTCGATGAAGGAACCTATGCGATGGGAGAAAATGCACCGTGCCGATGGGAGTTCGAGTGCTTTTTCACCAGACTCCTAATATATCCTCCTTCGATAGGTATAAAAGTGAAAGGGTTGTTAGGAAGGCGTGCGTAGGCGTATTTCAATTTTTTCTGTATTTTGATTTTGAAAATTTTTGAGGAACTCGGTGTTAGCGGTGGATTTCGAAATATTTCGAAGAACTTTAGATATATTATGTTTGGAATCACTTGAAATATCATTCAACTCTCAACAATTTTGAAAGTTTTAACAAATTTTTAACGTTTCAATGGATTTTGAACATGTTCAGACTATTTTTTGGTAGTGGAAATTTTTTTTAATTCAAATTCAATACCTACTCAAAATGTTAAGAGCAATCAAGATTTCTTTCATAGAGTAAATCCTTAACAGAGTAATCCTTAATTCGAAATAAAAGTTTTTTATATGAGCTTTTGTTTTCAGTAAAATCGAGTTAAAAAACTTGTTTGGTATGCGCGTAGCTAATTAAAGCACGGTAGAATCGATCGGTAAATAGGTACTTACAGTTTGGGAATGAAATGAACCCTCTGTTAAAAATAAGAAAAAATTGATTTGATTGTGGAACTGATTTTTCGTCAAATGTACGCGTACTCTATGGATTTTCAAACACAATTTTTTGAAAATAAAGGCTCACATCGAAACATTTTATTCCACATTTTTTATTTATTTTTTCACAAGGAATTACCCTACGCCTCGACCCAACCAGCACATACAGCTAGAGACAAATTAAGCAAAAATGGTTGTTCTCCATTTTACTGAAATATGCCACAAAATGTATTCTACATAAATAAATAAATGAATCGAGATTATAGAAGCAAGACAGTGGATGGAATGGCCATCACTACTGTGCGTCAACGGATCAAGAACAGCACGGTGATTTGAATTATCGACCGCCTCGGGTTAGATAAAAATACCAGTTTTGCTGCGTGAATGACAGGAATACCGATTTTTCGATAACGTGCACGACACGGGTGTCGTGGAAGCGCTGCTAAGGCACATTCCGCCTCCGATTTTCGACTCATTCAAAGTCAGACGCTACACCCCGAAACAACTGCTCGGATATCAGGAAACTGCGTGGCGAATGAATAAAACAGAGAACTAACAGTATCCACGTAGTCCGTCCCATAAGTCGTTCGGTGGCCAACGAAAATAAGGTGGCGCGACATCGTGGGTACATCTTCATCGTCCGCGGCCGTCCGAAAAAAGCACCTCTAGGTACTGCAAAAAAGACGATAAGACGTCTCGTTTGCAATCCGCTCATGCGTCCCCCTTCATAAAGCCTCGAACTGCAACCGTCTCGAATATTTGTAACACTCGCCTTATCGATCATGCGCACAGAGAGGACTGAAGCACGTGAATCATATTCATATCTGATTTGAATAAGAATGCCCAAGGTGGATCGCGAGTATTGTTATGCGGCAACATGACGAGCCGTTGGCATTCCGTCATGCTCGCGTTTCCCAGATCGAAATAATGCTATGCGGGCATTATAATCGTAAATATGGGGACCCACGGCCCCGTTAGGAATCCGCCTGGCACCCACCTATTTCAAAAGAGAATCATAATTTATTATTACACCGGCGTCGAATGGAATAACAATCGGCCGCGGGCAGCTCTTCCACGAACCAGGTCGAGTTTCGATCGATCTTTGAATACATACGCGAGCCTCGATCCTCATCCGCGCCCCGTGCCCGCGCACACCGTTTTCCTTTATTTTCTCCTGTTCCTCCTCTTATTTACGGTCCCGCACGGCACCGTAGAAATTTTTGTATGCCGCGCCGTGGTGCCCGGTTTTAACAATCAACGCCGCCGCGCCGTTCCAATCGAAATACACAGTCGGCCATTGGATGGCCCCAGCTTTCTGTTAACATTCGTTAGTGTAGCTAGTTATGTAGTCTCGTAACTAGGTCCGGAACAATTTAGAGCCTTTTCACGCGGAGTGGGGCATAACTGATGCTTCAGATGTATTCATTTGGCAGAGGAAAGGATGCTTTCGAAAAGATGGAGGGTGATAGGAAGTGGGAGAATGTTTTAAAAATACTAATTGACAGCTGGAAATACTTCTCGTATGGAAAGGCCCTTACTTATCGCCACACTTTCCACTTTAATGTACAACTTATCACAGAAGCAGAGATATTTTTCCTGTTACTACTTAAGGATTATTATCTTAAAGTCCCTTTTCCTAGTATTGTGAAAATTGGACTTTCGTGTACTGCTTTATAAAATATTAAGAACAGAATGTAGTTTCGTTGTAAGAAAATAAAGTGAAAGAATAGTAATTACGATAACATAACTTAAAAGAAAAACTACATTTCTTCCAGTAGTAAACTAACGGTAACAAAACGAATAATCAAGTGGTATTATTGCACTGAATTGTAATATCACTTCCTTGTAAAAAGGTGACTTACGCCATACGGCAATTGATGTATTAATAATCGTAACTTATACGAATGTTATTTTCAAGGCATTACGAGAAAAATGTCAACACTTTCCACTAAACACAGAATATTTTTACATTGAGTATCTCATTTATAATAATAGGTATATTAAGGAACACATTCTACAATCGCATTGGTTTTTATTGTATGGAAAAATGTATGATGAATCGGAGGAATAAACTGTATAAAATCTAGCATATCCTTCTTTTTAGCTGCTTTTGACAATGACTTTGTTTAAGCTGTAAAATTGACTCTTATTTTTTATTAGAATAAAACAAAATATACGCAAGTTAAATTGGTAAATAAAATAAGTAGGTACCTATTCTTAATTTCCTATAATAAACTCATTTTTTGTAATTTAGAACTTACGCCACTTGTCAATTCAGGGGCTCATTATGAGTCAGGAGACAGGGTCTTTTCAATGAGAATTTCTTTAGTATTGCAAGTTCCGCCAAAATTCATAGACTAATTCTATTCCTGCAGAGTGCAGAGTACTCGGTGTTGTATCCTAATTGTATCTACTTATCGTTACATTATTCTCTACGAGTGCGTAATTCACGTCTCGTCATATTGATATAACTTAATATCACGTTCTAAACAGTGTAATTAGAAAAAATTGGTTTATGATGTTCCTTGCCTGAGCCTCCTAAATTCCCATCGTCACAAGTATCAAAGACTTCTTAAATTTTTTCAGCATAAAATTCGAGGTGTACATGACAGCATAAGTTTTTACGTTTTGTCGCTTATAAAATGGGTCAGCCAATCCCCTATTTCTGTCACATATATGACCCCTTTCTAACAACCCTGGGCATGTTTTTTTTCCGACAGCTCAGAACTGTATCAGATTTAATATTTGTTTTTAAGATCATAAATGATGATGTCGACTACTCTCCGATTTTAGAATTATTTAAACTTAATGTTCCACTTAGGAACGTCAGGAAATTTCCGCTTTTTCATTTGTCGCACTACACCTCTGTTTTCGGTGAAAATAACTCCATTGACCGCCTGTGCAATTTAGCCAATAAGTTCTGCCACGCTGTTGACTTTTTCTCGAATACCAACGTGTCTTTCAAGAGCCAGCTCTTAACGCTAATGCGCAGCAACTCTGTCTAATTCATTTTGTATTTGCGTATAGGGTAAAGGCAGGTAATATGGAACATCTGATTTCAAAAACTTGTCAAAAGTAGGGGAATTTTTTTTTTTTTTTAATAAAACTGACACGAGGGGCGAAGGAACTAATGCATAATCATATTTACATAGTCAAATGTAAAAAATCCAATTGTTGTGTAATTATAGTAAAAAAACTGAAAAGAGTGAAAATCGGCCATTCGAAAAAATGGATTCTAATATGGAACACCTAGGAAATTTGTAAAGAAAACTCAAAAATCTGTACTTTTTTTTTAATAAAAATGATTTTTAAGATTTATTAAGTAGAAGATACAAATATATAAATATACATCATTTTTGGAATTTATTTCTGCACGGGAATAATACGTCGAAAGCCCCACATTCTTCGCGTGCCCACTGAAAGCAGCAAATACATTGGATCTACTTTTCATTGTCATTATTTTTATAATTTCCATCGCAAAATAAGCAATCCACATTATCGTCGTCATCATCATTATCAACTTCATCTATCTCGGTATGTTCCATATTACGTAAACACATGTTCCGACAAGAAATTAAGAATTATACTAAGAAGAAAGTAACTTTATTGGTAAACTATTGTTGAATAATCAAGAACACACATACTTAATGATAAATTATATTAAAATAATACTTTGTAACATATCTTCACTACGATATTTAACTGTTTGATGCACTTTTCAGAAACTTTTACACTCCCACGAAATATATAAACGTTTGTCTTTCAATGATGGATGCCCGACTAATACTCAATTGCCAGTATCATCGTCTATTGTGTCTAGGAATCTAAGTAATATACACCATTGCCTGAAGAGTTCGTTATTTCGTTATCGAAATTTGACGAAGGTCCATATTACGTGCCGTTCCATATTACCTACATTTACCCTACTACATCTTGTCATCTCTTACTAAAGGGTGCCCACCTGTATATAAATAAATAAATAAATAAATGGTGTACTCCGCGATTTCACGATTTCGATCTACATACTACTTTCCCTGAGCCTAAGAATCCAATTTTATTCATATTTACATCGATAAAACTATACCGAAAGATTTCTATTCTATTTGCAACATACTGTTTCGATAGGTTTTTAAAATAAACGGCCAATTGAGAAATTAGAAAAAGCTCGACAGTGAGCATGAATTTGCTCCAAAAGGTGCAGCAAAATGTTAAAATGATACCTCTGATTTCTGATAGAGCTTTAGTACATCTTTGGTTTCTTTTCAAATTAACCAATAGTAGGAATAATCAAATATCCATAGATTCTAGACCTTGGGCACCCGCATACATATCCCCGCGAGTTTTTTTTTTAGAAATCATCGTGCTTTCGTCCCCGTCATGTACAAATTACCGTTTGGATATGGGGATCCATTTAACACGATATAAGTATCGTCAAGCGAATTTAATCGTTAATCAACTAGACTTTTTCCACAACTTTTCTATCCCACTTAAACGTTTCCTATATTTACTCCTCTTCTATTATGCTTCAAACGTAGTTTAATTAATTGCTATTCCATGTTCCCTTCATCCACCACTCATCAGCTGGAGTGTCTGTACTATATACATTTGTACTTTGATTTTATACACTAAAGCAAACTTAACCCGTTAATGATAAATAAATAAATAAATTGTAACTCGGAAACCAAAACCTTGGTGTCGAATCTTTTTGTAGATGATCGGTACATACAATAAAAAATCGTGAGACGAAGGGGCAGACTCGATGACTCGAAGCTCGATCGTTCGTCGAGATCGGGAACACGTGGGGAAAACGGGATCCTTGGCCAACGAGTGAAGCGGTTGATCGAATTTTTCCCAAGCGACACCGTCCACTTTTCTATTCCGCGCGTGGAACTTATGGCAGTTATAGAGGCATCGGATAAATCGAAGAAACCAAGCCCGGAATACCAATCCAGTCAGTGGCCTCCAGTAAACGTGGCGCGACATTGAAAGGAATGTAAATGCGTTATGAACAGCGGCCCAGTTCCACACGGTGTCACGGGTCGTCTGTGGCTTACAGATTGCCCCATAAACGGGGCCCCGGACTCGAAAACGCCCGACTCGAGCCTTGGGCGCCGTACGTGATACCAAACGGTCGAGAATTTCGTCGGGAAAGACCGTTTGGGAACACCAGACTAAAGAAATTCTGCCGTCCAGCGATGGGCTTGAAGACTATTTCGAACAATTTCATTGCCCAACGCTTCGTTCAACAATTTCGTAGTTTGGGAAATGGTTCAGAGCTTTGGTAGATACTAGCTACAACTTGATAAACAAAAATATATGGGACATTTTGTAAGATTTTTTCAGAGCATTAAAAAATAGTTTGATAAATCTATTGGGATATGTATTAAGATCGTTATAGGGCCTTGTTTAGCGAACCTATATGTAATTTCCTCGAGAAAGAACGGGGAGGGGGGGAGAACGTGAGAAACTCTCCACTTTCGAATTAGAAATAAATTAAAATTCAAATTCCAAATGAAAGCTGCTCGCAACATTTACTTAAAACGTTTCGAGCCCATCGCTACATCTAGCAGCGGTTTCTGCATGCTGGCCGCGTGGGATCTTTCCGAATCTCGCCCGGGATGTGCTGCTCGACGCGAAGGATTTTTGCATATTTTTGTCCCGGCGCGCGAACGTTTTCTTGATATCCACTTTTATACGTGAAACTTTCACGAGCGAATAAACTTTTGCGTTTGTCACGCAACATAGGAATGTGAAACGGACGGCCAGATATTTTCGACATATCTGCAACGTGTGCCCCTATCAAACCTTGGTTTACTGAAATTTAGAATCTCGATGAGAAATTGTTGAAGAATAATTTTGTGGATTTCGATCTGCATGTTTCTTTTCCGTGGATCAATTTCGCGGGGTTTACTGACTGTCCGTCGAAGATCGACGACGGACGTATCGTTAAAAGCAGCCAGACCACCAAGATCGGTGGAA